>CM028335.1:15466904-16834404 GCA_016647705.1 Eucommia ulmoides | reverse complement strand
ACAACTCTCCGCCTAGGTCAACTCATACCAAGAATTAAGGGTGAAGATTGTGTCGGGCAAGGGGCACACTTTAGCCCATGTCAGCCACTCCAAAATCCACTAGCAATACTCTCTAAGAAGGGCAGGTAATCCATTGTTGGGATGGGGAATCCTTACCCATCTTGTCATTCTCCACAACAACATTGTCCATCTCGGAAATCAACTCTACCAGCTCCTCAACAAAACTCTCCCTTCCCATCTTCGGCTATCCGGGAAGAACAGGGATCAAAGTCCTCATCTCGGGTACAACTAAAAAATGTTATTTTTAGATCCTAGGCTAGGTCACCCCTCCAATTACAAATATCTTCTGCCACGGGCCTCAACAATAGTGCTAAAAAGCCCATAACCGACATAAAGATGCTCTCATGTTCTCCTCTTATTGGCCCCATGCCGAGATAGGACACTGATGGGACTTTAAAGGAACACGAACCCGTACTTAAGCCCTTAAAATTATCCACTCCATGCCTATATATAGGAGGGCATACCAATGCCCAACGATATACACAAAAATTGCTTACTCTTCTTGGTAGCACTTTTATAAATCTTCCCCCTGAGCACTAATTCTCACACCGGATGGGACTTGCCGGGAACATCCCAAAAAGTTATTTATGCAGGTGTCAAAGTTTTGCCTCATCCCAACTTATTCTCATCCCAGTTCGGGACCAACTCTTTCTGGCCCGACAGGTATTTGAGATCATTTTAGCTCAGACTCATTCTTTCGCAGCTGGAAGACTCTCCACCGATTAGAAGACTCCCGTATAGTTTCCCTACTCAGGACATATTTAGGGTCACTCCACCTCTACCCATCTCGAGTAAGATAGACTGATCCTAGACTTCTCCATCTCTATTCTGGCAAAGAAGCACATCATCTCCATCAACAAGTGACCAGACCATACCGTTAAGGTTATCCAAAATTCGATGATAATAACAGTCATCACCCCACTAAAAGCTTTTGCTTCCCTTAAATATTTTGAAGAAAATGGCACACCTATAAGTAAATTTAGAGAAGAATCTGTTCAGGGCCGCCAATATTCCTATCAGCACTTAAACTTCTCTTATTGTTTTAGGAGATTTCATGTTCCTGAATGCCTCTATCTAACTTGAGTCCACCATGTTGTCGAAATGATTTACTATGAAACCAAGAAATTTTCTAGGTAATCCCCCAAAAGCAATTTTTTCTTGATTCAACTTCATGTTGAACTTCCTCAGAATGGTGGAGGCTTGTTGCTTAGGTGGTCCTCCTTCATAGAGCTTTTGACCAGCATATCATCTATCTATACCTCCATAGTTGCTCCGATCAGATCTTGGAAAATGGGGTTCACCAACCGCTGATATATTGTTCTTGCATTTTTTAAACCAAATGGCATTACTTTGTAACAGCAAGTACCTCTTGGTGTGATGAATGTCATCCTCTCCTCGCCTTGCTAATCCATGTGGATTTTATAGTTGCCCGCATAAGCATCGATCATGGACAGTTGTTAATACCCTACTACTACATCCACCATCTGGTCTATCATTGACTTTGGGTAGTGTTTGCAATAATTTCTCGCTTGATTTTACTCACAAGTGCATGATGTCAAGTTTTAATATAGTGGATCTTAAGATCGAGTGTCGTCCTCTAGGATATGTGTTAGGATTAGTTGAATACTACAATTGACATAGCTTAATATTATCCAGACGGTTCAAGAATTGTTTTGAATTTGCTAATCGAAAACTAATTTAAACCAAAATAACTTTGGATTAAATCTATTAAAATGGATTACCTAGGGATTAATTTTGGTCACTAAAACATGTTTGATTTTGTTTAGTTTACAATAACGGTATTTATCCTATCCGACAATCTAGGTATCGTAAACTCGCTCCCTACCTCTCCCGAGTATAAAGTGAGCGAATATGTACCTCGTATCGATGCCGATATCCCTATCTAGAATCTAAATGAGTACATGAGTCTTGACCCAACCTCACGGATTACACGCATTCTAATAATCTCTCGATTCATTAGACCGTCACATTATGTTTAACCCTAGTTCGAATTCGGGGTTACCTCTCCCGAGTGTCAAACCCCGTATTCTCAAACTATCCCTAATACCATATAAAGCATATAAAGGAAGTAATAAAATGGTAAACACAATGGGATTAAGATAAACAACCATTAATGAAACATATATCCAATCAAACATGCATATACATGAACTAATCAATCCCTAGATAATCTCTACGAAACCAACCATGCTCACAACCAAATAACATTAAAACAAGAGAATAACTTCATCATTCAAGATACAAAGTTTAAATACAAAGAAGGAAACAAAGATAGAATCACAAATCTAGAGAGTGGAGTAATCCACTTCTGCCAAACTATTCCAAAATCATTTCCTCTTCTTCCAACTGAGCTCTCATCTTATGGGTTTGAATATTGGCTATTGAACAAGTATAAAAACATCCTATACAATGGTAGGAATGTTTCATACAAGACAATGTTGAAAAATATCTAAAAATATCAAAGACAGTTGGTTGAACCATCACTGCAGCGGTGGTAAAGCAGTGGGTGTTCTGCCCTTCAGTGCTGCAGTAATGAAGGTAGCTACCACTGCAGCAGTGGTTGGGAAGAATGTTACTGACCCTTTCATTGCAGCAGCGGTGAAGGCCACAGCTGTAGCGGTTAAGGATCAGTAACCCTTGACACTGGCGTTGCAGCGGTGAGGCTGCAGTTTCTAATCTTTGATCTTCATCAACGTTTTTCCATCGATTTCCTACCGATTCGCTTGATTATCAATAGTTTACGTCAGTACATCTGATTTACATAAAAACGAATATAAATGAACTAAAACATTAGAAAAATACTCGAAAACTACCAAATTCGGCTTAAAAATAGATAGGTATTTTCAACCTATCAAATACCCCTAAACTTGGAATTTTGCTAGTCCTGAGCAAAACACCCTAACACTAAAATAAACTATCACTACTAATTAACTAACTTTAATACTAAAAAAGAGAAAAACATAAATAAACGAGAAGTAATGGCATGAAAGTTCCAACTTCACCTAATCAACCAAAATATTTTTCCCTCAATGGCCCCCAATCAAATCAAGTTCAAAAATAAAACACACCATGTGGTGTTTTATAATTTCAACACTCAATATCAGCTGAAAAGGTTAATTTCAATTCCAGACGAGGAGATTTCTTGGGATCGATTCATTGCGGTGTTTAATGAAAAATATTTTCTTGAATCCTATCGGTTCGAGATGGAGAAGGAATTCATATCACTAAAATAGGGAAAGATGATTGTTCTACAGTATTAAATCAAATTCAATGCCATGTCCCGATTTGCTCCTGATTTGGTAAAAACAGAAGAGGCAAGATATAGATGATTCCACAAAGGATTTGATCTAGAAATACGTTCCAGGTTGACGGGCAGGCAAATCTAAAGTTATGCTGAATCGGTAAACACGGCGAAACTAATAGTGCATGATGTACGAGTAGCAGCCGAGAACCACAAGCAGTATAAAAAGAGTAGATTTGAATCATTTGGCAGATATCCAAGTGGAACTTCTTGAGGAACTATAGCTCGATCGCCAATTGCTCGAGCCCCAACAACTGACCAATCCGCTAAGAGTTGAGGTCCAGGACAATTATACTCCGGGCGATAATAAAATGTATCCGGACAGAATGTTGGCCAACAAGGACAAGGTAAAAGCCAGATGGTTAGTCGAGCTAGGATACCTGTATGTCATCAATGTGGATCACCGTATCATTTCATTAGGGACTGTCCTATGAGAGGTCCAATATGTTTTCGTTGTTAAGAGTCGAGTCACATATCTTCGAATTGTCTAAAATCTGTTGTTACATCTATACCTTCTATAAGCAATATGGGTAGTGTTGGCCCTAGCAATGTTCAAGAGCGTAGTAGAGGATCGGCCGGTAGACCTTTAACTCGAGGTCGGGTATTTGCCTACTAGGCAGGATACCCAGGCTACTCCAGATATGGTTACAGGTATCATGTCTTTATATGATAGAGATGCACCTATACTTATTGATCCTGGTTCTACTCATTCATTTGTTTCAGCGACCTTTATGATATATGTAGACAAATTTCCTACTTATCTATTACATAATATTATTATCTCTACTCCTATGGGCGAGTTCATGTTGATAAATAGTGCGTATAAAGATAGTTCGCTTCGTATTGGTGATAGAGAATTATTGGTGGATCTATTACCCCTGAGTATTCACGATTTTGATGCAATATTGAGTATGGATTTGCTATCCAGTTATCATGCCACAGTAGATTGTTTTAAAAAAGAAGTTACCTTTCGAGTCGTAGGCGAGCCGGAGTTCGTAATTTCAGGGGACAGAATCATTATCCCTGTCAGTTTGATTTTAGTTTTAGAGGCTAGAAAATTATTCAAGAAAGGATGCTAAGGATACCTCGTGCATGTGATTGACACCAGTCGGAATGAGGTGCAGGTGATAGATATTGCAGTGGTCGTGGATTTTCTCGATATATTTCCAGAAGAATTGCTAGGGTTGTCAATGAATGGGAAAATTGAGTTCACTATCGAATTACTTCCAGGAACTTCTCCTATATCAATTCCACCTTATTGTAAGGCGCCTATCGAGCTAAAAGAATTGAAAGTTTAGTTGCAAGATCTATTAGACCGCAGGTTTATCAAACCTAGTGTTTCTCCATAGGGAGCTCTAGTGTTATTCGTAAAAAAGAATGATGCCACACTGAGGATGTGTATTGATTACAGACAGTTGAATAAGGTAACAATTCGTAATAAATACCCGTTGCCTAGAATTGATTATCTGTTTGACCAATTGCAGAAGACTTCGATATTTTCTAAAATAGATCTTCGATCATGATATCATCAGCTGAAAGTCAGAGATAGTGATGTGTTGAAAATGGCATTTTGTACGAGGTATGGGCATTATGAATTTCTAGTTATGCCGTTTGGGTTGACAAATGCCCCTGCTACCTTTATGGATTTGATGAATCGGATCTTCCAGCCTTACTTAGAACAGTTTATTATCGTGTTCATTGATGATATATTGATTTATTCCCAAAATAAAGAAGAACATGCAGAGCATCTCAAGATTGTGTTGCAGACTTTGCGAGAAAAACAGTTGTATGCAAAATTCAATAAATGTGAGTTTTGGTTGGATAGAGTTATATTTTTGGGGCATGTTATCTCGGGGGATGGTATCAAGTTGATCCAAAGAAAGTCAAAGTCGTGGTTCAATGGGAAAGGCCGAAAAGTATAACTGAAGTTCAAAGCTTCTTGGGATTGGCAGGGTACTATCGTCAGTTCGTTCAGGGATTTTTCGTTATGACTTCCCCGTTAACTCAATTGACCCACAAAGAATCTAAATTTGAGTGGGCTGACAAATATGAACAAAGTTTCCAAGAGCTGAAAAATAGACTGATATTTATGCCAATACTTTCTCTTCCAACAGAAAGTAGTGGCTTTGTGATTTACAATGACGCTTCACACCAGGAACTAGGGTGTGTAATGATGCAACATGGTCACGTGATTGCATATGCCTCATAGCAATTAAAGAATCGTGAGCGTAACTACCCGACACATGATTTGGAGTTGGCGACGATTATGTTTTCCCTGAAACTCTGGAGATATTATCTGTATGACGAGACATACAAGATATACACTAACCACAAAAGTTTAAAATATTTATTTACTCTGAAGAAACTAAATTTGAGGAAGGGACATTGGATAGAGTTAATCAAGGACTATAACTGCACTATCCACTATCATCCTAGAAAGGCCAATGTTGTAGCAGATGCGCTGAGTCAAAAATCGGCAAGTTCAATTGCACATCTTCAAGTTATTCACACTAACCTATATACCGAGTTAAGATCTATGCGAGTCTAGTTAGCGGTTGGTCAAACGGCAGCATTGCTGGCGACTCTGACTTTGAGACCAACATTGATCGGCCATATTATAGATGCGCAGAAGTCAGAAGCCTAATTGGGGAAGATCAGAGATAAAGTAAAGAATGGTCACAAAGCCAGCTATCACGTTTGGGATAACGATGAAGCCTTTATGTTTGAAAATAGATTGTGTGTGCCTAATAACGCCAATTTGAAGAAATATATCTTGGAAGAAGCGCATAACTCAGCATACGCAATGCACTCAGGTAGTACCAAAATGTATCAGGATCTGAGATAACACTATTGGTGGAATGGAATAAAACTAGAAATTGCTGAATTTGTTGTTAGGTGTCTCATTTGTTAGAAAGTCAAGATTAAGCACCAATGTCCAGGTGGATTATTGCAACCTCTACCTATCCCAGAGTGGAAATGTGAACATATCATGATGGATTTTGTTTCAGGATTAGCTCGCACTCAAAAGGGACATAATTCCATCTAGGTAATTGTTGATAGGCTCACTAAGTCTGCTCATTTTCTGGACATAAAGACGACTTACTCCCTGGATAAGTATGCGAAACTGTATATTGACGAGATTCGAGATTTACTTCGACGTTTTGACCGAGTCCTCAAGCTGCCATAGGTACCAAACAGACTGACGGCCAATCAAAGCGTATGATTTAGACGTTGGAGGATATGTTAAGGGTTTGTGTTCTAGAATTTCCTCATAGTTAGGATGATCATTTGACGTTGATGGAGTTTGCCTATAACAATAGTTACCATTCGGCAATCAAGGAGGCACCATATAAAGCGTTGTATGGCAGGAGATGCAGAACTCTAGTATGTTGGACTGAAGTGGGAGAACGAAAATTATTGACGCCATATATAGGCCATATAACAGCGGACAATGTAAAGGTAATTCAGGAAAGACATAAAACTGCTTAGAGTCGGCAAAAGAGTTATGCTGACAAGCGTAGGCGAGAGTTGGAATTTGAAGTGGGCGATTATGTGTTTTTGCGTATATCCTCGTGGAAGGGCATAATGAGATTTGGGAAAAAGAAGAAACTAAGTCCGAGGTATATCGAGCCCTACGAGATTCTAGAACGGGTTGGCACGGTGGCCTATCGACTAGCCCTACCACCAGAATTGTTCAGATTACACGATGCTTTCCACGTATCAATGCTTAGAAAATATGTGTTAGACCTTTCGCATGTGTTGACTTCTCAACCAATCGAATTGAAAGAAGATTTGACATACGTTGAGGAGCCAGTTCAAATTCTGAAACATAAAGACCAATTGTTGCGGACGAATTCGATTCCATTAGTAAAAGTGCTATGGTATAGTCACTCGATAGAGGAAGTGACGTGGGAGCGAGAAGATGAGATGAGAAATAAATACCCACATTTATTCGTTCAAGGTAACTAAAATTTCGGGACGAAATTTCTTTTAGGGGGGAAAGATTGTAAAGGCTAGTTCTTTTGTATGTGCATAATTGTTAGTTACATTTTAAAGCATTTAGAAAATAACGAGGTGCATTGTGTCATTTAATAATTACTTTAAAAATTTTAGGGGTCAATTATCATTTTTTAAAATATTAATTTTAGATTTTGGACTTAAATGATATCTTAAAGAAAATTGGAGGAAGTTAATGTAATTTGAAAAAAAAAATATAATACAATTCAAAAAAAAATAAAAAATAAATAAATACTCTTCTTATCCAAATCGTGGATAAGAAGCCAAAAAAAAAAATGTGTGGTCTTCAACTTGCGGGGAAAAAAAAAAAAAGGCGGTGACTTCTGAGTTCACTTACACAAACACACACACACATACAAAAAGAATCAAAAAAAAAAAAAAAGGAACAGAACAGGTATCTCTTTTGTTTTTTTTGTTTTTTTTTTTCTTTTGTTATATATATATAAGGTTAAAAATATATATCACACGTTCAATTCATGAGACTAACTATGCGGACATATACACATGTATATTTATGTCAATATATATATATATATATATATATATATATATATATATATATATATATATATATATTGACAGTGGGTTCAAGAAATACAGTCGGTATAAAAATATTTAAGTTGCGAAGAATACAATTTAAAAAAAAATTGTAAATTTTATTAAAACGATAATTTTTTGTATTCCGTTGACTAATAAAATTTTGACAGCAGATTAACGTTTTTCTTCGAATTACATTATTAATGGAAAATTTTATAGTCGTTGTTCGAATAATTTCTATACAGTTAATATTAACTTACGAAAACTAGGCATTTAATAATTTTGGATAATTAAAAATTTGGGAATGGGAAATGGTGCATTTTAGGGCCACACATTGTATAGTAGATTTATTTTAAATAAATTCTTAGTTTAGGCCCTCTGGTTGTCAGGTTCACAGGCGACGTCGCCCATGTAGTATTCGGTGACAGTATTTATAGTAGCACAAAAATAGAAGTGAGTGTACTGCCTTTTATGTAAATTAACAAATTATATTTTTGTATAAATTGTGGAAAAAAAATATTTATTAAAATGAACGGTTTTATAACGTTATGCGGATCAAGTAGATTTTTAAATGTGGAAAGTGATTTTTGTTATCCGACTATGCCATAGTTGTCTTCTCGTTAGGAGGGCATGACTTGCGAGATGTGGATTACATTTCAGGCAAGACTTGCAGGGTGGATATTTGTTGTTACCTATCAGACAAATCCTGCAGGGTGAATATTTGTTGTTACTTGTGAGGCAAGTCCTGCAAGGTAGATATTTGTCGTTACCTGTTAGGCAAGCCTTGCAAGAGGGATATATGTGGACCTGCCAAAAGTGCAAATCCTGCGGATGGCTTCCCCTACCATTGGGGATATTAAATGGCTCTGGTATTGATAGTCACTTTAGATGACACAGTTATACAGGTTACGGTATCGTCGTAACTCCTAATCGTGAGGTGAAATGATTCTCTAGTTAGTAGGAAATATGAGTGTGGTATTTTATTATATGTCAAAATATTTGGATTGGTTGATTTAAATATATTATCTTTTTGCAATGATGATAGCGGAATTTTATTCCGACTTGGTATGCGGTTATAATATTAAATTTTGAAAAGTGGTATTTGATAATTATGTTTGATTCATAAATTATTTTTATTATGAAGACAGTACACCGATAAAATATTTAGTTTTAGGTACCGCAACTAGGAGCGGGTCTACTACTGGCACTAGGTAGAGTCAAGAGGTGGAGTTGTTTGAAGGGTTAGCTAGACAGGGTGAACTGTGGAAGATTCAGTTTTCTTTTTATGGTTTTGTTGTGAATATTTGGGACAAGTGTATTCTCAAATTTTGAAGTGAGTAAATATATTTTTCAAAAAATAAAATTATACCAGTGCATGTATATATGTGTGTGTGTGTGTGTGTGTGTGTGTGTGTGGATCGGTCAGGTAACTTCAAGTCGACGTTACATCTGGCCTCAGGCACTAGGGGCCCGGGGTAGGGGGTGTGACATCAGGAAACGCCATTCTAGATCCATTCAAAGTGTGTGTGTGAAAAATCAAATATACAACTATCCAAACACCGGATTGGATTATTCATCGACAAAGATTATGACTTAGACCATAAAGGATTAGGATATCTATATACCAGATTGGGTTTTACTCTCCACTATTGTAGGCTTGGAAGTTCAAAAAGATCAGAAGGACTTGGTTTGGTTTTTTGATATATGGCTAAGGGTATTTTAGGAATAGATAACAGGTAAACGTTATAATTTAACGATACCCGAGGCACAACGCTTGGCGCTTGTACACTGAGGATCTACACCCTTGAAGTATATGACTACTCGCAAGTGTACGAGGTCAAAGTTTTAGTATAGTGTGATCGTTAACATCGGATTATCGTATCTATAGGGATTGGTGTCATTACTATCGAATACCGTGTTTGTCGTGACCTAACGTTATCTAGGCGAAAACAAATGTATTTAATTAATTAAACTAATACTAATATAATCTAAATTAACTACACTAATATGCTAATATGTTTTAGGGTCAAGAATTGCCTAGGGATTAACGTGTTTACAAATACGTGTTCGATCTCGATTTACTCACGTTTACGGTGTTCGACCTATTTAACAATCTCGGTACGTAAACTCCACCGTCACCTCTCCCGAGTGTAAGACGGGGGAATACATGACTTCGAGTCAACGAATAAGTCCCCCTCAACGTCTTAACGAACTTAAGTCACGTGAGTCTCGCCCAACGTCATTGATTGCATACAATCTAACTTCCTCCCGGGTTATTGGATCGTCGCGTTGTATTTACCCTATCGACAATCGTCGTTCTAAAACTCTCTCGTCACCTCTCTCGAGTGTAAGACGAGAGATATAACGCAACTTTGTGTCAACGAAAAAATCTCCCTCAACGTCTTAACAATCCTAGGTCGCATGAGTTTGCCCCAACGTTATCGATTGTCCATGATTCAAACCCCAATAGGGTTATAGAATCGTGGCGTTTGTTTACCCAAATTCGAATCCGGGGTTTGTCAAAACCCCGTATTCTCCATTTATCTAACTAAGCATAATAAACAAACAATAAGATAAACACAATCAAACCATGAAGAACAAACATAAACGCAACACCGAAATCATCCAAACAAACATATTTATAAATATATCATTAATCCCTACTACAATCCATATTTAACTCGTGGCCATAGCCATAAAAACATATAAATCGAGCTAAATATTCTCACATGATCCTAAGATAAATAAATAAGGAAAAACAATCGAAGAACTTAGCCTCGTCCGAAGATAAACCGCTAAGAACGCTTAACGATCGATTCTCCATCTTCTCCACTTTGGGATGTGAGCTCCACCTCTAAAACTCCTAAATATGCCCATATACATAGCCTAAGGGGCTAAAAAAACCAAGAGAGGCTAGAGATGGGGGAGGAGAGGGGTATTTATTGGCAAACGATCTCAAAATATCTAATAAATATCAAGGCTGTACTGCCGGATTTTCGCCTGGGTAAAGAAAACTTCGCCTAGGCAAAGTTAGGTCGGTTAACTTTCTACTGGAACTTCACCTCGGCGAAGTTACTACAGGTTTGGAATTTTGTTTTGACTGTAACTTCTTCATCTGAACTTCGATTGAGGTGATTCAAAAACTTATGGAAAGCTAAGAAAAAGATATACAATTTCCATGTTTTGAGTATTTCCAAAATCGGATTGAATCATAGTCCAAAATAGCCTTGAAGTTACAGCACCTGTACCGACTTTGCCGGTATGGTGACCGCCTAGGCGAAGAAGTAAGCGGTGGACTTGGAAATGTTTCTACTGGGGTTTCCACCTAGGCGGAGGAATTTCCTGCCTAGGCGGTGGGCTCTCAGTAGCCTTTTGTCATTCTCAGCATCTTCACTGCCTAGGCGGAGGTCTGGACACCTAGGCGGTGGGCTTCCTTCATATTTTTGCCTCCTTGTTTGTTTATCCACCATAACCTTTACTCGCCTTCAGTTCGATCTCATGGTTTTCGCTCCAGTTTCCTATCTTTTTGCTTCACACACCTGATTTATACAAAAAGTATGAAAACTAATTAAAACATAATAAAATACTATATAAACGCTCGAAAACCAACTTAATTCAGTTTCAAAATACGTAGGTAGATCACACCTATCAGCGCTCAATCACACTCGTAACCCTAAAGATAAATTCAAGACAACCCTAGACAAACATTTAAGAACGTTGTACTCACTTGTCAAACGAAACAAAAATAGAACTATATATATAAACAAGACCACACCCTCAAACTTATTTGATTTGTACAATTTCACAGGAGTGGGAATACGAAAGAAAAATGGCAAGTGAGTACTCTAATACCGAACCAATGAAAAGTTCGCCCAAAACCCAACCGCTCACTTGATTTTGACTCACATTGTGCCTTAGGTTTAGCGACTTAGGTTTGGAAAACGTTTTATTAGCCAGGGCATTTGTTACGTGTTCATAATTGAAACAGATTATAGGTTTCGACAGGGTGACGAGGGGTAAACATATTACAAGGTAAGCTTTAAAGGCTCAAGCGATAAAAATGAATGCCTAAATCATGTCTCCTGAACTACTTCGCCTAGGATTTCTCCTCAAGTTTTCCCCAATTAAGTTCTAAATTCCTTAAAATTGTCATGAACTTGCTACTGAATAATCGACGTCAAATCGATTAAATAGACATACAATGAGTCTACGTGATCGTGCAAATTAGGATCCAAAATGACTTTTACCTAATCAAAATGCCAAGCACACAAAACACACATGAATGGGCATTACCCTTGACCTCAATATACAACTAGAGGATAATTTTCATCATCGGGTAATGGCCTAGAAGAACTGAAAAACTCAACACATAATTACTACTTCATACATAAACACAACTATACTAAAACTAAACACATATGCATACATTGCACTAAGTATTCACAACATCACATTTTACTTCTAAACATGTATAAACAAAAAATTACGAAATAACTAAAACAATAAAAATGTTTAACAACTATTAAAGTCTACAAGCATTCATCAAAATGTCTACAAACAATAAAAAGTTAATATATGTAAAGCATTCATAACAACAAAACAAAAATATCCCAATACAAAACACAAACATCCATCCTGCATAACAAAACAACTAACAACTATGACATCTCCCCAAACTTGAACTGGTCAACGTCCACACTAACCTATCTGCGATCCCAATAATAGCATATAGTATGATGACAATAATGGGTGGCGAACACGTACCTGGGAGGTGAGACATTAAAGTCTCACCTCCTACTGTCCATCTTGAGGAATGTCATCCCCACCACCGTCGTGGTAGGATGGATTGTGTGGTGGCTGCAACAGGTATGGCGGGAATGGTGGCATCGGTAGGTAGCCGCTCATATCATAGCCTTCTTCACTCCGTAGTACTTGTGACGTTGATACATCATCTGATTATATTGATCCTAATACCTCCGGAATTCTACATTTTCATTCTGGATTTGATAATGCTCTTGGCAAATAGCGGTGGCATCTAGCTGCAGAGCCTGAAGCTGCTTCCTTTGATACATCACCTGTTTGTGAAGGCTGTCCAATATGATTTTTTGGCGGATGGGGAACCTTTGAACCTAGGTCTCAAATGGCCTGCTTCTTCTTCTTCTTGCCCCCCAATATCGACATCCCAGATTCGTTTCATTGCCGCTAGATTCATAGGTCTTTTGGGGACGCATGGGCTATCTCTAGAAATCACCACACCTACCCTTCTAAAAAGTTTGATGAGAATAGATGGGAAGGATAGGCCATCTTTTGCCTTCCGGATTGCATGCTGAATAGACAAATTGACAAAGAACTCGACATTCAACGGCTTGCCTGTCTCAATTGCATATAGCGTCAAAGCACGGTCTTTGGAGACGTCCGTCAAATAAGACGTAAGGTGGAGGCTGGTGTAAACGAAGTGGAACCATATCTGCGGAAATCAGTGCAGGTACTTGGATGGAAAATTGGCAAGACTTGGCCCCATATGCAACCATTGAACATTGCCGGAACAGAGGGTCTGGATAACCGTATCTAGGTCTTCTTCTTCCACTTTGTCATCTGAGTCCTCTTCCCATTCCGGAGAAACCAAACCCAATAGCTCATTTATCGTGGCCGCATCAAATTTCACAACTCGAGTCCAGACCCTAGTCCAGTGGTACTCAGCTTTCACACAATTTTCATAGAATTCCCGAACCAAAATTACGTCGCCCGTGGCCAGTTTTCTACACAACCGTTGCGAACCTCGCTCTCTTATTACATTAGCAATCTCGGTCGAAGTTGATCTAATTCATCAAATTCGTGCTCCCATATGCAAGTACGCTTGTGCTCAAACCGATTAAAGTGATGTTCCACTCTTTTTGAAACAAATCGGCTTGAGTCAAAATCCGAGCTGGGGTCGGCGGATCGTGAACTGGATCCCTTACCCGTTGGACGTTTGATAGTGGATCTCTTCGGCATGGTTCCAATCAATTCAATACACAAAAATAGGCCACTAAATCACAACGGAACAACACAATTCAACAATTCAACTCAAATCTTCAAGAACACCAACTATCCCAAATGTGCACACACCAATCACAAGAACTTCAACAAATTTTCAAAAACTTGGCAACAAATCTTGAATCACACAAACAAACCACCCCTAATCAACTTGTTATTCACCAAAAATCGACCCAAATCCACAATGACATGAAAATAGCAATAGGGGATTCTAGGGTATCACATGAACAATCCAAATTCAACTAATCTTCATATAAACATGCAAATCAACTCAAGATTTCAACATACACATGTAATGTAGGTTCGATATAACTTACTTGATGAAATTTAGAGAGCCAAATGGCTGAGATTGGAAGAAATCGCCTCTTTGCCCTCTAACCCTAAAATGTCAAATTTATGGTTTGAAAATTGGATTTTGGTGGATGATTGATGGTGGAAATCTTAGTTTTTTGAAAATGAACGAATGGATTTGAGGTTTTATAACGGTTTTGCAAGGAAAAAGTCGAGAGATTTCGGAGGCTAGGGTTTGGGAAATGGTGTTTTTTCGAACCGACGACCCTCTTATCTGAATAGGGGCGCCACCGCTACAGCGGTGGAAGCCTAGTGGGCTTT
This sequence comes from Eucommia ulmoides, assembly GCA_016647705.1. Lineage (NCBI taxonomy): Eukaryota > Viridiplantae > Streptophyta > Magnoliopsida > Garryales > Eucommiaceae > Eucommia > Eucommia ulmoides. The sequence continues at coordinate 16,819,820 of CM028335.1, read as the reverse complement.
ATGATGTTTTACCACTACAGCGGTGGAACAATAGAAACTCTCTATATTTTTAGGCATTGTAGCGGTGAGTTCCACCATTGCAGCGATGACAGACCTGTATTATTTTTGTTGGTTCTCTACACTTTTCTCACAAAGGCCTACTACCCCTCGCTTCCACTTCACTGTTTCATCACTTTCATGATCGTATCACTTACCTGAATATCCGAACTCCTCAATTTACTCTCAAACACGCTTCGAGACTATTTCAACCTCTAAAAAGTACTATATAGCAAAATTTGGTGCAAAGCACCCTCAGGTTATATATCAAAAAGGGCGCTTGTTTTACCGTCCCTAGCTGGACTTAGCAAAATTCCTCATTAGTCATCAACGAGGGAGATACTCTCCATAACTCATTCTTTATTTCTGAAATAATGCTTGATCCTCTCCCCCATTGACTTAGAATATGCGTCTGTCATCACCTTCCAATTCGACTGAGCCGAATGGAAATACATGTTTGATCCGGAATAGTTTGGACCATCTGGATTTTAATTTTTCAGGAAAGAGCCTCAGCTGAAAATTGAATAGTAAGACCTGTTGGCTCGAGCTCAACTCTCTCTTCACTATTTGCTTATCATGTTATTTCTTCGTTTTGTCTTTGTACAACTTGGCATTCTTATATATTTCATTCAGGAATTCCTCCATCTCATTGAGTTGGAGGAGACATTGTTTACCCGAAGCAGTGAGATCAAAGTTCAACTTTTTGATCGCCCAATAGGCACAGTGTTCTAATTCTACTGGCAAATAACATGCCTTCCCAAACACTAATCGATACGGTGACATTCCGATCGGTGTTTTGAAGGTCGTGCGGTATACCCATAACACATCATCTAACTTCACCGCCTAGTCCTTAAGATTAGAATTAATCGCCATTTCCAGAATTTTCTTAATCTCTCAATTAGACACTTCAGCTTGGCCATTTGTCTATGGATGGAATGGAAGCACCACCTTATGCTGAACTCTATACTTTGTTAGTAAAGTATTGAACATTTTACTGCAAAAGTGGGTCCTTTCATTACTGATAATGGCTCGAGGTATCCCGAACCTTGTTATTATGCTCTTCTAAATGAATTTTAGAACCACCTGGGCATCGTTTGTTGGCGTTGCCACAGCTTCAACCCATTTAGACACGTAATCCACTGCCAGTAAGATGTACTCCTAACCAACGGATGGCAGAAACGACCCCATGAAATCTATCCCCCACACATCAAATAGCTCCAACTTGAGAATGGACGTTAGTGGTAACTCATACCGTCTGGAGATGTTACCAACTGGTGGCCGCTAAATAAGCGCTGTCACTTTCACCGCAAGTGTACAGATCAAGTTTTAGTATAGTGGACCTTTCGGTCGGGTATCGTATCCATAGGGATTGGTGTTGTTACTATCGAGTATCGCGATTATCATAATCTAATTTTATCTAGGCGCTAAAAATGAAATTTAATTTAATACTAATACTAAACAAAAATACTAATTAAGTTAACTATACTATAAATACTAATTTGAGATTGTTTAGGGGAGTAGATTGCCTAGGGATTAACTTTATTTACTTAAATGCGTTTGATTTCATTTTAGTTAACATTAACGGCGTTCGGCGTATCCGACAATCTCAGTTCATAAACTCCCTCGCCATCTCTTCCGAGTGTAAGATGGGGGAATACGTGACTTCGTGTCAATACCGAAGTGCCCCTCAACGTCTTAACGACTCTAGATCACGTGAGTCTCGCCCCAACGTCATCGATTGCACTCTTTCTAACGCCCTCTCGGGTCGTTAGATTGTCGTGTTGTGTTAACCCTAGTCCGAATCCGGGGTTACCTCTCCCGAGTGTCAAACCTTGTATTCTCAATATATCTAAACCAGCATATAATAATAGAAAATACAGCAACACAATCAAAATTATAAGGAACAACCATAAACGAAACACAAATTCAACAAAAACCACATTTTCATAAATAATACGTTAATCTCTATTACAATCTATGTTTAACTCATGGACCTAACCATTTATACAATGTAAAACGAGCTAAACATGCTCAACAATTACCAAAATGAAGAAAACAAATAGAGAAAACGAGCGACTTAGTCGATATTCAAAGATTTGCTGCTAGAAACGTCGATCGATCGCTTTCTCGTTGATCCTCCACCTCGAGTTGAGAGCTCTCCCTCAAAAATCCCTTATCCTAACCCTAAAATATGGCCTAAGGCATTAGGGGCTCAAGAGGAGGGAAGAGAGAACGAGAGAAGGGCTTAAATAGGCCAAAAAATATCTCCAAAATATCTATTCTGCGTAGAGGATTTTGCCTAGGCAAAGTTAGGTTGGTTAACTTTTTGTCGGAATTTCTCCTAGGCAAAGAAAACTTCACCTAGGAAAAGTTAGGTCGGTTAACTTTCTGTTGGAAGTTCGCCTAGGCGAAGTTACTGCAGGTTTGCAATTTTGTTTTGACAGTAACTTCTTCATTTGAACTTCGATTTAGGTGATTTAAAAACCTATGGAAATCTAAGAAAAACATATACAACTTCCATGTTTTTAGTGTTTCCAAAATTGGATTTCATGATAGTCTAAAATAGCCTTGAAGTTACAGCACCTGTACCGGCTTTGCAGGTTTGGTGACCGCCTAAGCGAAGAAGTAGGCGGTGGATTTGGAAATGTTCTCAGCCTATTCACAACCTAGGCAGAGGTCTGGACGCCTAAGCGGTGGGCTTCTTTCACAATGTTGCCTCCTTACTCATTTATCCACCGTAACTTCGTCCGCTTTGGTTCGATCACATCTTTTTCACTCTGATTTTATACCTTTTCAACCCACGCACCTATTTTAATACAAAAAGAATAAAAACATACTAAAACATATAAAAATAACTATAAACGTACTTGAAAACTAACAAATTTGGATTAGAAATACATAGGTAATTTACACTTATCAAATACCCCCAAACTCAGAATTTTGCTAGTCCTAGAGCAAAACACCCATACAATACGAGAAAGTATACAAACTAATTACGAAATTAAAAACTACAAACGAAAAACATTAAAAACAAAAATGTGTAAGTTTCGATTATCATCTACAGGTCAAAATATTTTTCCCTCATCGACCCCTAATCCTATCAAGTTCAAGCATAAATCATACTATATGGTGTTCTAGAATTTTAACGTTTAAAAATAGTAAGCGCCATTCTAGATCCTGTTTAAGTATGTGTGATTAAACTCAAATATACTACTATCCATTGATTAGATGGGATTATCCCTAAATAAATATCGTGAGTAAAACCTTTAAGGTATAGGGAATCCATACGCCTGACCTGGGATCTATTCTCCATTAATATAGGCTCGGAGGTTCATGAAGATCAGTAGGGCTTGGTTCGGTTTTGGAATAATGGCCAAGGGTATTTTGGAATAGAAAATAGGTTAACGTCGTTAACTTAACATTACCTGAGGCACATCGCTTGACACTCTCACACTCGAAACCCCATAGTTTATTTAGAAACGACCCTGAACAAACGTTTAAGAACGTCGTACTCACTTGTCATGTCAAAAAGAAACATTTTTTTTTTTTTTAACACACTCCCAAACTCATTCGAATTTCTACATTTTAAGAAGTGTGCAAAAATGATTAAGTAACACACCCCAAAACGTATTCGAATTCTTACAACTTTAGGAATGTGCAAAAATATATGAACGACAAAGGACAAGTGAGTACTCGAATACCAAACCAATTAGAATTTCGGCCTAAACCCAACCGCTCACATCAAGTAGCAAAATGCTAACTTGATTCACTCAAATTGTGCCTTCAGTTTAGCGATGTAGGTTTGGAAAAAGTTCATTGGCTATGGTATTTGTTAAGTATTCAGAATTGAAATGTTTTTTTTTTTTTTTAGGCTTCAACAAGGTAACGAAGGGTAATGATTTATCAAGGTAAGCTTAAAAGGCTCAAGCGATCAAATGAATGCCTAAATCATATCTCCTAAATAACCTCACCTAGGATTTTGCCTCAAATTTCCCCCAAATCAAGTTCTAGAATCCCTATTGTCATAAAATTGAGTGAAGGATAATCGGTTTCAAATCAATTAGACAGTGCTATACTAAGTTTATGAGCTCGTGCATTTAGGATCCACAATAAATTTTACTAAGACGATACGTCAAGCACACAGAACACACATGAATGAGCTTTACGCTCGACCTCAAAACAATCAGAGGACAGAATCATCATCGGGTATAGGCCCAGATGACGTCAAAACTCAGCACAAAACAATAACTAAACTAAACAAACTAATCCTAAACAAGCTTGCAAACGATAAAAACAGTAAAATTTTACTAAAAACATAAACACATACTAAAACATACTACACATCACCACCAACTTAAAACAGGTGATATCCAAAATGAGCCGTCAGCGACCCCAATGACAGTATATAACTTGATACTGAAAACGGGGATTTAGAACACATACCTGGGAGGCGAGAGGATCTCGCCTCCGACTCAAATTGACAGAGATGTATCTAACTTATTTGTGACCCTGGGTTGCCTCCCAAGAAGCGCTTGATTTAATGTTCTCGGTCTGACACATGCCCTCAAGACTGGCGAGATATTCAATGATCGAACCGCAAGAGCACCTGTCGATCTAACATCTTCAAGCATCCTACCAAAAACAAAAACAAAACTACAAACGAAAATTATATACAAAAATGCCTAGATTAAAATCAAGTTATTTACTCTCAATATCAAAAGTAACACTCCTTCCAATCCCAGGCAACGGCACCAAAAATTTGGTAGCCGCTAAATAAGCGCTGCCACTTTTACCACAAGCGTACGGATCAAGTTTTAGTATAGTGGACCTTTTGGTCAAGTATCGTATCCACAGGGATTGGTGTTGTTACTATGGAGTATCGCGATTGCCATAACCTAATTTTATCTAGGCGCTAAAAATGGAATTTAATTTAATACTAATACTAAACTAAAATACTAATTAAGTTAACTATACTATAAATACTAATTTAAGATTTTTTAGGGGAGTAGATTTCCTAGGGATTAACTTTATTCACTTAAATGCGTTTGATTTCATTTTAGTTAACATTAACGGCGTTCGGCGTATCCGACAATCTCGGTTCGTAAACTCCCTCGCCACCTCTTCCGAGTATAAGATGAGGGAATACATGAATTCGTATCAATGCCGAAGTCCCCCTCAATATCTTAAAAACTCTAGTTCACATGAGTCTCGCCCCAACGTCATCGATTGCACACTTTCTAACGCCCTCCCGGGTCGTTAGATTATTGTATTGTGTTAACCCTAGTCCGAATCCGGGGTTACCTCTCCCGAGTGTCAAACACTGTATTCTCAATATATCTAAACTAGCATATAATCATAGAAAACACGGCAACACAATCGAAATTATAAGGAACAACCATAAACGAAACACAAATTCAACAAAAACCACATTTTCATAAATAATACATTAATCCCTATTAGAATCCATGCTTAACTCATGGACCTAACCATTTATACAATGTAAAATGAGCTAAACATGCTCAACAACTACCAAAATGAAGAAAACAAAGAGAGGAAACGAGCGACTTAGCCAATATCCGAAGATTTACCACTAGAAACGTCGATCGATCACTTCCTCGTTGATCCTCCACCTAGAGTTGAGAGATATCCCTAAAAAATCCCTTATCCTAACCCTAAAATATGGCCTAAGGTCTTAGGGGCTGAAGAGGAGGGAAAAGAGGAGGAGAGAATGGCTTAAATAGGCCAAAAAATATCTCCAAAATATCTATTCTACGCAGAGGATTTCACCTAGGCGAAGTTAGGTCGGTTAACTTTCTACCAAAATTTTGCCTATGCGAAGTTAGGTCAGTTAACTTTCTGCCGGAAGTTCTCCTAGGTGAAGAAAACTTTGCCTAGGTGAAGTTACTGCAGGTTCGTAATTTTGTTTTGATTGTAACTTCTTCATGTGAACTCCGATTTAGGTGATTCAAAAACCTATAGAAATATAAGAAAACGATATACAACTTATATGTTTTGAGTGTTTCCAAAATAAGATTTCATGATAGTCCAAAATAGCCTTGAAGTTATAGCACCTGTACCGGTTTTGCAGGTTTGGTGACCGCCTAAGCGAAGAAGTAGGTGGTGGACTTGGAAATGTTCTCAGAATCTTCACAACCTAGGTGGAGGTCTAGATTCCTAGGCGGTGGGATTCTTTCACAATATTGCCTCCTTGCTCATTTATCCACCGTAACTTCGTCCGCTTTAGTTCGATCACATCGTTTTCACTCTGATTTCATACCTTTTCACCCCCACGCACCTATTTTAATACAAAAAGAATAAAAACATATTAAAACATATAAAAATAACTATAAACGTACTCGAAAATTAACAAATTCGGATTGAAAATACGTAGGTAATTTACACCTATCACCAACCCTTTGGCATTTGATCACAGATTTTTACAAATGTATATGAATCATGAAAGAGTGTTGGCCAGTAAAAACCTGACTGAAGCACCTTAGCGGCCATCCGCATTGCTCCAAAATGCCTGCCACATAGAGATGAATGGAAATGGTATAGAATGCTAGCCGTTTCTTCTTCTGAAACACATATCTGGATCACTTGGTCAGCACATTTCTTGAACAACATCGGTTCATCCCACATATAATACTTCGAATTGAATAGGAATTTCTTCCTCTAGGCACTTGAAAGGTCCGGCGGCAACACCTTGCATGCTAGATAGATTATGATATCAGCGAACCACGGAAGTTTAGTGTCAACATTTAACAATTGCTCATCCGAGAATGCTTCCGTGATATAAGACTCATCACCAACGTCCTTTTACACAAGCCGGGATAAATTATCGGCAACTACATTCTTACTCCCCTTTTTATCTCGAAACTCCACATCAAATTCTTGGAGCAAGAGAATCCACCCAATTAGACGCGACTCGGCGTCTTTTTTCGTAAATAAGTACCGGATGGCAACATGATCCATATAGATAATCACTTTAGATCCTATAATGTAAGACCATAACTTATCACACTTAAAAACCGCCGCCAACATCTCTTTCTCAGTAGTGATGTAATTCTCTTAAGCGTCATTCAACGTCTTGCTTGCATAGTATATAGATCAGAAGATCTTCTCCTTGCGTTGGCCTAAAACTACTCCAACTGCATAGTTGCTCACATCACACATGATTTCGAAAGGCTCAATCCAATCCGGAGCAACTATTATTGGAGCCGAGATCAACTTCACCTTCATAGCATTGAATGCTTCCACACATGCATCATCAAAATTGAATGGGGCTTCTTTTTCAAGTAAATGACATAACAACTTCACCGTCTTAGAAAAATCCTTTATGAAACGCTGGTAGAATCCGGCATGGCCCAAGAAGCTTTAGACTCTCTTTACATTGATTGGAGGTGGAAGTTTCTCGATCGTCTCAATCTTTGCCCGGTCCACCTCAAGCCCCTTGAAAGAGACCCAATAGCCTAATACAATTCCCTCCTTGACCATAAAATGACACTTTTCCCAATTGAGAACTAAGTGTTTCTCTTCACAAGTTGAGAACTAGAGACAAATTGTATAAGTAATGGTCGAAGGATGAACCAAAGACCGAGAATTCATCCATGAGTACTTCAATTATGTCCTCCACCATACCAGAAAAGATAGCCATCATACATTGTTGGAATGTTGTCGGTGCGTTGCAAAGACCAAACGACATATAACGGTAAGCAAATGTTCCGTACGAACATGTGAGGATTGTATACTCTTGGTCTTCCAGTGCAATGGCTATTTGATTGTATCCTGAATAACTGTCAAGAAAGCAATAATAGTCATAACTGGAAAAATAATCTAGTATTTTATCAATGAACGGTAGAGGAAAATAATCCTTCCAAGTGGCTTTGTTCAACTTTCTATAATCGATACACACTCTCCATCCAGTGATGGTTCATGTAGGAATTAGATTATTTTTTCTCATTCTTCACCACCGTCATGCCTCTTTTATTAGGAACCACTTGCACTGGACTCACCTATTTACTATCTGATATAGCATATATAATTTCGACATTTAATAGCTTTAATACCTCGGCTCGGACCACCTCTTTCATTTCTAGATTTAGCCTTCTTTGGTGCTCAATGGAAGGCTTAAATGAGTCCCCCATCAAGATCTTATGCATGTAAATTGTTGGGCTAATTCCTTAGAAGTCGGAAATAGACCATGCAAAGGTGAATTTATGCCGTTTTAAGATACTTAGAAATTTGTTATTTTCCTCTTGAGTTAAGGATGATGAGATGATGTCCGGATCGGTTAAGTTCTCCCCCAAGAAAGTATACCGAAGGTGATCCGGTAATAACTTGAGAATTAATCCACCGTGAGGTGGATTTGAGGGTTCGGGAGAACTAAATTCGTCTTCAATGGTCTCTACTTGTATCAAATCCACTACGTCTTTAGGAATAGCATCCAAAGATAGAACGTAGTCCACAACACCGTCTTTCGTGGTTGAGCCTTTTTCACCAAAATCCCCAATAGATAGGGAATTTGTGATAGCATGCTCTAATGGATATCGATCCAAATTTTCATGAAAAAATTCTCTAAAGCACGAGTGCAGAACTTCTACTCAATTGCATGTTGGGCATTCATCTGGAAAATTCATTGTTTTAGTTTCCATTGTGAATGTCGATCAACGCCTTTCCTATGGCAAGAAAAGGTCTCCCAAGAATGATAGGAATCTCCCGATCTTCTTCCATATCAAATACGACGAAGTCCATTGGAAATATGAATTTGCCCACCTTTACCAACACATCTTCAATTATACCCTTTGGATAAGTCAATGAGTGATCCACCATTTGGAGAGAAATCGTAGTCGGCTTTGCATTACCAAGCCCCAACTTTCGGTATACAGATGATGGCATTAGATTGATACTCGCTCCTAGATCACAAAGCGCCTTGTTAAAGTGAGATTTCCCAATAGTGCAAGGAATTGCAAAACTCCTGGGATCCTTCAACGTTTGAGGCAACTTTCTTTGAAGTATCGCACTACATTCCTTCGTCATTTTTACTGTCTCATATTCCTCCAACTTTTTCTTCTTTGTCATAATATCCTTCAAGAACTTTCCGTAATTAGGCATTTATTCCAAGACATCCGCAAATGGTATGTTGATATGAATTTTCTTGAAGATGTCCAGAAAATTAGCAAATTGGGAATCCAACTTCTTCTTCTAGAACTGTTGCGGATATGATAAAGGCTTAGTGAGTATCGGTGGATTGTCCGAAAATGAGATTCTTCCCGGAATCGCCCTTTATGCTTCCTTCTTCTTTTTAACCTTCTCCTCTACTTTCTCATCAATTTTCTCCTCAACTTCCTCTTCAACTTTCTCCCTTGTCTTATCCTTTTCAAACTCAATTTTCTTTCTCGGCTCTTCTTCTATTGGCTTACTTGCTTTGACTTCTTTTTCGCTCCTCAAGGTAATTGGTTTGCACTCCCTCGGGTCAGTCTTCGTATTACTTAGAAACTTCCCCTTTGTTTGCTCTTGGATAGAACTAGAAAGTTGGCCAATTTGAGTTTCCAATGACTTCACCGTTGAATTTATATTGGTGCACGTGGTCTCAATATTGTCAAGCCTCGTCTCATTCTTGTTGAGCCGGTTATGCGTTTCTCGAATAATAGTTTTAGTTTCATTCATGAATGAGCCAAGAATGTCTTCCAATTGTGGCTTATGGATTTGCATCGGAGTTTGTTGCATTGGATGATTTTGTTGCATAGATTGATATCCTTGAGATTGTGATCCGTATCTAGGTGGAGGTCGCAGTGTGTTCTGATTATTCGCATAAGAAAAGTTCTCATGGTTGCGAATTCCGAGATGATAGTGAATTGAGATATTGTCAGCGGGCCTAGAGGTGTAGGCCTGGTTGTTGACAAAATAGAACTCCTCAAACTCACTATCTACTTCCGGTTGCGAACTACTTGCAACATTTTCCACTTCACGACTCGACGAAGCATCTTTGGTAGAGAAGGTGACTAATTAGTCCATGAGCCTAGAAACTTGGCCCGATAAGGTAGCAAAAGGATCAGCCTCATGAATTAAGGCTACCTTTTATCCCATATTCCTCTCATTAGGCCATTGTTAATTGTCAGCTGCCATTTCTTCCAAAAATACATTTGTTTCATCCGGAGTTTTTGATAACAACGATCCTCTCGAGGCGGCATCCACAATAGTTCTAGTCTGGCCATCCAACCCGTTATAAAATAGTTGGGTTTGAAACCAATCCTCGTACCCATGTTGGGAGAACTTTCTTAATAAGCCCTTGAACCTTTCCCAAGCTTCGAATAGTGGCTCGAAATCCCGTTGGTGAAATTGTGCTATCTCGCATCTTAGCTGCGATGTCTTCGAAGGTGGAAAGAACTTGGTGAGGAACCTTTGAGCTAGGTCCTCCCAAGTATTGATGCTCCCCAGTTGGACTGACTGAAACCAACCCTGTGCTCTCTCTCGAAGTGCAAATGAAAACAACCTCAACCGGATTACATCCTATGCTATGCCATTTATCTTCACCGTATCACAAATCTCCAAGAATGTAGAAATGTGGATATTAGGATCTTCGTGAAAATTCCCGCCGTATTGTTTTTGTTGAACCATATTGATTAAGGCGAGTTTCAACTTGAAGTTATTTTCTGGATCTTCTTCCTTTGAATCCCAGAATAATTTTCAAACATCATGGGTCGATAGTAGTCCCTAAGGACCCACTGTTGAACTTCCGGTTTCGGCGGCTGTTACAGTAGCACCTGGTGAATCAACGGTTGTTGTGTCATATGATCATTAGCATTGTCGGCTATGGCTTGATTTCAGTTTCTTTTCTCTCTCCCTAACCCCCTCAATATGAGCTCGATCTCAAGATTAAGAGTAAAGAATTCCAGACTCTGACTACGTTGCACGCACTACTTGTGATCACAACAAATGAAAACAATTTAAAAAAAAAAAAAAAGAATGTCAAGATTAATATTGCACTACTTGGTAGTAATATCAACCAAATCACTATTCAATATCCTCGGCAATAGCCCCAAAAACATGTTTACGATAATATCACGCTTGATTTTACTCGCAAGTGCACGAGATCAAGTTTTAATATAGTAGATCTTAAAATCGAGTGTCGTCCTCTGGGATATGTGTTAGGATTATTTGAATACTACAATTGACATAGCTTAATATTATCTTGACGGTTCAAGAATTGTTTTGAGTTTGCTAATCGAAAACTAATTTAAACCTAAACAACTTTGGATTAAATCTATTAAAATGGATTACCTAGGGATTAATTTTGTTCACTAATACATGTTTGATTTTGTTTAGTTTACAATAACAGTGTTTATCCTATCCGGCAATCTAGGTTTCATAAACTCGCTCCCTACCTCTCCCCGAGTGTAAAGTAAGCGAATATGTACCTCATATCGATGTCGATATCCCTATCTAGCATCTAAAGAAGTACATGAGTCTTGACCCAACCTCACGGATTGCACACGTTCTAATAATCTCCCGATTCATTAGATCGTCGCTTTGTTTTTAACCCTAGTCCAAATCTGGGCTTATCTCGCCCAAATGTCAAACCCTGTATTCTCAAACCAACCCTAATAACATACAAAGCATTTCAAGGATGCAATAAAATGGTAAACACAATCGGATTTAGATAAACAACCATTAACAAAACATATATTCAATCAAACATGCATATAAATTAACTAATCAATCCCTAGATAATCTCTACTTAGCCAACCATGAACACAACCAAATAAACATTAAAACAAAAGAATAACTTCATCATTCAAGATATAAAGTTTAAATACAAATAAGGAAACAAAGATAGAATAGCAAATTCGGAGAGTGGAGTGTTCCACTCCGCCAAAACCATTCTAAAATCGTTCTCTTCTTCCAAATGAGCTATCTTGTTTTAGGTTTGAATATTGGGTATTAAACAAGTGTAAAAACATCCTACACAAACATAGGAATGTTTCATACAAGACAAGGTTAAAAAATATCTAAAAATATCAAAGTCAACTGGTTGAACCATCGCTGCAGCGATGGTTGGGAAAAATATTACTGACCCTTTCACAACTACAGTAGTGAAGGCCACCGCTTCAGCGGTCAAAGGGTCTGTAACCCTTGACATTGGCACTGTAGCGGTGAGGTTGCAGTTTTTAATCTTTGATTTTCTTCAACGTTTTTCTACCGATTTCCTACTTATTTGCTTGATTATCAACCGTTTACGTCCCTCCACCTGATTTACATAAAAACAAATATAAATGAACTAAAACATTATAAAAACACTTGAAAACTACCAAATTTGGCTTTGAAATAGATAGGTATTTTCAACCTATCAGGTAGCAGTCTTTTAGGCATGTCTGGTTAAGGATAATGTAGTCCACACACATTCTCCACATTCTATTCTTATTTTTTACAAGGATTGGGTTGGCCAATCACTTTAGGTACATCATTTCCCTTATGTGGCCAATCGAGAGCAGTCGCTTCACCTCAGCTTCGATCACCTCCTCCTTTTCAGGGCTAAAAGTTCTCTTTTCTCTGCCTAATTAGAGTATAAGATTTGGATATGTCAAGATGGTGGACTGCAACGTCGGGGCTAATTCCCTTCATATCTTTTGGAGTCTAGGCAAAGAAATACAAATTCTTTTTGAGAAACCTGATGATCTTCTCTATTTCAGTATGGCTTAGGGATCCTCCAATCATCAACTTTTGAGCTCTCTCATTAAAAATAATCTCCCGTACTTGCTTGGCAAGTTGAATCACGTTGGGGTGTTCTCTAAAGTCATCAATTTCGTAGGCTTAGCTTTTTTACGGAGCTACTTCCTACTCTTGCTTTAATTGCTATAAGGACTTTTTTCTACCTTTCATAACTATTGCAAAATAATGCCTTGAAGCAACCTAATCACCTCATATCACCGCTACAAAACCATCCTTTGCGTATTTGATGCACTGGTCGTACGTTGATGCTACTACCTTCATCGCATACAGCCATGGACGTCCCAGTATCGTGTTGTAGGGCGATAAAGAGTTCATCACCATGAACTCTGTGGTTTTTGTGTATAATTTTTTCTCCTTGTTTGCAGTGATAGACATAGTGATCTTCCTTCTTGGTGAGCTGAGGCCTCTATTGAAACCCATTATAACAGTCTAGGCAGAATTGACATCAAAACTTGGCACTCCCATCTGCTTCAACATGTCCATAAAGATAACGTTAGCAGAACTGACATTATCAACCAAAATTCATCTTACTTGGAAGCTGGAAATCCAGAGAGTGATGACCAAGGCATCTTCATGTGAGTGAACGATCCCCTTGCAATCCTTATTAGAGAAAGTGATGACCAGTCCCAGATTTGTAGTTATTGTCTTTGTTTCTCCATATCACCGTTCTAGTGCTACTTCCTGGATCTTCCTTTTTCGCTTATGGTTGGATTATTCGTTTACTGGCCCAGCTGAGTTTATCATAAATATCACTTCATGACTTTCATCAGGATGATCCTCTTTGCGCTCCTTGTCACGATTTTCTACGCAGCGGCCTTCATTTCTCTCTTTCTATCCCTTGAGCGTTCTTACAAATAATCAAGTAACTGAACTATATCAATATGCTGCTTGATTTTCATCTTGAGCTCCCAGTAGTCATCTATGTCATGACCATGGTCTCTATGGAAATCATAGTACTTTGACCTGTTCTTTCTGTTGGACTTAATAGTCTGCCTGGGAGGCTATTAGACCACCTCAGACGTACGGATCTCATGCAGGATTTTAGAGATTGGTATCTGTAAACCAGGTAAATTTGGCTCTTGACGTGCTTCTAGTCTAGAACCTGAGCTTCTAGGCCGATCTTTACGCCTGTCAGAATGGCTGCCCTTTGTCTTGTTGTGGTTCTTCTCGCTTTTCTTGGGGTGATCTTTCAAAGATCTTCTACTTTCTCTCGCAAGCTTGACATCTTCCAACTTCATGTAGGGCTTAGCTTTTTCCATCAGCTCCGACAAACTCCTGGGATTTTTCTTGCTGAGGGAGTCTTGAAATCTGCCATGGCGCAATCCTGACGTAAATACATTAATAATGAGGTTTGAATCATACCCCTCAATGCATGTTAGCTCTTCGTTGAATCGACTCATGTACTATCGCAAAGTCTTTCTATTTTCTTGACGCAGGGCCAACAGATAATCAGGACCCTTCATTAACCATTGATAGGTTATGAAGCGATTGATAAACATCTTTCCAAACTCTTTGAACAATGACATGGAGTTAGATGGGAGCGTATGTAACTACTCAAGGGCAGAGCCCTTTAAAGTTGTGGCAAAAAGCTCTGCAAAGAGCTGAGTTGCTTACTCTATATAAATTCATGACATGCTTCAACTGGCGAATATGGTCCACAGGGTCTGCCTTCCTATCGTATTTCTTAAACTTCATGGAATCAAATATCTCTAACAGTGGTACAACTATGATATTTAAAGTAAATGGCATTTCAGTGCCCTTCAATAGCGTATCCAACTCATCCAAGGGTTGACCGCTCTCTACCTTGATTTTGAGTTGTTGACGTGAGTCAATAGTCTCAGTTCAGCTGTAGACTCTTCTCTCCTGCTATTGATTGTTGGTATCTCCCTAGCAGCTCGCTTTTCTTAGGATTGTGGGTTAGCTAACCTTGGAGACTCTACTTTTTCTCCTAAATTGTCATCGGTGGTTGAGGGTTGTGGCCTGTTTTTGGCGATTATCTACACCTTGTATTTGATCATATCTGCCATCTCTGATATTTTTCCAATCAGAGCGTCAATCTTCGCATTTGTGCTCTGAACTGTTGGAGGAGGGTCAGCATGAACTTACTCATGTGTTCCCATCGAAACTTCGTTGTCAGCCTACAATGGTAAATCACTGATTTGGCTTAGAGCTGCTCCTCTTACTCGTGATTGCCTCATTGTTGCGACAAAAAGATTTTACGTTAGCGTTTCCCACAGACGGCGCCAAATGATACTACTAGAAATTCCCAGCACGTGCAAACTGCTTCTCACATGCCAAAAATATCTTCGCCTTCGTTCGTAACCTGCAAAACCATTTAGTTCTAATGGGGACACCAGTGTAGTGTCGACCAAAAAACCTCCGGCGTGAGAATAAGTTAATCTAGTAATGAAAAAGGCTAATACTCAGATTGAAACGTAAGAAATAAACCGTGATGCCTTCCTTTTATAGAGGCCCAATTATACTTTGTCGTTTTATTGGTGAAGTCGCCTGTTATGTGATCCACCCCTAACGGCCTAAAAGATAACCACGATCTTCTCCCGTTATCCAGGGATAAATCTTCTATAATGTACTCCATCAACCATGTGTCGTTATAGTCCACAGGTTATAACGTTCTTCATGCGTAGGGGATACGGTCACGATGGGCGAACCTGTTGAATCCTTGGTCTTGAATACCATGAGCTTTGATCTGCCCATTGATGGGCCTCTTCATAAGGTCGTTCAACCAGTACAGTGGATTACTAAGGTCCTTACTCAGATGGGCCTGTAAGGTTTGACCCAGATAATTCATCGGATTTATTTATTCCAGGTTGGATGACCGACCTGATTCGACCCGTTTAGGCTCCACGCCTATGTCAGTTGTGAACGGGAGTTTTTCCATATCAGTGTTTATAAAATGAGTATTTGATAATTTCATCCTCATATAAGGATTTCTTGGTAACTGTCCCTTAATTAAACAAGCTTATAGAAAATGTTATACATTAAAATTAGGAAACTCTAGAATTAATTAGCAGAAAAAGTGGCTTGGTTGGTGTGAAAGCTTCTTTGACATAAAAGGCAAGTGGGATTTAACGGCCTCGATCACGTTACGTTTTTTCCTATAAAAGGAAATACTGTTTGGTATCAAAAGCATCTAGTTTTCACGTGCGCTTTTCTTCAAGGCAAAGGAAAGAAATGGAGATTGGTTTGGAGAATTTGATGACAGTGCCCTGATTGATCTCAGGTGGGGTTAACTATTTACAATTGGATTGAAAATAAATATGTATAAAAATTACCATAACCCTCTATAGAGGTTTTTAAATGCTATTTTTAAGACCCTAATTTCCCTTGACCCAACTAAAAAATAAAATGATTTATTTAAAAATTAAAAGGGGGATGTTTATTTTGCAGCAAATGTAAAAATCATTTACCTAAAAATACAATATATATATATATATATATATATATATATATATATATATGTTTATTTTGCAGCAAATGTAAAAATCATTTACCTAAAAATACAATATATATATATATATATATATATATATATATATATATATATATATATATATATATATATATATATATATATACATGCACACTAGCGTATAACCCGCGCCTAAAGGCATAGGTGTAAAATAATTGAACCAAAAAAAATTGACAATACCTCTTCTATTTATACAACATTCTACACTTGTGTTATCTAGAATAATTAAAATTTAAATATCATCACTAACTAACAATCTACATGACAAATACAACACAATCAGTATGATATTCAATCATAAATTATTTTAGCAATAACCACCGAATAAATATATTCAATCAACTAAAGCAATATATCATACATTTAATACCCACATGACATTCTTATTTCACTAATTCAATTATGACAAAACGAACCACCACTTGCTTCATGGCGACAACATACATTTAAACTAACAGAATGCAAAGGTACCATAAAAGTTAAAGATGAACTGCCTAATGAAAAATACAATTTAGCATAATTCATCCAGATAAAAAAAAATGAAATAAATCAATATCTAAAGAAATGTAAAAGTTAACAAAATTCAAAATTGAAACACTTCAACAAAATTGAGGATTGAAACAATTTTACATTTGGGTCTCCAAAACCCTAAAGGTCATTAATACTCAACAATATTGTATTTTTATTAGAAACAAAAATTTTGGAACATAAACAATCAAGAATTCTGGAATAGGAACAAAAACAGAGTTTTGGAACATAAACATAAATTTTAGAACAGAAACATAATTCTGAAATAAAAATAAAAATGTCTAGTCAAATGAAATCGATGATCAAAAGCAAAAAATCCGAAAAAAAAAAAAAAAAAACACTTACCTAGTTAGGATTTAGAGAAATCCAAATTAAATCTAGCCTAGATCAAACCAAAATTCAAGAAATTGTAAGCAAAGAGAGAATCAAAACATAACATTGGTAGCAAAGAAATAAACTACATATCGAACAAATTGCAAAATCGCAATTGTAAGCCAAAATCACCAAAATCGCAAACTACATTTCGAAGAATCAAGGGAAGAAATAGATCTATATCGAGCAAGAGATTTTACCTCTATATCTATATTCTTCAATCCCCATCTTCAATCAAATGAAAATTCAAGAACAGACACTCAATCACTGTAATTTGCAAGAAATCCCAAATAAATTAAGCGATAAAACATCACATTTACGTATATCAAAACTATATACACTAATAGTTGATTGTTGCAAGCTCCAAGGGCCTATTGCTTTCAAATGCAGGAGCAGTAGAAGGCCTAAAAAGTAGGTTCTAGCAGTATCAAATGCGACACCATCAATATCTTCTCCTCTACTTCTCACTTCAAAAGATTATATAATCTTTAGCAGTATCAAGCCTGAGTGAAGCCAGACGCACAACATTAAAAAAAATAAAAAATCATTTATAGCACTGATATATTGCTAATCTAAAATCAAGACGTAAAACTATCACTAAATTTCAATTATAAAAGATAAAACACACTCGCAAGTCGCATATGAGAAATAAATAATAAAATTTTCAAATAAATTCAATTAATCAAGAATCTAAATATTCCATTCCAAAATTTTCAAATAAATAACTGAAATAACTAAATAAATAATTAAACAAACAAATAATAACATAAATAAACAAATAAACGATTAAACAAACAAATAATAACAAAAGAAAAAAAAAACTAAGAAGAAGATAAGTAGAAGAAGAAATGATTGGAAGAACCAAATTTTGTTAAATAAACAATAACAGTAGCAACGAACAAAGCACATACATGAATCGACTTCTTAAACACCCTAAAGCCCGCATCAAGTGATTCATCAATGAACCGAACAAAACACATTTCCATCTCCCACCGCAATTTACCCTAAGCACCACTGTCTCTTCTACTCCATTGCCTCTCATCCACACCCCAAAGCCTGAATTTGAAAAGAAGAAAAAGAGGAAGAAGAAACAGTTGTCGGGCTTCTCATTGACGGGCTTTTAACCGGTTAGAAGAGTGGAATAGAATGGAAGCTGATTTTCGGATTTTTTGATTTTAGTTCCATGTTTATTGGTTGCAGAAACTCTAAGGAGGTAGAGTCTGTTTAGTTTTTATGTTCCCAAATTTCTATTCTGATCAAGAAAAAGGGAACAAAAACATAAATATGGGTACAAAAAAACTAATTTTTCCCTACAGTTTTGGAGCATTTGTTTTTGGACAAAAAGAACAAAATTGTTCCAGATACAAAATTCTCAAGAGTTAATCAAATGCATTTGGCAGGAATTACCTTAGACTTCTTACAATTGATTCAGTGGTCAAAGCTTCTTCCAAAGCTTGAGCAACAACTGTTGATAAATCCCAAAGTCGTTGAGATTTTCATAAGTCTAGATCTAAAATGCAAACAAATTTTTCAAAATTAGAATTTGATAAATCCATATCTGAAATGTAAATATATTTTTTGAAATTAAAACCCTAATCTGTCAATGGACGCGGTACTTCTTTTCACGTCTTAATTTACTCGCAAATGCACGAGATCAAATTTTAATATAGTAGACCTTTCGATCGAATATCATCCTCATTGAATACCGCAATTTGCATAGTCTTATATTATTTCGACGGTTCAAAAAATGTTTGAATTTGAATAATTAAAAACTAAATTAAACTAAAAACTATTGGGTTAGTTCTAATTAAATGGATTACTTAGGGATTAATTCCATTCACTTAATACATGTTTGACTTTGTTTAGTTAACAATAATGGTGTTTATCCTATCCGACAATCTAGGTATCGTAAACTTGCTCACTACCTCTCCTGAGTGTAAAATAAGCGATTATATGATTTCACGTTAACGCCGAAGTCCCCCTCTAATGTTTTATATAACACATAGTCACATGAGTCTTAACCCAACCTCATGGATTGCACACTTTCTAATGCCCTCCCAAGTCATTAGATCGTCGTGCTGTATTTAACTCTAGTCTGAATCTAGGGTTACCTCTCTCGAGTATCAAACCCCGTATTCTCAAAACCAACCCTAATACCTTAACAAGCATATTAAAATTCTAATAAAATGGTAAACACAATCGGATTTAGACAAACAATCGTTAAAGTAACATATATTAAATCAAACATGTAGTTACATGAGTTACATCAATCCCTACATAATATTTATCTAGCCTACCATGATCTTAGCCATACAAATATTAAAACAAAAGGGATTCATCATCATTAGATATGAAAAGTTGATTACCAAAAAAAAAAAAAAAAATGATTAAATCTTAGAGTGGAATAGTCCACTGTCGCCAAAGATCGATCCAGGATTGTTTCATCTTCTCCAAATGTTGAATCTCCTTTTTGAGCTCTCAAGAATAGCCTAAGATCAAGTCTTTAATATGTGGAACGACCTTGACAAATGGGGGAAAAGGGAGCTTAAATAGAAGGCTTCAAAATATCTAGAAAATAGATATTTTCTGCACAGAGTGACCGCCGTGGCGGTAGTTCACCGCTGCTGCGATGAGTAAGTCGGTTAACTTCACCGCTGTAACAGTGAACCAAACCCTTTGTTCTCTGGACGTTCACCGCCTCGGCAGTGAATGACTGCTGAGGCGGTGAAGATAGCATTAAGCTATCTGGACTTTCACCACCGCGGTGGTAAGACTTGTGCAACTCTCCTTACATCTCCACCGCCTCGGCGGTGGATTTGCTGTCCTGAAACCTTGTTTCTTTCTTCGTTTTTTCACCATTTCGCTTGTTTATCACTCGATTACGTTCCTACACCTGATTTACATAAAAATAAACAAAAACACAATAAAATATTACTAAAACACTCGAAAACTACTAAATTCGAATTAGAAGTAGATAGGTATTTACAATTTACCAGTTCAGCCGATTAGACAGCAGATATTTTCACCAAGGCTCATTCACCTTGACGCTTTCACACTCTCATTTCTAAATTCAAGTTCACATCTCATTTACCACATTTAGTTTAAGGGGATGTTAATATATGAATATATAGGTTTGGCCCATTAGATTAAAACCCTAACCCTAGCGTTTTTCTAATCCCCTATAAATATCTCCATTGTATAGTTTATTACGTGTATTGTTTCCAAATATTAATATACCACTCCATATTTCTTCCAACATTCCATCTTTCAATTATCTTAACAAAAATGATAATCTAGTTGTTGATATCTATATTCGGTATTATATAACTCGAATTTTCGATCGTGTCTTGTTATAAAAATAGAAATATTAAAATGTCTATAATTTTTGTAATCAAATGTCTTTCAATTGAAAGTCAAAATCTAAATTGAAGGACAAAAAAAAAAAAAAATTGAATATATGTATTTATGTTTCTATATATAGACAGAGTATTTTTTTTTTATACAAAATGAAATTATTCTCTAGAGAAATATTACAAAATGGGTAATCTAATTTTTTTTTCTCAAAAGATACAAATTAGAAGTCTATTTTTTACATTAAACAAAAAAATTATTTATGCATATATTTAATTATTTATAGGGAACACTTTATGCACATTCCGACTAATTACTTTCCTAGACAATTTTAAAGGTATATTTTTCTATATCGGTTTGATGTATTTAGTATTAAATTTAAAATTTAATTTCTAAGATATTTTTTTAGAGAATTGAACCTAGTTGATACATTAAAAAAAATAAAAAATCTACTACATTCTCAACCGGACAAACAGTCTTCTTGAATTCGTACTTTGATTTACCATTTATCTTAACAATCAAAAATATATCAACAAAGCTTTTATTTTATTTTCTTCAACAACAAAAACATATCACATTCTTCGATTTTTTAGTTTTTTTTAGTTTTTTATTATATAATCTCCTATAGAGAGACCATTAAGAAAAAAAATCTTTTCATGTGTTTGGTTAAGATTCAGACCAAACAGTACAATCAATTAAGTTTTTAGTCCTTGGATTGGACAAAATAGGACGTAAAAAGACACATATACCTCTCTTTCTAATTTACGTTAACGTATTCTACGATCCTCGTTCACATTTTATCTCACATATTATCAGTAAGGATCACTCTCTCTCTCTAAACCTAACACCACTGTTCTATCTCTCTCTCTAAAATCGATGGAGGTGAGGCGGCCGAATTTCTTGTGCAGTCTCTCTCTCTCTCTCTCTCTCTCTCGTCACCGTTGCCAGCTAGATTGGCCAGCAAAAAACAAGATTTGGCCTGTCGTTCAGCCGTCGGTCCTCGATGGAGCCACGAGCTCGTGCTTGAGGGAGGAGAGATTGGAATGGAGCTCCGAAGGTCCGAAGATCGGCGTAAGTACTGCAGTCGAAACCCTGGTCGGGGAAGGAGGAAGGCTTGAACCAGTGGGTGGGCGTCGACGGGATCTCCGAACTCCGAAGAAGTTGGTGGTCGATTGCGGCGGCGTCGGTTCTCCACCGAACGCCACCGCCGCTACCACCACTAGATCCCACAACCGAACGCCACTGCCGCTAGACCCCACCACCGAAGAAACCATCTCTGTCTCTTTTCTTCTCTCTCTTCTTACCATGGTCGAGATTTCACGATTTCTAGTGTTCCGATTTCACGATTTCACGATCTCTAGGGTTCCAGATTTCACGATTTTGTTTTGGATTTGTGGGTATTTTGGTTTTGTGGGTTTATTGTATAATTTTGAAGTGGGTTTTTGTTCTTGATCTTGGAGAGTTCTCAACCAGTCCAGAGGTTCAATTCATAGGTTTGTTTCTTCAAAATGTAAGTAGGTTTCATGGGTTTCTTGTATAATTTTGAAGCGGTGGTTTTCAAGATTTTCACTATGTGTTTTGAATTTGTGGGTTTTTTTTGTATAATTTTTGAAGTGGTGGTGGTGGATGGGGGCGACGACAGGTATCTCTCTCTCTATCTATCTATATAAGTTGACTGAAGTGTGTTCTGCAATAGCATGGGTTTTAGATAGCCTACATTTTCAATTACAAAGGTCTAATATGCTGAATATGATTATATAGATTATGATTATATCTCTCTATATATACATATATTTCTATCTGATTATTGGTAGTGATGGAAGTTGTTCGTTTTGGTAGTGTTCTTCCGTGGTGTTAATGCTCGATTCGGCAGGTGTTGTTGGCAGTGTTGATATTCATTTCGGACAACCATCAGCCACCACTAGTCAGATCCGGCAACCACCGCCAGCCACTAACCAAATTCGGACCTCCCCCAATTTTATTTTATTTATTTTTTATTTTTTTTATTTTTTTTTCTGGGTTTGATATTTGATTCGATGGTGTTGTTCACGTTGGTAGTGTTTTTTGGGGGTGTTGATGTTCGATTGGGCGATTTTGTTCGATGATGGTGATGTTCATTTTTTAAATGTGCTGGGTTATAATCGCGTTAACGTTAACGCAATTAAGTAATGTGCTGGGTTGTAACTGCATTAACGTTAATGTAACTAAGTTTTGCCTATGTTGTGAGTGATTTTTATTTCACACATTTTTTGGACAACATTATATGCATTAACGTTAACGCAATTCACCCAAATGCGTTAACATTAATGCACACAAAACAAATAATGAAAGAGACGGTAATATGAAACACAAAAATAAAATAAAAAATACATTAACGTTAACACACACGCACAGATGAACAAGATACATTAACGTCGTAAATACACACAAAATATACTAAATATTCAAGAGAAAAAACATACAACACGTCTGGTTGTAACATAAGTTAACGTTAACATAATGCACATGCATACACAAAAAAAAAATGCATTAACGTTAACACATACATACAAATGAACAAAATGCATTAATGTAAATATACATAAAATACGCTAAATACTCAAGAGAAAAAACATACAACATGTCTGGTGGTAAAATGAGTTAACGTTAATATAATGTACAAAACAGACATATTGGGAGATGATGTGTTAACTTACACAAAAAAATAAAAATAAATAAATAAATAAAAAAATACGTTAATGGGTGGATTGTAATTGTGCTGAACGTTAACGCAATTAAGTAAAATGTGTTGGGTTGGGTGCGTTAATATTAACGCAACTAAGTAACTGTGTTGGGTTGGGGTATACGTTAACGTGAACGCAATAAGTAAATGTTCTGAGTTGTAATTGCGTTAACGTTAACGCAATAAGTTAAATGTGTTGGGTTGTAATCGCGTAAACGTTAACGCAATTAAGTTAAATGTGTTGGATTGTAATCGCGTTTAATATTAACGCAATTAAGTTAAATGTGACGGGATTGTAATTGCGTTAATGTTAATGCAACTAAGTTTGCCTATATTGTGAGTGATTTTCATTTTACACATTTTTTGGACAACATTAAATGTATTAAAGTTTAATACAGAGAGAGACAACCAAATGTGCATTAACATTAACACAAACTCATCAAAATGCGTTAACGTTAATGTACACAAAACAAATAATGAAATAGGTGGTAATGTGAAACAATCACACACAAAAAAAAAAATAAAAAAATGCATTAACATTAACACACACAAAAATTAATAAGATGCGTTAACGTAAATACACACAAAATATGCTAAATATTCAAGAGAAAACACACACAACATGTTTGATGGTGAAATGAGTTAACATTAACGTAACGCACAAAACAGACAGATTGAGAGATGATGCGTTAACTTGCAAAAAAAAAAAATGGATGCAACAACGTTAACGTCAATTCCTAATGTAATTTTATAATATAGGTAAGTGATTTTTACTTGAACAAGTTTACGTTAACGTTAACACTCCTTGTTGTCCAAATTTGTCTTGTTACATAAAGACAAAATGATAGATTTGTAAATAAATGTTAACAAGGGGTCAGAATAAATGATTTTTTTCTAAAAAATTTGTGAGGTCTGAAAACTTAATTGTTCATGTCAGGGGATCTGAATTCTAAACATGTAGACAACAAATGACTAAATAATAAAAATCCCTTTTTTTTTTTCCCCTAGAAAACCATCTCCGAAATTGTAATAAAGAAAATTATATATGGGGAACAAAAATATTAATATTATTAAAAATAACAATAAATATTTGATCGTATAAGTGGGCTCCCGAAAGAGGGAACGAGACACGTGGCATGCCCACAACGCAAACGAGGGAGGCGTACCGGCTCCAATATCGCCACGCGTCCCAAACGTGTCGAGTTTTCCTGGTAGTTGGCTCTTCTCTTACTATCTAATCCCCTCTCGAATTTTGAGCGGAAATTAATAAAAAAATGGAGGCTTACGATAGCAAGGGCCCCCCAATTCAGACCACATTGGGATAAATACGTTGAGGAAAAGCATGGGGTTGGCGGCTAGGCTACTGTTGCAATAACCACCTCTCTATATTCTCTCGCTATACTCTCTCACTCTTCAATCAGCTTCAGGAGGTCATCAATGGTTGCTGAAGGTTTTTTGGCCATGCTTCAGCTTTAAAGATCATCTTCTCACCTTGGTGTATAAGCCAATTTGAGTGAGTTCTTATTTATTCTGAAGCAATTGAATATGGATTTTGTTTAAGATTTTTTTTTCTTTTTCTTTTTTAATATGTGAGAGATGTTGAACTCTAAACCTTTGACAAGGGAGCTTAGATATATATTCACTAAGTTACAAATCTTGAAATTTAAAGAATAGATATAGAGGCCGTTGTTCGATCTAGAAAATTAATTGTAGGGGTCCTTTTAATAAGCTAATTGAAATTCAGTCTATTGTATTTTACGTAAATTTGTAAATTTACATCGGTCCAAAAATATATTTTTTTTAACGGGAAGTTTGGTTGCATAAAATGGCGGGTGGAATGGTATCATAATTTTGCTATTAATTTTTATTCTCTCATTTAATTAAATAATGAAATGTTTTTTTTTTATTCTATTTAGAATTAAAAATAGAGGATCGAGAATTAAAAATAGAGGAACCAAGTTCATCGGAGTGAGATGACACTCATTCCATTAAATTTTATTTTTTTTTAAAAAAAAAAAAAAAATCAAAAACAAAAAATTGTTTACAGAAATATAGGTTTTTGCACTACACTCCTGAAGTTTTAGAGAAATTTCACTTTAGTCTGTTTTCTTTCAATTTGAACACATCAAACTCTGAAATAGTCAAATCGCGTCAAGTCAATCCGAAAATTAGGCACGTGTCAAACACGGAATCACTCACTGAATTCCGTCATAAAAATGCCAGTGACGGAAAGACAAACTTGACACGATTTGGATACTTTAAGGTTTAATGCCCTCAAATTAAAGGAACGGAGATTAAATTAGAATTTCTCTGACTTGAGGAGTGCAAAGTGCAAAAACCTCTTGGTAAATATTTAAAAACATATTTATTAGAGAGAGTATATAAATTGATTCTGAAAAATTATTGAGAAAACATCATTCCATAATAGAAAAAACTGCGAGATATAAAAATATACATTATTGATATATTATTGTGAAATAAATTCTAGAGTGAGAAGTTGGAAAAGAAATCAATTTAGCAATAGAGAACTGAAAAGGGAGCTATTTTAATGTGATTTTTAGCTTTATTGATGTATAGATGAGTGTATTTATGAATGAATTTGGTCTCAAAATTTATATAAACTAGTTTTAGACCAACGCAACATGTAAATTTAAAATAAAAAATAAAAAATCATATTAGTAGATATTTAACATTTAACTGTTATATATGAAACATTTAGTGTTGATTTTTTTATTTTATTTTTTTTGTTTAAATTTAATGTCTAATAATATTTTTTTTAAAAAAATAATACATCTAAAGAAAAATGCCACATTCGATTACTCTGATTTGTTTCTACAGTTAAAAATAATAAGCAAAAAAGTTATATAAATTTAAGTATTAAATTCTAAGAGGAGATATATAATGTGTTTGAATAACAACTTTATTTATTTATTTTTAAGTTTTTAAATTTTGTTTTTAAGGCTAGCTTTTAAACAATATAATAGCTCACAGTTTATGTTGTTTAGTAGTTATTAGTATTAGAAATTTTAATAGCGATTATGAATAAAAAAATCACAATAAAAGAGAGAGAGAAAATATATATATATAATTATTTGGGTTAATTTAATGTCATATTTATTAAAAAAAAAAAAAAAAAAAAGACATTTATTTTGAATTGGAAAAAAATAATTGAACTATTTGTACAATTAATTTGAATGAATAGAATTAGTATAAGTAAGAAGGATGCAATTAATTTGCATTAAAATCTTATTAAAATTACATTATTTTTAAAAACTAAAAATATGTAAGGTAATAATATTATTGTAGAGAGTTAATATTATTAGGGTTGAACAAAACTTGGTCGTTCATTCATCCAAGTGAATAGAAATTAAGATATGAACAATACTTGAATCTAAGGGTATGTCTTTCGCTTTTAAGTATAACATATAGATATAGATTTATATATACGAGGGTTTTATAGAAATTTTGTTATATATTTAATTGTTTTTTTCTTTTAAGTATATAATTGTAATAAAATAAGGGACTCAAATAGTGATTTCGTTGGTCAATCTATTTTATTATTTCTCTTCTCTTATTCCATTCGATCTCGTTTCCATCATATCCAACCAAATGAGCCCTATGTGTTGGGATTGATTTGAGGATAATGGATGAATGAGATTCGATTAAAAAAAAAAGAATTAGAAAAAAATTCTCACCCAAAAATCATAGATGTCTGACATGATACAAATACGGGAATACGATAAAAATCATAGATGTCTGACACGATACAAATACGGGAATACGATAAATTTTAAAAAATGGGATACATGTATGTCCAGTATACATAAAATAAGTATTATTTTTTTTATTTACACATTATATGAAATAGAAAATTTCTACACGTTATATAAAATAGAAATATCAAGACAAAGTTTAAAAAAATAATAATAAAATAAATAAATAGTGCTTTTAAAGCATCTCAGGATAATATAATCTAATGTTTTCAACCCAAACATTAGATACAATAAAAAATATCTCGCCCATTTGATAATTCAATTAAATACTTAAAATTGAATATATTAAGTACTTATCAAATTAAGTGTATTTAATAACAAAATTAAGTAATCACTTAGAATATAAGAATCACTAAAAAATTGTTCAAAATTTTAAATGATGTGTAATTCACATTAATTTTTTAAAACTTATCACTTAATATCATAAAATTATTTAATTATTACAATCAATATTTTACACCAATACTATAAAATCTCACAAACAAAAAAAAAATGAGATACAAACAATTATAAATAGAGAAAATACTAAGTTGAGATAAAATAGAGGAAGAAAATTGTAGAGAGAATATTTTAGAAAAATAAAGTCCTAAAATTATTTTAGGAACAAAAATCTGAACAAAAATAATTTTTTTGGAGTTAAAAGTATTGAAAAATTAAATATTTAACATATTCAGCACTTATAATTTCAGTACTTTAAATTTCAGTACTTAAAATTTAAGTATTATCAAACATGCCCTAAGTTTAAAAAAGTATGAAAATTAGTGCTTTCAATGTGTCTCAAGAATTCCCGATATACATAC
The DNA here is from genome assembly GCA_016647705.1 of Eucommia ulmoides. Taxonomy (NCBI): domain Eukaryota; kingdom Viridiplantae; phylum Streptophyta; class Magnoliopsida; order Garryales; family Eucommiaceae; genus Eucommia; species Eucommia ulmoides. Next base: position 16,792,016 of record CM028335.1, on the reverse strand, counting down.
GTTTTCGACATATCAAAATGTTTTTTGTTTTATAGGACATGTGTTCGACATGTGTGTCAGTGTATTTGACATGGGTACTTCTAATCTAAGAGAAGTGTGTGCCTCTTAGATTTTTTTTTTTTTTTTACGAACTAAAATCTTTCTCATCTTTTATTTATTTTATTTTTTTTAAAGAAAGGAATCTATATAAATGAATTGGAAAAATTACAAGTTTAGACAAGGAAGACCCTCTTGATCCTCACAAGTATAAGAAATTATATCGTGAGATAAGGGACTACCTAAAAGAAAAAACAAAGGGCTAGACGAAACAATGTTAGCAAGACTATCAGTAACAAAATTACATTATTGATGAACATGAGATATTTGAATGTCAAATAAAAGCATCCAAAATCGAATTGTGTTCCAAAGATGGGCAATCGACCAGATTGGGCTATCCTTGAATGAACCAAAGCTAGTGAATCGCTTTTCACCAGCAGAGGAAACTGGCCCAAACGCAAAACTTCCTGAATCCCCAAGAACAACTCGTGGAAGTCAATTAGGAAACTTAAATTAACAGTAAGGGGAGAGAAAAAAGCTCAACTAACAGCTTCATTACTGTCTCAAACAACACCTCCACAAGAAGACGTCGTGGTCTCCCTCTTCAAAGCACCATCCACATTAAGTTTGAAACTCCCCTTGGGCGAATGGGTCCAACAACAAATTAGCGGTCGACGACAAGTAACCTTCTTAATCGAACAACCCAACAGAACTAGAGACTGAATCTCAAAAGAGGATAAAACCGACTTAGACTTAGTCAAAGGGCTCAGCGCTTGGACCCAATTCCAAACTTTGAAAATGATCCATTTATCAAACATGGAAATATTATCATGGAGATAACGATTCTGATTTAACCATATCTCCCAACAAATCAGTGATGGGATCAACACCCCTAATTTATGAAACTGGGAACTCCCTTCTAGTCTACTCCACCACAACTTAATACGGCGTATTAAAGGTTGAGGAATAAAATAAATATTAAAAAATGAACTAAAATATCACCAGACCTTTGAAGTAACCTCACTTTCCAGAAACAAATGTTGGATATTTCCAGTGGAGCGAAAGAAACAACATCAACAACCCGATACCAAAAACACTCCAATTTTTTGGATGATGTCATCAACTGCAAGTTTGTTCTTCAAAAGCCGCCACTTGAAAATCTTAATCTTCATAGAAAATCGCATACTCTAAAGATTAGAATAAAGATCAATCAGGATTACCTTACTGCTAATAGCCCTCCAAGCAGATTTAATAAAGAATACGCCATTATCGCTTGGAAGCTAAATAAGAGAATCGGATTCTATTGACAATACTAGGAGGGAGCCTTCCAAGAAGTCCTAAGCATCATCTTCCATATCTAGGGCGATCCATTCCTTGTCCTATAAGCAAACTTTGACAGAAGACAACTAGTTGGTAAAATGGAGATCGTTCGCTAGGATACCAAGGCCCTAATCATTTTGCCAAAAACTATTTCACTCGCCATTGCCAACTTTCCATCTCAACAAATGCATAAAAGTATTTCTCACCGACAATATATCTTTCCAAATTTTAGAACTCCCAATATGATCTGCCCACAGTAATAGCGGGAGATTATTAGTATATTTGGAGCGCATAAAATCACACCAGAGAAAATTCTCTTTTAGCAGAGACCAAATCCGTTTGAGAGAATATAAATCAGCTTCATATCCTTTAGATTACGAAGACCAAGACTGCCGGAAGAGGTATCTTGGTAGATTTTATGTCAAGCCACCCAGTGCCTTTTCTTACCTGAATCTGAGTGGCCCCAAAATAAATTCGCAAACATGGATTCTATATTCTCCAGAATGCTATTATGAACACAAGTGGATGCCAAAAAATAAAGAGGGAAGGAAGATAAAACATGCTGTAGAAGAACAAGTTTACTTCCACTAGATAGAAGCTTAGCCTTCCACCCATCGACTTTCTTAGACACTTTCTCGATTAGACCAGCAAAGTGACTCGCTTTAAGATGACCATAGGTAAGGGGCACTTCAAGGTAAATACAAGGAAAACTACATTAACTAAAACCTGTGAAAAGACTAATAGCCAAGCGACGTGCATTAGGACAGTTATGATGCAAATAGAAATTATTTTTCGGAGCACTCACAAGTTGACCAGAGGCTAATTGATACTCTTCAAGCACCTGTATTAAATTTCTAATACTGCGAGAACTTCCGTTGCAAAAAATGAGGGTATCATCTACAAATATCAAATGAGAAACCAGGGGATAACGTCTTTTGGTTACAAAAGGTTGAACTCGGCCATCTATCATGGAACGACGATAAATATTTTGACTAAGAACCTCTTGAGCCAAGATAAACGGTAAAGGAGAACTAGGGTCGCCTTGACGCAATCCTCTAGAAGCAGGAAACCAACCCTTATAGACCCCTTGAACCACCACTGAGAAATAAGTCGAGACAAAACAGTTAGAAGCAGCAACAATAAATCCCGAGATGAAACCAAATCGATTAAGCACCTCAATTAAAAAAGTTCTACTCGATTCGATCATATGCTTTAGCCATATCGAGTTTGAGCATAACATTACGCCCACGAATATCCTTGCCCAAATCTTTGACAAGCTCTTGAGCTATCCCAATAGCTTTAGCTATGGACCTGCCTTTAACAAAACCATATTGTTGAACCAAAATCAACTTGGGCAAAAGAGACGCCAGCCTGGTAGCTAACGCCTTAGAAAAGATTTTATAATAAATATTACATAAACTGCTCGGACGAAAATCTTTTAGAGAAGAAGGTTGAGACTTCTTCGGAATAAGGACTAGTAAGGTACTAGAGAGAGCAGTAGTAAGGGGATTTCCTTTAAGAAAATAATTAGCGGCTTCCCAAATATCTTTACCCACAATATCCCAAGAAGATTGGAAAAAACTTGAAGAGCTAGAATCTATACCTGGAGCATCGTCAATGGGGATGGACCAAAGGGCAAATTTGATTTTCTCTATCGAGAAAGAAGCCAATAACATTTTATTATCCATATCCGTAATAATGGGAGGGATGGAATCAAAGACAGTGTTAGAAAAAAGACACATAGGCAGTCGAGTATAAATCTTTGAAAAACTCAATAGCAACTTCATGAAACATATTGGGATCAAGCAAGCTACTTCCATCTTCATGGAGAATAGCAGACAAACAAAGAGGAGAGTTACGCATTTTAACAGACGTATGAAAGAATTTAGAATTGCTATTTCCCTCTGCTAGCTAGTGCTCTCGAGATTTTTGTTTCCAATAGATTTCCTCTTTCTTAATAAGATTATTATATTCTATAGTTGCTTGGTCAAGTAAGTCCGATACACTTTGAGACCAATTGGTTTGAAACATAGAATCATAAGCTTCTACTCTATCCTTCCAAGAATTTAACTCAACAAAAGCGTTTCCAAAAGTTTGAGCATTCCAAACTTTAAGAGCCGCCCTCGTCGATTTGATGTTAAGGCTTAAATGAACCAAAGGATTTTGATAAGAAGCCTTCCAAGCTGATTTAACCATATCAAGAAATCCCTCATGCAACGTCCACATCCGTTGAAACTGAAATAGCTTCGGACCATTATATGAAAAAGAGAATGAGTATAGAATCAACGGGCAGTGGTCTGAATTAATACGTTCCAAATGCTCAACCCTGCCTTCGAAGGAATTACAAATTGTAGGGAAAACCAAGATTCTATCCAGCCGAGAATATTATCGAGATAACCCTTGACGATTGTTATAAAAAAAGTAAAAGTTGACCCCATGAACGGGGGTTCCACTAGCCCGACTGAATTAATACATGTATTAAACTCTTGCATGGCACTCCAAGAAAGGGTTAAACGACCCAACTTCTCGGACATACTATGAACAACATTAAAGTCTTCACCCCAAATTATCGGAATAGGGACCGAGGTAATTGTAATGAGAAGATCCTCCTAAAGAATTTTGCGTTCGATTTGAGAGAAACTAGCATAAACCACCACAATCAAAAAATCCAAATTTAACCAATATGACTTACAAGCAATAATTTGACGATGTGTACGAACAATTTGGACTTCTAGGTTATTCTTCCATAAAACCCAAATTTTGCCCGACTCACCTTGATTAGAGACTGCGTTATTGAACTTGATAGCTTTGTTTACTCTCCCCATGTTAGAATCATCAATTCAAGGATCAATAACTCCGGCAAAGGAAATTTTCGAAGACTTCACAATTCATTTTAATCTAGCAAGGGTGCTCGGGTTTCCGATATTCCTACAGTTCTAAAATAGAATGGAGTCAGACATTAAAATTCACTTGATGACGTGTTACGATTCCCGAAGTCTTGGAGATACCTCCAATCGACTCCGGAACCTTCGTTTTTACGTTTTTCCTTCGAACTAGTTGAAAACCATTTGTTTCGGCGCTTGTCGTATCAGTTGCATATCCAATGATCCATTATCCTTAGCCAAAGAATCACCGTGTTCCGATTGAGAATCCCCAATGGCAACGGTGTTTTCTCCCCCCTCATCCGCAAATAGAACTTGGAGAACTTGAATTAGATCACTTTCCCCATCATTCGGCAGATTATCTTTCTAACCTGAAGCCAACTGGACTGTAACATCCGGAACTGCTGAAGGTTTAACGACGACCTGATCTGTAGCCGCCGGAGCTTCTGTTGCGTTGACCTGATCTTGAGCCACCAGAGCTGCTATTGCGTTGACCTTGTCTGCTAGAATGGGGTCAGAGGAAGAGGCCCCCTCCTTCTCTATAACACTACTCACATAAACAGTGTTCTAATTGACGTCGAAAGGATTAGAAGTAAGGTCTTGAACAAAAAAAAACTCCTTAGAATTCGAAGAGTTCGGATGCAGAATGGGGATCATGGTCTGTTGGGTTTTCCGCAAAGCCCTGTTATGCCTTTTTTTTTAGCTTTTGGACATTGGTTTACCTACATCCATTTCATTACCTTTCTCTACTATCTTCGTCAACAATTCTGGATTTTTTCGACGGCATATTTCCAAGGAATGACCCTGAACATTGCAAAAGGAACAAAAGGATAGGAGACGTTCGTAAACGACTTCCTGAGAGAATCCATCTTGTTTACCAATTGAAATCTTGGGCGGTAAAGGCTTTGAGAGATCGACCTCAACACAAACTCTAGCGGAATTCAATCTCGTCAAGGTTAAAGTAGTGAAATCAATAGAAACGACCTTACCAATCGTGCTTGCGATAGCTTTAAGAATTTTTGGAACAAAATAGTTAATTGGCAATTTTGGAAATTGAATCCAAATTGGAAGAATTGAGGCATCGGTTTTTGAATTAAATGTTTTATTCCAACGAAAATTTTTATAGTAGAAACCCTTAATAACGTTTACCTCGCGGGATAGAACCTTGAGCAGATCATTATCGTCGAGGAAGCAAAGAATGAGCGTTTTTTAATCTATCAGACCCATGGTGTACTGACCGAAAAGGTTCCAGTTCCTAATCTCAGTCCGAATTTCTTCCAGTGCAGGGCGGCCAAACTGAAACTTGAGAAGGGTCAACGTTGCTGCAGAGAAAGTAACGGCTGATATCCCATCTTTCGTGTAGGTACGTAAGTTCACCTCGATAGATGGAAGGCACACCGCACTCTGAAGAGTTGCTGCATAGGATCGGATGAAACCTTTGTTTCGAGAGGGCTGTGGAAGCACCTTCGAGACGTAAGACATGGCACGCAACAGATTACCACAAAACAAAACCTCAATTCAAAATTGGAATCAACAGCCACCTCAATCAGAATTGCAAACCCCGCAAACCTATCACAACACCGCAAAACAGAAACGGACAACCTTCGCTACAACTCACCGCAACTCACTGCAAATCAATCTCAGTTGATGATTGCGAAACAAATCATCGCAACTCAGAGAAACATAGCAGAAAATCGCCTGTGAGATTTCGAAATCAGCGTCGCCGGAGAAGACGTTGAGCGTGAGTAGAAGAAGAATATTTTAAATAAAGTAATAAAGTATATTTAAAAAAAAAAAAAAAAAGGTTCACAATTAATGTAGCACAATCTTGAAAACAAAAGTGAAAGTAATACAATTGATTTGGCAGGGAGGGAGTACTCCTTCACTCCAAAATTTATTATTACATTCGACTTTAAAACAAAGTTTTAGGTAGAATTTTAGTATTTTTAATTTTACCATATTACCCTTATTGAGAATAGTCTTAAAAGTGATAAGAAAATTTTTAATTTGAATGTGTGGTTGAGGAGGGGTTCACTTTTTGGGAAAATAATAAAATTAATATTTATTAAAAACAATTGACAATTAATTTGGGATGGAGGGAGTAGCATAATTAGTGTGAGTAGATATTTATTTTTGGAGTGTCAATAATAGCACTTGCCTTTGCAATTTCACATGTAAAAAATCAGTTTTTGTGACTCTAGAACCGTAATTTTCTGATGTATAAATTGAAGTCAAATGGGTACTAATTTGTAATTAATCATATAATCAATATTGCCTCCACCCAAAATGTATTAATCCGATTGGTAAAGGAAGATGTTTCATTTCTTTGTCAACAAGGATTCGACTCTGCTGAGGAGCACTTCAGGAATTAAATCTTGAATTTAATCCTTAATGCACTTGGCCAATGTGAGAGAGTGCACTCTTAAAATCGTTCAGTGATATGATTAGTTGAAATGTGCGTAAAGTAAATTTTTTGTCATGGATTTCAAATTTGCAGCCTCAGCCACAAGAACCTTTTGAAAAATCCAGTAAGTCAATTAGAAGTTCAAAGTCATTACGATAATTTCATGTAGTACAATGACTTTGAATTCTTGAAGAAAAAAAATTGAATTTCTCGCGAAGTTAATAGGAAGCCAGTGTGTACTACATGGGCTGGAATTTTAACTTTTTGAATTGTTCACTTACAACCCCTAATATTTTTTAATAGTTTGTGTTACATGCAGCCGTTGATATAGATCAAGTGTAACCCACAATCAAAAATTCGCCGGAGAAAAAAAATGGTGGCAATAGATCCAGAGATGATGTCTCAAGGGGAAGTAGAATCGCCATTGCAATCCGACCACCACCAGCAACCCAAGACTGCTGCAGAGTTCCAGCCGCTTGGTCGCCAGTCCTCCATCTACTCCCTAACCCTAGACGAGTTCCAACACACCCTCTGCGAAAGCGGCAAGAACTTCGGCTCCATGAACATGGATGAATTCCTCAACAGCATTTGGACGGCTGAAGAAAATCAAGCCCAAGCCCATTCTTCCAATAATACCCCTGTCGATAACAACAATTATGGAAATACCCATCAGTATCCAATGGCGGAAGGCGGTCCCGAGAAGGGCATTCCTCGTCAACTTAGTTTGTCGAGACAGGGCTCGCTCTCACTTCCGGCGCCACTTTGCCGGAAAACGGTGGAGGAGGTTTGGTCGGAGATACAGAAGAGTACTCAACAGGGACAACAACAACATGACGATAGTGTACAAAGACAGGCGACTTTTGGAGAGATGACGCTGGAGGATTTTTTGGTAAGGGCAGGGGTAGTTCGAGAACAATGTCAGCCGCCCTTGCCGCCGCCACCTCAGCAAGCTTACGGTTTTTCTCCAGGGCCCAGTTTTGTTAGTAGACCCATTATGGGTCTTGGGCAAGGAGTCGCCAGCGCTGGACCAGCCCCATTTCCAGCGATGCCACCGTGCGGCATCGGAGGAGAATACGGCGGGACTGGAAAAAGGGGCGGTGGCGGGTATCCACAGCTGCATTATGGCGGGAGAGCCGGAGGTGGTGGTGGTTATGGAGCGGTTCAGGGGTTGGGAATGGGGTCGCCAGTAAGCCCGGTTTCGTCAGATGGAATTTGTGGGAATCAGTTGGACGGTGGAAATCAGTACGGAATGGATGTTGGCAACAAGGGAGGAGGTGGCGGTGGTGGAAGGAAGCGGATAATGGATGGGCCAGTGGAGAAGGTGGTGGAGAGGCGGCAGAGGAGGATGATCAAGAATAGAGAGTCTGCCGCTAGGTCCAGAGCAAGAAAGCAGGTAATTATTCACCGGTTTCTACGTACATATATATGTGTACATGTAGAGAGAGAAACTTAGACGGTGTTTTCATGGGTTTTGGGTTTTTAACTACAGGCTTACACGGTTGAACTAGAAGCCGAACTGAATCAGCTGAAAGAAGAGAATGCGCATCTCAGACAAGCACTGGTAATGAACCCGAAAACAAATGATTTTAAAACAGCTTCTGTTACTTTCATTCATGTTTTTTTTTTTTTTTGGCATCTAAGCAGGCAGAGCTAGAGAGGAAAAGAAAGCAACAGGTAATAATTCATGCCAATGTTCACAAATTCAATGCCATTTACCCTTGGGAGAAGTTTGTTACTGTGTTTATGTTCCTAATTTTCTACTGTTCTCAGAAAATTAGTAGAGAGATAAGAAAGAAAGCAAAATCGTTTTTTACTTTTTTTGGTTTTCTGTTATCATTTTTTTGGGAACAGAAATAAGAATCTGAAAACAGAAACACTAAGCAGACGTGTTTTTGTTTTGATTGCAAATCCTTTGGCAGATGCGGAATCGTATGATGGCGCTATTCAACTCCGAGGTTTGTGTCTGGGATCAAAACCGATCAATATGATTGTTGGAGAGTGATAAATTTTATTTTATTTTTGCAGTTTTTTGAGGAAATGGAAGCAAGGGCCCGAACAAAAGCCGGAAAAGCTAGAGAGAAGCTAAGAGGCATGAGGAGGAATCTGAGTTGCCCTTATTGAAAGCTTACCTTGGAAAACAAGAAGACATCAGAAGAGTTATAGACGAAGAATGTTATTTCAGGTTTACAACTATGGATAGATAGATAGATAGATAGATAGATAGATAAGGTCTTTCTTTTTCTGTCTTTGATCATCATATAGACAATGAGGTTTGTTGGCCCAGTGATCTACTCAATAGAGGCTGAATTGGGTAGTTATAAAAATTTAAGCAAATTCTTATCTTTCAACACTTAAATTATCAAATAATTAATTTAATCCTAAATTAATTATTATCTTTATAATATAGCGGATAAGTGTTATTAATTTTAGGTGCACACCCAAATAACAAAAATATAAATAATGTAAATCAATACAGCACACAATGATATATTCTGGTTCATCAAGCTACTCTTGATTAATTTAGTCCCCCGAACTCCAAGTAGATTCGCACCCAGTAAACCACTTGATCCCTTTAACAGGTAAGACCATGCCTTTACACAATGATTCTTTTCATAGGTTTAGAATCAACCTTTACAATTCCTTTTTCACAAGTTAAGGAAGAACCTTATCTTTTTCCAGGTTAAAAACTAACCCAATTATATTCAGGAGGAATCACCACCTAATCATTTTACCAAGCACAGAAATAACCTTATTTTTTTACCAGGTTCAAAACTAACCTAATTCTTTCACACGTTAAGGATCAAACCTCACAAAATACTCCAAGTATTATTTTTACCGGTAAGGATGGAACAATTCATTCTCAATTAATTATAATGAGGAAGAATTAAGCTGACTCTTTTCAAGGAAAAAGAGTAATCTAACCCTTTTATACAATAGGTAAAGATTAAACCTTAATCGTTTTACCAGAAGAGATCAAAATCGAAGCTACCCTTGACCAAATACTCACAATAGTATCTAATTCGCATAAACTCACCAATTACAAGAATTAATGAATTTCTTTTCACTCGAAATTTCTACTACCTCAAATCAATTTAACTCAATTAATATCTCAAATTTACTAGTGATAAAATATTACGTGAGGAATTCAAAATCTGATTATAATAGATATGGGTAGCACAAAAAATAAGCACGTAATCAGATTATTACAAAAATCATTTTAAAATAATTTTTATATTCTTTAAAGTTCAAAAACGATTTCACAATGATCTTATCAATCAAGCAAATATAATAATATCAAATCACAATAAGAAATAATAGTTTGGAAAGATCTTACCGGAATAATACTGAAGAATGTAAATAGAATCACTAGACAATGCAAATCGGTGACGCCAATTCAACAATCAGCGCTTTAGATCAAAAACGCAATACAATATATCTCTCTAATAAATTTCAGTAGAATGATAACTCTTAGAATAACTTAGGAACTGATAGTTCTTGATGTATCATAATCAATTTTCGTAGGTCTATTTAAATTAATTTGAAACAAGTCCTCCAACGTCTAGTTTTCACAAGATAAGACTTTAAAGAGTACTTATAGACTCCATGTAACATAACCATTAAATTATAATGTATTTCACTCAAATATATCTTTTTAACTTTCAATTAAATCCTCAAATTATTTCTCAATTTCAAATCGAATAGATAGAAAGTATTTAATGAACCAAATTAAGAAAACCATTTAATATATGAACCAAATCAATATCTTTTCAAAATATATGAACTATATCTTTCATAATTTCAAATTCCCCAAATTCCTCCCTTGGAACCATAAAAAATGACTAGTTTTTTACCAAAAGTCCAAGTTCCTCAAGATCTAAACCGAAACAGTTGGTTAACCGATCCCTGTGTCGGTTCACTGATTGTGATTACAGGTGCAGAAACTTCAAGCCCCATTTTGGCTATGATGTAATCTGATTTTGAAAAAACTGGAAACATGAAAATTATAGCTCTCTTTCTAATATTTTCAGATAATTTTGAATCACCTCACTCGTAATTCGGACGAGAAAAGTATGGCCAAAATATGAACAGGTGCACAAGCCCAGTCGGTTGACCAAACTCCTATGGTCGGTTGACCGACTCTTACATGGTCGATTGATCGATCAATTCAGAGAGTTTCACATTTCCAGCCCAACGCCAATCAGTTGACTGATCCGATACCTTTCGATTAATCAATCACTATTGAAACCTCTTATTTTCAACTAATTTCAACTCCAAACTTCATCGTTTTAATCTCCTTAACCGATTTCTTTCCTTGGTTAACACAATTAACACTAATATTTAATTTTAAACACTAATCTTGCTTAGGTCAATTTTTATTTTTCAATTTCACATTGGAACATATAATTTAACAATTATTAGGACCTTAATTTTAAACACTCATAAATATAAATCATTTTTTTGTCGTGTATGATCCTAATCGAGATACATTAAGAAAAATAGATTTAAGTTGTTTTCACCTAAATTCTTCAAAATCTTCAATCTCTTAATGTCCGTCTATGTATCCTTCAAAATTACTTTATGATTTGATCTCTTAAATGAAACTCTTAAACTAAAACACTTAATAAACATGTTAGTTCCACAAAAAACATGAACCCATAATTGTTCATCAAAGTCTCGAGATCAACAATCTCTCTCTTTTTAATGATAACAATTAACTTTGATATTTTCTTCAAAATAAAAATGTAACCATACTCCCCCTAAATCCGAGGACGGACTTTTTTAACTCGTTAAGCATAATCATGAAGATAATTAAAAAAACTCATAAGATATTCAACGAAACACAAAATATGATCAATCGAACAATTAATATATTCAATAAGGCAACATGATTATATCAACAATGTTCTCCCCCTATATCAGTGCAATGCTTAAGCGAACAAATTCTAAACATTAACTAACTTGTTTTAAGCTCAATCAAGATTTTCCCTTTAAATCTTACCTATTTATCAATCATTTCAATTCATTAAAGATTTATCAATAAACATTAAATATATTCTTTCCCTTTATTATCTCAAAAAGTGGAGAAGGGGAACAAAAAATATTACTCTAGGCAAACATCATTGTGCCTAGTCATACCTAAACCTCGAATGATTTTCATGAACTTTAATCTTCCGCTAGAGGTTTAGTGAATATAACAACAAGCTAATCGAAACTATCAAAATATTTAATATTATCTTTTTCAATTTAAGCGTAACACATTATTGCATCACTTATAAAAATTTATCCCCCTATATAATTGTAAACAAGCAAATTCATACTTAAGAGAATAAACCTGAGGCAATCAAAATATTTTAACAATATAGTATGCAATCATATAATTTCAATTACGTCAACATGACTTACTCATGATACCAATTAATATCTTTCACTTTTATACTCTTTTGTATTGAATTTTATGTTGCTTATGCTTTTAATTTGTCATTTGATTACTTAACTAGGTATAAATCTTCACCAGATATTGACTACTGGAAAGTCCACCAACATTGTTTGGCATAAATGTTCTGTTTTGAAAAAATTAACAGGGAAGTGTTGTTTCAACAGAAAGGCTATGTAATATAGATCACTTGTCTCAGTGGTTCAAGTTTTACAACTCACTGTTCTACTTGAATCAATTTGAAAGCTATTGATACATGCTGAGAAGGTTGATTTGGCACCACCCTTTCGTAAATTAGGAAATAGTTATATAAATAGATAAAAATAAATTCCTATCTGATATCATGATGCATTTTTACCAAGTCTTTTCAAACATTTTTACTCAAAGTAAAGGAAAGAAGAAGAGAAGTGCTTGCATTTTTGTGTTATTGTTTTGATTTGAATATTTGAGTTACTTCTTAAAAATCGACCTTGGATATCAGGAAAGAGCACTTTGGCATGTGCATTGAGTCGAGGCTTGAACTCTAAGGAAAGGTTGAAATTCAAGCTAGCGAGAGACAATAACTTTAGGGAGGTTACTTGCATAAGGTAAGCTTCGCTGTTTTTTCTTTATTTATTTTGATTTCGTATCTCGGCAATTAATTGGCTATCATTTTCCATTGAAACATTTTTCAATTGAATTTAAGGGTTTTGTCTACTATACTTGTACACCAAGCGTTAATTTTCTTTTGTGAACTGTTTTTTTCTCAAAATCTTCATTAGTTAAGCTTTTGTAATCTTATTATCAATGGCTTAAGACCATACAGTCTGCAAATTGGTACACTATTATCTGGTGTGCATCTTATAGCTGGTTTATAAGTTTAATTGTTTAGTGACCTTAACTTTAGTATTTTTTGTAGCTGCAGGCCAGACTTCATTTTTGAATCACTGGCAAAAACTAGTTGAACTTCACCTTTGGATGCTCCATAGGGAGACATTGGTAGATTAGTTTACCATAAATTAGTTATTTGTATTTATTTTATACTTGATAAAAAAAAAAATCATTTTAGACATTTATAGTTGTAGAAATTCAAGGTTATAATTTTTGTATTGTAAAACAATGTTAATTGTGTCTTTCATGTTGATATAAAAATTTTATGTCATCAATATTTTAATTGTTTAAGAAATATGAAATTCATTTTTAAGTTAATTTTTTATTTAGATTGCATTTTTTATAAAATAGTAGGGTAAATTTTATTTTATTTTTTTAAAATATAGATATGAGAATAATCACAGTTTTTAAATGTAATTGTTTTAGTACTAATGATCACGATTTTTAAACGTGATAGGAAAGAGAGTAAAAATCTCAGTTTGATACAAAAGTGAAACAAATATTTTCTAAATAATCACAATTGTTTACTTTGATCACATATACATGATCCTTTTAATCACATTTGCAAAATGAGATATTAGATAGACTAACCATCTCGATTTTTAACAGTAATAAAAAGTCTATCATCTCGATTTTTAACTGTGATAAAAAAATCCTACTTTTAATTACATTTCATTCTATCATGGTTTGTTTTGGGACAAAAAACTGTGATAAAAAACTTTTTATCACATTTTTTAACTGTAATAAAAAGCCTTCTTTCTTGTAGTGTATATTCATGAATAAGAGCACATTATACAAATGATCTTACTAATATGCAACAAGATATTAATAACACTTAGTGAGATCATAAACACTTGATTCATTTTTTAAATCACGTAACATATCTTAAAATTAAACACGTGATCACTACTTGATATAAGCACATAAAAAATATGTTAATACACTTTTACTAAATGTGATTCTCAAAACCATCATGTAATGCTTCTAAGACAACAAGTGAATGTATCATTTAAAATAGGTTTTAGAAACCATTACTAACTTACCTATTTGGCAAGTCGGACGCCTTCTCCTTTAACAAATTTAATGAATTTAAAATACAAAGGGTTAGGAGTACATTTTCTATCTTTCAGGACTGTTGATCCTAAGATTTTGATGAGCAATTAAACGTTGATAGTTTTTGTGGAACTAATAGTTTGTTTAAGTGTTTCAGTTTATTAGTTCCGAATGCTGAAGATTTGATGATAAAGATGATGAAGGAATTAAGAGGTTGAAGAATTTAAAGAATCTAGGAAAAATAACTCAGGTTTAAATTTCAACTCTTAATATCCCAATTAGGATCACACATGACACAAAAAAAAATTTAAATAATTTTTATAAATATGTGTCTTTTTAATAGGATCCTAATTAGTTAAATTATTTGCTTCTACGTGTAATTGAAAAATAATTATTTATAATTGATTAAAATTGGAGTTAAGTATTTAGTGGAGCTAATTAAAAAAAGAAAATTGTTAGAGGGGCAAAAACGTAAATGAGAATGAGTTAAAAACGAGTTTAGAAAAGAGATCTAGTATCCTTAAGTCGATTGGTAAGTCGACCGAAGCGTATAAGACAAACTCTTTGTATCTCTCAGTCGACTGGTAAGTCGACCGGACAAAGCAGACAAACTCTCTGAATCTCAAAGTCGATAGGTAAGTCGACTGGTGAAGAAAAATAAAACTCTCGGAATCTCCAAGTCGACAGATAGGTCGACCGATGGACACAAAATCTTTGGTTTGGCTATATCCTGAATCACGCGGTCGACTAATCGGCAGACTGATGGCGCAGTTTCAGGATATTGAGGATTGCGAATTCATATCTAAAAGTAGCCATTTTTTATTGGGATTTGTAAGAGATTTTAGGGATTTTATGATATTTACGATATGCAACATCTATTATTTAATTCCAATTGATTTGGTTCATTAAGTTTTAATATTTCTCAATTTGGTATATAAATTGTTTCTATTCTATTTAATTGAGATTGAGAAATATTTGGGGACTTAATTGAAAGATTTAAAAGGTATAATTAAGTGAATTGAATCAAAATGAAATCATAATGATATAAGAAGTCTAAGAGAGCATTTAAGTGTCATGACATATGAGAATTAGCCGTTAGAGAGGTGATTTATATCTCATATATATAGACCTGTGTTTTTCATAGCATTAAGAGTGGCTAAGAGAGATTAAGAAATCAAGAAATCATACTTGAGATTTTCTAAGAGATATCATACTGAGATTTTGTGAGAGCTATTATAAGAGACAATCTTGAGAATTATTAGCTATTAATCATTGCTGTTACTGGATCTGAAGTAACTACGCTCTAATTATTTTTCAGTGGATTCCGGGTGAGATTTTTCAATTACTTTCTATTTTGCATTGCTTGTTTAATTTTTGAAAATCGATCTTTAGAAATTGTTTCTGATTTTTATTGAAGAAAATATTTTGTAAATAATTTCTTGAATCTGATTACGTGCTAAATTACGTGTTACCCATCTTTTGTTAAAATTTAGATTTTGACTATCTTACATATTTCTATCATTAGTTTTGGGATATTAATCGAGTTTTAATTTATCTTGGGTAGTAGAAGCTCCAAGTGAGATAATTTGCTTATCAATTTGTATTGGTGAGTAGTGTGAAAGATTAAATACTGTTGAGAGTATTTAATCAAATGGTAGCCGATTTCAGTCTCTTCCTATAAATAAATTGAAGTAGTAATTCTTCCTGAATAGAATTGATTTGTATGAATTTTGTAACGGTTCAATCCTTACCGAGTAAAAGGATATTTGGAGTGTTGGTGAAATTTTAATTCTTTTGACTTTGTGTTAAAAAGAATTAGGTTATTCTTTAACCTGTAAAAAGTAGAGGTTCTTCCTTAGCCTGTGAAAATGATTTTGTAAAGGTTGATTCTGAGTTTGTAAAAGAATCGTTGTGAGGGTTTGGGTCCTACCTTTAAAGGGATCTTGAGTATTAGTGGGTGTGACTCTCCATGGGGCTCGGAGGACTAGATTAACCAAGAGTAACTTGGTGAACCAGTATAAATTTTCGGTGTACTGCAATCTTTATTTTATTATTATTATTTGGTATACACTTAGTTGATTTGATAATTCTGTTGTGATATAAAGATAATAATTAATTTAGGATTAAAATTGATTATTTAATTTATTGAAGTTATTATTCGGATAATTTTTTAATTACCCAATTCACCCCCCCTCTTGGGTATTCCACTGGGCTAACAAGGACAACTTTATTTTTTACCTCATTTGTACCAATGATTAATTTGAATGCACAATTTCTCTTAACCTGTTTGTATCATCTCTGCCTTTGATTATTGTCATTTGATTGATCAATGGTTCTCTTTGCGCGTATCACTTGTGATTTCCTGGTGATATCTCATCTTAGTTTTGGTACATCTTTTCTATTTGCATGTATCTCTTGTGGCTTCTTTGCAACTTCAAATCTTAGTTTTGGTAAATCTTTTCACTTTGCACGCGTCGCTTGTAAATCTTTGATGACTTCCTATCTTGGGTTTAATATAACTTCTTTGTTTGTTCCTTCGGGTCCACTCCTAACATTATGTAACTCTGTGAAAGACATTTCAATAACTTTCTTTGGTATCCATTTCATTTTAGATCCATTTATGTTAGACATAAACTTAGGGTTCCTGAACGAACATGATACTTTAAAATTCTCAACCCTATTGCAATAACAACATCTCAATTTCGATTGACTATCATAGAATGCACGAGATGTAAAGTATGAATCATTTCTAATAATAGCAACATTACAATAATTGGCTTGTAATGAAGGATGAGACGATGAAACGTATCAATTTCCATAGATTGTTTTCAAACATGAAGAAGTATTTTCAAAAGCTCTCAAAACATACTTGAGATCGGATTTTGATTTTTAAAATTTTTTCTTAAATAAATCGATTTTTTATTCAAGATTTGACCTTTGTTTGGACATCATGTTAAAATTATTTTTTAAAACTCTATTTTTATTTTCAAGAAAAATCAATTTAAAGAGCAAATTATTAATTTAAAAAACGACGTCCAAAAACTCTTTTGTTCCACAATAGTCATCTAAATGCACTTTAGATTTTTGAATACCTTTTCCTCCATTTTCAAACGAATTAATTTTTCTTTTTAAAATCAAGTTTTCTTTAGCAAAAAGAAGTGAGAAAGAAAGCAATATTTTCATGACAATATGGACATTTTCATTATCATCATCTCCATTACTGCCACTAATATCACAAGAATCATAAACAACATTTTCATATACGAATCTATCAACATCAAAAGAGGATACACAAAAAAATATCATCCATGGTATGTGCACGTGACCGATTTAGTTAGGATGTTAAGTCTAATCGAGTTAAAACCAGCTCTGGTACCAATTGTTGGCTCAATGATCTACCCAACAGGGGGGTGAATTAGATAATTATAAAAATTTAAGCAAATGCTTATCTTTCAACACTTAAATTATTGAATGATTAATTTAATCCTAAATCAATTATTATTTTTATAATGCAGCGGATAAGTGTTATTAATTCTAGCGTGCACCCAAACAATAAAAATATAAATAATGTAAATCAATGCAGCACACAAGCATATATCCTGGTTCACCAAACTACTCTTGGCTAATCTAATCCTCCGAGCCCTACGGAGATTCGTACCCACTAAACCTCTTGATCCCTTTAACAGGTAGGAATCGAACATTTACGTAATGATTCTTTTCACAAGCACATAATCAACATTTATAATTCTTTTTTCACAGATTAAGGAAAAACCTTATTTTTTTTCAGGTTAAAGACTAACCTAATTCTATTTAGGAGGAATCACCACCTAATACTTTTTCCAGGCGCAGAAATAACCTTATATTTTTATTAGGTTCAAAACTAACATAATCCTTTCACAAATTAAGGATCAAACCTCACAAAACATTCAAAATATCTTTTTCACCGGTAAGAATGGAACCGTTATAATTCACTCACAATTAATTCTAATCAGGAAGAATCAAACTTAACTTTTTCAAGGGAAAAAAGTAACCTAACATTTTTATACAATAGGTAAAAATTAAACCCCAATCTCTTTACCGGAAGAGATCAAAACTCAAGCTACTCCTAACTAGATACTCCTAATAGTATCTAATCTGTACAAACTCACTAATTACAAGAATTAATGAATTTCTTCTCACTCGGAGCTTCTACTACCTCAAATTAATTTAACTCGATTAATGTCCCAAATTTACTAGTAATAGAATATTACATGAGGAATTCAAAATTTGATCATAATAGATGTGGGTAGCATAAAAAATAAGCATGTAATCAAATTATCACAAAAATCGTTTCAAAATAATTTTTATACTCTTTAAAGTTCAAAAATGATTTTACAATTATCTTATCAACCAAGCAAATATAATACTATCAAAACACAATAAGAAATAATAGCTTAGAAAGATCTCACCGGAATAACATCGAGGAATGTAAATAGAATCGCTAGACAACTCAAATTAGTGATGCCAATTCAACAATCACCACTTTAGATCAAGAATGCAACACAATATATCTCTCGAATAAATCTCAGTAGAATGATAACTCTTAGAATATATTAGGAACTGATAGTTCTTGATGTATTGTGATCAATTTTTGCAGGTTTATTTAAATTAATTTAAAACAAGCCCTCCAACGGTTAGTTTTCACAAGATAAGACTTTAAAGAGCACTTATAAACCCCATATAACATAACCATTCAATTATAATGTATTTTACTCAAATATAGCTTTTAAATTTTCAATTAAGTCCTCAAATTATTTCTCAGTTTCAAATCGAATAGATAGGAAGTATTTAATGAACCAAATTGAGAAAATAATTTAATATATGAACCAAATCAACATCTTTTCAAAATATATGGACCATATCTTCCATAATTTCAAATCCCCAAAATCTCTCCCTTGAAACTATAAAAAACGGCTAGTGTTTTACCAAAAGTCCAAGTTCCTCGATATCTCAACTGTAATACCCAAGAAATTTATATTTTTGAAAAATGTTATATATTTTTAGGGACAGTTTTGTAAATTTACAGTATAAATATATACTTTATAATTTTTGGAGTAAAATGTTAAATTTATATATTTGAAAATATTATATTTTTAGGTTTTTTTTGTATATTATAAAAATTTATAAATAATATTTAATAATTTTAGGGAGATAAGTGTAATTATTGAATTAATATGAATTATTTTATAACTAGAGGGTGTTAAGTATAATTTCTATTCCTTATCTATTAATGAATCAATTTGTGGCCTAAAAATAAAAGGGATAAAAGGCTTGACACGTGGATGTCAAGAGAAAAACCAAAAAAAAAAAAAAAAACAGAAAAAGGGAAGACGAATTGGGGGCAACCTTATGCAATTTTCTTTTTTTCTATTTTATATGTATACTAGAGTATAACTCGTGCCTAAAGGCACGGATGAAAAACGAAAAAAATAAATAAATTAATATCATTAAATTTTTTGCCCCTATTTAAACAATATTCTACACCTATTTCAATTAAACATAAATAATAACTAACTAACCAAGACTGAAACTTTTACCAAATAAGTAGTTTCCCAATAAGTGAATAAGAACGGAAGATTCTATATCTTTACATTACAATAAAATGTAAATGTCACTTTTTAATAAATCAAAAAATTTAAGTACAAATTTAAACAATACAAATTTAAATAAAATTATTTGAGACAATCATATTGGTACTTTCACATTAGCCTTACTCCCCCCAACAAATGACAATACACGCTCGTGGCTAAGCTTCGAGAAATTTGTCGTAGAGAGAAAATAGAAGTATGAAATTAACGCTGCACCACGACATAAATAATTACCTTAACTCGAAAAAAAAAAAAAAAAAAGTAGTCAGTATATAAAGATTATGTTCTTAGAGTTAAGAAAAGAAATTAAAAAGAGAAGAAAAGCAATAAAATAGATAAAATCGTGATAAACAAACAAACGACTAAACTTGTTCAAAGAACCAACCCACAACATAAAAATCCAATTCTAACACATAAAACTGTCACTCGACATAATTTTACTGCATAACTTGTCATCTCCATTTCCATATTGGTTGTCGACTGGGTTACCACCATAAATTCGCCAAGAATAGCATTTCCCATGGAGAAGTGCATAATGTCAACATAAATAAATAAGAACATCAAAGGATCTGAACCTTATTGCAAAATTAGAGGCTAAAAATATTAGTAGACTCTAATTTTCTCTAACAACCAAGCACGTACTACTGAACCAAACAACAACCAAAGAAAAAGAAAAAATCAAAACTCTTGAAGGTGTTTTTATCTCTATTAAACATTACATTACCCATATATTTGTTCGATCTTTTTATATCAAGGGAGACAGAAAAAGGCTAAAAATTAGGAAGATAGAGAGGGATGGGGTTAAAGCAAAACTTCAAGTAGATAAATTACCAAACACATTACAAACAAGTAGAGACACACCTATTGGAGATACAAATAGGCAGTTGAGGCTTCACTGCCGACCAGGCAGTCAATGAAGAAATAGAGAGAAAGAGAGAATATATACAATCAAACACAATAAATCTAAGACGAAGAAAATCAAATCAAAAAACGCTTCGCATGCATTTCATTGTTGTGCTTTGATTTATCATATATAACGCAAGAAATTAATGCATAAACAATTTATAGAGATCTAAAACTGATATATAATAAACAATTTATTGAGCATAAACAAACATGAATTTCACCGAAACAAAAGTCTATCTTAAAGATAATAAACTAATATAAACCAAAGCAATGATCTTCCAAATAGGTTACTCACAGGTTAGGGAATATCATTATTTTTCTAAAAAAAACTAGTGTATGCAAAACCCTTCCCCTGAGATATGACGGCTTGCTTAATTTTTTTCCAAATCTTTCCATTTTAAAAACTGGTGGATTAAAATAATAGTTTAACACTTGGCAAAGTTTGGTAACTATAGAATGAAATTGAAACTGGTGGCGAAATTGGTGAACATAATTGAAAAACGTAAAGCAAAATCAAACCGAAAAAGTGGAAGAGAGAGAAAAGAATAAATGAGAGGGAGAGAAAAGGCAATGATCAATGAAAAGAAAAAAAAACCTAGTGAATGTTGGAGACAAAATGACTGGAAAAAAATTGAAATCAATAAGAGATACATCAAAAGGTTAGAGAGAGAAAAGAATCACCTGAGACCACCACAGCTATCGGGAGTGTTTTCACCATAGACATGGCCGATCACTGAGGAGAACACAGAATTTAGATACCCCATAGCCATTGCTTGACTTGATTATCTTAATATACCACTCCCAATATTTCTATATCAACAACTATTTATTATACTAATGTATCTTTATATTTGATCAAGAGAATGAAATATCTATTCGACCATGGTGATTAACCAACATATAATCATCTCAATTACATGAAATTCAGACCGACCTATAAGAAGAAAAAACAACATGAATTTGAAATTCTAAATCACAATAGTATCATCATCTAAACCACATTCAGATCTCCAAAACCCAATACGCATATTAACTAAAACTCGCAAAACAAACGCTCAACGATAAACAATAAACAACCCAAATAATATCCAAAAGAGCCGTGACATCATAGCAAATATCATCAATTTAAACAACAAAGCTAAGCATAATAGGAGGAGGAAGGGAAACTGAATTTACAGTTTCAATCCAATGCTGAGAAGCCAATTTTTGCAATTTAGCATCTTCCGATAAATCCTTTCTGACCTGCACATCAATCCAATTAACAAACAATTTAACCTAATTTGAATTCAAAAAATAAAACAAAGTAAAATAAAATGGGAAGTTCTTGATGTTTTGTGCTTGATTTATTTTCAATTTATTTTTTCCAACATAAGGGGTAAATCATACCTTAGAGGCATTCAAGCTGATTTGACTCCACCTCGATGCAACTGTCTTCAACTGCAGAAATTCCTAAAATCGAAGCTATCTGTTCAAGCATTAACAAAAATATTAGATGAATTCGGAGGGAAAGATATGGCACGATGATGGTGGTAGTGTGATATAGAGAGAATAGAAGCTGAGAGTGGGAGAGAGAGAGAGACGCAAGAGGGGGAGGCTGAGAGATCGAACTCGATCAAGAAGCTGAAACACAATGACGGTGATAGTCGAAGGCCGAGTCTAAGAGCAGATGGTGAGGGGGCAGACGGAGGAACGATGAGAAACTGAGTCTATATTGTGTGTGATTAGAGGTTTAGGGTTCGGCGACTATTAAGAGGAATGAAATAAATTAGTGCAGAATTGGGGTGGCTTGGGAGTAAATTAGGAAATAAAATTGTAAAATTAAAAAGAATTTATTGAAAAAGGAAATTGCTTAATGTGAGAGTGAGAGAAAGGTTAATCAAGGAAGGGTTGATTAACTTTTAATTAGCGAAAATTAGGTGAATTAATGTTATATCAATATTATATGATTTTAATTTCCATTTAATATAACTAAAATTTCCTGAATTTATTGAAAAAGGAAATTGCTTAATGTGAGAGTGAGAGAAAGGTTAATTAAGGAAGGATTTATTAACTTTAAATTAGCAAAAATTAGGTGAATCAATGTTATATCAATATTATATTAATTTAATTTCCATTTAATATAATTAAAATTTTCTTTTTAGCCATTTTAGTTTCCTAGTCAGCACTTTATTTGTCCTAATCAGCATTTATTTGTCTTAGTCATATTTTCGTTTGTCCTAATCATAAGTTTGTATTAATCAGCAAAAACTATCATATTTTATATATATACTAGCGTATAACCCGTGCCTGAAGGCACGGGTGTGAAAAAATATTGAATCTAAAATAATTTGGCGTAATTTTATTTTTTTTTTGTTTATATAATATTCTACACATGTTATATTAAAACATCAATAAAAGATTAATATTTAAATACAATCATCAACTAATTTATATTATAAATACAACACAATTAATATCAAATAACGTAGATAGTTCGCTATTAAAAAAATACCAAATTTGAGCATGTCAAACCGAAACAAATCAAAGCGAAAATTACAATTACCTATCCAAATTTTATTACTTCAATGCCACATTTTACAAATACAACTACATAATTAATAATTTAAAAATTAAAATACATAGTTACATGGAAAAAGAATAAAATTTAAAAAATCAAACAAACAGAGATAGAAAAAGAACTTTGCAATTTCAAATGTGAAAGAAATTTGCATTATTTTCTCAACAACTCCAATTTTGTTCTTCACCAACAAAAGTCAACTTTAACTTCTTTAATTTAAACCTTGAAAACAAAACATATAAAAACTTATTGGGTATATGGTTCAATAAAAATAAAATTTATGTAATAAATAAGCAATCAAAAAAAAAAATTATAAAACAAAAAACTAATTAAATCTATAGCAAGCAACCCAAAAAAAGAATCATAAAATAGAAATTTGGGAACAAAAATACAGAAATATGGGAAGTCACACACAGAAATGAAGTAACAGAAGCTTGGGAACAGACAGAGAACAAAAAATAGAATTTTGGCTTAGAACAAAAACACTGAACAAACACCACATATAGAACTTTATTATTGTTTTTTTTCGAAATTCTTCTTAACATTAAGAATAGTGAATAATTAAACCATAGGATGCATAGTTTCTTTGAATAATGAAGATGCTCATTGTTCCAGCCACCCCATAGTAAGAGTAATGGAGGATTGAAACATCCTCTACCACACCACCTACTGTTAGTGAAATAATACGAAAACAAACTAAAAGAAAAAATAAAAATAATATGTTTCCACTTTCAAAAAAAAATTGTTATCGATGTAGACGGAAAAAAAAAAAAATTTAAAAAAAAAAAAAAAAAAAAAAGGGTCGAATTAATTCCTCGAATTTTTGTTTATATTCCTGGAACAAAAATAATTTTTTTAGAACATTCAGAAAAACAACGGAAATATAGATTGAGAACAAAACAATATTTTCTTGTCTCAGAACATAATTTTTTTATTCTTCAAAATTATTTTGATTCCTGGAATAAAAACAATTTCACATAATGTAGTATCCATTCCCAGAACAGAAACAAAAATATGAGATTATCAAAAGTTATTGGGATTGGCCTATCTAAAAAGGACGTAGAACAAATGTTTCCTATGTATATGGACAATTGAGAATAAATATTTAAACCCAACCAAAAGATAATATAAGCATTCTGCCAATTGGACTGACCCCTTAATTAAGGGTTCCTTTTATAACCCCTTAATTAAGGCACATGTCTATATAAGACCGATACTGGAATTTAAGGCACACTCCTTAGTCCTCCCTAAAAGGAATATACCATGAAGGCACAACTATATTTATACCATGAAAGGAAAAATGTGTCGGTTGTTCCTTATGTACACCCCGTCCTACCTTTCAAATTCAAAGAAAATTTCTATAATGATAAAATGATATTTTCTTATAAATCATATTTATGTCCATGTCCTTCAAATTCAAACATACATGTAATGAAACATAATTACAATAATTGAATCCTGCAAGCAAAAGTAAAACTAAAATCTAAGCAAAGGTTATTTGAACCCCATCCCACAATTTTTCTAGATAGCACGTTTTCCCCTTAATTTTTAAGAAAACAACAATTAGGACGCAAAATCATAAATAAATATATATATATATATATATATATATATATATATATATATATATATATATATATATAAACTCTATCTTCTCCACTGCAATTTAATAGAAATTTCACTTAAATCACACCAAAAAAAGGAAAAAAAAAATGAAACATAGTACCTAATACCAAACCAGTATGACCTCAAGCTCATATTCACTCAATGTTGGATGTTTTGTTCTGGAAATAGAAAACAGAAAAACAACTCAAGTTTCCAATTTTTTGCAAAACCAACATGATACAAAATCTGACAATTATCGATTAATTACTCTACTCACATTGGACAGGAGCGGAAGGGTTTCATGTTCTTCGTCTACCATCATGCTACAAAAATAAAGAAATAATGAAGCTACTTAAATGAAGCCTGCCATTTGAACAAAATAAAAAGAATTGAAGTTACCATTAGCCCACCTATTTTAGTCATTCTCATTTGTAAAAGTTCCAACTCAATAAGTTACACAAACTTTGTCAACAATAGAAGGTCTTTAGAAAAATACTCCCAGTAATTAAGAGACTTTTTTCTGACTGCGAGGTGATCAGTTAAGGCAGAAAAAAGATTAAAAAATAGTCATGATAGAAGAAAAAAGTTGTTTGATTACCTGTTGGAGTTTTCTTTTCTATTCTTAATATTTGTTCGTTTACCTTTTAGAACAAATAGGAACAGAAACACCAAAAAAAAAAAGCTAAATGGGAACAGAAACAAAGAGCAGAGGATTGATAATGGTGATTGCACTGACGATGACCTTAACTCTAGACTAACACACATGGAGCGCAATTAAGCAGGTATACTCACAAAAAAATCAAATCAATCAACACATAACCTTCGAAAGAACGACGGATTAGTAGCACAAACATACAATTTGTACAAGCAAACAACAAAAAAAAAAGTCAATGAACAGAGGATGGAGGGTTGTGTGCGACGGCGGAGGATGTTGTGCTTGACGGTTGATGTGCGACGGCGATTGTGTGATGGCAGATGTGTAGCTGTGCGAGTAGTGTGCTTGTTGTGAAGACTACATACAGACAGATCGAGAGAGAACCGAGATAATTAGGTAAAGAGATCAAGCGACTGAGTCGCCGAGATCAATGTAGGATTGGGTCTCGGATTGAGGCTATGAAGAACAGAGTGAATTAAGAAAAAACTTGATTATATACTCGGATTAGGGAATTAGGAATCCGAGAGAGGGCAAAATGTTTGACTTGGAAAGAGAACTAAAAAAGAGGGTAAAATGTCCTTGTAATCCAAAATTTCTATATATATGTATATAACCTCATGTCCATATATATAAATCGTTTAATCCGAGAGATAATTGGGGAATCGGAAAGCTCACTCGGATTGGAAGAGAGAATGTGAAGGAGAGAAACATAAGGGAAAAAACTTAAAGGGAAAATAAATAAGAAAGTAAATAATTATTGTAAAATAGAAAAAACAAAATGGTAATTAAGAGCAATTAACGTGAATTTTTGTCCGAAATAAAATTAAATATTTAGGAAATGTTTAATTTTTTTTATTTTTTTATTTTTAAAGCCAAAATGTCCAAATATATTTAACCTTATTTCCTTTTCGGAAACCCCAATTTTCTTTCATGATCATTAACTAATATCGTCAAAATGTCTTAGTCAGCATTTGTTTTTCCTAGTCAGCAAATTTTTTGTCCGAATCATATTTTTATTTGTCCTAATCATAAGTTTATCCTAATCAGTAAAAACCGTCATATTTTATATAATACACTATAATATAATAAATTAAAAAACCACTAAATTTTTTAATTAATTTTGGTGTCTCTATTTAAGGTCATAAGAGAGAGAATTAAGAGATAGAAAGAGGAAATTAAGTAATTAAGAAATTATATATCTTTTAATTATTATATTTATTTTTATAAGCCAAAAATAATATTAATATAATTTTATTTCCTTTTAGACAAATTTAATTTCCTTATATATTCCTTAACTTAAGACCGTAAAATGTCCTACTCAATAAATTTGTTTATCCTAATCTGTAATTTTATTTGTCCTAGTCATAAGTTTGTCCTAATCAGCCAAAAAGTCGTCATGTTTTATATATATATATAAAGGAGGAAGTTTCGGCCACATTTGTTCTCATTTCCACACACACATATATATATAGATGGAAAAAAAAAAGAAAAAAAAAAAAAGAGCAGAGGAGGTGGGGACGCAAGGATCAGCTGGAAGATAAAACAAAAATAAAAAGAGAAGGGAAAAAGGGAAAAGGGAAAAATAAGGGAGAAGAAAAAAATAGTTCATTTTTGCAGATTATTATCAATTTCGAATTTCAGGTAGAACTTCTAATTCTTCTAATTATGTATTTAATTTTTCTATGTACTGTGTGAATTATGTTATTACGGCGATAGTTGTTATTTTGCATAAAATATTGTGACCACGTATTATGTGATAATTATGTGGGATCTACGTTTATGTGTTTATTCGTGCTTTGATTAAATGAACGTATTAGAGCGGTTGAAGTTTTACTGAGCGTTGACTCACAATCCCACAGTTTTGATTACAGGGCCGACGAGAATGAAGCGGTGCCGGGAGTTATATTTGAATTTCTATTCGTAATAACCGGGTATTTATTGTTTACCGTTAAAAGAAAAAAGAAAAATTGAGGCAATAATTATTAATTTGTAATTCGAGCATGGAACAGTACATATATTAATTCACTGTCCATTGATAAAATTCCTCACGACCCTGTGCTACCCCAAATTTTGGATAATGCTGGGAAAATTATTAATTTTAGTGATTCCTATATACACAATAATTTATTAGACAATCCATTGATATTTTATCGTTTAATTGTATTCTCATGATTAGATGAGAATTTTCTTTATTTGTAGAATTTTATGACGTGCTGATACTAATTGGTTTTATATCTATATGCGAACAATTGGATACAACGAATTATCCCAAATTTAAAATATTTGAAAAATCGAATTATTGAATTATTTGTCGCTGTCAAATTATAAAATTTAGTTAATATTTACCGTTGTAAAAATTGACTCGATAAATTGAATATAATTATTGTCGTCGTATTGTAAAATTTAAATAGACAATTATAATTATCGCCGTAATTGTATATTAAATTACAAATTTATACTTTAGTATTAAATTGATGGGTGCTAGGAATTTATCTGAATATATTTAAAAATAATGCAGCGACATAAATTTCAGCTAAATTTCTATTTAATTTGTAATAGTTGAATTTATTATTTACCGGTGTAAAAATTGAATCGATCCATTCGATATTTCATATTGTCGCCATCAAATGTAAAATTTCTTGAATTTACCAATAATAAATTTATTGGTTATTCGGTTTTAGTGTTAATTCTTCAAAGGGAGAAACTGTGTGGCGACCTTGGGAAACCGAGTCGTTACATCAACCGAAATGGTCGGTTGATCGATCCATGTGGTTGGTTGACTGATTGTGATTACAGGTGCAGAAACTTCAAGCCCTATTTTGACCATGATACAATATGATTTTGGAAAAACATGAAACATGAAAGTTATATCTCTCTTTCTAAGCTTTCCCAATCATTTTGAATCACCTCAATCGGAATTCGGACGAGAATGTTATGGCCAAAATACGAACAGGTGCACAAGCCCAGTCAGTTGATTGAACTCCCACGGTCGGTTGATCGACAGATTCAGAGAGTTTTTCCATCCAAAACATGCCACGGTCGGTTGACCGATTAATTCAGAGAGTTTCACATTTCCATACCAATGCCAATCAGTTGACCGATCCGATACCCTTCGGTTGACCGATCACTGCTAGAACCTCTCATTTTCAACTAATTTCAATTCCAAATTTCATCGTTTTAATCCCATTAACCGATTTCTTTTCTCAGTTAACACAATTGACACTAATATTCAAATTTAAACACTAATATTACTTAGGTCAATTTTTATTTTTCAATTTCACATTAGAGCAAATAATTTAACGATTATTAGAACCATAATTTTAAACACACATAAATATAAATCATTTTTGTGTCATGTGTGATCCTAATCGGGATACATTAAGAGTAAAATAGATTTAAGTTGTTTTCACTTAGATTCTTCAGAATCTTCAATCTCTTAATGTCCATCTATACATCCTTCAAAATTACCCTATGATTTGATCTTGAATGGAATTCTTAAACTAAAATACTCAATAAACATGTTAGTTCTACAAAAAATATCAACCTTTAATTGTCCATCAAAACCTCAAGATCGACAGTTTATTGTATTTGGTGGGAGTTAGAGTTTTGAAAATCTAGCTATGTAAAATGTGCCACCAGTGGATTTGGTGGCATTTGTTTAGTTTCTTTTAGTCTCCCAAAAGACTCGGAATAGAACATGCACTTTGAGAACAAAAAGATCTTTTGTTCTGTCAATTCTTTTCATGTTCGCAGACATCTGTTTCTGTTTTCTTCTCAATGAAAACAATAGAAGGGGCGATTCAGTGCATCGAAAGGACTAACTTGACATGATTTGAATACTTTAGGGTTTAACGCATTCAAATTGAAAAGATGGGGATTAAATTAGAGTTTCTCTGACTTCAGGAGTGCAAAGTGCAAAAAACTCTTGGTAAATATTTAAAAATATATTTATTAGAGAGAGTAGATAAATTGATTCTAAAAAATTATTGAGAAAACATCTCTTGATAAGAGAAAAAAATGCGAGATATAAAATTATACATTATTGATATATTATTGAGAAATAAATTATAGACTGAGAAGGTTGGTAAACAAATCAATTTAGCGATAGAGAGCTAAAAAGGGGGCTATTTTAATGTAACTTTTTGCTTCATTATTGTATAAATGAGTGTATTTATGAATGAATTTGATTTCAAAATTTATATAAATTTATATATACTAGGGTCTTATAGAAATTTTATTATATGTTTAATTGTTTTTTTTTTTCTTCGAAGTATACAATTGTAACAAAATAAGGGACTTAAATAGTGATTTCGGTGGTCAATCTATTTTATTATTTCTCTTCTCTTATTTCATTCAATCTCGCGACCATCATATCCAACCAGATGAGCCGTATGTGTTGGGATTGATTTGAGAAAAATGGATGGATAAGATTCGATTAAAAAAAAATTGGAAAAAAATTCTGGCCCAAAAATTATAGATGTCTAACACAATACAAATTTGGGAATACAATAAATTTTTAAAAATAGGATACAGGTATGTCCAGTATACATCTAATAAATTTTTTATTTTTTATTTACACATTATATGAAATAGAAATATATAAAATAGAAATACCAAGTCAGAGTCAAAAACTTATAAAAAAAAAATAATGCTTTCAATGCATCTCATGATAATATACTCCAATATTTTCAACCCAATCATTAGATAAAATAAAAAATATCAAACTAACGTTGGTTTGATAACGCAATTAAACACTTAAAACTAAATGTATTAAGTACTTATCAAATTTAGTGTGTTTGATAACAAAATTATATAATCACTTAAATAAGAATCACTCAAAAAATTGTTCAAAATTTTAAGTAATGAATGATTCACTTATTAATTTTTTAGTACTTATCACTTAATACCATAAAATTATCTAATTATTACAGCCAATATTTTACATAAATACTATAAAATCTCACAAAAAAATTGATATACAAAAAATTATAGATAGAGAAAATACGAAGGGCATGTTTGATTTAAAAAAAAAAAAAGTTTGATTATATTAAGTACTTAATTAATTAAATTCGTTTGATAAATGTAATTAATATCACTTAATTAATTAAGTTAAGTTAAAAATTGAGTCAAAATGTGAGCAAAAAATTTAGCCAAGGCTCCTTTACCTATTTCATTTTGCTGAATGCACTCCATTGTTTTCTACTTAAAAAAAAATTAATTGAATTAAAATTTAATTCAATCAAAATTATTTTTTTTTATAAAAAAATATTTTTTTGGTTTAATTAGGTCTAGGTTTAATGAGAATTGGACTAACTTTGGATTATTTTAGGGTTTTAATTTTATTATAAATTTAAATTATTGTTATAATTTAATTTAAGTAATCAAACTACATAAAAAAATTACATAATATTTACATATTTTTTAAAACTTTGGATTATTTTAGGGATTTAATTTTATTTTAAATTTAAAATTGTTATTATAGTTTAATTTAAGCAACCAAACTACATAAAAAAAAATACATAATATTTACATATTTTTGGATTAATTTTTACTTTTAATTTTAATATAATTTTTTTTTTAAAATGGCAACTTGGTTTTATATTTTTGTTCTCAATTTTTGATTTTTTAATTTTATCTTGATTCAAGGGTTGTGGGTAGTGCATAATTATGTAAATTAAACATTTTTCAACATACAAATTTTGTATTTATCAAACAAACAAAAAAAATTCAGCACTTACATTTTCAGCACTTAAAAATTAAGTGGTTATTAGACATTACTTAAGTTGAGAAAAAATAGAGGGAGAAAATTGTAGAGAGAATAATAAAGTTGTAAAATTATTTTAGGAACAAAAATTTGTACAAATATAATTTTTTAAAGTTAAAAGTATTAAAAAATTGAATACTTAACATATTCAACACTTAATAAATTCAGTACTTATAATTTCAGTACTAAAAATTTAGTACTTAAATTTTTCAACACTTAAAATTTAAACATTATCGAACAAGCCCTAAAAGGTATTAATCCTGGTCGCTTTCGACGCATCTAAATGTTTTTATTCTATGATCAATATTCTTTCCACCCAAGAGGTATTAATTCGGTTGGTAAAAGGAGATGTCTCATTTCCTTGTCAACAATAATTCGACTCTGCTAGGGAACACTTCAGGAATTAAATCTTGAATTTAATTCTTAATACAACAAACCGATGTGGGGGAGTGTGCCCTTAAGATTGCTTAGTGAGGTGATTCGTTAAGATACGTGTAAGTTGGTCAAGACAAACCTTACCTGGAAAAAAAAAATTAAAAAAATCTCTCATTTCGTATTTGATGGTAATTTTTTGGGTTTTTGGAATTTTAACCTTTTGGATTGTTCACTTACAACCCCTAATATTTTATAATAGTTTGTGTTATATGCAGCCGTTGATATAGATCAAGTATAACCCACAATCAAAAATTCGCCGGAGGAAAAAAATGGTGGCAATAGATCCAGAGATGATGTCTCACGGGGATGTAGAATCATCGTTGCAATCCGCCCACCACCAGCAACCCAAGACTGCTACCGCGTTCCAGCCGATAAGTCGCCAGTCCTCCATCTACTCCCTAACCCTAGACGAGTTCCAACACACCCTCTACGATAGCGGTAAGAACTTCGGCTCCATGAACATGGATGAATTCCTCAACAGCATTTGGATGGCTCAAGAAAATCAAGCCCAAGCCCATTCTTCCAATAATACCCCTGTCGATAACAACAATAATGGAAATACCCATCAGTATCCAATGGCGGAAGGCGGTCCTGAGAAGGGCATTCCTCGTCAACTTAGTTTGTCGAGACAGGGCTTGCTCTCACTTCCAGCGCCACTTTGCCAGAAAACAGTGGAGGAGGTTTGGTCGGAGATACAGAAGAGTACTCAACAGGGACAACAAAAAAATGACGATAGCGTACAAAGACAGGTGACTTTTGGAGAGATGACGCTGGAGGATTTTTTGGTAAGGGCAGGGGTAGTTCGAGAATAATGTCAGCCGCCGCCCTTACCGCCACCGCTATTAGAGTTTATTATTATTAGTATTTAGTAAGGGTATAACTGTCTTTTAATTACTTTCTAGGTTTTCCTTTGTACTCTTATATAAGTCTCTCTTTTCATTTGTATTGTTGTATTCTTGATTTCAATGATAATAAAACTCTAACCGTCATCCATTTTTTCTCTAAACTTTTGATGTTATTCATTAATCTTAACATGGTATCAAGAATCTAATTTCATGGAAAGAAGAAGTTTGATTCCATCCACAAGGACCGCGGATTCGGCGTTCATATAGTTCCGATGTTCGTAGCAATTCGGTGTTCATACAAATTCAGTGTTCTTACAGATCCAGCATCCGTAGGACTATGATTGTTGATGTTTGTACAGATCTGACTTCCGTGCAATTCTGATTTTGGTTTTCTCTGCAGCAAATCATCGATTTGTTCTGATATTTGATTTTATTTCTCTGTTGCATTAGATTTGTAATTTCGTTTGTTGGTATTTGTAATGGCATCTGAAAGGAATGATTCGCTTCAGTCTATTTCTGTAAGATTGAATAGGAAAAAAAATTCATATTGGAGTTATGTGATGAAAATTTTCTTAAAGGCAAAAAGATATGAGGTTACGTTAGTGGTACATTAGTTAAACCAAAAGATGGAAGGGCTGAAAATTATATAACTTTATTAGATACTTGGGAGGCAAATAATTAGAAAATCATTACTTGGATTAACAACTATGTTGAACATTTAATTGGTATATAATTGGCGAAATATGAGTACGCCAAAGAAGTTTAGAATCATCTATCAAGGCTATACACACAGTCTAATTTTGCAAAACAATATCAGTTGAAATATGATATTCGAGCACTGAAGCAGAATGATATAAGTATCCAAGAATTCTACTTTGCTATGACAGATCTCTGGGATCAATTGGCTCTAACAGAATCTGCATAATTACGAGCGTGTATTCCGTACATTGCTCGTAGGGAAGAACAGCGTTTGGTTCAATTTTTGATGGCGTTACGTGATGATTTTGAAGGACTTCGTGGGATAATTTTGCACCGTAATCCACTTCCATCTGTCGACTCAGTGGTTAGTGAATTATTCGCCGACACTACAAGAAAAAAGACTTTTTATCACGCTTAGTAAATATAATTCATCTCGTTTTTTGAATAAATCGTGATTGTAACAAAATAAATGAGATATAATCTCACTTAAAATTTATTATGCGATAATTTTTTTTTTATCTCATTATTTTAATAAACCGTGATTATTGGGTGTAGTTTTTATCACGTTTATTATTTATAACTGTGATTAATTGGTCAATAGAGGATTCAAGCGCTGCGGAGCTTAAAACAAAACGAAAAAAAAAAAAGACGGTGGATCTAATTTCGTGTTCACACTCCATTGTCTTTCATGTTCGCGCTCTTTGCTGAACATTTAGGGTTTCCATCTCCTAATTGATTGTCTATCGTCTGCTCTCTCTCTCTCTCTCGAATGAACGAACGAACGAACTAGCTGCAAACCAAAAATCGAAACAAGCCTCCACTACCTAGCCAACCCCTTAATCGACGACCTGGAACCAAATCGCCACTAAAGGTTCCTCAAATCTGACGTTTAGATCAAGAACGACAAGAACCGAACACTCAAAATCTCAGATCTGACCCTCGACGAAACCCTCAAGCGAAAATCGTCCCACGCCGTAGAACCTCCACTGCCTAGCCAACCTAGAAATTGAATCGGTGGCAGAAGAAGCCCTAATCGCAAGGACGATGAAGGCAATGACCGGGAAATCTCGGAGTTTCTCTCTCTCTCCATTGCGGTAACTTTCGGTTTCCTTGATTTATGATTATTTGTTGTTTTGATTTCTAATTTTATCCATGAACATCAAGAATCTGTGGACATTCCTTCATATTCGGACATTCCTTCTTCAATTTTTCTTATAAACATTGAGTTTGAGCTTGATGCTTTTAGTTGCCAGTAGATGAAGTTGGTTTTTACAGTTGTATATACCTTTTAGGGCTTCCAGGGGGGAGTTTCTCCTTTTCATACATGGAAAGAGTCCATTTGAAAACATCATCACTTCAGAGCCTGATTTTTTCTTTGTGGAATTTTTATTTGTTGCCATTGTGGAATTTATTCTTTGTGTAGAGTTTTCAAATTTGTGTTTTGGTTTCCAAACATCCAGACGCTGCTTTGCATGTTCCTGCTTCTGTTTCTGTCTTGTAACTATTTCTGAACCTTGAAAGTTTTGATTAGAATAAAATTGGGAAGAGGGGTTATCTTTGTCTTTCTTCCTGAGCCGAGTTTGTGTTTGTTTACAGGCACTAGAGAATGACTTTGGCATGAGTTCATTTAACTATTTCCAGGTTAGTTCCGACTTCATGATCATAATAATGCATTATTATAGTGGTAGGCAATAATAATGGCAATGTTTTCTTTGATTAATAATGCATGATGTCATTCCAGTTATTATGATGTCCAACTTTTACCATTTAGGCACAAAAAACTGATATACAAAATATCTTCTTTTACATTTTTTTTTATACCGATTACGTTAGTGACAAATGTAACTTTGCTAATATGATTAAATTAAGCTTTTTTTGTTTAAATTCAACTCATTTGTGTTTTGTTTGGTAATGGGTTTTTCAAAATTGACAAATTATCAAAGGTGAATCACAAGAATTTTGTGAACCTAATTGGATACGGTAAGGAAGATAAGCCTTTCACCAGAATGGTGGTGTTTGAATATGCTCCAAATAGAACGCTTTTCGAGCATTTACACAGTGAGTATCTTTATTTATTGTCTTAATCTTTTTATGTGAGATCAAATTTACATTTATGGTATGTGTTCCTGTTTCCCTTTTTATGTTTCTGTTCCCAGAAAACTTGAAAAAGAAACAGCAATATGGAGCAAAAACAGGAATAAGGTGGCTTTAGGGCTTCCCATTCATAGATAATTTTTAATGCTTTGGCGTTCTTCGTAGCATTATTTGTTACGAATTTTTTGTGTGTGATAGTTTGTTAAGGAGTATATACTAAGAACCCCTTCAATTATGTATATGATATATCTCCTAAAATGTTGGAAGAACAAGAACAAATATTTTTTTTGTTCCCATATTTCTATTTAAATTCAACTCATTTGTGTTTTGTTTGGTAATGGGTTTTTCGAAATTGACAAATTATCAAATGTGAATCACAAGAATTTTGTGAACCTAATTGGATACGGTAAGGAAGATAAGCCTTTCACCAGAATGGTGGTGTTTGAATATGCTCCAAATAGAACACTTTTCGAGCATTTACACAGTGAGTATCGTTGTTTATTGTCTTAATCTTTTTATGTGGGATCAAATTTACATTTATGGTATGTGTTCCTGTTTCCCTTTTTATGTTTCTGTTCCCAGAAAACTTGAAAAAGAAACAGCAATATGGGAGCAAAAACAGGAATAAGGTGGCCTTTGTTTAGTATTTTTGTTTCCCGTTCTGTTTCTGGTGTTTGAAGAAAAAGAATTGGTCCAAGAGTATTGGTTATGTTCCCCATTTTTGGAACAAATTTCTGGGAGCAGAACAATAACATATTTTTGTGTTGTCGTATTTATATTTATGTTCTAACAGAAATTTTAGAACAGAATCATTTGCAAAAGCCACCTAACCAAACTCTACCTTACCCAATACTTCCATTTTAGGGGCATAAGATAAGATCCTGAGATCTAACCAAGAGACATTTTGTTATTTTTGTTCCTAGATTTCTGTTTCTGCTACTAAAAAAAAATACTTAGCAGAAACAGAAATTTGTTCTCTAAAATTTGGGAACAAAATGAACTGGTAACAGAAACAGAAATTTGGGAGACCTATTAAGCGACACAGATAATGAGGGGTTCAAAGTGGTTGTTAAAAGACTTATTTGTCTTTGCAATTTTCACTTTGTTGTCTATTTTATGTTGATGTGGCAGCTGTTACAAAACCAATGTCCAACTAAAATGGATTTATGTTGAACAAGGTTGATTAGTGCAAATGCATGGTGATTTTTTTTCATTTTTCATTTTTCATTTTTTTCTCTTTGTTAATAGAACAGGTGTGGAATTTTGTATAAATAGAAAATTTTGATATATAATCTTATTTCATTTGGCTAATTGTTTCTATTCAGTTGTCATATTTCTACTATTTTAATTTGCATTTGTTTTACTTTTTTTTTTTTTTTTTTGTAGCAAAGGTGCTCTATTTTGCTCCAAAAACAGCAAAATTTAGTTGCAAAACAGCAAAATTCAGCAAAACAATAAAATTCAGTTGTGGTGGATTTCCTGTTCTCTTTTTTTTTTTTTTTTTTGCTTCTTGTTATATGAGTACTTGCAATTTGAAATTCTCGTTGTTGTTTTTCTAAATTTCAGCTGATTACATCTCTACATTTGATGAAGAAGAAAATAAAGTTCATGATATGGGTATTGTGCTATCACCTTTTTAGACATTTATGCATAAGAACAATTAAATTCAGTTTTGGAAATTTATGTATGCCCATTCTTGACAATATCTTTTTATTAAATAGTAGGATATTGTTATTGTATTTTTTTAAAAATAAAATAAGAAAAATAATCACATTTTTTAAATGTAATAAAAGAGAGTAAATATATTAGTTTGATTCAAAACTGAGATAAATATCATCTAAACAATCACGGTTTTTCAATTTGATCACATAAATATGATCTTTTTAATCACATTTGAAAAATGAGATGTTAGATGGACTAACCATCTCGTTTGTTAACTGTGATAAAAAATATACCATCTCGATTTTTAACTGTGATAAAAAAATCTACTTTTAATCATACTGCATACTATCATGGTAAGTTTTGGAGCAAAAAACTGTGATAAAAAGCTTTTTATCACAGTTTTTAACCGTGATAAAAAGGCTTTTTTCTTGTAGTGCGAGGAGATACGCTTCAAGTCTCAGTCAGACACAAGAGTTCTCAAATCAGCTAGTCCATCTATTCTGGCAGTCCCTTCCAATCATCAAAACAAGCCTTATTCGAGGCCTGCAGTTGATGAATGCAGCTTCTGTAAGCATAAAGGTCATTGAAAGGTTTAATGCCCTAAACTAAATAGAACACAGTAACAGCCGCTTCCCAAGTGAAAATCTGACAATCGTTTTCAAAAACGTCCTTATAGGCCTCCACAGCCTAATACTGCTACAATTGTACCGTCGTCATCAAATTCATTTACAATGGAGGCCCTTACTGAACAATTTCAGAAGTTCCTTGCCACACAGCCACATGCCATGTCCGCTGCATCTTCAGTAGGTTTGTCACCCTCTAGCTCTTCAGGTATGGCTTTCTCTATATGGGTTCTAGATTCTAGAGCCTCTCATCATATGTCACCTGATTTACCATCATTTGCTTCTTTAAAACCTATCTTATCTGTATCTGTTATGACTGCTGATGGTACTCCGATGCCATTAGCAGGCATTGACTCTGTTGTCAAACCTCGGTTATCTCTTTCAAGCGTTTATCATATTCCTGACCTTGCATTGAATCTTGTTTCTGTTGGCCAATTATGTGATTCTGGTTACTCAGTTTCTTTCTCTTCTATCTCTTGTCAGGTATAGGATCCGCAATCCCAGAAGCTGATTGGGACAGGCCATAGGCAGGGGGGACTATATATACTAGATGAGCTACGAGTACCAGATGTTGCAGCTTCTGGTGTTGACTTGTCGTCTTTTCATTTGACTTCTTCATCTTCTAGTTTTTATTTATGGCATTCTCATCTTGGTTATGTTTCAGCATCCCGTTTAAAATACTTAGTATCGAAACGATCCTTAGGGAATTTGTCAGTTTGTGATATTTCTGATTGTAGTGGTTGTAAGCTTGCAAAATTCTCTGTTTTACCTTTTAATCGAAACATTTCTTCTTCCCTTGCACCATTTGATCTGGTTCACTCTGATGTATAGGGACCTTCCCCAATTGCTACAAAATAGGGGTCTAGATATTATGTTTCCTTTATTGATGATTACACTCGATATTGTTGAGTTCATCTTATGAAATATCGTTCTGAATTCTTTGATATTTTTCAAAAGTTTCAAGCTCTTGTTAAGACCCAACATTCTGCTGTTATCAAGTGTTTTAGATGTGATTTGGGTGGGGAGTACATTTATAATCATTTCACTAACTTGCTTGCTCTAGATGGAACAATTCACCAAACCTCGTGTATTGACACTCCCGAGCAAAATGGTGTCGCTGAAAGGAAATATAGGCACATTGTTGAAACTGCTCATTCTCTCTTATTATCTGCCTCTGTTCCTAGTGTATTTTGGGGAGAAGCGGTACTTACTGCAGTAAACCTAATTAATAAGATCTCATCTTATCATTCTTCAAGTTTGTCTCCATTTGAAAAATTATATGGTCATGCTCCCAACTATTCCTCCTTAAGAGTATTTGGGTGCACTTGTTTTGTTCTTCGACCGAGAGTAGAGCGTAGCTCTACTATTTGTGTCTTCCTAGGTTATGGTGAGGGATAAAAAGGATATCGTTGTTTTGATCCAGTTGCACAAAAACTATATGTGTCCCATCATGTTGTATTTCTTGAGCATATACTTTTTTTCTCTATTCCTTCTAGTACATACAACTTGAAAACATCTGATCTCATTTCCATTGATCATTTCTCTGATGAACCTCATGTTGACACTGATAGCTTTGCAGGTATTGACACTGGTAGCTCTGCAGGTATTGATACTTCTAGCATCCCCTCCCCTCCGATGACCTACCAAGAATCTTCTCAGATTGTGAATCCTTCTCCTCACTATCCTCAGCACATTCGTAAGTCCACTCATATGCCAGATTTTGTTTACTCTTGTTATTCACATTCTTTTGCTTCATTTTTAGCCTCTATTCACTGTCTCTCTTAGCCTTTATCTTATAAATAGGCAGTACTTGATCTTCTTTGGCAACAGGCTATGGCTGAGGAACTCTCTACTTTATACAAGATGGATACATAGGATTTTGTACCTTTACCTCCGGGTAAAAGTCCAATTGGCTCTTGGTGGGTCTACAAAATTAAAACCAAGTCTGATGGTTCAGTTGAGCGGTACAAAGCTCGTTTGGTTGCTAAGGGATTTTCTCAGCAATATGGTATGGATTATGAGGAGACTTTTGCTCTAGTTGCAAAAATGACGATTGTTCGCACTCTTATTGCAGTTGCATCTATTCGTCAGTGACATATTTCTCAGATGGATGTTAAAAATGCCTTCTTGAATGGTGACCTTCACAAAGAAGTTTACATGACACCTCCTTCAGGTGTTGCTCATAAGTCTGGAGAAGTTTGCAAACTCAAGAAAGCTCTATACGGCCTTAAACAGACTTCTCGAGCCTAGTTTGAGAAGTTCTCTACGGTAATTACTTTGCTTGGTTTTCACCCAAGTAATCAGGATTCCGCTCTGTTTATAAAGTATACCACTGCCGTCCATATTTATATGTGGATGACATGATTATTACTGGTAATGATGTTAATGGGATTTCAATTTTGAAATCAGAATTATCTCGGCAATTTGAAATGAAGGACTTGGGGGCTTTACGCTATTTTTTGGGTATTGAAGTAGCTTTTTCTCAGAAAGGCTATCTTCTCTCTCAGTCCAAATATGTAGCCGACATTCTCGAGCGTGCTTGTCTTACTGGTACTAGGA
This sequence comes from Eucommia ulmoides, assembly GCA_016647705.1. Taxonomy (NCBI): domain Eukaryota; kingdom Viridiplantae; phylum Streptophyta; class Magnoliopsida; order Garryales; family Eucommiaceae; genus Eucommia; species Eucommia ulmoides. The sequence continues at coordinate 16,751,986 of CM028335.1, read as the reverse complement.
CTGTTGATACTCCTCTAGAGGTGAATGTTCGCTACTCACCTTCCGATGGTACCCTCTTGTCAGATCCTACCTTATATCGTACTATTGTTGGCAGTTTGGTCTATCTGACTATTACTCGCCCGGACATTGCTCATGTTGTTCATATCGTCAGTCAATTTGTCACTTCTCCTACTACAGTTCATTGGGCTGCTGTTCTTCGTATCCTTCGGTATCTTCGAGATACCCTCTTTCAGAGTCTCTTACTTCCATCGACCTCGTCTTTGGAGCTATATGCCTATTCTAATACTGATTGGGCTAGTGATCCTATAGATTGCAAGTCTGTCACAGGTTTTTGTGTATTTTTGGGTGATTCTCTTATTTCATGGAAGAGCAAGAAGCAAGCCGTTGTTTCTAAATCTTCCACGGAAGCTGAGTATCGTGCGATGGCATCCACTACCACTGAAATAGTTTGGTTGCATTGGTTACTTGCAGATATGGGTGTTTCTCCTTCTTATCCCACTCCCATGTATTGTGATAACAAGAGTGTTATTCAGATTAATCACAATTCAGTTTTTCATGAACGGACCAAGCACATTGAAATCGATTGTCATCTCACTCGTCATCATCTTCATCATAGGACCATTACTTTGCCTTTTGTGTCATCCTCCATGCAAATTGCAGATTTGTTCACCAAGTCACATTCTATTTTGCGCTTTCATTTTTTGGTTGGCAAACTCTCGATGCTACTTGTAGCAATATCGTGAGTTTGAGAGATGATATTAGAGTTTATTATTATTAGTATTTAGTAAGGGTATAACTGTCTTTTAATTGTTTTCTAGGTTTTCCTTTGTACTCTTATATAAATCTCTCTTTTTATTTGTATTATTGCATTCTTGATTTAAATGATAATAAAACTCTAGCCGTCATCCCTTTTTTCTTTAAACTTTTGATATTATTCATTAATCTTAACAACCGCCACCTCAGTAAGCATACGGTTTTTCTCCAGGGCCCAGTTTCGTTAGTAGGACCATTATGGGTCTTGGGTAAGGGGTCACCAGTGTCGGACCGGCGCCATTTTCGGCGATGCCACCGTGCGGCATCGGAGGAGAATACGGCGGGACTGGAAAAAGGGGCGCCAGCAGGTATCCGCGGCTGCATTATGGCGAGAGAGCAGGCAGTGGTGGTGGTTATGGAGCAGTTCAGGGGTTGGGAATAGGGTTGCTAGTGAGCCCAGTTTCGTCAGATGGAATTTGTGGGAATTAGTTGGACGGTGGAAATCAGTACGGAATGGATGTTGGAGGCAAGGGAGGAGGTGGCGGTGGTAGAAGGAAGTGGATAATAGATAGGCCAGTGGAGAAGGTGGTAGAGAGGCGGCAAAGGAGGATGATCGAGAATAAAGAGTCTCCCGCTAGGTCCAGAACTAGAAAACATGTAATTTTTCACAAATTTCCACATTGATATATATGTGTGAACAAATAGAGAGACAAACTTATGGTGTTCTCATGGTTTTTTTACTACTCAGGCTTACACGGTTGAGCTAGAAGCTGAACTGAATCAGCCAAAAGAAGAGAATGCATATCTCAGACAAGCACTGGTAATGAACCTAAAAACACGTGATCTTAAAACTGATCTTGTTCCTTTCATGATTTTTTTGTTTTTTGGCATCTAAGCAGCCAGAGCTAGAAAGGAAAAGAAAGCAACAGGTAATAATTAATGCCAATGATCACGAATTCATTACCGTTTTCCCCGTCGTAGGAGTTTGTTATAGTGTTTCTATTCTTAATTTTCTGATTCTATTTCACAGAAAATTAGTAGAAAGATAAGACAGAAAGCAGAATCATTTTTTTTTGGGTTTTCTTTTCTAAGTTTTTTAGGAACAAAAATAAAAATCTGAAAATAGAAACACTAACAAACGTGTTTTTGTTTTGATTGCAAATCCTTTGGCAGATGCAGAATCGCGCTTACTGAGTATCTATACTAATTTTCAGGTTTCTTGTAATTTTTCTTTTATTTGTATTTTCTATTTTTCCTTTTTCTAGAAGATGTTTGTTATTTTCTTCTGTTAAGTTGTTTCCCTTTGTAACAACCTTCATTCATCATTATATAAAAAAACCAGCTCCTGCTCTGCTTGAGTAAGCTGGAATTCAAAATATTTCTTCACTTCTTAATATACTGTACAGCTTCTTCCATTTGGTATCTAGAGCCACTTATCTGAAGAAAATGACCACTTCTTCCTCTTCAGCTCCTTCCAAAATTCAAACTCCACACCAAGATCTCATAGTTCTTAACAATAACCCCACTAGTTTTCAAATCCAGAATTTACCTTTACTCACCCCTACTCTTGTGGTTAAACTTGATGAACACAACCTACTAATCTGGAAAAATCAGCTTCTCAGTGTCATCATTGCACATGGACTTGAAGAATTTGTTGAAGGTGAGTAGAATATTCCAGCCAAATTCCTTGATATTGCCAAAACCAAAGTTAATTCAGAATTCATTCAATGGGAGCGTCTCAACAGAGTTGTAATGAGTTAGATCTATGCTTCTATCTCAAAATCGATGATGGGCAAAATCGTTGAATTCAAAATAGCAAGAGAAATCTGGACAGCACTATTGCGTACTTATGAATCCCTATCGATTGCTACAGTTATGGGACTCAAATCACAACTTCATAAAATTAAGAAAGAGGGAATATCAATTTCAGATTACGTTGCCAAGATCAAAAATATTTTCGATCGCTTCTCAACCTTTGGTGAACCTCTCTCTTACCGTGATAAATTGATGTACACGCTCGATGGATTGGGCGAAGAATATAACTCGTTTTTCACCTCTATTCAGAATCGGTCTGATGAACCCTCACTTGAAGAAGTTCACAACCTACTTTACACCTTTGAATACCGATTGGAGCAACGAAGCATGGTGCAGAATCTAAATTTTGCCCAAGCCAATCTAATGGCAGCCACTGGTAATCAACAATTTCAGTGAAATCCAAGCAGCTCCTCATCTTTTCGACCCTCGTCTCCCTCATATGGACGAAATTCGAACCCTAATTTTCCTTCGAAATCTCAGTTTCCTCATGCTCGCAACTTCAACTCCTCTCGTTCATCATCAAATAATTGAATGATGGGCCGAACACCTTCTTTATCTCCTCCAACCTAGACTCTACATACCCAATATCCAAAACCTCAACGTCAAATTTGTGGGAAATTAGGCCACATAGCCTACAAATGTTACCATCGGGCCAATCTACAATACCCAACCCCTTTTACCAGCCCATCTTCTCAAACATCACCATATTCTCCATCAAACACCTCATTTTCTTTCTCTGTCTCAGCGATGACGACTGTTGCACTGTCCCGTCTCCCTGATGACGCCTGGTATATGGACTCCGATGCTACTCATCACTTTACACCAAAATTTGGCCATCTCACTGAGCCAAAACCTTATATTGGGACCGATAAAGTAATGTTGGGTAATGGTAAGATGATTTCAATTACTCATGTTGGTAACATTTCCTTATCTTCTTCCTTACAACCTGTGAAATTACTGCATGTTCTTCATACTCCTAATATTACTAAAAGACTTCTCAGTGTTATAAAACTCTGTTCTGATAACAATATTTTTGTTGAATTTCACCTTTCTTGTTTCTTTGTGAAGGATCGCTCAACAAAGCACACTTTGCTTAAGAGTTCACTTCATAATGGCCTCTATCAGTTTCACTTATCTTCTTTACCTTCAGACCAGTCCTCCTCCTCACCTCAAGCTTTCTTTTCGGCATCCTCCACCGTCTTTCCTTCCACTCGAGCAACTGAGACAAATGTGTGGCACCAACGCCTAGGTTATCCATCTCATAAGATCGTTCAACGTGTATTGAATTCTTGTAATCTCAAAATTTCTTCTTATTTTGAATTTTGTAATGCTTGTCAATTATCAAAAAGTCATCGATTACCTTTCTCTCGTTCTAAATCACGGGCCACTGCCCCTTTTCAATTAGTTCATTCTGATTTATAGGGACCATCACCAATTACCTCCATCACTGGTGCCAAATACTTCCTGTTATTCATTGACGATTATTCACATTTTACTTGGTTCTATCTATTGCAATCTGAAGCCGCTTCCTACTTCATTAAATTCAACTCCATGGTCACTAATCAATTCAATACTACCATAAAAGCAAATTCAATTTGACTGGGGTGGTGAATATCAATCTTTCAATCGCATTCTGACTGATATTGGTATTGTTCACCGATTAAGTTGTCCTTCTACACCTGAATAAAATGGACACGTTGAACGTAAAAATCGTCATGTTGTGGAAGTTGGTTTATCTCTCCTAGCTTAATCCTTTGTTCCCCACCAATACTGGTCTTATGTCTTTCAAACTGCTACCTTCTTAATCAATCGTCTTCCCACTCCTCTTCTTTCTCATATCTCTCCATATCAAGTCCTCTATCAAAAATCTCCATCTTATTCATTTCTTCGTGTATTTGGTTGTGCCTGTCTTCCATTCCTCCGCCCTTTTAATTCCCATAAACTCCAATATCGTTCTTATCAGTGTGTTTTTCTCGGATGTAGTTCCCATCACAAAGACTACCTATGCCTTCATCCTGTTACCGGTCTCATCTATATCTCTCGTCATGTTATTTTTAATGATTTCTTCTTTCCCTTTTCCATTTCATCTCCATCATCCTCTTCCACTGCTAGACCTTCTTCCCCGTCTTTTCTTTCTCCATCCTTATCATGTTCTTTACCCTTCCCTCTTTCAGCTCCTTCTTTTCATCCTTCCTCCACTGATCTCCATGTCTCTCACTTGTGTTCCACTTATCTTTATACTTCTCTATCATCTTCCCCTAATCTTCTCACTTCACTCTTGCCGTCCACTCCCACTCCATTCCCTAAAGAATATTTTTTACTTTTTTCAGGTTACAGGGATGAAGCTGTGGAACAGTCACCACCATGTCCTCTGCCTATTGTTCCTATTGCTTATTCGGGTGTTCAAATTCATCAACCACCCTCTACTGCAAATTGTCATCCAATGGTGATTCGCTCCAAACATGGCATTGCAAAGCCTAAAGTACTCCTTGGTACCTCTTCTCCTACTGTAGCTCTACTTTTTTAGCCTCATACTTTTCATCAAGCTGCCAAAAATATAGAATGGCAGTAGGCTATGCAAACTAAGATTGCTGCTCTCATGCGAAATAACACTTGGGAATTAGTACCCGATCCTTCTGATCATCGGGTAATTGGTTACTGCTGGGTCTATCGTATCAAATTAAAATCTGATGGTTCGGTTAAATGGTACAAAGCCCGCCTAGTCGCCAAAGGTTATGATCAAACATATGGTCTCGACTATTTTGAAACCTTCAGCCCCGTGGTTCGACCAACTACCATCCGTATTGTTCTCAGTATTGCATTTTTTCAAAATTAGTCAATTCGTCAATTGGATGTTCATAATGCCTTTTTAAATGGAGACTTGGATGAACAAGTTTTTATGTCTCAACCTCTTGGCTTTGTGGATCCTACTCATTCGGAATATGTTTGCAAACTTAAAAAGGTTCTCTATGGCCTTAAACAGAGTCCACGGGCATGGTATTCCAAACTTAGCAAAGTCTTACTTCGCTGGGGATTCACAAGTTTGCATACTGACTCATCTATGTTTATTTGGCATCATTCGTCTGTGACTTTGATTACATTGGTCTATGTTGATAATATTCTTATCACGGGAAATGATTCGCCCCAGATTCAACCTCTTATTGTTTATCTTGATCGTTTGTTCTCCTTGAAGGATTTGAGTGATTTGTCCTTCTTCCTTGGTGTGCATGTTTCTCGCACTGATTCTACGCTTCATCTGTGCCAACGCAAATATATTTGTGATTTGCTTGCTCGTGCTAATATGATAGATTGTAAGCTGGTCTCTTCTCCTATGTCTTTTGCTACTATTCTCTCTCGGTTTGATGGAGACCCACTGCCTGATCCTACTAAATATCAAAGTTTAGTTGGTGCATTACAGTATTGTACAATCACCAAGCCAGATTTGTGTTTCGCTGTCAATAAAGTTTCTCAATTTATGCAGAAATCTTCCTTTGTTCATCTCTAGGCTGTCAAACGTATTTTTTGGTATTTGAAAGGCACAGCCATGCTTGGTATCACTTTTACTCCCTCTACGTCATTTGGCATTACTATCTATACTGATGCCGACTGTGCTAGTTCCCCTGATGATCGACGCAGTACAGGGGGCTACTATTCTTTTGTTGGCCCTAATCTTGTTTCATGGTCTGCTGCTAAACAATCTACGGTTTCTCGTTCTAGTGCTGAGTCTGAATATCGTGCCCTCTCCAATATTGCTACTGAGGTTATTTGGATTGAAGCTATTGTCTCCCTCTCCACCGATACTATTTTGCGATAATATCAGTGCTACCTACGACCCGGTTATGCATGCTTGCACGAAACATATTGAAGTTGACTACCATTTTATCCGAGAACAGGTTGTTCGTGGATCTTTGCTTATTCGATATATGCCTTCTGACGACCAACTTGCTGATATCATGATTAAGCCATTGTTCAGCTCCCGGTTTCTCAGTCTCCGTCACAAACTGACAGTGCTTCACTGCCCTTCAGTTTAAGGGGGGAATATTGGGTATCTATACTAATTTTAGATTTCTTGTAATTTTCCTTTTATTTGTATTTTCTGTTTTTCCTTTCTCTAGAAGATGTTGTTTGTTATTTTCTTCTGTTAAGTTGTTTCTCTTTGTAACAACCTTCATTCATCATTATTTAAAGAGACCAACTCCTGTTCTGCTTAAGTAAGCTGGAATTCAGAATATTTATTCACTTGTTAATATATTGCACAATTTCTTCCATTGCGCTATTCAACTCAGAGGTTTGTGTCTTGCGATCAAAACCCATTGATTTGATCACTTCGTTTGTTTGTTTTTTGTTTTTTGGCAGTTTTTCGAGGAAATGGAAGCAAGGGCTCGAACAAAGGCCGAAAAGCTAGAGAGAAGCTACGAGGGATGAGGAGGAATCTGAGTTGTCCTTATTGAAAGATTACCTTAGAAAAAAGGAAAAAGCTTTTCTTTTTACAAGACATCAGAAGAGTTATAGAAGAATGTTATTTTAGGTTTATAACTATAGACACATCGATAGATAAGTGTTTCTTTTTCTCTCCTTGATCATCATATAGACAATGAGCTGTGATTGTATGTGGTGGGAGTTGGAGTTTTCGAAAATTCTGCTATGTAAAATGTGCAACCAGTGGATTAGGTGACATTTGTTTAGGCCCCGTTTGGTAACCATTTCCATTCCAAAAATTCTCATTCCATTTCCAGATTTTTGGGAATTCTGTTTAAGAATAACGTTTAGTAATTTTTGTTTCCGTTTTCATTTTATTCCCATTTGAGAATTGTGCCCACTTTTTTCTTAAGAAATGAGAAACAAAAAAAAATTGTTTCTCATTATTCCCATTCTATTCCCAAAACACATGGTCACTATTTATCTACCGGCAGACCACCGTTCGCCGCCACCGGTCACCGTTCGCAACCGCCGCCGGCCATCTCCGGCAACCATCGTCGGTCACCATCTGTAGCCGCTGCTGCCATCTCCGGCAACCGTCGCCGGTCACCGTCCGGCCGGAAATTTTCCGGCCACTTCTGGCCGTCTCCGGCGACGGCGCCATTGCCTTCCGGCCGGCGTCGACGGCGCCACCGCCGTCCGGTTATCGCGCGGCGGGGGGCCACCACGTCCGCCGGTGCCGGAGCCGTCACCAGCCGGCGATGGCGCCACCGCCGTCAGGCCAAAAAAAAAAAATTAGGATAAAATCGTTACCAAACACAATTCTCTTCCTAAAACAACAAAAAAAAAAAATTATCGTTACCAAACGCGATTCTACTCCCAAAAAGAAAACAAAATTCTCAATCTCATTCCCATCCCACTGCTGGAATGGAAACAAAAACGGTTACCAAACGCCACCTTAGGCTTTTTTTTTAAGTCTGCCAAAAGACTTGGAACGGGAACATGCACTTCAGTTCAAAGACTTTTTGTTCTGTCAATTTTTTCATGTTCGCAGACATCTGTTTCTGTTTTCTTCTGAATGAAAACAATATAAGGGGCAATTCAATGCATCGGGTGAGTCTTTTTTTTTTTTTCAATTAGTAGACTAAATTTTTTTTATGTTAGTGATCAAATGGTTGTTTCTTTTCGTTTCTGTAGTATTTTGTTCCTTTTTTCTTTTTCTTCTTCTTTTTGTTTTCTTGGGTTTTGGGATTTCTGTTCTAAGCTTTCGGGAACAAAAACAAAAGAATCATTGGAAGGTTTAAAGAGGATATATTCAAACAGTATAACATCCGGTTGTGGTTGTGGTTGTGTTTTTGTTTTTCTGTTTCTATTTTTAATAAACTGAGATAAGAACTCTATTTCCGTTTTAAAAACATGTTTGGTACCAACTATTGTTCTGAAATTGTTTCTTTTTATTTATGAGAACAGAAACAACAAACCCATTTGGTTGCAAAATTTGTTCTTTTTTTTCTTTAAATGTATGGCGGTCAGAGAGGTGACCAATGGATTAGTAGCGGGAATAAATTTGTAGAAATCACATTTTTTTCTCAGTTTCTTAAGAAATTCAAGAATTCATCCTAAAATTTTGAGAAACAGAAATGTGTTTACCTACCACAGTTTTGTACATTAATTTCAAAATTAATAATTTTGGGAGTGAAAATAAAAATCAGGAAACTAAAACGGTAACCAAACAGGGCCCTATTGTTTCAGTTCCTAAATTTATGTTTCTTGAAAAGTGGGAGCAAATATTCATGAAAAGACAAACTGAGACTTTCAAGACAAATTTGTGAGAATAAATGAGAAAAATAGGCCCCTTCTCTTCAAAACATTCATTTCAAGCCATTTATACATATTTCTTTCTTAGAAATATAATCGCGTTTAATAACGACAATTTTTTTATTTTATCTAACAACAGAATCGCGTTTGGTAATGATATCTAAAAAGTAATCAAGCCCTAAACCACAATTGAAATCCTAAACCCTAATCGAATTTGAAATCAAAATCGAACCACTAAACCACAATTGAAATCGAAATCCGAAACCCTAATCGAATTTGAAATCGAAATCGAACCCTAAACCCCAATCGAAATCGAAACCAAAATTTTAGGGCGAAGAACACGATTTAAACAAACATCAATGAACCAAAATAGAGCAATGAACCAGAATAAACGGCAACGAGCACGGTTTAAACAAACAGTAACGAACCGAAACAAACAGCAATAAACCAAAATCGAAAAATGGGAGCGGAAAATCTATTTCAAAATTGAAACCAAGTAGACGACGAGCGTGATGGAGACGACGACAACGAACACAGTCGACATTGAAACCTTATTTCGATTTCGAAATCGAAATCGAAAACCTATTCGCAGACGAAATCGAGGACGACGGAGGACGCAAAGAAGATGACGACGAGGAGCATGATGGAGACGACAAGGAACGACGACGATGAACGTGACAGTTGAAGAAGACGAACGAAGAAATCTCACACGATCGTTGTTGTTTTTTTGGGTTGGAAATGGCTTTTTTTTTGTTGGGAATGAGATGGGAATAAGTAGAAACAAACAAAAAAAAATTGTTTCTAATTTCTATACAAAAAGTGGGATGGATTCCCATTTGGGAGTGGAATGGGAACGGGGAAAAAAAAATGAGATGGATTACTAAACGCTATGCCCAATAAAAATCTAAGAATGTGATGAGAATTTTTGGGATGCTTACCAAACGCCACCTAAAAAACGCAATTTACATTTCAAATTTTTGAGAACACTCTGATAATTTAACTCAAAAGGAAGACGTCTTTTGCATACACTGCAATTCTCAAGCAAAACCAAAGGGAAAAAAAACATGCACTTTTTTCATGAAGAATATGACATATACAATTGTTCAAGATTCAATAATTTATCCGGAAAAGAAAAATCAACAACAAAAATTAAAATACCAAAAAACAAAAAAAAAAAGAAAAAAAGAACCTGATCGTCATCAAGAACGAATTCACTGTCGTATGGCTGACCAGCAATTATTAGTACTTCCGGCTTCATGCAGGCAAGTTGCAGCCTACAATCCGAACTGACAAAGGGTTTTTGGAGTTAGCTCACCCTCGTGGGATCGCGACCTTTTATCCCGTCCATTATAGCAAGTGTATTGCCCAAAGCATAAGGGGCAATGATGACTTAACATCATCCTCAACTTCACCACCACCTGCCACCTGCTATTCATACTCAAACCGAACCTCAACATTCAAATACTTCCTCATCAACCTCACGATTGACGAAGTAAAATTCGCCAAAACTCGACACTCTTCATGCGTTTTCGCCTCCGAAACCACCCCGTAAACCACCAATCGCCGGAGATTAACACACCTTTCTAGAAGCCCCGCCACCCACTCCCCAAAAGTGTCGCTAATAACTGTCCAACCCAATTCCAAAACCACCACATTTTCCAAACGAAAAGACCCCTGCAATCCATATTGAACAATCCCTTCCCTCAAATCGTAGCACAAGGACAAATTCGTCAAAAGCGGAAAACAAGAAGAGATTGTCTCTATATCCACAACTTCGTCCTCATCGTCGAACACCACCCCCCACAGCCGGAGCTTCCTCAGCTTCGAGGACCTAGCAATCATAGGGTGGAACTTCGCCCACATGATCGTGAAATTGCTCATGTCCACGACTTCCAAACTCTCGTTGCTCTCGCCAATATCGAGGTCGATCACGCTGACATCATCGATTTTAAGGTTTTTCAGTGTCCCCTTGCTGACAAGCTCAAAAGCCTCGAGTGTGCAGTCCTTTAAGTGCAAATTCTCGAGATTATCGACTTCCAATTCGAATTTGTCCAAACTTATGGCCTCAACATAAATATCTTTAAGAGAGGAACTGTTGAGCAGCATTGTTGTTTGTGCGTCGGAAATGGCTATGTCCAGGCTAATTAAGGTTAGAAACATGAGCTTTGGACAAGCGGTGAGGAGGAGCTTCAAATCCAGAGCCGAAATGCTCACGTAGCTAAGCGAGAGAGAAACCAGATTAGGGAATTTCTGATAACTGGGTTCAAAACCCGGGATCGAATTGTGTGACAAGGACAAGGTTTCGAGTTTCTGACGGCCGCATTTTTCTAGGATGTTTATGTTAGGAGTCGTTCTGACGTTGTAATGGAGGTGTTTCAGGGTGTCGCGGGTGTACATTAGCCAGGCGATGACTGGGGCGGCGGAGAATTCGTCTACGTCGTCCATGATGATGGATAGGCGTTGGAGGCCGGTGGTTTGGAAGATGGTTTGGGTGATGAGAATCTCAAGGCGGCTTTTGGTTATTTCGTGATAAACCGGCCAATCGTTGGAGTTGAAGGTGAGTGTGTGGAGGTGGTTCAGCCAAGCCTCTCTCCATTTCCGGCAAGTCAGGGAGGCAACCACCACGTCTCTGGCGGCACCAAGGCGGGAGAGGATGTTTCCGATGACCTCCACCGGGAGATGCTCCATACCCAATCGGAGAAACCCAAGATAGAGAAGATGCACAAAATCTAAACCCAGATCTTCAAAAAAACTAAATTTACAGGAAACCTAGTCAAATCGAAGTATGTGAAAAACAGAGAAAACCTTACATCATTCTCTCTTCCAACTCCATCAGTTCAGCGCAATCAATTGAAAACGCAACCCAACAACCCTAGCATCTGAGCAAAATCGATAAAATTCAAATCCTTGTGATTTTGAACATCTAGCAAATCGATTAGCAGTCAAAGCAAGAACCTCGGACCAAATCGACCAAACGAAGTTGGTCCGATGTTACTCCAGTACACAACGTCTACGTGATTACAAATAAACTATTTACTGAAACATATCAGATTTTGAAGCAATTCGAAATACTGGGTTTCTTACCAGGAAGTCGGATGATGAGGAATCGTGATTAAGAATCCAAAACCGATCGATCAATTAATCAAACGAATTGGGTCTTGGCTCTTCTATATGCGAAGATCGGAGAAGAGAACTGAATTGGGATGCGGTCAAGTATCACGATGAGGGGTAGAAGAATCAACGAGATTGAAATTTTTGGGAGGAGCGAAGAAAAAGGATGGCATCCGATTGGAGAGTTGTTTACATTATTATTATTTTTTTAAAACAAAAATACTTAAATAGTGTTCTATGAAACTTATTTACGGAACTAATGTTACCCGGGGTTCGGTTTTCCGGGTATCTAAACACGGGGTTCAGAACCCCGTGTATACATTTGGGGTACCGTATACCCGGGGATCTGTTCCCCGGGTATAATTTTTTTTTTTTTTTTTTTAATACTCCATACCCGGGGATTCGATCCCCGGGTATACATGGTATACGGGGATCGGATCCCCGTGTATAAAAAAAAAAAAGAAAAAATTAATTTTTCTCGGGAACGGGCGTTTCCCGTTCCCTAGCAGCCGCTACAGGCTGCATGCCTGCAGCTGCAGCCTGCAGCGGACTGAGATGACCCTTGAAGGGTCATCTCACGTTGACTCAAATAGTAATTTTTATGTAGCAAATTTTTACTCTTTTCAAATCCGTTCGCTATCCATTCCTCTATAAAAGGGTGAGGTAATTTTTTTTTACAACTTACAAATGAGATTTGAGAGTAATTTTTTGTTTACAAGTTAGAATTGAGTTGAGATTGATTAAAGCTACCATTTGATTTCGTCTTCTTCACTTCCGTTTTTTCTTCCTATTAGGAGGTAAGTTTATTTATTATGTTTTGTTTAATTTATTTATTAGTTAAATTTGATTAAATAGTTTTGTTATGTTTTGTTTAATTTACTTATTGCTATGCTACATAAATGAGTTAATGAATTAGTTTAGTTGTTAATTTAGTTAGTATTAATATGTATGCATGCTAATTAAATAATAATTTAAGTAGTTAAAATGTGTACATGTTAATTAAATGATAGTTTAGCTCGCATAGAACTTTACAAAGAATAATTTGAAGGCATGCGGAAAATAGACTTAGTAGATGCTCACGTGAAAACAAAATAGTTATTTTGAAGGGTCACACTATAAGGTCTTTATTTTGATAAAAAAAATAGAGGGTTCTACTCATAAAAAAAGGGTTATAATAATTTTTTTTTCAGTTTTTAAAAACAGAAAAAAAAAAAAAAAACGAAAAAGGAAAAAAATCATATTATTTTTTTTCACTTTCCCAAAAGAAAAAACGTTTTTTTTTAATTTTATTTTTTTCAAAAAAAAATAAAAGAATTTGTTATTAAAAAAATAGGGGAAAAAATTAGTTTATTTGAACTTTTTAAAAAAAAAAGGTTTATTTTAATATTTAATTTTATTTTTCAAAAAAATAATGAATGTGTTATTAAAAAAATAAAAACAAAATTATTATAAAAAAATAGGATAAAAATTAGTTTATTTTATTTAATTAATTTTTTCTAAGTTTTGTAAAACAGAAAAAAAAAAATCATATTATTTTTTTAACTTTCGTGAAACAAAAAACGTTATTTTTAATTATTTTAATTTTTTTTTTCGAAAAAAAAGAAAAGAATTTGTTATTTAAAAAATAGGGAAAAAATTTAGTTTATTTTAACTTTTTCCAAAAAAAATCGTTTATTTTAATTTATAATTTTATTTTCCGAAACAATAATGAATGTGTTATTAAAAAAATAAAAACAAAATTGTTATAAAAAAATAGGATAAAAATTAGTTTATTTTATTTAATTAATTTTTTTTATGTTTTGTAAAACAGAAAAAAAAAACGGAAAAAGAATAAAATCATATTATTTTTTTAACTTTTGTAAAACAAAAAACGTTATTTTTAATTATTTAATTTTTTTTTTTTGGAAAAAAAAATTAAAGAATTTGTTATTTAAAAAATAGGGAAAAAAATTAGTTTATTTTAACTTTTTCCAAAAAAAATCGTTTATTTTAATTTATAATTTTATTTTTCGAAAAAATAATGAATGTGTTATTAAAAAAATAAAAACAAAATTGTTATAAAAAAATAGGGTAAAAATTAGTTTATTTTATTTAATTAATTTTTTTTAAGTTTTGTACAACAGAAAAAAAAAATGGAAAAAAGAAAAAAATCATATTATTTTTTTAACTTTTGTAAAACAAAAAACGTTATTTTTAATTATTTAATTTTTTTTTTCGAAAAAAAATAAAAGAATTTGTTATTTAAAAAATAGAGAAAAAAATTAGTTTATTTTAATTTTTTCCAAAAAAAATCGTTTATTTTAATTTATAATTTTATTTTTCGAAAAAATAATGAATGTGTTATTAAAAAAATAAAAACAAAATTGTTATAAAAAAATAGGATAAAAATTAGTTTATTTTATTTAATTAATTTTTTTTAAGTTTTGTAAAACAGAAAAAAAAAAAAAAAAAAAGGGAAAAAGAAAAAAATCATATTATTTTTTAACTTTTGTAAAACAAAAAACGTTATTTTTAATTATTTAATTTTTTTTTTTCGAAAAAAAATAAAAGAATTTTTTATTTAAAAAATAGGGGAAAAAATTAGTTTATTTTAACTTTTTCCAAAAAAAATCGTTTATTTTAATTTATAATTTTATTTTTCAAAAAAATAATGAATGTGTTATTAAAAAAATAAAAACACAATTGTTATAAAAAAAATAGGGTAAAAATTAGTTTATTTTATTTAATTAAATTTTTTTAAGTTTTGTAAAACAGAAAAAAAAAAAAAGGGAAAAAGAAAAAAAATCATAGTATTTTTTTAACTTTTGTAAAACAAAAAACGTTATTTTTAATTTTTTAATTTTTTTTTTCGAAAAAAAATAAAAGAATTTGTAATTTAAAAAATAGGGAAAAAAATTAGTTTATTTTAACTTTTTCCAAAAAAATTCGTTTATTTTAATTTATAATTTTATTTTCCGAAAAAATAATGAATGTGTTATTAAAAAAATTAAAACAAAATTGTTATAAAAAAATAGGGTAAAAATTAGTTTATTTTATTTAATTAATTTTTTTTAAGTTTTGTAAAACAGAAAAAAAAAAAAAAAAAAAAAAAAAAAAAAGGGAAAAAGAAAAAAATCATAGTATTTTTTTAACTTTTGTAAAATAAAAAACGTTATTTTTAATTATTTAATTTTTTTTTTCGAAAAAAAATAAAAGAATTTGTAATTTAAAAAATAGGGAAAAAAATTAGTTTATTTTAACATTTTCCAAAAAAATTCGTTTATTTTAATTTATAATTTTATTTTCCGAAAAAATAATGAATGTGTTATTAAAAAAATTAAAACAAAATTGTTATAAAAAAAATAGGGTAAAAATTAGTTTATTTTATTTAATTAATTTTTTTTAAGTTTTGTAAAACAGAAAAAAAAAAAAAAAAAGGGAAAAAGAAAAAAATCATAGTATTTTTTTAACTTTTGTAAAACAAAAAACGTTATTTTTAATTATTTAATTTTTTTTTCGAAAAAAAATAAAAGAATTTGTTATTTAAAAAATAGGAAAAATTTGTTATAAAAAAATAGGAAAAAAAAAATTATAAGGTATCTTTTTAGTCCGTAATTGGCTAGTATTAGTAAAATGAAAGGGAGTTAAAATAAAAAATTTTAAGTCTTCTCCAAAAACTTGAACTTTGGTTTTGGTTATTTACATAAATATAAATATTATTTTAATAAATAAAAAATGCATTAATTGTAATGTAGTATTTCTTTTATTTTTATTTATTTTTGAGTTCAATGTTGCTAATAAAACCAAACACTTCTTCGAGCCAAATAAGTACCCACTCATTTATTGACACGTGTCACCCGATTTTCTTTTTCTAAACACATAAACAAACCCCCAATTTTTTGTAGAGAGCGATGGAATCAATTGGCTCCCATCTTGGCCTTTTAGCCCCTCAAAAACCATGTCACATACGCTAATTACAATAAACCCCCTTTGATTTTGTAACCGTTTCAAATGAATCCTATTATTTTAATTTATGTTAGTTAACTCTCATAATTTTTCAATGTCTACCAACAATAAACTTCTATTTTTTGAATCGCTCAAAAAGTTATATGTCTTTGTTCCCTCATCAATATTAATGTGGTCACTCAATCCAAATACATGAAAACAAAATCAAAATTACAACTTACACCTTACAAGAATATATAAGAAAAACCTAAAATTTTGAACGCTGGAATAGATTTCTTTAGGTAAAAACATTGGATATTTTCCTTGAAGCTCAGATATTATATATAATCAACGATTCTGCTAGTTCAAGTGAAATAACCATTGACTTGGAGGTCAAATTTGTAACATTCTTAATGCATCAATTTTAATCATCTATTTGTATTGCTAAGCATGCTTTTCACGAGATTAACTTGTCGAATTTGATTTCAAAAACGAGTTCATTGTCATAATTGTAAGAGTAAATGGGCTCAATTGACACAAATTAAAGTGTTAGAATTTATTTGAAACAAAAGAAAAAAATTCGTTTTTTTAACTTTCTTTAAAAAAAATGAATTTGTTATAAAACAAATAGGGAAATTTTATTTTAAAAACAATTGTTACAAATAGTTTTAATTTTTTTTTATCATAATATTTTTTTGTTTTGTTTTGACTTGTGAAATGATAGCCGCTTGAAATGGATTACGTTCGGTTGTTATTTTATTGGGGTGGGAGAATACTAGAAGGTACTGAATACGGGGTTTCTTATAGTACATCATCAGTAAAATCTTTGATTGTCCAAAGGGGAACAACCTTGAATGAATTGATTGAGATGTTAAAACCGTGTGTTTTTGAGGATGGGGCTACTGGAAATATAAAATTAAAGTGTAGGATGCCGATGGCACTGTTGGGGAGAAATTTTAAATATACCTTATTTTCTATTGGGGACGATTTAGCATTAAATCAAGTGCTTGAGTTACCTCTTTACATATCCTCACTTCTTGCTGTTGAGGTGTATGTTGAAATAGAAGGAGGATTTGATCCTAATCCAATTTTTTTTCCCCAAGCTGGTCATTTCACCCAATTGATGACTCCAAATTCTAATCCGTACAATACCCAATCATACCCCTAGACAGTACAGTCTAATTACGCCCTTCCGTCCCCATACATCCCAGAACACTATAATTCTGATTACACTGTCCCACCCCCCTACATTCCAGAACAACATCGTAATTATGGCACCAGTTCTGTTCTTCCACATCACCATTTTTCACCATCTAGTCCACCGCAATACAATACTAGTAATTATGGTGGTGAGTTTGATACACTTGATAGTCACGGTGTGTCAAAAGAAGAGTTAGATGCAGATGTTGCGTTGGAGCCCGAGGATGATGGGAATAGGGGTGAAGATCTAGAGGTTGGGCCAAGCGGGCAAGGGAGTGACAGTCAACAATTTGAGTTGGAAAAGGTTATTCCATTTTTCAATAACTTGGAGTGGGGCGATGAAGATGACTTGGCGAAATACGAGCCAAAGTTGCTGAAAAATTTCTGGACAACGGAGATGGATGAATTTCGTATCGGTATCGTCTTCAAAAATAAGAAACATGTCAAGCACACCGTCAAGTTTTACCACATCATGAAAAATAAAGAGTATCGTGTGGTGGAATCGACCAAAAAGGTGTGGGTGGCTAAATGCATGCATGGATGCGGTTGGAGGTTGCGGGCGATTAGAAAAGAAAGCCATGGTTTGTTCCAGATTACGCAATACGAGGGCCAACACACATGTTTTTTTAATCAAACGGCTTTAGATCATAAAAATTTGGACCTTGACTTTATTTCGAACTTAATACTTGGACAAGTCGAACAGGATCCAGAATTAAAGATGAGTGTTATCGTGGCTTCCGCGAAACAGTCTCACGGATTCACGATCTCCTATCGAAAATCTTGGTTGGCCAGATCTAAAGCCATTGAAACTGTGTTCGGAGATTGGGACGAATCATATCTAAAGTTGCCGAAGTATATGGCCGCATTGCAGCACTACAACCCGGGTACGATTGTCGAGTGGAGCACTATTCCGACTGATATGCCTAATTACATGACGTTTGACATGTTGTTTTGGGCATTCAAAGCTTCAATTGACGGATGGCGTTATTGTCGGCCTGTTGTCACGATTGACGGCACCCACTTGTATGGTAAATACGAGGGGAAGATCCTAATTACCATTGGAATGACACCGTCCAATAAGTGTTATCCTTTGGCTTTTGCCGTCGTACCGAAGGAGGACTATCGTTGCTGGCGATGGTTCATTTACATGCTTAAGCGCCATATCGTTAAAGATCGTCCTGAGGTAACATTGATATCTGACAAACACGGGGGCATTCTTAGTGCGGTTGACAACATGTGGCTTAACCAACCGAACGAGCCCGTCCGATATCATCGATATTGTTTGCGTCACCTTTGCAGCAATTTTAACACTTTCGCTAAAAATCAACATTTGAAAGATCTTGCTTGGAAGGCGGGTGCTGCAAATCAAATTCGAAAATACGATGCAATCATGCAGGAAATAAAAGTAATTAATATTGAGGCTTATAGGTGGTTGGAACGTATTGCACCCTATAAGTGGACTAGGGCACACGACGATGGCAAGCGTTGGGGAGTGATGACCACCAATTATGCTGAGGTATTTAACAATTGCTTGAAGGGTGCAAGAAATGTACCAATTACTGCATCCGTAAAAATTACTTTTCACAGGATGGTTAAATACTTCGATGTTGGTCGACAACAAGCAATAAATATGTCGAGTGAAGGTCACCTATACGTTAAACACGTCGTCGAAAAAATACAGAAATCTCAAGCCAAGTCCAAAACTTATGAGATTCAGATATTTGATCGGTAAATTATTAGTTATTTATTATTTTTTTCAGGTTACATATAATTGTTGGGACACATAAACTAATTTAATATATATTTTTGTAGAGCAAATGCAATCTATCATGTCAGAACAAAAAGACTCTTACTGGGGGATTTATCGTTCACCAAGTAACGTTAGGGGACGACGCTGACTGCACTTGTGGGAAGTATAAAATATGGCGATATCCATGCTCCCATATACTTGCGGCCACCGAGTATAGTGGCAATAATGCGTTCCAGTATATTGCCACTGAGTACACATTGATGAATCAATTGATGGCGTGGGAGTCATCTTTTCGACCGCTTATCCACGAGGATTACTGGCCACAGACAAGTTTACCGAACTTAATTCCGGACCATAATAGACTTCGAGTGGTGCAGCGTGGTCGACCGACATCCACTCGCATTCGAAACGAGATGGATCAGTCGCGAAGAACTATGACAAATCAATGTAGTTTGTGTTCCCAGACTGGACATGATAGACGAAAGTGTCCATCCCGACCTCGCCATACACCTATTTAATCTTGTCCAATCATTGTAATTGATGTTTATGTATTTTTCTGTCGCACAATTTTATTTGTAATGAATGTTTTTCCAAATTTATTTATATGATATGACAAATTTTATGTACTATAAATTTCATGCACTTGTTGCGCACATTTATTTGTAATGAATGCTATATTTTGTTTGTAAATGTCATTAAATCTTAATTTGGTACTAATAAATTTAACGCAATTGTTGGGAAAAAAATTTCAGTTATGTATCACCTTGGCCCAGAAGTTACTACAGTTCTCCACCTGCAGGCCCAGCACAGATCTGAATTAGTCTGGGCAGGACAGGTTAATATTTAATTTATTACATTAATTTTTGCATTTTATGTTATTGATTCTGTCTTAATTAATATTAATTAATGTTTCAGGATATTGATGTCCTAGACTGCGTAGGATTTGATGTGGGGGAATGGAGAGCAAACACCCCCGCTCGAGTCGTTGAGCTAATTGAATCGGCGGGATTATATGGCCCTTACAGGCTGTGGCCGAAGCGGTTAGATAGGACCCTAATAACCGCATTAGTGGAGAGATGGCGTCCGGAGACGCATACTTTCCATCTACCCATTGGGGAGATGACGATTACGCTACAGGAGGTGGCTGTCTTGTTGGGGTTGCCTGTGCACGGGCAACCCGTTACCGGCCCTAATGACACGCGGACGGTACCAAGTTGGCAGGAACTTTGCTCTAATCTTCTCGGTGTGGTACCGCCGCCGAGTGTAATAAAGAACGGTTGTATAAAGCTGAATTGGTTAAAGGAAACCTTCAACCAAGTTCTTGAATATGCCAGCGAACGGACCATCCATTGCTACGCCCGGGCATATTGCTTGATTTTGCTTGGCACCATGTTGTTGCCTGATAAATCGCAGAACATGGTCAAGCTCATCTACCTCCCACTGCTCCATGACTTGACACCGCTTGTCAAGTATAGTTGGGGCAGTGCGACACTGGCTGTGCTATACCGCGAGCTATGCAAGGCAGCAAAGGGTACAACAAAAGATATTGCCGGGTGTCTTTTTTTGTTAGAGTGTTGGGCCTGGGAGCGATTGCCGAGGCTTCGACCAGATGTTGTCCCTATTCCCGATTTTGAGGCATTGTACGGACAATTGGTTTTGGAGAACTTTTTGTTCCCAGCAGCTCCGAGGGGTGCTTGGTAAGTAATTAGTAATTTGTTTTTTTGTTTTATTATCATGTAATGTAAATTTTCATCTATATTTAATTAAACTTCTGGTTATTTTATTGATGTACAGGTGGACCCTTAGATTCAGTACAGAACACCAGCCGATGCACGTTTTGATCGTGTATCGTGATCAGTTAGATCGATTGCAGAATGATGAGGTTAATTGTTTATTTACATCAGATTTTTAATTTATTTTTTTATTTACATATTTTTTGGACAGGTTATCTGGATGCCATATGACCAGCAGGATTTGCCTCCATACACTAGAGATGGAGAACAAATATGGATGGCAGAACTGCTCCTCATCTGCTACGAGATTGTCGAGTACACGTATCCCCTACGCGTACTACGACAATTCGGTTATCAGCAACCGATTCCGAAGCAGTGTACTTGGGATCAGAACTTGCACACCCTTAGTCGGCGAGGACACTATCGTGCTGACTGGACTGTATTACACCGCCAACATATAGATAGGTGGAACAGTCGACAAGCACCTGATATGGTCAGCTTTTTGCAGGGGATAGGGGTTGACCATGAATACATGAACTGGTATTGGAGAATCACACGAAGGTTCATGGTTAACCCTGAGTACTGGCCCGACGTGGGTTATTTAGCAACAGGATCACGTGCGAGGTTCATGGCACGTGGCGTCCATCCTGCTCCTCACACTGTTCCTCAGCCTACTTCCCAACCCTGTACTGCTGATGCAAGACCATCTAGTATGTACGGCATGGGTACTGATGCCGGAACGTCTAGTATGTACGGCATGGGTGCTGATGCCGGACCATCTGGTAAGTACGGCATGGGTACTAATGCCGGAACGTCTAGTATGTACGGCATGAGTGCTGATGCCGGACCATCTGGTATGTACGGCATGGGCACTGATGCCAGACCGTCTGGTATGTACGGCATGAGTGCTGATGCCGGATCGTCTAATATGTACGGCATGGGTGCTGATGCCGGACCCTCATCCACATTCAATACTCCAAATATAAGCGAAATTATTTCAACTTCAGGAGTCATTCCTCCGGTGACATTTGTCGAACCAAGAAGATTACAAAGACAGGTGTCACCGGTGCAGTGGTTTGGGGACGACGCCATTATCACCCCGGGAAGTATGCAGCAGTCGTTCGTGGACTTTGAACAAGTTACACAAGTTCATGACGAGGCTGAGGAACCTCCAATTGCTCAACGACGAGGGTGGAGGAACATCCGACCTTGAGGTTGCGGTACATAGCTTATTATGTAATTGTTAGTTTAGTTATAGGAATGTAAATATATATTTTTTGTAAATATATAGTTATATAGGAACTTATGTAGTTAGTAAATCCATTTTTTTGTAATGTTTGGAGATTTAGAAAATTGTAAATTTACCGTATATATTACTTTGTAAATGGATAAAGCATTGAAATGGGAGATCGAGTAACAAATTCTTAAACGGCATACAGAGTGGAAAGTGGTTAAAATGGATATATATATATATATATATATATATATATATATATATAGAGAGAGAGAGAGAGAGAGAGAGAGAGAGTTCTTCACATAAAAAATATATTTATAAAATTTAATTTCTGAAAATATGGTGGTTGAATCTTATTTACGGAGATGAGAGTAAACCGCAGATAAAAAATGCGATTTTATAAAAACATAATTCCTTTTTTTGCGTTTTAAAAAAAAAAAATGCATTTAGAAAATGCGTTTCTCAAAGAAAAAAAAAATAATAAAAAAAAAAACGAAATTAAAAAATGTCTTTCTAAAATAATAATAATATTATTAATAATAATAAAAAAAATAATAATAAAATAAAATCGCCGACAGCTTTAACCCCCCAAAAAAAAATAAAATTGTCATGATAATTTTCGGCAACTTTGAATTGATTAACGGTGAATTATCGATATTTTAAATAAATTTAATTTTTTTGTCCATAAATTACGTTCGAAACACTCCATAATACTTTTTACAACACTAAAAAAGGACAAGTGGATAAATTTTAAAAAATCGCCAAAAGTTGACAAGATGAGCTGTTACGATAACGACGGAATTTTTTTGGGCAACTTTGGAATTAACAAAAGACTGCATGTCCGTAACAAAAGTGAACCAATTTTTTTGTGCATAAATTAGGTTCGAAACACTCCATAATACTTCTTACAACACTAAAAACGGACAAGTGGATAAATTTTAAAAAATCGCCAAAGTTGACAAGATGAGCTGTTTCGATAACGACGGATTTTTTTTGGGCAACTTTGGAATTAACAAAAGACTGCATATCCGTAACAAAAATGAACCAATTTTTTTGTGCATAAATTAAGTTCGAAACACTCCATAATACTTCTTACAACACTAAAAACGGACAAGTGGATAAATTTTAAAAAATCGCCAAAGTTGACAAGATGAGCTGTTTCGATAACGACGGAATTTTTTTGGGCAACTTTGGAATTAACAAAAGACTGCATATCCGTAACAAACGTGAACCAATTTTTTTGTGCATAAATTACGTTTGAAATACTCCATAATACTTCTTACAACACTAAAAACGGACAAGTGGATAAATTTTAAAAAATCGCCAAAGTTGACCAGATGAGCTGTTTCGATAATGACGGAATTTTTTTGGCAACTTTGGAATTAACAAAAGACTGCATATCTGTAACAAAAGTGAACCAATTTTTTTGTACATAAATTACGTTCAAAACACTCCATAATACTTCTTACAACACTAAAAACGGACAAGTGGATAAATTTTAAAAAATCGCCAAAGTTGACAAGATGAGCTGTTTCGATAACGACGGAATTTTTTTGGGCAACTTTGGAATTAACAAAAGACTGCATATCCGTAACAAAAGTGAACCAATTTTTTTGTGCATAAATTACGTTTGAAACACTCCATAATACTTCTTACAACACTAAAAACGGACAAGTGGATAAATTTTAAAAAATCGCCAAAGTTGACAAGATGAGCTGTTTCGATAACGACGGAATTTTTTTGGGCAACTTTGGAATTAACAAAAGACTGCATATCCGTAACAAAAGTGAACCAATTTTTTTGTGCATATATTACGTTCGAAACACTCCATAATACTTCTTACCACACTAAAAACGGACAAGTGGATAAATTTTAAAAAATCGCCAAAGTTGACAAGATGAGCTGTTTCGATAACACCGGAATTTTTTTGGGCAACTTTGGAATTAACAAAAGACTGCATATCCGTAACAAAAGTGAACCAATTTTTTTGTGCATAAATTACGTTCGAAACACTCCATAATACTTCTTACAACACTACAAACGGACAAGTGGATAAATTTTAAAAAATCGCCAAAGTTGACAAGATGAGCTGTTTCGATAACGACGGAATTTTTTTGGGCAACTTTGGAATTAACAAAAGACTGCATATCCGTAACAAAAGTGAACCAATTTTTTTGTGCATAAATCACGTTCGAAACACTTCATAATACTTCTTACAGCATTAAAAACGGACAAGTGGATAAATTTTAAAAAATCGCCAAAGTTGACAAGATGAGTTGTTTCGATAACACCGGAATTTTTTTGGGCAACTTTGGAATTAACAAAAGACTGCATATCCGTAACAAAGATGAACCAATTTTTTTGTGTATAAATTACGTTCGAAACACTCCATAATACTTCTTACAACACTAAAAACGGACAAGTGGATAAATTTTAAAAAATCACCAAAATTGACAAGATGAGCTGTTTCGATAACGACGGAATTTTTTTGGGCAACTTTGGAATTAACAAAAGACTGCATATCCGTAACAAAAGTGAACCAATTTTTTTGTGCATAAATTACGTTCGAAACACTCCATAATACTTCTTACAACACTAAAAATGGACAAGTGGATAAATTTTAAAAAATCGCCAAAGTTGACAAGATGAGCTGTTACGATAACGACAGAATTTTTTTGGGCAACTTTGGAATTAACAAAAGACTGCATGTCCGTAACAAAAGTGAACCAATTTTTTTGTGCATAAATTAGGTTCGAAACACTCCATAATACTTCTTACAACACTAAAAACGGACAAGTGGATAAATTTTAAAAAATCGCCAAAGTTGACAAGATGAGCTGTTTCGATAACGACGGAATTTTTTTGGGCAACTTTGGAATTAACAAAAGACTGCATATCCGTAACAAAAGTGAACCAATTTTTTTGTGCATAAATTAAGTTCGAAACACTCCATAATACTTCTTACAACACTAAAAACGGACAAGTGGATAAATTTTAAAAAATCGCCAAAGTTGACAAGATGAGCTGTTTCGATAACGACGGAATTTTTTTGGGCAACTTTGGAATTAACAAAAGACTGCATATCCGTAACAAACGTGAACCAATTTTTTTGTGCATAAATTACGTTCGAAATACTCCATAATACTTCTTACAACACTAAAAACGGACAAGTGGATAAATTTTAAAAAATCGCCAAAGTTGACAAGATGAGCTGTTTCGATAACGACAGAATTTTTTTGGGCAACTTTGGAATTAACAAAAGACTGCATATCTGTAACAAAAGTGAACCAATTTTTTTGTGCATAAATTACGTTCGAAACACTCCATAATACTTCTTACAACACTAAAAACGGACAATTGGATAAATTTTAAAAAATCGCCAAAATTGACAAGATGAGCTGTTTTGATAACGACGGAATTTTTTTGGGCAACTTTGGAATTAACAAAAGACTGCATATCCGTAACAAAAGTGAACCAATTTTTTTGCGCATAAATTACGTTCGAAACACTCCATAATACTTCTTACAACATTAAAAACGGACAAGTGGATAAATTTTAAAAAATCGCCAAAATTGACAAGATGAGCTGTTTCGATAACACCGGAATTTTTTTGGGCAACTTTGGAATTAACAAAAGACTGCATATCCGTAACAAAAGTGAACCAATTTTTTTGTACATAAATTACGTTCGAAACACTCCATAATACTTCTTACAACACTAAAAACGGACAAGTGGATGAATTTTAAAAAATCGCCAAAGTTGACAACACTCCATATATTTTTTATGTCAAGAACTCTCTCTCTCTCTCTCTCTCTCTCTATATATATATATATATATATATATTCATTTTAACCAATTTCCACTTTGTATGCTTTCTAACAATTTCTTATTCGATCTCCCCTTTCAATGTTTTATCTATTTCAGAAGCAATATACACGGTAGATCAACACCTTTCTATGGAAATGTAAGTATAATTAATTATAAACATAAAAAAAATATTACATAATTTAGAATCATGTTTAGCAGTGTTCGGTACAAAACCCTTAAAAAAGACAATAAATAAGAAATGCAATATATAAAATCAAGAAAATAGTTACAAGAAAACACTTAAAAAGACAATTGAACTACAAAAAAAATATTTATTCTTCATTTGACATGTACCCCTCAGATAAATATTCATTATTATTCATGACGTTATGGTATTCGCTTGGAGATAGTGCTCTGTTACTTGCGGCAGCCATTTCATTGGCTAGCTGTAGTAGATAATATCGATTCCTGCGTAACAACATTCGATTATTCTCTAGCCGAATTTGTGTAATTGCATCTTCGATCTCGGTTGTGTCATCAATTATACATCGTCTAGGCATCTGAACACTTCTACGATAAGGAACTGGTGCATTCAGATCTCTCAAACGAGATACAAGGTTGTCAGACTCATTCACCCTGTATTCCCATTCTTGGCGTAGACCGACCCGATACTCTATCGGGTTGGTGTCTTGATCACTCCAGTAGTCATCATAGTATGGTCGTAGAATCCAACATCTTTGGTGATCCCATGGTCCAGGCCAACTCCAAACACTGTACGAGTTCTCCTCACTTGAAAAACTAAATGAGCTTTCTTCACTTGAATTAATATTTAAAGACATCACGAAAATTATAGGTTGAATAGTTTGTTTCCAAATATTATACTGCATAAAAAAATTAGATTTTTTAAAAACATAATTATTAAAAGAGACTAATGTACACGAGATTTAACTAAAAAAAACTAACCCAACACTACCTACCAATTGAAATAGAGAAAATCAGTTGTTCGGTAGAAGTAGCGTTATTTATAATTTAACATTGAACCGATACGTTAGACTTCGAAGGAAATACATAGTTAAACTGCAATTCATCAACGCGAAAGTATTAAACATCACTCTCATCATCAGACATTTCAATATCTGACTGATATTGAGGTTTTTTTGCGCATCTCATGTAAATACGCGCTTCGACAACCAAACCTTGTTTGAGACGCTCACGTGCTGTCGTTTCAAGCTCATGTCGAAAAATTCGAATTTGCATTCGGTTATTTTCTTCGCGGTACCTATGCAACGCCATCTGAAGATTATGTGGCGTGTCTATTGGTATTCTTCTAGCCAATTGATGCACTATTGGAATATTATATTGCCTGCATCCGTCTACTATAATCTCAGATTGGTTGACACGATAAGTGTATTCCTCCCGCATTCTTGCAATCCACCGTGAAGAGTAACGAACTCTTGGATCGAAAGAGTATGAGTATTCATCTTCCAAAAATCAATAACGTCCCATTGAACGATATAGATCTCTCACCGTGTATATTTTTTAATATTTAAATTTTTTAACTGAAATACTAAATTATTGAAGAAGTAATTTTTTTAATAATAAAATAATTTTTTTAAACACATTTAAAAAATAAAAGTTAATTAAATTGATAGAGAAACTTATAGAGAAATTAATTAACTAACCAATTATAATAGATTAAACTAATAAATAAATTAAACAAAATATATAAAATAAACTTACCTCCAATAGGGGAAGATATTTTGAAGAAACCAATTATGCTTAATGAAGAAGAAGAAAAAATTATCAAAAGAATAAATTTGATAGAAACAATTGTAGAGAATTTATAGAAAATTTATGCCAGGACTCCCAACGGTATAAAATTTTAAAATTTTGTAATAAGTAAATTAAACAAAAACTATTTAATCAAATTTAACTAATAAATAAATTAAACAAAACATAATAAATAAACTTACCTCTTAATAGGAAGAAAAAATCGAAGTGAAGAAGACGAAATCAAATGGTAGCCGCAATCAATCTCAACTCAATTCTAACTTATAAAAAAAAAAACTATCAAACTCTCAAGTTTCATGTGTAAGTTGTAAAAAAAAATTAACCCCCCATTTTATAGAGGAACGGACGTGAAAAGAAGTAAAATTTTACCACATAAATTTTACTATTTATTATAGGTCAATGCCTCATGCACATGTCCCGTCCGCTGCAGGCAGGCAGCCTGCAGCTGCTGCTCGGGAACGGGCGAATCCGTTCCCGAGCAAAAATTAAATTTTTTTTTTTTGGGTACACGGGGATCCGATCCCCGTGTACTATGTATACCCGGGGATCGGATCCCCGGGTATGGAGTATTAAAAAAAAAAAAAAAATTATACCCGGGGAACGGATCCCCGGGTATACGGTACCCCAAATGTATACACGGGGTTTTGAATCCCGTGTTTAGATACCCGGGGAACCGAACCCCGGGTAACATTAGTTCCGTAAATAAGTTTCATAGAACACTATTTAAGTATTTTTGTTTTAAAAAAATAATAATAATGTAAACAACTCTCCGATTGGGTGGGTGATCCCACGTTTTGCTGAAATCTTTTCCGATGAGAAGAAAAAAATACACAAGAGAACCCTAACAGTTCTTTACCCAATGAATAGAATTAAAAAAAAAAAAAAAAAAAAATTACTCACAAACACATATAGTTGAACTTATTTACCGAACACAAACATACCGGGATCTTAGTTCCAGTGTTGCGAACATCGAAATCATTATTTTTTTTTTAATTGAATGGCCCCGGCGTTGTGAACGCCAGGACCAATTTTTTTATTTTATTTTTTACGTTTCACGGTGAAACGGTGATAGATCAAATAGTCCTGGCGTTTAAAATGTCAGGACTAAGTGCAATTACACTACAGAGAGAGAGGGGGCAGGGATCACGCAAATTTCATGAGTTTTGACACTTTATACCCCTAAAGTTTGATTATTATTAAAAAAGGATTTTTGATATTTTTTTTACACTTTATTAATAAAAAAATTTGACACGATTTTTGACACTTTATTTTTATTTTATTATTTATTTAATTAAAGTAATAAAGAATTTTCGTGAAATTATTTACCTTATTATTTATTATATCATAGAAATTTTTTTTACCAAATTAAATTTTTTATTGATCAAATGGGGCATCCTGTTGACCAAATTTAATTTAGTCGACCAAAAATTGAATTTTTTTCGACGAAATAGGACATCATGTCGATCAAATTCAATTTAGTCGACCGAATTCAATTTTTTATCGACCGAATGGGACATCCTAGCGACCAAATTCAATTTTTGGTCGATAGGATATCTCATTCGGTAAAAAAAAATCAATTTTTGGTTGGCCAAATTTAATTTGGTCGACATGATGCTCCATTCGGTCGACCAAAAATTTAATTCAGTTGATCAAAAATTGTATTTGGTCAGCCAAATTGAATTTGGTCGACAGGATATCTCATTCGATCGACCAAAAATTCAATTCAGTTAACCAAAATTTGTATTTGGTCGACCAAATTGAATTTGATCGACAAGATGTCCCATTAGATAGAAAAAATTCAATTTCTGGTCAATCAAATTGAATTTGGTCGACAGGATGTCCCATTCGGTTGATAAAAATTCAATTTGGTAAAAAGAATTTATATGATATAATAAATAATAAAGTAAATATTTCCATGAAATTTTTTTATTACTTGAATTGAATAAATAATAAAATAAAAATAAAGTATCAAAAATCCTTTTCAAGTGTCAAAAATTCTATATAAATAAAGTGTAAAAAAGTTAAACAATTTTTTTTTTTTTTAATAACAATAAAACTTTAGAGGTATAAAGTGTCAAAAATCATGGAATTTGTGTAATCCCTGCCCCTCTCTCTTTCTCCTCTCTCTCTGTGCAGTGTAATTGGACTTAGTCCTGGCGTTTTAAATGCCGGGATTATTTGATCTATCACCGTTTCACCATGAAACGTAAAAAATAAAATAGATTGGTCCCAGCGTTGTGACCGTCGAACCATTCAATTAAAAAAAAAAAAATCATAATGATCCCGGTATTTGCAATACCGGGACTAAGATCTAGGTGTTTCGAACATCGAGATGTTTGTGTTCGGTAAATAAGTTCAACTATACAAAATTCTATTTATTGCGTAAAGAACTCGAACCCCAAAAGGTGTTTTGCCTCACAAAAATGACTTATAATATTTAATTATATAAAGATTTTCTTATAATATTTAATTATATAAAGATTTTTTTTTTTTTATTGTTTAACTGTTATTTAAGGTGTTTTGCCTCACAAAAATGACTTATAATATTTAATTATATAAAGATTTTCTTATAATATTTAATTATATAAAGATTTTTTTTTTTTTATTGTTTAACTGTTATTTAAGAGTTTGTTTTAAAAAAAATATATATTTTAAGGAGTTATCTTGTAATTTAGTCTTTTTGTGTAATATTATTAGTGTAGTCCTTTCATCATTGACTAAATTAATGAACAAAATTTTATATCCTTGTATAAATATAGGAAACCCTAGTTTCTCTCTCATTTCAGACTCTTTCTTTTAAAAGTTCAGTAGCCCCTTTTCCATCTCTCGATTTGGATCTAGTTACGTCTCTTCATCGTATGTTCACAATGATTGTCTCCGTTGCTTCTTCGTGTTCGTCGTCATCTTGCTCGTCGTGCTCACTGTTTGTCGTTCGCCGTTCAGCTTCTCTCCAATGGAATCTTTGCATCTGAAACCGCCAAAGTCGTTTCCCCCACGAACCAGTTTCCGCCGCTATGGAATTTCCAAATCTGGACCTACCATACTCTTTCTCTCTCTCTTTCGATGTCGTCTTTACCTCGCCACTCTTTCTCTCTTCTGATTTCGTCTTCATATCCATTTGCCACCACCACCGCCACCGCCACCGTGTCAATTTGAAGACCTCTATGGCCATCATTCATCCACCTCCATTCGGAATTTCCTAATCTGGAACCGCCACTTTCTCTCTCTCTCTCTTCTGATTTATTTTTCACCTCGTTGCCCTCTCTCTCTCTCTTCCAATTTTGTCTTTACATCTGTTCACCACCACCATCGCGTTCATTTGAAGATCTCATCACCGTCGTTTGTGCACCATCCTTCGAAGAGAAATATCAGTTGAGCTGAAGCTTGAAGTGTCACATTGAGGCGCAATACAACTCTAGTATGCTGAAGATTCTTACAATAGGTTTAGTAATTATATTTTTCACCCTCTATTTTGTTTTAGTTTTAACTTGCTATTTTTAGGATTTTGTAATTACATGTTTCACCTCCTACTTAGTTTTTGTTTTAGCTTGTTATTTTTTTTTTTTCACACTTTTTTCCTTAACATTCACATTTGTTTTACACTTATTTCCCTGAACATTCTCGTTTAAGATTTGTTGTATATTGATTGTGATTGTTCATGGCATGCCTTCTATTCTTTATAAATGCTCATACCAGCTTGTGTTTTGGTGAATGTTCATTTGTAATGGTGAACATTCACACCAACTTGTTTTTTGTTGATATTTGGATTTTTTCCCAATGTTTTTTTTTATTTGTTGTTATTAAATATTTGTGTTGTAATGTGAATATAACAAAGAATATAATTGTTCACATAAAAATTGTGAGTATTCACAGCAATAGCCATAAATATGTATTAAATATTTAAAAATAGAAAATAAAATTGTGAATGATCACGTCTTGCTCTATTTTTAGAGAATGACATTTATGTAAATTATGAACAAAATGAAGGTAAAAAAATAGAGGACTATTTTCTAAAAAATCTCGGGGGACTAAAAACTTTATTATAGTACTTAGGGGCATATTTTTTTATTTCTATATCTTTTGAGGACTAAATTTAGGCCCTGTTAATATAATTGAGCACTTAAAATTAACTACATTAAGTATTTAATAAAAATAAGCTCGTTTCATAAGTATAATTAATAATATTTAATTAATTAAGTGCCATTTAAATTTTAAGTTAATGGGTCTAAAATTTTCAATCATTGGGCCTTAATTTAATTTTTCAGCACTTAATGGACTCAACCCCTTTTAAAAAAAAAAATCGTTGAGACATTGTTAGCCCTCAGCAAATCTAGGGTTAGAGCCAAAAGTTAATTCCTGGATTTAATGTTTTGGGGGTTGAATTATATGTTATTGTTGATTTGTGATAATTCATATATTTGAACTTTTCAATATGTTGTTAGTGTTTTTATTTTATTATTTATTCTCGATTTTTTTTTTATTTTTTTTCATATTATCTTGATTTTAGTAAAAAAATTAAATTTAAAGATAGTCTTATAAATTAAATAATTTTTTAGTTTTCAAATTTGTAGTTATCAAACAAAAAGATTTTCACATTTAAAAATTAGCAGTTAAATTTTTATTTTATCAAAACCTTTCTCATATTTTTAGCACCTAAATTCCAACATTTAAAATTTATCACTTCAGTTTTTAAATTATCAAACATGGGTTTAGAAAGAAAAAAAATAGTAAGAACCATTTATTTTCTCAAAAATTACAGTAGTATTTATATAATTATGATCCCACTATATTGGAGTTCTTGTATGCTAGTGTAAAATGTTTTTTTTTTTTTTTTTCCCTATTTTCGAGTAATTTAGTTTTAATTATTTTTAACATTTTGTTTTCTCCCTCTTAATATTGACCATACGCATTTAAAAATTATTTTATATTAATCAAAAAATTAAACAAGTAGTAAAAATTAACTAAAGGACTAAAAAGTGAAAAATGATAAGTGAATATTTTAAGGACTAAAACAAAAAAAAAATATAAGGTTGTGTTTGGGAAAAAGATTTGGGAATTTTTATTTTGACAAATTCCTTGTTTAGTTATTATGAGAAGAAAATTGTAAAAAAAAATTATCTTACAAAATAAAAATAAAAAGGATAAAATGAGTCATTTTGAAATTCATTTGATTTAGGTGTCATTTGTTAAATGTATCCAATGAAGGATTTGTGAAATAGAGCCCTCGTCTTCGAGATTTTGTCTTCGCTCCTATGACTCTCCTCCTTCTGCTTCTTCGTCGTCAATTGTCTTCTTTCTCACATCGTAAGCTTTATTCTTCCTCAGACCTTCCTCACATCGCGAGTTTTCATCATCGTTGATCGTCCAGCTGCTGCGCTCCACCGTTGTCGTCCATCGTTGCTACAGCTGCCTTCGTCGTCGATCGTCCAGCTGCTACGCTCCACCGCCATCGTCCGTCACTGTTGCAACTGCCTTTGTCGTCGTTCGTCCAACTGCTGCACTCCATCGCCGTCGTCGCTGTCCTCATTCGTTATTCTTCGATCGTCTTCATCGTCGTCTGCTGCTCACTCCATCTGATTCACAGCGGTAGGGTTTTTGATTTTCAGATCTCCGAAGGTACTTGCAATTCTTATTGAAGCAATGTCCTTTTGAATATCGTTTCAATTCGTTAGGGTTTTCGATTCTCACATCTCAAGAAAAAACATTTGTAAATTTATTGGTAAATGAATGTGAAATTCATCAATTGATCTATGAAAATGCGATTCTGGGTTTTGTGGATGGATAAAGATCTACTGTGAATTTTTGCCTAATTCTTCCAAGTTAATAGTTGTAGTTATCTCAAATTTCTCTTGTTTCCTTTCTCATCTTCTTTTTTGAAACTCTCAAAAGAAATTTGATTCCTAATTGTGATAAATTTTGAAATCCCATCATTCACAAATCACTTGCCCAAATGCAACTAAGTGAATTATTTTAAAGATAAGATAATAGTTTATTATTTATTTTTATCTTCTTTTTAATCCCTGAGTTAATATTGAACAATTATTTAATTCTTCAATTAATATTTAATTAATTTTTAAATCCATATATTTAATTTTAATTAAAACTAAAAATGAGTTAAAAATAAAACTTTGATTACTTTAAATAAAAATAAAAATAAAAATAAAAAAGACATGAGATAGATGGTTGATGAAGCCAAAACCTGATTCGTCAGAAATGATTCAAGATTCGGAATGACCTGTTTGTCCAAGTTTTGATTCTTACAAAATAATACACCGCGAGTGGATCTACCGGTGCTATACCTCTGGTAAGACTCAATCAAGTTTTCAAATGAAAATTGAATAGAGTATTAGTGAGGAGAATGTATGCGTACATGGCTAAGACTTTCCCATAGAATTTATAGAAGACAGAAGACTTGTTTGGCAAGTCTTTTTTTAATATAATTTTGTTCTCATGAATATTGTAGATATGATGGGATATGGAGTAATGGGCGGTTAATGCAAAGTCGTAACGGCTATTTCCAAAATTGAAGGCTATTATGATTTGCAAGTGAGGATGAAGAAGACCAAGCATATCATGGGAGTTGATGACCATGCTCAGGTGATGAAG
This sequence comes from Eucommia ulmoides, assembly GCA_016647705.1. Taxonomy (NCBI): domain Eukaryota; kingdom Viridiplantae; phylum Streptophyta; class Magnoliopsida; order Garryales; family Eucommiaceae; genus Eucommia; species Eucommia ulmoides. The sequence continues at coordinate 16,718,025 of CM028335.1, read as the reverse complement.
TAGATGCTCCAGACTTATTGTCTCGAGTCGTAATGATAGGCGTTTAGCCTTTGGCTCGAGGGTAGTAGTTTTAATTTTCAATCGAAAACTTAAATTTAGTTTAAGCAACATGTCAATGTCTCTTTCAAATCTCAACTTAGGTAACTATTTTTCCACTCTTGGTTCATAACTTGAAAATAGATCATTTTATACTTTACACCCTGAAGTTTGTCCTAAATTCCACACTGGTCCCTATGGTTTTATGTTGGACACATAAAACTCTAAAGTATTTCAATCATTTTGTTTAAGATGAAATCGTTAACAATGTTAAAAAATGGACGGTGATGTGTGCAAAAATCAACCAACCCCAAAACCGCTCCACTTAAGCCCGCCACGTAGACCAGTTTTAGTTACAACAATTTTCACCGAAAACTCAAAGAAAGGGATCTTCCCACCTACCCCTCCCCTGAGAGAAAAGCCAATGGGTAGGTCTATCAACAAATATTGTGAGTTTCACCGAGACCAGGGTTACTTTACCGAGGATTGCTTCCAACTCAAGGAGAAAATAGAGGCACTTATAAGAAGGGGCTACCTTGGAAGTTATGTTCGTAGAGAGAATAGGGAGCCTCAATTCGAGGAAAATGATCACCGAGAAAAACACAGAGGTCGGTGAAGAAGGGGAAACCGCAACCAACCTCCACCCCGAGAGAATGTGATCGGTGACAATGATGACCAGCGAGTGGATGGTGAAATCAACATCATCCACAACGGGCTAGGTTTCAGAGGGGAGACATCTTCTTCCCGTAACAGGTACGAACACAAAGTAAAGAGGAAAACTGATTAAGACATGTATGAGGTAGGCACGGTTGATAACACCACGAACAACGTTATCTCCTTTAGCGAGGCTGACCTTAGGAGGGTGCACGCTCTCCATGACGATGTTTAGTGATCTCAGCCATAATCTATCATTATACGATATGGAGGATTCTGGTTGATGGGTATAGTTTGGCCGACATAATCTTCAAATGGTCTTTCAACAAAATGAAGGTGGATCTAAGCATTGTGTAGCCTACTAAATCTCCCTTTATCAACTTCGGCGGAGACGTCGTCAGCTCGGTCAAATAGGTTTCTTTGCCCGTCACAGTAAGATTGATGCCCAGGTCAGCCATAGTATAGACCAAGTTCCTTATCGTGGATCGGCCCTCGCCCTACAACGCGATCATGGGTCGTTTGACTGTAGCCGCTTTGAGGGTTGTTTGCTCCCCATACCACCAAACGATGAACTTTCCTACTGATCATGGGGTGGGAGAAGTACGGGGAGATCAAGAGTCAACCAAAGCATATGCCAGAAGAGTACTGGAAAAGAAAAAATAGCAATTACCGGTTGGGCCTGAGCTTAGTAAAATTCAGCTCAGATGTCCTAAGCTCATGGCCCTGGACGGTGATACTAGGCCCATACAGATTGATGATCCTCGCGAAGAAGAGCCCAGTCCCTGACCTCATGAAGATCTCCTGGAAGCACCCATTCACCTTTATATGGAAGGGAGGACTGTGAGAATAAGAGCTAGGCCCAGCTCCAAGCAAAGGGCTGAGCTCACCAACCTACTACGGAAGAACTACGATGTCTTCGCCTAGTCCCACAATGAGCTCCCAAAGATCAACCCCGGGGTGGCCATCCATCAGATATATGCAGACGTGCATAATCCTCTGGTCCAACAAAAGCAAAGAAAGTTCTACCCTGATCGGTAGAAGATCATTGAGGAGGGGATAGATAAGCTTATTAAGTTCGACGTCATGGAAGAGGTCAAGTTCCTGAGCTGACCATCTAACGTAGTCCTTGCTCCTAAGTCCAGGAATAAATGGCATCTTTACGTAGATTTCAAAGATTTGAATAAGGCCTGCCCAAAATGCTTATTCCCCCTACCAAGGATAGATATCGTTATAGACGCTACTGCTCGATACAAGTAGCTGAGCTTCCTCGATGTGTACACTGGCTACAATCAAATTCCAATGTACCCTCTCGATAAAAGCAAGACCTCGTTCATCACAAATCGAGGAACCTACTATTACAAGGTCATGCCATTTGGGCTACACATCGCCTGAGCAACATATCAACGATTAGCTAACAAAATATTCAAAGAATAGATTAGGAAAACTATAGAGGTTTATATAGACGACATGCTGGTTAAAAGCAACCGAGCTCGGGAATACCTTCGGCATTTCTATTCCTACTTCGACAAGCTTCGAGCTCATCGCATAAAGCTTAATCCAAGCAAATATATATTTAGAGTGTCTGCGGGCAAATTTCTCGAGTTTATGGTGTCTCAGCGTGGTATCAATTCCAACCCCGACCAGATCAGTGTTATACTCCGGATGGATTCACCCAGCACCAAGAAAGAAGTCCAAATGCTGACGGGGAGGCTGGCAACGCTTAATTGTTTCATCTCCCGATCCTCCGAGAAGTGTCTTCTGTTTTTCAAAGTCCTTAGGGGTAGTAAGGAATTTGATGGACCGAGGAGTATCAAAATACATTCCAAAAGCTCAAGAGGTACCTTTCCTCGGCTTCCCTACTTAGCACACCGAGAAGGGAAGATGAGTTATTCATCTATATCTTAACATCCACTACAGCAGTGAGCACAACCTTGGTGAAAAAGAAGAATGTCATTCAAACCCAGTATACTACTCCAACAAGATCCTTACCAACATCGAGACTAGATATTCAAGCTTTGAAAAACTGGCGTATACCTTATTGATCACCTCAAGGAAGCTAAGTGAGTATTTTCAGGCCCACACCATCGTCGTTCTGACAGATCAGCCGCTAAGGCAAATCCTCTATTCCCCTAATGTCTTTGGGCAGTTAATAAAGTACAACCTCGAGCTCGGCTAGTTTTATATCGATTACTAGCCCAGGACAGCAATCAAGGGATAGATCATAGCTGATTATTGTCGAGCTAACCTTCCTAGACGAAAAGTCGAGCACCAACCTAGAATCTGCCAAAGAGACTTATCTCCTTAGCAAAGAGGTTGGTGAATACCCCAGCGGCAGAACCAACCTGGGTTAGACTCCTGGCAACTGTTCACGGACAATTCTTTCAATCAAAATGGTTGTGGGGCTGAGATGGTCCTCATAACCCCAGATAAGGAAAGGGTTGTATACGCTCTCCAGTTAAGATTCTAAGCCACAAAAAACGAGGTAGAGTTTGAAGTCCTATTCGTAAGGCTAAGGTTAGTACATAATTTCAACGTGAAGACCCTCTAGGTCCTGTGCGATTCTCAGCTCATGTTCAACCACGTAAATAGTGACTACCTAGCCAAGGACCCGAGTATGGTTGCATACCTAGAAAGGGTAAGGGTATTAGTGAAGGACTTTGATAGAGTTCAGGTCACGCAAATTCCCTGATAAAAGAATAGGTATACCGACGCGTTGGCCAACCTGGCCTCTGCGATCGAATATACCCTAAAATGAATCGTATTTATGGAATACTTGGTCGAGTCGAGCACGACAACATTAGATAAGGTCGTGACCATATGTGTGCTCAACACCGAGCTGTCTTGGTTGGACCAAATCAAAGATTATCTCGAAAGAAAAATGTTGTCGAATGACTGAGTTGAGGCCAAGAGGATGAGGTACCGGGCTACAAGGTACGTCCTCTTCGACGGGGTATTATAATGGAAGTCCTTCTTGGGCCCCTACTCCAAGTGTCTCCGACCTGAGAAGGCCAATTACGTAATGAGAAAAGTTTACGAAAGGATTTGTGGCAACCATGTGGGGAGCCGATGTTTAGCTCGGAAACTCCTCTGGCATAGGTATTACTGGCCAAAAATATTGGAAGATGCAAATGAATTCGTAAAGAAATACGACAAGTACCATAGATTTGTCGCCTACCCCCACGCTCTGCCTACCGAGTTGGTTCCTATAGCCAGTCCCTGACCATTCACCCAATGGAGAATTGATCTTCATGGTCGATTCTCCCAAGGCACCGACAAGAGGAAGTTCATTGTCATGGCAATCGATTATTTCACAAAGTGGGTAGAAGTCGAGCCCCTGGCCAGAATTACCAAAAAGAAGATCAGGGATTTTGTATGGAAGAGTCTGATCTGCCAGTTCGGCATCCCAAAGGCCATCGTATCAGATAACTGTAAACAATTTGACCACGACCTCTTTGTTGACCTCTGCTCGGGATTTGGGATCAGCACGCATTTCTCCACCCCGGGTCATCCTTAGGCAAATAGTTAGGTCGAGATCACCAACCGAACAATCCTACAAAACCTAAAGACAAGGCTAGACAGATCTAAGGGGTTATGGGGTGAAGATCTTTATCATGTTCTGTGGGCATATTATACAACTACTAGAAATTCAACAGGAAAAATACCCTTTACAATGACATTTGGGTCTGAGGCAGACATCCCAGCTGAGATCGCCATGTGATCACCAAGGACGTCGACCCTTCCATGAACGAGCTGAGAACGAAGCAACATTGACACTAAACTTGGATCTCCTGGAAAATAAAAAAGAATAAGCTCAAGTACATCAGGCCACTTATCAGCAAAGGGCGACCAGGTATTACAATAAAAGGGTATGACCTCACTCATTCGACGTCAAGGACCTTATTCTCAAGAAAGTCACTTTGGCCACCAAAGATCAAAATACCGGCAAGATAACTCCCACTTGGGAAGGACTGTATAGGGTCACCCAGATAGCCCAGCTCAGGACATACGACCTCGAGACCGAAGAAGGGGTACCTCCAAGACACTCTTGGAACGCCGAACATCTGAAACGTTATTTCCCTAAATAGGAAGCTTCGATGTAAAACTTGTAGAAATTTCCAGTTTCAAAGTATGTAACGAAGTTCTCTATCAATGAAAAAATCATTTGGTTAAATGCATTCTCAACTCTCGAAATTCTACAAAGAATCGCACCCTTGTGCACACTGCCGAGGGTGATAACCGGACCCTCTACTAGATCGGTAATTGTTGTCTCAGAGATTAACCCAAGAGGAGGTGAATTAGGTATTTAAAAACTTTTCGTTTTAACTGCAAAATCTGTCTACTAAAATCTCAATTGAAACTTAGCTAGTTCTTGTGATTGTGTGTAGCGGAATAATAAATCAAACCAAAATAAACAATATAAAGAGTAAAAGATAGAGACTATCAAACCATAAGACACACGATATTTATAGTAGTTTGACAAAATATTTTTACCTACTCTACTCCTTTGCGCTCCCGACGAAAAGTTCTAATTCACTAATCCTTAATCTTCTTACGGGTGAAGATTAAACTTTTTACAATCTTCTTAGGGGTGAAGATCAACATTTCACAATTTTCTTATGGGTGCAGATTAAACCTATCACAATCTTCTTTCGGGTGAAGATCAAACATTTTCACAATTTTCTTACGGGTGAAGATCATGCCTTTCACTTGATCTTCTTTCTAGCGATATCGGTCCGTCAAAACCAAAGGCTCCTCATTCGATCTCTTTAACTTCTTCACGAGATGATTTTTGATGTGGTGATATTGAGGATCTTCTTTGCTTGGATGTTTTTATGAAATACAACACTCTAATGGTTTTGTAATCTAATTTACAAAAATCGACCTTGGAGCTCTAAACACTCTCTATAAATATTACAACACTTTTACTCACTAGTGTTTAGTGTTTCTCACAAATATCACTCAAGAAAAGATAGATGAACTTTAAGTACAAGAGTGATCACACAAGAAGTACAAGAATAAGAATCAAAATGATATTGCTAAATAATATAGCATGAGAACTTGAAGATCTTTGATATATAACCCTTGTAAACTCTTGTATGTGATTTTTGTATCTCTTAGTTGTTTGGCCTCTATTTATATAGCCAAAAAAATGTATGCGATCAGCCAAGAATGAATATATAAGTCCTCATAATCGTTGTTCAATGTCCCTTAGAAGATAGTGGCAAATAGTCTCCTATGCACTATGAATTTCTCTGTAGAAATTCAAATTTCTAATTACTTTTCTATCATAATAAATTATCAAATATTTTCTAATAAGAGTATAGAACCCATGCATCATTAATGAATATGGATAATACAATATTTCAACATTTCATTCATGTTTTCACATTGCATTTGGTTAAGAGATGAGTTGTATATTAATGAATTTATTACCAAAGTTCCAGACAAAATAATGTGGACAACTGCAAAAGTATTTCTACCATAAATGCATGAGAAAGGGTCCATAACTTTGAATCTTATCATGATAATGAAGATAAGTTGGCATACACATAATGGAAGACAAAGTATGGGTTTGCATTTAATGTGCAACCCTACAACAAAGTTAAGATAATCATATTTTTGTATTCTCACTTGTATGTCTTGACAAATATGTGTATTATATATGTATACATATATATATATGCACGAATTTGTTTATAAAAATCAAAGATGTGTAATGATATTTGAATATTAATACAAGTAATTTGTGCATTTAGAATGATTCCAAAAGGTTCAAACACTTAAACACATTTTTTCATGCACAAAACAGAATTTTCAATGTTATTTTGCCAAAATGTCAAAAACTTTCATATGATGTTATGTATACCAATCAAGCACATATGTATCATGTAGACACATCATATAAACATATCAAAACATGAATTGAGCAATGATAATAAGATTTGATATGTAAAATTTATTTTGAGTTCATGACAAAAAGCAGCAAAATATTTTCTTGAATATTTCAAAATATTTTGATTAAGTTTCTTTAATTCAAGATTGATTTGATCAAATTGATTAATGTTTATAATGTTAAATATCCTTAATAATATATAGAAATATTCATATGTATCTTAGTATAAGAAAATATAGCTAAAACGTCGACTCGAAAACAGAGCAGGAGGGAGAAAATATTATGCGCAAAAGTAGTCGACCACATGTCCCGAATGTAGTCGACTACTTGTGCTGTAATTTCATCACAAGTGTTGTTGTCGTTCGTTTTTTTATTTTTGGCCTCAGTCCATGATCGTTTATCATTCTAAATACTTTTAGAACATTATTTCAATGATATTTGAAATATTTTCACATTAACATCATGCAATGTACTATATGATTACATTAAATCCAAATTTAAGCATATTAAGCGCATTTGTGATCAAAACGTGAATTCGTCACATATGATCAAACTGGTGACACGTATTGTGATATATAAGCATATTGGATATATTAGGATCGATATATAACAAATGTATGCATATTTTGATCATATTATCATTGTAAGCATATAATGAGAATTTTGAACATGTAATGCATGCAAGGTATATCTTGAACACTTCATATCATAATATAAATATAAGTTAAACATATTAGATCAAATATATCATGTTATTATTATATAATAACTATTTTTAGCATGTTATATCAAGCAATGCATGCAATGTATCTTTTGATCAGATTGAAAACAAGTTTTCTCAATTTAAACGTATTGTGATCAATATGTAAATTTTTTAAATAATCATGTGTTGAGAAATCCAATCACATGTATCATGATATAATCAAATAATGATCATATTTAAATCATAATATTATGAATGTATGCACTCTCGATATGTGTATGTGTGCATCTTAATGAGTCAAAGTATATAATATTTTCAAGAGTAATATCCTATAGATTTAATTTTATAGACTTAATATTACCTAAATCTTATACTCTTGATATCGAGATTATACTTGTATTTCATACTTAATTTCATAGGGGTTAGCACACACAATGTATAATTGAATCCAAATATTTGCACTTAAGATATCACTTTGATTAGTACACTCAAAGTATGATTCAATCTAATATATTATAATTTATAATTTGTATCGAATAATATCAATCTAACATCATCATATCACTAATATTGATATCATCAAAACACATATTGTAATATCATCAAAATAAATATATTGATATCATCAAAACACATATAACAACAATCTTTCCCTTTTTAATGATGGCAAAACTTCGATAGATTATCACACAAATTATATGAATAAATTCTCCCTAAATATATGAACTATATAGAAAATATCAATTGAAGCATATATGCATATTCAATCTATATATCTCTTCTCCTCTGATATCATCAAAAAGATTATAAATATATAAGAATGATAGAGTTTAGAGATAGGATTGAGAGCAAAACAAAACATATCAATTGTTGTTAAGAATATATCAATTATTTGATAAAAATATACCAATTAAGCATATCAATTGATGACACTCCGTTATTCAATAAAAAAATAAAATCAATTAAGTTCAAGAAAATCAGAGATTTTTCACATATAAAGTTTATCCAATTTGAATTAAGCTCCCCTTGAATATCACACACTATAATTTAACCTTTTAGAAAATCTCAAATAATAATTGATATATTGATACCAATGAGATTTTATGCTTAATCGATTTACTTCTTAAATAAATAATTTTTGAAGCATGAAAATGGAGTAAATAGGGTAATATCAACTTTTTCAATATCAATTTGTTGAAATTGATGGCCTTTAGACAAATAATTCACATTTTCAATATTAATGTCACTTTCAACAAAAATACATAAATGAGTAAAATATAACACATAAACCATGCATTCATATTATAATAAACTCTCCTTAATATCAATTTTTCAACATATCTAAGTCAATCAAATCTTTCGATTTGAATTTATAAATTTTTAAGAACAACGGAAGTATAAGTGCTAATAAATATGTATTAAATTAATATCAAATACTAAGAAACTAGTATATACCAATTTTTTACTAAAATCAAGTATTTAATCAATTATATTGCATATTACCAACTGGATATCTATTATTGTATACTATTATCAAATAAATCATATGTATCAAGTAATAATCAATTCAATCAACTTCACATGACATATCATAATCGAAGTATATAACAACTATATCATTTAAGCACGATGAACTAAATCACGAAAAAATGTGTTCCCAAAATATCATAAGAATTTTATGCAGATGAGAACATCCTTAATTAAATATTCAAAATTTGATTGCATATTATATTAACTCATTGTATACGAACATATAACACAATATTAGAGCAAGGTTTAAATGAGTTATAAATGTGATGATATTACCGTTAAAAACAATGTTCATATAACATAATTTATCTATCATCATATGAGTAATCAAACAAGAATTCTATAAATACTCCAACTCATATAATATCAATCAATTATAATCATCAAAATAATAATTCATCACATAGGTTTCAAGCATATTATCTTATCATGTCATCTAATTGAAAATAATTATATATAGTGATATCAATGGTAAGATAAACTAAATGTTACATGTAATTGAGAAGAATCATATTAGTCAAATAAATCAATTTTACATGTGATGTAAAAATATTTCAGTAGTATAAATTTTCAAATGAATTTCACTAATTATAAGATAGTTACATTATATCCAAGGATATATTGATGAATTCACAATTAATTTTTAATATTTGTATGTGGTAATATGATCTTAAGTATATTCAACAAAAATTTCATATCACAAAATCATTCAATCATGTAAATATATTATTAACATTGAATTATTATTGTTGAAAAATAGACAATCATAAATGATATAATCTTAAAGACTAGAATGATTGTTCTATTCGGATGAACTTCGTTATCATTTGGTTGAATTAAGATTCACTCCATCTCAACATCATTTGAAGTTCTTGAGAGTTTTAATCATCTGTGATTTTTCATAGTCATTGATAAAAAATAATGAATCCTCAATAACCTGAACTCTTGACATACTTACCAAAAATATCATCAATAATAACTCATCAAAATATAAATTTAACAATAGTCACCAATGATAATATATTTCTTAACATTAAATGATATCTTGTATTCAATACATCACATATATTTTATATAATTAATAAACAATTAATCAAGTATCATATGCATGAATTTAAATTTTTAAGTTGTGACAATGGGGTAAAAGATAGATCTTTAAAATCAAAGTCAAAATCAACAAACACGAGTTATAAGTTGAATTTTGAATACTACCAACTCAAATTGTCAAATTGAAATTCAAAACTCATCATAGAATAACATATACATTCAAATTATAATTAATAAGTTATGAAAGCATTGACATATCAAACCAACTCATTTAATAATAGGTTATAGCATTTATTATGGTGTACAAGTCAAGAAAATATACTACAACTCATCATAAACTAAACCAACTCCATAATTTGATTTTAACATATAAATGCATGATAAATAAATTCAAATATTTATAGAATATTTTAACATATTTATACATTTCAAATAACTCATAAAAGTCATTGGTTAACCATTTGGAACAATACAATCAAGTTTAAAGATAATGCATTAATGCTGTCAAATAATTTCATGGACAAAAAATATTTCGAATGCATTATAACTAAAACAATCTAGATTTTGACCAAATAAACGTTTAAAACTATTTTAGACTTCTTAATATTGTCCAAAACCACATAAAAAAAAATTCAGGTCATTCAGATATGTAGAATCAAAGTTATAGCAAAAACGATGCAAGACTATCAAAATGTAGGTCATAAAATTTTGGTCAGAATTTTGTTTTACTTCTAAACAATGGTTGATTAATTTCATTATAAACTCATTTATTTGAAAGTGCTTAAGAATGTATGATCATATAGAACATTTAAAACGCTTAATATGATTCAATGACAAACTAATTTGAACCACAAATATAGTAACAATTGAATCACATAATGACAAATAATAACATATAAATCTAATACATGCATGTTTAGATATTAGTTTATGAAAATAATATAACTACAAATGATTAATACACATCTAAACATATAAGGTTATTACTATATAAAACATATAGCATAGAATAGTAATAAACATTTTTTTTTATTCTTAAAGAACCACCATATCGTGTTTCCTAAGATAATGAATATGACCATTAAAGAGTATGTCTAAGAAACACATACTGACTTGTATAATCAACAAGCTGAGCATCTAACGCTTTCACAAATTCTATAAATTTAGGATCACAAGTGTTAGATGTACTTTCATTTGCCGTTGCAATAGATTCACCTTTGTGGACATAAGCATTAGTAATGATTCTTGATTTGGATGCATTATTCGGTTTAAAATTTTTGTATCCTCCAAATCTCTATTGTTGAAGTTCTTAGTAGATGTAAATTTTTTATGTCCATTATTGAACTTCGTTTTGTCATTAAGCTCATTCTTTATAACATATGGAAACTTAGATTCCACTTTGGATGGCCTCTTCAATGTAAATGTCTTATCCATGACTACATCATGAGCTTTAGTCATGATAATGTATTTTTCTACAATATTAAACTTTTTATCCCTTTTTGGTATCCATATCATTTTGGATCCGTTTTTATTAGTCTCAAAATTATATTTTCGATAAAGACATTAGACCTTATAATGACTAATCTTGTTACAATAATAACATTTATATTTCGAATGATCATTATTTCTTTCCAATATGATTATTAGTATGTGATATAGATAATTTATGATTATTCGATAAAGTTAATCTATCATTGACAATATGATGAGAAATATTAGAAGATGAGGCACAACATTTATTGCAATTCTCAATTTTCTTAAAATCAAAATCTTTATGTTTTTCAACAATCGATTTAAGTTCCGAATTTGATTTTTCGAGATCTTTCTTCAAATCTTCAAAATTCATTTACAAATTAGATTTAATCGAAATAATATAATCAAAATCATTTTTGAAAGTATTATACTTACTTTCGAGAAATCATATTTTTATAAAAGATTTTCTTTTTCAATTCTAGAATTTTTAAAGTCTTCATTAAGTCTCTTTTCAAGATTTCTAAAATTTGAAATATTATCCTTTAGGCTATTTATATAGTTTTTTAAAAAACTATTTTCATTATCAAAATATTTAACTTTATCAATTAAATTGTTTATTTCCAAGACAACATCACAAAACTCTTTTATTTTCAAATAATTTTTCAAATGATGTAATCTTGAATTTTTGAAATCATTTTCTTTTATTTTTAAATGAATTTATTTTTCTTTTCAATTTAAAGTTTTCTTTAGTAAAATATTGAATAAGAAGTAATAATTTCTCAATTGCAACATGTGTTGTTTCATTATCATCATCATCATAATCATTATCATTATCATGTCTACCACTAGTACTACAACATCTATTATTTTCTATATCATTGATTATCGGTTTTTCAAAATTAGAATTCTTAATGAGTATAGAAGATGTAAAAGATTGTACATCTGAACCAAAGTTATTTGGTTTATTTTCCTCTGATACATTCCGAGTGTAATTGCCCATCATATCCATTTCTTACGCAAAACAAGGCAAGAAATATTTTTGACCTTTTCTACTAAGCGATTAAGCTCGATCCCGTAGACCGAGCTCTGATACCAATTATTGGCCTAGAAATTGACCCAAGAGGGAAGGTGAATTAGGTATTCAAAATCTTTTCATTTCAACTATAAAATCTGTTTACTAAAATCTCAATTGAAATTTAGTTAGTTCTTGTGATAGAGTGTGCAGCAAAATAATTAATCAAACCTAAAAAAGCAATGTAAAAAGTAAGGGATAAAGACAATTAGAATACAAGACACAAGAGATTTATAGTAATTCGGTAAAACCTTTTTGCCCACTCTACTCCTCCGTGCTCCCGACGAAAAATTCTAATTTACTAATCATTAATCTTCTTACGGGTAAAGATTAAATCTTTTACAATCTTTTACATGTGAAGATAAACCTTTCACAATATTCTCACGGGTGAAGATTAACCTATCACAATCTTTTTTCGGGTGAAAATCAAACCTTTCACAATCTTCTTACGGTTGAAGATCAAACATTTTTACAATCTTCTTATGGGTGAAGATCACACATTTTACTTGATCTTCTTTCTGGCGAGATGGGTCCGTCATAGCCAAAGGCTCCTCCTTTGGTCTCTTCAACTTCTTCACGAGATGATCTTTGATGTGGTGATGTTGAGGATCTTCCTTGCTTAGTTGTTTGGCCTCCATTTATATAGTCAAAGAAGGTATGAGATCAGTCAAGAATAAAGATATAAATCCTCATAATTGTTGATCCACGTCCATTAGGAGATAGTGGCAAATAGGCTCCTATGCACTAAGAATTTCTCTGCAAAAATTCAAATTTCCAGCTACTTTTCTATGATAAATGCTAGAATATCTTCTAATAGGAGTATAGGACCCATGCATTATTAATGAATATGGACAATATAATATTTCAGTCTTTGATTCATGTTTTCACATTGTATTTGGTTAAGAGATGAGTTGTATATTAATGAATTTATGACCACAGTTGCAAACAAAAAATATGGACAGCTGGAAAAATATTTCTACCGTAAATGCATGAAAGAGACTCTATAACTTTGAATCTTATCATGATAATGAAGATAAGTTGGCATACACATAATAGGAGACAAAGTATGTGTTTGCATTTAATAAGCAACCCTACCACAAAGTCAGGATAATCATATTTTTTGTATTCCCACTTGTATATCTTGACAAATACATGTATACATATATGTACACGAATTAGTTAATCAAAATCAAAGATGTATAATTATATTTAAATATTAATACAAGTCGTTTGTGCATTTATAATAATTCCAAGAGGTTCTAACACTTAAACACATTTTATCATGCACAAAACAAAACATTTAATGTTATGGTGCCAAAATGTCTATTAAACTTTTATATGATGTCATGTATACCAATTAAGCACATATATATCATATAGACACATCATATAAATATATCAAAATATGAATTGAGCAATGAGAACAAGATTTTATATGTAAAACCTATTCTGAGTTCATGACAAAAAGCTGCAAAATGTGTTCTTGAATGTTTCAAAATATTTTGATCAAGTTTCTTTAATTTAAGATTGATTTGATCAAATTGATTGAATTTTATGATGTTAAACATATTTAATAATGTATAGAAACATTTGTATATAACTTAGAACAAACAAATATAGCTAAAACGTCAACCCGAATGTAGTCGACTACTTGTGCTGTAATTTCAACACAAATGTCGTTTTCGTCCTTTTTTATTTTTGGCATCGATCCATGATCGTTTATTATCCTAAACACTTTTAGAACATTATTTCAATGATATTTGAAGTGTTTTTACATTGAGATCATGCAATATACTATATAATCACATTAAATCAAAGTTTAAGCATATTAAGCACATTTGTAATCAAGACGTGAATTTACCACATATGATCAACTTGGTGACACATATTGTGATATATAATCATATTAGATATTTTAGGATCGAGATATCATAAATGTATGCATATATTGATCATATTATCATTATAAGCATATAATGAGAATTTTGAATATATAATGCATGCAAGGTGTGTCTTGAACACATTATATCATGATATAAACATAAAGATGAGCATATTTGATCAAGTATATTATTTTTTTATTGTGTCATAACTATTTTTAACATGTTGTATTCAGCAATGTATGCAATATATCTTTTGATCGCATTGAAAACAAATTTTCTCAATGTAAGCGTATTGTGATCAATATGTGAATTTTCAAATAATCACGTGTTAAACAATTCAATCATATAAATCATGATATAATCATATAATGATCATGTTCGAATCATAATATCATGAATATATTCACTCTTGGTATGTGTGTGCATGCTAATGAGTCAAAGTATATTTTCAAGCGTAACATCCTATAGAATTAACCTTATAAACTTAATCTTACCTAAGTCTTGTGCTCTTGATATCATGATTATACATGTATTTCACACTTAAAATTTCATAGGGGTTAGCACACATAATGTATAATTGAATCTTAATACATACACTTAAAATATCACTTTGGTTAGTGCACTTAAGATATCACTTTGATTAGTACACTCAAGATATGATTCAATCTAATATATATTGGAATATATAATTTGTATATAATAATATCAATGTGATATCATCATATCACTAATATTGACATCATCAAAACACATATTGTCACATTATCAAAATACATATATTGACATCATCAAAACACATATAACAACAATAGTGCATGCTTGGGAACCAAGCACTATTGTCCTCTAACGGCAGGATATCGATCAAGTCTGAGGACCTGCAGCCAAACATCTAACCTCTCATAGCTAACCATGGTCAAGCGATACAAAGGGACGATGCTCTTTAATCGCTCAAATTACTTACCTTATTTAAGCGCAAAATATCGTAGTATAGTATGCTTAAGTACCCATGTCAAACCATAGGGATCGGTCTTATAATTATCAATTTTCAATTATTTTTCTTTTCTTTGGAGTGATGATTTGAAAATTTTGATTGCAAATAAATAAAGTTTTGATAAAAATAAAAATAAGAGACCGAGTTAGGAATTATAAATTTGTATTTTGAGATTTAAGTTATTCTCGTATTTTCTTCTTTAATTTGGATTTGTAAAAACAAGTGTTCCAAATTACAAGCCGGAACTATTTAGAAAGATTGGATTAATATTCTTTGGCATGGTTTATCTTCGGTATTTAATTCCTACACTACACTAATCTAAAGTGAATTAAAATATGGGTATAAACAATCCAGACCAAAAATAAATTCCTAAGAATATGATTGCATAACCATTAGACCTAGATCACAGGTACAAGTTCTAATGTTCAAGTAGTAATTAAATTTAAACCAAAATTTCTACAAGAATATTTTAATAATAAATTCAATTACAATAAAATCATTTTTAAAGAACGAGTTTCATGTCATACAATAGTTTATACAATATCCAACAATTAAATAGAAAATACAATATTACATAAATTCAAAATACTTCATTACATTCTAACCCAGTGTAGGAAAATTTAGCCGCTCATGGGTGCGTGCAATGATATTTTCTTGAAATGCAAAAAAACTAATAATAGAAGAATAACAAGAAAATGATATTATTTTTTCTAGGAATGAAGTAGAAAATTGGACCTTCTTTAGTTCCAATCCTTCCTCTATTTATAGATTTTACAAAACAACTTTAGGGGTGCAAGTCGAAAAAATAAAGAGATGAGAGGGCAGCTGGCCAACTTGGCTAATTGGCTAGAAGGGCTGGTATAGCCAACCCACGCAGGTTGGCCATATGGCCAACCTGTGGGCGGCTAACCGAGCCATCGGCTGGGCTCCTCTCTCAGGGGTGGCACGGTTGAGTCACCCTGCTTCAACTTTTTCGTCTTCTGTTCGACTTGACGTGGTTTATTCGTTTTCATCCAATTTGCCCCAAATTAATGTCGTTTTGTTCCAAATTCAAAAACCTACAAAAATAAATAAAATAACTTAATTTAGAATATTTTATTTTGATCGGACGATTAACAAAACTAAATTTATTGATACAATATCGCACAAAATAAGGTACAATCACACCCCCAAATCTAAATTTTGTTAGTCCTCGACCAAAATTAAACATAATAATTAAATTAAACGCCACTTTTGTAGGGAACACGATTGCATTTAGCGCATGCAACAAGCCTTTAAACCCCTAGGTTACCCCTAGTGGACGAGTATAGTCTCGTTAAGGTTTACAGTGATGCTACCTGCAAACATCTCAAGTTCCTTAATGTGAATTTTATTTTTTTACAAGATATTTATCAATCATGTCTAATGATAACATATCAAATAAAGATCAAACAAAAGTTACTGAGATAATCATTGATCTCACATCACGTGATTCCTAATAATATTCCTTATTTTACCCACAACATACATACACTTTCGTTTATAATGAATTTAGCACATAGTAACTAGTTAATTGGTTTTAAACAATTAAATGAATTTTACCCGAAATAAATATTTATTTATTTATTTATTTTATATATATATTCAATTTCTTTTAAATAAGTGACATGTGCAATGTTAACCCCGTTGGGCTTTCTAAGATATCGGTATAGCGAGTATTGGGCCAATGATCCCAATCCAGTTGGATCAGGGCATTAGGTGTTAAGGTACCTTTCAAACTTAATAACTCGAATAACTTAGGCTTCAAAGTTAATGAGTCACTTATCGTCTTAACAAATCGTGTTCGCATTTTGACGCAAAAACGAAGCTTACTAAAGCAAGAGGCCCGGTTACTCAGTGAAAGTTCATCATTAAGACAAAAAATCTTTATTATTAACACAATATTTTTTTTATTTTTTATTTTTTTATAACATATATATTTAAACTCTAGGGATAGGTTATTTTTATGCCAAAATTCAGTAAACTAACTCATGTATTAAATTTAAAATAAAAGAAAGTTAGCATGCATATAAGGTTGAAAAAATAGATTATTTTAAAAAATCAATGCTCTGCTCCAATGATTTTTAACAAACTCTAGTTTATGCCCAACAAACGTGTTATCATAGGATAGATTGATAAAATTAAGTGCAAAATAAAATATCAAAAGGAATACAAGCATTTACCCCCCAAACCTAAATCTCGCATGGTCCTCAATAAGAAAATTACGAAATTAATTAAGGAAATATACAACCGTGGTGTAACTGAACTGTTTGGCCTGACTTGAATGCTTGTAAACTTGTTTGTCAAAACACTAAAAGAAACTCATCAAATCAAAAATAAAAATAAAAATAAGAAAACTAAAACAACAGTGGGTTACTTCCCACTCAGCGCTAAGTTTAACGTCTTCAGCTGGACATGATGGGGCATCATGAATAGATTAGGTTAACCAATTTTACTACTTCGATGATGCCCATCTCCTCGTAGCCTACCATATGTTTCAACCTCAGGCCGTTAACCTTAAGTTTTCGGCCGTTTCTCAAGTCAATGTTCTCCACTACCCCACTAGGGTATGCTCTTTCAACTATAAAAGGGTCATCCCATCTAGATCTAAGTTTGCTTGGAAAAAGTCTCAACTTTGAATTGAACAACCATACCTTTTGATTAGGATGAAAGGATTTTCTATTAATGATTTTATAAATTTTTTAATTTTCAAATGTCTCGTTTCGCAATTCGTCCAACTCTGAAAGTTAAAGCTTACGTTCATCCCCTGCCCGTTTTATCTCAAAATTTAATGCTCTCGTAGCCCAATAAACATGATGCTCTAGCTCGATAGGTAAATGACATGCCTTTCCATATACCAATTGGTAAGGTGACATACCGATAGAAGTTTTGTAGGTTGTACAGTATGCCCATAATGCATCAATCAAGCGCTTTGACCAATCCTTACTCTTGGGACGTACCATTTTCTCTAATATCCGCTTCACTTCTTGATTAGATACCTCCGCTTGACTATTAGTTTGAGGATGATTAGGTATAGCCACCTTATGAGTCACGGAGTACTTTCGTACCAATGCCTCAAATGGCTTATTACAAAAATGTGTTCCTTCATCGCTAATGATCGCCCGGGGTGTCCCAAACCTACTGAAAATATTATCCCTCACAAAGAGAAGCACCACCCTATGGTCATTTGTTCTAGTAGCTATTGCCTCAACCTACTTTGAAATATAGTCTACTGATAACAAGATATATTCATGACCAAAGGATGTTAGCAACTGTCCCATGAAATCAATGCCCCAGACATAAAAAATCTCCACTATCAAAATAGGTTGTAGGAGTATCATATCTCGATGGGATATTGATCCCGTGCGCTGGCACCGGTCACAAGACTGACAGAATCGGTGCGTATCTTTAAATAGGGATGACCAATAAAATCCACTTTGAAGTACTTTTGTTACCGTCCTTTTCCCCCTAAAATGTCCCCCGTATGCCTGGGAGTGGCAAAAATGTAAAATACTGTCAAACTCACTTTCAGGTACATATCTCCTTATTTCATGGTATGCGCAATGCTTAAATAGGTGAGGGTGCTCCTAGTAAAAATGTTTGACCTGTGAGAAAAATTGATATTTATCCTTCTTTGTCCACCGAGAAGGAATTTCACTTGTAGCGAGGTAGTTTGCAATGTTCGCAAACCAAGGTGGGGACATTTGAGTCACAGAGAAAAGCTACTCATCAGGGAATGAATCCCTAATTGCTTCTTGTCCCTTACTCTCCTCGATAAAAACTCGAGATAGGTGGTCAGCCATAATATTTTCTACTCCCTTCTTGTCTCTAATCTCAATATCAAATTCTTGAAGCAAGAGAATCCACCTAATCAATCGAGGTTTTGTCTTCTTTTTTTTCGATAAGAGGTACCTTAGAGCTGAATGATCAGAGAATATGATAATTTTCGACCCTAAAATATAAGATCAAAATTTATCTAAAGCAAAGACAACAACCAACAACTCTTTCTCAGTGATAGTATAGTTCACTTATGCTTCCACAAGTGTTTTGCTTGCATAATATACTACATGTGGTACCTTGTGCACTCTCTGCCCTAAAATAGCAACGATCGCATAATCGGATGCATCACACATAATCTCAAAGGGGTGAGAGTAATCCGGAGGCTGAATTATTGGGGCGGAGATCAATTTTTCCTTGAGTATTTCAAACGCCTCTCGGCATGATTCATTAAAAACGAAAGGCACATCCAGGGCAAGCAAATTGCAGAGGGGTCGTGCAATGTTCCTAAACTTCTTGATAAAATATCGGTATAATCCTGTATGACCCAAGAAGGATCGAATTTGCTTAACCGTTGTGGGCGGTGGCAAATTTACAATAATATCAACCTTCGTTTGGTCCATCTCGACCCTCTTCTTGGAGACGACATGTCCCAATACAATACCTTGTTACACCATGAAATGGTTTTTCTCTTAGCTCAGCACCAAATTTGTTTCCTCACACCTTGCTAGAACCTTCTCAAGGTTGTCAAGACATCCTTTAAATGATGTCCCAAAAATCTAGAAGTCATCCATGAAGACTTCAAGGAAGTTATCGATCATGTCTGAGAAAATTGAAATCATGTACCTTTGAAAAGTCGTTGGTGAATTGTACAACCCGAATGGCATCCTTTTGTATGTAAAGGTGTCGAACGGGCATGTGAATATCGTTTTCTCTTTCTCTTCTGGAAACACTGGAATTTGGTTATATTCCGAGTATCTGCCAAGGAAACAATAGTAAGGAAAACCCGTCAATTTCTCAATAATCTGATCAAAGTATGGTAGCGGGAAGTAATCCTTCCTTGTCATGGTGTTGAGCTTTCTATAGTCGATACAAACTCGTTACCCGGTGGTCTCTCTAGTGGGAACTAATTTTTCCCTGGAATCTTTTACTACCGTGATCCCTGATTTCTTTGGGACCACTTGAATTGGGCTTACAAAATTACTATCAGAGATGGGGTAATAATACCTGCATCTAATAGCTTCACGACCTCCTTCTTTACCACCTCTCTCATATTAGGATTCAATTTTCTCTGAAAATCCATTGTTGGCTTTGCATCATCCTCAAGGTGGATTTTATGCATACACATCGAAGGGTCAATTCCCTTCAAGTCTGCCACGTTTTATCCTATGTCCTTCTTAAAATGTTGAAGAACATTCATCAATTTCTCTTCTTCCTCTCCAGTGAGGTTGGTCGAGATAATCACAGGTAGGGTATCATTGTGGCCAAGGAATGCGTACTTGAGTGAATCCGGGAGTGGTTTCAACTCTAGTAATGATGGTGATTCGAGGGATGGCTTTCAAGGGATATCTACCAATGGTGGTAGTGGTTCAGTCTTTTTAAACTACAAGATATCAGTGTTGGATATTGCTCGCAGTTCATGGATTTTGTCTCTCAGTTCTTTGGATTATCATCCTTCATCTTTACTAAGATCTTCTTGGGATAACATTGAAGGTAGAGACTCTTCCATTAACTCATTAATTTTATCAGCCCAAAAACAGTCAAATGTGTTTTTATCAGGGGGTTAATTAATCGCTTTGAAAACATTGAGTCGTACCTTCATGTTTCCAAATAAAACATCCATAACACCTAATTGACAGACAATGCAAGCATTAGCGGTGGCGAGGAAAGGTCGTCCTAAAATAATAGGAATTTGACAATTTGGGTTGGGGACTGGTTCCATGTCCAGAACTATGAAATTAACGGGATAGAAAAAAATTTCTACCCCTACTAGCATTTCTTCAATGATCCATTTTGGTCTCCGAATTGACTTATCGGCTAACTGAAGTGTCACCGATGTAGGTTTTAAATCCCCCAAATCTAAACGCTCATAAACAGAAAACGACAACAAATTTACACTTGTGCCTAAGTCTATAAGAGCCTTTGCAATAGGTTGGGCTCCTATTACACATGCAATGGTTGGGATGCCCGGGTCTTTATATTTTGGTGCAGTTTTGCATCCTAAGATGGAACTCACTTGTTATGTTAACAAGATCTTTTTCGACACATGTGTTCTAGACTTTCTCTTCCGTGTACAAAGGTCTTTTAAAAACTTTGCATACGTAGGAATTTATTGGATATCATCCAAGAACAGAATATTAATTTTAACCTGTTTAAATATCTCAAGGATATCTTCCATTCTAGCGCTACTTCAATTGAACAATAAAGGCTGGTTCAAGTATTTAGGAAATGGTGGCTGAGATGCTGAATGTATCTTTTTAGGTGTATCAAGCTCAGGATTCAATCATTTGGGTTCCTCAACTTTCTTGCTTAGGAGTGACCTTTTTGTCGCCTCTTCACTTTCACTCTCATCTTCCAGACACATCTCCTCAATTCCCACCCGATTGTCAACTGTTTACCTACTCCTAAGGGTTGTAATGGATTGAACGTGCTTGTGAGGCTCGCTCATCTCTCCAATAAAGTGTTGACCCCTAGGATTATTCAGTAGTTGGCTATGAAGTTTTCCCTCATCTCTTTTTTGTATAATGTCGACGAGCTATCCAATTTGGCTTTCTAGTCGAGTTATGGATTGGGAATTTGAGTTTATTGGTCTTATCGTTCTAAGATTTGGCTTTGTCTATCTAAGATTTTTAGGATTTGTTGTATTTCAGTCGGTTGATCATTTCGGGCTGGTTGGGAAGATATCTCTTGACCTTGGGATGGGTTAAATCCCATGTGTTGATTTTGATATTGAGGCTTATAGGATGAGATGAGAGGTTGTCCTTGAGTTGAAGTTTTCTATGAGAAATTGGGGTGATTTCGCCACCCCGGATTGTAATTATTGGAGTATGGATTATTATCCTGCCTGGGAAATGTTTGAGTAGCATTGGCATACTCTTGAACATATTCAAGGAATTGTGTTCCCATAAGACATTCAAGGACAGTAAGGGATGGGTTCAAGCAAATTGAACATGCAGTAGTGGATAAGGATGTGATTGATTGATTTTGTAACTGCAATTGTCCCATTGTTTGTTTCATCATATCAATGCATTGTGTATTGGGGTTCGATTGCTTGACCTCGTACACTCTTCCTCGTTCTTATCTGATGCTGTCTCGCCTGATAGTGGATGCATGTTGCAAAGAATTTTCACTTAGATTTTCAAACATGCTCCATGCCTCATCCTCGCTTTTTTGCAAGAAAAGTTCCTCCACATGACGCATCCACCATAAGACGATTGCGTTCGATCAACCCCTCATAGAAGCTCTGGACTATTTGTCATTTGGGTACCCCGTGATGTGGACATTCTCTCAAAAGGTCTTTCATTCGATCCCAACTTTCATGGAACTCTTCAGAGGATTTTTGGGTGAATGAATTTATGGATTTCCTAAGTTGATTGGTTTTGCCAATTGGGAAATATTTTTGCAGGAAAGTCCTTTGAAGCCCTTCCCATGTAGTGATTGATCTCAGGGGCACATAATGGAGCCACTCTTTAGCCCGATCTTTTAGAGAGAACGAGAAATGTCTGAGGAAAACCACTTCCTCAGATAAGTGGGGCAATTTGAAAGTGGTGCAAACCTCTAGGAAGTTGTTGAGGTGCTGATAGGGGTGTTCGCCATTAAGCCCATAGTAAGATGGAAGCATTTGAATAATAGTTGGCTTAATTTCAAATAAAGCTGCACCCCCTAGTTCGGGTAACTATATGCATGAGGGTGAGGTGTGGACTAAGGGAATGTAATATTCTCGGAGTGGTCTAGGTGGTTAGGCCATTTCGTTTAGTTCAGGTTTTATGGTTTTTTCAATTCTAGGTCTCCTAGGCACACTTCCAAAAATCTTCTCAAAGTTGTCGTGAAAGTTGAATTTTTTCACAGGCATATAACGAGCACACCCCACAACCTTTTTTGCATAGTTTATATATATATATATATATATATATATATATATATATATATATATATATATTTAAAAGCAATTAATTATATAAAAAATGAGGATGATGTTCTTAGCCGTCCGATCTCTACAATAATAATAAAAAGAAAAGAAAATGAAGATGGTGGTCTTAGCCATCCAATCTCCACAATAATAATAAAAAGAAAAGAAAATGAGGATGGTGGTCTTAGCCGTTCGATCTCTACAATAATAATAAAAAGAAAAGAAAAATGAGGATAGTGGTCTTAGCCGGTTGATCTTTACAATAATAATAAAAAGAAAAGAAAAATGAGGATGGTGGTCTTGGGCGGCCAATCTCTGCAATAATAATAAAAAGAAAAGAAAAATGAGGATGGTGATCTCAACTGGCCGATCTCTACAATAATAATAAAAAGAAAAGAAAAATGAGGATGGTGGTCTTAGCCGGCTGATCTCTACAACAACAACAACAACAACAACAACAACAACAACAACAATAAGAAGAAGAAGAAGAAGAAGAAAAAGAAAAATGAGGATGGTGGTCTTAACTGGCCGATCTCTACAATAATAATAAAAAAAAAATGAGGATGGTTTGATTTCTGATATATATATATATATATATATATATATATATATATATATATATATATAAAATGAACAGAATAACCTAAATCCTTACTTGAAGATGTGAAGTGAAAAATTGGATCACGATTAACATGTGAAAACAAACTCAAACTAAAAATAGATGAATTTATACAAGTGGAGGAAAAAAAATAATAACAAAAAAAATTGACAATTAGTGATACCATTCTCCGACAACGGCGCCAAAATTTGATCGCTCAAATTACTTACCCTAATTAAGCCCAAAATATCATAGTATAGTGTGCTTAAGTACAAGTGTCGAACCACAAAGATCGATCTTATAATTATCAATTTTCAATTATTTTTCTTTTCTTTGGAGTGATGATTTGAAAATTTTGATTGCAAAGAAATAAAGTTTTGATAAAAATAAAAATAAGAGACCGGGTTAAAAATTATAAATTCTTATTTTGAGATTTATATTGTTCTCGTATTTTCTTCTTTAATTGATTTGTAAAAACGAGTGTTCCAAACTACAAGCCGAAACTACTTCGAAAGATTGGATTGTTATTTTCTGGCATAGTTTATCTTCAGTATTTAATTCTTACACTATACTAATCTAAAGTGAATTAAAATCTAGGCATAAACCATCTAGACAAATAATCAATCCTCAAGAATATGATTGCATAACCATTAGACCTAGACTACAGATACAAGTTTTAATGTTCAAGTAGTAATTAAATTTAAACCAAAATTTCTATAAGAATATTTTGACAATAAATTCAATTACAATAAAATCATTTTTAAATAACGAGTTTCATGTCATGCAATAGTTTATACAATATCCAAAAATTAAATAGAAAATACAATATTACATAAATTCAAAATACATCATTACATCCTAACCCAACGCAAGAAAATTTAACCGCTCATGGGTGCGTGTAATGATATTTTCTTGAAATTAAAAAAAAATAATAGAAAAACAACAAGAAAATACGATTATTTCTTCTAGGAATAAATTAGAAAATTGGTCTTTCCTTAGTTACAATCCTTCCCCTATTTATAGATTTTACAAAACAACTTTAGGGGTGCAAGTAGAAAAAATAAGGTGAGGGGGGGCAGCTGGCCAATTGGCCAGAAAGACTGGTATAGCCAGCCCACGGGTTGGCGGCCCACTCTGTGGGCTGCCAACCCACATAGGCTAGCCATATGGCCAGCCTGTTGGCGGCTAGCTGAGCCATCGGCTTAGCTCCACTCTTAAGGGCGGCTCGGTTGAGTCGCCCTGCTTCATCTTTTTTATCTTCTGTTCGGCTTGACGTGATTTGTTCTTTTTTTATCCGATTTGCCCTAAATTAATGTCATTTTGTTCCAAATTCAAAAACCTACAAAAATAAATAAAATAACTTAATTTACAATATTTTATTTTGATTAGACGATTAATAAAACTAAATTTATTGGTATGAAATTGCACAAAATGAGGTGTGATCATTCTTGCAATGATTAATTTGAGATAACCCAAGAAGGCCCAAATGTGGACCCGACTATGGAGAATTCACCTACGACCGGCCACCGGAATCCACCGACATGTCAAGATCCTATGAACCGAGAGGGCCTAACTTAGGACGGACACCCTTACCAACTAAATCGACCACCCGACCACAGCCAAACTGAGCTCACATAATTGGCTAGGGGCCAAATGGCTTAGGACGGTAAAGGGCTGAAGGACCGACTTGATGCCTCGACACTTGAGTGAGATCTTGTTATCCTCTATGCAATGTACGATTGAAGTTAAGCTCTTTTCAGTATGGCACTTGATTGAGGCATGACCTCTCGGTATTGTAATTTGGATGGTTCTAGGTTCAATTTATAATTAAAACCCGCTTGGTATTAAAACTAAGGTAGGTGTGAAACTCTGCTCGGTCCTTGGAATTATAGGATGAATTAAAACTTTGCATAAGTGCTTAAAAATAATTGAGCTCAGTCCCAGTTCTGAGGTCGTTTAAGTAAGACTGAGCTGATTATGTGTCCGTTTCTTAAGGTTTCAGAAAAAGATTAAGCATTTAAGTTTTTCTAAATTAAATGATGACTGATCTAAGTCCAAATGATGAAATCAGTTAAATGAGGCTGGACAATTAAGTGATGTTCCAATTCAGAAATTTCCAGAAGTTAATTAAGTGTTTGTAGGTGACCAAGTTGATTTGCAGCTGTAAGGACGGTTGATTAAGTTCGGTATATTTGGGCAATGATTACAATTGTGTGATTGATGTTTAAGTAACAAATACAAACAAACAAGTAGTAGAAACGTTCCAATTAGAAATAACTGCCGAGCAAAAAAATAGTTATTGGGCAAAGTAAATTCATTACATCAAAAATTATTTTTACAACGTGGGATCTGAGCCCAGTATTACAAGCTCGATCTGGGGGAAAAAAAGAAAAAAAAAACTATAAATAGTTGGTTGGATGATTAGTTAACAAGTTCACTCGGCCGGCCCGGCTTGATCAACATCTACGCTCAACTCGGCTCTGCTGCCCTGAGCTCCCCCATTCTCCTCCTTAAAGTTAGAAAATTCCATTTGGATGAGCTGGTAGGGAATCTGGGGGAACTGACGTTGGAAAGAGCGGATGGTGGCGTCGTGGCCATCTTTCATCACATCGGCCCCAATTTTAACCTCAAGGTCCTTGTAGTCCTGGATTTTCTTCCAATTCTCCATGGCCTCCCTCTCAGCCTGGGCTACGGCATCCATTTTCTCCTCCTTGGCAACAGCGAGCCGATCCATCATTTCGACTAGGTCATTCTTCAACTTCCCGGCCAAGTTGCGTTGTTGCTCCTTGTCCTTCGTTAGCTGCTCGATCTGAGCCTTTATCTTGAGATCACCTGTGCTCAACTCACGCACCCTCTCATGGAGCTCAATGATGCCCATCACCATGTTGGATTTCTCCTCAATGAGGAGCTTATTCTCCTTGGTGGCACGGTGCAGACGAAGGCCCAACTCGGCCACTTTGAAAAAGTTCTACATTTAAATGAAAAAGAAAAGTTATGATATGGTAGGGAAAAATTTTTGCAAGTTATAAAAGTTTACCAAGAAGAATACTTACTATTGTGGCGTCCTTGTAGAACTCGGTGATCAGCTTCGCAGTGCTTTTGGAAGCAATTTTTTGGCGGTCATCTGGAGGGTTGATTTTGTGAATAAAGCTTGGAAGAAGCTTGGGGAGGTCAAGAATCCTTTGCCTGAGCTTCAGGTCGGTGTTGGGGATGGAGAATAACCTATTGTGCTTCAGTTGGCCATCTTTCTTGCTACGCTTTGTTAGCGGCCCAGCCTCCACCTCCGTCACCTTCTTCTTCCTCTTACCCTTCTTCTCAACAAGGACTGGGCTATCTTCCTCCATCAAGATGAGGGGTACAGTAAGGGCAAGGGTCATCTCCTTTGGTCTCGACCTCACTGAGGTAGCATAGGAGGGTGACCCGAGTCGAGGTGGGCTCTTATTCCTAAGCTCCTTCTCCGGACTAGGCTCTCTATTGGGAGCCAGAGTGGCAGCGGTCTCCCGAGCCTGCCTCTCTTTGGAGAGCCTCCTCATCGCAGCTCAGTCCATAATTTCAAGGGATGCAACTCAGTTAAAGTAAGAACATAGTTAAAATGACAAGTATATCGAAAGAACTAAGAAAAAGTAAAGTAACTTACGATTAGAGGATGTCTTGTAAAAAACAAGCTCAGGAAGGGAGGGGTCACTCCAAAAGTACAAGTTGTACAAGGATGACTTGATCAACTCCTTAACGTACATGAAGACATTCTTCAAGACTTGGTCTCTGTCCGTGATAATTTCTGATCTAAAGGTGCTCCTCTATCTAGCTTTCTCGGGCTCTACGAAAATAAGAGAAGGCATAAGTTAGATGAAAATACCGAGAAGAAAAACTCAAACTCACGTCGGGATCGACACTTACCCGTTTTTCCCTAGTGTATCTGGACGAGGTAGTCCATGTTCGTGGCCGAGCTGAATTCCCATCTGGTTCCCCTGAGGAAAAAAACCTTGCATTTTCATCCCTTGATCGACTGGTCGTAGCCGCCCAAGAACTATTGCCGAGTAGCTGTGTAGCACCAACCCTGACCTCCAGGCCTGGACTTGGAAAAAAATAGAGCCCGAAAAAGGTCTAAGGATGGATCAACACCCTCAACGTAGAAGATGATATGGGCTACTATTACCATCTTCATACTGTTGGGAGTGAGTTGTGACGAACATAACCCGAGATCCCAATAGATGGCCCGAACCCACAGATGAATTTGAAATCGCAGGCTGGCCAAGATTTGATCTATGTAAACCATGATGTACCCCTTGGGAAGTGCACAAGCACAGTCCTCAGCCCTAGAAACTCTTAACTTTATCGAGCTGGAGAAGGCATGCTTAGTCTGGAGTTTCTTCACCTTGTACTTCGTCAAAATTGAATCAATCTCCCAAACTGGACTTTCTGGGAGGATTTAATAGCCGGGTTGGTTAGGGTCGGCATTAGCCAGTAGGGCTTGACCAGAAGAGGCAGAAGGAGGATTGGCTTCCAGGACGGCCAGATCCATAGAACCGGGCCCACCGGCAGGACTTGTGCCAAGCTCAATTGAGGGACCCCCAGAAGAACCCGCCCCACTCCACGCTCTGGGTTGAGTAGGACTGCTAGTCCCATCAAGAGACTAGGAGGGCCCAGCTTCAACAGATATGTAAACCCTTTCGGACGACGAGGTCACCCAATCAACCTCCTCCAGATACAAGCTGAGCTCGATTTGCTGGATCGGGGACACTGTTTGAGTCCGTTCTAAAGAACCAGACATTGAAGGGCTATACCCGAGAGAGAAGTTAGAGACAGACATTGAAAGAATGAGGGAGAAGAGAAGAGAGTACCGTACTCGGGAAAAGCGCTTAAGTAACTCTGGTGTGAAGAAATGAGCGAAAGGTTAAGTGTCTATATATAGGCGAGTTGTCCTATCAAATCATTGCGAAATCAGATGTCGGAGAATGCCCCGATCCTTACACTCGTCAAAAGTTCCAGGCCACGTGTCGCACATCCGGAGAGTTGCAACCAAGTGAAACCAGCCGAGCTTTTCTTGGTACCGAGAAGAATCCTCTCAAGAACGGAATTCCATTTTTCATTGAATCAAGAGCGGAGCAAAACCCTCAGCATCTCGTGTTCCATCTCCACGCTAAGGGCGGGGGGAAACTAATGTCGGCAAAAATCAACTAACCCCAAAACCACTCCACCTAAGCCCGCCAAGTAAACCAGCTTATAACGTGTTATCAACAGCCTAATTCTTGTTCAACTCAGTGTCTTCAGGTGGGTCATTTCTCAAGACTTGGATAATTACTGCCTAAAAGATTCTTATGATTAAGGAGGGACCAACAGATGAAGCTTTGGCCAGTATACCTACTCGATATCTATACTCGTGTCCAGGCCGGTTCATCCGCTGTTTTAGCAGGACGGCCCATAAACTTCTCTATCAACGTTGAAAAACCCATGCCCATAACTCTAATCCCTTCACAAACCCTTTTTCTCCACCACACATCGTGTTAAGGTCGATAATCGAGCTTAAGGCCCCTAATCTCCAAAACGCTAATCAAATTTTGCCTATAAAAAGAAATGTGAACAATATTACGAAGGTAATCGCTTTTAGAATATTCATATCGTTCCTAAATTTCTCCCCCTAAGCTCTTGCTCTCACGCTAAAGGGGATTCGCTGGACACAACCCTGGTGGGTCCTTGTACAGGAACATATTCAGAGCTTAGGCCAGATAACGCCCAGGTTAGCTTAGTTAGCCCATAGATTCAAGGATAACGAACACATAAGATTTTCCTCCACCAAAGACCACCTCCAGATCACTGAAAGCTCTCCACGTGGATTCTGACTAGACCATACTGTGGGTGTAGACTATTTTTCGACACCAACAAATGGAAAAAGGTCATACGTCATTAAGGGTTTTATCGTCCAGAAAGCCCTTAGTCTTTTTTCTTCCCCCCATCAACAATTTGAAAATTATTTAGAGCATATGTGCAAGTCCTTTTGATGTCATTTATTTTTGCAATTTGGTTTGGAAATTTTACTATTATTGATATGGTTGGAAAATTTTGCAATTTGACATAAAAATTTTACTTATGATGTTAAATGTTGTTTGGACCAGGTTAGGAAATGACAAAAGTTCTCCAACATGCAAGTTCATTAATCAAAAGTTCCACATACATTCGAAATTCATTATATAATCAGCTACTTCATTACATAAGGAAACAAATACACTATAACTACTTCACTAAATAACCTCATAAATAACAAATACTCAAAGACTTATCCAAGCTAACAAAAACAACCACCATGAAACAAGAAACAAGATCAACCATTTTATTCTCTTTCTCTTGGAATTTTCCAAATGATTCTCCATTTTGTCTAATCATCTAAGCAATCTAGGTAGAATTATCAATGATCTTTCAAACATGATAGAATAATCACATGATCCCTACAAAAAATAAAAATCAATCTTTTAACACTTTGCACCCATGATGTTTGACCTTACACACATTGGTCCACATGGTTATAGAAAACTTTGCAGGTACATATGCGAAAAACAAAAAAACAAAAAAAAAATTGAACAAAGTTATCATTGTTACGAAAATTGATATAAAAAACTTGAACCTCCGATTTTCTTCCACAAATCTTGGATAACAATCTTGTCGTTTTACCAAAATAAAGAAAATTATTTTTTTAACCCCATTTTTTCAAAACTCCTGAACCTCCTGCTATGGTTCACATCAGTCCAAGATATCTTAATTTCAGTCCTCAATCCACATTAACAGAAGTTTGTTCTTCTTCTCTCTCATTTCATTGTTTTTTTATAGTGAATTTGGGCCATCATATATATATATATATATTGTTTGTAAAATATAGTCCATAAATTAATTAAATAATTAATTATTTAATTAATTATTAATTAAAAATATGAAAAATGAAATTATTAATTAAAAATATGAAAAATGAAGGTGAAACAGTTCTAATTTTTTTGTGATAGAAACATTCTAGATAACAGATAATACTATAGAAAGACAGAAGAAAATGACATTACAATACTGAATGAAAAATAAAAACAAGATAGTTATTGTCTTATAGAACAAAACAGAAACATAAATACTTATTGTATAATAAAACAAACAGACATAAAATACCAGAGGAAATGATCGAGGCAATTATTTGACGATTTTTTCTTAAAGTTGATTTTTCCTCTATTAGGTGCTTACAATTTGAATGAGCGTCTCTCTCACAGGATACAACGATTAAGTTGCTACTAGTATAAGCATTAGAAACCATAAGCCACACTCACTAGAAATTTGTAGAACTCTCTCAAGAACTCTCAAGAACAACGAAAAACTCTATTATGGAAATACAATGCAAGCTTATGGGATGCCTATTATATTGAGAACATGTGCCCTTCTATAGAGAGAAAAAATTAGTAACCTAAAGAAGTTTGATTTAGGAAGGTGTTAAATGGACAATAGTAACTTTCTGCAGTTACACACTTGAAAGAGTTTTCGGGTTTGTAACTCTTAACAGTTATACACCTGAATAGATAGTCTTCAAGTTTGTAACTTTCACTCCAGTTACAAACTTGCAATTAGGCTTTCTAGACTCTGTTTGGGTTGGATTTTTCTGATTCTATACAAAACATACAAATTCCAAGCCAACCATTCCCCAATAGCACCAAGATCCACAAGGCCCAAGGCCCTAAGATGAAGACCAATACCAGGACCTAGACTCGAGCCTAAGCCTCGTCCAGGCAATCAATTGGTTAACGGCAGCGACGCATACATGTGTGGCTTATTTATTTTATAGCCTTTAACATATTTTCTGTCCATATCATTTCAATGCTCTAGAAGGATTACCTTCAAGAGGTAACCCAAACCTTATTAAATAACTCTTCATGTTCTCCTGTGGCCAATGTAGGATAACTCACACAATACATTAATCAACATCTTCAAATGGGTACTTTAATAAACAATTTTAATACATTTTTAAATGATTTTTACCTAAATAAATATACCACATTCACATCCTTACCAATGAGAATATATTGGTATATTCGAATGTCTTAAATTAATATTGGATCATAAAATACCTAAAAATCATTTTTGTATAACAGTCTCCCATATGAATAAAAATTAATCAGATAAATATACATATGGAATACAGACTCAAAAATAGAGAGAGAGTGAGAAAGAGAGAGCTAAAAAAGAAATCAAGTACATCAAAATAGGTAGCTTTTAGCCTTCAACTTTCCCTAGTAAGAATTTGTTGGATTTACAAAGCCAACCAGTGAACATGATGTCTTGAATTCTTTGGCCTTTTGGGTAAATCAAGATAATAGAACTACACAATTGTTTTCTAGACACTTTCCATTCTATGGTTGCATTCATTTTGGACCTGAACACCCTGGTACTTCATGCGTGTTTATAGAGAATTTAGCATTTTCATTCTCTCAGAACAGACCAATTTCTTACTCATGTAGGTGATTTTCTCTAAAGAGTATTCTGCTATACCCAACTTGAAATTTTCAAGATATAAAAATCTTTAAAAGTCATACTTATCCTTAACCATATTGCAAATATCATTGTTATATCATAGGAATGAGCCGTAGATTTTGTCTACTTAGTGATACATTCATAGTCACCTTTACCTTCTTAAGGGGAATATAGCGCTGATATATATGCATATTATTATTATTATTATTATTATTATTATTATTATTATTATTATACATACGTAACTGGTGGCCGCAATTTCTACGCTGTCACTTTCACTGCAAGCGTACGGATCAAGTTTTAGTATAATTGACCATTCGGTCAGGTATCGTATCCACAGGGATTGGTTGAGGGTACTATCGAGTACCACGATTGTCATAACCTAACTTTATCTAGGCGATAAAAATGATATTTAATTAATTAATACTAATACTAAAATACTAATTTACTATACTAATTACTAATACGTGATAATTATGGGATGGATTATCTAGGGATTAACTTTATTTACTTAAACGCGTTTGATTTCATTTAGTCTACAGTAATGGTGTTTGACCTATTCGACAATCTCGGCATCTAAAACTCATCTATCACCTCTTCTGAGTATAAGACAAGGGATATAATACGACTTCGTGTCAACGAAGAAATCCCCCTCAACGTCTTAACTACTCTAGGTCACGAGAGTCTCGCCCCAACGTCATTGATTTCATGCGTTGTGTTTACCCTAGTCCGAATCCGGGGTTACCTCTTCCGACCGTCAAACCCTGTATTATCGATATATCTAAACTAGCATATAATCATAAAAATACAATAAACACACTCAAACATTGAAGAACAATCATTAAAGAAACACAACTCAACCAAAATTACGTTTTTATAAATAACATTAATCTCATACATAATCCACATTTAACCTATGGCCATAACCATTTATACAATTGAATCTAAGCTAAACATGCTCAAACAAATATCGAAGATAAGAAATAAAAGGAAAAATGGATGAACTTAGCCGATATCCAAAGATTAGCCGCTAAAACCGTCTACCGATCAATTCACCTTCGCCGTTTGGTAATCTTCTCCTTCGGATTTGTTTGAGCACTCCCTATACTCTCTCTATTCTATAAACTAAGCCCTAAGGGTTGTAATGGCTGAAGGGTTCAGAGGAGAGGGGTTTAAATAGGCAAAATATCTAAAATAAATATCTAAAATTGTGCAGAGGCCACCGCCTAGGCGGTGGGTATATCAGTTTAAAGTTCGCCACGGTGGTGGAGAAGGCGTTGGAATAGGAAGAACATCCTGCAGTTTCACCACCTAGGCGGTGAGCTTTCAGCAAGAATGGGGTCTTCTCTGCATTTTCACCTCCGCAGCGGTCGACTTCTTTCACAATATTACCTCCTTACTCATTTTTCCACCGTTCTCCAACTGTTCTCAATACGATTTGATCATTTATGCTCCGATTTCATACATTTTCACCTCACACACCTGTTTTAATTCAAAAAGAATAAAAAGATATTAAAACTTAATAAAAACGTACTAAACGTACTCGAAAACTAACAAATTCGATTTTGAAATATATAGGTAATTTACACCTATCAAATACTCCCAAACTCGAAATTTTGCTAGTCCATGAGCAAAAGACCCACACAATACAAGAAAGTATAAAAACTAATTACGAAATTGAAAACTAAAAACAAAAAATACTAAAAACAAAAATGTGTAAGTTTTGATTATCATCTACTGGCCAGAAGATTTTTTTTCCTCATCGGCCCCCAGTCCTATCAAGTTCAAGTATAAATCACACCATGTGGGGTTCTAGAATTTCAACGTTCAAAAGTAGTAAGCGTCATTCTAGATCCTGTTTAAGTATGTGTGTGATTAAACTCAAATATACAACTATCCATTGATTAGATGAGATTATCCCTCAATATAGTTCATAACTAAAACCTTTTAGGTATAGGGAATCCATACACCTGACCCAGGATCTATTCTCCACTAATGTAGGCTCGGAGGTTCATGAAGATCAATAGGGCTTGGCTCGGTTTTGGAATAATGGCCAAGGGTAAATTTGAATAGAAAATAGATTAACGTTGTTAACTTAACATTACCTGAGGCACATCACTTGGCACTCTCACACTCGAAACCCCATAGTTTAATTAGAAACAACCCTGAACATACGTTTAAGAACGTCGTACTCACTTATCATGTCAAAAAGAAATGTAATTTTTTTTTCATATAACACACCCCCAAACTCGTTCGAATATTTAAATTTTAGGAGTGTGCAAAAATAATTAAGTAACACACCCCTAAACTCATTCGAATTTCTACAATTTTAGGAGTGTGCAAAAATATCAACGACATATGACAAGCGAGTACTCGAATACTTAACCAATTTAGAAGTTCTCCCTAAACACAACCACTCACATCAAGTAGCATATATAAATGCTAACTTGATTAACTCACGTTGTGCCTTCGGTTTAGCGATAAAGGTTTGGAAAAAGTTTAATCGGCTAGAGTATTTGATAAATGTTCAGAAATTGAATTGGCATTTTGGCTTTAACAGGGTAACGAGGGATAATGATATTGCATGGTAGGCTTCAAAAGGCTCAAGTGATCAAATGAATGCCTAAATCATATCTCCTAAACCACCTCGCCTAGGATTTCGCCTTGAATTTCCCCCAAATCAAGTTCTAGAATCCCTATTGTCATGAAATTGAGTGAAGAATAATCGGTTTCAAATCAATTAGATAGTGCTATAATGAATTTACGTGCTCGTGCATTTAGGATCTACAATAACTTTTACTAAGACGATATGTTAAGCACACAAAACGCACATGAATGAGCTTTACGCTCGACCTCAATAAACAATTAGGGGACAAACTCATCATCGGGTAAAAGCCCAGATGATGTCAAAACTCAGCACAAAACAACAACTAAACTAAACAAGCATGCACACGTAAAACAAAATATAAACTCCACCAAAACTTATAATACTATACTAACATATCACATCCGACTTAAACAAGCAATGATCACAACAACCCTATCCGAGATCCCAATGACAGTTTATAGCATGATAATGAAGACAGGGGTTTAGACACATACCTGGGAGGCAAGAGAATCTCATATCCGTTTCAAATCAACGAAGATGGATTTAACTTATTTTAGGACTTGGGTTGCCTCCTAAGAAGCGCGTGGTTTAATGTCCTCAGCCCGACACATGCCCTCAAGACTGGCGAGATGTTGCAATGAAAGGAACGTAAGTGTACCTGTTGATCTAACATCTTCAAGCACCCTACAGGAAAACAAAAACAACACTACAAATAAAAATTATATACACTAAAATATGCTTAAATTAAAATCAAGTTATTTACTCACAATATCAATAATAACACTCCTTTGCCAATCCCCAGCAACGGCGCCAAAAACATGGTGGACGTTGCCGGAAACTGAATATGTCAACAACCAATCCCCAGCAACGGTCCCAAAAACTTGGTGGCCGTAATTTAAGCGCTGCCACTTTCACCACAAGCGTACGGATCAAGTTTTAGTATAATGGACATTTCAGTTGGGTATCGTATCCACAGGGATTGGTTGAGATTACTATCGAGTACCGCGATTGTCATAACCTAACTTTATCTAGGCGATAAAAATGATATTTAATTAATTAATACTAATACTAAAATACTAATTTACTATACTAATTACTAATATGAGATAGTTATGGGATGGATTATTTAGGGATTAACTTTATTTACTTAAACGCGTTTGATTTCATTTAGTCTACAATAATAGTGTTCGACCTATTCGACAATCTCGGTATCTAAAACTCTTTCACCACCTCTCCCGAGTGTAAGACGAGGGAATACATGACTTCGAGTCAATGAAGAAGTCCCCCTCAATGTCTTAACGACCCTAGGTCACGTGAGTCTCGCCCCAATATCATTGATTGCACACGAAATCTCAGTTCGTAAACTCTCCCATCACCTCTCCCGAGTGTAAGACGAGGGATATAACGTGACTACATGCTAACGAAAAAGTCCCTCTCAACATCTTAACGACTCTAAGTCACGTGAGTCTCGCCCCAACATCATTGATTTTATGCGTTGTGTTTACCCTAGTCCGAATCTGGGGTTACCTCTTCCGAGCATCAAACCCCGTATTCTCGATATATCTAAACTAGCATATAATCATAAAAATACAATAAACACACTCAAACTTTGAAGAACAATCATTAAAGAAACACAACTCAACCAAAACTACGTTTTTATAAATAACATTAATCCTATACATAATTCATGTTTAGCCTATGGCCATTGCCATTTATACAATTGAATCTAAGCTAAACATGCTCAAATAAATATTGAAGATAAGAAATAAAAGGAAAAATGGATTAACTTAGCCGATATCCGAAGATTAGCCACTAAATCGTCCACTAATTGATTCCCCTTCTCTGCGTGGTAATCTTCTCCTTCGGATTTATTTGAGCACTCCTCATACTCTCTCTATACTATAAACTAAGCCCTAAGGGTTGTAATGGCCGGAGGGTTCAAAGGAAAAGGAGGAGAGGGGTTTAAATAGGCAAAATATCTAAAATTAATATCTAAAACTGTGCAGAGGCCACCGCCTAGGTGGTGGGTATGTCGGTTTAAAGTTTACCATGGCGGTGGAGAAGGCGCTGGAATAGAAAGAACATCCTACAGTTTCACCGCCTAGGCGGTGAGCTTTCAGCAAGAATGGGGTCTTCTCTACATTTTCACCGCTGTGGAGGTGGTTTGGACGCCGCGGCGGTGGGCTTCTTTCACAATATTGCCTCCTTGCTCATTTTTCCATCGTTCTCCAACCGTTCTCGATACGATTTGATCGTTTATGCTCCGATTTCATACCTTTTCACCCCACACACCTGTTTTAATATGAAAAGAATAAAAACATATTAAAACTTAATAAAAACGTACTAAACGTACTCGAAAACTAACAAATTCAGTTTAGAAATATATAGGTAATTTACACCTATCAGTAACACATACAACACATTTGATCCTGAAGTCTGTAACACGTATATGCATATTATTATTATTATTATTATTATTATTATTATTATTATTATTATTATTATATATTAAATAGACACTTGTCAAGTTACCACTATATATATGTGTGTGTGTGTGTGTGTGTGTGGTTGTAATTTGATTCATTCTTTAAGAAAGAATCAATTTCAAATCGCATATACTTTTTATTTATTTATTTATATTACACAATACCCCCTTAAAATAAAAAAAATATTAATTATATCCAAATGTACATTTTAAATAATAAAATAATCTCAAAACTTTAAAAAATCGATTTAAAATTAACATTTAACTCTAAAAAATTATCAAATATTTATTTGTACCATAAATTTTCATAATCTACAAAATAACACAAAAATATTAAAAATAATATTTTCAAAATATAAATTTCTCGGGGTATTACAATCTACCCCCTAAAATAAATTTCGTCCTCAAAATTTCGTTCAAAACAATAATAATTCATAATCGCACCGCACTATTATGTTAATTATACTCGATTATAGAACAATTGTTCTCTATGTAGGGTCCTGTAACCGAAAGTCACCATTAATCCACATCCCACGAAAATTCATATTACGTATTACCCATTCTGCAATTGCGGTAGCCCACACTTTATTCAACATAACTCAACATGGTGCACTTTGGTCAGTAACACCTAGCACAGATAACCAATTGCCAACGAATCTTATGTTTCTAAATACTTCTGTTGCACTACTCTTGATAAAAATAACAATAAATATATATGTCTATATACAACAAATGGATATATTTTTAAAATATCACAATAGTCTCATTTGGATTGGGTTTATCTCAATTCCAACAGATCCATAACCTCAACGATTTTCTTACTTGGCATGACTTTTCAAGTCCATTGCAATATCCGATAAGCAACACTGATCAATTTCATCCAACATTCAAGCCAACATATTTGCAACCAACATTATAATCAATAGATAACTCAAATTTTTCATGGACTATCTCGTGAGATAAAAAATATATAATCAGTTTTAATATTCACATTAAAATTCTAATAATCTCGTAAATTGTTTCATAAATATCATCACAATCCAAACTTCAAAAAACACATAAATACCTCTCGAAATACATATAAACACATAAATACGTCCCAAACATATAAACACATCCCAACCACATAAATACGTCTCGAAATACATACATACGTGTTAACCACATAAATATGTCTCAGATCACATAAATATGTATCAATCACATAAATACGCCTTGAAACACATAAATACGTGTCAAACTGCAAAAATTAAATACGTCTCAAATATATAAATGCGTCTTAATCACATAATTATGTCTCAAACATAAAAATATGTTTCAAACACAAAAGATATTTTATCTCAAAAGTTCAATACTCATGTAACATGACGAGTTCAATATTTAAGAAAAACATATATATAAAAATACTACATAAAGTCCACCAAAAGTCTCAATAATTACCCCAAACTTTGGCCCTATCAATCGTTAGTAGTGGACCAATATCTATCCGAATATTTTATCGGTGTATTATCTTCATAATACAAAAATTATTTTATGGATCAAGTACTTTTCTCAAAATCCAGCCACTTGCTTAGCAATATCAAAATCCTAACAAGATATTATCAAAATGGAACAATTGAATTTAAATCAACTAATCAACTTGCTTGCATATAATAAAATACCATACTTCCTTACTAGTCATATGATTGTTTACCTCACAATCAAGAGTTATAACGGTACCGTAACCTGTTCATTTATGCAATCTAAGGTTACAATCAGTGTCAAGGTCATTTAATATCTCAAATGGTAGGAGCCAACACGTGATATAAACTACTATATCATGATGATAATTATCATCGTCAACAACAACAACATATATCAACCACCTGCAAGACTTGCCTTCCTGTCAGGTCTCAATACAACATCCTACAGGACATGTCCTCAGGTTAGGACCAATAATATCCCGTAGGACATGCCCTTTTGTCGGGATCACACTATGGCATAGTCGAATAATAAAATCACTTTCCGTATTTAAAAATTTACTTGATTTGCATCACGTTATAAAATAATTCATTTTAATAAACCTTTTCTTTTTACATTTTAATATAAAATATAATTTGATAATTTACATAGAAGATAATGCACTCACTTTATAGGTGTACTGTCTTCATAATATAAAAATAATTTATGAATCAAGTATATTTATTAAATACCACATTTCAAAATATAATATAACTACATAATGAGAAGTAACAAAATTCCAGGAATATCATTATGAAAAAATAATTTAACTTAAGTCAACTGAATATAAATCAACCAATCAAATCACTTTTATATAATAAAATACCCAAAACATGTTTTCCTACTAGTTATAGGATTATTTTACCTCACGATCGCGAATTATGACGATACCATAACATGTACAACTGTACAATCTAAGGTTGTTATCAATGCCAGGGTCATTCAATATCTCTAATAGTAAGAGCCAACACGATGGTATAAACTATCATATCAACAACATATTTAACTACCTGTAGGACTTACCCTCCTGTCAGATCTCAACATAACAACAACATATTCAACTACCTACAGGACTTGTCATCTTGTCAGGTCACAACACAACGTCCTACAGAACATGTAAGACCTAAATCGTAGTCCGTATGACATTTTAATTGCATTTTAGAACAATTGGGAAAATTCGGGGTAAAATTGTGTTAATTAAAAATTCAAATTAAAAGTTAGGGGTCAAATTGAAAATTTAGAAAAAATTCAATCCAAAAATTTTATCTAATTTTTTAAAATAAAAAACTTTTGGGGTGAAATTACCATTTCAGAAATTTTTAAAAGTTGAAATTGGCTAAAAAAAAAAAAAAAAAAAAAGACTTTAAGAAAGTAGGGGGAGGATAGAGTAATTCAAACAAAAGATTTCAATATCTATCTCTATATATATAAGCCTGTGTGTGTGTGACGAGAGATCGCCGGTGACAGATGAGAGAAAGTGGGAGGCGACGTGGCAATTGTAAATTCAATCTTCAACCACTAATTACATGCATGTATATATATATAGTGGATTAAAATCATAAGAGAAAATCATCTAGAAAATTCTATAGAGAGAGAGAGGTTTGGTTCGACGGACGGCAAGGAGCTGTCGGCGGTGAGCTTTCGGTGGCCATGGTCGTGGCTGTTATGCATGTGCGTGATCATGTGGGTATCGTTGTCAGTTCTAGGGAAGAGCGAATGTGGTTCGACCGGTAGGGTAGTTCATCGACAACATGGCGGTGTGCATTCTTAGCTGCGCCGGTGAGCGGGAGTTGGGTTCGGCTGTCCAGTTCTTCGTCGATTGTTGTCTAGTCGTCAACGATAATTGATCTGGTGAGTATTTGTGTGTATTTTATCTGATCATTTTGGTGGGTGTGTGCATGCATGTATGTTACAGGTATGGATCGATAAATTTTTCGGCGGTGTGTGTATGTGTTCTATTTTTGCCAACAGTGTGTGTTGTTGTGTGTGTGTGGGTTTGATCGAAACGTATGGGTTTATGTGTGTTCTGATCATCCAGTTAGTGTGTGTTTGTCGCCATCGGTTAATTTGGCCAGCGGTGAGTGAGAGTAAGTGAGAGAGAGGGTGTCGTCGATGAAGGTGGTGGGTGTTCCTCCTTTGGTCAGACCGTGGGGGTGTGTTTTCGATGAGAGTGTGTGTGTGTGTGTGTGTGTGTGTGTGTGTCGCTGCTGTGCGTGTGGGTATGATCGGAAGTGGGTGATCAGCGGTGGGTGAGTGTGTGGTACCGTCGGTCGTCGGCTGCTAGGAACAAACCGAACCAGAAACAGAAAGACACAGAAGAAAAAGAAAGAAAAATGAAGAAAAGAAAAAATTGCACAAATAACCCCAACAAAATTCAAATCCATCTCGCGACCCGTGAACGATTCGGAATGGATAACGTTTTTTTTGTTAAGTTTATTTTAGTTTTGTTAAATTAAATTCTAGCATAAAAATTTTGTAATCGGAATAATAAGTTTTGGGACCGTTCATATTACAAAATTTTATGCAGTAATTAACGAAATGAAATTTACCGAATAATAATTGTCATAAATAAAATGTAGAGAATGGGAAATTACAGAACTTAGGGCCTACATTACATGATTAGGCTATTTTGTATAAAATATTAATTTAGGCCCTATTACTATTAGGTTCGGTGGCACTGGAGTATCAGTAGAGAGTAGTCAGTGAAAACTATTCGGAGCAGATAACCAGGTGATGGATTGTCTTTTAGAAATTACAAAATCTATTTTCATATATATGATGGAAAAATGTGTTTACTTAAAACTGGACGATTTTCTAACTTATATGGATCAAGCGGTTCTGTGTGTTTTTGAAAATGTGGATTACGTTGGTTTTAAAGAAAGTGGAAAATAATTTGTTGAATCTAGTTGGTTACTAAAGAGGGTAGAAAAATGATATTTGGATTAAATCAATTTTGGAGATAGAGGTCAATGTTCTTGATTTGTAATTTGACGATGATGTTATTAATTTGATGATATTATTGATTTGACGATGCCATACTATTTATCTGCTTCGGCAGAGTGGCGATTATCTGCTTCGGTAGAGTGGCGATTATCTGCTTCAGCAGAGTGGCCATTATTTGCTACGGCAGAGTGGCGATTATCTGCTTCAGCAGAGTGGCGATTATCTGCTACGACAGAGTGGCGATTATCTGTTTCGATAGAGTGGTGATTATCTGCTACGGCAGAGTGTTGTTATATCCCTCTAGGAAGGCAAATCCTATGGGTGGTATGGTACCGTTGCAACTCTCGATCGTGAGGTTAAAACGATCTTATGGCTAGTTGGAGGGTGGTATGGTGTTTTGTCGTAAACGGTGAACTGGTTGGATAAATTCATATATATTGCTTTATACTGGATTGGATGGATTGGTGTATCTATTATTTTGGTTGCTTTACACTATTTGGATAGATATAGTATTCTGGTTGATTTTCACTGCTGGCATGGAATGTTATGAATATGTGAGTTTACTTCTGTGATGACAGGAAACCTGAGTTTCCGTGTAGTCTGTGGTTATTATATTTTATTGCTATTGGGTAGTTTAAATACAATTTTTTTTTTTATAGTGGTGACAATTGAAAATTGGTTCCAACTATGATATACGGTATTATTGTTATATTATTCATTTCATTGGTGGCAGTGGAACCGGGTACGTGGTTATATTATATTATATTTCAAAACATGGTGTTTATTATTTATTGATTTTGAACTGTGGTATTTAAATTCTTATACTTGATCCATATAAAACGTTTTTGTTTATGAAGATAGTACACCGATAAAAAATTTTGGTTTCAGGTACCGCGGCTAAGAGTTGGTCCACTACTAGTACTAGGGAGAGTCCAGATATAGTGTCGTGTTGGAGGTGAGTCAGTCGGACATGAACCGTGGAAGGTTCAGGTATTTTAGTAATTTTGGCTGTGGATATTCGGGACAGGTATATATATTTTACAGTAGCGCGAGTATATATGTATATATGTCTGATTGGATACTTGTGGATTAGTCTGATGACGTCAGGTCGACGTCACGCCCGGCCTCGGGTGGCGGGTGCCTGGGGTGGGGTATGACAAAATATGCCCTCTTGTAAGTACCAACAACGTCTCGTAGGACATGCCCTCCTGTCGAGACAACTATGGCATAGCAGGCTAATAAAATCTACTTTTCACCTTTAAAATTTTACTTGATCCAGTTAACATCATAAAACTGTCTATTTTCATGAACATTTTTTTTCAATTAAATACGATAATATAATTTGATAATTTACATAGAAGATTGTAAACACCTTTTAAACTGATCATTTCAATAACTTATCCTATGGTCTACGACTAACACGACACTCACCTTTGTAATGACCCAATTTCTCAAGGCCGCCACACGATTTTTCTCTTAGGAGAACCAAAACTAAAATCGAATAATCAACATTTCATTTGTTAAAAAAAATCTGAGAAATTTTACAAACTACAGGGATAATTAGAATTATCGATTTATCGAGTTAATTTTATAATAGTAATAATAAATACAATTATTACAAATATAAATTCTAATAAATTCCTAGCGCCGTTTTATTCTCACCGGCCCTGCAATAAAAATTGTGGGGTTATGAGCCAGGGCTCAGTATAATTTTAACCCCTTTAATACGTGTATCTAATCAAACTCCAAATAAACGCATACACGTGTATCTCACATAATTTTCACATAATACGTACTTACAAATATTTTATAAAAATCAACAATTAAAAATTTATGACAACTTCCGCATGAATCACATAATCAAGAAAGATATTAAATACAAATATTGAAAGAGTTAGAAATTCTACTTGAAATCCGAGCTAAAATCCGAACCAAAATACTATGGAACTTCCCCCAAACCTCATCCTGAAATCCTTAACACATATATGCATATTATTATTATTATTATTATTATTATTATTATTATACATGCGTAACACGTACAACACATTTGATCTTGAAATCTTTAACACATATATGCATATGCATCATATTATTATTATTATTATTATTATTATTATTATTATTATTATTATTATTATTATTATTATTATTATTATTTGTTGGTGTCAAAAAGTGGTGACGGGTCAACAGTATGATCCGGGAGGATATCGGGGACACAAGACGGCTGATAGTGCGGTTAATTGGTTGAATTCAAAGGTGGTGGAAATCTCCGAGCTGAGTTCCGCTCTTTTACTCCGAGCACCTGCACAAAGACCCATCAGGGTTGTGCCCGGTAAAGTCCCTCCAGCGTGAAAGTAAGTATCTGGGGGAAAAGGGTTGAAAGTATTGTGATTTCAGTAGTGG
Organism: Eucommia ulmoides; assembly: GCA_016647705.1. Taxonomy (NCBI): domain Eukaryota; kingdom Viridiplantae; phylum Streptophyta; class Magnoliopsida; order Garryales; family Eucommiaceae; genus Eucommia; species Eucommia ulmoides. The sequence goes on along the minus strand of CM028335.1, from coordinate 16,673,783 downwards.
TTACGTACTATTGGGCAGTGGATGCCATGATGTATTTATAGGCGCTAGTGCTTGATTAGCGCTGCTAGATTAGGAGGCCAAGCTCGGGTTAATCAACCTAATTCGCTGAGCAGCCAATGAGTAGACAGATCAGTGCTCTAATCGCCTGGGCTGGGCTTTTGATCCCACTTGTAGAGGCCCATGGGCCAAAACCTCATGACGGCCTGGTGAGCTCTTGAGTGCGAAGATGGAAAGTATAGGGTACCTCAGCTCATCAGTCTGGATCATAGTCCATCAGCCCGGACTTTTTCACTGAGATGGTCCTCAAGGGGCATCCCAGCTCAGCATTGAGGGGATTTCAGCTCTTAGCTCGATTTTCGAGGAGACTTCAGCTCTCAGCTCGGCTGTTCTTCTATACTTGGGCGAATATTAACCACGTGGTGTACCTGAAGAGATTCCCCTATATCATTATTATATATAAAATAAACACTTATCAAGTTACAACTATATATATATGGGGGGTGTTTTAGTTTGATTCATTCTTTAAGAAAGAACTAATTTCAAATCGCATATATTATTTATTTATTTATTTACACAATACTCCCTTAAAATAAAGAAAATATTAATTATATCCAAATGTACATTTTAAATAATAAAATAGTCTCAAAACTTTTAAAAGTCAATTTAAAATTAACATTTAACTCCCAAAAATTATCAAATATTTATTTATACCATTAATTTTCATAATCAATAAAAGAACCCAAAAATATTAAAAACAATGTTTTCAAAATATAAATTTCTCGGGGTATTACATGGGGTTGCATGTTTATTTTTTCCTCATTTGCCCTTACTTCATTTTGATCATGAATTTGGATTTATTTTTATTTTTTTATCTTTCTTAGGGGGTAATATTTCTTGACCATATCAGGGTTGATGGACTTTGGGAATTCTTCTCCATCTATTTCTTGGAGTCTTAAGGTACAGAGTCCTAAGACCTTTTTGACAACAAATCGTCCCTCCCAATTTGGTGCAAACTTTTCCTTTGCCACTACTTGGAAGAGAAAGGTCTTATTCAATACTATTGATCCTGAGGTTTTGATGGACAATTAAAGGTTGATATTTTTGGTAGAATTAATAAGTTTGTTGAGTGTTTCAGAAAAAGAGTTTCATTTAAAGCTTGTATCATGAAGAAAATATCAAGGGTGCAAAGATGAAAAATGAAGAAATTAAGAGTATTGAACATCCTGAAGAAATTAGGTGAAAACAATTCAATTACTCTTATACTCTTAATGCAACCCGAATTAGGATCACACACGACACTATTAAATGAATTATATTATTGTATTTTTGATTTGATGAATTTTAGGATCCTAATTAGCGTTAAAATATATACTCCTATGTGAAATTGAAAAATGAAAATTACCAAAGTGAGAATAATGTTTAAAATTGAATTTTAGAGTCAATTGAGTTAATCAAGAAAAGCAATCGGTTAATGGGTTTAAATGTAAAGTTTTGGAGCTGAAATAAGTGAGAAAGTGACCAACCAACATCAATCAGTCAACTAATCCAAGGAGGATAGTTTCGAAGAAAATTGGAGAGATCCTGCATCGACCGGTCAATCGACCAGGAAAGGATCAGTCAATCGACCGTGGGAGGTTTGGTCAACCGACTGCCTATATAGGTTTGTCGTTGCTTACACATTCAATAAATTGGTCAACCGACTGGACAGGGTTCGGTTAACTGACAATTTTGGTTGAGATTTCGAGAATTTTAAGGTTTTGATAAAAAATTAGCTGTTACTAGACGTTTTTGACAATTCCAATAAAGTATTTCAGGGGATTTGAAACTACTAAATATATGGTACATCTATTTTGATATCCCTTATTGATTTGGTACATACAATTAAAGATTCTCTCAATTTTAACAACTAAATACTTCTTATTTTTGTGATTGATCTTTAAGAAATATTTTATGGACTTAATTGAGAGATTTGGAAGCTATTTTTAAATGAAATACACCAGATCTGAAAAGATATGATATATAGGATTTATAGGTGCCTTTTAGAGGCCTATCATTTGAAAACTAGCCGTTGGAGGGCTTGTTCTAATTCTGTTTAAATAGACCTGCGAATTTAGATCACAAAATATCAAGAACTATCAATTCTTACACTTTTGTGAGAGTTATCATTCTGCTGAGATTATTTCGAGAGATAATTTTTGCGATCAAGGTTCTCGAGTTAAAGCGCTATTGAATTGGTGTCACCGATCTGTGCTGTTTTGCAATCATGTTTTTGTACTTTCGTGTTTTTCTGATGAGATATTTCCAAGTTATTATTCTTAAATTTGATTTCATATTATTATTGATTACTTGGATTTTAGATCTTTGAAAAATTGTTTTCAAACTTAAGAGCATAAAATTTCTTTTTAAAATGATTTTATGATATTATCTGATTATGTGCTTAATTTTTATGCTACCCACCTTTATTTATAATCAGATATTAATTTGTCTCATTTTAATTCTATCACTTAGTAAATTTTGGGATATTAATTGAGTATAATTGTTTTGAGGTGGTAGAAGCTCCAAGCGGGAAGAAACTCATAATTTTTGTATTTGTGAGTTTGAGCGGATTAGACACGATTGGGTCGGTGTTTAGTCAGGGTAGCTAGGGTTTCAATATTTCCAAGGAAAAATTTTGAGATTTGATCTTTGACTAAGGTATAAAAATGTTAGATTATTCTTTTCCTTTGAAAAGAATTTAGGTTTCGATTATACCTGAATTGAATTAAGTTTAATCCTTACCTGGGAAAATGATATTTGTAAGTATGGTGAGGTTTCATCTTTAGCCCATTAAAAAGATTAGGTTGTGATTCTTCATGTAATAGAATTAGGTTAGTCTTTAACCTGAAAAAGATAAGGTTCATCCTTAGCCTGGGAAAAGAGAAAATGTAAAGGTTGATTCTCAGCTTGGGAAAAAAATCATTGTATATCATTAAAGGAATTAAGGGTTTAGAGGTTGCGAATCTCTATGGAGCTCGAAGGACTAGATTAGGTAAGGTTAGCTTGCTGAACTAGGATATATCTTGGTGTATTGTATTATTTACTTTCTTTATATTTTGTTTGAGTGTGCACCTAGAATTTAACACTTATTCGCTATCTAACAAAAATAATAATTAATTTAGGATAAATTGATTATTTTATTAATTAAGTGTTGAAAGATTTAAATTGTTTAAATTTTTTATAACTACCCAATTCACCCCCTCTTGGGTAGCTCACTGGGCCAACCATTGGTACCAAAACTGGTTTTAGCTTGATTAGGTTTAACATCCTAGCTAAACTAATCACTTGCACATACCATCGATAATATTTTTTGTGTATTCTCTCTTGATGGTGATAGATTCATATATGATAATGTTATTTATGATTCTTGTGGAATTAGTGGTAGTGATGGAGATGATGATAATAAAAATGTCCATATTATCATGGAAAATTACTTTCTCTCACACTTCGTTTTGCTAAAAAAAAATTGAGTTTAAAAAGAAAAATTGATTCTTTTGAAAATGGAACAAAAAATGTTAAAAAATCTAAAGTGCATCTGGATGATTATTGTGGAACAAAAGAGTTTTCGGATGTCATTTTTTAAATAAATAATTTGCTCTCTAAAGTGAATTTTCTTGAAAAATGAAAACAGAATTTTAAAAAATGATTTTGATATGGCTTCCAAGAAAAGGTTAGATCTTGAATTAAATATTAATTTACTTAAGAAAAATTTTGAAGAATCAAAATCCGACCTCAACTCTATTTCAAGAAATTCTAAAAATGTTTCTTTATCCTTTAAAACAATCTATGGAAGTGGATATGTTTCATCGTCTCATCCTTCATAACAACAAATCAATGATTGTAATATTGCTATTGTTAGAAATGATTCACACTTTACTTCTCGTACTATCTATGATAGTCAATCGAAGTTAAGATGTTATTATTGTAATAGGATTGTGCATTTTAAAGTATCATGTCCATTCAAGAACCCTAAGTTTATTTCTAACATAAATAGATCCAAAATAAAATTGATACCAAAGGGCGCTACACAAATATCTTGCACAGAGTTACATAATATCGAGACTGGAACAAAAGGAATAATAGAAAATGATATATCAAAGCCAAGACGGGAAGTCACCAAGAATCCACAAATGACACGTACAAAGCGAAAATATGTACCAAAACCAAGATGTGAAGTTACAAAGAAGCCACAAGCAACACGTGCAAACAGAAAAGATGTACCAAAGCCAAGATAGGATATCACCAAGAAGCCATAAGTGACACGTGCAAATGGAAATATCATTTAATCAAATGGCAACAATCAAAGGCTTAGAGGATACGGATATACCAAGAGAAATTGTGCACCCAAATCAATTGTTGGTACAAATGAGATAAAAATAAAAAGTCGTCCCCAAGAGTATAAGTGGTACTCCTAAATCTTCGCAGTTTAAGTTCATTAAATTTATTAAAGAGAGATGTGTTCAGCATGTCGATTAGGTAACTAGGTAATGGTTTCTAAGATATGTGCTAAATTATGTGTTCCTTAGTTGTCTTAGAATTATTACATGATGATTAGATAAGTTTGCATGTGTGTATGTGAGATTCGCTAAAAGTTGTGTTTGAAAATATGTGAAACATGTTATCTATAAATTATTCATCATTGAATTTCATGATATCTTGATTATTTGAAATATTAAAGATAATTAAATAATAAAGAATGATTTGATTGATGCATTTATTTGATTTGAATTATTCATAACCTTGATTATATGCTTACATGGAATTTTATTATTAACTAATACTGATTTATTAATTAGAATTGAGTTATGTGATGGTTATTTCTTGTATCACATGTTATTAAGAAATATTTGATAAAATCAGTTTTTAGCATGATCTTATCTTACTGGCATATTGTATAAATTTAAGCTTACATGGTTGGTATCACTTTATGAAATCGTGTTAATCTATTTATGATACCATATATACGATCGTCTGAATATTTATGACATTTCAATCTGTTAATACTATTGCATGTAGATATCCTAATAGGTATTAAGTGTCTGGCATACAACTAATATCTCATATTTTGTAAATGATTATTATTCTAAAAGGAAACTAAAATTTTATGAGATAAATATTTACTTATCCATATTTATGTATACACTGGATTTATGTTGACAATTTCATAAATTATCATTGAGATATGCTTGTTGTCCTAGTGCATTAAAGATTGCATGTTTTTTTATTCTGTCAAGGAAAGATATTAATTGGTATCATGAGTAAAACACGTTGACTTAATTGAAACTATATGATTTCATGCTACATTGTTGAAATATTTTGATGATCTTTTAAAATTGCCTCAAGTTTGTTCTCTTAAGCATGAATTAGTTTGTTTACAATTATATAGGGGAGAAGTTTTTATAAGTGAGGCAATAATTTGTGTTTCTTAAATTGAAAAAAAAAAAAAAGTATATTGAAAATTTAGATACCTCCGATTAGCTTGTTAATATTTTCACTAAACCTCTAGGGAAAGATAAAGTTCATGAAAATTATTTGAGGTTTAGGTATGGCTAGGCATAATGATGTATGTCTAGAGTGATGTTTTTTGTTCTCCGCCTCTACTTTTTGAGATGACAAAGGTGGATAATATGTTTGATATTTAAATTAGAATTTTGTTTGACAAAGGGGGAGATAATGGTAAAATTGAGCTTTAAACAAGTTAGTTGATATTTAGTACTGCACTGATTAAAGATAGATCTATGTTGAATTGCTTATATTGTGCTTTATTGAATATCATAATTGTTTTATTGATTTTTTGGGCTTATGTTGAATATCTATTGAATCGTTTGAATTTATCTTCATGATTGTGCTTAAATAAGTTAAATACTTGTCCTCGGATTTAGGGAGAGCATGGTTACATTTTTGCTTAGAAGAAAATATCAAAGTTAATTGTTATCATCAAAAAGGGGGAGATTGTAGATCCCAAAATTTTGACGGACAATTAAAGGTTGATGTTTTTTATGGAACTAATGAATTTGTTGAGTGTTTCAGAAAAAGAGTTACATTTAAAGATTGTATGATGAAGAAAATATCAAGAGTGCAAAGATGAACAATAGAGAAATGAAGAGTATTAAAGATCCTGAAGAAATTAGGTAAAAAAACTCGAATACTCTTATACTCTTAATGTGATCTGAATTAGGATCATGCATAACACTATTAATTGAATTATATTTTTGTGTGTTTGATTTGATGAATTTTAGGATCCTAATTAGTGTTAAAATATATGCTCCTATGTGATATTGAAAAATGAAAATTGACCTAAGTGAGCATAATGTTTAAAATTGAATTTTAGAGTTAATTGAGTTAACCGAGAAAAGCAATCAGTTAATGGGTTTAAATGTGGAGTTTTGGAGCTGAAATAAGTGAAAAAGTGACCAATCAGCATCAATCGGTCAACTGACCCAAGGAGGATGGTTTCGGAGAAAATTGGAGAGATCATGCATTGATCGGTCAACTGACCAGGAGAGGATCAGTCAATCGATGGGCGTAGGAGAATGAAAGGTAAAACTCTCTAAATCAATCGGTCAACCAATTGTGGGTTAATCGGCCAATAGACTATGGCATTGGTTTAGCTTGGAAAACATCTTGAATCAATCGGTCAATCGACCATGGGAGGTTCGGTCAACCGACTGCCTGTATAGGTTAAACCTTGCTTACACGCTGAATCAATCGGTCAACCGACAATTTTGGTTGAGATTTCGAGGATTTTAAGGTTTTGGTAAAAAAATTAGATGTTACTAGCCGTTTTTTACAATTCCAATAGAGTATTTCGGAGGATTTGAAATTACTAAAGATATGGTATATCTATTTTGATATCCTTTATTGGTTTAGTACATATAATTAAAGATTACCTCAATTTTAGCAACTAAATACTTCCTATTTTTGTGATTGATGTTTAAGAGATATTTTATGGACTTAATTGAGATATTTAAAATCTATTTTAAATGAAATACATCAGAATTGAAAAAATATGATATATGGGGTCTATAAGTGCCTTTTAGAGGCCTATCATTTGAAAACTAGTTGTTGGAGGGTTTGCTCTAAATCTATTTGAATAGACCTGCGAATTTTGATCACAAAACATCAAGAACTATTAGTTCCTATGCTTTTATGAGAGTTATCTTTCTACTAAGATTATTTCGAAAGAGAATTTTTTCGATCAAAGTTCTTGAGCTAAAGCGCCATTGAATTGGCTTCACCGATCTATGCTGTTTTGCATTCCTATTTTTGTATTTCGGTGTTTTCCTAATAAGATCTTTCCAAATTATTATTCTTAAATTTGATTTCATATTATTGTTAATTACTTGGATTTTAAATCTTTGAAAAATCATTTTCAAACTTAAGAGCATAAAAATTCTTTTAAAAATAATTTTGTGATATTATCTGATAACGTGCTTAATTTTTTGCTACCTACCTCTATTTATAATCAGATATTAGTTTGCCTCACTTTAATTCTATTACTTAGTAAATTTCGAGACATTAATTGAGTATAACTGTTTTGAGGTTGTAGAAACTCCAAGTGAAAAAAAACTTATAATTTTTTTGTATTTGTGAGTTTGAGAGGATTAAACACGATTGGGTCAGTATTTAGTCAGGGTAGCTAGGGTTTCAATCTTTTTCGGGAAAAAATTGAGGTTTGATATTTGCCTAAGGTATAAAAAGGTTAGATTATTCTTTTTCCTTGAAAATAATTTAGGCTTTGATTCTTCCTAAATTGAATTAATTTTTAGTGAATTATAAATGTTCAATTCTTACCTGTAAAAATGATATTTGTGAGTGTGGTGATATTTGATCTTTAGCCAGTTAAAAAGATTATGTTATAATTCTTCCTATAATAAAATTAGGTTAGTCTTTAACCTGAAAAAAAATAAGGTTCTTCCTTAACTTGGGAAAAGATAAATTATAAAGGTTGATTCTAAGTTTGGGAAAAGAGTCATTGTATGGGTTTGGTTCCTACCGTTAAAAGAATCAGGGGTTTAGAGGTTGCGAATCTCCATGGAGCTCAAGAGACTGGATTAGACAAGACTATCTTAATATGTTGTATTATTTACTTTCTTTATATTTTGTTTGAGTGTGCACCTAGAATTTAACACTTATTTGCTACGTAACAAAATTAATAATTGATTTAGGATAAATTGATTATTTTGATTAATTAAATGTTGAAAGATTTAAATTATTCAATTTTTTTTATAATTATCCAATTCACCCCCCTCTTGCATAGCTCACTGGGCCAACAAATACTAATTTGTCTATATTGTAGACTCTCATGCAAACTTTCTCGTTGTAAGCTCTGGTCATTCTTCGCTAATAACATTGTTTGTGGCCAATGGCAATTCATGTATTTTCATCTATTAGGCATCGTTGATCTAGCCTCTACTTCACCGATTTGGATTCATCTATGTCAGCCTCCATCAAGATTCTTAATGACATAATTTTTACTTCGGTCGGGATTATTGCTTCTACTCCCATAGACTAGCGAATAAGAAGTGGCCCCGGTTGAGGTTCGACTCGATGTTCGGTAGACCACTAAAGAGAATGGGAGCATATCATCCCATTTCTTGGGGTTATAGATAATTTTTATTAGGATCTTCTTGATATTTTTGTTTGCTGCCTCTACTGCTCCGTTCATCTTGGGGTGGTACGATAATGGATTCTTGTGCTCGACTTTGAAGTACTCGTAAACGGCCTTAATCATCATCTTCCCTTTGAGATTCTGGGCGTTGTCTGTTATCAGGACCTACAGTACTCCATAACGCGATAAAGTAGTTTTTCTTGAAAAACCGTGTTACAATCTTCTGCGTGACACATGTAAGGTTAATGACTTCAACCCATTTGGTGAAGTAGTCAATAGATACTAGAATAAAACGATGCCCACTTGGCACTGTTAGCGTAATCAAACCGATGACATCCATTCTACACATTGGGGAAAACCACGGGGCCACCAAACAATATAACTATGTCGGTGATAGGTGTATTTGGTCACCATGCACTTGATACTTGTGACATTTCTGCACGAAGTCTATGGAATCACCTTCCACTGTCAACCAAAAATAGGTGGTTCTGAGGATCTTCTTTTATAACAGGAATCTGATCATGTGCGTTGCGTAAACTCCGCTATGTACCTCTTTCATTAGTTGTACTGCTTCTCGAGCGCAATACATTGCAAGAGGCCTAGGCCGGGTGATCTTTTATATAGCGTGTCATCGCTTAATGAGAACTGACATGTTAATCTTTGCAGGGTTATTTAGCGTAGGATGTCGGCTCATTTCGAGTATTCTCAATCTTTAAAAATCTCTTGATATCCATATACCGGGTTCTATTTCTTGCTCTGCTTGGATCTGGTTGCAATGAACGAGCTTACGGTACACTTCAATTGTGATGGGAATTTATTTATCACTTTCTTTGATCATAGATATCATGCATGTCAAGGTTGCAAGGGCGTCGGCGAAATCGTTCGCCTTGGTATATGTTTAAAATCGACCTTTGAATTTTTTTTCAAAAGTCGATCATATGATTGTTGTATCATACTAGTTTAGCATCTTTTGTCAATGGCCAATTCTAGTCACATGATGCGGGCTTCCTACTTAGTGGTATTATTTGTATTGTGAACTTTAGCTTGATTGCTATCGAAAAATACTGTCCTATTCGGAAAATTAGGACAACCTCGATCTCGGCTCCCTTTGAGTTGCTAGCCCTGTCGAAATACATTCTCCACACTTTGTCTACTTCATGTCTGTTTAGGAGTGCTATGGACTCATTCGAGAATTTGGTTGCCATTGCTTCATTATCTACCATCGAATTATCGGCAAGTTGGTCAGCGATCACTTATTATTTGATTGCCTTTTGCGTTACATATAATATGTTGAATTCAGTTAGTAGCGTTTGCCATTTGGCGATCCTCCTCGTCAATACTAGATTTTAGAGGATCCATCCGAACGATTAGATAGGTGGTAAAAGTAGGAGATAGTGGTGCAGCCGATGAGCAGTAGCTAAAGCACAAAAGGTTTGTTCTAGTACCGAATGTTTTTCTTCGTACAAGGTAAACTTTTTGCTGATGTAGTAGATTGTTTGCTCTCTCTTTCCCAAGTTGTCGTGTTAACCCAACATTGCCCCCATAGAACTCTTCAAGACGGTACGATACAACAACAACAGGGGAAGCCCTTGCTAGGGTGGTACCAAGACAAAATGGTTCATCAAGTAAGCCTTGATCTTGTCTAAGGCTGCCTGACACTTATCATTCTACTTTCCTCTTGACTCTTTTCTTCGCAACTTGAAGATCAGTTCACAGGTTACCGTTAACTGGGAGATAATTCGGGCGATAAAATTTATTCTTCTGAGAAAACCGCGGATCTCTTTTTCTGTTTTCAGGGCTAGAATTTTGATTATGACTTTGGTCTTGGCAAGGTCAATTTCGATGCCCTAACGTTTTACCATGAAGCCTAATAGCTTTTCTTGATATTACCCCGAATGCACACTTGGTTGGGTTGAGCTTTTGTTGGAATTTTCAAAGACGAACAAACATCTTCTTCATGTGTTCTCTATAATCTTCGTCTTCTTAGGATTTAACGATCATGTTTTCCATATAGACTTCCATTTATTTATGAATCATGTCGTTAAAGAGAGTTGTCATAGTCCTTTGATAAGTTTCTCCGACATTTTTAAGTCTGAAAGGCATATCCCGGAAACAGAATACGCCCTATGGCATAATGAATACAATCTTATGCTTAACTTCCTCATCGACCAAGATTTGATTGTATCCACAACCTATCTACAAAAGATGAGATTCTGCACTTAGCAGTATTGTCTAAGATGACGTGGATATTGGACAATTGAGCTCAATTCAGTCTTCACAGACAATTTGAGGGGCTATGGAGGTGGACGACAAGGCTTATGGAGGTGGATAATGGGGGCTATAGAGGTGGACGTGGGACTATGGCAGTAATGAAGCTGAGAGGTGAAGACAGAAAGAGAGGATAGATCAAAGGAAGAAGGAGGAAAGGAAAAAAAAAAAAAAAAAAATATCATACCCCTTAAAATGGCATGTGCAATGCACATGATTGTTTTCCGTCAGTTTGGATAAAAAATTTAACAGAAAGACTTTTTAAAATTACGTTAATACTCAGAGGGTTTAAACTGAAAGACAATAAAGTTATTAGACAATATAGAAATATATCAATACTTAGATGATCTAAAATGAAATTTATCTTGATTTTTTTTTAAAAAAAAATTATTTAAAAAAAAAATAATAATTCTATTAAAGGTGAAGTAACAATAACGCAATAAAAATTATTGTAAATTTTATATAAAAATTACAATTATGTAAATTTTCACATAGTACACTAATTATATAATATATATAAAAATTTAAAATTTGTAGTGCTCAACCTAAAATTCACAACCTCTTGAATCAAATTTACAGGTGGGAGTCAGTGAAGAGTCCAAATTCCAGAAAACAAACCAAAAGGTCCAGATTTATCGCTGTTTCTGCTTTTTCTAGCGGCTCCCCAACCCTCCTTCCTTAAAGGTTTGGCTTTTCTTGTTCTTCTTTCTTGCTGTTTTCAGGTGCTGTGCATTTGTTAGTGGTTCCTTTCTCCAATTTTCGCTCGATTTTATGGCGCATTGTAGTGCATTTCTATATTTGGTTGCTGTTTATCTCAATGTTGTTATGCTCTGTGAAATTTGTGGTGTTCCATGTTATATGGGATTCAGTGCTCTAGATTAAACGCGTCTTTCCTAACTAGGTTCTTTTGCTAATTATATCTGGATATTCCTCTATTTCTTACTTTTGATTAGCAGGAAACGGAAGTGAATTTCAAAATGCTTTTTCAGATACATTCAATCTGGTTCGTTTATCCGGCTGTGGTAGTCTAATCAAATTACATTCAAAAGAATTTTGTGTTTTTCTGCAATGGCGACCTGTTTATCCCCGTGTTTTAGACCTCCCGAGACGCAGAATACAGTGATGTTACTAACTGGTTTTGGAGGTAGTGTTCCCAGGGAGAATCATTTCGGTAAAGTAGGCGCCATGAAGGTGTTTGATGAAAAGACTGTGTTAAATTTCAATCATAAAGCTGCTTCAAGTCGGTCTCAATTTAAGTGTCACAGTAAAGACCCATTCCTTAATCTTCACCCCGAAATTTTTATGCTTAGAGGAGAAAGAAACAACACAATCACGAACCCTACTCGGGACAGTTCAAGTAACAATTTAACCGAAGGCTTGAGTGACTCATCGAGTTCGAGCAATTACAACGAGGCTAAAATTAAAGTCATTGGTGTTGGAGGGGGTGGATCAAATGCTGTAAATCGAATGATAGAGAGTTCGATGAAGGGTGTTGAGTTCTGGATTGTGAACACTGATGTTCAAGCCATGAGAATATCGCCTGTGTTGTCTGGGCACAGGTTACAAATCGGACATGAGCTTACCAGAGGGCTTGGAGCTGGTGGGAATCCAGATATTGGCATGAATGCTGCGAAAGAAAGCAAAGAAGCCATAGAAGAAGCAGTTCACGGTGCTGATATGGTCTTTGTGACTGTAAGTTTGAGTTTCTTCTGCATTGTCAATTCCTAATGTTTCCAGCATAAACTGGTGTGTGGTTCAATTAAGGGCTTGTTTTATTTTCTTGAAAAGGAGTACTATTATTTCTTTAAGGCTGTGTTTTGATGAACGCATTTGAAATGAGTAGATTCTAGATTTAAGTTATACTTTTTCCATTTTAAATCCTTATATCCAATTACATTGGCCATGGGCATAGAACATCTTGAACAGTGATAGATTTACAAATTTGGTTAAGACGGAACTAATTTGCCTTTTCTTTTTTCTTTCTTTAATGGAAGTTTATATAAATTAATGGGGGCTCATATGAAGTTTTAGATTATTTTTTTCAAGTATAAAAACGTTAGTTTGATGGACCCCTCAATTGTAAATAGATCGGCCATTGTTTTGAAATCCTTACAAATTTGTGATGACTTTGCGTTCAGTAGGAAAGTGTGCATAGACAAAGTCATTTTTCTTAGTGCTATAATCCGTTTGGCGCTCATCTTGGGTGCACCAAATATTGATTTTGAGTTTCATGCCACGGTTTTAGATCCTTAATTAGGTTGCTAAACCAACACTCAATGTCTACCCAAACAGTTCCTAAGAGAAACCACTGGACAAAATCCTGCACCTCCAAATTAATTTGCTCTCTCTCTCTCTCTCTCTCTCAGACACGCAAACATACTAATGCATTATCAATAATGTCTCCCCAATTTTCTCGAAATTGTATTCCAATTATATGCATAACATTTTATATTAATCAATTTGCAGGCTGGAATGGGTGGAGGAACAGGCACTGGTGCTGCTCCAGTGATTGCTGGTGTCGCCAAGTCGTTGGGCATATTGACTGTGGGCATTGTCACCACCCCTTTCTCTTTTGAGGGAAGAAGGAGAGCAGTTCAAGCCCAAGAAGGCATTGCTTCTCTGAGAGAAAATGTTGACACATTGATTATCATCCCAAATGACAAGTTACTGACCGCGGTTTCTCCATCTACTCCCGTAACTGATGCATTTAACCTGGCTGATGATATTCTTCGACAAGGTGTTCGTGGTATATCTGACTTAATCACGGTATGGATATTTATTAGAACAATGTAGGGTCTATTTGGTTTAGAATTCGAAAACAGTTTTTTGAAAAGTTCGAAAATATTTTTCAGGAACAGTTTTTGAAATTTGTGAAAATTTGTATTTTTTTTTCTTGAATTTTTTAAAGATTTTTTAATTAAGAATGTGTTGAAAATTAAAATTGGAAGTGACACAATGTGGTTGATTGAAATTTTTTGAAAAACAAGAAGAGAGATTATTGATGTTATCGATTGTTGAGAGATTTTTCCAATTTGATTGAAAAATCAAAATAGCTGCGTAGGCAATGCTTGTTTGTATTTCTGAATCTGTCAAACATGGAAAGGAAATAGATTGTGGGAATAAAAAAATCTCTTGCTGCTCTGTTCCCATATTCAAAACAGAAACATATGGTGGCGTTGGTTTAGTCTTTCTGTTCTGAGATTTCTGTTTCTGTTCTAGGAAAATCGATACAGAAAAGGAACATGGTTCTCTCTTTTATATTCTTAGTTTTTTTTAGAATAAATTTATGGGAACAGAACAGAATTTTCCCATATTTCTATTTTTTTTCCAATTTTTCTGTGAACAGAAACAAAAAATTAGGAACATAAACACTAAACAAGCACCAGTTTTTTTTTCCCTGTTTCTATTCCAAATTTTATGGGAACAGAAAAAAAAAATGTATAAAGAAAATCACTAAAAAACTGATAACCTGTATAATTGGCAGATCCCGGGACTGGTGAATGTGGACTTTGCTGATGTGAGAGCTATTATGGCAAATGCGGGTTCCTCACTGATGGGCATAGGAACCGCAACAGGTATGTAGAAATCCGCAATGTGTAGTTTGTGTACATTTAATATTTTGGATTTTTTAGGGTAATGCCTGTGTTGAAATACGTTATTTATGTATTTTGTTATTTCTGGTATCTTGATTGTAAGGCATTATTAGCCCATTATTTGGGTGATATATTTCCTAATTTAGCCTGCTCCTACGGCTATATAATTGAGAATATAGAACCCATTCTAAACATATTAATACAATACAATATATTATTCTGGTATCTTGATTGTGGCGGAACGTAAGAACCGTCACATCATGTTTGTAGTCTGTTGTCTTTTGCGAGGAATGAATGTTCCCAAATCTTTTTGGCACCCGACAGTTCTTACTGCTGCTTATCTCATTAATCGCACACCGAGCCATGTCTTTACAAGCAAAACCCCCTTCACATACTACAACCCACTAGCACCTTTTTCTCTATCTTACCCTATGTCTTTGGGTGTACATGTTTTGTCCAGAATCGGAGCCCTACTCGCATTAAGTTAGATGATAAATCTATCCGGTGTGTTTTCCTCGGCTATTCTTCCATGTCGAAAGGATATAGGTGCTACAATTCAGTTACTCACCATATTTACCACTTTCTCGATGTTACGTTCCTCGAGACTGGCCCATTTTTTTTTTGGTACTATACTTCTCCACCTATTGAGGCAACCACTACCGAGGACCATACCCCACTTCCGCACCCTATTCCTATATTAGATATATCTTCTCCGCCCACATCACACCCACCACCTGACCCCTCACCCGCCTCCTTACGTGTCTACTCTCGTCATCCATGTGTCTCACATCCCCTGCCGACATCTTCTCCGGACTCAAGTATATTTCCATCTCCCATTATCTCTAACCCTGTTCCCCCTCGTTACCCAACTTGGGAACGTCGCCCATCATCCCGCTACCTCCTTTCATGTTCTACTAATCATTCGATTTCCAAGTATTTGTCTTTTCAGAATCTCTCAGATCAATCTAAATTCTTCATTGGACAAATTGATTCGGTTGTCATTCCTCACTCGGTTCATGAGGCCCTCCAAAATCCAAAGTAGGTTGCCGCTATGCAAGCAAAGATGGATGCCCTACAACGGAATCAGACATGGGAATTGGTTGACTTGCTGACTGGTGAACAGCCGGTTGGTTGTAAGTGAGTCTTCAGTGTCAAATATCTGGCTAATGGATCGATTGATCCGTACAAAGCACGACTTGTTGCTAAGGGCTACACACAAATCCCGGGCAAAGACTTTGGTGCCACTTTTGCCTCGGTTGCTAAGTTGACTACTGTCCGGCTTCTTGTTTCGTTGGTTTCATCCAATTTTGGCCTCTACACCAGTGGGATTTCAAGAATGCCTTACTTAATGGTGACCTGACTGAGACTATTTATATCAAGCCTCTACCGGGATTTCGGACTCAGGGGGAGTATTCGGGCAAAGTCTGTCAACTCCGAAAATCCCTCTATGGACTTAAGCAGTCTCCTCATGCATAGTTCATCCGATTCAGCGAAGCCATCCTTACTATGAGGTTTACCCAGTGTCACTCAGATCATACTTGTTTTATCCATCACCAATACTAGGGATAGTGCATCATTATTTCAATCTATGTGGATGACATTATTATCAGACGATGCACATGGCATTCAGCAGGTAAAAAAAGATCTTGGACAAATTTTTGACATTAAAGATTTGGATCCTCTCCGCTACTTTCTCGGTATTGTGGGTTGCCTCATCTATCTGACTAATACAAGGCCATATCTTATGTATGCTATCAGTGTTGTGAGCCAGTTTATGCACTCACCACGTACACCACATTTGGATGTTGTCTACCATATTCTTCAGTACCTCAAAACATGCCCCAATCTTGGTCTCTTTTATATGACAGGGGCACATGAGGGACTTTCCTGCTTTATAGATGCTGACTATGCAGGATTGAAGGATGATAGACGTTCAACCTCTGACCTGTGCACCTTTAATGGAAGACACCTAATCTAGTGGAAGAGTAAGAAACAATCCGTCGTCTCTCGATCTTCTGTTGAAGCTGAGTTTAGCGCCACGGCTCAAGGAACGCGTGAACTCCTTTAGCTTCGTTCCCTTTTGACCGAGTTAGGACTTCCTGTGGGAAAAATCATCTAAGTTGTTTTGTGATAACAAGTCTACCATAATGTTATCCTTTGATTCAGTCCTTCATGAAAGGACGAAACATATCGAGGTGGATATCCACTTCATTCGTGAGAAAGTCCGATCAGGAATCATCACACGTGTCTTCGTTCCATCTTCAGAACAGATTGATGATATGTTCACTAAGTCCACATGATCATTTCTTCTTCAGTCAGCTATTAGCAAGTTAGGACTCATCAATATTTTCGCCCTAGTTTGAGGGTGGAGTGTTAAAATACGTTATTTATATATTTTGTTATTTCTAGTATCTTGATTGTAAGATATTATTAGCCCATTATTCCGGTGATATATTTTCTAATTTAGCTTGCACCTGTGACTATATAATTGGGAATATAGAACCCATTCTGAACATATTAATACAATACAATATATTATTCTTCTCTTACCCTATATTCTTTTCAATGTAGTTTAGTTTTGCAAATGTTGTCTTGCAGCAAATATTTGGAAATTCGGTGTAGACATTTTGCAATATGGTTCAAAATATTACTATGTAGCAAATATCAGTAGAAGATGGGTTTTTGCCTAAATCAAAATAAACACTGAGAATTTTATGAAATTAATATTAGGCTTTGTGGCCCATATAAAAATAGCTGTAATTGTTTTCTTTATTTAATTTTAATTCACATTTTGAAAGTAATCTAAAAAAAAAAATAGTGCAATTAAATAAAGGATTAATTAATTTCATATTCTATTCTACACTACATTTTTAAAGTGATACCATCAATTTCTACAATTAATTTGTAGTCTCGCAGCTGTTGACGCTTGAACCCGTCAGGATGTGCCATCTGCCACCACCACTCACTTTGTAACTAAAATTTCTTTAGTGACCTTTAGTTACAATGCAATTCAATTTTTTGTTACAATTGACCGCAGAACTACAAATTAAGTCCAAAAACAGATGGAATACAATTGTAAAGTAAACATAAAAAGCGACCATTGAACAAATTGCTCTTAAATAAATGTACCGGTTCAGTATTTTTTGTTTGGTGTTTTTGTTCTTTGTTATGTTGTTTCTTTTATTTATGGAAACAGAAACAGAAATATGGGGATAGAAGAAATATTTCTGTTATGTTCTCAACTTTTTAGGAAAAAATTCATGGAACAGAATCGAAACAGATTATTTTTTGTTTCAAGTTTCTGGTAACAAACACACACACACAAAAAAAAGGGAACATAAACACTAAGGCCCCGTTTGGTAACCATTTCCATCCCATTCCATTCCCAGATTTTTGGGAATTCTGTTTGGGAATAGTATTTGGTAATTTTTGTTTCCGTTTCCATTTCATTCCCATTTGAGAATTGTGCCCACTTTTTTCTTAAGAAATGAGAAACAAAAAAAAGTTGTTTCTCATTATTCCCATTCCATTCCCAAAACCCATGGTCACTATTCACCTACCGCCCGCCGCCGCCGCCAGCGGTCATCTCCGGCGACCGTCGCCGGTCACCGTCCGGCCGGAAATTTTCCGGCCACTTCCGGCAGTCGCCGGCGACGACGCCATTGTCTTCCGGCCGGCGTCGCCGGCGCCACCGCCGTCCGGTCATCGCCGGCGGGGGGCACGCCGTCTCCGACGCCGGAGAACCGTCGGCGGCCGGCGACGGCGCCACCGCCGTCAGGCCAAAACAGAAAAGAAAAAAAAAAAAAAAGATTTTAGGATAAAATCGTTACCAAACACAATTCCCTTCCCAAAACAAAAAAAAAAATTATCGTTACCAAACGCGATTCTACTCCCAAAAAGAAAACAAAATTCTCATCCCATCTCATCTCATTCTATTCTCATCCCACTGCTGGAATGGAAACAGAAACGGTTACCAAACGACACCTAAACAAACGCCACCTTAGTTATTGCACATGTGAACATCTTATTATTTTTATACAGGGAAAAGCAGGGCAAGAGACGCTGCACTAAATGCCATTCAGTCACCTTTACTAGATATTGGCATAGAGAGGGCTACGGGAATTGTCTGGAATATAACTGGTGGTAGTGATTTGACATTGTTGGAGGTTCTCTCTATCTCCCTCTCTCTCTCCCTCCCTCCCTCCCTCCCTCTCTAAGACACAAACTCATTCTCTTTCATATGTGATTTCAGGTGAATACTGCAGCAGAAGTTATATATGATCTAGTGGATCCTAATGCCAACTTAATATTTGGAGCAGTCGTGGATCCGACAATAAGTGAAAAAGTTAGTTTTCTTTGATTTGAAATTTGCCGCTTTATCAAATACAACAAAGAACACGCCAGCACAAAATAGTAACGAAAGTTGATATCTTCTGATTTCCAAATAAAACAATAAATTTTCTATTTTATTGGATTTTTAAGAATATTTAGTATTAGTGCCTCTAGGCGTATGGGGTAGTCGCTAGTCTATGTTGGGTTTATCCCACATTGGTTGTGGAAGGGGCTGGTGGTTTGGTTATAAATGTGAGGAAAAGTCTCACCTGATGAGCTAGTTTTTGGGATAGTGAAAGGTCTAAGACCACCCTACACTGGTATTAAAATCTAGGTTACAACAAATTTGGCACAATTGCCACAAAGGGAGAGACTGATCGGCAATTAGCCAACCAAAGGTCCTGTGTGTGAGGGAGAGATTGTTGGATTTATCCCACATCGGATGTAAAGAGACTGGTAGTCATGTTATAAATATGAGGGAAAGACTCACTTCATGAGCTAGTTTTTGGGGTAGAGAGAAGCACAAGACCACCCTATAGTCTACAATATAAATCACAACATGTTTTTCCAAAAATTTGGATGTTTCAGCTTTTTATGAAGCAATTTTGCAACAATGGAAAAAAGAAAAGAAAAAGAGCATAATAAGGTTCGTCACATCCAATGAGAAGATTCATCGGGTTTTATTTTTTTTGTCAGATGCCATTGTAATTGAATTATTGATTCTATTGGATTTCTTTTGGTGCAGGTTAGTATAACTCTAATTGCCACTGGATTCAAACGCCAAGAAAGCGATGGGAGGCCCCTCCAGGTTATAACTTAACGCTACCCTGCTCTTAAAGAAATAGTAAATAAAGTAAACGAAACTGGAACCCCTTTTGCACGACGGTCATCCACCCACCATCACCGATAGTCTAAAGAGTAAGGTGGTGTTTGATTAGTGTTTCTTTTTCTTTGTTTATGTTCTCAAAAATGTTTAGCATGAATAGATATATACTCCCCATTTGTTTAGTGTTTTACGTTCGCAGATCTTTTATTCTGTTCCCAGAAAAGTAGAAATGGAAACAGAAATTTGGGGGGGGGGGGGGGGGGGGGGGGGGGGGGTGAATTTATTGCCATAATTTAAGAACAAATTGTTAGCTGTTTTATGTTTATGTTCCACGAAACTAGGGAAAAAAAGTTATAAACAAACGCCACTGTAGAAACAATAAAAAAGATACTGATTTTGTTCTGTTTTCAAAGTTTTGGTAGAAATTTCTGGCAACAGATTTGAAACACAATTATCTTTCTGTAATTTTGTTTCTGTTCTAAGTTTGTTCCAGGAGCACAAACCAAAAAAAAAAAAAAAACAGAAACACAAGCTAACCAGTTTCTCCTGAAATGCGGAATTCAGATGAATCAACTACCGAGGGAAGATGCAAACCTCGGAAAGAATCGACAATCACCGTTCTCAGAAAGCGGTTCAGTTGAGATCCCAGATTTCTTGAGGAAGAAAGGGCGCTCCCGCTATCCGAGAGTTTAAAAATGGATCTTCATTTTCCATCTTTTGGCATAAAACTTTTTCACCCCAATTTACCTTCAACTTGTTTTTCAGCAAACACCTAATAATAAATCATGCTTGTCCTATCCTATGTGTATACATGAGACTTAACTGGTTTTGTACATGTTTCCTGTAGAGATTAATGAAATTGTCTTTCTTTTGTGATTCAATTGTATTTTTCTTCACACGAGCTCTTTTATTCTTTTTCTTTTCCTTTGATTGGGACCTATGTGGTTGCCTTAGAAGGTTTGATATTGGAATTATTCAATTCCATGGAATTAGAATTAGAAATGAACGAATTTCTAAGACCCCGCTTAAGGATGTAAGTGTTACCTGAAAACCCACCTTGCCCCGCCCTAGTTGCCCATTCGATGCCGGGTCGGTTGATTATTAATATATTTTTCCTCCTTCCTCCCGAACCCAACCCATCCAAACATAGAAACACTTCGGCCTGGGTATCCATCTATTCATACCCAGTGCGCCCGAATTCTAAACCCTAATAATATATATTTATCAAATACTCCCCCTAAAACATGACATAATATGAAAAGACCCCATGTAGATATAATCCTAATCATTCCATTTCAAAATCCAACCCTAGCACCGCTCTCTTCCTCCTTTCTCTCTCTCTCTCTCTCTCAATCCCAAAGCCGTCTCGTCCATGAGTGTTGAATGTAACATCCAATGTAATAGAAATAATATCAATTAATATTGAAAATAACACAAATTATATACGTGTTGAATGTAACATAACTTATTAATAAATGTGATTTGAATGTTAAATGTTCTCAACTGTGTTTTGATAATGTATAAGACCATGTCGTGTTAATTGTAGTATGAATGTAAAAACTGAAAATTCTGAAAGTATTATGAATGTGAAAATTGAAAATTCTAAAAGTATTATATTGAATGTAATACGAATCTGAAACTAATGAAAAAATAGTGAATGTGATATCATTTTGAAGATTTTATTTAGACGCATCTAAATATATAATTAGATCGTAAAAAAATATGTGCAACAATAATTATTTTGATTTTAATAAAATGATTTTGTGTGAAACCATTAAATATAGAAGATTTCAATCCCGTGAATCACGTAGGAGCCAATTAGTTAATGCCAATTTTCACCTTTTTTTAAATTGGGGAGTAAATTGTTCATACAATCTGTACAATGAGACTATTTGGTTCATTTTAAATTAGTTGGCATTAATTGATAAATTGATGCTTAATTTATACTCATTTGGTAATTTTTATTTATTTATTTACTTTTTTTTTTCTTTGAGAAATAACTCTAGAAACTTTGCCAAAATGGTCAAACACAATTTTTAAAGTCACTTCCACGAACATAAACACAAATATAGTATATATATGTGAGTAGGTCATGGGCTGGACTTTCCACAGAATATTACAAAAAAATGTTATGCCCTAACCCAGCCCAGCCTTATGGTCGGACCCTATATTTTGCCCAAGTTTGGCCCTACCAAAAAACATTTAAGCCCAAGCCCGGCCCCTAGGGCCGACTCAGCCCTATAATTTTTTTATAATTTAAAAAATAAATATTAAAATACAAATAAAAATTATAAAATACAATTAAAATCCACATTTCACATTAAAAAAAAAAAAATCATCCATACCCAAATAAAATGAATAAAGTCATAATTCGATATTAGGCTTAAAACTTTTATATATATAGGGACTAGTTAGTCCTAAAATAAAGTGGTCGTGTCCAAATCCAATCTTAAAATTAATCAGGTTTAAATTTTTAGGCTCTGCCATTGTCCTCGGCTCAAAATTTAAGTCCAAACTCTTTAAAAAAAAAAAAAACCCCATAAAAAAGTAGTAGGCTGGGCCATGATGAGCCCTATATATGACATGACATATTGAAATAACAAAGGGGTGGAGGGACTCAAGACTAGGGGTGGCAATGGGCCGAGCCTACCTGAAGCCTGGGTCCGGGCCCATCCGGCTTTTTTTATATTCTTGGATTTCAAAATAATTATACGGTTCTTTCTTTCTTTTTTTTTTTTTTTTTTTTTTTTTTTTTTTTTTTTTTAACACTTGAAAGTAATAGGATTTGAACACTTGACAACCTTACAAACCACTAGGTTACAAGTCTTAATTATGTATACATATAAAGTGGAAATAATTAAACAGTAATGTTCAATTGTCAAAATAATTTTAAGTTTTAAAACATTTATTATTCTTTTTCTAAAAATATATTTTTTTATTAAATTTATATAAATTATAAATTAATATAAGACTTATTTTTTTTTTTTTTTGACTTCGTTAAAATTTACTTTTAGTTTAAAAAAATAGGTATTCTATTCAAAATTTCAAACTTAACAAAAGAAATTTGAGAATTAAATATAAGATTTTATGCATATGTTGTAGTACTAGGGGTATTAATTGTACTTCAATTGGATCTAATTAAATTGGCGATGAAAATTCAACTTCAAATTTATGAAATTCATGATCCTCATGAATTTCATCTAAATAATGAAACAAATTAAAATTCAGGTTAGTCATATCAGATATGAATAAATAAATAATAAAAAATAATAATCAACAATATAATAGTAGGAAATCAAATTAATGTTACCGAAAACGGAGCTAATAATTTAAGACGGTAAAGGATATTAGGTGAATAATAATAAATATACATATGTGTGTGTGTATGTATATATAAAATATGTACATAAAGTCAAAAAATATTAAGTCTTATATTGATAAAGTCTTATATCATTTGGATTTAATTGAATTGACGATGAGAATCTAACTTCAAATTCATGAAATTCTTGATCCTCATCTGAAAAATGAGATAAATTGAAATTTATGCAATCATTATCAAATATGAATAAATAAACAATTAAAAATAATAATCAACAATATAATAGTAGAAAATCAAATTAATGTTGCCGAAAATGGAGCAAATAGTTAAAGACGGCGAAGGATATTAAGTATTAGGTGAATAATAATAATATATATATATATATATATATAAAGTCCAAAAAATAAAATTTTATATTAATAAAGTCAAAAAAATATAATTTTTAAGTTTCAAATAAATTTAGTTATAAGAGAAATATTTTTGAAAAAAGGATAACAAATGTTTTAAAATTTAAAACTATTTTGACAATTGAACATTACTCTTTAACTCTTTCCACTAGATACTATATATATATAAAAAAAATAAAAAAAAATAAAAAAATAAATTAACGGGCCTTAGATTTGGGCTTCGGGCTTGGGCCTTGACTAGCCAGAAAATCCGACTTCGGTTCAGGCTCCTATAAAAATAGTCAAAGCCCGAGCCCAACCGAAAACCTTATGGGCTCGGGCTCGGGCGACCCTAATCCCGGGCTTCGGGCTTTTTGGAGAGGTCTACTCAAGATGGAGACAGGCCCACGCGGAAACCCTTGTCAAGAGAGAAAGTGGGACCACTTCAATAACGGTTCTGAAAGTGATTCCATTTTGTTTGCATTTTAAAACTCCAGGTTTTCGACCAATAACGATATTTAGGATTAGAGCATCTCCAACCGTTCTTATATTAAATTTTTGGTTAAAATAAAAAATAATAATTTATATCTTATAATTAAAAATAGACGTGAAGTTTTCAAAATAAACAATAATCAATTATTCTTCGTCTCTCAAATCTTATTCTCCTAAAATTGAAGGACTAAAATTAATCCTATATTAAAAAATATAATTTAATACATAATTTTAATAACACATTTAATACATTATCTTTTTTTTTTTTTTTTTTAAATCATATGTATTAAAAAAGTTGAACTCTATAAAAATTCAACATCTTACACATTGCGCGGGTATAAACTAGTTAAAAAATAAGATCCAATAAATTACCTAAATCATTTCCTATTTTAGAGAAAATATATTTGATTCTCCCATGTAAAGAATCATAGTTGTTTTCTCCTTTTCTCTCTTTCTATTTATCTCTCCCTCTCTATCTCTCTCTCTCTTCATAGGAAATTTATTATTTAGTCACCTAAATATATAGAAACAAAAATACCCAACTATTATAATTAAGTTTTTAGTCCCAGAGATTTTTTAGAAAATGATGCCTAAACTTCGGCCACCTTTTTCCATAGAATTTACGAACCCATGCTATTCTGACCTCCAAGGCTCGAATTACTTTAATTAAGTTTTCGATCCCCAAAGAATTTTTTTAGAATACAGTCCATGTTCTTTAACCATCGTTTTCGCTTAATTTATATAAAATGTCATTTTGTAAAATATAGTAATATGTGAACATTCAAATTTTTATTTTTCATTTTTTAAACATTTCATACATGTTAACTGGGCATGATTGGCCTGTTGTGAATGTTCAAAATGTTTATATGAAAATTCATGCCCTCTTGTTATATTTTACTGCAAAATAAATAATTAAACTACTATGAATGTTCACAAAATTTTGAAACAGCACCTCACAATGCACCAGATTTAATAAAGATGTCAGTGTGTATATTCACGCTTCTGTGAACTTATGTGAATGTTCATAATATTGAGAACAAATAAAAATAGCCGAATGTAATAGCGATTATCGGTATGAACATTCATACTACTATTTAAATAGCTGTGAATGTTCAGGGAGGAAAATATAAAAAAAATAAAAATTAAAACTTAATCCAACCAAGGGTGAAAGTGTGATTAATGTTATTTACAAGAAAACCCTAATGCCACTATGTCGATTGTAAAGTGTGAACCTTCAGATGTCACAAATGGTGGTGGCGAATGACGAACAATGATGGCGAATGGTGAATGGCGCGGCGACGACATTGGTTGGGATGGGTGTGGGCGGTGGCGATGGTGGTGACATTGATTGTGGACGATGACTGTAGTAAGTTTCCAAATAAAAAAAATTTCAGTTCTAGAAAATTCTAGAGGCGGTGGCGACATTGCGGATGGTGAACGACAAATAGTGCCTCAACAACGTCGGAGATGACGGATGTGGACGGCAATGATGGTGGCGACATCGGTTGTGGATGGCGACAGTAGTAAGTTTCCAGATCTGGAAAATTTCAGAGGTGGCGGCAACATTGTGAATGTCAAATGGCACGGCGACGACGTCGGCAATGATGGATGTGGACGACGATGAGGGTGGCGACATCGATTGTGGACGAAGGCATTGGCACAACATAGGCAACAATGGTGGTGGCGAAAAGAAAGAGATGCCACTGAAAAATGAAGAGAGGAAGAGATGCATCATATTGAGGTTTCTCTACATTTTTCTTCACATAATACGAGAGGCTAATCACCAAGAAGAAACCTCGCGATAGCTTAGAGGATTTTAGGTGGCGTTTTCTTCTACTTCTAATAAATTGGGATGATAATTCTATTTTCATTTTAGAATATTCCAAAAATAGAAATGTGTTTTGTAGCAATCATTCTCACAGAATTGTTTTTTTTTTTTTTCTTTCTTAAAGTTAAGAGAATAGAAACAAAAAACAAGTTTGGTTACAACAGTCGTTCCTTTTTTTTTTTTTTTTTTTTTTTTTTTCTTCCCTTTAAATGTATGTTGGCCGACAAGGTGGTGGTGGGAGGTCAGCGAGATGGTAGTGAAATTTTTTTTTGTGTGAATGAATAGGAATTAACATTTTTTTAATTTCTCACATTATCAAGAAATTTAGAAATTACTTCAAAATTATTTTCAAAATTTTGGAAAAAAAACTTATTTACCAAAGAAAATGTGAAGGATGAATAATGGTAAGTTTCACTTACGGTGGTGTTCAAACATGAAATAAGAGTTAGCCTAGCTACCTCTAAGACGACCACAAGCGCCCTGGCAATGCACCACCGCATGTTTCTTTTCTACATTAATTTTCCTTTCTTACTTTGCACATATCAAATTGTTTTTATTGCCCAACTCACCATTCACCAACATAATATTTTAACACGGTCATTTTCAAGAATTAAAATGTGATAAAAATATATTTGATGAAAAAATAAAAAAGATAATATTTTTATTCATTATAAAAAAGAATTATTTACTATTTGGACTACATTGAAATTAAGAGACCAAATGTGTAAAGTACTAAACATGAGAAACTCTCCAAATTTGAAGGACAAAAATGTCATTTTTCTTTTTCTTTCTCAAGATAAAATTAAAATGGAATGAGAGGGAGATATTTGTAGAGCGAGTGGAAAACTGGTAGTTGAAAATGTACATCAGAAAATATCTATTCTAATTCTCATCCAAACAAGTCGCTGTCATTAATTAAATGACAAATGTAGTTGCCTCCATGGACTATTATTCTACTAAAGTACCCATAATACCCTCCATACTAATCAATTCCTTCATTCCCATTGGCCAAAAGCTAAAAATCAGAACACTCAGAAATGAATCTAAAGATCCTCTCCAAGGAATCCTCTCTCTCTCTCCCCTCCCTTCTCTTTATGATACAATTTGTAATTTTGTGTAGATGTAATACTATAATATAGACATTCCAATTTTATTTTATTTTTAAATATATATTCGCAAGAGAGCTATCAAAGAGGGAAAGGTGAATTGGACATTTAAAATTTAAACAATTAAATTAAACACAAATTTTCAATTTTCCTAAATTAATTATTATTTTATTAAGCAACGGAAATGTGTTTATCTGGATGTACACCCAAACAAACAAAAAGATAACAATGCAGTACACAACGATATATCCTGGTTCGGCAAGCTATTCTTACCTACATCCATTCTTCCGAGTTCCACAGAGATTCGCAATCCACTAAACCCCTAATTCCTTTCACAGGTAAGAACCAAAGTCTTACAATTTTTTATAAGCTGAAGACTACCCTAATTCTTTTCCCAGACTCAAAATCAAATCCTACTTATCTTGATTCTTTTCACAGGCTCAGAATTAACATTTATAACCTTGATTTTTTTTACAAACTCAGAATCAACCTATTACTCTATCACTTATCATTTTCACAGACTTAGGAAGAACCTTTACAATCACACTTAATTCAATTACAGGAAAAATTAAAATCTAATCTTTTCAAGGGAAAGACTAACCTAATCTTTTTGCAGTCAAACCCTAATTTTTTTCACAGGTAAAAGATATAAACCCTAACTATCCTAATTACACACCGACCTAGACGTGTCTAATCCGCTTAAACTCGCAAATACAAAAAAAAGACAAGTTTCTTCCCGCAAGAAATAACTATCACCTCAATATAGATATACTCAATTAATAGTTCGAATAAAAACTATGTGACAAATACAATGTGAGGTAAAATAAATCTAATTATAAAAATAAACGGGTAGCACAAAAGTAGCACGTAATCAGATACTCAGTAAAAGTCGTTTAAATTTTTTTCAAGAATTAAGTTCAAAAACTCTTTTTCTAATATGCCTTAACCAAGTAATGAATTATAAATAATCTAAGAAAGCAATAAATAGAATTTGAAAGGATCGCACTAGGATTCACCGAAAGCAAGAATGATTTCATAATAAGAAACGCAAACCGGTGACGCAAACAATGAGCACTTTAGATCAAGAACTTGAATATAATCTCTCTTAGAAGTATTAGCAATAATATCTCTCTTAAATAGCACAAATCTGATAGTTCTTGATGTGTTACTAAAACAAGACCTCCAACGACTAGTTTTCAAATATTATGTCATTCAGTGATACCCCCAAGACCCCATATATCATGCATGTTCAAAATAGATTTTTTCATTTAAAATATTATTGGGAAATCTCATTTTGGTCCTTAAAATATTTTGTAAATCGAAATCCATTGAAATAGGAAGAATTAAATCACTTTAATTAAAAGAATATTTAAATAAATGGACCAAATAGTAAGGGATCACATATCTCTTAGTAGTTAATAAAAATAATTTAGATTTTCTTAAAAATATCCCTTGGATCATAAAAAACTGATAGAATTGATCAAAACAATCTCAGTAACAGGTTTGACTGAACACGTCAATCGACTGGCTTATAGTTGTCGGTTGACCGACCTGTGTAATGATCACTTGATTATTACATTAATCTGATTGATTGACCGATTACTCTCGGTTGGTTGAGTGATTGAATCAAATTGGTCCCATTCTTTTCTTTTTCAGCTATTGTTCTCATCAATTGACCAACCCATCTTGTCAGTTGATTGAATGGATCAGTATGTCACCCAATTCATTTTCAAACGTTTTATTTAGCTGACCAATCCCTTTCACCACTAGACTGAATTAACCCAAAAAACTTCTCATTTTAAGCATAAAAACTAATTTTTCACTTAGGTCATTAAACAAAACTATTTCACATATTTAGCACATTGAAAATCATACTTTAAACACATAAATTAACCACAACACACATAAGATTAATTCATTTTAAAGTGTCGTGCGTGATCCTAACTCGGGTTCCATTAAGAGTTTATAAGTTGTTGGCCCAGAGATTGATCCAAGAGGCGGTGAATTGGATCTATAAAAACTTTCCGTACATCTTTCTACTAAAATCTCAAATCAAATTTGTTAGTTCTTGTGATTATGTATCCGTGGAAAAATCAATCAAATCAAAATAATCAAAATAAAAAGTAAGGGATAGAGACAATTAAACCACAAGACACGAGATTTATAATAGTTTGAAAAAACCTTTTTGCCTATTCCACTCCTATGCACTCTTGACAAAGAGTTCTAGCTCACTAATCCTTAAACTTCTTACGGGTGATGATTAAACGATTTACAATATTTGATAGGTGTAAAATACCTATCTACTTCTAAGCCGAAATTACCAGTTTTCAAGTGTTTTATTAATGTTTTAATTGCGTTTTAGTTTTTTTTTTATATAAATCAGATGTAGGAACATAAACAAGTGACAAACGAGCAAAACGGTGGGAAAACGGTAAAGAAATATGAGAGAATAAGGTTTCAAGAACAGCAAAACCACCGTTTAGACGAGGAAACCACTGCCTAGGTGGAGAAGGGTCAGGGAGTTGGAGTGCAGTCCACCGCCTAGGCAAGAAAACAACTGCCTAGGCAAAAAACTGTCAGAAAGTTGAGAGCTGCTCTACCGCCTAGGCGAAAAAAACCACCGCCAAGGCGAAAAATAATCAAGATGTCTTGTGCCGCCCACCGCCTAGGCAGAAAGCAAACCGACTTAACCTCTGCCTAAACAGAGAAAACCACCGCCTAGGCGGAGAAACGACAGAGAGTTGGTATTGTTTTCACCGCGACACTGATCCCCACCGCCACGGTGATGGAACGACAGAAAGATCCTGAAGTTCACTGCCTCTTCCACTGCCGTAGTGAAGGACAAACTGATTTACCCACCACCACGACGGTAAATCCTACCACCACGGTGGTCAGCTCTGCACAGACAAGAAGATATTTTTAGATCTTTTTGAAACCTTAGGCTTATAAATACCACTTTCCCACGTCTGAAACAGGTTGTTGAATGTTCCTAACCCTAATATAGTGTTCTTTAGCCATTCTTGAGAGATCAAGGAGAAGGTTCATCATTTAGACGAGGACGAAACATTTGCGGAGCGATACATAGAGACAGTGGACCGTTTCACTTTCAGATTTGATCGTTCTTCTCCTGTTTTTATCTTTGTAATTACTTTTCCATATCAAATGATATTGAACCACTCTTGTTTTGTATGTTATATGGCTAGGATCATGTAGTATTAGATAAATATTACTTAAGTGTTGTTGTAAATCATGTAATGCTAGTTTGATTTAATATACGTTACTTTAATGGATGTTTGTCTAAATCCGATTGTGTTTACCGTTATTCTTAATATTATGCTTGTTATGATAAACCGAAAATACGGGGTTTGACACTCGGGAGAGGTAACCCCAGATTCGAACTAGGGTTAAACAACGCGACGTTCTAATGACCCGAGAGGGCGTTAGAACGTGTGCAATCCATGACGTTGGTTTCACGACTCATGTGACTATGTGTTCGAAAAGAAGTTCAAGGGGGACCTCGGTATCAACGCGAAGTCATATATTCGTTTGCTTTACACTCGGAAGAGGGAGTGAGCGAGTTATAGATATAGAGATTGTCGGATAGGATAAACACCGTTATAGTTAACTAAACAAAGTCAAGTATGTATTACGTGAAAGAAATCAATACCTAGGTAATTAATATAGTTAGAACTAACCTAATAGTTGTCATTTATCTTAGTTGTAATTAAAATACAAACAATTCTTGAAAAGTCGAGATAATATAAGACTATGAAAATCACGGTATTCAATTAAGTTGCACGGTTCCAAAAACTTGGTGGCCGCAATTAATGCGCTGTCACTTTCACCGCAAGCGTACAGATCAAGTTTTAGTATAGTGGACCTTTTGGTCGGGTATCGTATCCACAAGGATTGGTTGATATTACTATCGAGTACCGCGATTGTCATAACCTAACTTTATTTAGGCGTTAAAAATGGAATATAATTTATACTAATACTAAATTAAAATACTAATTTAATTAACTATACTATAAATACTATTTGGAGATTTGTTAGGGGAGTAGATTGCCTAGGGATTAACTTTATTTACTTAAATGCGTTTAATTTCGTTTTAGTTAACATTAACGGTGTTCGGCGTATCCGACAATCTCGATTTGTAAATTCCCTCGCCACCTCTTCTGAGTGTAAGACGGGAGAATATGTGACTTCGTGTCAATGCTGATGTCCTTCTCAATGTCTCAACGACTCTAGGTCATGTGAGTCTCGCCCCAACGTCATCGATTACACACGTTCTAACGCCCTCCCGGGTTGTTAGATTGTCGTATTGTGTTAACCCTAGTCCGAATCCAGGGTTGCCTCTCCTGAGTGTCAAACCCCGTGTTCTCAATATATCTAAACTAACATATAATCATAGAAAACACGGCAATACAATCGAAATTATAAGGAACAACCATAAACGAAACACAAATTCAACCAAAACTACATTTTCATAAATAATATGTTAATCCCTATTACAATCCATGTTTAGCTCATGGCCCTAACTATTTATATAATGTAAAACGAGCTAAACATGCTCAAATAATAATCCTAAGATAAGAGATAAAGAGATAATCGAGAGAAACTAGCCATAATCCGAAGATTTGTCGTTAAGACCGTTCCAAGATCGCTTATCTTTTGTTGCTTTGTGTTATTCCCCTTTGGATTTTCTTGAGCTCCCCCAAAACACTCTCTAATACGATAAGAATATTCTTATGGGTGAAGAACGACCTTTCACAATCTTTTTACGAGTGAAGATCAAATTGTTCACAATCTTCTTTCCAGCGAGATTGGTCTGTCACAACCAAAGGCCCCTCATTTGGTCTCTTCAACTTCTTCACGAGATGATCTTTGATGTGGTGATGTTGATGATATTCCTTGCTTGGATATTTCTATGAAGTACAATCTCTCTATACAACACTCAAAATGGTTTTGTAATCTAACTTACAAAATTAACCCCGAAGCTCTAAACACTCTCTATAAAGACTATAACACTTTGACTCATTAGTGTTTAGTGCTTCTCACAAATATCACTCAATAAAATATAGATGAACTTTAAGCACAAGAGTGATCACACAAGAAGTGTAAGATTAAGAATTAAAGATATGAAGTTGAGGAATATCACTTTGTAGTATAACTCTTTAAAGTTGTTTGGTGTGATTGATCTTTGTAGCTCACTTGATTGACTCACTTGGTTAGTTCTTTCAGCAATCTTCCTCCTTTTATATATGTAGATAATATAGGGAGTATATCACAATTGGATAGATGAGAGGATGTAACCGTTGATGAGCTCTCTCCAAAATTGTCAAGACAAGAATGAGGCTCCTTCCCATTAGCTCTAGGATAGTCTTGATTCCAACAACCTTTTCTCAATAATTAATTACTCCACAATCTCAACAAGTTGCACAAATCATGGATATAATGAATACAATAACTGTTTTACAATTAATCACATGTATTAAAATTTAAATATTGATATATTTTCTTGATTCCACGAAGAAAGGGTATGAACACAATGTGGTGGATACATAACTCAAAAAATGTGTAATGAAAGTTGGTTGGACTCTTCTCAAGATATACTCATTAAATTAATGAGAAGGTAAGAGAGCAATTAAAAGGAGACAATCAAATGGTTGAGCATTAAATTAGCTAACCCAACCTAAAAAGTTAAACATTGTTTAATTAAAAGTATTCCCACTTAGTAGTCTTGACAAAAACATCCCCTATACATTTATATATACAAGTGCACGAAATTGAGCATTCAAATACATGATGTGTAATGTATTTATACATGAATACAATCCATTTGAATACTTAGAAGTATTTCAAAAGGTTCAACACTCAAAACACATTTCTCATGTTGAAAACAGATTTTTTTGAGTCATTGAGCCAAATTGTCAATTAAACTTTCATATAATGTCATGTATATCCATCAAGCACATATATAACTTGTAGACACATTATATAAACATATCAAAACATGAATTGAACAATTATAATAAGATTTGATATGTAAAACCAATTTTGAGTTAATGACAAAAATCAATAAAATGTAATCTTGAATGTTTCAAACGATTTTGATCAAGTTTCTTCAATTCAAGATTGTTTAGCTCAAATTGAATGATGAAAATATGTTAAACAATTATTATAAGGTGTAGGAATCATCATATAACAATTAAAACAAACAAACATCATCAAATCATCAAGCCGAAAACAGAGCAGGAGAGAGAAAACATTCTGCTCGGAAATAGTCAACTACATTTGGCACAAGTAGTCGACTACGTGTACTACAATGTTTTCAAAAATTCTATTTTTCATTCGTTTTTTTATTTTTGGCCTTGATTCATGACCGTTTATCATCCTAAATACTTTTAAAACATGTAGTAATGATATTTAAAGTGTTTTAATGATTGAAAAAATACAATATACCTTGTGATCATATTGAAAACTTATTTTTTCAATATTTGCATAATTATGATCAAGATGTGAAATTTTCAATTGAGTAAGGTATGAACAATCTTATTATATGAATAATGATATAATAATGATATAGACATATTCAAAACATTATATAAAGTGTTTTCATATTGAAATTATGCAATGTACCTGATGATGACATAGAAATCAAGTTTAAGCAATTTTAGCATATTTGTGATCAAAATGTGAATTTCACATATATGGGTATATCGATTAAAGCGATGACACGTATTGTGATATATAAGCATATTGGACATGTTAGAATCGAGATATCACAAATATATACATATATTGATTATATTATCATTGTAAGCATATAATAAGAATTTTAAATATGTAATGCATGGAAGGTGTATCTTGAACACATCATATCATGATATAAACATAAAGATGAACCTATTTGATCAAGTGTATCATTTTGTTATTGTGCAATAACTATTTTTAGAATGTTGTTTCAAGCAATGCATGCAATGTATCTTTTGATCACATTGAAAATAAGTTTTCTCAATTTAAGCGTAATGTGATCAATATGTGAATTTTTCTAATAATCATATGTTGAACAATTCAATCACATGTATCATGATATAATCATATAATGATCATGTTCAAATCATAATATCATGAATGTATGCACTCTTGGTGTATGTGTGCATCCTAATGAGTTAAAGTATATAATTTCTTTAAGAGTGACATCTTATAGATTTAATTTTATAAACTTAATCTTACTTAAGTCTTGTACTCTTGATATCAAGATTATACCTGTATTTTACACTTAATATTCCATAATGGTGAGCACAATCAATGAATAATTTAATCTTAATACCCGCACTTAAGATTTCACATTGGTTAATACACTAAGGTATGATTCAATCAATACACATTAGAACATATAATTTGTGTCTAATATTATTATTGTGACATCATCATATCACTAATATTGATATCATCACAACATATATTGTGACATCATCAAAAAACATATATTGACATCATAAAAACATATATAGCAACAATCTCTCCCTTTTTTTATGATGATAACCCTTTGATGGATTGTCACACAAATTATATGAACAAACTCCTTCTAAATATATGTATTATATAGAAAATATCAATTTAAGTATATATGCATATTCAATCTATATCTTTCTCCCCTTTTGAGATCATCAAAAAGATTATAAATATATAAGCATGATGGGGTGTAGAAATAGGATTGGAAGCAAAACAAAAATATCAATTGTTGGTAAGAATATACTAATTGTTTGATATATCAATTAAGCATATCAATTGATGATACTCTCATATTCAATAACAAATAAAATCAACTAAGTTCAAGTAGATAATTTTTTTTTCACATATAATGCTTATCCAATTTGGATTAAGCTCCGCCTGAATATAGCACACTATAATTTAATCTTGTAGAAAATCTCAAGCAATAATTGACATGTTGATACCAATAATATTTTGTGCTAAATTGGTTTACTCCTTAATTAAATCATCATTGAAGCATGAAAATAGAG
Organism: Eucommia ulmoides; assembly: GCA_016647705.1. Taxonomy (NCBI): domain Eukaryota; kingdom Viridiplantae; phylum Streptophyta; class Magnoliopsida; order Garryales; family Eucommiaceae; genus Eucommia; species Eucommia ulmoides. The sequence continues at coordinate 16,638,959 of CM028335.1, read as the reverse complement.
TAAACGAGGTAATATCAATTATTCAATATCAATTTGTTGATATTGATGGCGTTTAGACAAATAATTCACGTTTTCAATATCAATGTCACTTTCAACAAAAATAAATGAATGAGTAAGCTATAGAAAATAAGCATTGCATTAATGTTTTAATAAACTCCCTTTATCAAGATACCAATTTTTCAACATATCAAATCTTTTGATTTGAATTTATAAACATTTAAGAACAATGAGGTATAAATACTAATCATTTTAAGATCAAGCACCAAGTGATAGATGTGATCTATCTATATATTTCCAAACTGATTTTGTTAGTTTTAGAGTTGTTTTATAGTTATTTTTATATGTTTTTATTCTTTTTGTATTAAAACAGGTGCGTGGAGTGAAAATGTATGAAATCGAAGCATAAACGATGAGATCGAACCAAAAGCGGTCGAAGAATGGTGGAAAAATAAGCTCAGAGGCAAAACTGTGAAACAAGCCCACTGCCGCGGTGTCCAGACCACTGCTGTAAAATCTAAATCGTAAAATGTACGTCATAAATAGTTGCATTTAGGGCATTAGAAAATTTTAGAGTAAAATTTTATTGATTAAAAAATTCAAATCAAAAGTTGGGGGTCAAATTGGAAATTTAGAAACATAAAATTAAAACTTAAGATTTAAATTGACAATTATAAATCAAAAAGTAAAAATATTAAGGGTGAAATTATAATTTTTGAAACTTTTAAAAGTTGAAATTCATTAAAATTAAGATCTTAAGGGAAATTAGGGGAGGAAAGTACCATTTAACTGTTTTTTTTAAATACACACACACACATATATATGAACATCGTGGGTGTGAGTGACGGGAGACCACCGGCCAGCAGGGAGAGAAAGATCAATTTTTTCTTGAATTGGCGTTCCTTCGACAGCATAGTCGTGGCTGTTATGGGTGTGCGTGATCGTGTGGACATCGTTGGCAGTTCTAGGAGAGAGAGAGGGTGGTTCGGCCAGTGGCGTGATTCGTCAACGGCGTGGCAGTGGGCGTTCTTAGCATCGCTGGTGAGCGGGAGTTGCTGATCGCCGTCCAACCATCGACGATCGTCGGGCTGGTGAGTATTTATGTGTATTTCCTCTAATTATTTTGGTGGGTGTGTGCATGCATGAGTGTTGCGAGTTTGGTCGGTAAATTTCTGGCAGTGTGGGTTGTGCTCTGTTTTCTTCTTCCGACAGCGTGTGGTTTGTGCGTGTGTGTTCTGATTGTCCAGTTAGTGTGTGTGTGGGGGGGGGGGGTGTTGCGTCGGTGAGAACCCAGCAAAAAAAAATAGAGACGGAGAGAGAGAGAGAGAGGTCGATCAACGGCAGTGGCGGTGGTGCGAGTTGGGTACGGCTACGGTGTGCCGCTGTGTGTGTATGTCGCCGTCGACAGGGGTCGTTGATCCCGTAGCGTGTCGTCAACATTGGGCATGCATGTGTAGTTGTGTGCATGGGGGTGTGTGTGTCGCAGCGTGCGTGGGTGTGTGAGCAGTGATCTAGTGGGTGTGCGGGTTAGCTTGTGAGGTGGCCAGTGGTGGTGTTTGATTGATGTTGTGGGTGGTACGGGGCCGACGGTGAGAATCGGCAAGGAGTGGGAGGCCACCGGCTGTCGGCAATAATAGAGAGAGAGGGGGGGTCGGCCGTCGGGTCTGGAGAAGAACCAAGAACAAAAGAAAAAAAGAAAAAAAATGAAGAAGAAGGGAAAAAGAAAAAAGAAGGGAATTACACAAACCACCCCATTGAAAATCAAAAATCCATCTCGTGGTCGTCAAACGATTCGGAAACAGGTGAAATTTCAATCAATTATTAATTTTTGTTAAATTAAATTTTATTTAGCGTTACAAATCCTAAAATCGTAATAATTTCGTAACGATTAATTAATTTTAATTACGTGGTACATAAAATAGTAATGATTCGGAATATAGGGCCTACATTGCATGATTCGGATATTTTAGATAAGATATTAATTTAGGCTCTGTCACTATTAGGCTCGCAGGCACCGGTATCCCGATAGAGTGTGGTCAGTGACGGTTTTGGAGAGCGGTTAACAAGGTGAGTGTACTGTCTTCTTGCCAAACTATATATATATATATATATATGTATGTATGATGAAATATTGGTTTACTTAAACTATACGATTTTATAAATTATATGGATCAAGCAGGTATTTGGGTAAGTTGGTAAAATGAATTTTCGGGGTATTGTGTTAGTTTCTAAAAGAGAGTGGAAAGTAACTGGTTTTCTAAGAATGTTTGATTTTCTAAAAACTAAGGTGGGAGAAATGGTTTTTATTAAAATCGGTGGTACAAAGGTGGGAAAATGGGTTTTACTAAAATTGGTGGTACTTTTAAAAAGGAGAGTGAAAAACGTGATTTTGGAAATTCTCCCTGAAAGGAGTGTGGCTTATATTCTCCCCATAAGAGGTGTGAATTTTTGACGATATGGAGTGAAATATATTTCTTCTCGTAAAGGATATGGATTTTTAACTATACTGATGATTTTGACGATACCATAGTTGTTCTCCCCGCAAGGGGTGTGGTTTTTCCCCGAAAGGGGTGTGGATTTTATTTCTCACCGTCAGGGGTGTGGATTCTTCCCATGGAATGTGGATAGTTCTCCCCGTAAGGGGTGTGGATTATAGTTCTCCCCAAAAGGGGTGTGGATATTTCGTAGGAAGGCATTCCTAAGGATGTTACGGTACTATTGCAACTCCAGATCATGAGGTTAAAACGATCACTATGGTTAGCCAGTGTGTGTTGTGGTGGAGTGGTGGTTTGAGATGTGTGTTTGAGATGTGATGTTTTACTTATATTGGGTGATTTATTATTTATTATGGTGATTGGTATTATTTTACTAGATGGGTTGGAATGGAACTTATATTTATTACTTTATTTTCACTACTTATATTATAGAGAATTTTACTAGTTACGTGTTGTTTCTATACTCACGCTTAATCCATTTAGATGTTGTAGAATGAATTATTATTTTTAAAATATTTTTACTAAGAAGGCAGTACACTCGCAGGTAAAATAGCTAGGAGTTGGTCGGTCCCCTACTGGCACTAGATAGAGTTATGCGGGTCACGCAAAGGAGTCATTTGAGGAAAATTTTGGAGACGAGATATCAGAAATGAAATCTAAGTGAGGTTCAAGGGATTTGTTTGATTGTATTTATATTCGGGATGGTGTATCCCTATCAGATGGGACTATTATATGTGTTGTATACATTTACAATTTTGTTATTGACATATTAAGGTTGGCTAGTCAGTTGAGCGGTGTTATATCTACATCACGCCGGCCCCACATGACGGGTGTCTGGGGTGGGGTGTGACAACTGCCGCAGCGGTAAAGATGCTGAGAAAGACCAAAGGCTACTGACGGACCACCGCCTAGAAACAAGCAGAAAGTTTATCCAAAGCCACCACTTTCTTCATCACCACGGCGATCACCAACCGACATACTCGCCGCGGCGGCGGTGGCCTCTGCACAATTTAGATATTTTATTTGATATTTTTGAGCCTATAAATACCTTTCTCTCCTCATCTCTTCCGGGATCTTCGGCCCCTAAGGCCTTAGGCTATATTTTAGGGTTAGGATAAGGGATTTTTTAGGGAGAGCTCTCAACCCGAGGTGGAAGATGAAGAGGGAAGCGATCATTCGACGGTTCTAGAGCCAATTCTTCGGATATACACTAAGTCGCTCGTTTCTTCTCTTTGTTTTCTTCATTTTGGTAGTTGTTGAGTATGTTTACGCCATTTTACATTGTATACATGGTTATGGAAATTGGTTAAACATAGGTTGTTTAGGGATTATTAATATAATTTATGAATACGTTGTTTAATTGAGTTTGTGTTTTTTTTTTGTGTGGATGTTCTTCATTATTTTGATTGTGTGTGCCGTATTATTTGTTTATCATGTTATGAGAATGATGATATGAGAATACGGGGTTTGATAAATCCCGGATTCGGACTAGAATAAATGAACGCCACGATCCAATAACCCGGTCGAGAGTTAGATTGTGGACAATCGATGACGTTGGGGCAAGACTCACGTGACCTAGAGACGTTAAGACGTTGAGAGGGACTTCAGCATTCACGCGAAGTCACGTATTCTCTCATCTTATACTCGGAAGAGGTGACAGGAGAGTTTTAGAACTAAGATTGTCGATAGGGTAAACGCAACTCGATGATTCAATAACCCGGGATAGAGTTGGATTGTATGTAATCGATGACGTTGGGGCAAGACTCACGCAGCCTAGGGTCGTTAAGACATTGAGGGGGACTTATTCGTTGACTCGAAGTCATGTATTCCCCCGTCTTACACTCGAGAGAGGTGGCAGAGGAGTTTACGAACTGAGATTATCATAGAAGTCGAACGCCGTTAATATAAACTAAAACGAGATCGAACACGTATTCGTAAACGAAACTAATCCATAGACAACCTATTCTCTCAAAACTATCTGAACATAAAATTAGTATAGTTAAAGTAGTATTTTAGTATTAGTATTAAATTTTATATTCCATATTTGTCGCTTAGATAAAGTAGAGTTATGGAAATCGCGGTACTCGATAATAATCTAAACCAATTCATGTGGATACGATACCAGACTGAAATGTCGATTATACTAAAACTTGATCCGTACGCTTGCGGTGAAAGTGACAGCGCATTAATTGCGGCCATCATGTTTTTGGCGCCCTTGCCAGGGATTGGTTGTTGTCAGATTTAGTTTCTAGCAACGTCCACCGAGTTTTTGGAGATGTTGTCGGGGATTGGTTTGTCAGATTCAGTTTCCGTCAACGTCTACCAAGTTGTTGGAGACTTTGCCGAGGATTGGTTTGTCGAATACAGTGTTCGGCGATTGCAACGAAGTTTTTGGTAATGATTGTTGGGATTTTGTTTTGGATTATTATTGATATTATGAGTAAATAACTTGATTTTAATCTAGGCATATCTTTTTTATATAATTTTCATTTGTAGTTTTGTTTTTGTTTTTGTTTTTCGGTAGGATGCTTGAAGATGTTAGATCGATAGGTACTCTTGCGTTCATTTCATTGCAAAATATCGCCAGTCTTAAGGGCATGTGTCGGGCCAAGGACATTAAACCAAGCGCTTCTTGGGAGGCAACCCAGGGTAAAAAATAAGTTAAATCCATCTCCGTCAATTTGAGTCGGAGGAGTCAAGATTCTCTCACCTCCCAGGTATGTGTTCTAAACCCCCGTCTTCAATATCATGCTATATACTATCATTGGGATCGCTGACGGCTTATTTTGGACATTACCTGTTTTAAGTTGGTGGTGATGTGTTAGTATGTTTTAGTATGTGTTTATGTTTTTAGTTAAGTTTTACTGTTTTATATGTGCGCATGCTTGTTTAGGATTAGTTTGTTTAGTTTAGTTGTTGTTTTGTGCTGAGTTTTGACGTCATTTAGGCCTTTACCCGATGATGATTCTGTCCCCTGATTGTTTTGAGGTCGAGCATAATGCTCATTCATGTGTGTTCCGTGTTCTTAACGTATCGTCTTAGTAAAAGTTATTGTAGATCCTAAATGCACGAGCACGTAAACTCAATATAACACTATCTAATTGATTTGAAACCGATTATCCTTCACTCAATTTCATGACAATAGGGATTCTAGAACTTGATTTGGGAGAAATTCGAGGTAAAATCCTAGGCGAGGTTGTTTAGGAGATATGATTTAGGCATTCATTTGATCGTTTGAGCCTACCATGATATATCATTACCCTTTGTTACCCTGTCGAAGCCTAAATGTCATTTCGATTCTGAACACTTAACAAATACCCTGGCCAGTTGAGTTTTGTCTAAACCTTTATCGCTAAACCAAAGACACAATGTGAGTTAATCAAGTTAGTATTTCGCTACTTGATGTGAGCGGTTGGGTTTAGGGCGAACTTTTAAATTGGTTCGGTATTCGAGTACTCGCTTGTCATATGTTATTCATATTTTTGCACACTCCTTAAACTATAACAATCGAATGAGTTTGGGGGTGTGTTTGAAAAAAAAAAAAAAAAAAAAAAAAGAGAAAAAAAAAAGTAAAATAAAATAAATCTTTACATTTCTTGTTGACAAGTGAGTACTCCATTCTTAATTGTATTGTTCAGGGTAGTTTCTAATTAAACTATGGGGTTTCGAGAGTGAGAAAGAGCCAAGCATGTGCCTCAGGTATCGTCACGTTAACGACGATTAACCTATTTTGTATTTTTGATATACCCGTCGCCATTATTCCAAAACCGAACCAAGCCCTACTGATCTTCATGAACCTCCGAGCCTACATTAGTGGAGAATAGATCCCGGGTCAAGCGTATGGATTCCCTATACCTTAAAGGTTTTAGTCATGAACTATATTTAGGGATAATCTCATCTAATCAATGGATAGTAGTATATTTGAGTTTAATCACACACACTTAAATAGGATCTGGAATCGCAATTACTATTTTTGAACGTTGAAATTCTAGAACACCACATGATGTGATTTATGCTTGAACTTGATAGGATTGGGGGCCGATGAGAGAAAAATCTTTCGGCCGGTAGATGATAATCCAAACTTACACATTTTTGTTTTTAGTATTTTTTCATTTTTAGTTTTCAATTTTCTAATTAGTTTTTATATTTTCTCATATTGTGTGGGTGTTTTGCTTGAGGACTAGCAAAATTTTGAGTTTGGGGGTAATTGATAGGTATGATTTACCTATGTATTTCCAAACCGATTTTGTTAGTTTTAGAGTTATTTTTATATATTTTAATATTTTTTTATTATTTTTGTATTAAAACAGGTGCTTGGGTTAAAAAGGTATGAAATCGGAGCATAAACAATGAGATCGAATCAAAAGCGGTCGAAGAACGATGGAAAAATAAGTTCGGCAGCAAAACTGTGAAACAAGCCCACCGCCGCAGAGGTGAAGATGTTGAGAAAGACCAAAGGCTACTGATGGACCACTGCCTAGGGGGTAAACCAGCAGAAAGGTCTTCCAAAGCCATCGCTTTTTTCATCCCCGCAGCGATCACCAACCGACATACTCATCGTCGCGGCGGTGGCCTTTGCATTGTTTAGATATTTTGTTTGATATTTTTGAGCCTATAAATACCCTTCTCTCCTCCTCTCTTCTAGGATCTTTGGCCCCTAAGGCCTTAGGCTATATTTTAGGGTTAGGATAAGAGATTTTTGAGGGAGAGCTCTCAACCCGAGGTGGAAGATGAAGAGGAAAGCGATCGTTCGACGGTTCTAGCACCAATTCTTCGGATATAGGATAAGTTGCTCGTTTCTTCTCTTTGTTTTCTTCATTTTGGTAGTTGTTGAGCATGTTTACGCCATTTTACATTGTATACATGGTTATGGCCATTAGCTAAACATAGGTTGTTTAGGGATTATTAATATAATTTATGAATACGTTATTTAATTGAGTTTGTGTTTTGTTTGCGGATGTTCTTTGTTATTTTGATTGTGTGCACCATATTGTTTGTTTATCATGTTATGAGAATGATGATATGAGAATATGATAGGTGTGATCCACCTACGTATTTTCAAACCGAATTAAGTTAGTTTTCGAGCGTTTATATAGTATTTTATTATGTTTTAATTACTTTTCATACTTTTTGTATAAATCAGGTATGTGGGGCATAAAGATAGGAAACTGGAGCAAAAATAATGAGATCGAACCAAAGAGATTTGAAGTTACGGTGGATAAACAAGCTCGATGGCTAAAATATGAAACAGGTCCACCGCCTAGGCGTCCAGACCACCGCCTAGGAGGTGAAGAAGCTGAGAAAAGAGCAAAATGTTACTGACAGACCACCGCCTACGCGAAGATTTCTTCGCCTAGGCGGAAATCCAGCAGAAAACGAAGATGGGCTACTGACAGCCGATCGCCTAGGCGGAGAAATCCACCGCCTAGGCAAAAATCCAACAGAATGTTCTTCCACGTCCACTGCCTACTTCAATGCCTAGGCGATCATCCAGATTGACCTAACTCCGCCTAGGCGAAGAATCCACCACCTAGGCCAAAATCTCATGCACAGTCTTGAGATATTTTTAGATATTTTTAGGATATTTTGGCTATAAATACCCCCTCTCCTCCCCCTTCTCCAGTCTCTCTTTCATTTTTGAGCCCCTTAGGCTATATCTAAGGGTATATTTAAGAGTTTTCGAGGTGGAGCTCACATCCCGAAGTGGAGAAGACGACGAATCGATCGTTGACGTTCTTAGCGGTTTATCTTCGGACGAGGCTAAGTTCTTCGATTGTTTTTCCTTATTTATTTATCTTAGGATCATGTGAGCATGTTTAGCTCAATTTATATGTTTATATGGTTATGACCACGAGTTGAATATGAATTGTAGTAGGGATTAACGGTATATTTATGAATATGTTTGTTTGGATGATTTCGGTGTTTCGTTTGTGATTGTTCTTCGTAGGTTGATTGTATTTATCGTATTGTTTATCATGCTTAGTTAGATAAATGGAGAATATGGGGTTTTGACAAATCCCGAATTCAGATTAAGGTAAATAAACGCCACGATTCTATAACTCAGTCGGGGTTTGAATTGTGGACAATCGATGATGTGGGGCAAGACACACGCTACCTAGGGTCGTTAAAAAGTTGAGAGGGACTTTTTCGTTGACTCAAAGTTGCATTATATGCCTCGTCTTACACTCGGGAGAGGTGGCGAGGGAGTTTTAGAACGGAGATTGTCGATAGGGTAAATACAACGTGACGATCCAATAACCCGGGAGAGAGTTGGATTGTGTGCAATCAATGACGTTGGGCGAGACTCACGTGACCTAGGGTCGTTAAGACGTTGAGTGGGACTTCTTTGTTGGCTCGAATTCATGTATTCCCCTATCTTACACTCGGGAGAGGTGGTGGTGGAGTTTACGTACCGAGGTTGTTAAATAGGTTGAACACTGTAAATGTGAGTAAATCAAAATTGAACACGTATTTGTAAACACGTTAATCCCTAGGCAATTCTTCACCCTAAAACATATTAGCATATTAGTGTAGTTAATTTAGGTTATATTAGTATTAGTTTAATTAATTAATTACATTTATTTTTCGCCTAAATAAAATTAGGTCACGACAAACGTGGTATTCGATAGTAACGACACCAATCCCTATGGATACGATAACCCAATCTTTTATGATCATACTATACTAAAACTTAGACCTCGTATACTTGTGAGTGTAAGTAGCGGCGTATTTTACACCCTACCAGAATACGGGATTTGACAAATCCTAGATTCAGACTAGAATAAACGAATGCCATAATCTAATAATCCGGTCGGGAATTGGATTGTGGACAATCAATGACGTTGGGGCAAGACTCACGTGACCTAGAGTCGTTAAGACGTTGAGGGGGACTTCGGCATTGACACGAAGTCACGAATTCCCTCATCTTACTCTCAGGAGATGTGACATGAGAGTTTTAGAACTGAGATTGTCGATAGGGTAAACGCAATGCGACAATCCAATAACCCAGAGAGAGAGTTGGATTGTGTGCGATCGATGACGTTGGGGCGAGACTCACGCGGCTTAGGGTCGTTAAGACGTTGAGGGGGACTTCTTCGTTGACTCGAAATTATGTATTCCCCCATCTTACACTCGAGAGAGGTAGCAGATGAGTTTACGAACTGAGATTGTCATATAAGTTGAACGTTGTTAATATAAACTAAAACTAGATCAAACACGTATTCGTAAAAGAAACTAATCCCTAGACAACCTATTCTCTCAAAACTATCTCAATATAGAATTAGTATAGTTAAAGTAGTATTTTAGTATTAGTATTAAATTTTATATTCCATTTTTTTCGCTTAGATAAAGTCGGGTTATGGCAATCGCGGTACTCGATAGTAATCTCAACCAATCCCTGTGGATACGATACCTAACCGAAAGGTCCATTATACTAAAACTTGATCTTTACGCTTGCAGTCAAAGTGGCAAGGCATTAATTGCAGCCACCACCAAGCCACTAACATATACCAACTTTGTTTTAAAATCAAATATATCATCAATTATAGTCATAGTACCAATTTGATACCTATTGATACATGTTGTTCTCAAATAAATCATGTGTGTCAAACAATAATCAATTAATGAATTTCACATGATATATCATAATTCAACTATATAGTAATCATATCATTTAAGTACGTTGGACTAAATCACAAAAATGTATATTCTCAAAATATCATAAAGATTTTAAGTATAGGAAAACATACTTAATTAAACATGCAAAAAATTGTTTGCATAATGTATTGGCGCCGTTGCCGGGGATTGGCTTTTAGATTATTATAGATATTGTGAGTAAATGACCCGATTTTACTTTAGGCATTTCTTTTGTGTATAATTTTTGTTTTGTAGTTTTGTTTTTATTTATCTTGTAGGGTACTTGGAGATGTTAGATCGACAAGTATTGATGCAATTCTTTCAATAGGATTTTGAGCCATTTTATAGTGCTTGGGATCGATACAAGGAATTGCTACTTCGATTTCCGAACCATGGGTTCCCGAGGGAATGTTAACTCCTGAATTTCCTCGACGGGTTACAAGCCATAACCAGAAATTGGGTGGAAGGAGAAAATGCTGGCACCTCTTTCTATAACCTAACTGCGGATGAAGCCATTTGGTCGTTGGAGGAAATGGCGGCCTATGATTATTATATTTGAAATTATTTACCAAGTCACCAAAGCTTGGGAGATAGTTTCAACCCTATGGTGCCATGGATTGATATTTTGGATCAAGAAGAGGAGTCTTCCCCTGCCTTAGAAGAAATGTTCGCTACCGTTATGGGAGAAACTCAAAGAGTCTTGAGGGAGACGCATGATCGGATCAACGAGCATGAGGATCGTCTTGATTATATCAAGACAGTTTGCACTGACATCAATGCGACCATAATGTCTTTGCAGATGCAAATCAGTCAGCTTATCTGCTTTGTTGAGGCCGAGTCAGACACGGTGGCCCTGGGAGATACACAAGCCACATTCAGTGACAGCCACCATGAGTAACCGGAGACAAGCGGGAGGAGCTTAGGAGAATTCATTGATGAAGCTAAAAAAAAGAGAACCAAGTGTAGAGCGACGATAAAAATTCACATACTAGTCGTTGTGAATTTTCACCGTTTGAATTCCAACTCGTGATGCCACAGTCGATCCAAGACTATCACATCTACAAGGATTCGATGTGGCTCACTTGTTCCTTGCCACCGATAGCAACGTCCTTTCATACCCACCAAGTACATGAGCCAGTAAGGCATGTCGTTGAAAGATCGAGCCGAACAAAGCAATATCTCGCCAAGCTTGAGGGCGTTGATAACCAAGACTCATACGTAGTGCTATTTGACACGTACTATAGGCGGACGCCACTCTTTGACGAGCACTTCGGTGTGTCGGGCTGACGACCATAAACCAAGCGCTTCTTGGGAGACAACCCAAGAAAAAATAAATTTGATCCATCTCCGCCGATTTGATTCGAAGGCGAGATTCTTTCTCATCCCAGGTACGTGTTTTAAACCCCCGTCTTCACTTTCATGCTATATTCTGTCTATTGGGATCGCTGATAGGTTGTTTTGGACATCACCTGTTTTAAGTTGGTGGTGATGTATTAGTATGTTTTAGTTATAGTTTATGTTCTATTGGTTTTACGTGTGCATGTTTGTTTAGGGTAGTTTTTATGCATGTGTTGAGTTTTGACTTCATCTGGGCCATTACCCGATGATAAGTCTGTCCCTTGGTTGTTTATTGAGGTTGAGTGTAAATCTTTTGCATGTATGTTCTGTGTGCTCAACGTTATGTTTTAGTAATAGTTATTATAGATCCTATTTGCACGAGCACGTAAACTCATTATGTAACTGTCTAATTGATTTGAAAATGATTATTGGTCACCCAAATTCATGACATTAGGGTTTCTAGAACTTGATTTGGGGGAAATTCGAGGCGAAATCCTAGGCGAGGTAGTTCGGAAGATATGATTTAGGCATTTATTTTCTCGCTTGAGCCTTTTTAAGCTTACCTTGATATATTATTATCCCTCGTTACCCTGTCGAAGCCTAAACACTGTTTCAATTCTAAACACTTAACAAAAACCATTTGACCGATAAAATTTCTTTCCAAACCTACATCGCTAAACTGAAGGCACAATCTGAGAGAATCAAGCTAGTAGATTGCAAATGCTACTTAATGTGAGCGGTTGGGTTTAGAGCAAACTTGTAATTGGTTTGGTATTAGAGTACTCAATGGTCTTTTTTCATTTGTATTTCACACACCCCTTCAATTGTAACAATTGAATAAGTTTGGGGGTGTGTTCATTGAAAATAAAAAAAATAAAAATAGAAAAAAAAATAAAAATAAAAATAAAACATGTATGTATGGTTTTTATTTTCCATTTCTTCTAACAAATGAATATGTTGTTCTTCAATGAATGTTTAAAGTTGTTTCAAATTCTATCTATGGGGTTTCGAATGTGAGAGTGCCAAGTATGTGCCTCGGGTATCGTCAAGTTAATGATGATTAACCTGTTTTGTATTTCTGATATACCCATGGCCAATTTTCCAAAATCGAACCAAGACCTAATGATCTTCTTGAACTTCCAAGCTTATATTAGTGGAGAATAGAACCAGGTCAACCTATGGATTCCCTATACCCTCGGTTTTTTTCTGTCATGCGCTTATATGATGGATAATCCAATCCGATTAACGGATAGTTATATATTTGAGTTTCAAATAAATACACTTTAGTAGGATCTAAAATGGCGCTTACTATCATCGAAATGTTGAAATTCTAGAACACCACATGGTGTGTTTTATGCTTGAACTCAATAGGATTGGGGGCCGATGAGGGAAAATTCGTTTCGCCAGTAGATGATAATCAAAACTTGCACATTTGTATTTTTAGTGTTTTTCCTTTTTAGTTTTTAATTGTAATTTTTTCTTTTATTGCGTGGGTGTTTTGCTTGGGACTAGCAAAATTCTAAGTTTGGGGGTATTTGATAGGTATAAATTACCTATCTATTTCTAAACCGAACTTATTGGTTTTCAAGTATGTTTATTACATTTTAGTACATTTTAATATGTTTATACTCTTTTTGCTATGAATTAGGTGTGTGGGGTGAAACGGGATGAAAATGGTTCATAAATGATCAAATTGGACCAAGAACGGTGGAAAAACAAACATGGAGGCAATATTCAGAACAACAGCCCATCGCCTCGGCGTCCAGACCACCGCCGAGGCAGTGAATATGTAGAGATGGGCCTAAGTTGCTGTAAACTCACTGCCGTGGTGGTGAAACTGCAGAGAGGTCCTGAATCCATCGCCTTCTCCACCGCTGTGGCGAACATCAAACCGACATACCCACCGCCTAGGCGGTCACCTCTGCATAGATTTAGATATTTTTTAGGATATTTTTGCTATTTAATCTCTTCTCCTATCTCCATTTTTGGATCTCCAACACCCCTACAACACTTAGAACATATTTAGGGTGGAGATTAGAGTGTTTTTTAGAGAGAGCTCACAATCCGAAGAAGGAGAAGTTGAAGGAAGCGATCGTTCTACGGCATAATCTTCGGACTAGGTTAAGTTCTTTCATTTTCTCTTTTATTTCTTTAACTTAGGTATTTATTGAGCACGTTTAGCTCGTTCTTTATTGTAAATACAGTTATGGTCGTTAGCTAAACGTGGATTTTTAGGGATTAACAATACATTTATAAATATGTGGTTATTTTGATTTCGGTGTTTCGTTAATGTATGTTCTTTATAATTTTGATTGTGTTTGCCGTTATTCTTTGATATTATACTTGTTTAGATATTAGAGAATACGGGTTTGACACTCAGAAGAGGTAACCCTAGATTCAGATTAGGGTTTAAACACAACACGCCAATCTAATGACCCGGGAGGACGTTAGAAATTGTGCAATCAATGACGTTGAGGCGAGACTCATGTGACCTAGTGTCGTTAAGACGTTGAGGGGGACTTCTTCGTTAACGCGAAGTCATGTATTCACTTGTCTTACACTCGGGAGAGATGGCAAGTGAGTTTATGAACTGAGATTGTCAGATACGCGAACACCATTAACGTAAATGAAACGAGATCGAACACGTATTTGTAAACAACGTTAATTCCTAGACAATTCTTTCCCCGAAAATATCTCATAATATTAGTATAGTTAATTTAATTAACTTAGTATTAATATTTATTAATTATAAATTACATTTTTTATCGTTTAGACAAAATTAGGTTATGATAATCACGGTACTCGATAATAATCTCAATCAATCCCCGTGGACACGATACCCTTACTCTCCCCATCTATACTAAAACTTAACCCGTACACTTGTGATGAAAGTAGCGACGTATTTATGCGCTACCATGTATCAACTCATTGTATGAACATATAACACAATATTAGAGTGAAGTTCAAATGAGTTTATGAACGTAATGATATTATCATTAAGAACTATGTTCATGCAACATAATTTATTTATTGTCATATGAGTAATCTAATAAGAATTCAATAGATACTCCAACTCATATGATATCAATCAATTATAATCATCAAAACATGAGTTCATCACATATGTTTCAATCATATCATCTTATCATGTCATATCATTAAGAATAAACGTATATAGTGATATCAATGGAAAGATCAACTAAATGTGATTAGTTAAGCAAAACAATTTTACATGTGATGTGTAAATATTTCACTACTATGGATTTTTTCAAGAATATCATCAACTATAAGATAGTCATATTAAATCCAAAGATATATTGATGAATTCACAATCCATTTTCAAGATCCGCATGTGGTAACATAATTTTGAGCATATTCAACAAAGATTTCATGTTACAAAGATAATCATTAAATCAAATAAGAATATTGTTAATATGGTAATACTATTGTTAGTAAATAGACAATCATAAATGATATCACTTATAAAGACTAGAATGATTGTTCTATTAGGTTGAACTTCGTTACCATTGAATTGAATGAAAATTCAACTCCAATCATCCATTGAAGTTCTTGAGAGTTTAATAATATATGAATTTTCATAGTTGTTGACATAGATAAATAAAACCTTTATAATATGAACTCTTGTAACATACTTGTCAAAAAGATCATAAACAATATCTTATCTAAGTATGAATTTAACAATAGTCACCAATTTTAATATATATTTCTTAAAATTGAATCGTATCATATATTGAATAAATATCACATATATTTCATGCAATCTGTAAACAATGAATCTAGTTGTATCTCATGCATGAATTCAAAATTTTCAAATTGAGACAATGGTTTAAAATATAGATCTTTAAGCTAAAGTCAACAAACATGAATTATATGTTAAATTTTAGGTTATACCAACTCAAATTGTCAAATTAAGATTCAAAACTCGTAATGAAATGCAATATATATTCAAAATATAATTAATGAGCTATGAAAGTTTTGACATATTAAAACAACTCATTTTATTATAGGTTGTAGCATTTATCATGGTGTACAAGTCAAGAAAATACAGTACAACTCAATATGAACATCTAAACATATAAGGTTATTATTATATAAAACATACATCATATAATAGTAATAAACTATTTTGTGATAAAGAATCACCATATTATATTTCTTAAGACAATGAATATAACCATTAAGGAGCATGTCTATGAAATACATCCCGACTTGTTTAATTAAAAAGTCGAGCATCTAACCCTTTCAAAAAATTTATAAATTTAGGAGTACGAGAGTTATATGTACCTTCATTTTCCATTGCAATTGATTTACTTTTATGACTATAGGCATTGGTATTAGTTCTTGGTTTGGATACAGTTTTTGGTTTAATATTCTTATGTCCTCCAACTGTCATATAGTTGTAGTTCATAGTTGATGTGGATATTTGATGTCCATTATTGAACTTTCTTTTGCCATTACACTCATTCTTCACCACATGTGAAAACTTAGATTCCATTTTGAACGGCCTCTTCAGTTTAGATGCCTTATTCATGACTCCATCATGAGTTTTATTCACAACAATGTAATTTCCTGCAATATAACAATTTGCACCTCCTTTTGGTAGCCATATCATTTTGGATCCGTTTCGGTTAGTCTCATAATTATATTTTTTATAAGGACATGAGACATTATAATGACCAATCTAGTTACAATAATAACATTTATATTTCAAATGATCATTATTTCTTCTAATATGATGATTAACATGTGATATAGAGAATTCTTGATTTTTTGACAATACTAATCTGTCATTGACAATATGATGAGAAGGATTAGAAGATGACACAACATTTATTGCAATCTATAATTCTCTTAGAATCAAAATCTTTATATTTTTCAACAATCGATTTAAATTCTGATTTTGATTTCTCGAGATCTTTCTTCAAATCTTCAAAATTTATTTCCAAAAAAGATTTCTTTGAAGTAATATTTTCAAAATCATTTTTCAAATATTTATACTCACTTTCGAGAAATCGTACTTTTGATGAAAGATTTTTTTTTTTTTTTCAAGTTTAGATTTTTTAATATCTTCATTTAATCAATTTTCAAGATTTCTAAAACTTGCAATATTATCCTTTAGGTTGTTTATATTAGTTTTCAAAAAATCATTTTCATTATCAAAATTTTAACTTTATCTATCAAATTGTTTATTTCTAAGATAATATCACAAAACTCTTTTGTTTTCAAATAACTTTTCAAAAGATGTAATATTGAATTTTTGAAATCATTTTCTTTATTTTCAAATGAATTTATTTTTCTCTTCAATTTAAAATTTTCTTTAGCAAAATATTAAACAAGAAGTGATAATTTTTCAATTACAACATGTATTATTTCATCATCATCATCATCATCATTAACATCTCTACCATTAGTACTACGACATCTATGAGTTTCTATAACATTGATTATAGGTCTTTCAAAATTAGAATTCTCAATGAGTATAGAAGATGTAAAAGATTGTACCTCCGAACCAAAGTTTTTTGATTCATTTTCCACATTTGATACATTTCAGTTGTAGTTGTCCATCGTATCTATTTCTTGTGCACAACGGGGCAAGAAACGTTTTTTTATCTTTTCTACGAAGCGATTAAGGTCGATCTCATAGACCGAGCCGTGATACCAATTGTTGGCCTAGAAATTGATCTAAGAGGGGGGTAAATTAAATCTATAAAAACTTTTTATAAAATATTTCTCCTAAAATCTCAAATTAAACTTGTTAGTTCTTGTGATTGTGTGTGCAGCGGAATAATTAATCAAATCAAAATAATCAAAGTAAAGAGTAAGGGACAGAAACAATTAAATTATAAGACACAAGAGATTTATAGTAGTTTGGCAAAATCATTTTGCCTACTCACTCTTTCGTGCTCCTGACGGAGAGTTCTAATTCACTAATCTTTAATCTTCTTACGGGTGAAAATTAAACCATTTACAATATTCTTACGGGTGAAGAGCGACCTTTCACAATTTTCTTACAAGTGAAGATCAAACCATTCACAATCTTCTTTCCAGTGAGATCGATCCGTCACAACCAAAGGCGCCTCCTTTGGTCTCTTCAAATTTTTCACGAGATGATCTTTGATGTGGTGATATTGAGGATCTTCCTTACTTGGATGTTTCTATGAACTACAATATCTCAATACAACACTCAAAATAGTTTTGTAATCTAACTTACAAAATCGACCTCGAAGCTCTAATCAGTCTCCATAAAGACTACAACACTTTGACTTCCTAGTGTTTAGTGCTTCATACAAATATCACACAAGAAACGATAGAGGAACTTTAAGTACAAGAGTGATCACACAAGAAGTGTAAGATTAAGAATTAAATAGCTGAAGTTGAGGAATATCACTTTGTAGTATAACTATTTAAAGCTATTTGGTGTAATTGATCTTTGTAGCTCACTTGATTGATTCACTTGGTTGGTTCTTCCAACAATCTTCCTTCTTTTATATATGTAGTGAATGTAGGGAGGATATCACAATTGGAGAGATGAGAGGATGTGACCGTTGGTGAGCTCTTTTCGAAATTGTCAAGACAAGAATGAGGCTCCTTCCCATTAGCTCTTGGATATTCTTGATTCCAACAACCTTTTTCTAAATAATTAATTACACCACAATCTCAACAAGTTGCACAAATCATGGATGTAATGAATACAATAACTGTTTTACAATTAATCACTTGTATTCAAATTTAAATATTGACATATTCCCTTGATCCCACGAAGAAATTGTGTGAACACAATATGGTGTATACACAACTTAATAAATGTGTAATGAAAGTTCATTGGACTCTTCTCAAGACATACTCATTAAATTGAGGATAAGGTATGAGAGCAATTAAAAGGGAGACAATCAAATGGTTGATCATTAAATTAGCTAACCCAACCTTAAAAGTTAAATATTATTTAATTAAAGGTGTTCCTAGTTAGTAGTATTAACAAAAAAAATCCCCTATACATGTATACATACAAGTGCACGAAATTAAGCATTCAAATACATGATATATAATGTATTTTATACATGAAAATAATCCATTTGAGTGTCTAGAAGTATTTCAAAAGGTTCAACTCTTAAAACACATTTCTTATGTAGAAAACAGATTTTTCTAAGTCATTGAGTCAAATTGTCAATTAAATTTTCATCTGATATCATGTATACCAATCAAGCGCGCGCACGCGCACACACACACACATCATGTAGACACATAGTATAAATATATCAAAACATGAATTGAGCAATCAGAACAAAAATTGATATGTAAAACTAATTTTGAGTTCATGACAAAAATCTGTAAAATGTGTTCTTGAATGTTTCAAAAGATTTTGATCAAGTTTCTTCAATTCAAGGTTGTTTAGCTCAAATTAAAAGATGATAAGATGTTAAACAATCATTATAAGATGTAGGAATTATCATACAACAATTAGAACAATCAAACGTCGCCAAATCGTCAAGCCAAAAACAGAGCAAGAGAGAAAACATTCTGCTCAGAAGTAGTTGACTACATTTGGCATAAGTAGTCAACTACTTGTGCTACATTGTTTCCATAAATTCTATTTTTTATCCGTTTTTTATTTTTGGCATCGGTTCATGACCGTTTATCATCCTAAATACTTTTAAAACATGTAGCAATGATATTTAAAGTGTTTTAATGATTGAAAAAAGACAATGTATCTTGTGATCATATTGAAAACTTATTTTCTCAATTTTTACATAATTATGATCAAAATGTGAAATTTTCAATTGAGTAAGATATGAACAATATTATTGCACGGATCATGATATAATAATGACAAGGACATGTTCAAAACATTACATCGAGTGTTTTCATATTGAAATTATGCAATGTACCTTATGATTATATAAAAATCAAGTTTAAGCAATTTTAGCATATTTGTGATAAAAATGTGAATTTCACATATATGGATGCATCGATCAAAGCGATAACACATATTGTGATACATAAGTATATTGAACATGTTAGAATCGAGATATCCCGAATGTATACATATATTGATCATATTATTATTGTAAGCATATATTGAGTATTTTGAACATGTAATACATGTAAGGTATATCTTGAGCACATCATATCACGATATAAATATATGTTGAGCATATTAGATCAAGTATACAATGTTGTTATTGTATAATAACATTTTAGCATGTTGTATTAAGAAATGCATGCAATGTATCTTTTGATCACATTGAAAACAAGTTTTCTCATATTAAGCATATTGTGATCAAGATGTGAATTTGACAAATAATCATGTGTTGGATAATCCAATCATATGTATCATGATATAATCAAATAATGAATATATTCAAATCATAATATCATGAATGTATGCACTCTTAGTGTGTGTGTGTATCCTAATAAGCCAAAGTATATAATCTTTTTAAGAGTAACATCCTATAGACTTAACCTTATAGACTTAATATTACATAAGTCTTGTGCTCTTGATATTGAGATTATACCTGTATTTCACACTTAAGATTCCGTAGTGGTTAGCACATGCAATGAAATTATGTTATCCAAGTTTTTGTAACTACTCTTTTTCGCATCATTTACTAAAATAGTGACTTCGTTACCTTTTGGTACTAGCTCTCTGGCTTTACCACGTGGAATTTATTTTCCGTCGATACATCTTGCAATTTGTATTTCACGATCTACTAAAAGGAAAATAGCTTGATTGGCTCCGTATCAAAATCTCACATAGACCATCATAATAAAACAAATGAATTTAAATCAATTGATCAATTTTACTTTTATATAATAAAATACCCCATACATACTTCCATATTAGCCATAGGATCATTTCACCTCACGATTGAGAGTTATGACGGTACTGCAACTTATACAACTACGCAATCTAAAGTTACCAATGTTAGGGGCATTCAATATCTCTAATGGTAGGAGCCAATACGTGGTAGCAAATCACCATATCATAATGATAATCAACAACAACAACAACAACAATATATATCAACCACCTAAAAGACTTGCCCTCCTCTCAGGTCACAATACACCCGCACAAAATTTTCACTTGTCAGGTCACATCACAACGTCCTACAGGACAATGCCCTCCTATTATGACCAACAATATTCTACAGGACATGCCCTCCTATCTGGATCATACTATAGCATAGGAGGATAATAATAAGAATCAGTTTCTACATTCAACATACTTGATGCATCTACCGTTATAAAACAATCAATTTTAATAAGTCTTTTCTTTTCCACAATTTAGTACGAAAATATAATTTGGTAATTTACATAGAAGATAATACACTCACCTAGGTAACTATATCACTGACATACAACTATAAAAAACTAATGTAGATGAGGTCGATTAGAAACCTGTGAAAGAAAGCAAAGGAAATAAGAGGAAAGTAACGAGAGTCGAGGGACAGAAAAAGTCAGAACAAGACTTCATGAGTGTAGGTCCCTTTTTTTTTTTTTTTTTTTTTAAATTATACATATATATATATATATATATATATATGGAGAGGGAGAGAGAGAGATGGATCAACTCACCACTTTACCGTGCATTGATGGTTATCTTAATTGCTAATAGTTAAATTTATGAAAAGAACCCCATACTAAATCAATAAAATGCTAACTTAATTCTAAAAGTTTTAAAGAAAACTTTAAATAATACAATGACCCCCAAAAGTTTTAAAGTGAAATTTAAAATAATGTACTAGACCCATTTTTTTTTAAATGTCCTAAAATGTAATTAAAAATATGCACATGCAAAAATTGAGCCTTACACCTTGTGCTAGAAAAACAATTCGATGCATGTTTACTTTAACATTCAAATATTGTTCTACACTCAACATTATTAGTTACATAAACATGATCAACGGTGGTGTTTACAATAATACTGTGTTTATATTAAATATTTATTTGTATAAAAAATATCATAGAACGATATTTATTTATATATGTTTGGTTGCTAAATTTAATATTTTTTGAATATGAGACAATAATGTTGAATTCAACATGATGTTTTAAATGTTGAATTCAACAACAAATGTCATTGATCAATCTAATTATAAATTTTTTTGAATTAAAGAAATGTTATGAAGTATGGTTTTTTTCATAATTTTTGAATCCAAAAATAAATTATTGATTTAAATTTAATAGAAAGATAAGTTGGAACATGAATAAATTCATTGATCAATCTAATTATATAAAAAAATGATTTAAAGTAAAATTATGAACCACGATTATTTTTTATATTTTTTAATCCAAAAATTGATTGATTTGAATATAAATGGAAAGATAAATTAGAATATTAGTCAATTCACGACCTCATATTTTTAGGGATTTTAAATGCAAATTGTAATCGAGAAAAATAACCATAAATAATGATACAATAATTGTTTTTATGATTCAAACATATATTTAGATTCATTATAAGCATAACTTTAAAACAACTTCCATTTGTATATATTTTGTTGTATAATTTAATATTTGTTGAATCTAACATGATGATGAATTTAGTGTTGAATTTCACATGGTTCAATATAATTTTTGTTGCATTTGTTATTTTTTATAATATAAAATTTTATTGAATCACCATGTTCATTTTAACACGAATGTGAAAACTATAAAAATTCAGAAGCACCATGTTGAATTCAACACAAACATGAAATCTGATGGAAAAAAATAGTGAATGTGATATCGTTTTTAAGATTTTATTTATACAAATTTGAATATATAATTAGATCATAAAAAATACAGAATAATAGTTATTAAGGTTTAATAACAAGATTTTGATTTAATTTTAATTTAGTAATCATCATTATTTTTTGAGAAGTTATATATCAAGTAATTGGTCATGCATAATGAGATAATTTTTTTTTTTTAAAAGGACCCCTAAGGGAATTTATTAAATGGAAACAAGCATTACAGCCTAATGTGAAGGAATTCATAGCTCATCATTGTGTAGACAACGGCTAACAGTAATGGGTAGAGAATTCTCACTATAAAAAATAGTACTATGTGGACTAACTATATTAGCAAGAGAGTCTGCAACAAAGTTGCATTCTCAATACACATGGATAAGCATAATCTGTAATAGCGAAAACCAAAATTGAATAGTATTCCACTTGGAACGCAAAACCCAATCTGGGTAAGAGTTTCGAATTGCAAACACCACGCTTCTATTATCACTCTTCGCACCCAAAGGGAAGTAACAATGAGTAGGGGCAATTTGAACACCATAAAAGAGGGGATAAACCTCTGTTTGGAAGCCAGAAGTGCAAGCTAGAGGATGATGAAAGGCTCGACAAAATTTACCATACTGATCTCTAATAATCCCACCACTGCCCACTCGACCTATTCCTTGCTTGAAAGCACCGTCAACATTGAGCTTGTAAACACCAGCCGCAAAGAGAGACCTATGACATCGACCTGGATGACGTTGTTGTCCTGGTAATAGCACACCCAAGCAACTCCAGCGTGCTAGAAGTAAAAACAGAATTATTAGACTCTGGAATGATTATGTGGCTGATCTCTCCTACCCAACATTGAACTTTCATAATAATCCTATCACTAGACATTTTCTTATCTTCATGAATCTCCGCATTCCGACTCAACCATATTTCTCATACAATCAGAGCCGTGATAAGGGAGCCCAGGTGGTGGAAAGACGATGTACCCTTTAAACCCAACCACTATAGATAAAATCTGTGAAGAAGGGGTTGAGGAATCAATTGAATATGAAAAAACTGAGAGAAATGATGCCATACCTTGGAAGCCACGTCCCCATAAATAAATAAATGATGAAAGTCCTCATCCTCTCTGTTATCACAACAGTGACAAGCATAAACTATGTAAATGCCCATTTTTTTTTATTATATAGTCCATTGGAACTCTCCCATGAAACAGTTTCCATATGAAAATTTTAAATTTTAACGAAATTTTAAACTTCCAAATTAACAAGAAATGATGATGATCCTGCCTCTCTCCATGCTTACCCTCCTAAACTAATTTAATAGAGAAATTTCCATCTCTACTCGGAAGCCATGTGAGCTAATCATTCTCATGATCCGTTAATTCTGCTGGCCACCAAGATTTTGTCCCCATTTCTTCTTGAATAGTCGACACCGAAAACTCTCCATAGACAATATCCGAAAGGACACCATATCCCTAGTCGCCATACCAAAAACTAATCTTTCTACCATCTCCTACTTCCCATCTAGATAATTCTATAAACGTTGCCCGAGCTTCAAGAATGTCTTTCCACAATCTAGACTTATTATTATAATGCCTCCAAAGTGAAATAGGAAGGTTTTTGGTATACCAACTATGCATGAAATCTGACCAAAAAGACTTACCATGAACTAAGCTCCATATTTTCTGGAGATAAAAACTTCCTTCATATCACGTAAGGTGTGCAAGTTAAGTTATCCCTCATTATTCCTTTTGCAAATAGTGTTCCATGCTATCCAATGATGCCTCTTATTTGTATAAGAGGAGTTCCAAAAGAAACGTGCCATAATTGTTTCGATCCTATTTAAAATAGAAAGTGGGACAGAAGAAGCAACAATACGATACATGGGCATGGAGGCTATCACATGTTTCAAAAGAATAAGCTGACCTCCTTTGGAAAGAAGTTTAAACCTCCAACCTTCCAAGCGCTTGGCTATGTTATCAACATGAGGGTTAAAAGTCGTGGATTTTAGATGACCGTAAGAAATAGGAACACCCAAGTAGGTAAGAGGAAAACTACCACAATGGAACAAAATAGCATGTTAAGTCATGACAATTCTACTTGGCGGACAATTTCCATGCACATAAAAATTACAATTCAAGAGGCTGATCAATTAGCCCAATGTTGATTGATAATCCTTAAGAATCGACATGAGATGTCGAATAATCGGCACTTTCATTACAAAATAATAACGTATCATCTGCAAAGAGTAGATGGAAAATAATCGAGCAACCATTTCTACTACTGTACGGTCTAATAAGATTATTATTCACAGCTTGCAAAATTGAATGACTAAGAACCTCTTCGACAAGAATAAAGAGAAGAGGAAAAATAAGGTCCTCTTGCCTTAATCCTCGAGAGCTTTGGAAAAACCCATTATAGACACCCTAGAACATCACCGAAAATTTATCATTCGAAATACATTCCGAGATAACTCTGGTAAAAGCTTCACAAAAACCAAAATTCTTAACATCGCAATCAAGAAAGGCCATTCCAACCTATCGTAGGCTTTCAACATATCCAGTTTTAACATAACGTTTTTACTTCGGACTTTCTTACCCAAGTCTCTAGTAAGTTCCTGGGCCAAACCCACCGCTTCCGTAATAGATATATAAAAAATAAAATCATATTGACGTGGAGAAATCAGTAGCGGCAAAGTGATCGCCATGAAGAAAATGATTAGCAGCAGTTCAGACATCATGCTTGACAATATCCCAAGAAATCTGAAAAAAAAAAAAAAAAAAAAAAAAAAAAGGAACAAGGAAATTGAATCAATACCTAGCGCACTGTCAATGTCAATGACTAAACAACATTCTTGATTTCTTCCATGGAAAATAGAGATATGAGAGCATCATTCGCATCGTGATCTACCAATGATGGGATGACATCCAATAAGCTAATGTTCATATTAATGGGATTGACTTGATAAAGATCCTGATAGAAATCAATAGCTGTTGTGTAAAAGATATTTGGGTTGGCCAAAGAATTCCCTAAAGCATTTGTGATGCCCATTAAGTTAAGAGGTTTGTTTCAATCTTTAACCGAAGCATGGAATTTTTTTGTATTACTATCCCACTCTTTTAACCACTTCTCTCTAGATATTTTCTTCCAATAAATCTCCCCATTTCTTAAACATTTATCTAACTCAATATGTTCTAGTTTTAGCTCATTAGCAACATCTTCATTCCATTGGTGCTAAAGGCTAACGTTGAGAGCCTCAATTCAATCCCTCCACATTCCCAAGTCCGTGAAAATATGCCCAAAAGTGTTCTGATTCCATTCCTTTAGGGTTATTCTCATATTTTTTAAATTGTGGCTAAGTCTCACTAAATCGTTAACGTGAATAAAAGACCAAGCATCTTTAACCACCGTCAGAAAATTCTTATGGTTCAATCACATTCGTTGAAAATGATGTAAACGAGGACCCTGATAAGTCGTGGCAAAATAGGAAAATAACAAGGGCCAATGATCTGAGACATCCCTAGTTAAATGAGTAAACTTGCCATTATACAAGGTGCAAAAATCCTGAGAAATAAGGACTCTATCTAAACACGAGTATTGTCGAGCTAAGCCCAACCTATTATTGCTGAAAGTAAAGAGAACCTGAAAAAGCCGGTTCCATAGGACCCGCCTGTTGAATACAATTTTCAAAATTTTCTATACCTTTATGAGACGAGACGATCCGTCCCAATTTTTTTTCTATTCTTCTGATTATGTTGAAATCTCTTCCCCAAACCACCGGTAAAGAATTAGTAGCCATGAGGGCTAATAAAGAAGACTAAATTTCTCGACGTTCAATGATTAAGCAACTAGCATAAACTGTCACCACCAAAATATGTACATTCAACCATGAAATTACACAAGCAATAAATTGCTTATTAATTTTTCTCATGTTGCTATCCTCAATCCAAGGATAAATCAAGCCCACAATAGAAACTCTATTTTGATTAACTATATTCTTTAAAGAAGAGATAGTTTTCGGATTACCTCTCCCCCTGCAATTCCAAAAAAGCATAGAGTCCGTCATCAAAAAAAATATTGTTTTTGTCTTTGAGAGCCACTGTTCTGAGAAGTTTCCCTCACAACTGCGGTTTTCTTTGGGCGGCCTCTTTTCTAGTAACCAAGGTAAACCCCCCTGCTTCTATCACCTTAGACTCGGAAACATACCCTCTTAGTAAAAAGTCTAGTTCCTTCGCTAAAGGCCCCTCTGAGTTTGTCTCGATCAAAATAATCTACATATCGGGATGCTGAATATTCTCTTCATTCACTAGATAGGCTTTGCTCATTTCCTCCTCGGTTGCGTCATTCATGGCTCTCCTGTTTTTGTATAGAAGCTTTTATTTTAGTAGTTACTTTTCGAAATAGAGTATCAATTTCCTGTAAAAGATTCTTCTCATTTTCTTTTGTTGCCATGTGAACAACTTTGTCTTGGGCAACTGTTGAAATGACAAATTTGGTCGAATCTTCATTAAGTATTGGAATATAACCACAAAAAAATAATGTAATTAATTATATAGTCCCCCAAAGATATTGAAATTAGAAAAGAGACATTTGACCTAATTATTTAAGTTTTTAGTCCTCAAAGAGTTTGTAGAAAAAGGTCTCTAATATTACCCCCAACTGTTCACTAATATTTACGGATCCTATTATTTCGTCCTCTATAACAAGACAAAAATAATAGAATTTCTCACATTTGCAACAAAAAAATATCACCATTGCAAAATGCCTTCTCAGAAGCATAAAACAAATCAAAAAATTGAAAAACAAAATTAAAATAACCTACTAAAAAAGATCTACACGATGATGTAATCAGGTTTTTTTGGGTCCACTTTAAAATGATATGTAAACATTAGCATAAACCTTAATTAGTGTAGGTAAAGGATATTAACATTAACATAAATGTTCAAATAATACACCTTATCTATATTACAACTACAATTTTAATCGCACTTTTTAATAATGTGTAAACCTTCAAGTAATACATTTTTTCAAAAGTTTAAATATTTGATTAAGATATGTTTCTATTCTGTGCGTTAATGTTCAAACAATACTTTAGACTTACACTTTTCAATCTCTTAAAAATGTTGGGTTTGATCTCATTTCTATTCGATGTATAAATGTTCAAGAAATACATCTTTTCCAATATTACTTGTTCGATTTGAATCTTACCAACAAATACCTTTTAGCTGTGTGTAAATGTTCAAGTAAAACACATTTCAATCTCGAACCATATTAAATTTGGATCTCAAATCCATATCCTGCTTAAAAGTTAAAGTAATACATATTTCACTACGTTAATGTTGACATAATATTCACTCAATATTTTAATTTTTATTCAAATATTATGTGTGATTGTTTACTCAATATTTAAAAACAGTATTTCAATTCCACTCATATTTCATTTAATATATTTTGTGTAAATGTTTACTCAATATTTCAGAATACTATTTCAGTTTATTCAAATCAACATTCACTCAAAAAATTCAAAACAATTGTTCACTCAACGTTCGCTTAATATTTCATTCAACAAAAACAATTTACACATTTACGTCAACGTTGACTTATCATATTCAAATCTAGAAAAGGGCCATACATGTTAACATTCACGCAAATCGTGAGTTAACCTAAAAATTCATTTTCTACAATGTTCACATATTTATAATTTTTCCATAAACCTAAAATATTCAATTACCTAAAATGGTACTTGAATATTCACATGTCATACTTAAGCCTAAAAAGAAGTGGATATAACAGGTTAACATTCACGTAAATTGTGTGTTAACACATGATTGAACATCATTTTCAAAACAATCGAAACATTAAACAAATCCTAAAAATTGTAAAAATCAAATCTGGAAAATTAGATTTGAAAATTTCAAATCCAGACCTAAAAAATCATATTGAATATTCACCAGATCTAGATTTGAAAAATCAAATTGAATTTTCACCAGAGCCAAATTAGAAAAATCTGATCTGGAAATCCATATCTATGGAAGAGAGAGGGGTAGAGAGAAAGATGGCGACGAAGGCTCGCTGATGATAGGCGACGGTTCTCTGACGAATGATAAAGGAAAATATGTACTAAAAATTAGAGCATGTCGATGATACGACGGTGTTGAGGTTCGTCGTGAACCAGACGGGGCTGATTCAGTACCTATGGTGGAGCGAACCAGATCAAGGCATTGACGCGCCCCGATTTTTCAACAAAGGAAAAAATAATAAATAATAAATAAGCTTAAGGAAAGAGGGGTTTTTAAAGCGCCGGTTTTCTCAAAAGATATACTTAAGCCGTTTTAAAAAATAAGAAATCGCCACCTAATATTGGGTTTAAATGGTGTGCTAGGTCACCGAATTTTTAGAAAACAATTTAAAAGGCCTAAGTAAAAAAACATTGACTCCAAAAAACACGGTCAACCCAAAGATTCATTTAAAGGCTCGGGGGTCGGTTACGCTCAGGGAAGGTGTTAAGCATCCCAAGACGCCCGTCCGAAAATGGTACCTTACATTCAATTAAGTCCAATTAGTTTAGTCCGAGTGCTTTATTTTATTTTGAAATCATTTTCTTCTTATAAAATCTTTTTGGTATAACCTCTTATCGAATATTAAGGATTCTGAGAGTTTCTTTAATTTAAATAGGCAAACTAAAATAGATGAATGAGATTTGAAAATATGAATGCAAAACTAACATCTAAGTGAGTTTTATTTTTTTTTATACAAAAGTGACTAAAAAAAGTGAATGATTTAATTTAAATATGTTGATGCAAACTGATATGAATACGGGAATCGAATAGGAAACACTACGTGAATTAACATGATTATGCATGACAATGATTTCATTAAGAAATATAAGTGATGCACATGTCATAACTAGATGTGAAAAAGTAGCGTGGATTTGTAAAATAAATAAATAAATAAAAACTATGTATGAAAAATGTGAGTGGTGAAAGTGTCCTAAACATGCTGTTTAAATGATACGAGAAATAAACATGCTAAGTGGATGCAAAGAAAATCTACTTTGAGTTTACTTGATTAATTTAAAGAAATCATGTTTTGAAATTCCCTCAAATTCTATGGATAAGAGAATCAAATGAGGTTCGCGGAAACAATTTAGTTGAAATTAATCTTTTTGATACTTTAAAATAAATCCCATGAAAAATTTACCGAGGGAAGAGATTTTATAAAACCATTCGTTTCTAAATTCCACTCAAGTTGGGGAATAGAAACGAGGTCACGGAAAACTCTCACGATTTATCAAATCGTCAGATTCACTTTAAGGTTCGTAAGGATTAATTTTTACAAATAAAATATTTTATTATTATTATATTTTTATTTTTATTTTTATTTTTTTAGGGTTTTGATAACAAGAATAAAAATAAACAAAGAAAACATCATTCACCTAATGATCGGGGGTTAGGTTTAAGCACGAGAAACCCATCCCGACGTTTTCATCGGATCATCGGGAAACTTTATTTTTTGTGTTTATGAATTTGTAAACAAAACAAAATAAAATAAAATAAATAATGAAAAATTCCTTCACCTAACGATCGGGGGTTAAGTTTAAGCACGAAAAATCCACCCCGACGTTTTCATCGGATCATCGAACGACAATACATAAATAAATAAATAAATAAAACTTGCAGAAATTTAAATTGTGAAAAGAATAAAATACACTGAAAGAAGAATTAAAAATTAGAAAAACATACCTGTTCTAGGCCAAGAATCTCGATATTCGTATTTTCCTCTCTCGCAGACAGTTTCCCGGAAAGGCTTTGAGAATCACTTTTCTAAAGGGGGTGACTCCTCTCAATTTTTGAATCTCCCCAAAGGGTTTCTCTCTGAATTTTTTGTGTGTCTAAACTATGAGGAGGAGGGTCCTATATATAATAAGGATGGGGAGTGAAAAATCCTAGAAACTTTAGGAAACCCTAGTCCTAATTCGACGAGGAAAATGAAACAAAACCTAAAAGGAAAGGGAAAAGGAAACATAATCCCATTTTGACAGGGAAACCTTTTATTTTCCATTTTTTTTTAGTTTTTTTTTTCTTATTTTATTTCTTTTCTTTTTTCATTTTTTATTTTTTTTTCTCTATTTTTTTTAAATAAAGTATAAAATCTTTGCGGGACGGTCAAAATGTCGTGTCAACAGCTGCCCCTCTTTGTCATGCGAGTTCTACTTTCTTAACAAAGACAAAAGACCACGTCGTTTTGATCGTCCTATTTTTTCAAAATGAATTTTAGGGATAGAACAAATAAAATAAAATAACTCATGACAATACTCATGACGAACAAGTGTCCGTTTAGGGAATCGTTTAGAGTAATAAGAAAAGAGACCCATAACGATACTCATAACGAACAATTGTCCATTTAGAGGATCATTTAAAGTAATAAAAGAATGACTCATGACGATACTCATTACAAATAAATATCGTTTAGATGATCATTTAGAGTAATGAAAGAAAGACTTATGACGATACTCATGACGAACAAATGTCCGTTTAGATGATCGTTTAGACTGATGAAAGAAAGACTAATGACGATGCTCATGACGAACAAATGTCCGTTTAGAGGATCGTTTAGAGTAATAAAAATTTAACTCATGATGAACAATTATCCATTTAGAGGATCGTTTAGAGTGATAGAGAATGACTCATGCCTTAGCCTTCTTAGCCGGGGGAGGACAAAAGAAAGTCCAAAGGTATAAAATATGCCACAGCTTGTGGCTGGACAAAAATGAGATAGCAAAGATATAAAATGTGCCCCAACCTTTAGCTGGGGCTAACTCTCGGATGACCGAACCTTTACAGGTTGCCTAGGTACCTTAGTATTATGCTGAGGATCAGATTTAGCATAGTTCACTTGACGCCCCTTTCAGGGAAAAACGCATACCTAAATGCTCATTTAAAGCATCTGAGTTTTCAGTAATAAGAGTCTTCAACTCGAGTCAGAAGGTAAGAAGTCCTACTGATAGGAAAATCCATACTTCCAGTCCCTTTGAGATCCCTGTAACTCAACGAACATAAAAATTTAGTCTGAAAAACATGTTACCTTTGATGACTCACAATTCCGTTCCTCTCTTTCGGTCGTAATCGCTTCGGCTGATGGTGCTTGGATTGGAGCGATATCGAGATATTCTTCTATTTGATTTTAGAAGTTTCTCTTTCCAACTCAGGGCCGGACATGCCTCGGGGTGATTCAATGAAACTTTTTTCTTCTTTTTTTTTACTTTCGATATTTCACTTTTCAACTCATGGGAGGGTCCAACATGCTTCATCAAGGTCTCCTTAGCTTGCTCGACTGGATTATTGTCTTTTCAAATCTCTAGGTGATTCGATGCTTGGGGTTTTAATACTCCTGCTTGCTTTGTGTTTTCTCAAGTCCTGCAAAACTAATTTAGTCCAAAAAAATAGACAAATGTCGAAAATTACTAAGCGAGTACCTTTAATGCTTGATATAATTTTCTGTGAGATCTTGAGTCGGATTGCAGAGGAATATGATTCCAATACATTTTCAAACCACGACCAATGTTTCTTTTCACAAATTCTAATTCCATTCAAATCCATTAAGTTCTGATTCCGAAAAACGTTGTTTGCTCGCCAATTTGGATCGAGGCAGAAAACTTGAACAAATCAATCTATCCTCTTTCTTTCCTCTTCAAATCTCTTCTACATTTGCAGTAGCGTTTCTTGCTTGGTTACCCCACTTTTCGTTTTTCCTTTTCTTTTATTTTTCCCCCTTTTTTTTTTTTTTTTACATTTCTTTTTTTTTCTCCTTTTTTTTTTTTTTTTTTTTTTATAAAAATAGATGATCCAACTTACAATGGTTTGGGAGCAACGGAGCTTAAAAATGAATTGGATCTTCTTTGTGAATTGAGATCTTCTTCCAATATTTGAGCTTTTATATTGGAATCATTGACCTGGAATGATTGTGTTCCCTTTTCGCCATTGGCTCTGATAGTAGGCGAACCAAGATGTTTACACCCGGTTTTATTAAATCACTGAAGGACCACCAGAGACAGCTTGATCAACTTGTAGTAACATATCAAAGTATCATTAGGGTAATGAAAGCCATTCTTGATTTTTGAATCCTCCGGTACTTTGGAATTGCTATCGGATTTGGTTAAGGGCCTTTCGAATCTCAGCATCATTTAGCTAAACATAATCTTTCTTTGTTTCTAGTCCCATTGGATCGTGGTCTAACTTTGTATTGAAATCATATACTCACATCCTCGCCCAGTCATATCACATACAACATATGTAGGCGATTTTAGGTATTTGAAAAAGTAAAATTCAAACGTTAGACCACAATTTTGGATAAACAGTATCGCATTATTGAAATTTAAAAAGTCGTTACAGAGCAAAATCCCTTTCCATCCAAAAGACCAATGGGATGGAAAGGTGAGTACGTGAAGATGTACCAATTTTATCAAAACACTTATCAGATTGAAAGTAAACAAGAACCCCAATTTTGCAGCCTTTAGATTTTTTCAAATCGAGCCTCGAATAATGACTTGCTCCCATATCTACCAACATTTTGCTAAAGATCTATTTCACCACTCCCTTAAGAGGCATGCTCAGGCAATGGATTCTGCTGATAGTTTAGTGTACCGGTCTCAAGTTTTTTAGGAAACGTGATGGCTGCTGCCCGTATGAACTCCCGGATCTTATCCTTTAGCTAAAATCACTGCTCAGTTGCATGTCCTCTGGTTCCTAAGTGGTATTCACAAAAAGCATTCGAAGAAGTTGCTTTACTCCCAAGCTTAAGTTCATTTGATGGAAGGGGTGTCAGCATCCCCTGCTTCAAACAACTCCGGTACAACTCGGTGATTGAGACCGAAAGGTCTAGTGGTTCCTTGTCATCGTTCCAGAAGTTTTCCCCAGTAGCATGAGACAGATGGCCTTGGTGGTATTGGGTTCTTGGCTTGAGGGTGTAGTTAGGAATTTGAGGTGGGGTGTTCGGGTTTGGCTGATATGTATGGTAAGAGGGTGCTTGATAGGCTTCGGGATAATACTAGAGAGTGTGGTTTTGGTAAGGAAGAGGTATGTTTTGATAGTAGCGGGGACGGTTTGGGAATAGGATTGGTTCCTAGGATAATGTTGGTTTTGACGATTTTAAGGAGGGTAGTTGTGATATTAGTTGTTCTGGTTCGGGTAGTTTTTGGGATGGGAAGCTTGAGGGTAGTTCTGGTGGAGGGTTTGTTGGGGGAAATGATGACAGCTACCTCATCTTCTCTTTTCTTTGGAGGAGCTGACCTTTTTGTCGAGTCGAGCGAGGCCCCTTCAATCTTTCCGCTTCTTATTCCTTCTTCTGTCAACCCGGCTTGCTTGATCGTATCGTCGAAGGATGTCACTGCTATGTTTGAGAGATCTAATAGAACGATGGCATCTGGATTGACTTGAATATCTCTAACTGAGCCTCCTCGCTCACCCTAGGGACAACTTTGGGAACTTTCTTCCTCCAACGAGCAGTATACTTTCGGAAGCTTTCATATTTTCTCTTCAGTATCTGGTAGAGGGTATTACGGTCCGGCGCGACATCTTTATTGTACACATACTGTTCACAGAAGGCCTCTACCAAATCTTCGAACGTCTTAATCTGCACCATGTCCAAGGTCATATACCAACTGAGAGCCGGTCCTTTAAATGATCTCCAGAACATTTTCAGATAAAGGTCTTCATTCTGAGCATGGACTCCCAATCCCTTCTTATAAATTCTGACATGCCATTCTGGGGGGTCAGTACCATCATACTTCGTGAAATCTGGAACTACGAAATTTTTCCAATACACCACCCGGGGTAGTGCTGACAGCTCTTTGTACGCCGCTTTTCTAGATAGCCTCTCTCTTTTTAGTTTTTCTATGGTTTTCTCCAATTTTTTTATTTTCAGAACCCAAGCTAAAGGGGGTCCATCTTCGTTTTTGTTTGCGATTTCAATGGCCAGGGCCGGTCGATTAGCATTCGGATCATTCGGCTGAGCAATGACCCTTTCCGAGTGGATAAAGATATGGGCTGCGGGAGGGGTCGAACCTTAGGGTGGATCCTGATAGATATGCCCCTAGCTGGGGTATACTGGTGCTCCATAGGCGAAAGGATGAGGGCCCATCTGGGGTCCATAGTAGACTAATCCTGCGAAGTTCTAGCTGGCATGGTTCGGATTCGGCACGGAGTTCTCCATCTCGGCACTTGGAGGGTTTCCATTTGGAGATTCAATCACGGGATTTCTACTAGACAGGGGAACAAGCACCTCCTGAGGCCGGCTAAGTTCGTTGATATTTTCCTTCAGCATGTCCATGGTTTCTTGCATACGAGCCATCTAGGCCGCATGGGGAGATTCGAGATTGATTTTTGATGTCATCCTGGAGTGAGTCTAGGCCCAGTTGTGAGTCAAGACCAGACTTTGGATGGGGGGAACCGGAATTCTTTTTTGAGACCAATTTTCCTGTCTCGTCCTGTTCTTACAACAAACCCATTTATTAGTCCACGTGGGTCTTAGGTAGTCTTAAAACTCACTCGAGTTCAAAGCTTTCAATTCTGATAACGACCAATCAAAACAGATAATGATTTATGAAAGTTCTTTCGTAGCTTAATCGGTATTGGAAACTACGGACTCATTTGGTTTTTAAGACTTTCTAAGACATCATCAATCCATCAAGTATAAAACCCCCTTGTCTTGTATCATAGAATCCCAAGGGGATAATATGGATACAAGACGACCATACTTGTGTCAGAGGGTTTATAATACTATAAGAGCCCAAGAGATAATGAAGAAAATAAAATAAAAAAACATCACAAAAAATAGAAGGAAAAGATAAGAAAATAAAATATAACATTCAGACATGGAATGGATGAACTTATTTAGACATATTAGACTTAACCCTCTAATTGTCCCCAGTGGAGTCGCCAGCTGACGCGCCCTGATTTTTCAAAAAAGGAAAAAACAATAAACTTAAGGAGAGAGGGATTTTTAAAGTACCAATTTTCTCAAAAGATATACTTAGGCCGTTTTAAAAAATAAGGAGTCGCCACCTAGCATTGGGTTTAAAAGGTGTGCTAGGTAACCGAATTTCTTGAAAACAATTTAAAAGGCCTAAGTAAAAAAATTGACTCCAAAAAATACGGTCAAACCAAAGATTCATTTAAAGGCTCGGGGGTCAGTTACACTCGAGAAAGGTGTTAGGCACCCCAAGACGCCCGTCCGAAAATCGTACCTTATATTCAATTAAGTCCAATTAGTTTAGTTCGAGTGTTTTATTTTATTTTGAAATCATTCCCTTCTTATAAAATCTTTTTGGTATTTTTCACAAATAAGGGGAAACAAGTTTTTGGATTTTTGGAAATGTTCCCCTGGTATAACCTCTTATCAAATATTAAGAATTCGACAAGGATGGTCTCGGGGGGAGTTTATGTATGTTTCTGAGAGACTTCTTTAATTTAAATAGGCAAACTAAAATAGATGAACGAGATTTGAAAATATGAATGCAAAACTAACATCTAAATGAGTTTTATTTTTTATGCAAAAGTGACTAAAAAAAGTGAATGATTTAATTTAAATATATTGATCCAAACTGATATGAATACGGGAATCGAATAGGGGACACTACGTAAATTAATGTGATTATGCGTGACAATAATTTAATTAAGAAATATAAGTGATGCACATGTCATGACTAAAAGTGAAAAAGTAGCGTGGATTCGTAAAAAAATAAAAAATAACTAAAAACTATGTATGAAAAATGTGAGTGGTAAAAGTGTCCTAAACATGCTGTCTAAATGATACGAGAAATAAACATGTTAAGCGGATGTAAAGAAAATCAACTTTGAGTTTGTCTGATTAATTTAAAGAAATCCCATTTTGAAATTCCCTAAAATTCTATGGATAAGAGAATCGAAGAAGGTTCGCGGAAACAATTTAGTTGAAATTAATATTTTTGATACTTTAAAATAAATCCCACGAAAAATTTACCGTGGGAAGATATTTTCTAAAACCATTCGTTTCTAACTTCCACTCAAGTTGGGGAATGGAAACGAGGCCACGGAAAACTCTCCCACGATTTATCGAATCGTCGGATTTACTTTAAGATTCGTAAGATTTAATTTCTACAAATAAAAGATTTTATTATTATTATTATTATTATTATTATTATTTTATTTTATTTTTATGTTTTTTAGGGTTTTGATAACAAGAATAAAAATAAACAACGAAAACATCATTCACCTAACGATCGGGGGTTAGGTTTAAGCACGAGAAACTCACCCCGACGTTTTCATCGGATCATCGGACTACTTTATTTTTTGTGTTTATGAATTTGTAAACAAAACAAAACAAAACAAAATAAAATAAATAATGAAAATGTCCTTCACCTAACGATTGGGGATTAAGTTTAAGCACGAGAAACCCACCCTGACGTTTTCATCGGATCATCGGAGGACAATACATAAATAAATAAATAAATAAAACTTGCAGAAATTTAAATTGCGAAAAGAATAAAATAAACTGAAAGAAGAATTAAAAATTAGAAAAAACATACATGTTCTAGGTCAAGAATCTCGATACCTGTATTTTCTTCTCTCGCAGACGGCTTCCCGAAAGGGCTTTGATAATCACTCTTCTAAAGGAGGTGACTCCTCTCAATTTTTGAATCTCCTCGAATGGTTTCTCTCTAAAAAAATTGTGTCTAAACTATGAGGATGAGGGTCCTATTTATAATAAGGATAGGGAGTGAAAAAATCCTAGAAACCTTAGGAAACCCTAGTCCCAATTCGACGAGGAAAAGGAAACAAAACCTAAAAGGAAAGGGAAAAAGAAACCTAATCCCATTTTGACATTTATTTTTCATTTTTTTTCTTTTATTTTTTCATTTTTTATTTTCTTTTTTCTCTATTTTTTTTAAAATAAATTTTAAAAACAAGTATAAAATTTTTGCAGGACGGTCAAAATGTCGTGTCTACTGGCATGAAAATTACTTGTGGGTCTTGAACCAGGTCAGGGCCAATTCTTATGACCTCCCAAACTGTGGTTTAGGGGGCAGGGTCTTCTCCAAACTATGGAACCTCATAGGTTCTAGTCTACATAAAACTTGTGGGTCTAGTGGTATCTGCAATAGTATCAATCGGTTGATATAATGCTCTTGCCCAAATGGGTTCGTGCCAAGATTGCTGGAGGAATAGGAGAGGTTTGATTGGTCCGGCAGATGTGTGCTCCAAACGTTGTTAAATTGCAGTGGCTATGTGTGGTTCGGAGATAAGGTCGACATGAGGGGAGAGAGAAGAGTCAGTGGATGAATTGAGAGAGAGAGAGAGAAAAAAAAAGAAAGGGTTAGAGAGAGAAGCAACAGTGACTAATGAATGAATGGAGTTGTTAGGGTTTAGTTTATTATATAAAGGGGTATATTTGTCTTTCAAAGGTTAAGACAACTTTTTGCTTGGATTTATTTCTACATTATCTCTTAAATAAGGAATAAACAATAAATATGTCAAAAAAAATATTGATTTATTGGGTAATTTTGCTCTCTAATGGGAATCCTAGATAATCTCCTATGATTTATTTGAAGGATAATCTATTTTATTTTTTCCCAAAAACATAGCTTCAATTTAAAATTGTAAAATGCTAGGAAATAAATTAGTTTATCAAAAACAAAAAATTACACAAAAATAACATTTTGGTCTAGAAAATCTACATTGTTTTATATATTTGTTTAAATCTAGGGGGATTGTCAACATATTTAATCCATTTTATGATCAACAAAAAATATTTAAATTTTAAAATATCTATTATACAAAACAGATTTTGATGTAAGAGCTCGAGAAATTTCTCAACCATCCAATATCTCAAGAGACAAAGAACAATTCAAATCAAATAAAAATATAATACAACAACAACCACTAAGCCTTTGTCCCATTTATGTAAGGTCGGCTACATGAATTTCGTTTACGCCATAGTGATTGATCAAGGACCATCTCCTCAGTCAAGTTTAATATCATTAAATCAATTCTAATAGTCGCATCCAAAGTCTTCTTAGGTGTACCTCTCCTTCTAGTAGCCCCTACACTTGAACTAAATCACATTTTCTCATTGGTGCTTTAATGGGTCTTCTATATACATGCTCAAACTATCGTAAATGATTTTCTCTAATTTTCTCTTCGATGTGTGTTATTCTTAAATTCTCTCTAATAGTTTCATTCTTAATTTTATTCATTCTCGTCTTCTTACTTATCCACTGCAACATCCTCATTTCCGTTACCCTAA
Source organism: Eucommia ulmoides (assembly GCA_016647705.1). Taxonomy (NCBI): domain Eukaryota; kingdom Viridiplantae; phylum Streptophyta; class Magnoliopsida; order Garryales; family Eucommiaceae; genus Eucommia; species Eucommia ulmoides. Next base: position 16,600,472 of record CM028335.1, on the reverse strand, counting down.
TTTTCTGGACATGTATCGTTTTTACTTCCCAACAATCTAAATCATATAGAAGCGCTGGTCTTATAAATAAAAATATAGTATAAATATAAAATGTGAATTTATATTTAGCCTATATGTTGATCCCGAGATTTTGATGGACAATTAAGTGTTGATGTTTTTTGTGGAACTAATGAGTTTATTGAGTGTTTCAGTTTAAAAAGTTACAATCAAGATAACATTATGAAGTAATTGTGAAGGATGTAGAGACGGATATTAAGAGATCGAAGATTTGAGGAATTTAGGTGAAAACAACTCAAATATTTTTCACTCTTAATGTATCCTGATTAGGATCACACACGACACAAATTAAATGATTTATATTTATGTGTGTTTAAATTAAGGTCCTAATTATAGTTCAAATATTTACTCCAATAAGAAATTGAAAAAGGAAAATTGACCTAAGAAAGTTTAAATTGAAAAAGAAATCGGTTAAAGGGTTGAAAATGTCGAAAATTGGAGTTAAAATAAATTGAGGAGAAAGTGTTTCAACAACAATCAGTTAACCAACCAAGGAAGTTCGATCAACCGATTGGCAATGGCTGAAAATATTATGTCCCTAAATCGATCGGTCAACCAGACCTGAGGAGATTGGTCAACTAATGGCCAAAAGCTAAACTCCTTGTATCGATCGGTCAACTGACCATTGATGATCAGTCAATTGACCAGGGCCGAAATTAGGCTTGAGAATGCATCATGTTTCGATCGGTCAACAAACCCATGAGGGATCGGTCAACCAACCTATGTTTGAGCAAAGGCTGGGATACATCCTGTATCCATCAATCAACCGACTGAGATGTTTCAAATTTTGAGAATTTTCGGGATTTGATCAAAACTAGCCATTACTAGTCATTTTTTGGCATATCTTTTGGAGATATCTTAGGGATTTGAATATATTGATAATATGGTACTCCTATTTGGATATCCCTATAAATATAATACATAAAATATTGATGTTTCTCAATTTAGTTAATTTAATACTTCTTATCTATTTGTTTTGAGATTGAGAATTAATTTGGGGATTTAATTGAATATTTTAAAATCCATATTTAAGTTAATTGGACCAGGATTAAATGGTATTGATATATGGGGTCTATATGTGAATTTACTTGTCATATCATGTGGGAACTAACCATTAGAGTGTCTGTTTCAAATCATTTTAAATAGACCTACGTTTTTTTTAGATCAAGACATTACTTCTATTAATAACTAATTGTTCATGAGCTTTCTAAGAGTTGTTATTATGATATTTTCTTAAGAGATCATTGTGAGATGATTTTGTGAGAAACATTCTTGAGAAATAGCGCTAAGTGTTTTGGCATCACCGATCTAAGCTGTATTGCGATTCATATTCAATCTTTTGGTGGTTATCCTAGTGAGATTATTCCAAGATTTTGTTCTTAATTGTGATTTTATATTATTATTCCTTACTTGGATATAAGATCTTTGTGAAATCATTTTTGAACTTTAAAAAGCATAAAAATTATTTAAGACGATTTTTGTGATAATCTGATTACGTGTTTATTTTTGTGCTAACCATATCTATTATAATCAAATTTTGATTTCCTCACGTAAATTCTATCACTAGTAATTTCAGGATATTAATTGAGTTTAATTGATTAGAGGTGATAGAAGCTCCGAGTAGGAAGAAACTCATTGATTTTTTGTATTTGGTGAGTTTGTGCGGATTAGATACTATTGGGAGTATCTAATTAGGGGTAGCTTAGGTATCAATATTTTCTGGAAAAAAAAAAGATTAAGATTTGATCTTTGCCGAAAGTACAAAAAGCTTGGGTTATTCTTTTCCCTTGAAAAGTATTAGACTTGATTATTCCTGATTAGAATTATTTGGAGTGTTTTGTAAAGGTTCCATCCTTACTTGAAAAAATGATACTTTGAGTATTTTTTGTGAGGTTTAATTCTTAACCTATGAAATAATTAAGTTAGTCTTGAGTCTGGTAAAAAGATAAGATTATTCATGCGTCTGGGAAAAGGATTAGGTGGTGATTCCTCCTTAATAAAATTAGGTTAGTCTTTGGCTTGAAAAAATATAGGGTTCTTCCTTAGCCAGTGAAAAGGATGATTATAAAGGTTGATTATGAGCCTAGTAAAAGAATCGATGTAAGGGTTTGGTTCCTACCTGTTAAAGGAATCGTGAGTTTAGTGAGTACGTATCTCTGTGGGGCTCGGAGGACTAGATTAGCCAAGGGTACCTTGGTGAACCAAGATATATCCTTGTGTGCTACATTAATTTACATTATTTATATTTTTATTGTTTAGGTGTGAACCTAGATTAATTACACTTATCTGCTCCATTATAAAGATAAATATTTGATTTAGGATAAATTGATTATTTGATTTAATAAGTTTTGAAAGATAAGAAATTCATTTAAATTTTTTATATCTACCCAATTCACTCCCCCTCTTGGGTAGCTCAATGGGCCAACACTATATATCTTATACCTAATGAAAGAAAGAGAGAGAGAATTAGAAGTGTAAATCAGTCGGATCTGGTAGGTAGGGAGGAATTTTTTGGGTCAACCCAAAAGTGTTTGGGGGGTCAAAATCCGACCGAACCTGAATTGTCTTGGCCGAACACCTGTCAGGTTTGGATGTTTCAGGTTTCGGGTATTAAAAAACCCTAATTATAGAAGAAAAATGGCTGAAGAAAAAAAGGGTTTCAAGTTTCGAGATTCAACAAGAAGTCATATTGAACGATTGAACGCCATATATACAATTAGACATATATAGTATAATTGTGAATTTACATAAAAATATAGTATAAATATAAAATGCGAATTTATATTTACCCCATATATCTTATACCTAATTAAAGAAAGAGAATTATGAGTATAAATTGGTCGGATCGGGCGGGTAGGAAGGAGTTTTTTGGGTTGACCCAAAAGTTTTTTGGAGGTCAAAATCCGACCGAGCCTGAATAGTCTTGGCCGAACACTTGTCGGGTTCGGATTTTTTGGGTTTCGGGTATTAAAAACCCTAATTATAGAAGAAAGTGGGTTGAAGGAAAAGGGGTTTTCAAGTTTCGGGATTCAGCAACAAGTCCTATTGAATGATTGAACACAGTATGTATATATATATATATATAGCTTGTGCATGATCTCGAAGCACAAAGAGGCAGCGGTGCATGATGATAGAGCACGGAGGCAGCGACGTAGCACATGATCTTTACTGGAGAATTGAGTTTTGAGAGAGAGAGAGAGTCCAAGATGAGATCAGATGAGCGGCGGAGCGAGATGAAGGAACGAGAGAAATGAAAATATGAGGTATGATTTTTTTTTTCATGTATATACATGGGTATTTCATAATATACCAGGATTAGGGGGTATTTGGTAATTTAATATTTTTAAGGTTAATATTTCCTCTTGGGATAATGTTTACATGCCTCGATTCACCAGATATGTATTTTCTCTCTATTGTGTTTTTATTTTTTTCATTTAATTGTTGATGTTCTCAATTATTTAAAGAGATTGAATTGCATGTGATATTTATTTATTTAATTTGAATTTATATAATTATGTGAAAATTTTTCCGAAGTTTATCTCTTATTTATTTTTCAAACCCCTCTTTTAGTTACCATTTTTTTGTTTTTGATTTCTTTTTTATTCTTATTCTTATTTGATTTTTTTTTTCATTTTCTAATTTTTAATTTTTTTTAATTTTTGTATGTTATTATATTTGTTAGTTTTATTAAAAAAAAAAATTGTTTTTTCTTTTTTGTTTCCAATTTTTTAATTTTTGTTTTATTTTATATATATATATATATTGTTTTTTTTTTCATATTTGATTTTTAGTGTTTATATATATATATATTGAACCCAAACTGGTGAAAAAGTTGAATAAAAGAATAAAAATATAAAAAAGGATACCGAAAATAGAAAGAATAAATAAAAAAAAATGTGAAAAAGGTAAACTAAAAAAATTATATTAAAAAGGCTACAAATAAAATAAAATTAAAAATTAAAAAAAACACATACAAAAAAAAAAAAAAAAAACTATTAGTAAGGGTAAAGAATTAGTTACCATAACAATCACTTCTATAGGGACAAATTTATTAAAAAATGATATTAGTCAATTAACCTGAAATAAATCTGATATGGGCCTCGACATTATTTTTAGCAAATTAGAAGGGGTCTCAAATAATAGGGTTTCTGGTTGTTACTTTTGTAAATGCCATGTAGTTTGATTGGAATTCACCCTTAAATTTTTGTGGTGAATATCAAATAGGTCTTAAAAAGTAAGTTAAAAATAAATAAATAAATAAATTGATCACGAAGAAAGAGTTAAAATATTAGAGAGAATGCTTCATAATAGTATCACCACTAATATTTTAAAAAAAAAAAATTCAGCGAGCCAAATAACATATCTGCATTATATTTATTTTTGGATATTTATTAGCACGAGTTCATGTATGATTAATATTTTTTTACTAACAAATTGCAAAATAATTTATGCAAAATGAATAATTTTCTTTTTAACAATTAGCAAAAAGATTTATTACTAATTTATATAATAGAATGCGAAAGACTATGGATTCAAATTATATTCACAAAAAAATATTTCATATACAATATTCTGTTAATTATTAAAGTTGAATCTTTTTATTTTATTACCTAAATACTAAAGGTTTTTTTTTTTCAAATTATTATTATCTTTTTTAGTATGTGTCTTTAAGCACGGGTTGTACGGTAGTATTTTATTGATTGAATTTATTTTATATAAATGGTTTAAAGTTTCTTAGATAAAAAAAATATTTATTATTTAATATGAAAATCACTCGAATTACTTTTTCTTTTCTTCTAAAGTGTTTTCGTAAACAGTACATATAGAAGATGATTGAAGTAGACCACACAATTTGAAGAATAATCTGAAACCAGACACGTTCAATTCTCACTTACCATACAAAGCTCAAACCAGCACTGTGTTGACGTGTAAGCCGACGCCCCACCCATCCCTTCTCGGCTCTCTCTCCTCATACGATAAAGCTTCATTCTTCATAAACACAAACTACACAGAGCCAAATCAACTTATTCAGTTCATCGTAGAAGTGTCAATCTTTTTTTATCAACCCACAACAATGAATTCGCCGAACTCCAATGATTCCGGCGACGAAAAGCTGCCGCCAACGTCGGAAGTCGAGAATACCCATCGACCCATCGGCGTCCAAATCGCGCCGGAGTTGCCGTGCTCGAATACGAACCAGGTCAAACGCGACGAAACCAGGTTCGAAAATCTCTCTCCGGGAACGAAATCGGACCCACCGCTGAACCCAGAAGCTGAAAGTGAAGTATTGGGGTCGTCTCCTGGTCCGACCCATGTGGGTGGTTCGAGTTTGAGTGCGACGGTCAGCGGCGGGGTATTGGCGGAGGAAACGGGGCGGGAGAGGCTGAAGAGACACCGTGTGGAGGTGGCGGGTCGGGTGTGGATACCGGAAATATGGGGACAGGAGGAGCTGTTGAAGGATTGGATTGACTGCACGGCGTTTGATGCGTCGATAGTGAATAACGCAATAATGTCGGCACGGGCAGCGTTGGTCGGAGAAGGAAGGAGAGCGAATTCCAGCAGGTTAAGAATAGAGAACCGCTGTTGATCTCTCTTTTTTTCTTGTTAAGATTTTATTATTATTTTCCTTTTGAGTTTGATTTTTATTAACTAGCAATTTTCATTTGCTTCAGCCAATAATAATGTGGAGCATGTAATGTTGATAAATCTTTATACAAATACATTGATGAGAATGAGTTTCGATTTTCTTTCTGTTAGATATAATAAAATTTTAATACGACTATTTGTGTAGAAGAATAATGTTAAAAAATCTTTTTGAGGATTGATTGTACCAATGAGAATTTTGTTTCTCTTCTTAAATATTTTGACAATACAAACATGTTTGACAACTATCATTATTTTAAAATTATTTTATAATATATGAAGAAAAAAAAAATGGTGTTTAGTCGAAACAATTGTTCTTATTTTTTACACAATAAATATATATATTTTTTAGCAATCGTGGTGATGGAGGCCGGTAGGGTGGTGATGTGAATAGTTTTATGAGAGTCAATAGGAATCAACATTTTTTGGTTTATCAGATTCTTACGAAATTCAGAAAATATTCACAAAATACTATTAAAATTTTGAGAACAGAAACGTGTTTACCAAATGCGTTTTTGTACATTAATCTCAAAACTTTGAGAGTGGGAACAAAATTCTAAGAACAGAAAACAATAACCAAACATGACCTAATTATACAAGTAGTTTATTTTGGAAGAATTTATTTGTATCACTCTCTACAAATTATTTAAGTCATATATTTTGGCTGGAAAAAAAAAACATAGAATCACTTTACTCCACTTGTTTTTTTGTTTTATTTTGCTCAAGCGCACAAGAAAAAATTACTTAAACTAGAATCAAAATAATTAACTAGAAAATATGAATGTTTTTATTTTTTTGAACTAAACACCAAAATATAGATATTCATAAATTATTACAAGGTGAGAGAGAAAGAGAGAAATCTATCTTCATATTTGTTTCTTTCTAAACAAAATCCTCACCTATTTATAGTTGATCTAAGAGGAGAATCCAATTAAACGTAACAGAATAAAAAATTGGAAAAACCAAATAACAAAAAATATAACAAACTTGCTTACTCTAAAACTCCATCCCTAGATAAATTGTAATTGCCTTTTACAACCATTTTGGATAAGAGAAGCAACAATAAAGAAGTTAAAGTCTTGATAAATACATCTGCAAGTTGATACTGAGAACAAATAGGCATAAGCTTGATGAATCCTTTAGCAACCTTATCACGAACAAAGTGACAATTGATCTCAATATACTTAGTCCTTTCATGAACGATTGGATTAGAGGCAATGTATATAGCAACCCGGTTATCACCTAAAGGAAGGACTGGTGCAGAAATATCAATACAAAAATCTTTCAATAATTGCCTTATCCAGACCAACTCAGTGGCAGTAGCAGCCAAAGCTCGATATTCGACTTCAGCAAATGAACGTGAAATAGTGGTTTGTTTCTTGGCTTTCCAAGACACCAAAGAATTTCCGATAAAGACACAAAAACCTGTGACAGATTTCCTAGAATCAACACAAGAACCCCATTCAGCATCAAAGAATGCCTTTAGCTGTATGGAAGAGGATAGTGAAAAGAACAACCCTTGACCATAATTGGACTTAAGGTGTCAAAGAAGATGATAAGCGACTTTCAGATGAGGTAATCGAGGTCAAGCCAAAAATTGACTCAGATTGTGTACAATAAACATGATGTTTGGCCTGAAAAGTGTGAGATATAGGAGACGGCCAGTGAGACATCTATATTGGGATATATTTGTAAGAAGGTCGTCATTAGTGGAATTAAGTTGAATCTTAGGATCCATAGGCACAGTAGCAGGCTTGCAAGCAAGGAAACCTGTATCTTCAAGCAACTGTAAGGTGTATTGTCTTTGAGAAAGGATAATAGCTTTGGTTGATCATGTTATTTCGAGACCAATAAAGTATTTTAAAGCACCTAAGTCTTTGAGTTTCAACTGACTTTGGATTAAAAAAAAAAATCAAAGAATTTATGACCTTGATGGAAGGACCAGTGATGATAATATCATCCACATACACCAAAAATGCCACAAAGAATGAACCTCGAGCCTTTAGGAGACAAAGAATAATCTGATTTGGATTGGATGAAGCCAAACTGAATGAGAGTATGGGAAAATTTTCAACACCATTGCCTTGAAGCTCACTTGAGTCCATAAATGGACTCATGCACCTTGCATACCAACTTGCCTTCTTGTCCAAAATGCTCCCCCTTACTACCATAACCAAGCGAAGATCCATGTATACTTCGTCAACTAAATCCCCATTAAGAAAGGCATTATTTACATCCAATTGAACCAAATGCCAACCTTGACTTGTGGCAAGAGCTAATAATACTTTCACATTAACTAATTCGGCTACAGGAGATAAGGTGTCAACAAAGTCCACTCCTTCTTGTTGAGTATATCCCTTAGCAACCAATCGTGTTTTGTGCCTTTCTATAGAGCCATCAGTGTTGGCCCAAAGAGCTACCAAGAGGTGAATTGATTAGTTATAAAATTTAATCAATTAATACTTTAAACACTTAATATCAAACAATCAATTTCTCTAAATTAATTATTATCTTAGTTATGCGGGGAATAAATGTTTAATACTAAGTGAACACTCAAACACAATATAATAGAAAGTAAACAATACAACACACCAAGATATATCCTGGTTCGGTAAGCTACTCTTACCTAATCCAATCCCCTAAACTCCACGGAGATTCGCGACTCACTAAAACCCTAATTCCTTTACCAGATAGGAACCAAACCATTATAATGATTCTTTTATAGGCACATAATCAACCTTTACAAATTTATATTTTTTTCCAGGTTAAGGATGAACCCTATTTTTTTACTAGGCCAAAGATTAACACAACCACTCTCTTACTTATCCATTTCACAGGTTTAGAAAGAACCTTTACAAATCACTCAAAAATAATAATTCAATTACAGGAAGAATCAAAACCTAATTATTTTCAAGGAAAAAGAATAACCTAATCTTTTTGCATGACAAAAATCAAACCAAAATTTTTTTCACATGAAAAAAATCGAAACCAAGCTACCCTAACTAGACACAGTCACAAACGTATCTAATTCGCTCAAACTCATAAATACAAAATATATGAGTTTCTTCCCACAATGAGCTTCTACCACCTCAATACAGATATACTCGATTAATATTCCGAAAATTACTACATGATAGATACAATGTAAGGCAAAAAAAAAACTAATTAAATAATAAAGTGGGTAGCACAATTTAGAGCACATAATCAGATAATCAAATAAAATCGTTTAAAAAGATTTTTCAGGATTTTTAAGTTTAAAACGATTTTCTTAACAATATTAAAACCAAGCAATTAATAAATATATGAATTCAAAATAAACAACGAAGCTTGGAAAGATCTTACCGGGAAATACCGAAGATAATGACAGAATAACAATAGAACCCAAGTCGGTGACACCAAATCTATAGCGCTTTAGATCAAGAATAAGGAATGAATCTCTCATAGAAATCTCAACAAAAATATATCTCTTAGAAAATATTGAACTGATAGTTCTTGATATATTTTTAACTGATTCACACAGGTCTATTTTTATTAACAGATATCAAGCCCTCCAACGGCTAATTTTTCAAACATATGTCTCTAAAAGATACACTTAGACCCCATATAACAATACCTCTAATTTTAGGTGTATTCCACATTAAAATATCTTTCAATTCTCTCAAATAAGTCCACAAAAGTATTCTCAATTTAAAACTATAAAAATAGAAAGTATTAATCTATTTAAATTAAGAGAATTTTAAAGTTTATGAACCAAATCATTAGGGATAATAGAATAGGTAGACCATATGTCAATTAAGTTCAAATCCCCTAAATCTCTCCCTTGGAATCCTAAAAAAATAGATAGTTTTTAACCAAGAGATCAAGTCCCTTAAAATCTCAACCGACATTGTCGATTGACTATTTCCTAGCAATCAGTTAACCGACTGCTCCAGAACTAAAACACAGCCTGATCTTTCAAGTCAGTCGGTTGATTGACTCCTACCATTCGATTGACCGATTGGTTCAGGATGTTCCTATTTCTCTTCAAAAAACTCCTTAACTCAAAAGGTTGACTGATTGCCCTCAGATAGTTGCCAATTAGGTGGTTCACTTCTTTCACTAATTTAGCCGCTGTTTCAAACAGTTGACCAACTTCTTCAATTCAATTGAATCGAATTGACCCAAAAATACAACTTTGTCACTTTAAAACATGTTTTCCAATTAGGTCAATTATCAATTTCATTGCACATAAAGAACACATATAATATCTTATTTTAGGATCTTAAACTGATTACTTCTTACCATGACATACATGAAAATAACTAATTCAAAGTATCGTGTGTAATCCTAATTCGGGTTGCATTAAGAGTATATAAATAAAGAGTTGTTTTCACTTAATTTTCTTCAAGGTCTTCAAAACTCTTCATATATTCATTGTGTCCATCTAGCACCCTTATGTTTTCTTCAAGAGGTCTTTTTCTTAGTCAACTATCTAGAATTTTTTTTTTCTCAAACACTCAACAAAATAATTAGTTTCATCAAAAATATTAATACTTAATTGTTCATTAAAACCTAGGGTTCAACAATCTCCCACTTTTTTATGAAGACAATTAACTTTGATATTTTCTTCAATAAAGAATGTAATCACGCTCCCCCTAAATCTGAGGACCTGTATATAAACTCATTTAAGAATAATTATGAAAACATAAGCAAACAATAATAAAGATATGCAATATAAACCCAATTTAACCAATTTAATTAATAACGATATTCAATACTAAGCCCAACAACTCACGTCTCCCTTTAATCAATGTAATGTTTAGGCGAACAAACTCTCAAACATCAACTAACTCATTTAAACATCTACTTCTCCCCCTTTGTCATCTCAAAAAGTAGGGGCAGAGATTTAAAAATATCAATCTAGGCATACATCGTTATGCCTAGCCATACCTAAACCTCAAATAATTTTCATGAATTGATCTTCTACTAGAGGTTTGGTAAAGATATCGACGAGCTGATCCGAGGTATCAACATACTCAACAGTTACATCCTTTTCATAAATATGATCATGAATAAAAATGATGTATAATCTCTATGTGCTTAGTTTATGAGTAATGTGTTGGATTCTTTCTTAAGCATATAGCACTTTTATTATCACAGTAAATAGGGACTTCTTCCATACATATTCCAAAATCATATAATTGTTGCTTAATTATAGAATTTGAGTGTAACAATTACCAGTTTCCATATACTTAGCCGCAGTAGCAGATAAGGTAATTGAGTTATGCTTCTTGCTGGACGAAGAAACCAAAGCATGTCCTAAAAAGAGCCATAATCTGCTTGTGTTTTTACGCTCAACTTTGCATCTGAAAAAATTAGCGTTAGAGTAACTAATTAACTTAAAGTCACTCCCCTAGGATACCATAATCTTAGGTTACTCGTCTCTTTCAAATATCGAAAGATCCACTTAACCGCAGTTAAATGGGATTTTTTAGGACAAGACTTAAATGTAGCACACAAGTATACACTAAACATTATGTCAAGTTTACTAGCAGTAAGATACAACAATCTATCAATCATATCTCGATACATTTTCTGATTTACGCTTTTGCCCGTATCGTCATTGTCTATTTTAGTAGCTATTTCCATGGGAGTTTTGTACTCTTTAGCGCCATCCAAGACATACTTCTTCAATAACTCTTTAGTGTACTTGGCTTGATTAAGAAAAATCCCTTCTTTGGTTTGCTTGATTTGCAACCCAAGAAAGAAGGTTAACTCTCCCATCATACTCATTTTGAACTTAATCTGCATAATCTTGGCAAACTCTTGATAAAAATCCTCATTAGTAGAATCAAATATTGTATCATCAACATATATCTATACTAATAGGATATCAGATTCATTTTGCTTAATAAATAAAGTTATATCGCTAAGACCCCATCAAAAATCGTTTCGATCAAATATCGGCTAAGTCTCTCATACCGAGCCTCGAAGCTTGTTTGAGCTCATACAAAGCCTTCGAAGTTTAAACACGTGATTGGAACGTTTATCACTTTTAAATCCCGGTGGTTGTTCAACGTAAACTTCTTTTGATAGAAAGTCATTCAAGAATACACTTTTTACATCCAGTTGATATAATTTAAAATTCCGTGAACAAGTAAAGACGAGTAACATTCTAATAGCTTCTAATCTAGCTACAGCCGCATAAGTCTCATCATAATCAATTCTTTCTTCTTGATTATAGCCATGTGCTACTAATCTTTCCTTATTTTTAATTACCATACCAATTTCATCATTTTTATTATGAAAAACCCTTTTAGTACCAATTACAGAATGAAAGTCTGGTCTAGGAACTAGAGACCACACCTTATTATGTTCAAATTGAACTAATTCTTCTTGCATCGCGAAGATCCAAGATTCATCAGTTAATGCATCATTCACATTCTTAGGCTCAATTTAAGATAGAAAAAGCAAGATTAACTATATCCCTAAGAGAGGATCTTGTACTTACATCTCTCTTGAAATTACGAATAATTTCTTTTACCGAATATCCCGATATTATCTTTATAACATGTGGTAAAGTCGCATCTTCTCCTTTAGGTTCCTCATTCTATGGTCCATTTGTTGTATCACCTACATCGTTTTGGTTATTTTGTGTATCTGCATCATCATCATCCAAAACCTTTCTCGACACAAATGGATCAGATTCCTCAAATATGGCATGCATAGATTCTTCCACTACTAAGGTACGTTTGTTATAATTTCCATTACCTTTACTATTAGAGCGTACCCAAGGAAAATACCATAATTCGATTTAGCATTAAATTTACCCAAATTATCCTTATCATTCAAGATAAAACATTTGTACCCAAAAACTTTAAAATAACATATATTTGGAATCTTACCATTCTAAATTTCATAAGGGGTTTTGTTAAAACCTCTTCGGATACAAACACTATTTACTACATGGCAAGCGATGCTTATGGCTTTGCCCAGAAATATTTAGGAAGATAATTCTCATTTAGCATTATTCTGGCCATTTTCTAAAGCGTTTTGTTCTTCCTCTCAACAACACCATTTTATTGTGGCAATCTAATATATTATGGATGATAAACAAATTTCTTGAACTCAAAAGGTTTCTTTCGGATGGTGGCTTTGCTTTATGACGGATAGCCTAGCCATTCAGTAGGTTATTTAGCCTTATTTTTTTGGATGATAACTTTTTGGGTAATGGTTTCTTGTGAGGGTGATGTCTTTTCTTTATGACTGATTGCCTAGCCGACGGATGGTTCATTTGAATAATGGATTTTTTTGGTAGTAGCTTTGCAGATAATGGCTTTTTGGGTGATGGATTTTTGGATAATGATTTCCGGGTGATGGCTTTCTCGGTAAGGGATTTTCAAGTAATGGATTTTCGGGTGATAGATTTTTGGATGATGGAATTCTGGGTAAGGGATTTTTTAGGTAATGGATTTTCGAGTGATGGATTTTTAAGTAATAGTTTCTAGGTGATAACCTTACCTTACAGATTGCCTAGAAGGTGGATATTAGGTGAAGTTCAAAAATTTTTATCAAATGATGTCCAAGGTTTTCTGACACTCATCTAGCTAAGACAAGTTATCCTATTTTATTTCCTCTTAGATCAAAATCTCTTTTAATATCAAAATCATATTCATCATGCCCAAGCACATTCTCAACACATAGATCACACACAAATAGTTTTGAAATATTTTGAAAAATAAGCATGAAACATTTGAGATATAGCTTAGGAAATACAGTAGCATTTATTAAAAGGTTAAATCCATGTACAAAGCAAGTCCCTTTCCATCTAGAAGGCTAACTAGAAGGAGATGTGGATTTTAGAATTTTTCTCAATTTTATTGAAATTTATCTTAGCAGACCAAATTCACAAATGATACCTCTAGGTTAGGCTTTTGCTTGTAATAGGATGGTCTTCCAATAAAGCTTACGAGTGATTAAAGTTTTAACCTAGGGTTAATACAACTGAAATTTCTCCCGTTGGTTGGTAAATTTACTTGGAAGAAAGGGTATGGAGAATTGATGGCCATTTGGATAGGATGGTACCTCAAACTAGCAGATGAGAAGATTTGGGTTATAGAAAGATGGGTAATTCAAGGTGTTGGGAATGGGGCACGGTTTTGATTTTGGTGAAACCGCAAGGGTACAACTTGATTTGGGGGTATAGGCCAAGTAGGTTATTCAAGGTATATGGGTGGTGAGGTTGGTTGTTATTTTGGTTGGGTATGGTTTGAATTCGCGGTTTTGATTTAGTGAGACTATGGGGGTACCACTTGGTTCAGGGATATTGGTTAAGTAGGTAATTTATGGTATATAAATGGGAAGGTTGGTTGCAATTTTGGCTAGAATGGTTTTACTTGATTTGAGGGATATGGGTCAATGTGATTTCTATTTGGGAAGGAAGCCCTACAAAAAAATTGGTATCCTTTTTTTCTTTTTTTTTTTTTTTGCACAATTCACTCTTGGATGACTAAAGTTTCTTCAAATTATATATTAAAAAAAAATGACAACTCAAGCTTTTTTACAAGATAGAAAGAAAAGATAACAAAATAGAATAACACATTCGAACTTGGATTATTTGAACTTATTTGGACATTTTAGTCTCAATTCTCTAACTGTCTTCACTAGAGGCACCAGCTGACGGGCCTTGATTTTCCGAAATGAAAAGATGATATGAAATATTAAAGCATAAAAGAGAGGGGTTTTAAAAGGGTCGGTTTTCTCAAAAAGTACTTAGGTCATTTGAAAAATAAAAATTCACCACCTAATATTGGATTTAAATGGTGTGCTAGGTCATCGAATTTTTAGAAAACAAATTTAAAAGGCCTATATAAATTTGACTCCAAAAACATGGTCAAACCAACAACTCATTTAAAGAGATTGAGAGTCGGTTACGCTCGAGAAAGATGTTAGGCACGCTAAGAGCCCGTCCGAAAACGGTACCTTATATCCAATTAAATCCAATTAGTTTAAGTTCGAACGTTTTATTTTATTTTAAAAATATTTTCTTTCATATAAAATCTTTTTAATATTTTTTAAACTAAAATGAGACAATTTGTTTTTGTATTTTTGGGATGTTTCTCGATATGACCTCTTATCCAATATTAACGGATTTAACAAGGTTGGTCCCCAGGGGTTATTTTATGTTTTTTTTTATGAATTTTTTTAATTTAAATGGGCAAATCAAATTTAAATATTTTCTAAGTGATACAAAAAGGCAACATGCAAAGCAACATGAAATATTACATTACTTTCTATATAAATGAGATGTCACAAAATGCTTATGAAATAATTTGCCCAATTAATTTGAAAAATATCTGATTTGATGTTCCCTTAAATTCTATAGAGATGGGAATCAATGGAAGGTTACGGAAATGAGTTTTGTTGAAATTAATTTTTCCAAGACTTTAGCGGGATCCAACGAAATGACTTACCGACAAAAACGATTTACTAAATCGACTGTTTCTACATTCTACTTTATTTGGGAAATCAAATAGTCGGTATAGAAATATTTTCTTCAATATATGGAATCATTGAATTCAGCTTAAAGCTTTTAAGAATTAATTCTTATAAAACAACTTATTATTATTATTATTATTATTATTATTATTATTATTATTATTATTATTATTATTATTATTATTAATATTATTATTTTATGAATTTAGGTATATCAACAACTTAAATAGAAATACTAATAAAAAATAGTAAAATAAAAATAAAAAGACATACTCATCTCTTGCTCGAAAGTTGAGCCCAAAAGGAAAGTCTTGTCCCGGCATTTTCATTGAATCATTAGATTATTATAATAGAACTAAACTTGTAGGAATTTAATTTGCGATAACAAAAAAATGATGAAAAGAATTAAGGGAGAAGCAAACATACATGCCTTAGCAAAGATCCCGATGAACGGGTTTCTCTCTCAAAAATGGCTCCTCGAATGAGTTTTGGCTAAGAATTGCTATTTAGGTGGTTTTCTCTCTGAAGTTTTGAGTTTCCTTTAAGGGTTTCTCCCTAAAAATCAATTGTCGAAGGGTTTTCTCTCGAAACCTCGCTCCCTACAAGAATTTCTCCCTAAATGTCTAAGTTCCCCGAAGGGTTTCCCTCTGAGTTGTTTTTTTCTTTTTCTTTTTTTAACTATAAGGAGGAGGGTCTGATTTATAGGGAAGGATAGTGAGTGAAAAATTCTAGAAACCCTAAGAAACCTTAGTCCAAATTCAGGGGAGAAAAATGAAACAAAATTCAAAAGGAAACCTAATCTCATTTCAACAAGAAAATGAAACATTTTTTTCTTTTCTATTTTCTCTCTCCCTTTTTTTTTTGTTTTATATTTTTTTGTTTTTATTTTTTTCATTCTTCCTTTTTCTCTTTTCTTTTTAGAATTTTTGTTCCTTTTTATTTCTTCTTTTTTATTTTCCTTTTTCCTTTTCTCTAGGATCAAACTTGGTTGAATGAGCAACTAAAGTTGAGGCAAAAGCAAGGCAACTAAAAACCCTAAAGAATAATCCACAATAGTTTTGCAAAGAACCTCATAAGGAGTCCGATGTTGAGGCAAAGGCGAGGGTGTCCTATTTATCAAGAAAGTAGTAGTAAGAACACATTCATTCCAAAATTGAACAAGAACCCATGATTGAAAATATAGAGCACAAGAAACATTCAACAAATGTTGATGCTTCCATTCAACCACTGAATTTTGTTGTGGCCTATCCACACAAGAAAATTGACGTAGAACTCCTTTCTCATTAAAAACTTAGTAGAGGACAATTCTTTAGCATTGTCAAACTAGAAGCCTTTAATTTTAGCATTAAATTGAGTGTCAATCATATTGAAGAACTTGGGAATGAAAGTAGTCACATCAGACGTTTGTAGGAATACCCAAGTAAAACGAGTACAATCGTCAACCAAAGTAAAAAAATACATGTGTCCTGAATGTGCACTCACATGATATGGTCCCCAAATGTCACAATGAATCAAATCAAAAGGACAATTAAGTGTTGATATTTTTTGTGGAACAAATATTTTTATTGAGTGTTTCAATTCAAAAAGTTTCAATCAAGATAACATCATGAAATAATCATGAAAGATACAGAGACAGACATTAAGAAATTGAAGATTCTGAAGAATCTAGGTGAAAACAACTCAAATAATTTTTACTCTTAATGTATCCTGATTAAGATCATACACAACACAAAAATGATTTATATTTATGTGTGTTTAAATTAAGGTCCTAACAGTTGTTCAAATATTTTCTCCAATGTGAAATTGAAAAAGAAAAATTAACTTATGCAAGATTAGTGTTTAAAATTGATTATTAGTGTCAATTTAATTAATCGAGATAAGAAATCGGTTAAAGGGTTACAAATGTTGAAGTTTGAAGTTGAAATAAATTGAGAGGGATATTGTTCCAGCAACGATCGGTCAACCAAACATAGGGTTCAATTAACCGATGGGCAAGGGCTAGAAAATGGAAAGTCTCTGAATCAATCAGTATATTAACCAAGGGAATTTGGTCAACCGATGGCCAAAAGCTAAACTCCCTGTATCGATCGGTCAACCGACCATCGACGATTGGTCAACTAACTAGGGCCGAAACTAAGCCTGAGATAGCATCCTGTATCGATCAGTCAACTAACCAAGTGGGGATCGTTTAACCGACTATTATTTGAGAAAAGGTTGAGATACATCCTGTATCCATCAGTCGACCGATGGGCAAAGGTCGATCAATAAACTGGGCTGTTTCAGATTTTGAGGATTTTTGGGATTTGATCAAAACTAGCCGTTACTGGCTATTTTTTGGTAGATCTTTTCAAGATATCTTAGAGATTTGAATATATTGATAATATGTTACTCCTATTTGGTATACCTATAGATATAGTACATAGAATATTGGTGTTTCTCAATTTAATTCATTTTATTCTTTCTATCTATTTGTTTTGAGATTGAGAATTAATTTGGGGACTTAATTGAATATTTTAAAATCCATGACCAGGATTAAATGGTATTGATATATGGGGTCTATATGTGCATTTAATTGTCATATCTTGTGAGAACTAGCCGTTAGAGGGTTTGTTTCAAATCAGTTTAAATAGACACGCGTTCTTTTGAGATCAATACATTACTTCCATCAAGAACTAATTGTTTATGGGCTTTCGTAGGGTCGTTATTCTAATAATTTCTAGAGAGATCATTGTGAGATCATTTGTGAGAAAAGTTCTTGATAATAGCGCTAAGTGTGTTAGCATCACCGATCTAAACTGTCTTGCAATTCAAATTCAATCTTTTGGTGGTTATCCTGGTAAGATCATTCCAAGCTTTTGTTTTTAATTATGAATTTATATTATTATTGCTTTCTTGAATATAATATCTTCATAAAATCATTTTTGAACTTTAAAGAGCATAAAAATTATTTTTAGACGATTTTTGTGATAATCTTATTACGTGTTTATTTTTGTGCTACCCATATCTATTATAATTAGATTTTAAATTCCTCACATACAATTCTATCACTAGTAAATTTGGGACATTAATCGAGTTAAATTGATTTGACGTGGTAGAAGCTTCGAGTGAGAAGAAATTCATTAATTCTTGTAATTGGTGAGTTTGTGCAGATAAGATACTATTGGGAGTATCTAGTCAAGGGTAGCTTGGGTTTCGTTCTCTTCCGGTAAAGAGATTGAGGTTTAATCTTTACCTATTGTATAAAAAATTTAGGTTACTTTTTTCCCTTGAAAAGAATTAGGCTTGATTCTTCCTGCTTAGAATTAATTTTGATTGATTTGTAATGGTTCTATCCTTACTGGTGAAAAGGATACTTGAAGTGTTTTGTGAGGTTTGATTCTTATCCTGGTAAAAGAATTGGATTAGTCTTTAGCCTAAAAAAATATAAGATTTTTCATTAGCCAGTGAAAAAAGAGTTGTAAAGGTTGATTCTGAGCTTGTGAAAAGAGTTATTGTAAGGGTTTGATTTTTACCTGTTAAAGGGATCAAGTGATTTAGTGGGTGAGAATCTCTGTGGGGCTCAGAGGACTGGATTAGTCAAGAGTGGCTTGGTGAACCAGGATATATCCTGGTGTGCTGCATTTTTACTTTAACGATTTTGTATTTTTTGGGTGTACACCTAGAATAAATAACATCTGCTGCATTATAAAGATAATAATTGATTTAGGATTAAATTAATTATTTGATTATTTAAGTGTTGAAAGATAAGAACTTACTTAAACTTTTTATAACTACCCAATTCACCCCCTCTCTTCGGTAGATCACTGGGTCAATAATTGGCATCAGAGTTGGTTTTAGCTTGACATGGCTCATGGCCTAGCTAAACATGATCACATAGAGTGTACTAATTCTGTTAATATTTATACTATTAAACACGATCACATGGAGTGCACTAATTCTAATATTATTTGTATTATTATTGAGTCTTCCACTTCTTCCGATAGTCATGATTCTGCTCGTGCGAATGGTAGAATTCTTGATTATGAGAATGCAGATAAGGCTATTGAGATGTTTATTTCCCTTACCTCTATTTTTGGAAAAGAGGATTTTAAACTTGGGCAAAAGATTACAACCTTTGAAAATAAGAAATTTAGTACTATCAAATCTATTAAGAAAAACAATTTGGACAAATATTTGAAATTGTTGAGTTTACAAATATTTTATCTGAAATTGGTAAGTTGTATGAAAAAATCGAGCATCTTGAAGATGAGAACGAGGTTTTGAAAAATGATATTCAGCAGAATGATTTTAAAAAGAAAAATCTTAAAACTTTAAATGAGACCTTAAGCATTGAGTTTGAAAATGTAAGGTGTGAGCTTGATAGAACTCGTGTGAAAATTCATTGTGCCAAAAATGAGTGCCAAATACTTAAAAATGATCTTGAATATATGCATAAGAATAATTTTGGTCTACAGGTAAATGTTAGCACAAATGAGCAGTTACTTGAAAAGATGCAAAAAGAGCTTGATTAAGCAATGAATAAATTCAAGAATATTGAGAGGAATAAACCTGTTGAGAAACCGATATTCACTAAAGAAGCTCCTCAATATCACCAACGATATCGTGCTCCCGTACAGAAGAATGACTATCTGAAGAGACGTACTAACAGTGCTAAATTACATAGTTACCCTATCGAATCCAGAAATAACAAGATACCAAAAAAAGAAAACTTGTATGCAAGTACAAATCAGAGATTCAAGCAAACACGAGGATACAATGAATATTACATGCCGACGAGGGAGTCAAAATTCAATGTACCAAAGAGAAAGATGGCAAGATATCAATACAAGAAAAAAAAAACTATATACAAAGCAGTGGCAAAGCAGAATGAGAAAAAGGATCTCAAAGCACTGAGCAAAAGCAAGGCGATTATCAACGAATCAATCCCGAAAAGTGCCAATATAAGAAATGAGAAAATGACAGTGACAAATCAAGCAAAAGAAAAAATAGTGGATTCAAAGGGCACAAAGCCTAAAATCAGCAATCCACCAAAGGTACACACACCAATTGGGAGTATCTAGTCAGGGGTAGCTTGGGTTTTGATCTCTTCTGATAAAGAGATTGAAGTTTAATCTTTACGCTTGGGTTTTTATCTCTTCCAATAAAGAGATTGAAGTTTAATCTTTACCTATTGTATAAAAAGGTTAGGTTACTATTTTTCCTTGAAAAGAGTTAGGGGTGATTCTTCCTTATTAGAATTAAATTAGAGTGATTTATAACGGTTTCATCTTTACTGGTGAAAATGATACTTGGAGTGTTTTGTGAGGTTCGATTCTTAGCCTGGTAAAAGAATTAGTTTAGTCTTTAGAATAAAAAAATATAAGGTTCTTCCTTAGCCTGTGAAAAGGGATTTGTAAAGGTTGATTCTGAACTTTTGAAAATAGTTATTATAAGGGTTTGGTTCCTACCTGTTAAAGAGATCAAGTGGTTTAGTGGGTACGAATCTCCACCGAGCTCAAAGGACTGGATTAGCCTAGAATAACTTGGTGAACCAGGATATATCTTTATGTGATGTATTTTTACTTTCTCTATTTTCTGTTGTTTGGGTGTGCACCTAGAATAAACAACACTTATCCACTGCATTATAAAGATAATAATTGATTTAGGATTAAATTAATTATTTAATTATTTAAATGTTGAATGATAAGAATTTGCTTAAAGTTTTTATAACTACCCAAGTCACCCCCTCTTTTGAGCAGATCACTAGGCCAACACATTTGATAATGAGAATGAAGCTCCTTCACGCCCCCACAAGTACATTTTCCACAAGGGCAAATAGATCTATAATTGCTTAGTTCCTGCCATATGGTTTTCACCTTGGTAAACTGTAGACTAATAGAATTTTGGTCCTGACTAAGATTCATCAGTTCACGACGTAATTGAAAAATTCGAAGACCATGATTCTGCTAAAATCGTTCCTTAAGATCTAGTTGAATCTCATAAACAGACTCAGAGAATATTATGCTAGCAGAAATCTCCTTAGACACATAATTTGGACTCCATGAAATAACAACATTATTGTTTCGGATCCATGAATCAAGAAGAGTTAGATCACTACCTTCAGGTTTCTTAATTGAACCATCAATAAAACTAAGCTTATTCTTTACAGAAAGACCGATTATCATTACGTGACTCTAGGAGGCATAGTTATCTCCAGCCAGTTGTTTTGAAACAAGAATGGTACCAAAATTATCAGAGTAGTGAAGAAAGTATCGACTCATTGGATCATCAATAGTGGATTACTTGGAAATTGTTGATTTTGTAGATTTCATGGATATTAATGAAAATCTATCAAATAGTCCCGAATAAGGCACTCATCGGATGAATCCCAGAGTTCGAACGATGTTTAGATACTAGAAACATTAGGAAACACCAGCCATAAAGAAGAAATATTAAGAAACATCATACTGGAAGAGAGAAGTTTCTATAAAGAGAGAGATGATGCCATATAGTTATCATGAAATATCACAGTAATTGATAAAACAATAAGCTCACAAAGAAACTAGGTACTAGAGACCTCATGAATAGAAATTTGACAAACACATATATGTCCTCACGAAGAACATAAATCGTGACGTGCAATCAGAGAATTGACCTAGATAAGCAACGACGGGATGAACAATCGATTGCAAGATCTGGATAAATGTTGATGAGATGCATAATCGAAGATGAGAGAAAAATTGACAATCTGGACAATCGACGATCTTGAACGGGAGAACGATTGATGATCGACGATAATATCTGAATAGTCGATGTTGAGGACACTCGACGATCATAAAAGAAAAACTTAAGACAATCGACATTGATGACAGTCAATGATTACTGGACAATAGATGTTGATGATTGTGGACATTGATGATATCTGGACAAGCGATAAATGTGAAACGTGTTGATGCTACAACTAGCTGACTGAACTTAGGTTTAGCTCTGGCTTCACCGATTTCGGCTTGGACCATAGCAAAAATGGAGCCCTAATTCAAGATGTCAACAATTGTGAAGGATTTAACACAGCTAGTGAAGCAAGATTTTCTTATCTGATACTATATTAAAAGGTGATTTGAGAGAGAAAGAGATAAATCTATCTTCATATTCATTCCTCTCTATACAAAATCCTCATCTATTTATAATTGATCTAAGAGGAGAATGCAGCTAAGCATAACAGAATAACAAATTGAAATAACTAATAACAAAAAATATAACAAACTTGCTTACCCTAAAATAAATTGATTAATATAAAATGGTTCAATTTACAAAAACATCAAAATATAACAAATCATAAACTAGTTAATTATAAAAAGGTTTGAGAATTAAAAACTTGAAAATAAAATTATTCACACATTGTTTTTATATCTCCATATTGTATATTATTCAAAAGTGGTTGGGACTTTTGTTTTTCCAAACCTTCTAATTTCAAAGATTTGTCCAATAAATAAAAGATTTAAAATTTATTTAAATAAGTGTCAGAAATAAAAAAATGTAAAGTAGGAAATTGGACCAATGTGACTGATACAAATATGAGAACCATCAACAATATGAATGGTAGCAATATTCACAAAAGATAGTTTTAAAAAAAAAAATTATAAGACAATATGAGACAATGTATTGATATACGTGAAGCCTGCAAAAATTGAGATGTACAAAGGTTCCTATATATAAGTAAGGATTAATTTTCAGAGTATTGGACTCCAAGTAACCTAACAAGAGAAGACCCATATATACATATACTAACTTCTCCCCTCAAACTCAATGTGGTAAAACTGATGTCAACTTGAGTTTAGAAAGTAAAGTATGAAAATGTCCCAGTGGATGGGTCTCAATGAAGATATCTATATGCTAATTGAAAGCGCTGACAGGTTGTCACAATAAATGGTGGTCGTATCGAGAGAGGGCAATCTCATTCCATCAAGTAACCATCGGAACCAAAGTAATTCTTGAGTGTCATCATCAACAACACAATACTCTACTTTTGTGCTAGATTTAGCGACAACACTTTTGTGCTAGATTTAGCGACAACGATTTACTTTTTAATACGCCACGAAGAGTCTCAAAGGAACAAACAATATCCTATGGTAGAGTACCGATTGGTAAGATCTTTACAACACCAGAATAGGAATTGAAATTACTGTAAAAAAAATTACAAAATGCTAGACATACAGTAAATGAGAAAAACTAAATAGAACTAACTTATTGTACTATAGTAGAAATATATAATCAAATACCAAAATGTTGATCAAGTCTATTGTATTATGATGTCTCCTCAAAGTAGTTTTCCCCCGCAATGGTGCTGATGGTTTGATTGAGCATCTACCTCCCAAGATACAATGATAAACTACTTTAAGTACCACCACCAGAGACTAAGAGCAAAAATAAAAGAAAATAAAAGAAACTCTCTCTCAATAACCAAAAACATGGTGAAAAATAGTGAAAGCAAATGACTTATGTTTTGATGCCTATATGCTGAAGAATGTCTACTCTTATTTAGGGAGCAGAAAAATATATAAAAGATAATGAAGAGACTCTATAATTCCCATCAATTGCAACCCGAAGTTAATTCTATAACTCCTGAATCAAAAATCAAGAGTTAACATTTTGTAACTCCAATTAGTTATTAATCTAAATGGTAATAACTTTTCTTAAAAAAGTATAGAACACTTGTGTAGTGTAATTTATATTATAACCATTAGACCAATTCATGTCCATAAAACTTGAGTGACCTAAGGAGTTTACCTTCAAAACCTAACTCGAGTATTAATAAATGACTCTTCATATTATTCACTAACCAATGTGCAATAACCCACACAACCAATCAATTAATAATGTCTAGTGGATACTTTAAGTGACAATTATTTATTCAATTCTAAATGAATTTTTAGAACTAATCCTTCGAAGTAGAGCATATAGGTACATGTCCTAATCAAATATTGGGTCCCAAAAATAATCATATCCAAAAATACCCAAAAACTTGTGTTTGTATAACATTTGCCTCATTCAATTTCTGCATTTAGATATGATATTTACCAATATTTAAATAATCTTATATGGATGCTATTGTAATAATTTAAATTTGATTAAAGGAATTCAAGTGATAACTACTATACCACAAAAGGAAAAGGTCATGTAACATGTGCTCCAATTGTTTGTCATATCGTTGTCATTTGTCCATAAGAACTAATTAGATGCCCATTACATTCTATTGCAATTTGCACATATATCTCCCAAAAATACAATCTAAATGCTTCACTATGAACTTCTTTCGATAGATCGATATTAATTAGGGGTCTGCAATGGGTGGATGACTTAGTTTTGGGAAGAATCTGAGGTCGGCCCAAGTATAAGCGAGTTAAATTTTTAATCCCCACTAGTCGTCCGAATTGGTCGGTTTGGCTATCCCATACTTGGCCATTTTGATTAGTCGGGGTATCGCTTCCCAAATATAAATTAAATAAAGAAATAGAGTTGAAGAAACACAAAAATAATTGAGATTTTCTCCTTGAATTTGAATAAACCAACCTAAAATCTTTTGTGTTTCTTATAAACAAGATGAAAATTTTATAAAGGAACAAGAAACTTTGAACCAAAATTGCAAAAACAAACCAAAATTGGCCCTCGGAATAAGTTTCAAATTCCCCAATACTAGGAGAAACTAGACTCAATTTTTTAGACTTACAATTCATTCTTAGTTATTGCTAGAATCCTGATTTCTTCATCTCTTCCTCGTTTTTCTTCTAATTTTTCTTACTAACTGAAAAGTTTTAGATTCCATGAAATGGATTAATTTATTCAGTTTGGCACTTGTGTTTCTTTGTTCTTCCAAAGAGAGGGATGACAAAGAAGCATAGGAAAGGAGAAGTAAGGCTCTGAGTATGGTATAAAACCCTACTCATATATATTTAGTGGTCTTTGTGGAGCTTCTATTGTTATTAGAATCTAACACTACAGATTTATTGTCACAATATATGTTTAGTGGTCTTTCAATACCATCCACTACTCATAGCCCAGTGACCAAATTTTGCAGACATATTCTGTGATTTGTCGCCTCATAACAAGTAATAATTTAGTTGCCATGGTAGAATGAGTTATGAGTGACTGCTTAACACTCCTCCAGGAGACAACACCTTCATCCAGCAAGTAGACATTACCTGAAGTGGATTTCTTAGTGTCTTGGCAACCCACAAGATTGGAATCAGAATATCCAATGATCTCCAAATGATCTGTCTTCCAATAAGTGAACATATAGTCTTTTGCACTCTGTAAATACCTCATAACCCATTTAGCTGTTTTCCAATGATCCATCCCAAGGTTACTTAAGTATCTACCTAACATTCCAACTATAAACACTAAATTCAGGCGCGTACACACTTGAGCATACATATGACTCCCTACTGCCGATGCGTAAAGAATTTGTTTGCATCTCTTTCTTTCCCATATCATTCTTGGGGCATTGAGTAAGACTAAACTTGTCACCCTTAGAGACATGAGTATCTCCTAGTGCACAATATTTCATGCTAAATATAACAAGCACCTTTTCAATATAGTTTTTTTGTGATAACCCAAGCATACCCCGAGTGAAATCGCGATGTATCTTTATCCCTAATATAAAAAATGCGTCTCCAAGATCTTTTATTTTAAAATTCTTAGTTAAAATCTCTTGGTTTTGTGAAATAAGCCTATATTATTGCTAGCCATTAGTATGTCATCGACATATAGCACTAGAAAAATGAATTTACTCCTACAAAACTTGTGGTATACACAATTATCAGCTGTATTTACCTCAAAATCATATGAGATAATGACTTGATGAAATTTATAGTACCATTGACAGTAAGTTTATTTCAAACCATAGATGAATTTCTTTAACTTCCAAACCATAGATATGTGGTTTCATCGATGTCTCAATTGAGAAACGCAATGTCTACATCCATCTGATATAGCTCTAAATCAAAATAAGCTACAAGTGCCATTATAATTCTAAAAGAATCTTTTGATGAAACTAGAGAAAAAGTCTCTTTATAATCAATGTCTTCCTTTTGAGTAAAACCTTGGCAACTAGACGAGTCTTATATCTCTCAACATTGTCTTTTGAATCCCTATTGATTTTAAATATCTATTTGCAACCAATGGGACCTTCAGGAAACCTGACAATATCTCAAACATCATTGTCCTTCGTAGATTTCATCTCATCATTCATGGCATCAATTCACTTTTGGGAGTTATGACGTTTTTTTACTTGATGGAAGTCGAGTAGATCTTCTTCCATTGACCTTATGTCAAACTTATGTTCTTGGAGAAAGAAGATATAATCACTTGAAATCGTACTTCTTTTTTCTCTAGTGGATCGCCTTAGCGGCACTTCCTCTTGAGGTTGTTGAGTTTGCTCTTCAAGAGCAATATCTTGATTTTGAGTAGGGAGTTCTTTATTATTGTCTTGAATTGTGCCTTGACCAATGTCAAGAACCTGATCATTGTCAATAGCCATGCTTGGAAGAGAAATTAATTCATCTTTAAAGATAACATTATCTTCCCCATCAAACTCAACATCCTCAAGAAATCTTGCGTTTTCCATCTCAAAAAAGGTCTTATTTGAGGGATCATAACACTTAAATCCTTTCCAACAAAGTAGCAGCCAATTGTTCTTGAGTCCAATTTTCTTGCATTTGGCCTATAAGGCCTTGCCTCTGTTGGAAAGCCCCAAATGTGCAAATGCTGTATGCTAGAATTTTTGTCTAACCACAATTTATAAGGGGTTTTAGCTATCATTTTACTTGGTACCCTGTTCAGAATATATGTTGCAGTCTTAAGTGCGTCTTCCTAGAGTGATTCTGGTAAAAAAGAATGGTTTATCGTACTTCTTACCATGTCCTGAAGCATTCTATTTTGTCTCTTAGCAACACTGCTCATGCTAGGTTTTCCTGGCATTGTGTATTGTGGGACGATTCTGTATTCCTCTAGAATTTTGCAAAGGGTCCTAGACGTTCTTCTCCTGATCCATCACATTAACCATAGTATTCACCACCACGGTCAGATTTAACAACCTTGATTTTTTTGCTGAGTTGGTTTTCAACTTCAGCTTTGAAAACCTTAAAAACATCCAAGGACAATGATATATCTTGGGTATAAATTGGGTAGACATAAAAATTTAAACAATTTAAATTCTTTCAACACTTAATAAATTAAATAATCAATTTATCCTAAATCAATTATTATCTTTGTTTTGCAGCGGATAAGTGTATTAAATCTAAGTGCACACCCAAACAAAACGTAAAGAAAATAAACAAAGCAGAACACCACGATATATCTTGGTTCAACAAGCTAACATTGCCTAATCCAGTCTCCTGAACTCCACGGAGATTTGCACCCACTAAAAACCCAGATTCCTTTAAATGTAGGAACCAAACCCTCACAATAATTTTTTTCATTGGTTCATAATCAACCTTTACAAAAAAAAAATCACAGGCTAAGGAAGAACCATATCTTTTTACAAGCTTAAGACTAACCTAGTTCTATTACATGAAGAATCATAACCTAATCTTTTTAATAGGTTTAAGATCAAATCTCACAAACACTCACAGGTATCCTTTTCTCAGGTAAGGATTGAACCTTTACAATTCTCCCAAATTAAATTCTATTCAGGAAGAATTCACACTTAATTCTTTTCAAGGGAAAAGAATAACCTAACTTTTTTATAATCTAGGTAAATATCAAACCTCAATATTTTTCCTGGAAAAGATTGAAACCTCAGCTACCCTGACTAGATACAGCCTCAACCATATCCAATCCGCAAAAACTCACCAAATACAAAAACAAAATATGAGTTTCTTCCTACTCGGAGCTTCTACCACATCAAACAAAATTATACTCAATAAATGTCTCAAAAATTACTAGTGATAAAATTTAAGTGAGGAATTCAATATCTGATTATGATAAATGTGGGTAGCTGATAGGTGAAATTTATCTATTTATTTCCAAACCGAATTTGGTAGTTTTTGAGTATTCTTGTAATATTTTAATTCATTTTTATTTGTTTTTATTTATTTTTATACAAAGTAGGTGTTAGGAGCGAAAATGGTTGAAAAACGAGATAATCGTTGAAAAAACGATGAAGTGTTAAAGCAGCAGTTTCACCGCAGCAGCGGTCAAGCCACCGCTGTAGCGGTGAAACAATAGAGTGATCAATTATTTCTGATCGCTCACCACTGCAGTGGTGAGATCCACCGCTATAGTGGTAAAAGATTAGAATGTCTATCGACATACCCACCGCTGCAGCAATGAATCCACCGCTACAGCGGTCAATGGCCAACTATTTTAGATATTCTCTAGATACTTTGTTTTTGTTCCTTTTTGTTCCTGATCCGTTCCCACTTCTTTAAGAACATTTAGGGAATTTTTTTGAGTGTTCTAAAAAGCTGTCAACCAACTAAAGAGGAGGAACACAATTGGAGAAGAGGAAATAAGATAGGAGCGGTTCTTACGGATGCTACCTTCAGATAACGGCTATTCTCCCTTATTTCTCTTTTTATTCTTAACTCATTTTTGGTTGTTTGATCATTAGTATATTGTTTATTGTTGAATATAGGATTATGGATAAGAGTTAAAGGCTGATTTTCTATGGAATTAATGTAGTTTACTAATATACGTATTTTGTTTGAATCCGTGTCTCATTAACAGTTGTTCTTACCTATTCGATTGTGTTTATCGTTCTTTCACTTCATTTATATGATTGTTTAGATATATTTAGAAATCTGGGTTTGACACTCGGGAGAGATAACCCCGAATTCGGACTAGGATTTAAACACAACGTGACGATCTAATAACCCGGGAGGGCGTTAGAAAGTATGCAATCCATAAGGTTGGAGCAAGACTCATGTGACCAAGTTTCGTATAAATGCTCGAGGGGGACTTTGGTGTTAACGCGAAGTCACATATTCATTCACTTTACACTCGGGAGAGGTAGTGAGAGAGTTTTTGATACCTAGATTGTCGGATAATTTGAATATCGCTAATGTAAACTAGATTGGATCAAACACGTATAATTAAACGAAGTTAATCCCTAGATAATCTATTCCCATATATTATACTTAGTATTATAGTTTAATTAATTGTTAATTTAGTATATTATTTATAAAAACAAAAATCCAATTTTTATCGCCTAAATAAAATTCGGTTATGATAATCACGGTACTCAATGACCATCTAATCCAATCCCTGTGGATACGACAACCCTTATCATTCACTATTCTATAAAACTTGACCCGTACACTTACGGTGAAAGTAGCGACATAATATTCCGCTACCAAGTTTTTGCACAAAATTAAACACATAATCAGATAATTTCACAAAATAATTTTAAAAAAGATTGTTTTGCTCTTTAAGTTTGAAAACGATTTTACTATGATCTTATAACTAAGTAATCAATAATAATATGAAATAAAATGTAAGAAAAATAACTTGAAAAGATCTCACCAGGAAACCACCGAAAAAATGTAATTAGAATTGCAAGACAGCACAGATCGGTGAAACCAACTCAACAGCGTTTTAACTCAAGAAATTTTTCACACAATAATATCACGAATGATCTCTCAAATAAATCTTAGAATAATATCTCTTAGAAAATCTCAAGAACTTGATAGTTCTTGGTGATATGGTGTTTTTTTATATGAAATTCGCAGGTCTATTTAAACAAGTTTGAAACAAGCTCTCCAACGGCTAGTTTTCACAAGATAGAACGTTAAAGTGCACCTACAGACCCTAAATATCATAACTATATAATCCTAGTATAATTCACTCAAATATAGCTTTTAAAACTTTCAATTAAGTCCACAAATTATTTCTCAATTACAAATCGCATAGATAGGAAATATTTCATGAACCAAATTGAGATAATCTTCAATTATATGTACCATATCTATAGGGATATAAAAATAGATGTGTTATATCTTTAATATATTCAAATTCCCAAAATATCTCCTTCAGATTTGCCAAAAAATGGCTAGTAATGGTTAGTATTTGATTTTATTCTTAAAATCCTCGAAATCTTAACCATATAGTCGGTTGACCGATCATCAGCCCATTGATTGACCGAAAAATATAGCCCCTGACATAGGCCAGCCCTTAAAGGGCAATCGGTTGACCGATCGATTCAGGATATGATCCAGGCCAAAATCGAGCCCGAGTCGGTTGATCGATCCACTTCGGTCAGTTGACCGATTGATACAAAGAGTTTCACTTTGACCAATTGGTTGACTGATCTCTACTAGTTGGTTGACTGATTAATTCAAAGAGTTTCAACTTTCCAGCTTGTAGCCAATCGGTTAACTGATCCCATACCCTTTGGTTAACCGATCAGTACTGGAACTTTCTTTTCTAAAATTGTTTTAACTCCAAACTTCATCATTTAATTCCATTAACCGATTAATTTTCTCGATTAATACAATTGACCCCAATATTCAGTTTTAAATATTAATCTTACTTAGATCAATTTTTATTTTTCAATTTCACAATAGAGTAGATAATTGAATACTAATTAGGATCCTATATTTTATTAAATTAAACACACAAATTTATATAATTCATCAATTTGTGTCGTATGTGATCCTAATTCGGGATACATTAAGAGTATAAAAGTGTTTGAGTTGTTTTCACCTAATTTTTTTCTGAATCTTCAACAATCTTCATTTCTTCAACAATTATCTTTGCATCCTTGATAATTTTTCATGATTTGGAACTCTTATAATGTTACACTCAATAAACACATTAATTCCACTAAAAATATCAACCCTTAATTGTCCATCAAAATCTCAGGATCAACAATCTCCCCATTTTTTATGATGATAATTAACTTTGATGTTTTCGTTAAAAAAAAAAAATGTAACCATGCCTCTCCTAAATCTGAGGACGGGTTTTTTTAACTCATTTATGCACAATCATGAAGATAATTCAACAGATATTCAACATAAGTACAATATAACAATTTTAACGATAAAGATGTTCAATAAAGCACAATATGATTAATTTACCAAAATTGTATCTTTAATCAGTGCAATACTTAGGCGAACAAATTGCTAAATATTAACTAACTCGTTTAAAGCTCAATCATGATTTCCCATTTATATTTCCCCTTTTATCAATCAATTTAATTCAAGTAAACATCAAACATATTCTCCCCCTGTGTCATCTCAAAAAGTGGGGAAGGGGAACCAAAAACATCATTCTAGGCAAATATCATTATACCTAGCCATACCTAAACCTCAGATAATTCTCATGAACTGATCTTCCTCTAAAGGTTTGGTAAATATATCGACAAGCTGATCAGAGGTATCAATATATTCAATAGTAATGTCCCTTTTTTCTGAATATGATCACAAATAAAATGATGTCTAATCTCTATGTGCTTAGTGCGTGAGTATTGTATAGAATTCTTACTTAAACATATAACACTTTTATTATCATAATAAATCGAGACTTCCTCCATACATACTCCAAAATCATTCAATTGTTACTTGATATATAAAATTTAAGCACAACAATTACCCGCTACCATATATTCAGACTCAGTAGTAGATAAGGCTATAAAATTCTATGTCTTGCTAGACCAAGAAACCAAGGCATGTCCTAAAACATGACATGACCCGCTTATGTTTTTCCGCTTAACTTTGCATCTGGCAAAATCAGCATCAGAGTAACTAATCAACTTGAAGTCACTCTCCCTAGGATACCATAACCCTAGGTCACTTGTCCTTTTCAAATATCTAAAGATCCGCTTAACCATAGTTAAATGCGATCCTTTAGAACAAGATTGAAATCTAGCACAAAAGTAAACACTAAACATAATATCAGGTCTACCAGTAGTAAGATATAACCAGCTACTAATTATACCTCGATACATTTTCTCGTTTACATTTTTATTCATATCGTCTTTGTCTATTTTTGTAGCTGTTACCATGGGAGTTTTGTACTCTTTATTGTTATCCAAGTCATATTTTTTCAGCAACTCTTTGGTTCATTTGGCTTGATTTAGAAAAATCCCTTCTTTGGTTTGTTTAATTTGCAACCTAAGAAAAAAGGTCAACTCTCCCATCATGCTCATCGCAAATTCAACCTGCATTATCTTGGCAAACTCTTTGGCAAAAATCCCATCATGCTCGTGGTAACATCGAATCCTTTCCCTTAGGCTCCTCTTTCTGAGGTTCTTTTATCGTATTATCGCCCTGGTTTTGGTTATTGAAGGTACTTGCATCATCATTATCCAAAACCTTTCTCGATATAAATGGACCAGACTCTTTAAAAACTACATGCATAGACTCCTCAACTACTAACGTATGTTTATTATAAATACTGTAAGTTTTACTGTTAGTAGCATATCCAAGAAAAATACCATAGTCAGATTTAGCATCAAATTTTGCCTAGATTATCCTTATCATTTAAAATAAAGTATTTACAACCAAAAACCTTGAAATAGGATATGTTCGAAGTCTTACCATTCTACATTTCATAGGGGGTTTTGTTAAAACCTCTACGAATAGATACTTGGTTTACCACGTGGCAAGTTGTACTTATTGCTTCAGCCCAGTAAGTAGGTAAACGATTTTCATTTAACATTGTTCTGACCATTTCTTGAAGTGTCATGTTCTTCCTCTCCACAACACCGTTTTGTTACGGTGATCTCAGTGCAAAAAAGTTGTGTGCATATCCATGCTCATTACAATAACTTATTACCTCATCATTTTTAAACTCTCTATCTCTATCACTACAGATATTGATAATTGAACATTGCTTCTCACTTTGAACACGTTTACAAACTTTAGAGAAAATAGAAGCAACTTCGCTCTTTTTAGCAAGGAAGAATACCCAAGTAAGTCTAGAATAATCATCAACAATCACAAATGCAAAGAATTTACCTCTAAACTTGCAATGGCATTTGGACCAAATAAATCAAGATACAACATTTCAAGACATCTAAATGTATACGTGTACATCTTTTTCTTAAATAATGATCTAGACTGCTTGCCTAACTGACATGCATCACATACTTTATCTTTCACAAATTTTAATTCAGGTAGGTGTTTTAATCAATTTGAATTACTCGCAAGTGCACGAGATCAAGTTTTAATAGTATAGGAAGAGTAGGGTTGTCGTATCCACAGGGATTGATTTAAATTGTCGCTAAGTACCGCGATTATCATAACCAAACGTTTTTTAGACGATCCAATTTTAGGTTTTTGTTATAAAAATAAACTAAACTAAAATAATAACTAATTAAACTACAATGCTTGAAATAAAATCTATGGGAATAGATTATCTAGGGGATTAACTTCATTCGCTTAAACGTGCTTGATTTAGTCTGGTTTACATTAATGGTCATCAATCTATCCTATAATCTAGGTGTCTAAAACTCACTCACTACCTATCCCGAGGGTAAAGTGAATGAATATGCAACTGTGTCAACCCTGATATCCCTATCTGGCATCTAAACAATTACATGAGTCTTGCCCCAACCTCACGGATTGTACACATTCTAATAATCTCCCGAAACATTAGAACGTAGCATTGTGTTTAAACCCTAGTCCGAATCCAGGGTTACCTCTCCCGAGTCTCAAACCCTATATTCTCAAATCAACCACAATATTATAACAAACATAATATGGAAGTAAAAGACCAGTAAACACAATCGAATAGGGATGAACAACCGATAACGAAACAATGATTTACTCAAACAACATACTTGTAAACTACATCAATCCCCAAATAATAAACGTTTAACTCATGGCCATAACCAAATATTCAACTAAAAATGATATATACATGATCAAACAACCAACAAGAGTTTATAAATAAAGAGAGAAACAATGGAGAATAGCCGATATCTGAAGAATAGATGGTTCCACGTCCGTAAAATCTGCTCCGATCTTGTTTCCTCTTCTCTAATTAATAAACTCTCTTACTTGGTATGATCTTGAGCTCCCAAAAACTCCCTAAAAATGTCCTAGGTGGTGTAGGAAATGAGTGGATACCAATTAGAACACTAAAATATCCTAAAATATCGGAAAATATCATTGTCAGCTGGTGTCTAGTCACTGCAACAAGTAGGGGGTCAGAAACTTACTGATAGAAACTTGCTACAGCAAGATATGGTCAGTACCTGGAGCTTGATTCGTATTTTCATCGTAACATTCTATTATGAACTCTGATTGAGGTGATTCAAAAACCAATGGAAATCTAAGATATAGATCTACAACTTTCATGTTTTATGATTTTTCAAAATCGGATCACATCATGGTCAAAAATGGACTTAAAGTTACAATACTTTCACGGATTTTGCATCGTTTCTCCGACAACACTTGATTTGAATATAAATAAATAAAATTGAATTAAAACACTTATAAAATACTCAAAAAATACTAAATTCATCTTACAAATACACAGATAAAACCAATCTATCAGTAGGCCACGTACAAGACCTTTCTTAGATAAATTAGATAGCAATTTCATATTATCATACCCATGTCTCATATGCCATAACCAACTATTTTCCAATAAATTATTTAAACATGATACAATTTTAGAATTAAAATCATCAAAAGAACATGTATACATATTGTCAAATCGTGATGCAACAAGTAAGATGCTACTATTATGCCCATTCTTAATTATGCACTTATCATGATCAAACACAACATTATAACATTTATCACATAATTGACTACTACTAATCAGGTTATGTTTAAGACCATCTACAAGTAAAACATCTTTAACAATAGTAGTAATATTACCGATATTACCTATATCGATAATTTTACCCTTAGCGTCGTCTCCAAATGTCACATAACCTCCATCTTTAGGTGTCAAATATGTGAATTTTGATTTATCTTCCACCATGTTCCGAGAACAACCACTGTCTAGGAACTATTTGTCCTTTCCTATCGATGCTTTTATAATAACCTGTAATGAGCACCTCAAATAGTTCCTAAGTAGTACCCAATCTATGTGGGTTCGATCTTGTAAGTCGGGACAATTTTAGTTCCTTTAGG
Organism: Eucommia ulmoides; assembly: GCA_016647705.1. Taxonomy (NCBI): domain Eukaryota; kingdom Viridiplantae; phylum Streptophyta; class Magnoliopsida; order Garryales; family Eucommiaceae; genus Eucommia; species Eucommia ulmoides. The sequence continues at coordinate 16,565,232 of CM028335.1, read as the reverse complement.
AATCCAAACTTGTCTGCAGTTAGATACGTGGGAAAAACATCTATGAATAGTATTCCCCCACAACATTAGATTTAACACACCTAACAAGATCCCTAGTTTCAAAAAAGAATTTATGCAAACGTTTTTGTTTGAGGTTTTCATGAAACCTAACACCGTCTTTATCAAAGATATCTCATGAACTTCCCAAAAGCATTTTCAAATTATTCTCACCACCGGTGAATTTGAGAAGTATTGAATATAAATCCGACATCTTGGATTTTAATTCAGTGTTTTCAAATTCATAATCCATCACTTGCTTATTTAATGTGCTAATTGTACTCTGAAGGGCATTAATTTTAGAACATTGGTTTTTATAATCATGAGTTAGTTCTTGATAAACGTTAAATAAATTATCAAAATCTAAAGGACAAGACCTAGAACATTTAGGTACCTTATCTCCAGTGGCCATTAAAGCAAGCATAGATGATCCTTCACTGCCTGATGTTTTCGAGCTTTTATTGATTTCTTCATGCCCTTCTTTCCTTTCTTTTTCTCCATTCTTTCTTTCTTTCTTTTCTTTTTCCTTGTTTTTCTTCGGTTTGGGGCAACCGATTTGGAAGTGTCCAGTCTTATGACAGTTGTAACATTCCACTTTTATCGTAATGAAATTCTTCTTTCCCCAGAATATCCGTCGAGTCATCCTTCTGATATTCTTCCTGAGAAGCACAACGTCTTTTTCTTGCTCACTGTCAACACTCATATGATTATTGTTATCCGCTTTTTTTTCTGAGTTTTCATTGCCAAGGACTTATTTTTTATATCTCCCATATCATCCTCATATCCTCGAATATCCATCTCATGTGTCATTACCAATGAGGTCACCAATTTCATACTTCACAAGATCCTTTGCTTTCTCAATCGCAGTCACCTTCGGCTCTCATACTTTAGTTAATGATCTCAAGATCTTTCGAACTTTATCCTCTGTAGTATAGGGCTTTCCGAGTTGATTCAGATGATTGCAGATATTATTAAATCTTGTGTACATCTCTTGAATCAATTCTGATTCACCCATTCTGAATAGTTCGAATTGATGGATTAAGGCATTGATCTTTGACTATTTTACCTTATTAGTCCCTTTATGGGTGATTTACAATTTGTCCCACATTTCTTTTGTCAATGCACAACTTGAAACCCTGGAATATTCGTTAGCATCTAAAGAACAAAACAGAATATAAATAGCTTGAGAGTTAATAAAAGTTTCTATTTGTCAGAAATGGTCATCTGCTCTTTCTTCTTGGCTCCATTTTTCATCGGGACAAAAGGATCATCCTCAATAGCTAGCCACACATCATAATTTGTGGCCTGAAGGAATGAAATCATTATATCCTTCCAGAATGCATAATTTTCACCTGCAAACAAAGGTAGTCTGTGCATAGACTGCCCCTCACCTAATGTACCTGTCGGGTGCACCATATGATCTTTATTAGGTAGTGTATCGAGCTAAAACCAGATCCGATACTAATTGTTGGCTCCGTAAGCTACCTAAGAGGGGGATGAATTGGGTAGATATAAAAGTTTAAACAATTTAAATTCTTTCAACACCTAATAAATTAAATAATTAATTTATCCTAAATCAATTATTATCTTTGTTATGCAGCGGATAAGTGTATTAAATCTACGTGCACACCCAAACAAAATATAAAGAAAATAAACAAAGTATAACACCACGATATATCCTCGTTTAGCAAGCTAACCTTACCTAATCTAGTCCCCCGAGCTCCACGGAGATTCACACCCACTAAAAACTCAGATTCTTTTAAAGGTAGCAACCAAACCCTCACAATGATTATTTTCACAGGCTTAGAATTAACCTTTAGAATTCTCTTTTCACAAGTTAAGGAAGAACCCTATCTTTTTGTAGGCTTAAGACTAACCTAATTCTATTACAGGAAGAATCACAACCTAATCGTTTTAATAGGCTTAAGATCAAACCTCACAAACACTCACAAGTATTATTTTCCTAGGTCAAGATTGAACTTTTACAATTCTCTCAAATTAAATTCTATTCATAAAGAATTCAGACCTAATTCTTTTCAAGTGAAAGGAATAACCTAACATTTTTAAACTCTAGACAAAGATCAAATCTCAATATTTTTTCCGCAAAAGATTAAAACCCCAACTACCCTGACTAGACTACATCCAATCCACAAAAACTCACCAAAAAAAAAATGGGTTTCTTCCCACTCGAAGCTACTACCACCTCAAACAAAATTATACTTAATTAATGTCCCAAAAATTACTAGTGATAAAATTTAAGTGAGAAATTCAATATCTGATTATAATAAGTGTAGGTACCACAAAATTAAGCACGTAATTAGATAATTTCACAAAATCATTTTAAAAAATATTTTTATGCTCTTTAAGTTTGAAAATGATTTTACTACGATCTTATAATCAAATAATAATATGAAATCAAATGTAATCAAAACAACTTAGAAAGATCTCACTAGAAAATCACCAAAAGAATGTAATCAGAATTGCAAGACAGCACAGACCGATGATCCCAACTCAACAGAACTTTAACTCAAGAACGTTTTCACACAATAATCTCACGAATGATCTCTCAAATAAATCTTAGAATAATATATCTTAGAAAAGCTCAAGAACTTGATAGTTGTTGATGATGTGGTGTTTTTTTATATGAAATTCGCAGGTCTATTTAAACAAGTTTCAAACAAGCCATCTAATGACTAGTTTTCACAATATATGACTTTAAAGTATACCTGTAGACCCCATATATCATAACCATTCAATCCTAATATAATTCACTCAAATATAACTTTTAAAACTTTCAATTAAGTTCACAAATTATTTCTCAATTACAAATCGCATAGATATGAAGTATTTAATGAACCAAATTGAGAAAATCTTGAAGTATATGTACCATATCTATAGTGATATCAAAATAGATGTGTTATATCTTTAATATATTGAAATTCCCAAAATATCTCCTTCAGATTTGCCAAAAAACGGCTAGAACGGCTAGTATTTGATTTGATCCTTAAAATCCTCAAAATCTTAACCATACAATTGATTGACCGATCATCAGCCTATCGGTTGACCGAACAATACAGACCCTGACATAAGCCATGTGACGACCCGGTTTCTCAAGGCCGAGAACAGTTTCTCCTATAGAGAATTCCTATCCTAAAACCCGACTAGTCAACTTCCCAATATACAATATGCGGTAAATTTTTTATTAATAATGGCGATAATTCTTGTTACCGATTTTACGACGGCAATTATTAAATCTAATAGTCACTATTTAAATATCACCATATAAAAATTCAATCATCTATTTTTGTTGGTGCATAAAACTAGTACACACCTCGAGTATGGTCTAGTCGGATGACAGGTGGATCCTCTTACTGAGATGGAGTCGTCGGTTGAAGAGTCATCGCGTGAGCTGTGTTAGGTCCTGAGAGGATTGACCTGTTGTGTCCAGAGTCCTGCTCCTCAATGAGTGTATTTGCAGAAGGCTCAGACCAGGGTTTGTCCAGGTGAAGCCCCTTTGGCGTGGTAATCAGTGCTCTGAGATAAAAGGTACAGAATATAGAAAGTAAACAAATGAACTTGCGCGTAATGTAAGTGTATTCCAGCGTACCTCGGGCTTACATAGCCCCGATATATATAGGAGTTAGAGATGATTAGTCGGCCCTAAACACAATTAATTAGTCAAAAACTGGTGTTTAGCCGATAATTCAGGGCGTTTAGGAGATAATCATTGGGCTTGGGCTTTTGGGCCCATTTGGTGAAGCCTGCAGGTCCTTGTCAGGCTTGCGGCAGTGAGCTGGTAGAGGAGAACGGAGATCCGTGGAGTCCTGAAAAAGAAACAAGGTGAAAAGGGAAGCCGGTCGAGGTGAACAGCTGAGTCCCTGAAACTGATCGCCGAAGGCACGGTGCAGAGTTTAAACCGGCACGTCCCTATGGGGCTCCTCGCTCCTCCTTGGGTACAAATGAGATTCCAAGGAGAAGCCGTAGTCGGTGTATGCTCCAGCATAGCGTTATGGATTCTGAAATTCGTCCCTGTCATTACGAGGGTTGACACATGGCTGAGTCCCAAGTGCTGACTAGAGGTGCCCAAAAATACCCTCATCAATTTTATATTTAATCCACTCATTTTCTATAACACGGCAACTAATTTAAAAGTCTCAGGTTTATAATTTAAATCCCAATTTCAATATTTTATTAACTCGGATTATCCTATCATAATTTTATTTAAAACCAACTATTCAATATATTACAACAATTGCGACAATCAAGATTATCAATTCTTCCAATTACAACAATAAATAATAATTACAATCTTTACAAAATAGAATTTTCAAATAAAATTCTTCTCTCGTTTTCTCCCAGCCGTCCCTGCAACCAAACACTATGGGGTTGTGAGCTAATACTCAGTAGAACTCCAACCCCTCTAATACGTGCATTTAATTTATATAACACAAACCACGTAAGCATGCTCATCACATAAATTCCGCATCGTCCAAATTTAACACATAAACCACGTAAACATGCTCGTCACATAAATTCTGCATCGTCCAACATATTTCATATAATTTTGACAGGTAAAATTTCCTAAAATACAACAATTAAATGCATATATGAAAAGAGTTAAGAATTCTACCTTTCCCGGATTTTCCACCGGCATTGAGATTGGATTTTGGATTTTATTGGGGTGGTTTGTGTATTTTTTCTTTTTTTTCCCTTCTTCTTCCTTCTCCTTTTTCTATTTTCTTTTCTCGTTCCCGTTTGTGTTTTTCGTTTACGTTCAGCCCACCGAAGCCACCACTGTCGCCGAACCAACTGAACGGATGAGCACACACACACGCTCGCTCACTCACCGCCGGTGATACCCCCACAACGATCACACACCCTACGACGGAACACCCACACACAGCCAACGCAAATCACACACACCCACTGCTCTCTCTTTCTCTACACTCCACTCCGACGACACCCCCACACTACCATGCACACACAACACACACTGAACACACAACCATCCACCGTTGGACCAATCCAAACGATGGCACAACACACAACCCACCGATAACGCACACGATCAACGACGAGCACACCCACACCGGAACACTCACGCCACCGTCACCATCGGTCTGAATAACACACACACACAACCGAACTAATTAGCACACACAAAACCACCGGGAACACACCCATACACGCCGATGAATAAAACACACACACTGCCTCGCCAGAACGACCGTAATTATCACCTCCACCGCCAATGCCATCGATCACCTACTGACCAAACTCACCACACATACATACACAGCACACACAACCCATAAACAAATCAGAAACAAAGCATACACACACATACTGACAACGCTGAACATACCCACACCCTCACACGATCGTCGGCTTAAACTAAACAAAACACACACACACACGATCACCGTCGACGACACACACTCCCTCGACAACCGCAACAATCACCAACCACTAGACGAACAGCACTGTCAACACAAAACGCCCCACAACGCAACACCCACCATAGATGACGAACAGCGCACCGCCGTCGACGACCGAAACCCACTACCGGAATAGCCTCCTCTCTCTCTCCTCTATTTTTGCTTCTAGAATCTTCTTCTCTCTGTTTTGCGTGTGGGGATGTGTATATATATATATATATATATATATAAATGTGTGCTGAAAATAGGGCCAAGGCCCTCACTGACATTCCCCCGTTTTGTTTTTCTTTATCATATATATATATATATTAATTATTTCCAAATTACATTAACCTTTCCCTAATTAAGAAGTTGAAATCATTTTAGTCTAAAAGTTTATAATTTTCAATTTTGAAAATTGCTAATTAACTCCTCAAATTTTTAATTAAACAATAAATAACACCATCCACCCCTTTATTTTTAAAATTTGCTCAAATGCGATTCAAATTGTACGTGTAAGAAAAATCAGGGTCTTACAATCCTTCCCCCCCTAAAAGAAATTTCGTCTCGAAAATTTCGTCAAAATGATAGTATTTAAAATTTCAGTCAAACCAATAATATTTCAGATTCGCACGGCATGATCATGTTAGTCACACTTGATTCAAGAACAATTGTTTTCTATATAGGGTCCCATAACCGAAAGTCACCCTTAATTTCTAACCGTCCATTTTCGTTCCAACATCGCAACCTTTTCATTTGTAGTGGCCTACATTATATCCAATAACCAACAAACAGGGTGCACTTTGGTCAGTAACACCTAACATAGACAACCAACTATCAAAGAATCTTATGTTCCTAACTGCTTCTATTGCACTACTCTGATAAAAATAGCAATCAATAATAATATAAATACAATATATCCTTAAAATATCACGGTAGTCTCAGTGGATTAGGTCTATCTCATTTTTCAATAAGTCTACGACCTCAGAAATTTTTCCATAACCAGCATTTATTCATTTTATCAGACATTTCCAGTCAACCAATTTGCAACAATATTTACATCCAACATTTAAACCAACAATGCTCGCAACCAATATCGTAGAAACAGATAACCCAAACTCCACGAGAACTGGCCCGTGAAACAAAAAATCATCAATCTCAATATTAATATCAAAATATTCAATAATCTTGTAAACGTTTTATAAAATTTACCACCATCCAACGTCAACTAATAAATTTTTCCGTAATACGTCAAAATCACATAATTGTCTCTCAAAAAACATAAATATCACCAAACCACATCAATATGTATCAAAATACGTCAAACAGGTCATCTATAAGAATTCCCTTCATGCCTCCACATTTAATCAAGTCCCTGGCAAAGCCAAGCGCCTTAAATATGGCTCAATCCACATAAAAACATCTCAAACATATAACCACGTATAAATATGTATTGAAATAAATATGTCCCAACCACGAAAATCTGATACGTCACAAAAATCAATAATCAATGTATATATATATATAAAAATATTATATCCATAAACTTCTAAAATACTCATCGACTCTAGGATAATTCAGATTATCCTTTCCCCATGAAATCCCAATGACCCCCACATTCCGACTTCACCTAATGTTAGTAGTGGACCAATACATACAACTGAATTATTTTTATCGGTGTACTATCTTCGTAGTATAAAAAAAATATTTTATGGATCAAGTTTCATCAAAATCCACTTCCCAAATATTTTCATCCAAATCCACTTTCCAATATAAAATGTAGTCATACCTGGCTATATCCAAGTCTCAACAAAATGTCACCACCTCACTTGTCAATATCAAAATCTCAACCAAATATTTTCAACATAACTCCGGTTTTCAAATCGACAAATCAACTCGCGTACATATAATAAAATAACATAATTCCCTACTAGCCATAGGATCATTTACCTCACGATCGGGAGTTGCAACGGTACTGTACCACCCGTAGGATTTGCCTTTCTAGAGGAATATAACAACGCTCTGCCGTAGCAAGTGAACAACACTTTGCTGGACTATGCTAAGTAGGTGAACAACGCTCTGCTGGACTATGACAAACAGGTGAATACTATGGCGTAGTCGGACCAAACACCAATTTTCACCTTTTTAGAAGCCAACTAGATTCAACAAATCATTTTCCATTTCTTTTTAAAACCCATTTGATCCACATAAGTCATAAAATTGCGGGGGGGGGGGGGGGGGTTTCGTTTATATGAAAAATATGATTTTGTAAACTTTTTTAGAATACCGTCTTCATAATATAAAGAATTTATGGATCAAATGTAAATATTTTTCTTTTTCAAACACCACGTTTCAAAAAAATACTATCATATATCACATTCCAAGTTAGAAATCATTTTTTTCCCTACCATCAATATAAGAAATAATATATTTAAATCAGCAAATCCAAATATTTTAAGTCAACCCATTCCAAACATTTTAAATCCACCAATTCAAACATTTACGTCATATAATAAAATACCACACACCATTTCCTACTAGTCATAGGATCATTTAACCGCATGATCAACATTTGCGACAGTACCGTGACTTGCACAACTGTATCATCTAATGTGATCAACAGCGTCAGAGCCATTTATTATCCCCAATGGTAAGGGTACACCCATGGGATTTGCAATCCAGACGGGCCAATGCTCTGCCGGTTTATGCCAAGCAGGTGAACAACGCTCTGCTGGTCTATGCCAAGCATGTGAACAACGTTCTGCCAGACTATGCCAAGTAGGTGAACAACGCTCTGTCGATCTGTGCCAAACAGATGATACTACGGCATCACAGGATAATAAAATCATTTTTCACCCCTTTAAAATTTTACTTGATCCATGACTCATCGTAAAACCATCTGTCTTATTAACCCTTTTGTTTTCCTCATTTTAATACAAAAATATCGTTTCACAATTTATATAGAAGACAGTATACACTGTTAAATTAATAACTCTCATTTAGCGACAATTTTCAATGGTCCACGACTAACACGGCACTCACCCAGGCTTATTTAACTCATTATAGATAAGTTACGTTAATCCACCGCCATCTAAGATGTTAATATGTTCAACTATTAATCCACCTTCATCTTAAATGTTAATATGTTCAAATTTGAAACGATATGGACCAAAATGAAATAATGGTAATAACATATTGGTGCAAAGTGCCCAACCTCCTAAAAATATAACGGAGACGTCAATGCCTATATATATACTATTTACTATATAATATTATTCACCTTTAGTTCTACGTATATATGTGTGAACAATTGGTGTACACGTGAAAATATTGATGTACATACATCGCCACTTGATAATATCATGTAATTCCATATGGAAACAAATACAACACATAAATCACATATCAAGAATCCATGAAGAACATATAAGTCACGTATTATATTTACTTTGTATATACACACATACAACACATTCCACTTTTATTTTGCAATTTCCACTAAAATTATTATTATTACATACTAATAGTTTATTAGGAAGGATGGGTATCATTACCCCGGTTCAAAGTGCTCGCCAATCTAACTTCTAAATCTACAGAATCTATAACCTAAGCTCTGATATCACCTGTGACAACCCAGTTTCCCAGGGCCTAGAACGGTTTCTCCTATAGAGAATTCTTATCCAAAAACCCGACTAGTCAACTTCCCAATATACAATATGCGATAAAATTTTTATTAATAATGGCGATAATTCTTGTTACCGATTTTACGACGACAATTATTAAATCTAATAGTCACTATTTAAATATCACCAAATAAAAAATTAATAATCTATTTTATATTTAATCCACTCATTTTCTACAACACGGCGACCAATTTAAAAGTCTCAAGTTTATAATTTAAATCCCAATTTTCAATATTTTACTAACTCGGATTATCCTATCATAATTTTATTTAAAACCGACTATTCAATATATTACAACAATTGTAACAATCAAGATTTTCAATTCTTCCAATTACAACAATAAATAATAATTACAATCTTTACAAAATCGAATTTTCAAAAAATTCTTCTCTAGTTTCTCTCAGCCGTCCTTGCAACCAAACACTGTGGGGTTGTGAGCTAACGCTCAGTACTTCAACCCCTTTAATATGTGCATTTAATTTATATAACACAAATCATGTAAGTATGCTCATCACATAAATTATGCATCGTCCAAATTTAACACATAAACCACGTAAACATGCTCGTCACATAAATTCCGCATCGTCCAACATATTTCATATAATTTCGACAGGTAAAATTTCCCAAAATACGACAATTAAATGCATATATGAAAAGAGTTAGGAATTCTACCTTTCCCGGATTTTTCACCGGTATTGAGATTGGATTTTGGATTTTATTGGGGTGGTTTGTGTATTTTTCCTTTTTTTTTCCCTTCTTCTTCTTTCTTCTTTTTTGTTTTTTTTTCTTGTTCCTGTTTGTGTTTTTCGTTTGCGTTCAGCCCACTGAAGCCGCCACCATCGACGAACCAACTGAACGGATGAGCACACACACACGCTCGCTCACTTAACGCCGGTGACACCCCCACAACGATCACACACCCTACAACGGAACACCCACACACAGCCAGCGCAAATCACACACACCTACTGCTCTCTCTCTCTCTCTATACTCCACTCCGACGACACCTCACACCACCATGCACACACAACACACACTGAACACACAACCATCCACCGTCGGACCAATCCAAATGATGGCACAACACATACCCCACTGACGACACACACGATCAATGACGAGCACACCCACGTTGGAACACTCACGCCATCGTCACCACCAGTCCGAACAACACACACACACAACTGAACTAATTAGCACATACAAAACCACTGGGAACACACCCATACACGCCGACAAGCAAAACACACACACTACCTCACTGGAACGACCGCAACGATCACCTCCACCGCCAACGCCGTCAATCACCCACTGACCAAACTCACCACACACACATACACAGCAACACACACACATGACAGTGCACACAACCCATGAATAAATCAGAAACAAAGCATACACACACATACTAACGACGCTAAACATAACCACACTCTCACACGATTGTCAGCTTAAACAGAACAAAACACACACACATGCGCGCGATCACCGTCGACGACACACACTCCGTCAACAACCGCAATAATCACCGACCACTGGATGAACAGCACTGTCAATGCAACACACCCCACAACGCAACATCCACCGTCGACTACGAACAGCGCACCGCCGACGATAACTGAAACCCACTACCGGAACAGCCTCATCTCTCTCTCCTCTGTTTTTACTTCTGGATTCTTTTTCTCTGCCTTGCATGTGTGGATGTATATATGTGTGTGTGTGTGTGTGTGTGTGTGTGTGTGTGTGTGTGTGCTGAAAAAGGGGCCAAGCCCCTCACTGACGATCCCCTTTTTTTTTTCTTTATCTTATATATATATTAATTATTTCCAAATTACATTAACATCTCCCTAATTATGAAGTTGAAATCGTTTTAGTTCAAAAGTTTATAATTTTCAATTTTGAAAATTACTAATTAACCCCTTAAATTTTTAATTAAACAATAAATAACACCATCCACCCCTTTATTTTCGAAATTTGCTCAAATGAGATTCAAATTGTATGTGTAAGAAAAATCATGGTCTTACAACCCATCCCTTAAAGGGCATTTGGTAAACTGAACCCTCCAGGGTCGGTTGACCAATCAATTCAAGATGTGGTCCAAGCCAAAATCGGGCCCTGGTTAGTTGACCAATCGATATAGAGAATTTTATTTTGGCCAATCGATTGACCGATCTCTCCTCGTCGGTTGACCGATCGATTCATAGAGTTTCAACTTTCCAACCCGTAGCCAATCGGTTGAGCAATCCCATACCCTTCGGTTAACCGATCAGTACTGAAACTCTCTTTTCTCAACTTATTTCAACTCCAAACTTCATCATTTCATTTCATTAACCGATTGTTTTTCTCAGTTAACACAACGGACCCCAATATTCAATTTTAAATACTAATCTTACTTAGATCGATTTTCATTTTTCAATTTTACATTGGAGCAGATAATTGAATATTAATTAGGATCCAATACTTTATTAAATTAAACACACAAATATATAATTTTTCAATTTGTGTCGTATGCGAACCTAATTTCTAGATACATTAAGAGTATAAGAGTGTTTGAGTTGTTTATATTTAATTTCTTTGGAATCTTCAACACTCTTCATTTTTTCAACAATCATTTTCGTATCTTTGCTAATTTATTCATGATTTGGAACTCTTATACTGAAACACTCAATAAACACATTAGTTCCACCAAAAATATCAACCCTTAATTGTCCATCAAAACATCCAGATCAACATTTATAATTATAATTATAGTATTTTAGTTTGTACAATTAATATTGGGTTGAGAAAATAGAACGTTTAATTTTAATAAATTTCATATAATTAGAAAAATTTAGAAATAGGAAAATTTGCATTTTAGTGTAGTGCATTTTATGTTAGATTTATTTAGTTCAATTCTTAGTTTAGGCCATATCGTTGTTAGGTTCACAGACGACGCCGACTACGGAAGTATTATTATGATAGCATAATAGTGGTGCAAATATTGAGTTGAGTATATTGTCTTCTATGTAAATTGTCAAATTATATTTCATACTAAAATATGAAAAAGAAACGATTTATTAAAATGAACAGTTTTATAATTTTAGATGGATGGAGTAAAAAGTTGATTGTGGAAAAGAATTTTTATTATTATCCGACTATATCATAGTGTGGTCCCGACAGGAGGGCAAGTCCTGCGGGATGTTATTGGTCCTAACAGGAAGTCATGTCCTATAGGACGTTGTGTTGTGACCTAACAGGAGGGCTAGTCCTGCAGGTGGTGGTGGTTGTTGTTGCTGTTAATGATGATGATGATTATCATCATGATATGGTTGTTTATACCATGTGTTAGCTCTTACCCTTGGAGATATTGATGTCCCTAACACTGATGTCAACCTTAGATTGTATAGTTGTACAGTTTACAGTACCGTTATAGCTCTCGATCGTGAAGTGAAACGATTCTATGGCTAGTATAGAAATATGTGTGCAGTATTTTATTATATATCAAAATAGATTGATTAGTTAATTTAAATGCATTTATTTTATTGTGATAGTAGTTGTAGAATTTTATTTTGACTCAGTGTGTGGTTATATTTATATTATATTTTGAAAAGTAGTATTTGATAATTATGTTTGATCCATAAATTATTTTTATATTATGAAGACAGTACACCAATAAAATATTTTGTCTTAGGTACTCCAAGTAGAGACGGGTCTACTACTGGCGTTAGATAGAGTCAGATGGTGATACCACTTTGGAGGTAGTTGGGGCAGTTGTGGTAATAAGTTGTTCAAATTTTTTTAGTGTCACAGAAAAAGTTGGATCGGTATAGTTGAATTTTGAGTTAGTAAATTTTAAAATTAATGTCAATTGAAAATTAGTTTATATTTTTGTCTATTATTATTATTTATTATTGTGGCACAGCAGAAGCGTGGCGATGGAATGATTTGTGTTTTCCTAATATTTCTCCGTAAAAATAAAAGGTAGAAACTTAGTGACGGCCCTGGGAAACCGGGCCGTTACAGTTTGTTTGTTTCCCCTTTACATATTCGATACAAAATTTGAAATTTGTTAAATCGAGGGGGTCAAGAATGTCGTCAGACATAAGCCTCTCTAATCTCTGTTTGGACTGTTGTATTCCAACTGCTTCCTGACCTTTATCCCTTTTTTCGTTTCTTACCCTTAAAGGTAGTGGCTAAGTGAGCAATTTTAGTATTTTCTCGCTTAATTCTTTCTTCTTCTTGCATGCAGTGCGATATGAGCTCATTAAGAGTTCATTTATCTTTCTAATTGTTATAACTCACTGTAAATTGATTGTATTGTGCAGGAAGAGAAATGAGTATTAAATGCATGAACAAATCCTCAGACAGTTGTAACTTTAGTACATTTAGTTTTGAAGCGACATTAGACATTTCCATAATGTACTCCCGTATGTTTCATTTTCCTTTATACTTCATTGAGACAATATTAGCTAAGAGCGTACTTGTCTCTGTTTTTTCGTTTTTTGTAAAACATTTCTCTATTTTCTAAAGGAACGACTTAGCATTTATCTCATCGGATATAGCACCCCTGAATATTTCCGAAATGCTGCGTTTCAACATCATAAGACTCATGCGATTAGAACGCTCCCACCTCTCATATTCTCTTTTGACCTCAGAGGAACTTTCATCAGTGAGAAGTGAAGGTTGTTCTTTTTTTTAGCGCAAGGTTAAGATCCTTGAGGCCGAGAACAACTGAAATGTTCTCTTTCTAATTCTTGAAGTTTGTGCCATTAAGCACAGGAATATAATTAAAGCTGGCAGTAATGGTAGCAACAGAAACAGTAACTAAACAGAAGTCAACGACAAATAATAAGCTCATAATCTAAAGGTTTATGCCAAATTATTAATCAAAATATCAACACATATATTTAAATACACGACATAAACAAAACAATTGTATTGGTGGACTCCATCACAAAATACCTAACATAACATTGATGTTTAGTCTTTGGATAGAAATACCAACTTGTAATTGGTACTTTACATGCAGTAATCAAGTGCTGACAATAAATCTTGTCAAACGATAAGCCTTTATTTGGAATGACTTATTGTTCACATGAAAACTTGATAACCATCATACATTTATTCCCACAAGTATACCTATTACTTGGCCAAACAATAACTTTCCTTTGAATCAATCATTGCTTGCATAAATAACAAACATACACACCTTAATATCCCAAAATAAATAAATCTACGCAATAGAGATTACTTTGGCAACATATTGCTTCAATCGGTTTGTTTTAAGATATAAAACAATTTGCGCAATAAAAAAATTCATTTTTTCATCAGTGACATAATACTCATGGGCATTCATCACTAATGGTGTCCTTCAGGGACTCATCACCTTAATACATCTCCAATCTTATAGTATGTATCACATATAAAAGGTAAGATCATCATTACAAAAAATAGATACAAACTAAGATTTAGAACCGCATGGTCACGTCAACTGAATGAACAAGATAGAATGAGAAGAAACGTGATCTAGACTCTTAACAAAATACAAGTGTTTTATTTTATTTGGGTCTTGTAATGTGCCAGCATGGATGAGGTGAAATCTATACACCAGCTATTCACAATTAGTAATGCCAAATTGAAAGGTAATATCATAAATAAGTGTCATTATTTCTCTAACGAACATCCAACGTCAAACCATAAGGTAACAGGTAGCTTGGGAAGGCTCACTTGACAATTTGGGATTCAACACTATCCTCATGTCTTTGCATAGTGATGGCCATAACATAGATTGGAGAAGATGGTCAATGGTTTGCAGTCTGAATCCACTAGGGTTTCTTAGCAGAAAAGCTAGATCTAAAATCAAAGATCTATGCCATGAACATGAAAAAAATTAAGAACCCTAATAATTTAACATGAAGCAGACTTTGATACCACCTGTTAGTAATAATCCATAAATCTCGACAGATTTCTTAGTCCCAAATTATTATGTCAAATTAGCAAAAGTTTTTTCACACATAAACAAACATACATGAATCCATGGCAATGAATCGTCGGGATAGATATCTTTCACAAACTAATCAATCGATGTTCCTCAATGGGTTCTTTCTCACAGATGGGAAGGAGGAGATGAGTAATCATCTAATTAGCCTTGGGGACCATAACCCTAATAGAATATTGGGAATTTTAATTTGGGCCCCAAAGCCCATCCACATAATAGTCTGATCCCCTAATAAGACTAAACATTTAACATAAACCCCATTTGAAGCCATGACCTTCACTGTGGGAGAAGAGGCGCGTGAGAAGAGCAGCTTTTGGAAGGTAATTTTCTTGACAAATCTTCAATCGAAATATGGAAACTACCATTACAAGAATCCTATAAATTATTACACAACAATAATCCCGGCGCCATTGTTCTTGTCGTTCCCAGAAGCATCCCTTCGGCGCTTACCGTCGCCGTCATGTTGGTGCGAACATCGTCGCCGTGAAAACGTCTCTTACCGTCGTAGTTGATTCCAAGCTTCAACGCCGTTCAATTGCCAGCCGCCGTCGCCGTCGATTTTCTTATCTTGTAAGTTTCATCTCACCTAAGTTTATCTCTGTTTAGGGTTTAGTGTTTTTGCGACCACTGTGCAGTACCAATCGACCAAATTGCCGTACCAATCGTTGATTGCGACCACTGTGCAGAACCAATGTGGATTTGTTTGTTCTCAAATTTGTTTTGCGCGTTTGTTTCTACTATGTTGATGTGGGTTGTTCATTATCTGTTGATTTTGGCATTTTCTCTGTTCATTGTCTGTTGATTCCCAGTTGCCGTCACCGTTTCTTCAAGTCGTCGATTTTCTTATTTGGTAAGTTTCATTTCACTCAAGCTGTTCTCCATTTTAGGGATTAGAGTTTCGCGACCAATGTGCTGTAACAATCATCGCTTGAATCTCACTGTATATATATTGATGTGCTAAAATCGTAAAATCGAACATTGACGTGTGTTTGTTTATTTTCAAAATTGATTATGGTAGTTTAAATCTTCTATAGTGATGTGGGTTTGTTCTGTTGATTTGGGCGCTTTTTGTGTTCATTATCTGATGAGTGGGCGTTTGTTCAGTCTCAGTTGAACTGGTTTTGTTCATTCTCGGTATATTTTTAGTTGCAATTTCTTAGTAGCATTGTGCTTCATCTTTCCCAATCTATTCATTGTTTAGGATTCAAGTATTTGCGACCACTATGTAGCAAAAATCATCGATTGAGTTGTTGATATATTTATTGATGTGAAAAAATCGAACATTGATGTGGGTTGGTTCATTCTCGAAAGTTGATTGGCGTTTGTTGAAAATTAGAACTATACAGTAACTATTCCTTTTCAATCACGAGCAAAAAATGCTATGTTCGTTAAAGTAGACACCTTTTAACCGCATTCATTGACTGTCTTACTTAAAATGGACATAAACACTTGCCAATGTTTGGGGTTCTTGAAATGCATAGCAGTGTGGTTTTTCTCAACAAGAACTTGTATAGTGTCTTTTGGACAGGAATTATGAATTGAAGCTTAAACATTATTCAGGATTTGTTAATCGCAATAAATATTGTGATATGCACTCTATGAACTCCTCGGATCTCTTAAATTTTGATGTAGGAAATGTTTTGTGTGTTGCATAATGCATACCACACTTTCTAAAGATCAAACTACTTTGTCGGTTCTTTAAAGTAGACACCTTTTGACAGTAATCAGACCAATTTTTGCTCAAACTCTTCACAAGCTCAAAAAAATGCTATGTTCAAGCTATTATAATTTTACAGTACATATTCAACTGATTCTTTTCTTTCTTTCTTTTTTTTTTTTTTTTGTTTTTCTTTTAGTTTGAGTTCCAACATTCAAAAAACCCTCATCTACATGAATTTACAGATTCTAGTTAACTAAGAATCACATTACCAAAAGGGTATTCAAAGATAAATTTCGTTGGATATGAAGAAACTAGTGTACCTTGGTGTATTCATAGTGTACGGAATCATAACTCTCTTCGTCATCTTTTCTTGTTGACGTTATATTTATTGAGATTTTTTGTGTAGCAAATCGTTATTGATGTTGGATTATTGATCAAATCGTTACTCTGATGCAAAAATCGATGTTTGGTTAATGTGTAGTAAAAATCGATGTTTGATTTATTGAATTTTTTCTATGTAGCAATAATCGTTTCGTTTCGTTACATTTCATTTGAAAAATTTGTCTTGGATTCACATCTGTTTTAGATGCACATATTGTCACATCTTGTTACTTTATAACTGTATAGTAAATATTACAAGAAATTATATCTGTACAGTAAATATTCAACATCGATTCTTGGATTCACATCTGTTTTAGATTCATATCTTATTACTTTATAACTGTACAGTAAATATTAAAGAAATTATAGTTGTATAGTAAATATTCAACTCTTCCATGTTGAATGTCAATATTGTTCTTATTTTCTTACTAATGTTATATTTATTGAGATTTTTTATGTGTAGCAAAAATCAACAATCGAAATCTTATTTTGGATTAACTTGCTCTTACTTTTCATTATTGATGTTGGGGGGTTGATCAAATCGTTACCGTGATGCAAGAATCAATGGTTAGTTAATGTGTAGCAAAAATCGATGTTGAATTCATAGTTTGAATTTCCATGTTATTCATTTTCATTGTTTTACGTTTTTGGTTGTTGAAATAGTTACTGTCTAGTAATAAAACATATCTAACGTCTTGTTTTTAATTATCCTCTACTTCCTCTACGTTGTTAATGTTTAGAAGTGGACTTTTGTATGGCACCATAATTGTTACTCAGGTAATGGACGGTGGATTCGACAACGATCCAGTCTCGCACAAGCAAGCAAGAGATAAACAATATAGATACAATTTACGTAGCTTCAATGATTTAATGGCGGAAAATTGAAGGAAGTTTCGTCCTTCCCACATTGATGTTATGTCGTCCACACCGCTTTGGCCTTTCTTTAAGGCATTCGTTGCTGAAAATGTCATGATCAATATGGGGTAATTGTTACATATATAATGAGACACTTCGTCCTTGGGCAATGAGCAAATGTCAAGCATGTAGGCAATGCCAGAGTAGCAACTGTGGAAATGGCGGATGTTATCAAGGAGATAATAAATGACAAACATGGTAGTTGGGCTTTTGATAAATTTTATGCACATAGCAGTTGAGTGCGATGAGTCCGTCGACAAAATGTTTTATTTCTTTTTTTCAGTTTTTAAGAACAAAGAATATACGCTAGATCATTTGTTTCAACTTTGTTATATTATTTTGATTTAATGATTTACTTATATCTAAATTTATTTGACATGTGTAATTTAATGATGGATGTGGTTCATGAGTAATTCCCCTGTGTGTATTGCTTGTTAACAGTTTTCACGATTAATTTTTGAAATTTCACTTTCTCTGGTAGGTTTTAGATTTTCACTCCTAACCGCTCATAAGCTAAAAAAGGTCATTTTTTGGTTCACTTGAACTACTACTTGATCCAACTAATCCTTTTTAATCAAGATTAACACCCTAATCTCATGAAGATGAGCAACAATGTATGATTTTGCATGTAGCTAGATTTTGGATCTCAAGCCATCAACTGTGTAACCACTGAATATGTTAGTCATTTCAACAACAAAAACATTAACAATGAAAAGAGGGGAGAGGGAAATTCATAAAATCTAAGACCCAGTTTGTGAATTTTGCTACACATTAGAAATCGTACCAACCCAAACATCACCAATTGGATGGAACCAAAGGAAAATACAAGAACACGATTTCAATATATTATTTTTGCTACACATTAACAATTCTAACAAATCCAAAAATCACCAACGAGATGGAACCAGATCGAAATTCAAAAACATGACTTCAATTGTGTAATTTTTACTACACATTAACTATCTCAACAACAAAATAATCAACAGTGAAAAGAGGGGAGGGAAATTCATAAAATCCAAGACTTAGTTTGTGAATTTTGCTAAACATTAAAAATCGTGCCAACCCAAACATCACCAATTGGATGGAACCAAAGGAAAATACAAGAACATGATTTCAATATATGATTTTTGCTACACATTAACAATCCTAACAAATCCAAAAATCACCAACGAGATGGAACCAGATCGAAATTCAAAAACATGACTTCAATTGTGTAATTTTTACTACACATTAACCATCTCAACAACAAAATAATCAACAGTGAAAAGAGGGGAGGGAAATTCATAAAATCCAAGACCCAATTTGCGAATTTTGCTACACATTAAAAATCCTATCAACCCAAACATCACTAACGAGATGGAACCAAAAAGGAAATACAATAACACGATTTCAATATATGATTTTTGCTACACATTAACAATTCTAGCAAACCAAAAATCATCAACGAGATGGAACAAGATCGAAATTCAAAAACATGACTTCAATTGTGTAATTTTTATTACACATTAACCATTTCAACAACAAAAACATCAACAATGAAATTGTTACTACAAGAAATAGTATGCTAATCTAATAAATGGTGTCATCTTATAAGGGTTCATCTTCGTCACTGCCTGTATTTTCGCTATAGTAGTCAGTATTAGTTCCAGCTGCATCTTCGCTACTCTCTCCAACAGGCATCTCAGTTGTTCAAACAATTATAACTGTACATCAAAAATATTCAATAAAATATAATTGTACTGTAATACTCAAACATGGAAGGTTGTACATTAAATATTCAACCCAATAATAATTGTACAATAATATTTAACCTAATTATAACTGTTCAGTTTTATTCAGCTACGAAATGGTTGCTCAAACATTACATGTTGTACACCCAAAATTCAACTAATTATATCTATACAATAAATATTCAATCCAATTATAATTGTACAGTAATATTTAACCCAATTATAATTGTACACTAATATTCAATCATGTAATTCTGTACAAACAAAAATTCAACCCAATTATAATTGTACATGAATATTCAATCATTTAATTTTGTACATCAATGGAGCATTTTTATGGTAATTGTATATGAATGAAGTTTCCATGCTTCCTTTCAGGTAATTTAACTTCTCTTGTAGTTCCAACTGCTTCCATGGGAGCCATGGGTTATGCATACATGTGGTGGAAGTTAAAGTTCATTGAGGTCTCCATTATTATTGCATTTTAAGTGGAATATTTTGCAATCTACAAAGAAGCTAATTTCTTTTGATTTCTTCATCTTCTTTCTCTTTTCCAATTTTATTTTTTAAAACCTCATAGGGTCTTTCATTCTTGGATCTCATGAATGTAACAAAGCGTAATATGGAAAATGTTGTTTCAAACTTAACAAAACATCTCGAGAATCACCAATTTGCAAAACATAATTGAAATTAGCAATACCCAGATGATAAACATCATGTAAAAATGAAAAACAATCAAGGGGACAGAGAGAGGGAGAGAGAGCAATACCTTATCGTCTGTGTTTATGATCGTCTTGTTCGCCGCTACAAAAATGGAAGAATCTTGTTCACCGCTACAGAAATTGAAGACTCTTGTTGGTCGCCACAATGGTTGAATCGAAAATTGGTAAATCTAGGGTCACCCACTTTGTTTCTTTGCAATTTAGGGCATGAGGAAAAAGGAATAGAAAGTATAATCAACATAATTTCTTCCATTTTTGCAGCTTTGAATGAATGGATTTGGTTGTTATTTCCTTATTTAGCTTGATATTGTATCCAAAAATACATGAAAGCTGCAATTTTTACCAGCCGCGCGTGAAAACTGTGTAGTGTATTCTTGGGGTTTTCTCCAAATATAACTAATTGCATGGGTTTTTCTTTGTTTGGGCTTGATTATTGGGGTCCATTCTAATTTCTAATATAAAAATGGGTGTCTAATTAAAAATTCCTAGAATATTTTTTATATATTAGGTCAACCCAGGTTCCATTAACTCTATTTGCCAAATGTGGATAACTACATATTGCAAAGCTCATACCCATTAAATGTTTGATATGCCCATTAATTAGATCACTTATTTGGGCCCCTATAAAATTGATAGCCTATATTTTAACTATTTAATTATTCATATGAGCCCACAATAGGAAATTATTAATTTCCTAACAAATTATATTTTTGAGCACTATTGTGTCGCCAACTTATAAAAAAATTATAAATATTGAACTAACAAAATAAGTAATTTTTAATAAGAGAAGTTTAATAGAATAGAGATACGTTGATACATTTTATTTTTATAAAGCAATCATATATATATATATATATATATATATATATATGTATATATATATATATGTATATATATATATATGTATGTATGAGGGGGAATGGTCTCCCTTTGCTACAACTAGTTATCCAACAAAATGCATTTAAACATGGAAGACAAGAATCCACAAGGAATAAGCTCAAAAAGATAAACAATGTAACCCCAAATTAAGTCTCTAACTAAAAATTTATAGAGGGCACCAACCAAAGATACAAAACAAAAACAAGCACTTGAAAATTTTATGAAGCCGACAAAATTAGGTGACCAATTCGACAAATTTAATTACTTGTTTAAATATAATTTTTAGCATAAGATTATACTTAAGTAAAAGGAGTATCATTTTAATAGGATAATAATAACAAATTAAATCTAAGGACTCGGTCACCAACACTTAAATCATCTGGAGCCTATAAATATTTTCACATATGTAAAACAAATAAAATTAGTATTATTATATTATAGATTAGGAAAATATTAGTTAATTGAAGTTAGAAAACCTAAATAATCAAGTTCCATATAAAGACCGAAACTTAATATATATATATATATATATATATATATATATATATATATATATATATATATATATATATATATATATATATATATATATATATATATATATATATTTGTGTGTGTGTGTGTGTGAGAACATCATAACTGCTACCAATCGAAAGGAATAGATTTGAACTTAATAAATCTTTGGCATACATATATAAAACTTTATCAAGTTGTTTCACTTTTAAAAGTAAATACTATTTTTTTGTTTTGAACCGCCAAATTTGGATTTTAAGACAAATATCATAGAGGACAAAAAAATTAATGCAAAAAAATTATAAATCATTATATTTAAATAACACGTGCAAATATCTATTAATCAAACACATATTTGCATCAAAGAAGATATAAACACTTCAAAAAAATATTATAACTAGAGGCAGCCCTACACATGATTTACACATAGTAGTGTAAAATGAATTAAACTGTTGAAAATTGAATCAAATTAAACTCAATATATACTTACTTCGGCGCTATATGCAACTGAAAATAAAATGTGAATAAATAAAATATATGTTTGTTCTACAATAGATTTATAGAGCAATTTCTAATGGGGGAAAAATAGTTAATATATCTTACGGGTGCAAAAATAATTTAATCATATTTAGTTTGGTTTGGATGAAAATTTGTCCTGAAAAAATTCAGCAATAGTCCTTTATTTTGATATCATTACAAAATATATTGAAGGAGATTGACAATAGTGTTAAGTGGTTAAAATTGAGACGCCGTGGGAGGAGAAAAAAGGACTTGCATCACATGCTCAATACTACATGCTTTGAGGTACGTATAATAATATATATATATTCATTTCTAAAATTGAATTACATGTGTAGCATCACTATAAACATTAACACGATTTCGACCCATAGTAGAAAGCATGTCTTAACTAGATATATTAAATCTCTAATTTTTCTTTGCATGCTTCCGTAATCGTCATGTCAAGCAAAGTTTTATAATGATTCTACACATGCTTCCGTTAGAAGCACAGCTCTTCGCTATACTCATTTTCTTTATCAGAGGTTCTTTCTAATCCAAGTAAACCACATCACGTCCGGCTAGCAACTTCCATAGCTGTCTAGGATAGGCCACAAAGGGAAGCGGAAGGGAATTCATGGACAGATGGAGTTGTTCGAGAGTCAATAGACTGTTTAGAAGTTACTAATCCCACATTAGCATTAATAAAGGAAGGGAAAGACCTTATTGACCTAAGACAAGGAAGTGTAGCCTGGCCAATAGCAAGTGAATCCGAAGAACTATTTTGGGTATAAAGAGCTTCTTTTCGACATACATCAAATCTGAGCAGATCTGAAGGAAAACTCTGAAGCCAATTGGTTGTTTTCAAATGTGCACATGAAGAAGAAAATGTTATTTGGGAGATTCAGTGCCTAACCCTACCTTAGTGCAAGGTGGATTGGAAAGATATTCAAAACTTTCACCAATAAATGATTGGTCATTCCATTCGTACTTTCGGAAAGTAGGCGACGTGAATCTATACTTTCTACGTTTCAATCGGATGGATACCTATTTTTTTTAAAATACAAATTTAAGTTCAATATAAATGAAAAAATAAGATGAATTTAAAAAACACAATTAATATCTTTAAAATTGAAATTTAAACTCCACAAAATCCGTTTGCATTAAATATATATTCCTAATGGAAATTCAATGACTGGGGAAAAAAATACAAAATGTCAACAAAATTCCATCAAATTTAGAAATGTGACTAACTCTCAATGCAAAATTTCATAATTAAAATAATAATGTTAATTATAATGAAATTAAAAATGAATGATTTAGAAATTAAAATTAGAATTATCATGAAATTACAATTAAATTTCAATGTGCAACCAAATAATGAATTTATTTATTTATTTTTATTTTTTTTACGAGAAGATGTGTTCGTATCAACATACACACATCTCGATTAATCACCTCTCCAAACGATATTAAGAACATACTCCCTTACATTAGCATAGTATATTCAAGATTAAATTCTTAGAGTGTTCTTCAGAATAATCGAACCCAGATTGACCAGAAAACATTTTCTCTTACCAACCGATCTTGGGTACAAAACAACGAAATTCTAATATCATGAAATTACAATTAAATTCCAATATAATGAGTTGAGGAAGTAATTTAAATTCCAATATAATGAGTTGAGGAAGGTAGGTCGCTAGAGTAAGCAGTTGAGTTCTCACGGGAAAGAAGAGAAAGGACATGACAGATAAATTTGAGAATAGCTTGGTAAAAAGTGCCTACCTTCTTACAATAAAAAAATTCTAATACCATGGAATTACAATTCTTAGAATTCTAATTCCATAGAATTACAATTACAATTCCGTGAGACCAAACATTTTATGGAAGAATATGTTGGATTAATTTATGGATTTTGGTGTCAAAATGGGTTTAGCCAACGATTTGCCTTAATCAAACCCATCATAGATGAAGCAACACACTATGCCAACAATAATGCTACAACATTTTTGTTTGTAATCTTCTTCTGGTGGCAGGTGACAAATGTTTTAAAAAAAAAAAAAAATCACCCCCACAATATATCTACTCATTTAAACAGGAGAAAAAAAAAATGGGGCATTAATAGGATGAGAAGCTTTCATTTTACAGGTAGAGTGGCCAACTCCCATATCTTCACTGTCCCATCATCACTTGCAGAAGCAAGAAGCTTCTTCTCCTGTCACAACAAACACATCAATTCTTCTTCAATTCAAGAGCCAAATTGCAAGATCTTTACTAGCTTGGATTTATTCTTTTTTTGTTTTTTTTTCTCAAATCCACAACAGGACCCGTTTGAGCGTATTTATTTACACTTCTTAAACCGCAATTTGGAATCTCCAAACAGTACATCAAACAGGCATATAGTCTATTATATAAGGTGACATTTGCTCTATCTTTTTGTTGCTATTCAAATGAAACAAAAGATATCGAAACAATTTTTGTTCGGTTCCGGAATTTCGCGTTAAAAATCTTGGAACTGAACAAAAACATGTACTTTTTTCTTCCCATATTTCTGTTACTCTTCCCTGTCCTTTGGGAACCAAAAAAGAAAACAAGAACAGTAAACAATAATTTGCAGTTATTCGTAAGATTATGAAATAATTACCGGGGTGCTCCATTGAACTGAATTTACATCCATATCATGAGCTTTATCCTTCTTCAGAAGCATTTTGTACATGGGTGCATCAACCTGTAATAAAGCAAATAAAATCATCTTACTGTTATTTTGAAAAAAGATAGAAACTCAAGAGATTCACATAAAATATGGTTAAATTACACCGATGGTCCCTAAACTTTTGATATAATGTCTTTTTCGTCAATAACGTTTTGACGCTTTTTATTCAATTCAGTCCCTAAAGTTGTGAAATCATTCCAAATCAATCAGCGGGACTAAACATCCTTTTGATAATCTCATGTAATTGACACGTGGCCAATTGAAAGAGGAACAGCTGTCAGTTTCCGTCAGATGATCACACATGTGTTTGTCTTATGGACGAATTTGGAACGATTTCACAACTTCAGGGACGTGATTGAAAAACCCGAAACATCAAGGATGAAAATGAGACAACTACCGAACTTCAGGGACCACCTGTATAATTAACCCTAAACGATGCCACAAAGACGATGTCATCCACAAGCAAACTTCTTAATTTCTTCAGTGGCTTTGTCGGCCTGTGTTTATTTAATCACTACTGTTTGCCCAGTGTTTCTGTTCCCAGAAAACATGGAACAAAAATACTTAGGTGGCGTTTGGTTAGTGTTCCCACTTTTCCCAACCCAACTGGAATGGGTTGGGCTGAAAATTTTGTTTCCTTTTAAGAACAGAATTGCGTTTGGTAACGACAATTTTTATTTTGTACTGAGAACAGAATCGTGTTTGGTAACGATTTTATCTTAAAACTATTTTATTTTTTTTTTAGATTTTATTTTTTGTTTTGGAGGCGACGGTGGCGAAGGTGGCCGGTGACGGCGGACGGTCGTCGGAGGGCGGACGGTGGCGGCGGAGATGGGCGGCGACGGTCGCCGGACGGCAGCGGGTGGTGGTGATCGGCCGGCAGATGAAGACAAAAGTTGAGAACTTTAGGTTGAGTTTTTTAGACAAAAAAAAAAAAACAATTTTTTTTTGTTTCTGGTTTCTTTAGGATTTTGAGAATCAATTCTTATTTTTTGGGTTGGGTTGGGGTTGAGTTTTGTGTTTGCCAAACGCGTTCCCAAAAATCAAACCCAAAATTTTTGGGTTGGGTTGAGTTGGAATGGAATGGAAACACTAACCAAACGGGCCCTACAAATGGGGCCTACTTATATTTCCATCTCATTGGCATTTGTGTATCATTCTCAATGAGGCAGGAAAAAGAACATAAAAGAAGGGGGAGAAAAAAGAATGAGAGGGAGATTGAGTACCGAATTATCATTGTTCTCAACAAATAGTCGTATTGAATCATCCGCTGCTCCAGTAGCAATTATTCCTTCCCTGTTTCGTTTATCAGAAAAGAAATTCAGGATGAGATAAATTGTAAATGAAGCTTATTAGCTCATACTAACAAGTACATAACATTTAATAAATTCACACGTTGAATTGGAAATTTGAAAAAGAACATGAATTCTTGCTACTTCAGTAAGAAAAGGGCGAGAAGGACGATCATTAAAAGAAAAAGAAAGTGAACAGAACAATAATGTAAGATGACTGAGATAAAGGATATAAGAGATATAAATAATTTGAAGTTGTAAAATATTGTGAAATCTCAGTACCTTGACCAGTGAACTGAAAAAATTGTTCGATCATGATAACCAGATAGAGTACAAAGATGTTCCCTGAAATACAACCGAAAAGGAAGACGACTCAGTTTGCATACTGCTAATCCACATGACACAAACTTTAACATGACGGATAGAAGTTGTACTTGTAAAAAAGTGAAATTTTGGGCATGTTTGATGACGCAATTTAGTACTTAAAAACTGAATGCATTAAATGTTCATCAAATCAAGTCTGTTTGATAACAAAATGAAACAATCATTTATACAAGTATCGCTTTGTTCAAAATTATAAGTAATGTGTGTGCCACTTCTTTTTTTTAGCACTTCTCACTTTAAACCATCAAACATCTAACTACCAAAACCATCACTCAACATAAATACTATAAAATCTTGCAAAATATATATACACACACACAAACAACTATACAAAGTTTTAAATTTAGGAAAAAAAATAAATAAATAAATAAAGAGATAGATAGAGAAAGTTGTAGAGAAAAAATATTTAAGACAACAAAGATGTAAAAATTATTTTAGAGACGAAAATGTGCACAAAGATAAATTTTTTGAAGTAAAAAGTATTTAAAAGGTAAATAATTCATATATTCAGCATTTATAAGTTTTCAGCACTTAATTTTCAA
Organism: Eucommia ulmoides; assembly: GCA_016647705.1. Taxonomy (NCBI): domain Eukaryota; kingdom Viridiplantae; phylum Streptophyta; class Magnoliopsida; order Garryales; family Eucommiaceae; genus Eucommia; species Eucommia ulmoides. Next base: position 16,537,890 of record CM028335.1, on the reverse strand, counting down.
TGTTATCAAACAGACGCTTAGCCTCTGTAAAGGGAAGCTACAACCAATAAAACCAAGTAACAACACATCTTGAAAATAATAACAGCATTTAAGTAGCGTTTGGGAGCACTGAATTGAAGCCCTGGAATTGGAATTTGAAATAAATGCATTTAGATTTTTAGAATTTTTACAAGCATTCATTTCTAAATCCAATTCTAAAGCTCCAATTCCATGCAAGCAAACACAAGCTTTATGTAAATAGATTTCAACCCCAGATTTATTTGATAAAATAGACGAATACAGGTCAATATGGAACTGTTTAATCATTAAAGAACATCAATCCTACCAGGCTCTACGGCTCCGTGAAAAGATTCATATTCAGTTTTAACGAACAACAAAAACTGCTTATACAGGTAACAAATTGATTATGCAACCCACCAAAAGTGATGCAACTTTTACCGCATATTCGAAATCAGCCACAGCCCAGCTAAGCAGGGGTTTGAATTGTTTAGCTTCAACATAAACATACATTTATGAAGATTTTCACCAACCCAAAACAATGCATGACCAATCTATTTAAATCATCTACTATACAGCCCCATGTCATAGTTCATGAAAGCCTCAGGCACTAGTACCTTAAAAAAAATAAAGAATTGAACAATGATTTTGCTTGGCTTGGTCAGGCTAACAAAATTGCTATGTTGCAACATGGGCATCGCAGGTTCAGACACACACACACTAAAAAAAGCAAAACAAAAAAACATCTTCTCTAAACATGGGGCTGAGGTTTTATGCATCTATGTCCCTGATGTACGATAGGCTTATGTACTCATTGCCCTTTCATATAGATCAACAAGGCAAAATCAGTAACTATCACACAGTTAAAGAAAAGACTAAGGTCCCGTTTGATAACGCAATTAAGCATTTAAAACCGAACGCATTAAATACTTATCAAATTATGTGCGTTTGATAACAAAATTAAACAATCCCTTAAAATATAAGTATCACTTAAAAATTGTTCAAAAATTTAAATTATGTTTGATTCAGTTAATTTTTTAGCGCTTATCACTTGATGTCATAAAATGTATTATTATCACAACCAACATTTTACACAAATATTGTAAAATCTCACAAAAAATTATAAATAGAGAAAATACTAAATTGAGAGAGAGAGAGAGAGTTGCAAAGAGAGAATATTTTTTAAAAATAAAGTTGTAAAAATTATTTTAGAAACAAAAATGTGTACAAAGATAATTTTTTTGAAGTAAAAAGTACTAAATATTTGAATACCTAATATATTAAGCACTTAATGAATTCAGCAATTATAATTTTAGCACTTAAATTTCAACACTTAAAATTTTTAGCAGATAAAATTTAAGCGTCGTCAAACAGGCCCTAAACCATACATATAAAAGGACACAGATTTAAACAAATTCTTTAGTTAACATCTATACACACTTTAGCAGCACAACAGTACACCAATTTGCTCACTTCATTATTAAGTCCTCTATTAAATAATGATCCCATATGAACTATGAACCTAGCGAAAATGAGAAGCACATCGTTTTCAGTTCAATTAAAAAATTGAATTCAAATTCAAAGCGCTTTGTTTCACAATTCTCTAAGACTAAAGGCAAACTTCCAATCCCAGGCTCCCAGCTAAAACGTATTCCAAAGAGTTCTAGGAAAGAAAATCAGTACATAAGCATGTTTCTCACCAAGGTACATTGCCATCACCAGACTGCATTCTCATGATTTCAGCACCCCATACCTTAATGGTTAGATCATCACTGAAAAATCAACTCATTGTTATTAGTAACTGGAACAAGTACCCCTGGAAGTGACCTATCCAAGATATGCTTAAAAAATTAGTACAAGTGAGCACCAAAATGTGAGAAGAGTGCTTCATACCTACAGCTAACCATTTTGTCTCCATCGGCATTAAAAGCAATAGCCCAGATTGTAGATGAGTGCCCACTGCAAAGAAGAAAAGAGTTACATAAGATCTCCATGCATATTACAAAGAATTACACTTAGAAAAATAGTGCACAAAGAACCAGCAAATACTATATTAAGAACTTCCAGAACTAAATTGGGGTTTAACATCATAAATTTGTCTGTCAAAATAATATAATTGCAAGGAGGCTGGAAAAAACTTCTGAAACACTAAAGTCACGGCCAGCAGAACATGACGAGACTGTATCAGAGAGATAATTAACTGACAGTTGACAGAGCATCAAAAGGACAAGATATTAAAATGCGATTAATTCACCTAAAATATTTATTATTTTCTACAGTGAGCTGCACAAACCAGTATCTACATAAAAAATTAGGACGGTTTGTCTTTTTAAATGTCTATTCATTAAGGGCTGGGATTGATTTGAGGGGAATGAATGGATGAGATTGGATATAGAAGTTTTTTGGAGGGAAAATTCCCATCTTTGCATCTTGCCATGTTCTAGAAATTTCCAACCAAATTTTTTTCACAACAGAGGAATAGGGTCAACAAAAATAATACTGCTAAAAAATAAAGACAAAAAAGAACATGAATATGAAAGAAAGGAGTATTCATGGGAAAGTCAACTATCTCCATGGAATGATCACCATGACTTTTAGAATCCTTTTTGGATAAATATGCATACTCGATCTTGGAGAGACAAAACATGGATTTTGAACCCAAGTACTTGATTCTTTAAGCAAACAACGCCAAAGCAAGACAATTTTTGCACAATCCTTAATGACGTGTTAGCTTTATTCGAATAATTGAATTCATAAAGAAGCATATGATAGCATACCCAAAGTAAGCATATTTTATTCAAATTAGATATTAAAACAATTGAGTAACCTCTTGAACTTCCATGATATGCAAAAAGTCACGGCCAAAACTAGATGGAATGAAGAGGAGAAAGCTTACTTGTCACAAAAGTAATCCAAAGCCCTCAACTAAACATAATAATAATAACAATAATTTAAAAAAAAAAAAAAAAAAAAGGGGGACAATAGTGGAGTAAAGGCAGATGAACCAACAAAACGTTAATAAATTGCCTATCCAAAGTTATATTACGAAAAAACAAAAATGCAAACAACAAAATAAAGGACTAGGCCATAGAAGCTCCAGTTGAGTTCACAATTAGTTTAAATGTTCTGAACATAACCAACTAGAAGAAGACCACATCAAAGATATAGTATATATTTATGCGTCAGCATGCCAATTAACTTTTTATAGGAAATAAATGGGGTGAGTAGTACTTGTTAGACTCCCCTAAAGTTTGAAGGCAGGACCAATCGTCACTGTCACCATCATCTGTCCAAACCTGCAAACAATTTCATGCATCAAATTAAAAATTGGGTCAATTGGAATGCTCCCAATCAGGTAGCCTAAGCCTTTATTTAACCTATTTTAATTTTAGATTGAATACTAATCCGTTCTTGTGTTTTAGTCCCCCGCTTGTCTAAGGAGCGTGTTTTATTGCTTTCTTATGCAATTGATATGAAGCAAGGTTTCTTTACGCCGACGCAATCCAATTTCTTTCTTTCTCATCCCTCTGTTTTTTCATTGAATTTTGTGGATTATCTGTTAATCGATTTATGCATGTTCAGTTACATTCATGCATGTATATAAAAATTTAGTATATTGAAATGAAACTAAAATTGTAGAGAGAAATTATAAATGCTTTTAGTTTAGTATATCTTTTTAGATACTATTTCAGTTACATATGAGACTGAATGAATATTTTTAGTTACATTTGAGATTTAATGTAGTTAAAGTTGTTGAGAGAATCTATAAGGGTGTGTTTGTGTAAGGTATTTGAAGAAGGTATTTGATTTCGAGAAGAGATTTGTAAATTTTTCTTAGCAAATTTCGTTACTCAAAAAGAAAGACCTTCAAATACCTCACCACGATGGACTATAAATGTTTTTTGTTCAGTATATTTTTGACTTACATTCATACATTTTAGTTAGATGCAAGATTGAAGGTGTAGATTTTAGTTACATTCAATCCTTTATTGAAGAGTGCCCACATGTGTATCGAGGAGCGCATGTGCATGTGCGAAGCGGATTTCCATGAATTGTAATTCGTGGGACCAAACCTAAAATTCTCATTTTTTGCGGGTGTTTTTAATAATTAGGTGCAAATTATCTGAGTTTTTACCAACTAGCCCTTAAAAATTTAAGGGATTCCGAAAGTATAATAACAGAGGAATTACACTTACAATGCAAGGGGATGTAGGCCACAAGAGAGTTGAAAAGATAAAGAAAGATGAAGTTTGGATATAGGAGGAAGAAAATAAGAAAATAAAACCTTAAAATGATCTTAGTTACATGAAAGCTTCCATAAAAAATTAAGGGTATTTTGAACATTTGGTTAACAAATCAAATTCACCAAACCAGACTGGAACCACCCGTCATGTACTAAGGAGATAAAAATGAAAAATATATTCAAAAAAGATGTACTATACCTTTATAGTGTTATCGTAGCTACACGAAAACAAAATATCCATTGTTGGATGCCACTGAACCATTTTAACATCCTGACTATGTCCTTGCAATACAGACACACAATCAAATTCATTTCCAGGAAGAACTTCCCAAATCCAAACAGATTTATCACGGCCACAAGTTGCAAGCAATGAGCCAGATGCATTCCAAGATACACTCTTGACTTCATTTTCATGACCCTGACACATGAGAAAAACGGAAGACTGCGTGTTACCAACAGAAACGTTAAACTAAACTAAAGAACCACAAAATAAAGTAACAAGCCAAGATGAAGAGTGCCCAATGAAAGACCATTTCCCCCAAAGCGTAATAAATACTTCACATCAAGAGTCTCTTGATAACTCTCAATATTATAACTTAGAGACAACAAAGTATGGAAGCCGAGAGACATGTTTACACATACATGTACATATGTAGTGCATGTGAGTATTTTTGTGCATATGGTAAATGTTAATTCAAACTAATAATAATACCTCTAAAGTGGACACACATTCATAATCATCTCCGACTTGTTCCCATATAGCAGTGGTAGCATCAAAACTTGAAGTAGCCAATAGTTTACCAGACGGCGACCAGGCACATGATCTAACAGTTCGGGTATGTGTCTCTTCTAAAACTGACTGCATGCAGCCAAAGCATCATTAAAACCATTATGGCAACATGAATTCTAACTGCCTCTATCATAGATTGTAAGCATAACCAAAGAAACCACCAATTACAAAAGACATGGTCAGACAACCAAGACCAAGATCTCATAAAGATAAGATTATCATAATCAAGAGACTGAGTACATGAATGACATAAAAGAGATAAAAGACTTAAACTTGGGCAAAAAATTTCATGTGATCATCTGGTTTTGATATCATATTAAGATCTAATTTCCTTTTAGCTTCACCAAAAGCTAGACCATATGAAACATGAATGGATTGGGACATAGGAAAGAGAAGAGCAAGACAAAGGAATTGATTTTGGTCGCATTAATGAGTCGGAATGTCAAGTAGGACAACTTTTTTAGATTAACATCTTGTCCATAAAACATTTGGTTTTATACATTTGGTAACACAAGGACACTATGGCAACATATTGATATGAGTGTATATTATGAGGGTATATGGTATCACTTCCGAGAGTTGTGCTTAAAAATAGGGGTAGCCCTTCTGTCAATAGTTGAACAGACGAAAATTTTCAAAACTACATCCATTTTCAGTAACCAACTAGCTAGCTGTTGTTAAAGGAAACAAATGGTATTGATCAGTAAATTTCAGCAAAGAAACTTAAAATAAAGGGTAGTGCCCTCATAAACAATCTGAGTTCATGTGAAGCTGTCTTAAAGTATTCTAGTTCACCTGTTAATCCATTTCCTTTTTGTTTTCTTTTGTTCCCCACCCCCCACCACCATCCCCTCTCTTCAAAATCCATAAAGTGCGTGCAATCTAATCTAAATAGATAGGGAGGATATTCACCAATTGTTTTTTCTTTCACATGGTAAGGCATGGAAGAAACAAATAAACTCTCTCTACCAAACAAATCAGAATTACTTCTTAGTAGTCAAGCAACAAACCAGATAACCTTATAATTGCATTGTTATTTGTTAAATCAGGTATCCTAGAAGCAATTGCATGATAAAGAGTGAAAAAGACGTACTTTTCAATTTCAATGGAATTACAACGAAAGTATGATCATTGATCTTAACAGTCGTGCCTTTAGACATGTGTAAAGTACAATTGATTTTTCTGTTGAGCTTCTTTAAAGTAAGTATAATCACTCCTTGACAAGATTACAGGTCAAGAAACCTAAACCTCAGATCAACCATCTTTATGTATCTCGCAGTTTCTATGCAGCCAAACAGATGCCAAAACAAAGATCAGCATCGAACCTTGCACTGGAAAGCGCCCGAGGATGGACTCTGCTCCCAAATACGAACCGTCTTATCGCCGCTGCATGAAGCAAGCACCGCCGGAACACCGTCCACGCCAGTTGCCGGTTTCCAGGAGAGATCCCAAACCCTATCAGTGTGACCTTCGAGCCTCTGAGTCTCCCTCAGTTCAAAGTTCTCTTCGACGAAGCTCATCTTGCGAAAGGTGGTGGATGAGTGAATCGGGTGATGTAAGTTCGCACGCGCCGCCGTGAATTGGTGGAGTGTCAAAGGAGAGAAGTGTGGTGAGCTCGTGCCGGTGCCGTGGCCCGTGGGGGTAAAGGACCTCGATTGGGTTATCGCGGGGGCTGCAGAACTCCGATTGGGCCAGCCGCCAGGCGAATGCTTACATTTTCTTCGAGTCGTTTTTTGTATTTCCGCCTTGTCACAATTTTTTAGCTCTATTAAATTATCACATTTTAGAATTTTAAAATTTTATAATTTATAAATTTTTTGTTTAGATAATTTTTTAAGATAAAAAATTTAATTGTGTAATTTTATAATTTTTTCATTTAAATAAATAAATATTTATACGCAAGATTATAAAATCTAAAGAAAAAAAACTTTGCGTATGGTATTTGTGGACTTGGAAAAGGCTTGTAATCAGATATCTAAAGAAGTTTTGTGGTAGATGTTAGAAAAGAAACATGTATTCAATATATATATTGATGTAACTAAGGATATGTATGAAGGTATAGTCACTAGTGTTCGAACTAGAGTAGACAATACTTGTGCATTTTCTATTAATATAGGCTTACATCAAATATTATATTTAAGTCTTTACCTCTTTTATTCTAATGATGAATGAGCTCGCAAAACATATTTAAGATGGAGTGTCTTAGAGTATGTTATTTGTGGATGACATAATACTAGTTGATAAAAATAGAGCAGATCTTAATACTAAATTAGAAAGATAGAGAGAAGCCTTAGAATCTAAAGGCTTGAAGGTTTTGTTTTTGTTTTTTTTTTAGAAAAATAGGAATTTGAATTAAAAAGAGACTTAAAAACCCTCAAGATTACAAAAGTTTACATTTTCTAATATTAGCAAATCCTTGCCTATCTAAACTCAAACAACATTTAATACAAGAAGGGAGATCTTAAACACTTGTGGTTCTCAATTCAGTGCCTGCACTAGCTACCTTAGAGAGCTCATCAGCAGGAGGTATTAGCTTCCCTAAAACAATGTTGTATAGGAAAAAGACCCATTGATCTACGATGAGCAATATCAGTTAGGAGGGGCTTGAGCTACCAAGGAGTAGTGCATTGATTGGATACCATATGAACCAAGATTTTACTGTCAACCTCCAATATAACATGATACCAGTGATTGTCAACATAGATTTGGAGACCCTTCCAAAGGCTATAAGCTTCTGCATACATGTTGGTTTGAAATCCAATTGGAGTAACATATGCAACCAGAAGGTTACCAATACTATTTCTAATCGGACATCCTGCACCTGATGTGCTAGGATTCCCTAAGGAGCTGCCATCTGAATTAAGTTTAAAATATCTTGTTTGAGGCTTGAACCATTTAACCAAAAGTAATCTGTCTCTGGTTTTCTTGCAAGATGTCTTAAATTTGGCCTGTATTGCATATTTTTCATTAAGGTTGGAAGGTAAGGCAGGCCACCATCAAATTTAGTTTGACATCTGATTTTCCATAACTCCTAATAGATTATAGCTGGAAGACTTGGAGACAATTTAGTATTTTTTCCACCAGAGAATAAGTTTAGATAAAAGAGTCCCTTCATGAGTTGGGCTTCCAAAGTGTGCCCAAACGACCTGAGCAAACTCACAAGATAACAGAATGTGATCCCTGGAATCAGTAGAGCAGCCACAAAAGGAACATTTGGAAGGCATGTGGAAGCCTAAAGCTTGAATTTTATCATCAAAAGAAATGAGATTTTTTAGAGCCTTCCACATGTAGATGGAAGCTTTTAGAGGTATTTCAGAATTCCTAATAAGTTTAAAATAAGGAGGAGCTATGGAATTCTGCCTTAGAGTTTTCCAAGCAGAAGAAATAGTAAAGTTACCTGAGGTGGAGGGAATCCAGACCATATGATCTTGATCTGTAATTGGGATCTTGATAAGCTGCTGAATATGAGTTTTAAAGCTGGGAAGAATGTTGTCAATAACACCCCAGTTTCAACTACCATCAGACTGCATTATATCCCTCACCTTATAAGCTTTATCATGATTAGGAACAATAATAATTTCACCAAGAGGCATGTCCACTAACCATTGATCTCACCACAAAGAGATTTTACCTTCTCCAATTTAGAATTTGATAAAATCTTTTGTTTCCATTTTTCCTTCTAGCAATTGCTTTCAACCAATGCTCTTATATGAAGAAGTAAAAGAGCTGAAGTAATCATACTTACCTCTACCATACTTACTATGCATATAAGTAGCCCAAATAGAGGAATTTGATCTATAGCTCCACCATAGCTTAGCTTTGTGTGCTGAAATATAATCTTGCAGCCTTCTTATTCCCAAACCTCCTTCTTGATAAGGATAACATAGAGAATTCCAAGCATCCCAGTGGTGCTTTCCATTCCAAAAAAATTGAGCAAAAAGACTCTCAATGGACTTGATGACTTTAGCAGGAGGGAAGAGAGTCATGAATATAAGAAGGGCTTGGGAGATAAGAACATGTTTGATAAGAATTAGCCTTCCCCTACTCGAAAGAAGTTTGGCCTACCAACATTGTAGCTTATTTATGATTTTAGACAATAAGGAATCAAACAAGGATGATCTCTTTCTACCAGCATAAATAGGGCAAACAAGATATTGAATAGGTAAATCTTGTTTGGTAAAACCAGATTTGGAAGACAATCATGCCAGTTTCCTAGAAGAGAGGTATTTTGATAGAATAAAGCAGCTCTTGGAATAGTTCATTAATTAACCTAAGTTGATTTGACAAGCTGAAAGAAATTTCAGAAGTCTAGAAAATTAGAGCTTAGAACCACTAGTAAAAAAATAACATCATTTGCAAAGGCCAAGTGAGAAATAGGAGTTGGAGAGATAGGCTGAGAATAAGACTTGATGACTTGAGAATGAGTGAAATGCTTCAAACCTCTAGAGAAGGATTCTACCAGAAGAATAAATAGAAGAGGGGAAATTGGATCACCCCGCCTGAGACTTCTCTGAGTTTTGAAAAAGCCACATACTTCCCCATTGACAATGATTAAGAAAAAACAATTTGAAATTAATCTCCAAATATATCAATAATTCTCTCATTAAAGCCAAACTTTCTCATAATGGACAGCAAACAAGACCAAGAAACCCTATCAAAAGCCTTAGCCATATCAAGCTTAATTATAAGATTACGTCCCAGAATCTTGTTTGAAAGTTGATGAGTCATTTCTTGGGAAAGAAGAATGTTGTTAAAGATTCTTCTTCCTTCCACAAAACCACTTTGTTCAGGAGAAATAACTTTAGGCAAAACTTGCTTGATTCTAGCTACTAGGAGCTTAGAGAACACTTTGTTCAGAAAATTGCACAAGCTGATAGGTCTGAAGTCAGCAGGGGTGGTTGGAGTTTCTTTTTTAGGAATGAGAGCAATAAGAGTGCTTGTACAAGCTTTGGGGAGCTCATAACCATTAAAGAATTCCAAAACAGCCTTGTGCATATCAAATTTAATAATATCCCAGCAGTGAGTAAAGAACTTGCCTGTATAACCATCTAGCCCTGCTGTACTATCACCATTCAAATCAAAGACTGTATTTTTAACATCATCCATGGATGGAGGAATAAGCATCCTATCCCTATCAGTTTGTGTGATCAAGGAGGGGACTATACTCAGAAAACCTGGTTGAGGTTGAGAGGAATTAGTGCATAAAGCAGTTTGGAAATGTTGAGTAATCAACTGTCGAATAACACCAGAGTCTGTAATAGAGTTACCTTGATCATCCTTCAAATTATTAATCAGTCTTCTAGCCCTTTGTTCTTTAATAAATGAGTGAAAAAAATTTGAATTTTTGCATCACCTTTTTTAAGCCACTTAAAGGTGGACTTTTGCTTCCAAAATGCTTCTTCAACAGAAATAGTCATCTTGTGTTTAGCAATAGCTTTGTTATAGGCTATCCAGTTTGCAAAGCTATCCTCATTGTGACAAAGTTGCTCCAACCTTGAAATCTCCATTTATGCTTTTTGAGTTGTTGTTAAGATGTTGCCATAGGTGCTGGTGCTCCATTGTTTGAGAATTAGTTTGAGAGTTTTAAGCTTGGTAGTAACAGCAAGAATGGTTGAGCCATGAAAATGATGCTGCCAGTAGGAAGTAACAATGTCTGAGAATACAAAATTAGCACACCAGAAATTTTGGAACTTGAATGGAATTGGCTTACTAGAAAGGGTGGGGTTTAGGACTAGAAGCAAAGGAGAATGATCAGAACTGGTTTTGGTAGGTGAGTAACAGTGGTGGTGGGGAAATTGGCAAGCCAGCTGTTATTGATAAAAGACCAATCTAATCCCCCATTTTCTTTTGGCTCCTTTATTCTAATTACACCAAGTAAATTTGGAGCCTGAAAAAGGAACATTGATGAGCCCACAATTTTGAATGCAGCTATTGAATTCCATACTACTAATTTGAGAAAAAGTTGTATAGCCTTTGATATCCTCAGGCCTAGAATAGTTGTTAAAATCTCTAGTAACTAAACAATGATGATTAAAGTTTGGAATCTGCTCTTGAAGATCTTGCCAAAGAGCTCTTCTATCTTAATAGTTACATTTAGCATAAACAACTGCAATGTGGATTGGGTGAGCAAGGATGGGGTGAGAAACTTGAATAATCACTCATTGTTGAGCAGAAAAGGTAATAGAGCAAAACAAAGGGCTTTTCCAGAGAATCCAAATTTTTCTTGAAAGGTTTGAGTAACTATGGTCAAAATTCAAAAATTGAGTCAAAGAAGAGGAAGCCTCTGCAAATTGCATAGGTTCCAAGATAATCAACAATTGTAACTAATTGAGTTTTACAAGATTTTTCAACCGAAACTTGGAGATCTTTTTAGAAGCTCCCCTAATGTTCCAAATCATACTTTTAATCATGAGAAGAAGAAGATGATTGATCTTTACCTCTCAGAGCTGATCTAGTAACAACACTGGGAGTAGGAGGTTTTCTAGATTGAAGTTTTTTCTTTGGCATTACCCACTCAATATCCTCAAGCTAAAGAGGAATTGTCCCATATGCAATTCTCCTGGAAGACAAGTGAATTTCCGTATTACAGCTTGATCATTAGCTTGATAAGATTTTAGAGATGAAGACTCATGTGTGAGCTGTCTAACTGGTTTTGCAAGAGGCATAACAATTGGAGGAGGAGTGATGGAAGTGATAGGCAAAGCTTGCACATCAATAGGGGTATTAGGAGTATGCAATTTGGTAGTAGAAGCAGTTTGAGGTGGGGATAAGGATTCAGCAGTATGAGCTGTAGAGTTTTCAGGATAATTTTCCGGTGGAATAGTGGAAGTTTCATTGTAAGGTTCAATAGGATTAACTATAGGTGGGGATTGTTGATCAATCATATTGGGAGTACCAATGCTAAGAGTTGGATTTCCTAAGGAATTCTTAACACTTTGAGATTGGAGGGAATTGTCTGGTTACCTATTTAACGGAACAAAATAATCAGGGTCAGCCGCATCAGATTTGCCATCATATTCTTGTAAAAACCACGATGGAAACTTTGGAGTATCTGAAGAAGATTTAGAATGAGGTATTACCACAGAGTTATTAATGAGAGCCTCAAATTGAACTGGTTGCTGAGTTTGAGCTTTGCTCTATTTTCTTGTAACAGGAACAACAACAACTATCGGTGCAGGAGGATGCTTGATTTGGCAAAGAGATTCAGTGTGACCTTGTTTCAAACAATGAGTGCAATAGATTGGGTTAGATTCATAGAAAATGGACTGCCAAAAACCAGAGGAACCACAACCAATCCATAGGTGCTTAAGTAATGGCCGGCACAAATCCACTTCAACACAAACCCTAGCAATTTGTGGTTTGAACATGTTAACTGTTGTAGAGTCAATTTTCAAAGGCGTACCAATAGTCGAAGCCAAGGAGAACAAATATTCTTTGTTATGTAAATGAATTAGTAAAAAATTCAAATTTGGCCCATATTAGTGCCATAGGTGATTTGACATTTGCTCTGAATTTAGGTGTCCATTTGAACATTTTTAAAGGATATTGATGAACATACCATTGTTTTTTTAGCCACAAACACTGGAAGTCTTCTTCTGAATGAAATTGAATGAGGAGGTGCTTTGAATCAAGAAAGCCAATGTCAAAACCTGAAGACAAAGTCAAAGCAAAAAACAATTTCTTTATTACCTCAAATGATGGTCTTCCATGAGTGAATATGCCCACGAGAGCAAATTGAAATGGCGAAGCCAGTTTTGAAATTTCTCCATCCGTAAAATAAATTGTAGGTTATCCTTTGTATTGCTGAATTTGTTTCGGATGAATGATTGGATTTGGTTTACGAAGCAAACTTGCAAAAGTTTTTTGAGTGAATGAAGTGGTCGTTGAAGCTTGAGGTCTGAGAACTGGAGGTTTCGGAGAAGTTGACAGAGGAGGCGACTGTAATGGCGGCGCTTAAGAGTAGAGAGCTTGAATAGGTTTTTTTTTTTAAAGGTTTGAAGGTTAACAGAAGCAAACAGAATACATGCATTGCAATTTTAGTAATGCTCGAAAAGATGATGATGTAGTCAAAATTAAATTGGAGATGATAAGGTTTCAAAAGTTGATTATTTTATATATTTAGGTTCAATGATTCAAAGCAATAACGAAATCGATGAAGATATTACTCTTAGAGTCAAGACGTGATGGTTGAAGTGGAAAAGTGTAGTTGGGGTGATATGAGAACATAAGATACCATTGAAATTCAAAGAAAAATTGTACAAAAATACAATAAGACCGACGCTTCTATTTGATTCAGAATGTTGGGGCAGTAAAAACAAAGTATATCTAGAAAATTGGTGTGACAGAAATGAGAATGTTACGGTGGATGAGTGAAAAAATAAGAATGGATAAATTAAGAATGAAACTATTAGAGAAAAATTAGGAATACCACCCATCGAAGAGAAGATGAGAGAAAATCGTTTACGATGATTTGGACATATGCATAGAAGAGTCAAAGAAGCACCAGTGAGAAAATGGGATTTAGCTCAAGTGCGGAGGACTACTAGAGGGGGAGGTAGGCATAAGAAAACTTGGAACGAGACTATTAGAATTGATTTGATGACATTAAACCTGACTGAGGGGATGACCCTTAATTGTTCATTATGGCATAAACGGATTTATGTAGTCAACCCTACTTAAGTGGAACCAAATACTTAGTTGTTGTTGGTGGTGGTGTTGTATAAAAACATATCTAATAATATACTTTTTAGTAATTTAATAATATAAATTTAATTATGCATATAATAATATGATTTTTATACCTATTTTAAAATTCATACAATTACAAAATAAAAAATGGAATTGAAAGTACAATTACAAAACAAAACTATTGCACTTCATGGAATTTTTTTATTAGTTCATCACTTTTCCTCTTTTCTCAGATGCAGTGATTGCAAGTGAACTCTCTCTCTTTCTCTTTCTCTTTTTCTTTCTCTGATTTGAGTTTCGCCAAATCCCCAAAAAAAATTAATTGTCAAGCCTAAATAGAAATCGTTTCAAATCACCTAAATTCTACTCAGATTTTGTTGTGATGGTCCAAACTTAGTGTTCTCGTAATATCAAAATATTTAGACTTGAAAATACCTTGGAATACAATGATCTGTATTTCATTACCACCATTCGAAAGTATAGCACACTTCCTATAGATCTTACCAGGATACTTCTACCCAAAATAGTCGAGGTAAACATAAATATTGACACATCTTAGATACTATTCGGATGCTACTTGTTTCATCCTCTTCTTCGGAGTACTTCTGGGAAGACGTTTCTCGCATGGTTATCGATATTATTCTTTGGGTTCCTTCCCCTACTATTGGAAATCTTTCTCCTTATGAGCGGTTTCACGAAGTCTCTCCTAATTAGAGCCTCTTAAAAGTCTTAGGGTGTGGTTGCTTTATCTTTTTAAAACATATTGAGCATATCAAACAAAAACCTAAGGCTTAGCTGTTTTTTCGTAGGTTATGGAATCAAACATAAAGGATATCGATTTTGGGATTCTATTTATAATTATATATGCATTTTTTGCCATGTCATCTTTTGAGAACACAAGATGTTTTCCTACATATTCGAATTTCATTCGAAATCTACCACTAACTAACTATATTTCAGTAATCTATCCACAAAAATATTTTTTGATCACCCGAGTACAAGTTAACTATCCTCACTAATGTTATTGCTCTGTCTATGGATTTGAGCATGAATCCCTTAAGTATATTTCAGTGACATCAGATGTTTTATCAATCAATCCCAGTTACCATCTTATTGAGTAAGAAAATCCACGTCATTCTAGAAAGGTAACACAACTTTCCTAAAATCTCTATCATTTTTTTTTTGTTTTTTCACCACTCTCTCTCAACACGAGCCTCAATATTATCATGAGGTCAGGTATAACCATGTTCACTAGTAATTAATGACATATGGATTACAAACCTTGGAAAAACAACATATATCAGATTTAGTAGAACCTTTTTCAAGAAAATGTGTTATGAGATGCAAGTGGATCTACAAAAATCAAAGCCCCCTGTGATTGATCGATTGAGCGCTACTAAACATGTTTTGTTCCAAGATAACTCACTCAAGAATACGATATTAATTATGAGGAGACTTTTGTCATAGTTGCTAGAGTTACCTATCCACACTCGACTTGCAGTTGTTGTCATCTACACGTGGAATCTCTTTCACATGGATGTCAAAAATGTCTTTCTAAATGGATATATTCTTGAGGAGGTATATATAAAACCTCATCTCGTACTAAATCATCTACCTAAAAAAGTATGTCGCATCCTTCGTGCATTATATAAGCTTAACCAAGCCTCTCGTGCCTGGTTTGCCATATCTAGTACCACAATACATCAGTTTACCTTCACTTCCAGCTCTTGACTCTACTTTCTTCATCCTACAAACTAAGAAAGACATTATACTGAAATTATTCCATTTGATGATTTGATCATTACTAACGATGATCTTCATGGCATCTAAAATCTCAAGAAATTTCTCAATGCTCATTTTTAGATAAAAGATAACCCCTCTCATTGTTTAGTAAATATCCTATGGTACAGACGAGATTACTTTCTCTCTCAAGCAAAGTAGACATCAGATATGTTATCTAAACCTAACATTACTGATCAAAAGACTGTTAATACTCCTATGTATTCGAATACTCAAATTATTTCGTTGAATGTGAATTTTCTACTTGATCCTACTTTATATTGTCAATTGGTTGGGAGTCTCATATACCTCACTTTGACATGTCCAAACATCATCGATGCAGTTCATCAAGTCAATCAGTTCTTATCTACACCATAGACTATATATTACCCAACGGTCATACGTATTCTCTTCTCTCTTCCATAGTTTCTACCTTTTTTAACATTTCTCTCTAGTCCTACATGCTTACATTAGACCAGATTTCCCATAAATCAGCGTTCTACTACATGGTACTGCATATTTCTCTATGACTCTTTTATTGCGTGACATAGAAATAAGTAAACTATTGTTGCTCGATCTAGCATAAATGTAGAATATTGTGCTCTTGCTAACAACATTTAAGAGTTACTTTGGCTTTGGTGGTTACTTAATGACATATGAATGCCTTCCTCCACTACGGCCACTATTCACCATGACAATCAGAGTGTCATCCATTACTCATAATAACGTCTTCCACAAATGTACCAAGCATATCAATATCTACTATCATTTTGTTCGCCAACGCTTTCCTTAAAACATATTTTATTTTCAACCAGCTAGTTTCTCCATTTAGACAATTGTTATCTTCATTAAACCTCATCACCCAAATGTTTTCATGATTTACTATTGAAACTTAAGTAGGTATTTGCTTTAC
Source organism: Eucommia ulmoides (assembly GCA_016647705.1). Taxonomy (NCBI): domain Eukaryota; kingdom Viridiplantae; phylum Streptophyta; class Magnoliopsida; order Garryales; family Eucommiaceae; genus Eucommia; species Eucommia ulmoides. The sequence goes on along the minus strand of CM028335.1, from coordinate 16,521,480 downwards.
TACCTTAAGTTTGAGGGGATGTTACTATACATATATATAGACTCAGGCCCATTAAGTTATTAAGTGTCCTAGTCTCCTAACTTTAACTTTACGCTTAGCCTACATATATCTCTTTGTATGAACATAATACTACTGTCTTCTACTCTCTATTTCAATGTATACTAGTGCAATAATTTTTCATGCATCTCAAAGACAATTCAAGACATGTGCAAAGTCACTACCATTAACAACCACGGTTGACTGAAAGGGTAAAATCAATGCGTCCTTCTAAATAATGGTATAAGCAGGTTTTGCGAATTTTATTTTGACAATATACTCATTCAAAATAGCTTTACAAAAAGCAATATCCTGGAAAGTTATTGGTCAAGGGAGGTAGAAAATGGGAAAACATAATTAGAATTAATTGCTATTTCAACATGCAAAATGCAAGAAATTTTTAAACAAATTAATTTCTATTTGAATACTCAAAATGCATGAAATTTTAACACTAACATGGAAAATATGAAACATAATTGAACAAGTAACTACATTCCAAAATCAACTAAAAGAAATTTTTGAATGCGAATAATAAATCCATCCTAATCCTGACATACCACTTGGTGAAGATGGGAAGAGTAAAGAAGGCAAGCTTCAATATGTCATACACGGTCCTAACAGATTTCTTAGTGAGGAAGGGGAGAGTAACAAAGATAGGTTTCAACATGTATGATGATTGTGACTACACTGAGAAAAGAGTAAAAATAAACGAAATGATGATTTGAGGACTTTTTCATTCTTGACAGACAATAACTAACACTCCAAAATGTTGGCATGATTCGAAAAATAAAAGACCTTTATGTTACTCTTTCTTCTATTACCCCGACAACAATAAAATGTTTAATTTATTAATCTTCTCTCTTAATCTCCTATTATTGGTAACTTAACTCATAAACTCCCTCACATTATGAAAAGTTAAATAAAAAAAAAAACTTATAGCGAACCCCAAGGAACCAAGAAACATAGACAAATCCAAGTTATAAGTAGGAAACAATGAGTTTCAACGACTCTCGTATTTTCGTGTACAAAAAAAAAAAAAAAAAAAAGAAAAATGAATTAAGAAAAGTAACACATGAAACAACTAACCAAATGGACCAATACTCAACTGAAGAAGTTGTCAAACTTGAAGCTATATCAACCATATCGCGATAGTTAAACTACAAATGAACCAATTTTTGGATGAAAATTTTACATGCATAAACCCCAATGGTTAATTTAAATAAGCACTCTCACAAACAAATTGAAGGCATAGTAACCAGAAATCATGAACAGTACAAACCTGATTTATTGTATGCAATCCTCCATTCTTGAACTCACTTTCCATGTCGAGTAATGATACTCTTGTAGCGTCCTGCTCTGTTGCCTTTCTATGTATGAATGAATTTGCAGATGTATAATATTTCCCATTTACATAAACGGTCACTCTGAAATTTGAACCCTGGATAAATCCTTCATAACTGAAAAATAGTTTGAGAGGTATCTCCAACTTTTGAGTTGTCTCTTCCAACCAATTCATGTACAAGAATTATGTTGCAATACCTGATTGATATATAGAAAGTTGAATACACCAACATTCATTTTCATTCTGGACAATGCAAAGCATCATTATTTTAATATTGTCATTCTATCAAGATATTTTATCATTTCTGAAGTAACAATAGAACACTCGGGCATCATAAACTCAACTCTAAACTCAAAAATGAAAGAACAAATTTCCAATTTTAATCAGGCACAAGAGAAAAAAAAAAATACAAGTGGATATTCTATGCCATGGACACAGAAGAAACAAATTAAAATCAAAGGAAAGTAATAATGCATAAATTGTGAAACATGGGCATCAAAAGAGAAAGATAGATTTTAACACTTCATATCATTTCACTATTAGTTACAATTAGAAAGTATAAGAAGTCTAAATACATGTCGCATACATTTCAATAAACTCCAAGTTTTCACTAATATGGGGAGCATTTATAAATTCTTAGACTATTATAAATTCTTAGACTAATACACAGGTGTCACTCAACAATATACTTCATGTCTGGCATTTATTTGAAAAGTAGAACCCTTCTTGTAAGGTAATACATAGTACAAAATCCAGTCTCAATATTATGGAAGTAAATTTGGGGGTAGGGGAGACCAAGTAACAATTGAATGCTCAGGGAAAAAATAATGAATTTCCAATTTTAATCAAGCGCAAATAAAAAAAACAAGTGGATGCTCTATGTTATGGACACAAAAGAAATAAATTAAAATCAAAGGAAAATAACAATGCATAAATTGCAGAACATGGGCGTCAGAGAGAGATTCAAGCACTTCGTACCATTTCACTATTAGCTCAATTAGAAAGCAAAAGAAGTCTAAATAGCTGCCACACACATTTCAATAAACAAGACCTACCAATTGATGAAGGATCGATAAAAAACGCAATCGCACAACGACAATTTATAAGCGTAATGACACATTTTCAAACCAATTTAAGCTAGATTGAGAATTTCAACTTCTGTTTTATTGCATTTCATCAAGCACATAGAGAAACTATAAAACAACATCTTACCACTACAAGATTGGGCCGGAAGGTCCTCGCTCTCCGGTTAAAGAGCTTTATGATTTTGAACATGCACCTTCTTTGATCATGCAAGATTCAATGATAACAAGTCAGATGTCCAAAACATAAATAAGTTAAATACATAATGCAAAAAATTTTCTTTTTATTTAATTTTAAAAACATATGGAAAAAAAAAATTACACAAACATCCCTAAGGAATGTTAGTGTAATTAATATATGTTGAAACTAATCATAATTATTACTATAGATTCTCTCCGTATTTTACTGCAGGCCTATAGGTTTGCAGAGAGAGTAATACAACGTGCATGTACCTGGTGTTCATAAGTTATCTATAGTTGTGTCTCTCTTTGGAGTTGTGATTCATAAGGTCATTCTATGGTTGTGATTCATAAGGTCTCTCTCTGGTTATGATTAAACAATGGTATATTTTGGATCTCGTTTGTATATTTTGGACATCCAACCCGTTTTTAACTTATTTATGTTTTCAAATTCTATTTTTTCGCATAAATCTTTCACTTGTAATCTAGATTCACTTCCATTTCTCCCTTCAATTTTTAATGGTCAGACCATCTTTACACCTCTATTTTTTCTACAAATCAAACTCCAATTAGCCATTTTGACATCCAAACCATTTCTAACTTCTTTAAGTATTCAATTTTTTTTTGTATAAATCTTAAACCGCTTATTCAAATTCACTTATATTTCTTCCTACAAGTCTTAATGGACAGGGGGCGCTAAATTAATCTACAAATTAAGAAACTTATTTTTTTTTAAAGGAAAAAATTAATAATGCTAGAAATAAAAATGTGAATGCAATAAATTCTAAATTTGAATGTTAGTTTCTACTACCTCTAAAAGAAAAATAAGTAATGCTAAAAATTGAATCTGGAGGCAATAAATTCTAAATTCAAATTTTAGTTTCTTCTACCTTTACTTATTCATACATGACCTTGGAGATTTCAATAATATAACCACCTTTGAAACTCTCAAGTTACCACCAATCCATGGACACAACAAAAGACTCAATGTTTTATGTCTAATTTTCTCTTGGAGTTCCAAAAAAGAGTTTCGAAGTCACCCATGAAAATAGCAATCAATAGCCTTCAACAATAGGCCCAATACATATAATAAAGCCCATAAAGATGGGTTTAGGGAAAAATCATTATCAAGAAGAAAATGAGCAAAACTCAATGGCCTAATCAGTTGAATTGGAGATAACAAGTCGTGCTTCCTTTTTCACGTTTTTACGCTTTATTTTCTTCCCACTAGATTAACACTCTATTAGAGATTATTCTGTGGTTGGAGGAAGAAACACAATCCCAGTAGTAATAGGTTCTATTAACGACTCTTGGATGTTAGGCTCTAGCGGTGCAGTCATAGTACGAGCAATAGTTTCATCGTATTTCTCTTTAAGTAAGGGTGTTCTACTATATAACTCATTCAACTTGTTCCATGCAGCAGAATACATGCTCTTAGACTTGATAACATCTAACATTTGGTTCCTTAAATCAAACTCTACAAAATATTTCAATAAGTCAAACCTAGAAAGAATGATTCTTAATTTATTATCTCTAGATCTACAATTAGTTGTAGAAAAAAAAAAGTCACCTAGTTTATAGACTATGACAACATGTGCTGCAGATTGTCCATTGTCTTTCTTTGTCTTCCTCATATCTCCAGTGTACACAACACCATTCAGAACGAAGGACAACTTGAATGCCAAATAATTCACGTCAAGGTGAATTATGCCACAAGTGGGTAATCCAAGTTTCAATTTTGCGGCATACTCATTCAAAATAGATTTTCAAACTGTTAAACACTAGACAGTTAAGGGTATAATAGATGAGAAAAATGGAAAAAACATAGTAAACACAATGAGAATCAAGCAATATTTCAAAAAACTCTACAATTCAATATATATATTGGTAGACTCAACCTCTTTCTCTTTAGTTAAGTGTTCACCATTAGATTTTCCTTTATCTGCTTCATTAGATTATGCAAAACGATTATTCAAGAAATTGTGACATTTGAATCAAATTCTACATACCAATTTTAAGGAGTCAAGCACAACAAGCCAATGTTTTTGTCTCTATATCGATAACCATTGAAATACTTTTTCATGAATCTCAAAGACAATTCAAGAACATGTGCAAAGTCACCTAAAATAGAGAGAATAGAAACACAAGCTAATGAATTTTCAGCCTTTTTTTGTTTCTCTTTATATCTCCAGTGTAAGGGACACCATTAACAACCACGGTTAACTGAAAGGGTGGAATCAATGCGTCTTGCTAAACAGTGGTATAAGTGGGTTTTTGCTAATTTCATTTTGACAACATACTCATCCAGAAAAGCTTTGCAAAAAGTAGCATCTTGGAAAGCTATTGGTTAAGAGAGGCAAAAAATGAGGAAAACATAATGAGAATTAATTGCTATTTCAATACTTAAAATGCATGAAATTTTTTAAAAAATTAATTGCTATTTGAATACCCGAAATGCATGAAAGTTTAAAACTAACACGGAAAATATAAAACATAATTGAACAAGTTACTACATTCCAAAATCAACTAAAAGAATTCTTTTAATACAAATAATAAACCCATCCTAATCCTAACACGCCACTTGGTGAAAAAGGGAAGAGTAAAAAAGACAAGTTTCAACATATCATACATGGTCCTAACACACCACTTGGTGAAGAAAGGAAGAGTAGCGAAGACAGATTTCAACATGTATGATAATTGATGGCTACATTGAGAAAAGAGTAAGAATAAACAAAATAATGATTTGAGGATTTTTTTCATTCGTGACAGACAATAATTAGCACTCCAAAATGTTGACATGATTTGAAAAATAAAAGGACTTTTATGTTACTCTTTCTTCTATCATCCCAACAAAAATTAAAATGTTTAATTTAGTGTTCTTCTCTCTTAATCTCCTATTATTGGTAAACTCAACTCATAAACTCCCTCACTCTTTCAAAATTTAAAGAAAAAAAAACTTAGAAAGAACTCCAAGAAACCAAGAAACATGAGCAATCCAAGTTATAAATAGGAAACAATGACTTTCAATGACTCTTGTATTACCATACACAAAAAAATGTACATGAATTATGAAAAGTAAAACATGAAATAACTAACCAAATAAACCAATACTTAACTGAATAAATCGTCGAACTTAAAGCTTATCAACCAAATCAGCTTAGTTAAACTGCAAAAGAACCAATTTCTGGATGGACATTACATATATAAACCCCAGTGGTCAATTTAAATAAGCACTCCCAGAAACATATCGAAGCCACAATAACCAGAAATCATGAAAAGTACAAAGTAGATTTATTATATGCAATCCTCCATTCTTAAACTCATTTTCCATGTCGAGCAATGCAACTCTTGCAATGTCCTGCTCTATTGCATTTCTATGTATGAACGAATTTGCATATGTATTATGTTTCCCATTTGCATAGACGGTTGCTCTGAAATTTGAACCTTGGATAAATTCTTCATAATTAAATAATAGATTGGGAAGGGTATCGCCAACTTTTGTGTTGCCTCTTGCAACCAACTCTTATACAAGAATTGTGTTGTAATACCTGATTAATATATAAGAAGTTAAATACACCAACATTCATTTTCATTCTGGACAATACAAAACATCGTTATTTTAATAAGATCTCTCTCTGGTTGTGATTAAACAGTGGTATATTTCGGATCCTGCTTGTATATTTTGGACATCCAACCCATTTTAACTTATTTATGTTTTCAAATTCTATTTTTTTTTCCATAAATCCTTCATTAGTAATCCAAATTCATTTCCATTTCTCCCTACAATTTTTAATAGCCAGATCGTCTTTAAACCTCTATTTTTTCACCAATCGGACTCCAATTGGCCATTTTTTACATACAACCTATTTATAACTTCTTTAAGTATTCAAATTTTAGTTACTTTTTTTTTTTTTGGTTAAATCCTAAACCACTTATTCAAATTCACTTTTATTTCTTCCTATAAGTCTTAATGGACAAGTCGCACTAAATTAATCTACAAATTAGGAAAGTAATTTTTTTAAAAGGTAAAAATTAATAATGCAAAAAATAAATGTAAAAGCAATAAATTCTAAATTTGAATGTTAGTTTCTTCTACCTCTAAAAGAAAAAATAGTAACGCTAAAAATTAAATCTGGAGTCAATAAATTCTAAATTCAAATTTTAGTTTCTTCTACCTCTACTTATTCATAAATTACCTTGGAGATTTCAATAATATAAACCCTTTGAAACTCTCAAATAACCACCAATCTATGGAGACAACAGAAAACTCACTTAATGTCTTATGTCTCATTTTCTCTTGGAGAACCAAAAAAAAAAAAGGGGTCAAAGCCACCCATGAAAATAGCAATCAATAGCCTTCAACAATAGGCCCAACACATATAATAAAGCCCATAAACATGGGTTTAGGGAAAAATCATTATCAAGAAGAAAATGAGGAAAAATCAATGGCCTAATCAATTGAATTGGAGATAACAACGCATGCTTCCTTTTTCTCGTTTTTCCACTTTATTTTCTTCCCCACTAGATAAGCACTCTATCAGAGATTGTTCTCTGTTTGGAGGAAAAAACAAAATCCCAGTAGTAATAGGTTATGATAACGACTCTTAGATGTTAGGCTCTAGCGGTACAGTCATAGTACGAGCAACAATTTCATCTTATTTCTCTTTAAGTAAGTGTGCTCTACTGTATAACTCATTTAACTTGTCCCATGCAACATATATCATGCACTTAGACTTGATGCCATCTAACATTTGGTTCCTTAAATCAAACTCTACAATATATTTCAATAAGTCAAACCCAGAAAAAATGATTCTTAATTTATTATCTCTAGATCTACAATTAGTAGTAAAAAAAAAAAGTATACAAAAACAAATTATATATATATATATATATATATATATATATATATATAAACCTAGAATAGAGACTATGACAGCACGTACTGTAGATTATTCATCGTCTTTCTTTGTCTTCCACATATATCCTCCAATGTACGCAACACCATTCAACACCAAGGACAACTTGAATGCCGAATAATTCATATCGAGGTGAATTATGCTACAAGTGGGTAATCCTAGTTTTGGTTTTGCGGCATACTTATTCAAAATAGATTTGCAAAATGTTAAACACTAGACAGTTAAGGGTGTTGATCCTAAGATTTTGATAGACAATTAAAGCTTATTGTTTTTCATGAAACTAACGGTTTGAATAAGTGTTTCAGTTTATTAGTTCTAATGATGAAGATATGATGACTAGTAATGAATGGATGCTAAAAGATGATGACAAATATGATGAAGGATTAAGAGGTTAAAGAATTTGAAGAACCTAGGGAAAACAACTCATGTTAAATTCTAACTCTTAATATCCCAATTAGGATCACACACGACACAAAATTATTTTTATAAATATGTGTGTTTTTTATAGGATTCTAATTAGTTAAATTATTTGCTCCTATGTGTAATTGAAAAAGAAATATTAATAATTGATTAAAATTGAATTTAAGTATTTAGTGGAGCTAACTGAGAAAAGAAATCAGTTAAAGGGGCGAAAACGTCGATGAGAAAGAATTAAAAACAAATTTAGAAAAGGTTCCCAACATTGACAAGTCGACAGGTAAGTCAACCGATGCATAGAATATGAAGTCTCTGAATCGATAAGTCGACAGGTAGGTTGACCGGAGCTTAAATAGTGAACTCTCTGAATCGATAAGTCGACAGGGAGATCGATCTATGACTAGAAATAGAACTCTCTAAATCTCTAGATTGACAGATAGATCAACCGATGGGCGATGGATTTTTGGCTTGGCTACATCCTGAATCGAGCGGTCGACAGATGATCTTGGTCAGTCGACTTATGGGACTGTTTCAGGATATTGTGGAATTCTAGATTTTATTCTAAAGGTAGCCGTTACTAACTGTTTTATGGTTAAGATTCACGAGATATTTTAGGGATTTTATGTTATTTGAGATATGCAACATATATTATGATATCCTTATAGATTTGGTTCATTAAGTTTGAATATTTCTCAATTTGGTACATGTAATTCTTTCTATTCTATTTAATTATGATTGAGAAATATTTGGAGGACTTAATTGAGAAATTTAAAAGTTGTAATTAAGTTATTCGAACCAGGATGAAGTTTTAATAATATAAGAGCAATTAAATGTCATAATAAGTGGGAACTAGCCATTAGAGAGCTTATTTTATTCATTTTTATATAGACCTGTGTTTTTCATATTAGAGAGAGACATCAAGAGAAATATATTGAGCTTTCTAAGAGTAATCATGTTGATTGAGTTGTAAGATCTTTTCTGAGAGTATTCCTGAGAATTATTTGCTGTGGATTATTGTTGCTACCGATCTGAAGTTTCATTGCTATCGTTATTCTTTTGGTGGATTCTGGGTGAAATCTTTCTAAATTACTTTCTATTAATTGATTGTTTGATTATATTTGGAATTTGATCTTTAGAAATTATTTTCTGAATTTTTGTTGAAAAATATTTTTGAAACAATTTCTTAAATAAATCTAATTACGTGTTCAATTACGTGCTACCCATTTTTTTTTGTTTAAAATCAAATTTTGAATATCTCACTTTTCTATCACTAGTTTGGGGATATTAATTGAGTTCTAATTAATCTGAGGTGGTAGAAGCTCCGAGTGAGAAAAATTACTTGTCAATTTCTAATTGGTGAGTTAAGTGACGGATTGAATACTATTGGGAGTATTTAATCTAAGGGTAGCTGGTTTCAGTCTCTTCCTGTAAAGAGATTGAGGTAGTAATTCTTCCTGAATTGAATTGATTTGTGAGCAATTTTGTAACGGTTCAATCCTTATCGGGTAAAAGGATATTTGTAGTGTTTGTGAGGTTTTGATTTTTTAGCCTAAGGTATAAAAAGAATTAAGTTATTCTTGAACCTGTAAAGAGTAGAGATTATTCCTGAGCCTGAAAAAAAAAATTTGTAAATGTTGATTTTGAGCCTGTGAAAAGAATCTTTGTGAGGGTTTAGTTCCTACCTTTAAAGGAATCTTGATTTTAGTGGGTGCGACTCTCCGTGGAGCTCGGGGGACTGGATTAGCCAAGAGTAATTTGGTGAACCAGTATAAATTTCTTATGTGCTGCTATTTTCATTATTTATTTTTGTTATTTGGTGTGCACCTAGTTGTTATTATATTTCCATTGTGACATAAAGATAATAATTAATTTAGGATTAAAATTAATTATTTGAATTTTTTTGAAGTATTTTCTCTGATAATGTTTTATCTACCCAATTCACCCCTCTCTTGGGTAGCTCACTGGGCCAACAATTGGTATCAGAGCTAGTTTTAGCTTGATATACTTCACATCATAGCTAAACATGATCACATGGAATGTCTTGATTCTAAAGTTATGTATACTACTGTTGATTCTACTTCTTCTAATAGTCATTGTTCTAATTGTGATACTGATATAATTTGCAATGATGAGAATGCAGATAAGACTATTAAGATGTTTATTGCTCTTACGTATGTTTTTAGATAAAAGAATTTTAAACTAGAGAAAAAAATTGCAACTCTTGAAAATAAGAAGTTTAGTACTGTCAAATCTCTCAAGAAAAAGAATTTGAACAAATATTTTGAAACTGTTGAGTTTAAAAATGCTTTATCGGAAATTAGTAAGTTGTGTGAGAAAACTGAGTCTCTTGAGGATGAGACTGAGGTTTTGAAAAATGATTTTTATGATCTTTAATAGAATGAATTTAAAAGGAAAAATCTTCAAACCTTGAATGAGGTCTTGAGCATTGAATTGGATAATACAAGGTGTAAGCTTGATAGAGCTCGTGTGAAAATTCATTCTGTTGAAAATGAGTGTCAAATTCTTAAGAATGATCTTAAATTTATGCATAAAAGAATTTTGGTCTACAGGTAAACGTTAGCACCAATGAGTAGTTATTTGAGAAGACTCAAAAGGAGCTTATAGAAGTAATGGATAAATTCAAGGACATTGAGAGTACTAAATCTTTTGAAAAACCAATAGTTACTAAAGCTGGTTCTCAAAATCACAAACAATATTATGCTCCCGTACAAAACACTCACTATCCGAAGAGGCGTTCTAACAGCATTAAGTGTTTTTATTGTGGTAAATTTGGTCATTATAAAAACTCTTGTTATTTATTACATGGTTACCCTGTCAAATCCAGAAACAACTAGATACCAAAAAGAGAAAATTTTGGTGCATGTACCAATCAAAGATTTAGACAAAGTTACAATGAACACTACGTGCCGACAAGGAGATTTGAACAGACAAGAAGATACAATGAATATGCCTGGACTCTTTTATTTCATTTAATCATAATCTAAAACCCTCTTCTCTTCAAAACCCTTCATCTCCCAACTCCATTCATTCCTAAATCTCACGAAATCAATTTATTTCGGCTTGGGTTAGTGTGGCTTCATTAGTTCAATTTAACCCTCTCTTGAGTAGCTAACTGGGCCAACAAAGGGTATAGAAGATGATCAGGAAAACGAAAAAAAACACATATTAAACACAATGAGAATCAAGTAATACTTCAAAAAACTTTGCAATACAATATATATACCGAGAAAGATAGAGATAGAAAGAAGAACGAGTATTGGTAGACTTAACCTCTTTCTCTTTGATTTAGTGTTCGCCATCAGATTTTCCTTTGCCTACTTCTTCAGATTCTGCATAACGATTATTCAAGAAATTCTGACATTTGAATCAGATTCTACATAACGATTTTAAGGAGTTAACCACAACAAGCCAATATTTTTGTCTCTATATCTATAACCATCGCAATGATTTTTTATGAATCTTAAAGAAAATTCAAGAACATGTGCAAAGTCCCTAAAATGGAGACAATAGTAGCAAAAGCTACTGAATTTTCATTTTTTTTTGTTCCTCTTTGTATCTCCAATGCATGGGACATCATTAACAACCACGGTTGACTAAAAGAGTGGAATCAATGTGTCTTTCTAAACAGTGGTATAAATGGGTTTTGTGAATTTCATTTTGACAACATACTCATTCAGAATAGCTTTGCAAAAGCAGTGCCCTGAAAAGTTATTGGTCAAGAGAGACTGAAAAGGGGGGAAAACATAATGAGAATTAATTGCTATTTCAATACGCGAAATGCATGAAATTTTTAAACAAATTAATTGCTATTTGAATACCCGAAATGCATGAAAGTTTAAAACTAACACAAAAAATATGAAACATAATTGATCAAGTAACTACATTCTAAAATCAACTAAAAGAAATTTTTTAATACGAATAATAAATCCAACCTAATCTTAGCACACCACTTGGTGAAAAAGGGAAGAGTAAAGAAGACAAGTTTCAACATATCATACATGGTCCTAATACACCAGTTGGTAAAGAAGGAGAGAGTTACGAAGACAGGTTTCAACATGTATGATAATTGATGGCTACATTGAGAAAAGAGTAAGAATAAACAAAATCATGATTTGAGGACTTTTTCAATCATGACAGACAATAATTAACACTCCAAAATGTTGATATGATTTGAAAAATAAAATGACTTTTATGTTACTTTTTATTCTATGACCTCAACAAAAATAAAATATTTAATTTAGTATTCTTCTCTCTTAATCTCCTATTATTGGTAAAATTTACTCAAACTCCCTCACTCTTTGAAAATTTAAAAAAAAAAAAAAAAAACTTAGAAAGGGCCCCAAGGAACCAAGACACATAGACAATCCAAGTTATAAGTAGGAAACAATGACTTTCAATGACTCTTGTATTGTCGTACACAAAAAAATGTACATGAATTAAGAAAAGTAAAACACGAAATAACTAACCAAATGAACCAATACTTAACTGAATAAATTGTCAAACTTAAAGCCTTATCAACTAAATCATCGTAGTTAAACTGTGAAGGAACCAATTTCTGGATGGACATTACATGTATAAACCCTAGTGGTCAACTTAAATAAGCACTCCCACAAACGAATCGAAGCCACACTAACTAGAAATCATGAAAAGTGCAAACCAAATTTATTGTATGCAATCCTTCTTTCTTGAACTCATTTTCTATGTCAATCAATGCTACTCTTGCAGGGTTCTGCCCTATTGCATTTCTATGTATGAATGAATTTGCAAATGTATAATGTTTTCCATTTGCATGAACAGTCGCTCTGAAATTTGAACCATGTATAAATCCTTCATAACTAAAGAATAGATTGGGAGGGGTATCTCCAATTTTTAAGTTCCCTCTTGCAACCAACTCTTCTACAAGAATGGTGTTGCAATATCTAATTGATGTATAGGAAGTTAAATACACCAACAGTCATTTTCATTCTGGACAATACAAAACATCTTTATTTTAATATTATCATCCTATCATGATATTTTATCATTTCTGAAGTAACAATATAATGCTCAAGCATCACGAACTCAACTCTAAACTTAAAAAAGAAAGAATGAATTTTCAATTTTAATCAGGCACAAGAGAAAAAAAAAATACTACTGGAAATTCTATGCCATGGACACAAAAGAAACAAATTAAAATCAAAGGAAAGTAACAATGTATAAATTGCGGAACATGGGCATCAGAGAGAGAGAGAGAGAGAGATTCAAGCACTTCATATCATTTCAATATTAACTACAATTATAAAGTATAAGAACTCTAAATAGATGCCACATATATTTCAATAAACTCCAACCCTTCACTAATATGTCGAATGTTTAAAATTCCAAGACTAATACACAGGTGTCACTCAGCAATAAACTTCAAGTCTGACAATAATTTTGAAATGTAGAACCCTTCTTGTGAGGCAATATATATTAAAAACCCAGTCTAAATATTGTTAAAGTAAATTTGGGATAGGGGAGACCAGGTAATAATAGAATGCTCAGGAAATAAATAATGAATTTTCAATTTTAATCAAGCACAGGAAAAATAAATACAAGTGGATATTCCATGTTATGGACATAGAAGAAACAAATTAAAATTCAAGGAAACTAACAACGTAATTTCGAAACATGAGTATGAGAGAGAGAGAGGGGGGGGTTCAAGCACTTCATATAATTTCAATATTATCTACAATTAGAAAGCATAAGAAGTCTAAATAGATGTCACATATATTTCAATAAACAAGACCTACCAGTTGATGAATGATCGATCGAAAACACAATCTCACAACACAAAATTATAAGTGTAATTACAATTGTTTTTACCCAATTTAAGCCAGATTGAGCATTTTAACTTTTGTTTTCTTGCATTTCGCCAAGCACGTGGAGAAACTGTAAAATAAAAGCTTACTCCTACATGACTGCGTCAGAAGGTCCTCTTTCTCTGGTTGATAAGCTTGTGATTTTGAGCACACACCTTCTTCGATCATGGTAAGATTCAAAGATAACGCTGAGAGACACAACCAGTGAGAAGTACCTTATGAATCACAACCAGAGGGAGAGACACAATCAGATAGAGAGAAAGACCTTATGAATCATAACTAGAGAAAGATCTTATGAATCACAGCTAGAGAGAGAGACACGACCTGAGATACATTATGAACAATAAGCACAGACACGATGTATCACTCCCTCTGTAGACCTATGGGTCTGTAGTAACATATAGAGATGATCTATAGTAATAGTTATGATTAGTTTCCACATCTATTAATTACACATACATTACTTAGGGGTGTTTGTGTAATTAATTTTTTTCTTCACATGTTTTTGAATTAAATAAAAAAAAAAAAAGATTTGCATTATCCGCTAACCAGTGGAAGAAACTAAAATTTAATTAGAAACAATACATTTCAAAATTAAATTGTTTAGAAAAAATAATATAAAATAAGGGTATTTTGGTCATTTTAACTCTTTGTTGTAACTATAATTTTTAATTGTAGTGGTAAATATTTTAATTACGCAACTAATAATGTCTTAGACACATTTTAACTTGTAATTTTCTTATTTTGAATTTAATTTTACAAGTTGAAATTTGAATTATTTTGAAATTAATAAGATATTAATTAATTTTGAGTATTTATTAAAAAGTAATTAAATATATTTTAAAAAAAAATTAAGTATTCACTACAACAAAAACTATATAATAGGATAATATTTGTAGAAAACAATTTGTAAATATTGTCCTTTTAAATTCTTATTGAGATATTCAATCGTAATGTCCTTATAGTATTTATTTAATGAGACACATTTTATATAATATATAATTTAAAAAAAAATCTTAATAAATATAAAATAATACGACAAAATAATTGTCCTTATAAGTTATTGAAACATGTTTTTAAGAGATAATTTTTAATTATTTCAATACTTAATGTGTCTCAAAATTGTAAATGTTATGACAAATTTAGTGTCCTTAAAAATGAATTTAGTTGCAGTGATTTATTGCAAAATTATGATTAAACAAAACTTATGATTAAAAAAATATGATTAAATTTTAACTGTTCTTTTTACAATAAATACTTTGATTAAACTAAAGAATATTCAGTTGTGTATATTAAGTTTTATACTTTTACACTAAATATACAATAAATACTTAAATTTTTTTAAGTATATTGTAAGTAGTATTTTAGAATAAAAACTTAAACTTCAATAAATACTTAAATATTTTTAATATAAACCTACTTTTAAACAAAATTTATGATTAAAAAAATAGTGTGATTAATTTTTAACTATTTTTTAATAAATAATTTAATTAATATCTTATTAATTTAAAAATAATTTAAATTTCAAAATTATAGAATTAACTTAAAAAATTAAAGCTACACTTTGAAATGTGACTAATTCATTATTAGTTGTACCTTTTAAATCATAATTAAAATATTTACAACCTTAATTAAAAATTATAGTTATAACAAACAGTTAAACTGACCAAAATATCATTTTTCTATTATTTTTCCAAGCAATTTAATTTTTGGAATATAATTTTTGTGATTAAATTTTAATTATCTTAACTAATTAGCGGATAATGCAAAACCTTTTTTATTTATTAAAAACATATAAAAAAATTAATTGCAGAAACACCCCCAGAGTTGTTTGTGTAATTAATATATGGCGTACCCAAGGCTTCTGGCTAGATGTGTGTATATTTGCTTCTTAAACATCTTGAGAAACAGTGTTTGTCTTCACGTCAAGAAATGGAAAATTTGGGAGGTCAAAAATTGTCCTCTTTTGCATTTTTCTTGGGATTCTTTAATGGGTGTATGTGACCTTATGAATCACAACCACAGAAAGAGAGACACAACTAACGAAGAAGGCCGCAGAGGAGTGGAGGCCACCTAAAACCATTCGAGTTTTCAACAACTTCAGATGCAACAACAAGTTTGCACTTGGACAAAAAAAAAACTCCATATACTCGGGCAAACCCGATAACTTGCGTTTATCCGAGCAGGGGACCGGCAAGGAATGGATTCCATGTCTTACAAACTTGGGTCCACTGGAAAATTACCACAACAAGGCTCATCGATGCTAGACTACTATCTTCTACAACTATCTCCTGCAATCTTGCAAAGTTTCCTACATTATGTGACCCAGATTCGACTATTTGCGGCAGCAGCTAGAAGCTTTATGCTACCAAAATTTATACAGCAAACAAAGCAAGCAGATACACACAAAAAAAATATTAAGAGATCTTTTATTCATATGAGTAGACTTTCTAGACAAGTTTTCTCAAATATATCTCTACATAAGTCATCCAACGTGATATAGAAAATGTCCTACTGGAAATATGGAAGAATGGAGATAATGCCGAAGAATCTATGGAACAAAAGATTGTAAAATTCCCCAACATAGCCAGGAGAAACAACGTCGAGGGCAAGAATCCCCTTGGTTCTGACAAGTTCAGCAGAAAAAGCCCTTTCCCTAAAAGAAAGACTAGAGCAAGTCCTATGAAGATCCACCCCTCTTCTCATCCGAGAAAGGAGGGCTCCCTTCACTCGATGAATGAAGGATGAAATTTTTTGCCAAACGACTAGAAATCATAGGTTAACCAGAAAGAGACAACGCAGTTGCACCTCAAATCTCCTAAAGTTGGCAAACTATCTAATTAAGATCGATCAACCAGAAAGTAAGGCTTTATGGTCTCAAAACCGATAGACTCGGAGAAGAGTTATTCCCATAACTTTCCATACAGAGTTCAAGACACCAACTGCTAAAGAACCAACGGTCTCTAGGAGGGACCGTTAGTAGCACACCTTTTTCCTATTGTCGTAGGATGTTCTAGGAAGAGATGTCGTACTCCTCGATGGCTAAGCACCAATGGAAAACTCTCCCTGTAAACTCCTTTCTCCTTGGCGAGAAAAGATTCAGATTCATCTGTAAGCAAATGGTTGGGCATTATGCCAGCAGAACGTAGGACTTCCTCATCTGCCTCCTCTATTACACTTGATCGTCAGACCACCTACAACTACGGCTTGGCAGGCCATACCCTTTGGCTTCCAAATACTCTAGGTTACTAAGGCAGCTACCATACACGATGACGAAAGCAACACCGAACTCTTTCGTATAACAAGAGCATCGAAGCAACAACTGCTAAACAAATACCTCTATCTTTTGAAAATCATCGCCACGATCATATTTAGAACCTATAAAAGAGTTCATCATGCAGAAATATGAGAAACATGAGGAATGATTCAGGTATGAAGAAATGAGACAGCAAGGCACTCCTTAAATAGGCGTCCCAGACGAAGCGCTAAGCAACGCGTGTCATTAATGACGATAAGCAAGCACGCGATGTTAAATGTTGATGGATGAGAAGATCAAAAAATCCTCAAAAATCCTATATGTGGATACGTTTCACGGAGACAGTGTCCAAATACACCTCAAAAGTTACATGGAGATATGCTCTGACCAAGTTTGTCATGAAAACAGGTGAAGTCTAGCATGAAAACTGATACAAGGTGGGCTCCAACTCGGATCCAACCTGCTAAAGATTCCACCTGGGGAACAAATAAATCCAAAAAAAGAATAAACAAGTAAAAAACCAGCAAAAAAAATATAACTATATTGAGGAGTCTTATACATGGTAGGGGCCACACCTCACTTTCCCTAAAAGAGAGAAATTACAAAATTTACAAAAAAATAGAGGCACCACTTGGGTCAGATGTTCCCTTCTTGAGCATGTCCTTCATCCATTCTCTTTCTCGTTGAAATAAGACGTCATCGTGCATCTCCTCCATTGCAGTGTCTCAATACTGCTTCAGGCTCAGGGGGACCGCCAGAGCCACCTCTCTAGGAACATGATCCTCTACACAGCCTTAGCAGTTCTTTGCTGAGCAGCAACAACCTCATGTCTCGACTTCTCTGCCTCCTGGAGAGCCTTAGAAGTTGTATGCTCAGCTTCCACTGCCCTACGCTCATGTTTCTCCAATTGGGAATATGCCTCATCTTTCTCTCATTCCAGAATATCGAGCTAAGACATAACTCACATCCACTCCTCGAGTAGAGCGAAAGAACACACTATAGCCTAAAAATAACTAGAGGACGTCAAACAGTCTTCAAAATTAGTGAAAAGTGAAAGCACCCTTACCATGACGGTTGAATACAGCAAGGTCAACACCGAATTAATGCCTAGCTCTACAGTAGTCGCCTTAACATTCCTTGAATGGAGTACCGCTCAATCCCACCTCGTCGTATCTTCTAGGATGAGAAGAGTCTCTTCACCAGCCATTGACCCCTCGGTCCTAGGGGACAATGCCACGTGATCAGAAGGCGGTGGCATATCTCTTAAAAGAATCCATCTTTGCCCTTTTTGGAAGTTGCCACAAGAGACCCTTGTGCATTTTTCACCGCTGGTTCATCGTGAATCATAATGCTGATGGAAGGACTATGTTTCCTCTTGATAGAGTCAAGACCTAAACAAGAAGTCAACATTGGGGAAGTCTCAAACGGGACTATTGCCACCGCCGCTCCTTGGCCAGCCACCAGTGAATCCGCTGGCAAATATGAAAGAGTTACTCCAGCCCTAGCACCTGACAAGACTTTCAGCTTAGCCTTTAACAGTTCTGTACCAACAAAATCATCAACCATTGCTGAAAGACAAAGCATAAAACAACTTCAGAAGATGAAAAGCATAAGGGATCTAATCTTTTTCCCCAGACGATGCTTCCGAAAGAGACCGTACAAATCCTGACGATGAATTCAAAACCGAATTACCAACAACCTCAACAGGGGCCATGATCGCTCAAATTACTTACCCTAATTAAGCGCAAAATATCGTAGTATAGTGTGCTTAAGTATGGGTGTCGAACCACAAAGATCGGTCTTATAATTATCAATTTTCAATTATTTTTCTTTTCTTTGGAGTGATGATTTGAAAATTTTAATTGCAAAGAAATAAAGTTTTGATAAAATTAAAAATAAGAGACTGGGTTAGGAATTATAAATTTGTATTTTGAGATTTATGTTGTTCACGTATTTTCTTCTTTAATTTGGATTTGTAAAAATGAGTATTCCAAACTAGAAGCCGGAACTACTCAGAAAAATTGAATTGTTATTCTGGCATGGTTTATCTTCGGTATTTAATTCCTACACTGCACTAATCTAAAATGAATTAAAATTTAGGAATAAACCATCCAGACCAATAATTAATCCCTAATAATATGATTGCATAACCATTAGACCTAGACCACAGATGCAAGTTCTAATGTTTCAGTAGTAATTAAATTTAAACCAAAATTTCTACAATAATATTTTGACAATAAATTCAATTACAATAAAATCATTTTTAAATAATGTGTTTTATGTCATGCAATAGTTTATACAATATCCAACAATTAAATAGAAAATACAATATTACATAAATTTAAAATACCTCATTACATTCTAACCCGGTGTAAGAAAATTTAGTCGCTCATGGGTGCGTGCAATGATATTTTCTTGAAATACAAAAACATAATAGAAGAACAACAAGAAAATACTATTATTTTTTCTAGGAATGAAATAGAAAATTGGTAAAAATTTAGATCCAATCCTTCCCTTATTTATAGATTTTACAAAACAACTTTAGGGGTGCAAGTGAAAAAAATAAAAAGAAATGGGAGGCACCTAGCCAATTGGCCAGAAGGGTTGGTATAGCCAGCCCACAAAGTGGGCTGGCTATACTACCCCACAGAGGGGGCTACCAACCCACACAGGCTGGCCATGTGGCCAGCATGTGGGCGGCCAGCTAAGCCATCGACTTGGCTCCTCTCTCAGGGGCAGCTCAACCTTCAACTTTTTCGTCTTCTATTCGGCTTGAAGTGGTTTGTTCTTTTTTCATCTAATTTGTCCCAAATTAATGTCTTTTTGTTCCAAATTCAAAAACCTACAAAAATAAATAAAATAACTTAATTTACAATATTTTATTTTGATAAGACGATTAACAAAACTAAGTTTTTTGGTATAAAATCGCAAAAAATGAGGTGCAATCAGGCGGTGAATAAGAGGTACAATAAATCAACCTTGAGGAAGTCAAAATCCAGTTCGGCTCCCGAAAGCCTTCGCAGAAAAATGACTACAACTTTCTCCACCTCGCTAAGCGCTAGATGAATAAAAGACCAATCACATAGCACATACCTTGGAAAATATTTTTTGTGTATCCTCCCTTGAAGGTGATAGATCCATATATGATAATATTATTTATGATTCTTGTGCCATTAGTGGTAGTGATGGAGATAATGATAATGAAAATGTCGATATTGTCATGGAAAATTACTTTCTGTCACACTTCTTTTTTAGAAAGAAAACTTGAGTTTAAAAATAAAAATTGATTATTTTGAAAATGGAAGAAAAAGTGTTCAAAAATCTAAAGTACATCTGGATGACTATTGTGGAACAAAAGAGTTTTCGGATGTCACTTTTTGAAATAAATAATTTACTCTCTAAAGTGGATTTTCTTGAAAATGAAAACAGAATTTTAAAAAATAATTTTAACGTGGTTTCCATGCACAGGTCAAATCTTGAATTAAATATTGATTTACTTAAGAAAATTTTTAAAAAATCAAAATTCGAGCTCAATTCTATTTCAAGCGATTCTGAAAATATTTTGTTATCTTTTAAAATAATCTATGGAAATGGATATGTTTCATCCTCTCATTCTTCATCACAATTCAATGGTTGTAATTTTGGTATTGTTAGTAATGATTCATGTTTTACTTCTTATGCTATCTATGATAATCAATCAAAGTTGAGATGTAATTATTGCAATAAGGTTGGGCATTTTAAAGTATCATGCCCGTTCAGGGATCCTAAGTTTATGTCTAACAAGAATGGATCCAAAATGAAATGGATACCAAGGAAAGCTATGCAAATGTCTTGTGCAGAGTTACGTAATGTCGAGATTGGACCTAAAGGAACAAATAAAAAGGTTATATCAAAGCCAAGATGGGAAGTCACCAAGAATCCACAAGCGACATGTACAAAGTGAAAAGATATACAAAGCCAAGATGTAAAGTTACAAAGAAGCCATATACGACATGTGCAAACAGAAAATATATGCCAAATCCAAGATGAGATATCACCAGGAAGCCACAAGTGACACGTGCAAATGGAATTGAATCAAATGGCAACAATCAAAGGATTAGAGGAGGCGGACAGGTCAAGAGAAATTGTGCATCCAAATCAATCGTTGGTACAAATGAGGTAAAAAGTAAAGTTGTCCCTAAGAACATCAAAGGTACTCCTAACCCTTCGCAGTTTAAATTCATTAAATTTCTTAAAAAGGTAGGTCGCCGACTTGTCAAATATGTAAGTTAGTAAGGGTTTAAGACTTATACTAAATTATGTATAAAGTTGTTGTCTTAGAAACATTGCATGGTGATTCTAAGAATCACGATTAATTAAAGTATATTAACATATTTTTATGATGTGCTTATATTGAGGATTATCCATGTATTTGATTATTGAAACATGTTAAGTGATTTAAAATGAATCAAGTATTTTTGCTCTTACTAGTATTTGCTGCATATGAATATTAGTAAGACTATTTATATAATGTGTTGCCATTTATGTCATATTTTTTTTATACAAATAATTTGAATTGAGTTGATATTTTGGAATCTTGAAATGGTATCTTGATTTGTTATAAAACATGATATCATGATCTATTTGATAAATTTAGTTTTTAGCATGATCTTACCTGTCAGTATATCATGGTTGGTATCACTTTATGAAATCACGTTAATCTATTTTTGATACTATATATTCGATCATTTGAATAGACATGACATATCAATATGTGCTTAAGTTGATATTTTTGTACGTGGATATCTTTATAGGCATTAAATGCCTAGCTATATGCATGATAATATGACATTCTCATACATTTCATGTTTTCTAATTTTTTAAACGATTATTATTCTAGAAGGGATCTAGAATGTTATGAGATAACATCTTCTATATGTATGTTATTATGGAGACATCATTCGTGTCTTTATGCGTTAATGATTATATTATTCCGATTCAATCCAAAGGGATGTTGGCAAATGATATCGTAAAATATTAAGCTATTTAAAAATATATGTGGACGATATTATCTTGGGTTCTACTAATGAATATTTTTGCCAAGAGTTTTTCAAGATTATGCAAGTAAAATTTGAGATAAGTATGATGGGGGAGTTAACCTTCTTTCTTAGATTGCAAATCATGCAAACCGAAGAAAAGATTTTCATTAATCAAGCCAAGTACACTAAAGAGTTGTTGAAAAGGTTTGGCTTGGATGGAGCTAGAGAGTATAAAACTCTCATAGCAATAGCTACGAAAATAGACAAAGACGATACAGGCAAAAACGTAAATGAGAAAATGTATCGAGGTATGATTGGTAGTAACTTATTGTATCTTACTGCTAGTAGACCTGAAATAATATTTAGTGTATGCTTGTGTTCTAGATTTCAGTCTTGTTCTAAAGAATCGTATTTAAATGCGATTAAGCGAATCTTTTGGTATTTAAAAGGGATAAGTGACCTAGGATTATGGTATCCTAGGAGGAGTGACTTTAAGTTAACTAGTTACTCCGACCCTAATTTTGCCGAGTACAAAGTTGAGCGTAAAAGTACAAACGGGACATATTACTTCTTAGGACATGCTTTAGTTTCTTGGTTTAGAAAAAAACAGAACTTAATTACCTTATCTACTACTGAGGCTGAGTATATGACAATTGGTAATTGTTGCGCTCAAATTTTATATATTAAGCAACAATTAAATGATTTTGGAGTATGTATGGAGGAAGTCTCTATTTATTGTGATAATAAAAATGTTATATGCTTAAGTAAGAATCCAACACAGTACTCACAAACTAAGCACATAGAGATTAGACATTATTTTATTCGTGATCACATTCAGAAAATAGATTAACTATTGAGTATATTGATACCTCCGATTAGCTTGCCGATATTTTTACCTAACCTTTAGTAGAAAATCAATTCATGAAGATTATTAGAGGTTTAGGTATGGTTAGGCATAACGATGTATGCCTAGAGTGATACCTTTGGTTCTTCGTCCCCACTTTTTGAGATGACAAAGGGGAAGAAGTTAATGTTTAATGAGAAGTTATTAAGAAATTGGACTTCATGTTGAATATTGTTAAATTGGTTTTTGGGATTATATTGAATATCTTTTGAATTGTTTGGTTATATCTTCATGTTTATGATTAAATAAGTTAAATACCAGTCCTCCGATTTAGGGAGAGCGTGGTTACATTCTTTATTTGAAGAAAACATCAAAGTTAATTGTCATCATAAAAAAATGGAGATTGTTGATCCCTAGGTTTTGATGATCAATTAAGTGTTGATATTTTTGGTGAAACTAATGTGTTTGATGAGTATTTCAGGAAAAAAAAATCTAAATTATTGTTTAAGATGAAGACATCATAAAGAAAATGTAAAGGGTGCAAAGATGGATGCAAGGAAGAAATAAAGAATGTTGAAGACCTTAAAAAAAATAGGTGAAAACAACTCTCTATTCATATACTCATAATGCAACCTGAATTAGGATCACACATGATACCATTAAACGAGTTATCTATATGTGTGTGTTTTGACATTGATATGATAGAATTTAGGATCCTAATTAAATATTTGATATGTGCTCCTTATGTGAAATCAAATTGATAAATGACCTAATTGAAAAATATGGTTTAAAGTATAAAAAAATGAATTTTAGGGTAAATTCAGTCAACCGAAAAAAATAATTAGTTAACTGAATCAAACAGTGTGTGTTGGAGTAGAATTGGTAAAGAAAATGACCACCCTGAAGCAATCAGTCAACCGATTAGAAGAAATCGGTTAACCATTTCAGGTAGTGAGTTTTTTAGAGCTAAATTGGACCACCCTGTAATAGTCAGTCAGCCGAATAAGAAAATTCAATCAATTGATTGGGCTTGAAGTTTAGCAAGGTGAGGCTCTGAAACGATCGGTCAACCGAATGAAGGACTTCGGTTAACCGATTGAGGTTAAGATTCTGGCAGGGTGAGGCTCTAAACCATTTAGTCAACCGAATGGGGTATTTCGGTCAACTAACTGGCCTTTAATCTTTGGCTTGGTTTCGGTGTTCTTTCGATTGGTCAGTCGAAATATGGAAATCGGTCACCCGACTGTTTCAGTTGCAATGTCAAGGAACTTGGTCTTCTTGTCAAAAATTATCCATTTTTTATGATTCCAAGGGAGAGATTTGGGGAATTCGAACCTTTTAAAGATATGGTAAATGTATTTAGTTATCCCTATTGATTTGGTTCGTATAATTTAAGATTCTCTTAATTTAAGTTGATTAATACTTCTTATCTTTGTGATTATGAATTGTGAAATATTTCATGGACTTATTTGAGAGCTTTAAAAGTTATTTTAATGAGAAATATCCTTGAATTGAAAGATATTATTATATGGGGTCTAAGAGTGCCTTTTAAAGGCATATCTTTCGAAAAGTAGTCGTTTGAGGACTTGTTATCAGCCTATATAAGTAGACCTGCAAGATTGAGAGAAAACATATCAAAAATAATCAATTCTAAGATTTTCTAAGATAGATTTTTTATGCCAAGATTTCTGTGAGATATTTGTACAAAGTTCTTGATCTAAAGCGCTATTGATTTGGCGTCGCCAACTTGTACTATATTGCGATTCTATTTCAATCTTCGATGTTTTCCAGTGATATCTTTCTAAGCTATTGTTCTTTATTATGAATTCATATTATTATTATTTGCTTGGTTATAAGATTGTTAAAAAATCATTTTCAAACTTAAAAGCCTGAAAATATTTTTAAAACGATTTTGTTTGATTATCTGATTACATGCTCTAAATTGTGCTACCCACATTGTTTATTAATCAGATATTATTTGCCTCACATTTAATCTATTACATAGTAATTTTTGAGATATTAATCGAGTATATTTGTTTTGAGGTGGTAGAAACTCCTTATGGAAAGAAACTCATATTTTTTTGTATTTGTGAGCTTGAGTGGATTAGACACGATTGGGACGGTGTCTAGTCAAGGTAGCTAGATTTTGATCTTTTTCCTGTGAAAAAGATTAGCGTTTAATCTTTATCCAGTAAAAATGTTAGGTTATTCTTTTCCCTTAAAAAGAACTAGGTTTGATTCTCCCTGCAATTGAATTGATTTTGAGTGAATTGTAAATGTTCAATCCTTACTTGTGAGAAAGGATACTTGAGAGTATGGTGAGGTCAATCTTTAGCCTGGTAAAAAAATAGGGTTCATCCTTGACCTGGGAAAAGGGTAAATTTGTAAAGATTGGTTCTGAACTTGGAAAAATAATAATTATAAGGGTTTGGTTCCTACCGGTAAAGGAATCAAAGGTTTAGTGGTTGCGAATTTTTGTGGAGTTTGGGGGACTGGATTAGGTGAGGCTAGCTTGTTGAACCACGATATTTCTTAGTGTGCTACATTCTTTATTTTCATTATATTGTGTTTGGGTATGCACTTAGAATTAAACACTTATCCATTGCATGACGAAGATAATAATTAATTTAGGAAAATTGATTATTTGATAATTAATTGTTATAAATATATTTGTTTAAATTTTTGTAACTAGCCAATTCACCCCCCCCTCCTCCCCCTCTCCCTCTCTTGGGTAGCTCTTTGGGCCAACACAAGGGTCATTCCTAGGACTCCGTCACTAGGACTCACCTATTCCACCACCTAAGGCTATCCTCCGGGACCCTAGTGGAGTCGCTTTCCTAGAAAGTTGATAAAAGTAGAGAAAAATAAAAGACAAGTGAGGGACATCATTCTGCAAACGCAGAATGGCAAACCCCACCATCAGCCTCCATGTGCTAGGCACCAACTGAACCACATGAAGGACTTCACAAAAAAAAGTGTGAAGCGGGAAGCAAACTCCACTAGCATTACCAAATCAGCTGCCCCAGTACCAATAGCATCACCACCGAATGTCATAGACGATGGCCTAATATCGTCATTGTAATTGGACACTCTGGATGACGACCCAACCTCATCATCTCCCCCACTTCCAAAAGAGAAAAAAGAAAATCCTGAACCTCTTGTCATTACAAGGTATGACAGGTGGATGCAATAACTGCTCAACAACGAAAGCAATACTCCAAATAACACATCTGGAAAGTTTACAGACTCCTCCATTTAAACGAATCGAGCATAGCTCCCCGTCAACTGTCATCATAGAAGCAAAATCGATCAACCGTATGTCGAATCAAGTCATACGGCAGTTAATGCCCAAGATTCTCAAAAGATGAAAAGTTGTGACGTAATGCCTCCACTAGAGCGTTGACACTGCGCATCCCATGAAGAAATAGTAGAACGTCAAATCATCATGAAGACGTCCAAATATTCCCAAGGCGTGAAATCATTTCACCGTGGGAATAGGGGCATTTAATGAGGGAAAATTAAACCAGAAGACACTAGGGTGCCACATGACCTCAAACACACCATCAGTCTGGGATTTCCAGAACTGACCAGTTAGACAGGACCCTCAATATACTCACTCTAGGTCACCATACCAATTTGGGTCTTCACGTCCCACATGGTCAATACTCCTAGGGAATAAGCACTATCATGATCCCACTTCTAAAGGCGGTTCGCCTTTTTCTCAAAAGAAAGTATCGTTGCCATAATGGTCCATCGATCTCCGCTTTTCTACCATCTCAACGGAAAAGAAGCCGAGATCTACGCCAGCTGTCATACCGGTATTTAGAGAATTAAGAAAGGCTTGTCAAATGAGTCTTCATCCACTTCTTATATAAATCTAGAGGTTTAAGGTATGTGTTGTATGATATGATTACACTCTTCACTCCGTACTACATTACCTTTCTCTCAGAAACTTTTACTAATTCTCAAATTAGAGGTGTAATGTCGACAGACCCACCCATGGTGTATTATTTTGCAGGAACCAAACCGAGAGTAAGTGAGGTAACCTTCACCGTCGATCACCTCCCTTGTCTTAGAGACCGACGTGTCCGGTGATCCACTTCCAGGCATCATCACAACTAAAATAGATTAGTCACATTTTACAATGTAATTTTTATTTTATTCAATTTAATTTTACAAGTGGAAATTTGAATTATTTTGAAATTAATAAGATATTAATTAATTTTAATTATTTATTAAAAAATTATATATATATTAAAAAAAATTATTCACTAAAACAAAACAACATATTAAGACAACAATTTTAGAAATAATTTGTAAATTGTATCTTTTTAAATTCTTATTGAGACACTCAATTATAATATTCTTATAATATTTATTTAATGAGAAACATTTATATATAATACAAAATGAAAAATTATCTCATATAATATATAATATATTTGTTCTTATAAGTTATTGGGACATGTTTTTATAGGATAATTTTTAATTATTTCAATACTTAATGAATCCAAAAATAGTAATTATTATGACATATTTAGTATCTTTAAAAGTGAATTTTGTTGTAGTGATTTATTTTAAAATTACGAATAAACCAAAATTATGATTAAAGAAAAGTGTGATTAAATTTTAACATTTTGTTAAAATAAATACTTTTATTAAACCAAAGTATATTAAGTTGTGTACATTAAGTTTTATACTTTTACACTAATGTACAATAAATAATTACACTTTTTTAAGTATATTGTAAGTGATATTTTACAATAAAAACTTAAACTTCGATAAATACTCAAGTATTTTTAATATAAACACACTTTTAAACAAAATTTGTGAATAAAAAAAATAATGTGATTAATTTTAACTAATTTTTTAATAAATACTTAAAATTAATTAATATCTTATTAATTTTAAAATAATTTAAATTTCAAAATCATATAATTAAATTAAAAAAATAAAGTTACACTTCAAAATGTGACTAATTCATTATTAGTTGTACCTTTTAAATCATAATTCAAATGTTTACCATTATAATTAAAAATTATAGTTAGAGTTAAAATGACCAAAATATCTTTTTCCTGTTGTTTTTCCAAACAATATAATTTTTGAAATATAATTTTTGTGATTAAATTTTAATTTCCTTCACTTGTTAGCAGATAATGCAAAACTTTTTTTATTTAATTTTAAAAACATATGAAAAGGGTAATTACAGAAACACTACTAGGGTTGTTTGTGTAATTAATATATGGGGTACCCAAGGCTCCTGGCTATATGTGTGTATATTTGCTTCTTAGATATCTTGAGAAACAATGTTTGTTTTCACATCAAGAAATGGAAAATTTGGGAGGGCAAAATCATCATCTTTTGTATTTTTCTGGGGATTCTTTAATGGGTGTGTGTGAATCTATGAATCACAACCAGAGAGAGATGTACAACACAACCAAATATACCTTATGAACACTAGGCACATGCATGCTATATCACTCCCTTCGCAAACCTATAGGTCTATAGTAATATGTGCAAAGGGTCTATATTAATAATTAGGATTAGGTCTATATTAAAATTTAATTACAAAATTTATATTTTAAAAATTAAATTGTTTAGAAAAAATAATAGAAAATAAGAGTATTTTAGTCATTTTAACTCTTTATTATAACTAATATTATGGTGGTAAATATTTTAATCATGATTTAAAAGATACAACTAACACATTTTAAAGTGTAATTTTGAATTTTTTTAATTTAATTTTAGAATTTGAAATTTGAATTATTTTGAAATTAGTAAGATATTAATTAATTTTAAGTATTTATTATAATTAAATATAAATAAAAAATTAAGTATTCACTGAAATAAAAATTAATTATTAGGACGACATTTTTAGAAACAATTTGTAAATTGTGTCCTTTTAAATTCTTATTGAGACACTCAATCATAATATTCTTATAATATTTATTTAATGAGATACTTTTTCTAAAATATATAATAAAAAATAAAAAAAAATATCCTAATAAATATAAAGTAAATATGACAAAATAATTGTCCTTATAAGTTATTGGGACATGTTTCTATGAGACAATTTTTAATTATTTCAATATTTAATGAGTTCCAAAATAGTAAATGTTATGACAGATTTAGCGTCCTGAAAATTGAATTTTTTTTATAGTGATTTATTTCAAAATTATGATTAAACCAAAATTTTGATTAAAAAAAAGTGTGATAAACTTTAACTTCTTTTTTTTTTTTGGCAATAAATACTTTGATTAAACCAAAGTATATTAAGTTGTGTATATTAACTTTTATATTTTTACACTAAATAATTGAACTTTTTATGCATATTGTAAGGATATTTTACAATAAAAACTTAAACTTCAATAAATATTCAAATATTTTTAATATAAACCTAGTTTTAAACAAAAATTATGATTAAAAAAATAATAATTTTTAACAATTTTTTAAATAAATACTTACAATTAATTAATATCTTATTAATTTCATATAAATCTTTTTAAATTTTTAAATTATATAATTAAATTAAAAATTTAAAGTTACACTTTAAAATGCATCTAATCCATTATTATTTGTACCTTTTAAATCATAATTAAAATGTTTAGCCCATAATTAAAAATTATAGTCATGACAAAGAGTTAAAATGACCAAAATATATTTTTTTCCTATTATTTTTCCAAACAATTTAATATTTGGAATATAATTTTTGTGATTAAATTTTAATTTCTTTCACCTATTAGCAGATAATGCAAAACTTGTATATTTTCTTCTTAGACATCGGAGAAACAATGCTTGTTTTCACATTAAGAAATGAAAATTTTGGGAGGCCAAAATCGTCCTCTTTTGCATTTTTTGGGAGATTCTTTAATGGGTGTGTTTGACCTTATGAATCACAACCAGAGAGAGAAACACAATCAGAGAGAGAGACCTTAGGAATCACAACCAGAGAGAGACCTTATCAATCCCAACCACAGAGAGAAAGAGATACAACTAGAGATACCTTATGAACACCAGGCACATGCACTTTATATCACTCCATCTACAAACCTATCGGTCTATAGTAATATATGGAGAGGATCTATAGTAATAATTAGACTTAGTTTTCCCAAATATTAATTACATAAACATTCCTTTGGGCTGTTTGTGTAATTATTAGTTTTTTCTTTATATGTTTTTAAAATTAAATAAAAGAAATTTTTTGGGATTATCCACTCACCAGTGGAAGAAATTAAAATTTAATTACCAAAATTATATTGTTTAGGAAAAATAATAGAAAATAAGGCTATTTTGGTCATATTAACTAGAACTGTAATTTTTAATTATGGTGGTAAATATTTTAATTATGATTGAAAAGGTACAACTAATAATGGATCAGTCAATGGTGAAATCGAAATCCAAATTAGGGTTTCGATTTCGATTTCGAGCTGTAATCGATTTTGATTTTGATTTCAATTGGGGTTTAGGATTTCAATTTTGATTTTAATTGGGGTTTGGGATTTTGATTTCAATTTCAATTGGGGTCTAGGATTTCAATTTTGATTTCGATTGGGGTTTATGATTTTGATTTTGATTGGAGTTTAGGATTTCGATTTAGATTGGGGTTTAGGATTTGATTGCTTGATGATTTCCTAATTGTAGTTTAAGGTTCGTTCTTGATTTCTAAGATAAAATCGTTACCAAACGCGATTTTGTTCCCAGAACCAAAAAAAAAAAATTGTTGTTACCAAACGCGATTCTACTCCCAAGAAAGAAACGGAATTTTCATCCCATCCCATCTCACTATTTGGGATGGGCACAAAATGGTTACCAAACGGGGCCATAATTTCCTTGTTTCTTGTTTTTATTTCACTGCCGCATGACATGTATATAATGCCCTACTTATCAAACCAAGACACTAGTTAATAGGCTTTATTTAAGCCGATCCCTACATGGGTGGACCTACCCAACAATTTTCCCTTCTAACTCATATAGGAAAATGCAGGAAACTTGCTATCTCTCTGCAACTCTCAAACTTCTATCCCAGAGGAAATTTTGTCTTTACATCTGAACCATTCTCATTTGTGTGTTGCAACTTCATATCCAATACATCACAAATCCAATAGTACCACGAATGTGAGTTATTCTTTTCAATTTTCAAATTGTAAACCCATTTATTCTTCAAATTTATCTTGCCTTTAGGAAGTTGTACCAAGTCGTAAGTGTAGTTCTTATGCAAAGAATTCATTTCTTTTTGCATGGATTTACTCCACTCGTTTCTGTTTTCACTCGACAAGGATTCTTCATAGTTTTCTGACTCTTCCCTATCTGTAAGCATCATATACTCATCATACTAATATTTTGAAGAAGTCTTCTGATCCTTGATGGACCTTCTCAACTAATCATCAACTAGAGGAGGTGGAGATGGCTCCTCGTACACTATCTCATCACCGACATGTGCTTCATCGATGGTCTCACGGAACTGCTCTTCCGGTGAATCTGTCACTGGTGCTGGAACTGGATCTATGTTAGCTGGATACTCAGTAGAGGATTTCAATTTTACATCTTTCTCAATATTCTTGATAGTCTGGTCTTCAAGTAGAATCACGTCCCTGCTACGAATCACTCTGTCAACTAGATCCCACAATCTTTAATTAAATTCCTTATGCCCATAGCCCAAGAATATACACTGATTTATCTTGTGATCAACCTTTCATCTTTCGGAACATTAACAAATGTCCAGTATCCAAATACCCTCAAATGCTTGTAGGATATATCTTTTTCGGTCCACATACTTTCTGGGATATCGTCATCCAAAGCAACTGATAGAGACAAATCAATCAAGTCAACTGGGATTCTTATTATCTCATCCCAAAATGATTTCGGCAACTTTGCGTCAAAAAACATACACTTGATTTTTCCACAAATAGTCTGGTTCATACTCTCAGCAACTCCATTATGTTGAAGAGTATTACGCACACTCTCTCAAGCCTAATATCGTATTTCATGCAATATTCCTCAAATGGGCCTCTGTATTCACCACCATTGTCTACATGCACAATCCTGAGTTGCCTTCCAATTTCTCTTTCAACTTCGGTGTAGAAATGCTTAAACACCTCTAATACCTGGTCTGTAGTTTTCAAAGAATAAACAAACACTTTTTGAGAAAAATTATCAACAAATGTAACAAAATATGAAGCACGACCAAGTATTTTATCTTTCGTTAAATAAACATCTATATGCACCAAATCCAAATGATTGTGTCTCCTAGATGGATTAAAGTTATTAAATGCAACTCTAAGTTGTTTATCAGCAAATGTTTTAAGATATGTACCTTTTATACCTGTCAAGAGTTGTTTTTAGGCGTGCATGTGAAACTCTTTTTCACTTAGGTGACCAAGTCGTCGATCTGCATTAACCTCTCCTTTATCCAATCTTCGTTTCATCATATACAAGTTACTTAGTTTATTACCTTTAGCCAACACCAAAGAACCTTTGGTGAGTTTCCACTTTTCTTTACCGAAATGACTATTGTAACCTTCGTCGTCTAGCTTTCCGGTGGAAATCAAATTGATCTGAATATCTGGAATATGTCTGACTGAGAACCAATTTGTAGTTAATACTGGTTTCTAGATAAATATCACTAATGCCAATTGTTATCCTATCATGCAAGGTTTACAAAACCATCTTCATAAAGAGTCACAATATTACCATTAGTAGCAACTGCATTGTTCTTTTAATTTTCTTTGTCAGTTCACTCTTTAGATTGTTTTATTTTCAAGAATCTGTAATCTCAGATCATGTGTCCTGACTTATCACAGTGGAAGCACATGAATTCATTTTTACCTTTCGATCTACCTCTGAATTTTTCAAACCACCCATTATTATGAGGATTCCTGCTTTGGCTTCCCCTTCGTCTTTCTCGATTTTCAGTCACTAGTGCTTGCGCCTCTGTGGATGAGCCCTGTTTTCCATCTACCGTCGAATTATTGAGTGATATCCTGAGCGTTTCCCAATTGTCAGGTAATGTGTTGAGAAGTAGTAATGCATGTACTTTATCTTCCAAAACGAGTTTCATAGTAATCAACTAATTAATAAGACCTTGAAACTTATTCATATCATCAACTATATTTTTCCCATCCCTATAGGCCAAGTGAACAATTCTCTTAATCAAATTAGCCTCATTCAATCTAATTTTTCGCTCGTACTAAGACTAATATTTTCCACAATTCATCAACCTTAGTTTCATCAATAACATGCTGGTACATACTCTAATAAATCCATCAATAAATGTAACCAACTATTTTCGTATGCATTATCTCCCATTGTTCATTACTTTTATCACTTGGTTGACCCGTATTACCTTTTAAAGGCAAATACAAATCCTTACTGTAAAGGATATCTATCAGTCTAGATTTTCAAATAGCATCATTGGCCGATGTCAATTTTACCATGGCCCCACCATTATCTTCCATTTTAAATCATACAAATAAATCTTTCCCCAATAACCTAAAGCTCTTGACACCACTATGTTGGGATAATTCACTAACTACTTAAGACTTTATTTTTCCTCTGTATCTGATTAAAATGGGATTATCAATTTCAACGCCCACAATTATTAACCAAGATAAAAATAAATAACAAATAAAGTAGAAGACACAATTTTTACGTCGAAACCTCAAGGCGAAAAAAAAAACCACGGGACCGAAGTCCGATCTCAACTTCCACTATCATAATAATGATGGGATAATAATCATTTACACCTTCAAGAGAAAAACTCGTGGATCACCACATAACCATCACTGAATCCGGGAGACATAACAAGAAACAATAAACATGGGTTTAGGGAGGAATATCGAATCACCAATTGGAAGAGGGTTACCAAAAATCAAAACTGATGGACATGAAGTACTTGATATTGAGAATAAACCCCTGAAATTTCAGCCCAATCAAAATCTGAATCGCAATTTGATCATCAAGCCGAAATGCAACTCTCTTTATTCTCTTCATTCTCTCTCTATGTTGTCGTGTCACTTTCAAGCACTGTCGCTGGATTGTTCTTGAGGTTTTTAATTCCCTTGTTTCTTGTTTCTATTTCACTGCCGCATGACATGTATATAATGCCCAACTTATCAAACCAAGCCCATTTTCTTCTCACTTAATTTAAATCCAATTGAACTTTGGGTTAGGTCCATCCCCACATGGGTTACCCAACAAAATTTTCCATGTCCCTTCACATTGAATGTAGTAAGGGAAAATGAAGTATTTGGTTTTATTTTTGAAAAAAAAAATTAAATAGAAAAAACTTAAATATTTCTCTTCTTATCTAAATGTTCGATATGTGGAGTTGTTTGTCAATTAATTACAAATTTAAAATGTTATTACTAAAAAATGGGTGGGTTTAGGATAATTCCCAAACCCTTATAATCCAGGAGTGGTATTCCGAGTAGGGATGCAAAAACCGATAGGAAACCAAGAGAAATCGAACCGAATAGTCCGAATTTGAAACAGATTAAATAGTTTGGTTGCGATTTTGGTTTTGAAATTATCAACTGAAGCAATTTTGGTTTGAGGATAATAACCGCGAAACCAAACCACGAAACCAAACCATAAAATCGATATTCTAATTATGGTTAGAAACATTTATTATAATAATTAATAGTTTTGTGGTTTGGTTGGGTTTTTTGGGATTTATATTTTATATTTTAGTTATGTTTGTATTTATATATAAAAAAACAACGGCCACGGTTTCGTGGTTTTGATTTTAGTTTTGGTTTTTTATAAATTTGAAATTTTTTTGTGTTTTTGCAGCTTGGTTCAGTTTTAAATCCGTTTTAAAAAAACAGCAGTTTTGGTTGTGGTTTTGGTTTGATATATATCTAACAGTTTTGGTTTTGATTTTATATGAAATCGGACCGAAACCAAATCACTAACATCTCTACTCTTGTCTTTTAATATAACCAGGAGTACCAATCCCGGCTATTTCGAGAAAAAAAAAACGTGAAGCGGGTGTTGAACTCTCAAATATATGATCTTCATTATTATTATTTCTTTGTAAAGTAAAAGCCGGAGGTTATACCTTCAGCTTTCTTTGACGCATTTTAATATATATGCATAGTTTAGTTTTTGTTTTTTATTTTGTTTGTTTTTTTTTTTTTTTTAAATAAATCCCTAGATCATTCAAATGCATCTTTATTGTATTTTATTTTTTTTTATATACAAAAAGGTATTAAAAGAATTTTATGTTATTTATTTTTACTTCTCCACCTTCTATAAAAGAATTGAATATTTATAACACCCCACGACCACTATCACCCCCACAATTAGTAGATCAATTCTAAATTACTCCACAAGTAATTAATTATTTTTAGATTTTTAAATTATGCAATTTAAATTTTATGTCAAATTGGTACTAAAATATTCATGAAACTTCAAATTGATAATCTAAGTGTTGAACCTAAGCACAACTAATTTTTCATCCAAAATCATTAAAGATCTCATATAAAATAATTTTAGCTCAAACAAAATCATTTAAACTCATGAAAATTATCATTACATGAACCCTAAATTCTAAAATTCAATAGCATAAATAAATAGTTAATTAACTATACCCCCTTTTTTTTTTTTTGCATTAATTGGTGTCTTATTCATTTTAATAATTAACTTTAAATAAATATTAAGTAAAAAATTAATTATGATTAATTGATGTTTAGATATGATTAATTATTGTCGAAATAATCTCGGTATTATAAAATTATTGAAATTAGGTTTATGCCCACGCAATGCTCAGATTTATGAATGCTTAATTTAAACTATTTTAATAAATTTCATATTTTCAATTGAATATTTTATTTTATTTTAAAAGTACAAATTTTCAATAATATTTTAAAATTTTCTCTTTGACATAGGTGTTTGTTGATTGGTGAATATTCTAAGAGTATAAATTTAAAAGTAGGAATAACAACTTTTTTTATTTTTGTTCCAAATTGACCTTTCAGTTAAGTTTTATGTTAATTACTGTTAAATTACATTTATACCCTTTAAAATTTTTAATTGAGATCATTTTATTTTCTATCTAAAACTTAAGGGTCAAGTGTGTATTTTGGACACTATTCATCATCCTCTTCCTCAACCCAAACGATGGCTACCACGTCCCTCACCACACCACACCACCGAGGACCACCACCATCTTCGATATCTCTCTCTTTCTCTCTCTCTCTCTCTCTCTCTCTCTCTATATATATATATATATCTTCTCTCATCTCATCTCTCTGTCTACCCAAACCCACTACTATCTCTCGATCACAATGCCCAATTTTACTTAGGTATATCTTCGCAAATGGTGGTCGGATGGCGAGGCAAATCCAAATCACCTCATCGCTGACAACCACCACCATCTCCGATCTCTCTCTTCTCCCATCTCCTCTCTTTCTCTCTCTACCCAAACTCACTACTCTCTCTATCACAATACCCATTTTTTAGGTAGATCTTCACAAATGATGGTCGGATGGCGAGGTAAGAACCACCCCATCGCCAATGACCACCACCATCTCTAATCTCTCTCCGTGTATCTTTCTCTCTTCTCTCATCTCCTCTATTTTCTCTACCCAAACCACTACTCTCTCTCTCTTTCTCTCACAATACCCTTTTTTTTTTCCTTTTTTTTAGGTAGATCTTCTCAAACGGTGGTCGAATCAAATTCGAACTACCCCATCATGATGGCCACCTCTACCATATCTACCACCACCGTTGTAATCATCACCACCTTCACGATAGTCACTACAGAAACCACCACCTTTATTCATCCCCAAGCTTTGGATCTGTAGATCGGTTGCGTTGGTTCACCATTGGTGCGACGGTGGTGGTGGTCGGATCGATGGTGATAAAAGACGGTGGGCAAAATCCTTCAAGTGTTGAAGGTAAAGATTAGATGTTGTGCAAACAGAAAAAATACAATTTGGCCCCCTACAATTCGAATAATTTACAAATGGATACTATTAAATTAGTTTGAACAAAAAGAAAAAAATACCCTTATTTTTTAACTTGAAATGACCAAAATACCCTTACTTACATGTTGACCTAACAAAAGGGATAATTTGAAATGAAAATCAAATGTCAGGGATGATAGGTGTGATCTACCTATTTATTTCCAAACCGAAATTGTTAGTGTTTTAGAATGTTTATTACGTTTTTAATAAGTTTTAATATATTTTTATTATTTTTATATTAAAATAGGTGTGTGGGGTGAAAAGGTAGAAAAATGGAGTATAAACAATCAAATCGTATCGAGAACGGTGGAAGGACAGTGGAAAACTGAGCAAGGAGCAAGATTCTGAAAAAAAAACCACCGTCGTGACGTCTAGACCTCCGCTGCGGCGGTGAAAATGCAGAGAATGGCTATCTTGTTGAATGTCTACTGCCACAGCGCTGAGATCCACCGTCATGGCATAGAGAATGCAGGATGGTCTCCAAAATCCACCGCCTCGGTGGACATCAAACCGACCTACCACTACCGCAGCGAGAAATCCCACTGCCACGGCGGTCAGCTCTGCACAGTCTTAAGATATTTTATTAGATATTTTACCTATTTAAACCCTTCATCTCCTTCTTTCTTCCGGTGGAATAACCCCCCCCCCCCCCCCCCCCCCAAAAAGGCCTTAGACTATATTTTAGGGTGAGCATGAGAGATTTTGAGGGTGAGCTCTCAACCCGAGGAAGAAAATAAAGGAGAAAGCGAGAGGTGAATAGTTTTAGCGCCAAATCTTCAGATATCGGCTAAGTCGTTCATTTTTTTTCTTTATTTTCTTCATTTTGGTAGTTGTTGAGCATGTTTACGCCATTTTACATTGTATGCATGGTTATGGCCATTGGCTAAACATAGGTTGTTTAGGGATTATTAATAAATTTATGAATACGTTGTTTAGTTGAGTTTGTGTTTCGTTTGCGGTTGTTCTTTGATGTTTGATTGTATTTATCATTCTTGTTTGTTGATTACGCTTAGATTTATATATCAAGAATTCGGGATTTGACAAACCCCGGATTCGGACTAGGGTTAACGAACGTCACGATTCAATAACCCGGGAGGGAATTAGATTGTGTACAATCAATGACATTGGGGCAAGACTCACGTGACCTAAGGTCGTTAAGATATTGAAGGGGACTTCTTCGTTGACACGAAGTCACGTATCCCCCGTCTTACACTCGGGAGAGGTGGCGGGGGAGTTTTAGAACTGAGATTGTCTATAGGGTAAACACAATGCGACGATCCAATAACCTATGAGAGAGTTGGATTGTGCGCAATCAATGACGTTGGGCCGAGACTCACGTGACCTAGGGTCGTTAAGACGTTGAGGGAGACTTCTTCATTGACTCGAAGTCATGTATTCTCTCGTCTTACACTTGGGAGAGGTGGCGGTGAAGTTTTAGAACTGAGATTGTCGATAGGGTAAACACAACGCAACGATCCAATAACCTGATCGGGAGTTGGATTGTGTGCAATCAATGATGTTGGGGCGAGACTCACGTGACTTAGGGTCGTTAAAACATTGAGGGGAACTTCTTCGTTGACAAGAAATCGCGTATTCCCTCGTCTTATACTCAGGAGAGATAGCGAGGAAGTTTACGAACTGAAATTGCCGGATAAGTAGAACGCCATTAACGTAAACTAAAATGAGACCAAACATGTTTTTGTAAACAAAAGTTAATCCCTAGGCAATATTTTCCCTAAACATCTCATAATAGTATTAGTATAGTTAATTTAATTAGATTAATTAACTTAGTATTAGTATTATTAATTTTAAACACATTTATTTTTGCCTAGATAAAGTTAGGTCATGATAAACGCGGTACTCAATAATAGTCAAGACCAATCCCTGTGGACACGATACCCTTACTCTCCCACCTTTATTAAAACTTAACCTCGTATACTTGAGAGTGGAAGTAGTGGCGTATTTACGCGCTACCAAATTTTTGGCGCCGTTGCCGGGGATTAGTTTGTCAAATACAGTTTTCAGCGATCACCACCAAGTTTTTGGTAACAATTGTCAGGGATTATGTTTTAGATTATTGTTGATATTGTGAGTAAATAACTTGATTTTAATTTAGGCATTTTTTAGTGTTTATAATTTTTGTTTTGTAGTTTTGTTTTTGTTTTCCCATAGGGTGCTTGAAGATGTTAGATCGACAAGTACTCTTGCGTTTCTTTCATTGCAACATCTCTCCAGTCTTGAGGGTATGTGTCGGGCCAAGAACAATAAACCAAGCGCTTCTTGGGAGGCAACCCAAGGCAAGAATAAGTTAAATCCGTCACTGCCGACTTAATTTGGAGGCGAGATTCTCTTGCCTCCCAAGTATGTGTTCTAAACCCCTGTCTTCATTATCGGGCTATAAACTGTCATTGGGATCGCTAATAGAGTTATTGTTATCATTGTTTGTTTAAGTCAGGTGTGATGTGTTAGTATAGTATTATATGTTTAGTTGTAGTTTATGTTTTATTTTTCGTGTGCATGCTTATTTAGGATTAGTTTGTTTAGTTTAGTTGTTGTTTTATGCTGAATTTTGACACCATCTGGGCCTTTACCCGATGATGAGTCTGTCCCCTGATTGTTTATTGAGGTCGAGCATAAAGATCTTTCATGTGTGTTACGTGTGCTTAACATATCGTCTTAGTAAAAGTTATTGTAGATCCTAAATGCACGAGCACGTAAACTCAATATAGCACTATCTAATTGATTTGAAACCAATTATCCTTCAATCAATTTCATGACAATAGGGATTCTAGAACTTGATTTGGGGGAAATTCAAGGTGAAATCCTAGACGAGGTTGTATAGGAGATATGATTTAGGCATTCATTTGATCGCTTAAGCCTTTTGAAGCCTACCATGCAATATCATTATCCCTCGTTACCTTGTCGAAGCCTAAATGTCGATTCAATTCTGAACATATAAACAAATACCCTAGACAGTTGATTTTTGTCCAAACCTATATCGCCAAATTAAAAGCACATTTGAGTGAATCAAGTTAGCATTCATATATGCTACTTAATGTGAGCGGTTGGGTTTTGGGCGAACTTCGGATTGGTTCGGTATTAGTGTATTCATTTGTCATTTTCTTAATCATTTTTGCACACTCCTTAAACTGTAAAAATTCGAATACGTTTGAGGGTGTGTTACTTAATCACTTTTTGTACACTCCTTAAATTGTAGAAATTCGAATAAGTTTAGGGGTGTTGAAAAAAAAATTACGTTTCTTTTGACAAGTGAATACGTTGGTCTAAAATGATTGTTTGGAATTGTTTACAATTTTTCTATGGGGGGTTCGAGTGTGAGAGTGCCAGCGAGGTGCCTTGGGTAATATTAAGTTAACGACGTTGACCCATTTTCTATTCAAATTTAGCCTTAGCCATTTTCCAAAAATCAATTCAAGCCCTATTGATCTTTTTGAACCTCCGAGCCTACATTAGTGGAGAATAGAACCCGGATCAAGCATATGGATTCCCTATATCTTAAAGGTTTTAGTCATGAACTATATTGAGGGATAATCTCATCTAATCAATAGATAGTTGTATATTTGAGTTTAATCACACACACACTTAAACAGGATCTAGAATGGCGCTTACTATTTTTTAACGTTAAAATTCTAGAACACCACATGGTGTGATTTATACTTGAACTTGATAGGATTGGGAGCCGATGAGGGAAAATTTGTTTGGCCGATAGATGATAATCAAAACTTACACATTTTTGTTTTTAGTGTTTTTCGTTTTTCGTTTTCAAATTCGTAATTAGTTTTTATATTTTCTCGTATTGTATGGGTGTTTTGCTCGAGGACTAGTAAAATTCCAAGTTTGGGGGTATTTGATAGGTGTGATCTACCTATCTATTTTCAAACCGAAATTATTAGTTTTTTAGTACGTTTATTACATTTTTAATAAGTTTTAATATGTTTTTATTCCTTTTGTATTAAAATAGGTGTGTGGGGTGAAAAGGTAGGAAAACAGAGCATAAACGATCAAATCTATCGAGAACGGTGGAAAAATGAGCAAGGAGGCAAGATTCTGAAAGAAGCCCACCACCGCGGCGTCCAAACCTCCGCCGTGGCGGTGAAAATATAGAGAATCGGTTGTTGTTGAGCATGTTTACGCCATTTTACATTGTATACATGGTTATGGCCATTGGCTAAACATAGGTTGTTTAGGGATTATTAATAAATTTAGGAATATGTTGTTTAGTTGAGTTTGTG
This sequence comes from Eucommia ulmoides, assembly GCA_016647705.1. Lineage (NCBI taxonomy): Eukaryota > Viridiplantae > Streptophyta > Magnoliopsida > Garryales > Eucommiaceae > Eucommia > Eucommia ulmoides. The sequence goes on along the minus strand of CM028335.1, from coordinate 16,480,308 downwards.
TTTCGTTTGCGGTTGTTCTTCGATGTTTGATTGTGTTTATCATTCTTGTTTGTTGATTATGCTTAGATTTATATATCGTGAATTCGGGGTTTGACAAATCCCGGATTCAGACTAGGATTAACGAACGTCACGATCCAATAACTCGGGAGGGAATTAGATTGTGTACAATCGATGACGTTGGGGCAAGACTCACGCTGTCACACCCCACCCCGGACACCCTTCATGTGAGGCCGGCATGACGTCGATATGACATCACCTATCTGACTAATCAACCACAATACGACAATATATAAATTTTTTCATCTATATCACATATTCACGATTCCATCTGATAGGGATACACCGTCCCAATTATAAAAACAACAAAACTAATCCCATGAATCTCACTTAGATTCATCTCTGACACCTCGTCTCAAAATTTCTCTCAATTGACTCTATCGCGAGATCCGCATAACTCTATCTAACGTCAGTAGGAAACCGACCGACTCCTAGCCATTTCACCTACGAGTGTACTGCCTCCTTAGTAAAATATTTTTATAATAATAATAATTTATTCTGCAACATCTAAATAGATCAAGCTTAAATATGTAAACATCACATAGCTCATAAAAGTTTTCATAATATTAGCAGTGAGAATAAAGCACTATATATAAGTTCCATGCAAAATCATTTAGTATAAGAATCATGCCAATCATCATAATAAATAATAAATCACCCAGTATAAGCAAAATACCACATCTCAAAACATCCTCTCAAACACACACACACGCTGGCCAGCCCTAGTGATCGTTTTAACCTCACGATCGGGAGTTTGCAACGGTACCATACCATCCGTAGGATATGCCTTCCTACGAACACCCATCACTCCGCCGAAGCGGATAATCACTACGCAGTATAAACATTTAACATCACTTTGCTGAAACAGATAAACATCACTCCGCCGAAGCGGATAACATCACTCCGCCGAAGCAGATAACCTCACTCTACCAAACAGATAAACACTATGGCATCGTCAAATCAAATACAGTATCATCGAATCATAACTCAATAAATATCGTCTACTCAATATCGTCACATCACCACATCTATCTCTTTTTCTCAAAACCAACTTTTAAGTCCAAAAATCATATTCCACACTTTCTTTTAAAGAAAACGTCTAATTTTATCAAAACCACTTTTACACCCTTCATTTTTAGAAAACCAGGCATTCTTAGAAAAACAAGTATCCTCTATTCTCTTTTAAAAACACCGTCTGATTTCACCAAATCCAACAAAAATTCATTTTCAACTTTATTTCGAAAACCATCGGAATCTTCCGAAAATCCAGTTTACCAACTCACTCAAATCATGCTTGATTCATATCATTTATAAATTCATACAGTTTAAATAAACACATATTTTATCATATATATACCTAGAAAAATAGTTTGACAAGAAGACAGTACACTCAACTCGTTATCCTCTCTCCCAAACCTTTACTGACCATACTCTATCGGGACACCGGTGCCTGCGAACCTAATAGTGACAGAGGCTAAATTAATATCTTATCTAAAACATCTGAATCACGCAATGCAGACCCTATATTCCGAATCATTACTATTTTATGTACCACGTATTTAAAATTAATTAATCATTAGGAAATTGTTACGATTTTAGGATTTGTAGCGCTAAATAAAATTTAATTTAATAAAAATTAATAATCAATTGAAATTTCACATGTTTCTGAGTCGTTTGGCGACCACGAGGTAGGTTTTTTATTTTCAGCGGGGTGATTTGTGTAATTCCCCCCCCCCCCTTTTTTTTTCCTTCTGTTTTTTTTTTTTTTTTCTTTGTTTCCTATTCCGTTCCCAACCATCCCCTCTCTCCTTTGTTTCTGTTTCTGATGTTGGCCAGTTGTCCCTCTCTTCCGAAATTTGTCGACGACACACCCACAAGGCTCATCAACGATCGACCAGCACACCCACACCCCATCGATTCTCACACCCACAGCTACACAGTCGGCCCACGTCCGATGGCCGACCACGCCTACATAGTAACACCCACACACAAGCGACCATCGTCTTTACACACACAACCAACGGACACCATGGACAGAGCACCCACCACCAGAATAGCACGCAGACACGCACACACACACCCCGTCATCAAGCAGAGTACGCACATGCACCACGTCGACGATATCATCGGACCGAACGGAAAAAGCCCCCACACAAACGCCAACCACACCCCGCCAGCGCCGAACCTGGCTGCTCCTCTCTCTCTCTTCTTCCTCTGTTTTCTTCTCTCTTTGATTTTCAGATTTGATGAGATTTTCTTTGATCATTACACATGAAGATATATATATATTGCATGTAATTAGTGGGTTCAATTCATCCAAACGCGCCACATCACTGCTCACTCTCTCTCTTTCCCCTGCCGGCGGTTGCTCATCCGATCACATATGGTTATATATATATAATAAACTTTTTAATTAATTACTATTTCCTCCCCCAACTTTCTTTAAATCTTAATTTTAATCAATTTCAACTTTTTAAAAGTTTCTAAGATTTGCAATTTCACCCCTTTAAGTTTTAATTAAAAGTTAAATGTCAATTTACCTCCCTAAGTTGGGATTTAATGTTTCTAGATTTTCAATTTGATCCAATTTCATTCCTAATTTTTCATAATTACTCTAAAATACAACTAAAATGACGTACGTGTTAATTCGGGGTCTTACACACGCGACCTAAGGTCGTTAAGACATTGAGGGGGACTTCTTCGTTGACACGAAGTCGTGTATTCTCTCGTCTTACACTCGGGAAAGGTGGCGGAAAAGTTTTAGAACTAAGATTGTCGATAGGGTAAACACAACGCAACAATCTAATAACCCGGGAGAGAGTTGAATTGTGCACAATCAATGATGTTGGGGCGAAACTCACGTGACCTAGGATTGTTAAGACGTTGAGGGGGGACTTCTTCGTTGACTCGAAGTCATGTATTCCCCCGTCTTACACTCAGGAGAGGTGGCAGTGGAGTTTTAGAACTGAGATTGTCGATAGGGTAAACACAACGCGACGATCCAATAACCCGGTCGGGAGTTGGATTGTGTGCAATCAATGATGTTGGGGCGAGACTCACGTGACCTAGGGTGGTTAAGACCTTGAGGAGGACTTCTTCGTTGATGCGAAGTCGCGTATTCCTTCGTGTTACACTCGGGAGAGGTGACGGGAGAGTTTACGAACTCAGATTGTTGGATAAGTCGAACGTTGTTAACATAAACTAAAACGAGATTGAACACGTATTCGTAAACGAAACTAATCTATAGACAATCTATTCTCTCAAAACTATCTCAATATTAATATTAGTATAGTTAAATTAGTATTTTAGTATTAATATTAAATTATATTTCATTTTTAGCGCCTAGATAAAATTAGGTTATGATAATCACGGTAGTTGATAGTAATCTCAACCAATCTATGTGGATACGATACCCGACCGAAAGATCCATATACTAAAACTTAATCCGTACGTTTGTGATGAAAGTGGCAACGCTTAATTGAGGCCACCAAGGGATTAAATGTGTCAACTTCTAAATACGAGGGGCCAATTAAATACCCGAGCCATTTATCAGAAACCAAAAAGATCATTATCCTTTAAAAGTAAAAGAATTGTTAAAAGAATGTGCAAAGATTGCATTATATTATTAAATTATTATAGAGAATGTGTTGTAAACATAAGTTTAGAAAAGAAAAGAGAATTAAGAAGAAGAAGGTAATAATTAAATTTAGTAACTAATTAAAAATAAAAAGGAAAAAATATGATTATATATTGCATACAATCAGTTATATATAATAAAAAATATATATAATTTAGACAAATCATTCACATAATTTTTTTTAAACAATCTATATAATACTAAAAACGGAAGCTAAACCCTCAAATGAACCACAACTCAAATTGGACCCTCTCTAATCTCCTAGCTCTAACAAAATTAAAGGTCAAATCATTTCTTCCCCTTACCCTAATTGTCAGTCGGCCCCTTCCCCATTCTCCATACCGCTCTATCCATCCGACTCTCTCAATATCGATTTTTTTTCTCCTCTGCCACCGTTGTCCTCTTCCTCGCCACCATCACTGCTGCTCTCTTCCTCACTTCACGGTCATCGTCGTTTGCCTCCATGGCCACCAATTCTGAACCCTCTTTCTCTCCTATCAACCCACATCCGCCACCTCTTATCTCACTGTTGAATCTGGCTACATCAGACCTTTATTTGAATAGATCCAGCAGCTTTGGCCACGGAGAGAAAGAGACATATGGTGCTGACGGTGCAGCGATGGTGTGGTAAAGATGGCACAGGAAGGGGTTTTGAATTACAGAGGATTCGATCGATCAATTGAAGAGTAAACTGCAGAGGTTTTAATCGATCTTTAATCCAGGCTTCCTATGGATCTACATTTATTTTGGAAGGATTTGGGTTTCAGACATAGGCATAGCCGGAGATTTCTACATTTGTTTTGGAAAGATTTGGGTTTCATACATAGGCATAGTCGGAGATTCCACTCGCAACGATGATGGTGTTCTATCTGTTTAAGCTTCTTCATTGTCATAGCCGTCGATTCATCCCCGTCCACCACCCTGAAGCCACAGGTTATTATCTCTCTCTATATATATCCTCCGCTTGTATCCGTGAATACCCAAATCAGAACTCAGTGTAAATATAAGTTTGTTTTGTATAGAAATGTCCTTGATTTGTTTGTGTTTAACTTTGAATTATACGGTATCTTACAACGATTTTTGTAAACCTGCCACATTTTTTTCCTCATTTGTACATTTCTTTGCAAAAAAAATTTAGGTTTCTTTACATGTATATATCTACCATGTTTTAGCCTTATTTCCATGTTTCTTGATTGGTTTTGGGCTTCACTCTTCCTAAACCTGCACCACTTCGTGCAGTACTACTTGGATGAACATATGAACGGGACGGTGCAGTCATTTGAGTATGAGAGAGAGACAGAGAGAGAGAGAGGAAGTTCTGAGGTAATTTCTTTTTTGCATCTGTATTTTTTTGTTTCTCGATTAATGTTCTATTTTTGGCACCTAAATCGTTCATTTCTCTATTTTCCTTTTCTATTCACAGATTGCATTGGTAATTTTGATTAGAACATTTTTTTTTAGATTTAAGAATCTGGTGCAAATCGGTATTTGTTGTTGATAAAAGTTAACCAAAAGACACCGTCGTTGCCATTCGTTGCGGTGGATGATGAGATTTTTTTCTCTAATTTTGTTGTAATTTTCAATGATGGATGCAACTATGAATGATCTATGTGAAAAATTACATTCATTGATGTGATTTCTTTTTGTTTTATGCTGGTAAGTAATCTATGTCTTCTGTTAGATTGACGGTGCCGCCGACTCTGATTATTTTTTTAAAAAAAATTATCCATATGCCCAATAAGTTTTTATATTTTTTGTTTTTACAGGTTCAAATCAAAGAAGTTAAAGTTGACTTTTATTAGTGAAGACAAAATTGGAGTCGTAAAGAAAATAATTCAGAGTTATTTCCCATTTTAAATTACAAAGTTCTTTTTCTATTTTTATTTGTTTGATTTTTTTTTTTTCTATGCTTAATTGTGGCATTATTGGAATAGCTAAATATCGACATTATGGAATATTGATTGTGTTGTACTTATAATATATATTATTAGTTGGTAATGTTATTTAAATATTATTTTTTGTTGATATTTTAACAAAATAGGTGTAGAATATTATATAAACAGAAAAAAAAATATTTATGTCTTTTTTTTTAACGTTACATATTTTTTTAAAGACACAGGTCATACGCATTTTTTATTTTATATAAAAACTCAAATTAGGGTTAGCTGCCTAATACTGTTTCATTTTCATTTCAGTAGGACCCTTTCTTCCACTCTCATCCGCCATCGCCTTGCCACCTCTACCTCCAGTCCACCACGCCACCAAACAATCGGCAATGCCGTTGCGATGGCATCGACGACATCTTCGCCTCACCATCCTCGCGTTTGATCTTTTCCTCTCTCCTCTCTCATTTCTCTTCCGCCATGTCTCTCTCTACCATACGCACCAATACCCCGTTGTACACCTATGAACAACATCGTCGTAGAGCCATCATCACCACGCTATCGCCATCACAGACCCGTCTTCATTGCGCATCGCCGTCACAGAGCCCGTTCTAACTATCCTCTCACTCCCAGGTAATGAGGTTGCATCACTCTTCAACCATCTCTCTCTCTATCAACCCCTCTTTCTCCCTCTTTGTTTTTTAATTTTTGGTTTGATTGAATTTCAAAACCCTATATTTTCAAATAGAGAAGTTGATTATCTCTCTTTTGATTCTCAATTTCACCAAACCCCCAAATATTCTTCAAAGTTAGGGCAAGAATTTTGGGATTTGAGGTTCAAATATGTGATATACATTTAAGCATTGAGTTTGAGGTTCAATTATCTTTATTGTATGTTCAGATTTGGAAATTTGGTATTAGATTTGTATGTATATGTATGCGATTGAGAATTTCACTTTAGATTTATCTAGATTGTATGTCTAGATCTGAAAATTCACTCAACGTTCTCTATTCCCCAAATAATGCACTCCACGCACTCTATTTCCCCAGTCAGTCGTATTTTCCGTCACCATTCAATTATGTATGGCTTGACATTTTATGTTTCTCTGTTTCTTCTAGGTTCTTCATCGTCTATGCATGCGCCATGAGCAGTTCATTGCGTTGTGACGTTATTTACAATTCTTCTAGCAATTCATTTTGTGGCTTCATCTATTGCTAAATTCACAGTTGCTGCCATCCATCGCCAAATTGGAAGTTGTCGTTCATCTCTGCTAGCATATCGGAAGGTAAAAGTCCATTTTTTAATTTGGAGTTGAAGCTACTTAAGGTACTCGATGAATTCAAAGTTGTTAGACTATTGCTATAACATTGTTCAATCTTTTTATATTTTGAATGTTCTTTTGTGTGTGTTTTTTCTGCAAAAATTTTTGTTCTCCCACAAATTACATTCTAATCTTGGAGTTTGTTATATTGAAATTTATATTGTTTTTGTTTTTTGTTTTTTTCAATTCTAAGAGAAGTGAGAACAAAATTTACTTTTGTGTTATGAAATGAAATAGGTAAAGAAATTACTTTTGGGGAGTTCTAGGTTAAGAAATTAGTTAGGGTATTTTTTTACAAATTTGCTTAGTTGTTCTCTATGTTTTACCATTCTAAACAGTGTTTTTGTTTTATATATTTTCTAACTTTGTTTATATTTTTCAAGTTTTAAATATCATTGTTCACCGTCCCTACCTTCTGACAATAAATGTAAAGATCCATTTTCTAATTTATATATTTGAATTCCTATTATGTTTATGTTTATTTGATAAAAATGAAGATTGTATTCCTGTTTTTGTATTGCGGTAGTCTTTAATTCAGTTGTTGTAGATTTGGTCATTATTTTCATCCCATGTTTGTATTACATTTTGACCTGTGAATAGGCATAACATTGAAGATTTGGCCACTATTTTCCAGAAAGTAAAAAAGATGCATGTATCAGGGCTGTTCTGATTTACATTGTGATGAAGAATGGGAAAAGGACTGTACTAGACAATATACACGGTGAGACAAACTTTTGTTTGTTCTGTTTCCAATATCTTGATTTTTATATCAAAATTCGTGGTACATAATATAATTGTTCCTAGATTTTGTTGTCCTAATTTTATGTTTTTATTTCAGTTTTTTTGGAAGAAAGAGAGGAAACAAATGTAGCTTATTTTTTATTTCTTTAAATAGTAAAGGTATTTATGGATGCACACCTAGAGTTGTCCATGACGGTTGATGGGAAAAAAAAATTATTATTATATTTTATTTTAATTTTTTTTAAATTTATTTTTTATTTTTTAAATTCTTTTTTTTTTTTTTTTTTTTTTTTTAAATTGGTAGGCTATGATTTACAGGATAGATCTCTCTCTCTCTCTCTCTTTTTTTTTTTTTTTTTTATGGCGCAGAAAAAGATAAATATTTATATTCTTGATCATAGGTATAACAGTCAAAAGAGGTTGGTCTATTCAACATAATCAGTGGATGTTTGTGAAAATGGTGATTGATATTTTGATTTCAATTCACAGAGGTTGAATTTGCAAAAGCTCTTTTCAATTTTCTGTCACTTTCCTGGTAAGAAACAAGTGCGACTTTTATGTCTCTAAAATTTAATGTTATTGGTGTGCTATTATTGCTCAAAAATTTATTTTTGTTCCATTCCAGATTTGTAGAACTATTTTATGGGAGACAAAGCAATGGAAATGTTGGAATTTCAAGTTTATTTTAAAATTAAATTTTGAGAATAAGTCAGTGAATTTTTATTTATATTTTTTGTTCTTAGATTAAGAGATACATTGTGTATTTAGGTTCATTTGAAAATCATGCGATATAAAAGCCTATCATGCAATGTGATATTTCTAAATTCGGTTATATATATTACACAATGTGGAAACAAAAGTGTCAAAATAACATACACCATTTTCTTCTAGGCAATGGGCTCTAATGTCGTCGTTAATTTTTAATTTTTGGTTGTACATGTCAGTGTGTTAGTGATTGATTTTATTAAGTTTATATGTTGTGTTTGTTGTGTTGGTTATTGTTGTTTGTATTCGAAAACATGATATTTGAATTATGTGCATTTGAAAACACGATATTTGAGAAAGTTGTAAAAACAGATATGATTTTGTCAATTTTCTTTAAAAATATTTTACCACGCAGCCTTAATTACTTTTTAGTGTCCATTTAGAAATAGTATCATTATTAATTGTATTGTTATTGTCTTTATTCTAAACTATAAGGTTTGAATTTGAGAGTTATAAATAAATAAGTTTTTTTTTAAAAAAATTATCATGTATCTTTTACCAAGTTATTATAGTTCATTTGAAAACAATTGTCAATTATTGATTATGTTGATTATTCGTTGCAATTATTCGAAAATATGAATCAGTAAATTGATAATGTTATATAAAAAAATTGAATTTTGTCAATATTGTTTTTTTTAAAAAAAAAAAAAATTATCCAGTATTCTTTGCATCGATTGCGGGTTTCTGATTTCTAAATTCATGAATGTAAATTTTGTTGATTTCTTCTTCGCTGTATTGTTCATTTGTGCTCAATCAATTGTCATTTTCAATATTAAATTAAATATTAATTTAACAATGAAAAAATTAAAACCTGTGTGTTGGCCCAGTGATCTATCCAAGAGGGGGATGAATTGAGTAGTTATAAAATTTATAGCAAATTATCAACTTATAATACTTTGAAAATTCAAATAATTAATTAATCTTAAATCAATTATTTATCTTAATATCGCAGCGAATAAGTATTATTAACTAGGTGTACACGCAAACAATAGAAATTAAATAAAGTAGCACACAAGGATATATCTTGGTTCACCAAGTTACTCTTGGTTAATTCAATCCTCCGAGCTCTACGGAGATTCGCACCCACTCAACTCAAGATTTCTTTCCTAGGTAAGAACCAAACCCTTACACTGATTCTTTTCACAGGCTTAGAATCAATCTTTACAATTCTTTTTCACAGACTCAGGAATAACCTTATTTTTTTCTCAGACTCAAGACTAACCTAATCCTTTCACAGGTTAAGGATTATTTTAAACCTTAAGCTAAGAATCAAACCTTACAATCACTTCAAGTATCTTTTTTCCCGATAAGGATTGAACCGTTACAAAGGGAAATGGGTAATGGGTTGGTTCGGTTAATTTGCAAAGAAGAAGGGATGGTGATATTTTGCACCCTTAAATTTTAGATAAAAAATAAAATGATCCTTATTAAAAAAAATAAAAATTAAAATTAAAGGGTATAAATGTAATTTAATAGTAATTAATAGAAAACTTAACTGATGAGTCAATTTGGAAAGAAAATAAAATATTAAGGACTTAATGTGTCGACATCCAAATATCATGGACCAATTAAGCACCCGAGTCATTATTAAGGGACCAAGAAGGTCATTTCCAAATTAACAAACATCCAAACCGGTCCAGAGAAAAAGTACAAAAGATCTCACTTGTCCGGTCCGACCCGCCGGTTCGTGAGAAAGTCCTTAAAATAGAAAATGAGATGCCCTCTGGTTTGTTCAACGCCAAAGCAGGCAGACAGAGAGAGAGAAGGGAAGAAGAGACTGAAGAAAAATCGGCATGGATTCCTCGGCTCGGAGAACTAGCGGAGGCCTCCTGGAGGGGTTCTACAGGGTTATCATGCGACGGAACTCCGTCTACGTTACATTCGTCATCGCCGGCGCTTTCCTCGGCGAACGGGTACGGTTAGGGTTAAGGGGTTGGGATGCAATTCTTACTGTGATTAGCCTTCGTGATTCTCTATTTCTTACTCATAATTTTGACTGATCTATTGAATCAGTAGTATATCTTTCGCGATTGAAATGTGATTCATTTGTTTGGAATAAGTGACTGAGAAATAGATCACGCGATCCACCCAGTCAATTTCTTTTGTGTTTCTATTCAAAAACATGATTGAATCTCCTTGATTTCCAATCTTGAAGCGCGGATAGTTTTAGTCGTTTAGGGTAATGAAATGATGCTCTATGTTCATCTTGAAAATGAAGTTTTAAAGCGTTATGACTCTTGAGAATAGGATTATCAATGTTTTTCTTTTGTGCAGGCGGTAGACTATGGGGTTCATAAGCTCTGGGAGTACAATAATGTTGGGGTAATAACCTTTACTAGATTTTTATAATTTGCTTGATTTGACATATGCTGCTTTGCACTTCTATATGATTTTAGATGGGTTGCAAGTTTCAAATCTCATTTGTTGTTTGTGAAATGAAATTTCATGATGGTTGAGGGAAAGGGCAGCATTGAAAGTTGGATTAATATATGGGTGTTCTCTATCTATTTATTAAAGGATCATTCATGAGATTGTCCATTCTACTAAATTACCGAAAATTGGAGAAGGAAAAGCAAAGAAAAACACATAATGGTTAACAGTGTTAAGCTATTTATTGTTTGCATGGTGCCTAGCTCTTGGAGCTATTTGTATGGATAGAAATTGTTCGGTTTATCCCATATCAGATGTGAAAGGAGCTGGTGGTCAGATTATAAGTGTGAAGGAAAGTCTCACCTCATGAGCTAGCTTTTGGGGTTGAGAGAGACCCAAGATCACGCATTATTTATAACTCATCTGGTCCAATAGCCACAAAGGGAGAGATTGTTCGAGTGTTAGATGCCAAAGGACCGATGTGTGAGGGGGAGATTGTTGGGTTTATTCTACATCGGATGTGGAAGGAGCTGGTGGTTAGGTTATAAGTGTGAGAGAAAGTCTCACTTCATGTGCTAACGTTTATGGTTAAGAGAGACTCAAGACTACTCTACACTGGTATCAGAGTCCAGGTTACAACAAACAACTCTAGCCAAATAGCCACAAAGGGAAAGACTGGTTGAGGGTTAGCCGATCAAAGGCCCGGTGTGAAGGAGAGATTATTAGGTTTATCCCGCATTGGATGTTGGAAAGACTGGTGGTCAAATTATAAGTGTGAGAGAAAATCTCACCTCATGAATTAACTTTTAGGATTGAGAGAAACCCAAGACCACTTTACACTGTTATCGGAACTCAAGTTACAACAACTCTAACCCAATAGCTACAAAAGGAGAGACTAGTCGAGGGTTAGCAGACCAAAGGCCTGATGTGTGAGGGAGAAATTGTTGGGTTAATCCCGCATCTAATGTGAAAAGGATTGGTGATCAAGTTATAAGTGTGAGGGAAATCATCACCTCATAAATTAGTTTTTGAGGTTGAGAGAGACCCAAGACCATCCTACACTGGTATTAGTGCTCAGGTTACAACAACTCTAACCCAATAGCCATAAAGGGAGAGATTGGTCGAGGGTTGGCCGACCAAAGGCCTGATGTGTAAAGGAGAGATTGTTGGGTTTAACCCACATCGGATGTGGAAAGTGTTGGTGGTCAGGGTCTAAGTGTGAGGGAAAACCTTATATTTTGAGCTAGATTTTGGGATCGAAATGACAAACTGTCACAATCAGTTTATCCAGTAGTGAAATGCTGGAATAATACTCATTGGGAGTATTTAGGGTTTTGATTCATGTATTTCTTCAGGGAAATAAATGTTGTACCAAGTATTGTACTTGTATCATCAGATACCGGTGAGCATAGACTATAGTTTTATAGTGAAATAATCTTAGGGTGTGTTTGGGCGAAGGATTTTTTTGAGAGGATTGGATTTTAATAAGGGATTTCTGAAATTCATATTTTTAAATTCCTTGTTTGGCTATTTCAGAAAGGAATTTGTAAAATTCTTTAAAATCTCGAAATACGATTTGAAGAGGATAATAAACATCTCCAAGTACCTCTTGAAGAGCGGTTCTTGGTGAATCCTTCCAAATGAGGTATTTCTCTCCTTCCTGAGGTGAAATTGCGTTAACAAAATTTCAATTTGTAAAATGTATCCAAACAACGAATTTGCAACTAATGGGATTTTAAAATTCAAAATTTTACAATCTCATCATTCTTTAATTACACGAATTAATCAAATTCTTTACCCAACAACATGCCTAGATTAGTCTTAGTGAAGCGCTTGGACTCAATTTTCATAAGGGACTCTAGTGGAGTATGACCTGTGAGGGGGTATCGGGATGAAGTTCATGCGTGATAATCATTTCATTCATGTGTCTGATTATCGTGTACTTTATTCAATTAAAGCCTCAATTTTGATTCATCAACTGAATGCTTTTAAAGGGCTCAATGCACTCCTCTCACACACAATGACTTTTTTCTTGTATTAACTTGAGTGGTTGTGGTTTAGGCCCTGTTTGTTTAGGTGGCGTTTGGTTAGTGTTTCTGCTTTTCTGTTTCTGTTTCCAATAAACTGAGATGGGAATTTTGTTTCTGTTATGTAGTATTTTGAGAACATAAACATGTTTGATAACTACCATTGTCTTGAAATTGTTTGAAATTGTTTCTTTTAATTTATGAGAATAAAAACAAGAAACATGTTTGGTTGCAATTTTTTTTTTTTAATTTTAAATGTATGGTGGCCGGCATGATGGTTGTGGCTGGCCGGGTGATGGTGGCCAAGCAGGGTGGTAGTGGCCCGAAAGGAGCATGTTGCAAGAACGTAGGTGAGTGAGTTGCATAGGAGGGGCATGCCCAAAGGGCAGCAACAGTAGTGTAGTTCCAGGTGCCGTCGCTAGATTGAGATCTGCAGGGTGGCGGGGACTTCGATTACCTTGTATCAAGTGAAGAGAAGGGGGTGGTAGGCTTACTAGGGCTCAACCCTACAATAACTCCATTATGAGCGATACATTTTAACCAATTAAATTATAAGCCCCTACGAAACTCTACATGCAATTCGCTCACTTCGGGAAGAGCGGACGGAAAGAGGTGGTGGTGGCTGATGGGATGATAGTGAGAATAGTTTTGCAAAAGTGAATAGAAATCAACATTTTTTTTTCAGATTCTCAAGGAATTCAGGAAATAGTCCTAAATTACTCCCAAAATTTTAGGAACAGAAACGTGTTTACCAAATGAGTTTTTGTACATTAATCCCGAAATTTTGAGAGCAGAAACAGAAATCAGGAAACAAAAACAGTAACCAAACGGGACCTTAGTGTTTTTGTTCCCAAAAAAGCGGGAGCAGACAGAAATATGGGAAAAAAATCTTCTGTTGTTTTTTTTCCCTGCACCCAGGGAACATTTTTTTGCTTTCAGATTTCTGTTGCTGTTCCAAATTTTCTGCGAATGTAACAGAAACCTAAACAAACGCTGCCTTGATATTTCTGTTTACTTCTATTTTTTATTTTTTATTTGAGTATTTCTCTGATTGAAATCTGACTCCAATTTTTTTTAACAGAAACGATATGAAGACATTTCGGTGTTGGGTACAAGGCCATCGGAGTGATGAATCATCAAAACATTCTATTCTTTATGCTTTGAAATTTGATAGTGACCGAGTTGTGGTACAAATAAAATCAGCTTTTCTGTATCATTGTTACAATTGGTATTTTTTTCAGTGAAATCTTTTGATGAACTTTGTCTGAAACTGAATTCTCTGTTTAAGCAAACAGCGAGGTTAAATTTGCATCATGATAATCAAATTTCAATTTATTTATATCATTTTGTCATATGATGCTTTGTTTTTTTTTTCCCTGATTGAGTTGCATGTAGTGACCATAGTTATGCAGTGATAAAGAAATATGTTCTTGTTTTGTTCCCAAAATTGCATAATATCTTTTGGGAACAAGAGATAAATTGATAGTTTTTTCTTGGATCTCTATTGGCACCACAAGGAGAATGTTTTTGTTATATTTCAATTATTTTAGAATAAATTCATGAGTTCTGCTTGAAATCAATTAAGGATAGTTCTGAATTTTCCGGTGGAGAAACTCCAAGAACTCTGTTCGTGCAACTGAGAAGGTGTTCACGGTCAGTTAATCACAGCAGCGGCCAAAGAAGAACACTAATGGAGGAGAGGAGCATAATACCAAGAGTGGTGCTCGGTTTGATTTTTAACAGGTGCTCGGAAGATATCTATCCATACTCAAATTTCAGTTTTTGTCATATAAAACTTGGAAATAGTATTTGTTCTATTCCTAAATTTTGAGAACATTTTTTTTGAAACAGAACATATAAACAATTTTTCTTGTTCCCAAATATCTATTTTTGTCCACAACACAAAAATATTGGAACATAGTCACTAAGCAAAACCCAACCTCTCAACAAGCAACACACAAACTGATGAACATAAAATGCGAAACAACTATCCCACATTTTCTCTTTCACCATAACAATATGTTGGGTTTATCCCGGAAGGGGTTAGTGATCAGATTATCAGTGTAAAGAAAAATCTTACCACGTGAGCTAACTTTTAAAGTGAGAGAGGTTCAAGACCACCCTACACTAGTATTAGAGCTCAAGTTACAACAATTTTGGCCCAATAACCACAAAAGGAGAGACTGATCGATGATTAGCCGACCAAAGACTCGATGTATGAGAGGGAGATTGTTAGGTTTATCCCACATTGGATATGAACGAGACTGATAGTAAAATTATAAATGTGAGGAGAAATCTCACCTCACCAGATAATTTTTGGGGTGAGAGATATCCAAGAACACCCTACAGGGCCTACACAATACACACACATACATTGAAACGCAAACAACAATGTTAAAGTGGCAATGCAACGTGCTACAATTTATTAATTTTCTACAATGAAATCAGTTCTACTGCCTCAAACCCCAAAAAAAAAGAATACAATAATTTTGTTAACATACATCAATTTCGGGAACATTTAAGTTAATAATAATGGGTAATTAATTTACCTAGGAAACGCTACTTGTTTCAGTACAGGCATACAATGAATCGGACAATAATAATAATAATGTTTTATTTAAAGAAAAACATATATGAGAGTACCAAGTGTGGAATGATGAAAATATATAGAATCTGATTGTGAATTATTACTTCACCATGAAAGAGCTTTTGCAGCTGCATCCACCCACTGCACTTGGGTTTACAGACACCTGCAAAAGGGAAAGAACAATATGATGACTGAAATGGTTCGAGATTTTTTATTTACCTACTCAAATAGCTGCTTCCTTAATTTTCTTTTCAAAATTTATAATAATTTTACTTTTTTATATCCGATTTCATGTAATTTATGATATATTAGCTAACTGTTACCATTTGATTAGCCATACTCATGATTGGGGCATGCAAATGCAGCCTGTATGAAGCTTTTAAACTAAAAAGGACCGTCCCTCTCCCAAAAAAAAAAAAAAAAAAAAAAGATTAAAGTAGGTTTTTAGGGTTTCAGGAGTGTCTATGGACATTAGAGAGCACACATCCTTAATGAACAGTGTGTGTGTGAGAGAGAGAGAGATTTATCTCTCTCCAATTCTAATGCATGCTCTAGATCGATTTTAGTTTTTTGTTGTCGAAACTCGAGAATTACAAAGCCAGAAGTTTTAGGAATATCCAGTTTTGCTGACTCTCCAAATCAAGAAAGTCCTCAACAAAAATGAAGTGTTGCTTATTTTTAGACCCTGTATGTCCTTTTGCACCATCAGGCTATATGTAATCTACAACTTCTGCAAAGCTTCTTAAACTGTTTATTATCTTATTTATTAAGCGAGGCGACATTGTCTGAGTAAAACTTCCACCACATCAACAAATATGACCGCTACCTCATCAACATTTGTAAGATCTAACTTTGAATTTTGTTATATTTTGTAACTTAATGATCATCTTTCTTCATTGTCTAAAAATTAAATTTTCATTTTTTAAAACTATAATTAATTTTTTTTTCACTTCGTGCCAAGGCACAGCTAATACACAGTATGTATGTGTGTGTGTGTGTCCATATATATATATCCTGTTTCTCTTTTACGTATTTTATGTACTAACAGTGAACATAAGATTGCATATGCAGTAAAATGATTATTTTTTATTTCAACCACACAAGCAACGTTGTTTCCCTGAAAAATACGTTAAAAATATAACTAGAAATCCTATTCACTTGTGCATGTTATAGGAAACCTCGATTCTCTCAATAGAGCTTATTCTACTGGCAACATTCACGTGCGGTTAACTAATAACATCAAAGCCAAACTAGTAGAAACTTTAAACAATAGACGGGATTTGTATTTTACAATCCAACATATACTATTGGCTCAAAAGGGTTAGAAGTTCGAACAAAATTAAAGTTAGCCCCATTTACATAGAACTCCAACAATCTAATTAGTTACATATCAAATATTTTACTTCCCCTGGTTGTGCTCTTGCAGATAGACTAACTTTCGACCAAAATGGAGCTGCTAGGCAGCTGGAGTCGGCCAACAAGCGGGAATCATGTAGACGCCACTATATAGAAGTTATCGGTTTATATTCTTGAATTTGCCAATCAGTTAGAGCCCATTTGGTTGTCCTTCAATTCACAAATTGTACAATTTTTCTATTAGTCAATTTATGAATCATTAATAATTTAGTGATTGGTTGTAAGGATTAAAAACACTTCAATTAGCTAGCAAAACATTTCAACTATAGCGTTTTTTTTTGTTTTTTTTTTCTCTAAAGAATTTTTAGTTTTAGTTCATATGCTCTATTGCCGTAACTATAGCTTAAAATTTAACTAAACTAAAGCAATTGTACGTTTCTTTGTTCAAACAAACAAGATGTAAATTTGATTAAATCATAGGTAAATGGAAAAATAAACAAATCAATGCATCAAAAATAAGATAACTCATAAAATAAGACAACCAAAAGGCCCTTAAAATCGACTATAATGGAGCTTACCTGGAAAGCAGAACGAATGAGCTCCTCCACATAATCTACAGTGGCACCTTTCACGAAGTCCAATGAAATCTTGTCGATGACCAATTTAACTCCATCTCTCTCAAAAATCCTAAAAATGGGTCAGAACGTATGAAAGCATGATAAGTATTTATACCAAAGCTAAATTTTGCAGAAAAATCACAAGAAAAGAGCTTACAAATCCATTTTTATTAAAGTATGGGTCGGGGGGAACCTGTCATCTGCATCGGTTTTATCGTCAAGCAAGAAGGTGTACTGGAATCCAGAACATCCACCAGCTTCTATGCTCAATCGCAACATTTTCTCCTTTTCCTCACTGGCTTGAAGTTCTTTCATTCTCTGGAATATACTCATAAAATCAATAGAATGTGATAGTAGAACTCTTATATAAGGCTAAATTTTGAGTACTACCACAGAAATTTCACAGTTAATCCTTCCTACACAATCCAAGGACATTGGATCCTCCCTCTCATCAAATGGTACTTCAATTATTTTTGTTCTGTACTTCTTTCCAAGTGCAATAACTTTCAAGTTTCATCAATAAAATACAGATTTTATTCCATTTTCCAAGTTGCAAATTCCACAAATTCAATCACATTTCCTACACACAGCCATACAGGGTTCAAATTGTGGTCTGCATACTTCCATAACATGTCAAAGAATTCTAAAGAAATTCTAACACTAAGAATCAATCAAATCATCAATTCTCAATTAGGTTTAAAATATGTGATAGAAAGCAAGAAATTTGAAGAGAACCTATGGTCGGTGATTTAAAAAATAGAGAAAGAGAACTACCAAAACTCCAAACAAAGTCTAGAAGAACTATAACCACGAAAATTGAATTTCACGAAAAGGTTCATCCAAATATGCATCTGTGTATGTAAAAAGAGAGAGAGAAAAGAGTACCCGGACGAAATTATCGGTCATGTGAACGGTATCTGTAGACGGAGACGAAGACGAAGATTCTGCTTGGGGTAGGGCCGACGAAGAAGATGAACTCAGAAGTCTCTGATTCTTGTTAATCCGAGCAGCGAAGTACGGAACGAGTCTACGCACCAGCGATCTCGACGAAGACGACGACAGCGACATGGCTATTGCTTCGTTCACAGCATAATTCACATACAATTCAGGAACGAGAAGATTGAGCTGATTGCTTGGAATCGATTCGAAAATGGTAGAATTTGATGGTTCTTCAGAAATCAAAATTCGTCAATCTCTTCCCCTGGAATCAATCGAAGAATGAATGAAGCTGCGTTTGCCAAACACACGATGAGTTCTTCCCCCTCCATCCAAGTCACGTGCTTTCCAATTTTACAGAAGACTATATATTTACACTTCAACCCCGAATAAATACTAAATATTCATTATATACCCGAAAAGTTTTATTGTCACTCACTTTTACGGCATTGGTTGAACGGAATCGTCATTCCAGCATCGATTCCGATTTTCTTGTCTGGTTGTCCAATGGAATCGAAAAATTGATTCCATTGAAATGAGAAATGATGAAATTGAATTCCATACTTGATGCGGTGGAATTAACTTGGGCCAATAGAATCAAAAGTTAATTTTCATAAATGTCCTTCTCAAAAACCCACCCCAATATTCATCCATCGGGCAAGTTCTCGCTTTAAAGTATATATATATATGTATATATGTGTGTATAAACTGTATATAAATATATATATATATATATATATATATATATATACATGTCCATATATATTTGTATATAGATAATATATACATACATGTATATATCACTCTTCTGTGCTATGGTTTGAAACTCTATTTTATTTTCAAGTTTATAAAAACTCTAATTTGAAAATGTAAATATAAGTTGGAATATAATTTCTATTTTTTGGGGCACATTATTGGAAATAAAATTGATTTTTCAATTGCAATAGAAAAGAACAAAAGTGAGATTTTCCACTTAGGATAAAAATGTAATTTTACAAATAAACTTTCAACCAAACACTTGCTTTCTTCCCACTCTTCCCAACGCATCATGATAATAATTTTAGGAAAAAATAGAATTTAGAATCTCTAATTATTGATACATTTCTAAGTAATCTCTCTAAATTTCAACGTTTTATTTCAAATCATCTACGTATCGAAATAATTTTAATTGGTCATTTTGTTAAAAATTCTGTTAAAACTAACATAATCTCAAGGACAAAATAGTATTTTCACGTTTTTTAAATTTTTTAATATAATATATATATATATATATATATATATATATATATTTCTCTCTCTTCTTCTCTTTCCCCTCTCTCTCTCCCCGCCACTTCCCTCTCCCTCCTTCCCTCTCCCCGCCACCTCCCTCTCCCTCTCCCTCTCCCTTTCTCCCCGTCACCTCCGTAACTGGGGGTGTTTTCATCCCCTCTGGCAACTCTTATTGCTCACCCTCCTCTTATTGGCAGCTCAAAAGCTCTATTCCAGATTCACTTCCAATGCCCACTCTGTTTCTGCCATTGATAAGCCTCTGCTCGGAAGAAACGGAACTCTTCTCCGAACTACCCTCTGGCTCTCTTTGATTATCACTGTGTTTTTGGCGTTATCTTATACAATTTCATGCGTTCTGGCGTTTACCCGAATCACCGAGTCACCATGGAAGCTCACCGATGGAATATTTTGGCTGATTCAAGCAATCACTCATCTCGTTATTACAATTCTAATCGCCCATGAGAAGAGATTTCAAGCTGTAACTCATCCAATATCTCTGAGTCTTCTAGGTTGCAAATTCCTTCGTCCTTACTCTGTTTTCTGTTTCGCGAATCATACGGTTGATTTCCCATGAAGAAACTAATCCTGATTTAACATTCGACGACATAATCTTGTTTATTACGTTTCGGTTATCGTTTGTTCTTCTGATCGTGAGAATCAAGGGTTCTACTGGTGTAATAATGGTGGAAAGAGATTCGGAGACGGAACCCAAATTGTATGAACCCTTATTGGATAAATCAAATGTGAGTGGATTTGCCTCAGCTTCTGTTGTGTCCAAAGTTTTCTTGCTATGGATGAATCCTCTTCTGCGAAAAGGGAATAAATCGCCATTGAAGCTCGATGAAGTTCCAACTCTGTCGCCAGAGCACTGAGCAGAAAGAATGTCGGAACTTTTCGAATTAAAATGGCCTAAACCTCATGAAAAATCGAAAAACCCAGTTCGAACAACGTTAATTCGAAAAACTTCGAAGAAAAAATCAATTGAGTGATGAATGAAATCATGACTTTAGAAAAAAAAAAAAAAAAAAGAGGCTTTTGGTAGTTGATTGCATGCATGGTGTGAAAGGGGACCCACGTGTCGCTCCCAAAACTGCATGGCCAACCAGACATCACGCTCTTCCTCAAATGCAAATGAAACCACGTTACAGTAGAGAGAGAAACCGAGAAGCTCGAGAGAGAAAGAGAGAGAGCTGGCAAAAATGTCACTTAGCTTCTTTGGAACTCAAACCCAAAAACTAATTGGAGAGAGAAATCGTTTCCTTAAGATTTTGGTACTCACTGAGAGAGAGAGAGAGAGAGAGAGAGAGAGAGAGAGAGAGAGGAGAGGAGAGAGAGAGAACTTGAGAGCCGGTCTAGGAAGGAAAGTAGGAGTGGAGCGAGAATTTGGGGCGTGAAATTAGTGAGAGAAAACCGATTCAGAATTTCTAATGTTTTCTCCCCTAGATTTTGCATTTCTAAAAGGAAGTTCGAATTTTGAATAAGAAATGGGTTTCGATTTTACCGTTCAAAATCGCTTCTCCGACCAAGCACAACATCTGGGTTAGAGAGAGAAAAATCCGAAACTCTCAGATTCTCTCCTCTCTCTCTCTCTCTCTCTCTCTCTCTCTCTCTCTCTCTCTCTCTCTCTCTCTCTCTCTAAACGAAGTTACAATATCTTGCTGAATTTGGGGTGAGAGAGAGTAGTCTTTGTTCCGAATCAGTAGCCGATCTTGACTTTTATGATCGACGAGAGTTACGAGATCTTCACACGATCTATATAGATGGAGATTTGAGCTTTCTTTACTTGGGTTCTTCCGATTCTTCAAGATCTTCAATTAAATTCTCTCCAGACCCTCAGATTTTGATCTTTTATATTCTGGGTACCCATTAAATTTTTTGTTTTTGGTAATTTGATTTCCTTGATCATCCTATATAAATACCCATCTCTGTTTTCCTCCACCTAAACTCTTTGTTTTTTGGCCGACACAGAGAATGGCTCAAGAAGAAGATAGCCAGAGGTTCAGCAACAGCAGCAGCGGCGGTGGTGCCGGAATAAGCGGCGGTGGAAATCGATATTCGAAGAAGCAAAAGCAGAAAAAAGTACCGCAGAGGGGATTAGGCGTTGCTCAACTGGAGAAGATTAGAATTGAAGAACAGCAAAAGAGGGATTCAAGATTGAAACCACCCAATTCAATTTCACTCCCACCAAACAATGCTTCTCAATTTGAATTCTAAAGTCATGATTTCATTCATTCACTCAATTGAAAAATCGAAAAAACCCAAAACAGGGGTGAAACCACCTCTTGGAACAGGGGTTGGCACCCCTGTTGCAGGGGGTGACGGGGAGGAAGGGAGAGGGAGAGGGAGAGGGAGGTGGCGGGAAGGAGTGAGAGGGAGATGACGGGGAGAGAAAGAGAGGAAAGAGAGGAAGAGATAGAAATAAAAAAACAAAAACAAATATATTATATTAAAAATGATTAAAAAATTAAAAAATCTTGAAAATACCATTTTGCCCTTCAGATTCTGTTACTTCTAGCAGAATCTTTAATGAAATGACCAATTAAAGCCGTTTCGATATGTAGAAGTTTTGAAATGAAACGTCGAAATTTAGAGAGGCCACTTAGAAATGTATCAATAGTTAGAAAGTCTAATTGTACTTTTTCCATGATTTTATAGTATTTCCCTCTTTCAGCAGACTGCATGAGAGATCTCTCGCAGATGTTTCTTTGAACACCTCAAATTCGCAACGAGTGAGATCTCATCAAAGCTCTCTTTCGCGATTTTGTTACTCTTCATTTGCTGAATAATGAAGTAAATTTTCCTCCCAGCAATTTCTGATAGAGTGGACTAACAGGTAATGTTTACGATCTCCTGCCAAATGAAGATTTTCTATGAATTGTGTTCGACATGCGTGAGATCGAAGATTCTTTTATCTGTCCATATATAATTAGGTTTTTATCTAAAGATTTCCTTTGAAATGTGTTCGATCTATCTATAGTTTTTCCTTTCAAATATTTTGGTTGATTGCAATTTTTTTCTCGGTACCAAATTGGAGATTGTATGCAAGTATTTTGGCGTTGGTTTTTCAATTTTTTCATTTCGTGATTCCTTAGCATTAAGGAAGAGTTTGGTTTCATGGAATTGGAGTGTAGGAATTGAAATTAGAAACGAAGCGCGTGTAAAAAATCTTCAATTATATACTTCCAAACTCTATCGGTTGCGTTTGGCTTCATGCTATTGGAGCCTCAGAATTGGAATTATAAATAAACGCATTGAAAAAATTACATAAAAATATTTCTAATTCCAATTCCAAAGCCTAAATTCCATGCAGCCAAATGCTACCTTATGCACTGTTTGATAACGTTTTTTAAAATATTTTCACTTCAAATAAAAGCAAAAAATTCGATAGTGTAGACCATTGAGATATCTTAGCATTATTCCTATAAATGACCTCTCATGCAGGAAAAAAAATTTCATAAATGATTGACAAAAAATGGGTGGAGAGTTTAGAGACGGCAATTGTACCTGAACATATGGATAACCGAACCAAATCAAACTTAATGGTTCGGGTTCGGCTATGGTCAAATGGTTTTAATTTTTGTTTTAGTTTAGGAATTCAAAATCGGTGTGGTATTGATTTTTATTTTTACATTGTAACCGTAAAGTCGAACTGCGTCCGCCACTTTAAACCTATTTGCTTTTATATATTACCTATGCCATTCAGTTATTTACAATTTAACTCATACTGTGTATATATATTATCAACCATTTGACTTCATGTTTTACATTTTAATTTTATTCAGAATGTCTACCGTGAAAACTAGCAATTTGGTGGTTTGGTTTTGACTATGTTTTGATTTCATATTTTATTTTTAAGTCATGTTCATGTTTAATAATTTTACAAACTTTCATTGCTAAAAATTAGAATACAGAAAATAGAGAGTGATTTTTTTTTTTTAAAGGGAGGGAATAAGTAAATTGGCTCATTTTTTTTATTTTTTATTTTTTAAATAGAACTAAGCGGTTTAGTTTAAAAACATTTATTTTCTATTTCTAGTACTTTTATTTAAAAAAAAAATTACCAATGGTGTCTTAACTTTTTTTTATTGCTAACAAAAACTTTAAAATCATGATTTTTTTTTTAAATGTATATCAATCTGACGTTCAATTTGCGATGAAGGTATATCAATGTGACATTGCGATTTTGCGACGAAGGTTCAATTTCTGATTTTTGCCATTTTGCGATGGAGGTTCTACTTCTAATTTTTGCAATTTTGTGCGACTTTCTGAAGGTTCGATCTTGTGGATTATTTTTCGAAATTTTAATCTAGGGTTTGTCAATTTAGGGTTTGTCTTAACTTAATCGAATTATTGATCCTATGTTCTCTGTTTCTGTTCCCATTTATTTAGGGTCTTATATTGGATTGCACACATTTGTTCTTTTTTTGTTGTTGTTTGCGCATATGTTGATTGTTAATCTAAGGTTTGTGTTTTTGTTCTCTGAATTGTTCTCTATAATAAACAGATTTGCTGTGTTTCTGTTCAATTGCCTATGTTTTTATGTTATGTTTCGTTTTCATTGAGACACCAGTGGCACATTCTTTTTGTGTTTTTGTTCCCATTTGTTCCAATAGTGGCGTTTGTTTGGGATTAGGGAATATTAACATACAAAATGTGTGAAATTTTGAAAATCTCAGATTTTGTTCCAATATTGACATACAAAATTTGTTGTGTTCCCATTTGTTCCAACAGTTCCATGTGTTTGTGATTAGGGAATATTAACATACAAAAATTGTGTGAAATTTTGAGAATCTCAGATTTTGTTCCAATATTAACATACAAAATCATCTGTTATGTTCCCATTTGTTCCAACAGTGACATTTGTTTGGGATTAGGAAATATTAAAATACAAAATTGTGTGAAATTTTGAGAATCTCAGATTTTATTCCAATATTAACATACAAAATGTGTTTTGTTTCTATTTGTTCCAACAGTTCCATTTGTTTGGGATTTTGGAATATTAACACACAAAATTGTGTGAGCACTTTTGTAGGAGTGTTTGTTTTCAAATTTCAGTTTTGTTTTTGAAACATAAAAGATTTTTTTTTTTTAACATAATTCTATTTCTGCTAAGGAAACTGAAACAAAAATCCAAGAAAAAAAAGTATTTATGTTCCAAGAATAGAAATAACTTTTGAGAGTCTCATCTTTGTTTTTGTTTTGGGAATGGAAACAAAATTATGTGAACATGTTTTTACCCCAGGAATCGAAATAATTTTGGGAATTAAAAAATTTTGTTCTGAGAACAAGAAAAACAATCTATGTTTTTGTTGTTGGAACTGAATATTTTTCTTTAAATGTTATAAAAACTTATTTTTATTCCCGGAATAAAAACATAAATTTAAGGAATTATATTAATAAAAACATAAATTTAAGGAATTATATTTCTCCCCCTTCTGAAAAATATCTAACATTTTTCTTTAAATGTTAGATATTGGGCCTTGTAAAGTAGGCCCATTTTAACTGAACTTCACCAATTAAGCATCTGTTATTGGGCCTTTTGGCCCATTAATTTGCATTTTGTACCATATAGGCCCACTAAATTATTTTTCAACTGATTCTTCTTTGTTTTTTTATTTTTGTGTATGGTTGGAAAGGGAGAAATAAATTAGGGAAAAATATATTTTAAACTCTCTAGGTATTAACACATTTTTAAATGATCTCTCTCCATTTGAACGTGTCATTTTAAATCCTCTAGTTATCAGTCCGTTTTCATTTTTTTTTATTTTTTTTTATCTCCCGCTCAACCCCCTCTCTCTCTTCCTCCTCCCTCTCTCCTTCCCTCTCTCTCTTTCTATTCCCTCCTCCTCTCACTCCCTCCCTTCCTCTCCCCGCCGGCCAAAACAGAATAACCAAATAAAAATGTATTGATACATAGAAGGTTTAAAATGAAACGCTTAAACGGAGAGGGACCATTTAAAAATTCGTCAATACCTAGAGGGTTTAAAATGTATTTTTTTCAATAAATTATTTATGACTTCTTTTTTTAAATTATGTTAATTTATTAGTTTAAATAGATTTGAATGTTTTTTATTTCTCAAATGATTGCAAACCTTCTACATTTGCACAAGCTATAAAACTTAGGACCATAATAGCAAAGAGAGAACATTCTAAAAGTTCGATTCTAATTCTTCAAGTCTATCCCGGTAGTTATCAAGCATGGTGGTGTTTGTAGCTCTTAAATATTTCTAACTATATGTATGCACATACTACATAGTGGTATTGTGAAACCATAGGGGTAGTATCACAATCAAAATTAGTTATCGTTGATTTGTTCAATACTTATATTATATGTTTAATTTAAATAATTGAGGGGTATGGTATTTGTTATTCTTTATTATAAATGAAAAGTACTCTGTATACCAAAAAAAAAATGAAGAGGAGTGCCAAATTTATTTTATTTTAAATTTTAAAAAATATTTTTAAGTGGAGTTTAATGCCCCTTTGATGTATTACAATTATTGTTCGTGATCTATTTCTAACATAAATTGTAGTTATAAGTGAAGTTTAACTTGAAAGAAGAGTTGATAATTATAGGGGATGCTATGTCAATTTATTTTAAAAATGATAGAATATGAAATAGTACATTTTGTCTTTTCCATACCTTCATTTTATTGGAGACAACGTGTTTTTTTTTTATAATATTATTGAGTTATTTAAAATCCGTGCCTTCAGACATAGGTTTTATTAGTTTATTATATAAAACAAAACGATTTTTGCTAACTAAGACAAATTTATAATTAGGATAAATAAAAATATGACTAGGACAAACAAAATGTTGACTAAGATATTTTGGCAACATAAGTTAAAAGACTGTATAAGATAACTAGATTTACTGAAAAGGAAATTGGGTTATATATTTCTTAATGCCTTAATGTCATATTCCTTAATTTATTATGTCCATCAATGTCATATTCCTTACACGCGTTTCAATTATCACTTATTTAGGAAAATAATTTTCAGTAATTATTACTTTGTGAATAATTTATTTCTCTCTCTCTCTCCCCATTGCTAATGATTTCTCTTCCGTATTTGGACCCTTCCCTCCTCAACGCATACCTCCATGCTCTAGCGTGCGCGCGCACCCTTCCTCAATTCCATACCTACTTGTTGCTATTTATTCATATCCCTCGCGCGTACACACACACTAGCGCTCGAATCGCCGCCGATGTCAACCACCATTACTCTCACACACTCGAATCATCGCCGGCGCCAACAATCCGCAAACATATCGCCTGCTGCCTCCATCATTTTCGTATATGTTCTTCCACAGGTTCGTCCTCCCTAAATTGAAATTTTGATTTTCATTTTTATCCTAGGGTTCTTTTGATTCAGTCACCTTATTTTTCCCTCTCAATCGAACACCTCCACCATCGTCGATTCTGGTTCCAGATGTTGTCGACCACCATTTGGGTGGAATGTAGCTGTAGGATTACTGATAATCGAGCTTTACATATGGGTTTTAATGATAGATACAATACCTATAAAGTGTTTGATGTGTGAACCCAATCAGTTTTCGAGTACAACCAATTAAAAAAAGGAGATTGCGTGTGATACTTCATTCCTATTATTACTTCATTCCATTGATGGCGTTAATCTGGTGTTTTGGGTGATTTCGCCTTATTTTTGTTTTGAAGAAATCTTTACTTACCCAAAAGTGAGCAATTTATTGATAAATGAATGGCTTCTGATTGCTGTGTTATTGGTGTTTTTCCTTTGTTTCTATTCGCTATGTTGCATCCGCTTGGTCTCATAAGGCATGAGATTGAGAGCTAATAAGTTTCACATATTGTTTTGGTTATAAAAATGTTGTTTGGACTCTAATTTGATTTCATTGTCTTTTTTCTTGTGATTTCTACTTGGGTTTTATGTATCACTATTTGTTTCATTGTTTTTTGTCAAAAATTCTCTTCAAATCCAATTCAAAATAGGTATTGAGATCTACCATTTCATATCAAATGGGTAATGTTGACTGTTTTGATCTAACATTGTTTTTTTTCTAGATTTTTCCAAATATGAAACAATTCTGATACATGGTGGTGGTATTCAGAATTCCGGTGAGACCATATTGTTGACGTAGAGGCTTAAGGTTTCAGGTATCTCTCTCTCTCTCAGAGAACAAATCTGCTAGATATGTTCTTAAATAAAATAAAATTTCAGATCAGATCTATTTTTTCTTGGACTTTTAAAATGTCTTTTGTGATTTTTTGTGTTCTTTATATACAAAGAGTGAGAATTGATGGAGCATTAAAATTGATTCTTTCAAGGTTTTGGAGATAGAAGATCAAATGAAATGCTAATCTCAGATTTGGTGTTCACATCATTTGGGGAAACAAAAGACAAGGTATTTTTGTTTATTTTCCTTCTTTTTTTTTTCTTAATGGATTTCATCTATTATAATTAATATAGTAATTTATTTTTCCTCCATTTTTTTTTATAAATCGTGGGGGTGTTTAATTCTAACTCAATTACAGTTTATCTTTGTAAGTTCATGAGCACCATCGGCAGTATCATAAGTTCTGCATTTTAGTGTTTTTGTTCCCAGATTTTGTGTATGTTCCCAGTATATTATACATATGTGTGTGTGTGTGTGTGTATTTGCATGCATTTATACAGTTATATCTGAGGCGTCCGCGGTCTTAGTATCCAGGCCTTTTCGGGGCTGTCGGCGTTTAAATTATTTGCGGCGTTGGCTGTGATGTTGTACTTGGCAAAATGTGTTGTGTATTTTAAACTTAATAATCCGATTTGTGTGCAAGGCGATTTTGGGCAGTGTTTGCAGGGCAATTTTGAAGAATGTAAGTGACAACTTTGATCTATATTCATTGTTTTGGTTGCTGATACGAATTTTTTGTTGTACTTAAATTTATTTTACCATCATTTAGATTTAATAAAGTCCTTTTTATATTCTTTTTTATATTTTTCTCAATTGTGATTTATCCCTTAAGTGAGTACTTGGAAACGCTGTTATCCTTTTGCTGACGCCGCTGTTATCGCGTCTTGAAGGTAAGACTTTTGATCATTTTTTTTTTTACAAAATTCTCTATTATATATGTGGTGTTTGTTTAGTGATTTTGTTTTAACAAAAGTACTGTTTCTGTTCATTTCGTGATATATCTTTCTGCATACCTTTATTTTTGTATTTCTATTCCCATTTTTTTTTCGTGTTGTTAAAGTTCATGTTTGTGTCGCGTCATGTTTGGATTATGTTCAATTTTTTTACTGTAAATATTGGTTTGTTCATTTGAAAATATTTTTTAAATATTGGAGGGTGTCATATAAACATATGAGATTGTCAAAAAAAAAAATCTGTTTAGGTTTTTTTTTTTTTTACACCCGTGCATGACGACACGGGTTATACGCTAATATATTAATAAGACAGAAATAAACCCTCGTATATAAGATAGTCATAAAAAAACAAATCCTAATTCATGTGAAGTATGAATAAATTTATTTTATTTTAGTATAGAATGTAGATTAATGTATTTTATAATTTTTATTTGTTATTTTAGTGTTTATGTTTTAAATTTTAAAAAAAAAAAATTATACGATCGGGCCGACCCTACAAGGGCTTGGGCTTAGGCTTGATTTTTTTATATGGCCAAGCTTGGGCATGAAAGCCTGACCGAGTTAGGGTTTAGTATTTTTTTTTATTTTTTTATTTTATAATATCCTAGGTAGAAGCCTGGTGCACCACCCCTAACCCTAAGGGCTGCTAGGTTTTCCTATTTAACAGTTCACCGTTCATGGATTGATTCTATTTTTCATGATTTTATTTTTCCCAGAGAAATTAAATGGAGAGCAATAACTCTTCGGCAGCACAAGAGCAATTTCGAGTTCGTGAACTAGAGATCTCCGATAAAAACAAGGGATTCATCGATCTACTCCAGCAGCTAACCGTCTGCGAGGAAATCTCCGACGAAGAATTCGAATATCGATTCAAAGAATTAAGTTCATACGGCGACGATCATCTCATATCAGTGATCGAAGACGATCGTTCCGGAAAGATTATTGCGTCCGGTACACTGTTCGTGGAGAAGAAGTTCATAAGGAGGTGCGGCAAAGTCGGACACATTGAAGATGTGGTAGTCGATTCAAGTACTCGTGGGTTGAAACTGGGGAAGAAGATCATCGAGTTCTTGACGAATCATGCTCGATCGATGGGGTGCTACAAGGTGATTCTTGATTGTAGTGTCGAGAATTTAGCATTTTATGAGAAGTGTGGGTTTGAGAAGAAGGAGATTCAGATGGTGAAGTATTTCATTTGATATTCTTTTTTGAATTGCAAACCAAGCGCTCCTTATGGCGTCTCTGGTTTATATATTTTATTTAATAAATAAACTTATTTTTAATGTTTAATTAAATTTATATTTTTTTTCAAATTAAAATAAATGGATAATTTTATATATTTTATAAAAAAAAAATAGATAAAAAATTTAATTCTATTAATTTTTAAGTATATTTTGTAAATTTAAATAGAAAAAAATATTTTTTCTTTTTGTTACGTAGGTAAAGTGTAGTTTTTTAAAATATAAGAGAGTAAAATGATAATTAAATAAATTAGGGAGGTAAAAAATAATTGATCCTAAATTTTAAGATATTTTTTAATCCAATAAAATAACAGCTATGGAATTATTTTATTTTTATTTTTTTTAAATGTTTACCTCTGGTTTCTGTACAATCTTGACAAGATCTGAAGAAAATATTTGGGCCCTGTTTGGTTAAATATATTCCCACCTTTATGTTTTTGTTCCTATAATACTGGGAACAAAATGAATTTGTTCTCTGATTCTATTTATGTTTTTAGAACAAATGTTTGGAAAAAGCAATGAAGTTCTCCTCGGATTTATGTTTCTATTCCGAATTTTCTAAAAATATAATTTTGGGAACAAAAACATTAAACAAATGCCATGAATCGCGCCCGTTTGATGGCCTAGATCTAAGATTTTACCAAAAAAAAAATTTGTTTTCGGATTGCAAAGCGTTTAATGCCCTAAACCCTGAAAATCGAAATGTGGGATTCCACTCAAAGCCTAAAACAAGCAATCTAAAGATTCTAAGATAAAAACATAAAATATTTAAAACTCACATGCTAACACCATACAAATGTTTGGAAAGAAAATCAAATTGTTCTCAAATTTCTGTTTTTGTTCCAAGTTTTCTGCAAATAGAAACTCTGAACAAATACCCCGCATCTCATTGAAAAAACTCTCGATATAATTTATTGAACCATCCATATGGGTTTTGGCTCTCGTCTAGTTGAGATCTGTTTGGTTTACAACTGAAAATTTGTTTATGAGTTAGATCCCAAAACTTCATTTTCCAAAAATAGTTTTTGAATTGCAAACCAAACATGCCTCCTCCGCTCTTCCAATTCGACATGGATGCCACTTGGGGTCTCCATTTTGCTCCAAAAATGTCTTACGTACCATTGAGAGCACCACCTCACAAGATGAACTTTCTTTAATAATTCTCCGAGCACAGCGTCAACATGTTGAATTCCACTAAAAGTTAATACACAAAATCAAAAGCAAATTCAAGTCTAAAATATAAAACCTAAGGCCCCATTTGGTTGCTCTGGTTCCCTGATTTCTGTTCCTGTTCTCAAAATTAATTTTGAGATTAATGTAAAGTAACATATTTAGGTGGCGTTTGGTAACCGTTTCTGTTTTCATTCCAGCAGTGGGATGGGAATGGGATGAGAATTTTGTTTTCTTTTCTAGAGTAGAATCGCGTTTGGTAACGATAATTTTTTTTTTTTTTGTTTTGGGAAGAAAATTGTGTTTGGTAACGATTTTATTCTAAAATCTTTTTTTTTTTTTTTTTTTCTTCTTCTATTTTGGCCTGACAGCGGTGGCGCCGTCGCCGGCCGCCGGCGGTGCTCCGGCGTCGGAGGCAGTGGTGGCCCCCCGCCGGCGATGACTGGACGGCGGTGGCGCCGGTGATGATCGGACAGCGGTGGCGCCGTCGCCGGCGACGGCCGGAAGTGGCCGGGAAATTTCCGGCCGGCCGGTGACCGGAGATGACCCGGCGGCGGCGGCGGATGCGGACGGTGGCCGACGGCGGCGGGCGGTGATCGCCCGATAGGTGAATAGTGACCATGTGTTTTGGGAATGGAATGGGAATAATGAGAAACAATTTTTTTTTGTTTCTCATTTCTTAAGAAAAAAGTGAGCACAATTCTCAAATGGGAATGAAATAGAAACGGAAACAAAAATTACCAAACGCTATTCCTAAATAGAATTCCCAAAAATCTGGGAATGGAATGCGAATTTCTGGAATGGAAATGGTTACCAAACGGGGCCTTAGTAAACACATTTCCATTCCCAAAATTTTGGAAATAATTAAAGAGTAATTCTTGAATTTCTTAAGAATCTGAGAAACAAAATAATGTTGATTCTTATTCCCTCCCACAAAACTATTCCCACTACCATCCCGTCGGTCACCACCACCATGCCCTCCAGGCACCACTCCACCGGCCACCATACATTTATTAAAAAAAAAAAAAAATGTTGCAACCAAACATGTTTCTTATTTTTGTTCTCATAAATTAAAAGAAACAATTTTAAGACAATGACCGTTATTAAACATGTTTCTATTCTCAGAATACTACAGAACGAAAACATAATTGTCATCTTAAAATTGGAAGTAGAAACAGAAAAGCAAATATCACGCAACCGGTCTATATAATCAATTCAAAAGAGAATTTCGAATATAATTAATCAAAAGAGTAAGGTTGTATTTGGAGTCTCAGAATCATAATTAGAAACGAAGGTATGCAAAAAACTTGAAACTTTCCACTCGTTCACTTTCCAATTCCTATCCCGACTCCAATTCCTTACAACTAAACAATACCTAACTGTAAAGTATTTTCGATTTTCAATATAAACATAAACATTGCTACCCATTATGCCTAACAAACCCTAAGATTAAGAAACAAAATTCATACCACACCAAGCAATATCAAAACAAATGCTTGCCCGTTGTGAAAGCCATATACAAAGTCCCATCAGGAGAGGAAAACCTGGAAAAAAAAAACATATAGTTTCTTGTTAAAAATGGCTTCCTGATCTAGCAAGCCCATCCATTAACCAATTATAAGTAGCAATATCCGGTATGAACCCTCTATCCAACATCTCATCAACTAAAACTTCACCCTCTTTTCTTCTACCTTCCCTTGTAAAACCCGAAACCAAAATACTATAAGTCATGGAATCTGAATCCAAGCCCTTTTGACAAGCCAAAAACCTCAATTCATTCGCCTCAACCGTTCTTCCTTCATTACACATATCTTGTAAAAGACAATTATAAGTCACACTATCTGGCAAAATGCCCTCTTTCAACATCCTATCCATCAATCTAAACGCCTCCTCGATTCTTCTTGATTTTCGTAACCCTTCAATCAAAATCGTGCACGAAATCGAACTTGGAGGATTTCCTTCCCTCCATAGCTCGTACATTACCTCCATTGCTTTACCCACTTTTTCTTCCCCACATAGACAATCAATAAGGCCAAAATAATCAAACCCGTTAGGCGAAACACGTCTCTTTGAGAAATCAATCAATAGATCACAAGCCTTAATGGCTTTCCCTTCTCTACAAAGCCCATCAACCAAAATCTCACACGTTACAATCGAAAATTCACACCCCAATTCCATCAACTCGTAAGCCATTCCAATTCCCTCCTCCATTCTCTTCTCCTTGAGGAAGCCCTTAATCAAAGTGTTGAAACTAACCACATTTGGAACACAATTCTTGTTCTTCATCTCCTTGAACATTTCTAGAGCAAATCCGATTTTTGAATTGCGACAATAACCGCTAATCAATGTGTTAAAAGTGATTACATCCGGATTAACCAGGTCCTTAAGCATCCTATTGTAGAAATCCAAGGCCTTTTCGAGTTCTCTATGCTTCACAAATCCATGAATCATGATGTTGTACATAGCAACATTAGGTTTCCCATCAATCAATTTTCGCATACAATCGAAGGAAAACAGGGCATCGTTGAATCTACCGACGTTGCAGTATGAATTAATCGCGAATCGGAAAATGGCTTCTGTCCTAGGGCAAGAGAAAATACCGTCGGAGCAGGGGCAGGGGTTGGTGACGATGAACTCGAGGAGGGATCGGAGGGCGTCCAGGCGGTGGGAGACGGCGAGGGTACGGACCATCCACTCGAATGTGGAGTGGTCATGGCGGAAGGAGTCGAGGGAGGCGGCGTAACGGAAGACATGGAGGTCGAGGTGGGTGAATTTCGGGTGGTGGTGGAGGCGGGTCTTGAGGAAGGAAAGGAGGTCCTGAGGGGTGAAGCAGGGCTTGAGGTGGGTTTGGAGGAAATGGTTCAGTTGGGTTTGGATTTGGGGGGTGGGGGTGGAGAGAGAGAGGGTCGGGAGAGGAGAGAGACAAGGTTCCGGCGGCGGCGGTATTGGTAGTAGTGGAGGAGTGGCGGAGGAGGGACTAGGTTGGGGTAGTCTGGAGGCGGGTCTCGCGAGTAGTCTCTTGGTCGCCATTTTACTTTTGATTACAGGAAAATGCGAAGGAAAAAAAATTCGAGGAAGGGTGGGTTGGTAGGGATGCCACAAAAAATCAAATTGAATGGTCCAATTTTAAAATTATCAACTAACGGATAATCGAGATAAATCAAATTGAATGGTCCAATTTTAAAATTAACTAAATTGTTTGGTTACGATTTTGATCTTGAAATTAGCAAGCGAAACGATTTTGATTTTAATTTTGGAACAGAAACCGTGAAACCGAACCACAAAATCAAACCATGAAACTAATATTTTAAAAATATTTTTTATTACATATATATCCTTATTTTTTTATATATATTTACATTTTAACCTATATATATATATATATATATATATATATATATATATATATATATTTTTACACTTTTTGCCCCTCTTATATATATATGGGTGGGTGGGTGGGTGGGGGGGGGGGTAAAGGGTGTTAGCATTTCATTATTTTCATTTCACAAATCGTCGCAGTCGTTCAACTCTGTTCTCTTAGAGTCTCTTTCCTCCATTCCTTTCCTCCCTCAGTCCCTATCTTCTGAGTCTTCTCTTTCTCTAATTTGTGTCGTAGGCTCGCAACCAGCCAACCATTAGATCTAGACCTCAGTCACCCCTAGCCCACCACTGTCGTCGACGACTCAGCGTTAGAACCACACCGACCAAATCTGGATCTCAAGCACCAGATCTTTACCTCACCACCATTTGGCTCATCTGTTTGCTTGGAAGCGGATAACAAATCAGTGGTTATTTCTTGTATGTGGATCTTATAAGCACTCACTATGTTGAGTTTTAGTTGATGCTTAGAGGGTTGGCGGGTGAAATTTTTCTGTCATTACTTGTTAGAAATAGATCTGTTTTGGCCTGATACATTTTCTTATTGATAGTTATATAGCTGGACTGAACATTTTGTTGAATCCTCATTTAGGTGTTCATGAATATACCTCTGTCCACTTTTTTTCTTTTTCCTTCTTTGCTCTTTTTTGCAATTTTCATTGTTGTGTTCTTCACTTTTTGTCTAATTAGTTTGTTTCTTAAGCATTTTTGAGAGATGACATGTTCAGCAGAGTATGACCTCCCTCATCAAGTAAACACTTGTGGTTCTGGTTATATATAAAAAAAAACAATGATCTGTAGTTTTGATTTTGTTTTTTATTTTTATAAAATTGAAAAATCTTAAATGATTTCGCGGCTCGCGATTTTTGTTTTGTGTAAATTTAAATAGTTTTGTTTTAAAACTGATTTTTTTTTTTTTAAAAAAAAAAGGCGATTTCGGTTATGATTTTGGTTTGATATATTTATAGTGATTTTGGTTTTGGGTTTATATGAAACCAGACCAAAATCAAACCAATGACATCCCTATGTGTATGGTTAGATTGAAGAAGGGAAAGTGGAGGAATGAAAATGAAAAGTGATGCAAAATACAATTTTTAATTGTTTTGTAAGTGAAAATAAGGAAGGGAAGAAAAATGAATAGAAAAGTGAAAGAATAAGTAAGGATTAATCTATTAGCATAGAGAGAAAATATCAGTAATTTATTCTAAAATTGTTGGCTCAACGAGCTATCCAAGATAAGGGTGAATTGAGTAATTATAAAAAATTTAAACAAAATTCTTATCTTCTCAACACTTAATTAATCAAATAATCGATTTATCCTAAATCAATTATTATCTTTAGAATGCAGCGGATAAGTGTATTTAATCTAGGTGCACACCTAAATAACAAAATATAAATAAAGTAAACAAAACAGCACATAAGAATATATCTTGGTTCACCAAACTACTCTTAGCTAATCCAGTCCTCCGAGACTCACAGAGATTCACACCCACTAAACCACTTGATCCCTTTATCAGGTAGGAACCAAATTCTTACAATGATTCGTTTACTAGGCTCATAATCAACTTTTACAATTATCATTTTCTCAAGTTAAGGAAGAACCTTATTTTTTTACCAAGCTAAAGACTAACCTAATTCTATTTAGGAGGAATCACAACCTAATCATTTTTCCCAGGCGCATGAATAATCTTATCTTTTTACCAAACTCAAGACTAACCTAATCCTTTCACAGGCTAAGGATTAAACCTCACAAAACACTCCAAGTATCCTTTTCACCGATAAGGATGAAATCGTTACAATTCACTCATAATTAATTTTAATCAGGAAGAATTAAACCTAATTCTTTTCAAGGGAAAATAATAACCTAACCTTTTTGTACCTTAGGCAAAGATCAAACATCAATCTTTTTTTCGAAAAAGATTGAACCTAAGTTACCCCTAATTAGATACTTTCAATAGTATTTAATCCGTACAAACTCACCAATTACAAAAATGAATAAATTTCTTCCTACTTGGAGTTTTTACCACCTCAAATCAATTAAACTCAATTAATGTCCCGAAATTACTAGTGATAGAATTTACGTGAAAAATTCAATATCTGATTATAATATGTGTGGATAACAAAAAATTAAGCACGCAATCAGATAATCACAAAAATCGTTTTAAAAAGAATTTTATGCTCCTTAAGTTTGAAAACGATTTTTTCAATAATCTTATTAACCAAACAAATATAATAATATCAAATCACAATAAGAAATAATTGTTTGGAAATATCTTACCGGGATAACACCGAAAGATCGAAAATTGAATCACTAAACAGCTCAGATCGGTGACGTCAAAACAATTAGCGCTTTAAGTCAAAAACTTTTCCATAATTAATCTCACAATTGATCTCTCGATATAATATCAGAATAACAACTCTCAGAAAACCCAAGAATTGAAAGTTTTTGATTGAAGTGATGTTGATCTCAAAAAACGCAGGTCTATTTAAGCTATTTTGAAACAAGCCTTGGTTTTCTAAAGATATGACATTTAAATGCACCTATAAGCCCCATATATCAACACTATTCCATTCCTGGTCTAATTCACTTAAATATGGCTTTTAAAACATTCAATTCAGTCCCCAAATTAATTCTCAATCTCAAATTGAATAGATAGTAAGTATTAAATGAACCAAATTGAGAAATACTTCAATTTATGTGTACCATATCTATAGGGATATTCAAATAGGAGTATTATATCTTCAATATATCCAAATCCCCAAAATATCTCAATCAAGTAAGCCAAAAACGACTAGTTAACGTCTAGTTTTGAGCAAAATTCGAAAATCCTCCAACTTGTAACGGCATAGTCGGTTGACCAATCATAGGCCATCAGTCGACCGATTGATTTAGGTTGTAGCCCAATCTATTTCTCAAACAACGGTTGGTTGACCAATCCCCCATGGGTCGGTTGACCGATCGATTCGGGATGCTTTTCCAGGCCAAAAGTTTGGCCGTGGTCGGTTGACCGATCACCTATAGTCGGTCGACCGATGGATATAGGGGGTTTCATTTCAGTTTATCAGTTGACTGATCTCTTTTGTTCAGTTGATCGATCAATTTAAAAACTCATCTTTTTTCCAGCCCCTGCCCATCGGTTGACTGATCCTCTTGTGGTTGGTTGACCGATCACTACTAGAACACCTACTACTCAATTTATTTCAACTCCAAATTTTGACATTTTAAACCATTTAACTGATTTATTTTCTCGGTTAATTTAATTGACATTAATATTCATTTTTAAACACTAATCTTGCTTAGGTCAATTTTCATTTTTCAATTTCACATTGGAGCAAATAATTTGAACATTAATTAGGACCTTAATTTTATCAAATTGAACACATATAAATATAACTCATTTAATTTGTGTCGTGTGTGATTCTAATCGGGATACATTAAGAGTAAAAGAGATTTAAGTTATTTTCACCTAATTTCTTCAAATCTTCAATACTCTCCATCTCTTTAATGTCTATATCTACATCCTTCATAATTACTTCATGATTTGATCTTGAATAGAACTCTTAAACTGAAACACTCAATAAACACGTTAGTTACACAAAAAATATCAACTCTTAATTGTCCATCAAAATCTCAGGGTCAACAAAAATGTATCATAAAAAATCACAAATTATTTTTATTTTTCTCAAAATTATAAGAATTACCCTTGAAATTTAGAATTTTGTATCAGATTATCTCCTTGGCCAATGTTATATTCAACCAAAAAACAAAAGAAGATTTTTTAATGTTATTTACTCAAAATAAATGGTTTTCGTAAAATTCCTAAATCCATGTAAGTAGGGAGTAACACTCTCAGTTTTAATATAGGCGGGAGTGCTACTCTCGATTTTAACTAATGATTAAAAAAACAAAAATTAGAAAATTGTTAACATTGGTTATAGTTGTTTTTCTATTTTTTTTTTACGAGTCGGAGGTAGCTAAACCATTAAAGCCGGAGGTAGCACGTCCGGCTTAAAAAGGGTTAACCTTTTTTTTTTTTTTAGCTGGAGGTGTTAGGAAATTAATAATTTTCTATTGTGACTCATATGATTAATTAAACAGTTATAATATGGGTTATTAATTTTATAGGAGCTCAGAAAATATTAAATGGGTACGGGCTCTACAATGTGTACTTACTCATATTGGGCAATTAGGGTTAATGGGGCTTGAGTTGACCTACTGTATAAAGAACATTATAAGGGTTATGGTCCCCGAGACTAATCAGACGGCCACTCATCTCTTCTTTCCCATCTGAGAGAGAGAACTCATTGAGAAACATCAAGTGATTAGTTTGCGAAAGACCTCTACCCCAACGATTCATCACCATAGATTCAGGTACGCTTGTTTATGTGTTAAAGAACCTTTGATAATTTGACATGTTGATGATCATTCTCAATTTTATACTAAATTTTTGCCCTTATTTTATAATTTTGTTAATATTTTTAGTAATTTTTAATTAGTAATAATATAATTTATTATTTTTGTAGGAATGAATTCGAAAATAAAAAAAAACCACATGAAAATGACAAAAATTGAGTGAAATTGCGAAAAACCAGCAAACTAACCGAAATCCGTCCCGCTCTCGCGACCCGGAATTGTTACAAATTTGGATGAGGATGATTTTAGAGAATCAAGAGAATTAAATGGCTGATTTTGAAAATAAAATCAGGGAAGAAACAATTACAACTAAAAAAGGGACACATTTGGCCATTTTAGAGAATTAAGGGCTGAAATTTGGGAACTTAAATGAACAATGATTCCATGGTCATTTGATTGGCACATCATGTAGATTAAATAAAAAAGAAAATTTCAGCACCTTAGGTTTTTTTTGGGCAGATCAAAGGAAATGTTCAATTTGATATATGTAGTTCGTGTTCATTTGGCCAGTGGGCAGTCTTTGTTTTCTTTTGCATTTTTTTCTATAATTTTTATTCTCTTCTTCCATTTTCTTGCTGTCGAATAGTTTTAGAATTTATTCATGGATTTTGGGAGAGCATTTTTCTTTTTCTTTTTTCTTTTTCTGGCCCATATTCTTGCGGCAGTAGTCTGGAGGTTTTTCAATTTTTAGTTTTTCTTGAACTTTTCTTTCTGCCGGAACTGTTAGTTGTTTTTCACCATGGACACTACTCTTGAACATCTATTGGAAGAAGAATCCATGAACTACTAAGGCACAAAACTAGGTTAGGTTGTATTTGTTATAAGATTTTCGTAATGTAATTTTAATTTCTCATTCTATTTTACATGTTTATAGGATTGTATGACAAATAATTTATATTTTACATTATTATTTGAATCAATTCTTATTTTTATCATTTTATAAATATTAGAAATAATTTATTGGTACTTTTGGTTTAGATCTAATACTTGTGGTTTAGATTTAACCGTTATATAATCCGTTTTTAATGGAATTGATACGGTTTAATAGAATGGATTATACTTAGAGATTGATTCACTGTAGATTAGTAGGAATCGAATCTCAAAGATAGTCTATATTGATTAAATGATCAATTAATCGATGTATTTGATATGATGAATGATACTTAGAGATTGGTTCACCATATATTAGGAATCGAATTTTAAAGATAGTTCATGCCAATTAAATAATCAAACTTTCGTTGTAATTTTTCTTGTACTTAAATTACTTTACTATACACATAATCAAAATTGATAAAAAATTAAAACACATTAAGATAATTGAAAGACAAATGCATGCCCTCAACCTGGTTATTTATTATTTAGTATTTTAATTTAATTATTGTTACATTTTATAATTACAAAAATTCCAAAACCAATCTTATTAAATTCAACAGAAAAATAAGAAAATAATTAATAATTACAATCCAATCCCTGTGGTTCGACACTCATACTTAAGTACTATACTACGATAGTTGCTGCTTAAATTGGGTATTAAACTTGAGCGATCAACTGATTTAGGACTAAGACATCTATTGATATTTAGGGATTCATTCCTAACAAGTAGTATCAGAGTCTGCTTCATGTTAAATCATTAGGTTCTTAAAACCTTTGTGTTCATGGTAAATTTTTTTAGGGTTTGTTAATTATCTCTTAGGGCTTGATTACTTGTAGAATCGTATGAGAAAACATTAGGATTATGTATTACTTGAT
Source organism: Eucommia ulmoides (assembly GCA_016647705.1). Lineage (NCBI taxonomy): Eukaryota > Viridiplantae > Streptophyta > Magnoliopsida > Garryales > Eucommiaceae > Eucommia > Eucommia ulmoides. Next base: position 16,439,681 of record CM028335.1, on the reverse strand, counting down.
TTATGATTATTGATGTTAGCCTAGTGGAATACCCAAGAGGGGGGGTGAATTGAGTAATTAAAAATATTAGAGAGAAAATACTTTAATAGATCAAATAATTAATTTTAATCATAAATTAATTATTATTTTTATATCACAGCGGAATTATGAAATCAATTAGGTGCACACCAAATAATAAAAATAAACAAATCAAAGATAGCAGCACACCAAAAATTTATACTGGTTCACCAAGCTACTCTTGCTAATCCAGTCCTCCGAGCTCCACGGAGAGTCGCACCCACTAATACTCAAGATCCCTTTAAAGGTAAGAACCAAACCCACACAACGATTATTTTACTGTTTCATAATCAACCTTTACAAAATCTTTTTCATAGGCTAAAGAAGAACCTCTACTTTTTACAACCTCAGGAATAACCTAATTCTTTTTAACACAAAGGCAAAATAATCAAAACCTCACCAACACTCCAAATATCCTTTTACTCGGTAAGGATTGAACCATTACAAAATTCACACAAATTAATTCTATCCAGGAAGAATTACTACCTCAATCTTTTTACAAGAAGAGACTGAAACCAGCTACCCTTTGATTAAATACACCTAACAGTATTTAATCCGTCACTCAACTTACCAATAAAAATTGACAATTAATTTTTCTTACTCGGAGCTTCTACCACCCCAGATAAATTAAAACTCAATTAATATCCCAAAACTAGTGATAGAAAATGTGAGATAGTCAAAATCTGATTTTAACAAAAGATGGGTAACATGTAATTTAGCACGTAATCAGATTCAAGAAATTGTTTATAAAATATTTTTTTCAATAAAAATCAAAAATAATTTTTAAAGATCAATTTCCAAAAATTAAACAAGTAATACAATATAGAAAATAATTAGAAAGATCTCACCTAGAATCCGCTAAAAAAATAATTAGAGCGTAGTTACTTCAGATCCGATAGCAGCAATTATTAACAACCAATGATTATCAAGATTATCTCTTAGAATAGCTCTCACAAAAAAAAAAAAAAAAAACTCAGTATGATATCTCTTAAAAAAGCTCAATATGATCTCTTGATCTTTTAATCTCTCTTCATGATATTAAAAAAACGCAGGTCTATATATATGGGATATAAATCAGCTCTCTAACGGCTAGTTCCCATATGTCATGACACTTAATTGCTCTCTTAGACCCCTTGTATCATTATAACTTTATTTTGGTTCAATTCACTTAATTATAGCTTTTAAATCTCTCAATTAAGTCCTCCAAATATTTCTCAATCTCAATTAAATAGAATAGAAACAATTATATGTACCAAATTGAGAAATATTAAAACTTAATAAACCAAATTAATAGGAATTAAATAATAGATGTAACATATCTTAAATATCATAAAATTCCTAAAATTTCTCACAAATCTCAACAAAAAACGGGTACTTTTAGATATGAATTCAGAATCCTCAATATCCTGAAACTGCGCCATCAGTCGACCGACCAGTTAACCGCTTGATTCAGGATGTAGCTAAATCAAGAATTTTGTGCCCATCGGTTAACCTATCTGTCGACTTAGAAATTCCGAGAATTCCATTTCTCTTCACCGATCGACCTACCTGTCAACTTAGAGATACAAAAAGTTTGCCTTATACGCTTCGGTCGACTTATCAGTCGACTTAAGGATACTGGATCTCTTTTTTAAACTCATTTTTAATACATTCTCATTTACGTTTTCACCCCTTTAACCATTTTCTTTTCTTAATAAGCTCCACTAAATACTTAAATTTAATTTTAATCCATTATAAATATTTTTTTTTCAATGACACATAGGAGTAAATAATTTAGCTAATTATGGTCCTATTCAACACACATATTTATAAAAATTATTTAAAAATCTTTTTGTGTCGTGTGTGATCCTAATTGGGATATTAAGAATTGAAATTTAAACCTGAGTTGTTTTTCCTAAGTTATTCAAATTCTTCAATCTCTTAATTCTTCATCATCTTTATCATCAAATCTTCATCATATGAAACTAATAAACTAAAACACTTAAACAAATCGTTAGTCCCACAAAAAACATCAACGTTTAATTATCCATCAAAATCTTAGGATCAACAATTGAAAATTATAGATTTAAGGAAAGAAAAATGTTTTTTTTTAAAAAAAAAAAAAATTAGGGTATTTTTTTGCTGTAGAACATAAAAAAAACGACGTGATCGATCAACTGACCCATAGGCCAGTCAACCGATGGCATGGTATCTTTGAAAGAATCGGGAACTGATCAAAACGATCAATTAACATTCAAGACCGACTGATTGACTGTGGCCACTGGCCATATCGGTCAACCGACAGTTAAGGGCGTACGATCGAAATAGGCCACTGGTCAAATTAGTCAACCAAAAGACAAGTCAGTCAACTAATAAGAGCCCATCGACAGAATCTGTTGACTGATTGACCAAATCAGTGGACCGACAGGCATGCCCAAACGTCATAAATTAACTTATCACATGGAATTCGGTCAACTGATCATTAGGGCGGCTGACCAATAGAGTCATACATCTTGAAACAAACTAATTGAAGCAATATGTTGCCAAAGTAACCTCTATTGCAAAGATTTATGTATTTTGGAATATTAAGATGTAGATGTTTGTCATTTATGTCAACAATAATCGACCCATATGAAGGTTATTATTTAGCCAAATAATAGGCATTGATTTGATATTAATATGTGCATGATTGTTATTTATGCAAGCAGTAACCGGCCCAAAGAAAGGTTATTGTTTGACCCAATAATAAACATACCTGCGAAAATAATTACTGCAATGAGAGTACCACTAACAAGTTAGTGTTTCTGTCCAAAGACTGAAAATTAATGTTGTGTTAGGTATCTTGTGATTGGGCCCACCAATATAATTGTTTTGTTTATGGCGTGCATATAAATATGTGTTGATGTTTTTATTAATAATTTAACATAAATTTTCATATTATGAGTTTTTTTTTTTTTCATTGTTTTCTGTTTAATTACTATTTTTGTTGCTACTATTCCTGCCAACATGAATTCCATTTATGTGCTTAACGACACAAATTTCAAGGATTGGAAAGAGAACAATTCAAGTGTTATTGACTGCATGGATCTTGACTTTGCGCTAAAGAAAGAACAACTTTCATCTCTCATTGATGAAAGTTCCCCTGAGGCTAAAAGGGAATATGAGAGGTAGGAGCGTTCTAATCGCATAAGTCTTATGATGATAAAACGCAGCGTTTCGAAAATATTCAGGGATGGTATATCCGATGAGGTAAGTGCTAAGACGTTCCTTAAGGAAATAAAGTAACATTTTGTAAAAACGAAAAAGTAGAAACAAATACGCTATTAGCTAATCTTATCTCAATGAAGTATAAAGGAAAGGGAAATATAAGGGAGTACATTATTAAAATTTCTAATGTCACTTCAAATTTAAAGGCTTTAAAATTAGAGTTGTTTGAGGATTTGCTCGTGCACTTAGTACTCATTTCTCTTCTTGCATAATACAGTTAATTTACAGTGAGTTATAACACTTAAAAGGATAAATAGACTTTTAATGAACTCATATCTCACTATATACAAGAAGAAGAAAGAATTAAACACGAAAAGATTAAAAGTACTCACTCAGCCACTACCTTTAAGGGCAAGAAACGACAAAGGGATAAAGGTCAGGAAGCTAAAATTGGAACTCAACAATCCAAATTGCAAAAGAATCAGGATCATAAATTTATCAGTTTCTTCTGCAAGAAAGTTGGACATATGAAGAGGGAATGTTCCACATACGTCGCATGGCGTGTAAAAAAGAGTATGTTTCTCACTCTTATTTGTTCTGAAGTTAATTTAGCTTTTGTACCAAGTCATACTTGGTGGTAGATTCTGGTCTACTACTCACGTAAATGTGTCTATGTAGAGCTGCCTGTAGATCTGACAGCCAAATAATGCTGAAAGATTCATTTATGTGGGTGATGACAAAACAATTGTTGTGGATGAAATAGGGACTTTTAGGTTATCTTTAAAGACTGGTTATTTTTTGAATTTGGAAGAGATATATGTAGTACTGTCATTTAAACGGAATTTGATTTCTATTTCTACTTTGTACAAATTTGGTTTTTCTTGTTCATTTGGAAATAATAATTTAGTTTTTTTTTTTTTTTATATTCAAATATTATTACAACTGATTCTTTGATTCATAATCTATACTTATTGGATACTATTACTTTACACAATGAAACCTTGCAAACAACTACTCGTGGTACAAAATGCAAATTAACTAATGAGTCGACCGTTCAAGGCAAAAATATCTTCATATAACATTCAAATTTAAAAAAAAAAATAACCTAATTGGTCAATTGTTCCAAATCGATCGACCATTTGAAACTAATTCTTAATAGTTCTGGACATCAATCGATCGATCTGTCCCAGAAAACAGTCGACCATTTTTATTTCTCTGGGAACCTGTATTAATTAGTCTACCAATCTGTATACTGTTTTTCTATTTTTACCATTTTTTTTTAGGTCCTTGTAATTTTTAGTTGACTATTATATCATTCAGTTGACCGTTCAATCATTTTTTCAGGTTTTAGCATATTTCAAAATATAGTTAGAATCAGTTGATTGATTTTTCAAATTAGTTGACTGATTCTAAATACCTTTATCTTTGAAACACATCTAAGGCATTATTAAACACCCCTAAGCACATATAAAACATATGTTTGCATATTAGATAATTTTTATGTTGAGTGAGTGATCTTAGTCGAGTTTATCAAGAGTTTATAAATATGAACGTTGTTTTACCTTAGACATAAAAAAAATATTCTTCAAAATGTGTCATTCATCATATCTCTAATCTTGATCATTCTTGTATGTTTCTCATTTGGTCAATTTCTTATCTTGGTCCTCTTTTGATCCTGACTAATATTATGTAAACATTTATTCAATAACAATATTAGTCCAACCAAACATCCAAGTTAATGGGATCATCAAAATCATCAAGTAAGACTTGAATTCCTTCAGCGTTAACAAGATTGTTTCACATTACGGTTATTATTTAAAATTGTACCTTCAGGCACAAGTTATACACTAATATATATATAAACTGGTCCAAGTTTAGTTGCAGCCAAACGCATTTTTTAGTTTTTATTCTGAGAAAATATAAAACATTATAAGAATAATTATTGTTACCAAACACAATTTTGTTATCAGAATACTCCCAAACCGTCATCTTATTTTATTGGGAGCAAAAATAAAAAAGCAGAAATGTTAATCAAGTGTCACCTTAATAACCTTTCCTTGAAACTTCATCCTTCCAGATGCTTTTAGATGCATAGTCCTGAAAGAATCAAAAGGATATGAAGATACCAAGTTGAACCTTCCACAATTACAGTCATGGCAATCTTCATGTCAAGAAAAAAACATTGAATCATTGTGCTGCCGCCACCGCCACCACCAGAAAATAACACCACCGTCTCTTTCTGGTGCCCAGTCACCAAGACGATGAACATACCACCATGGCCACCAATCGTCATGACCATCATCGCGATAAGCTTGCTCTACTTTCTTGCTGAAACAACCACTACCCCACTACCCTATCTCTCACACAAAAACACGATCATGATTTGGCCGTACCGGGCTAGATCGAGTGGTGATGGCATAACATTGGATAGATCTAGTGGTGATGGCACAATAACAACCAGATCATAAGGTGGTCCTTTAGGTATGGCCGACGATAACCAAATTTAATAATGATCTGGCCATTGCCAGTTATATTTTTTTTTATCTATATTTTATTTGATCGATTTTTTAATTTATTTTGTTGTTTTGATTTGTTTTCAATTTTTATCTCTTCATATCTTTATGTTATTTAAATTTTTAGTTTTTTTTTTTTGTCTTTGTTGAAATAATCTTTTGTATTTTTTTATATTTTTAACTGTATAATTTTGATATTTACGGTTGATTATTTTTATTATTTACTGTGATGGTGATAGTGATAGTGAATACTTGTTGTGGTGGGGGTGAGGGTGATAGCAAATATTTATTATAGCAGTGGTAATAGTTATAATGAATATTTGATGTGGTAGCAGTGGTGATAAATGTTTACTGTGGTAGTGGCATTGGGGATTGCAATTTTTTTTTTTTTTGGTGATGGTAGTGGCAGTAGTGAATATTTAATGTGGTGGTAACTTTTAATTTATTTTGTTTTTTTGATTTGTTTTCAATTTTTATCTCTTCATATCTTTATGTTATTTAAATTTTCAGATTTTTTTTTTATCTTTGTTGAAATAATCTTTTGTATTTTTTGATATTTTTAACTGTATAATTTTGATATTTACGGTTGATTATTTTTATTATTTACTGTGATGGTGATGGTGATAGTGGATACTTGTTGTGGTGGGGGTGGGGGTGATAGCAAATATTTATTGTAGCAGTGGTGATAGTTATAATGAATATTTGATGTGGGTGGCATTGGGGATTGCAATTTTTTTTTTTGTTTTTGGTGATGGTGGTGGCAGTAGTGAATATTTAATGTGGTGGTAACGATAGTGAATATTTACTGTATTGGTGGTAGTGATGGGAGTATTTATTGTGGTAGTGGTGGTGGTAATAGCGAATATTTGTTGTGATGATGACGGTGATATGAATTTTTGTATTGTGAAAGTGGTGATAAGAATGTTTGTTATAGTAGTGGCGGTGATGATAATAAATATATGTTGTAGTTATGGTAATAAATGTTTGGTGCAATGATGATAGTGAATATTTGCGATGGTGGCGGTGTGATTAGTTTAATATGGTGATCGATGGTGGTTATAAAATTTGTGAAGATAACGAATATTTATTGTATTAGTGAATGGTTATTGTGCCTACAATGGTAGTAGGTGGTAGTCATTGATGTGGAGAAAATTCCCGCCCATGATTCGTACGGATGATGATAAAATGTCAGGTCAGAATTGCCGGTGAAACCCCACCAGGAAAAAATGATCCAAAAGTTAACCATGGGCCGACTGCACTAATGGCCCAAAGGGTGATGTATCTGGTTTGCTAAAGAAGCCCAATCACACCTCGGTTGATCCGATGTAAAATAAGATTTCCCAATTAGAGGCATGATTATCAGCAAAAACGATGGCAGGTCAATGGTAGCGGTTACATAACCTCACATACCCTCCATGCACACGAACTAGATTAACGTAACATCCCATAATGAGAGCACAAAAAATATTCACGGAAGTTAAATATGGAACGTGGAGAAAATTATGAAATGAGTGATTACGAGGTGAAGCAGCTCATATATATATATATATATATATATAGGCACAACTCTCATATTACAGTCTTAAGCTTTTTACCTATCAAAGAATAGTCTGACTTATTCTCACATAGGAGGTTCTTTAGCCGACACCACACCGGTGTCCCCCTTAGAACTAACTGGTTTTATAGGTTAGAGTGTAGGTTGCAGAGGTTTCTGGCACATGAGGAGCTGTTACACGTACTAGAGATTTTTTGGCAACATCATTTGGCGCCGTTTGTAGGGAAGAAAATAAAAAAGAAATTCACCAACCAGATGGGAAAGTTACGATCAATAGCAATACGTCTGAGTTAAGGGAGTAAAATCCCACCTCCAGTGAGCATAGGCGCATGTATGGAGACTTCAGGTGGAGTGCATGTTGTTCCTCTCCCTAAGGTGCAGCAACAGATACGAAAATCGATGCGTTAACAGAGAAGATCGCTGCGATGGAAGGGATGTTGATGAGGATGGCCCAACATATTGTTGGGAATACTCAACAACCTCTTCCCGTCAATATTGGTTTTGGAGAGCAGACGGAGTCACCAGAATCTCTAGATCCATTACAAGGAGGGCGAACCGATCAGAAGGACATGAGTAACCACCCAGGTGAGGGACGAATGCTCACCCAAAATGAGACGGTAGATTTTTACCAGCGACATGATGTACTGGAAGACAAAGATCTGACGGTAGATGAGTTGGATGCGTTGTTAAAGGGAACTAAGATGCCATTTACCTCGAACATCCTGGAAGCACCGCTATCTGACAAGCTTGACCTAACCAAATTTGAGAAGTATGATGGAAAAACATAGAAAAACGGTCCCGATAGACCACATCTGACAGTTTAGACATCTGATGGCACTCTATAGAGCGGGTAATCCTGCGCTTTGCAGAGCTTTTACGACGACCTTGAAATGGTCAACCCTGGAGTGGTTACATACAGTACCACTCAACTTGATTTCATCCTTTACGGACTTTGAGAAGCAGTTCATTGGCCATTTTATCACGTGCCAGAGGTTGATGAAAAGTGTTGACTACCTGTCAGCTTTGAGACAAGAAAATGGGAAATCTTTACATCAATACATGAATCGCTTCAAAGAGGAACTAACATGCATCGAGGGTTGTGATTCAAACCTTATGATAAATACATTTACCTCAGGGTTGCGACAAGGTCGGTTCCAAGATTCATTGACGAATCACGCCCTTAAGACCATGACTAAGCTGATGGAGAAGACAAAGCCCTATATGAAGCTAGAAGACGTCAGGTACGCGCGTGAAGGCAGAGTACCAACAAAAGACAATTCTAGATCCGATGAAATAGACAGCCAGGGAACTAGGGAACTAAGGGTAGTGCTTTGGACAGGCAAAAATAATGTCCTAGAAGCTCAGCGACAAGAGCAGGAGTGCATCAAGGGCCAAAGCTTCTAGGATTGCAGATGCCGATCTCCAAAATACTTCATGAGATCAAATCATCTGAGGTCATGCAGTGGCCTCCAAAACTCCCAATGAAATCTAGTCTGAAGAACATGGACAAATATTGCGAGTTCCATAAAGACCATGGACAAGATACTGATGACTGTTGAGAAATTCAAAGGGAGATCAAGAGATTGATTGACATGTGACGGTTACATGGATATTTATAAGGGTAGACAAGGGAAAAGAAAATATCAAGAAACGAAGCTCATCCAAAGAATCGCAACAACGAAAGGAAGAATGATGACCCGAGCAACACTTGTGGAGTCATCTACATAATAAATACAGTGGGTCCCTTTACTGGGAAGTCAAACCGTGAGCGATGCGAGTTCCATAAAGACCATAGACATGATACTGACGACTGTCGGGAGCTTCAAAGGGGGATCAAGCGGTTGATTGACATGGGGCGATTACGTGAATATTTACAAAAGTAGGCAAGGGAAAGGAAGAGGTCAAGAAGCGAAACTCATCCAAATAATCACAGCAACAAAAGGAAGAATGATGACTCAAGAAGCACTCATAGGGTCATCTATATGATAAATACAGTGGGTCCTTTTACTAGGAAGTCAAACCGTGAGCAAAAAAAGAAGGTCCGCGAGGCAGCGGAGGAACGATACTACAGAGAGGTAATGACTTTAACCAACAATACTGGACTGGTAATCACGTTCAATGAAGAGGACTATAGAGGCGTCGCTCATCCTCGTGATGACGCCTTAGTAATAACACTTTGGATTTCCAGCTTCAAAGTAAGGAGAGTCTTAATTGACACCGACAGTTCATCAAACATCATTTTCTTCAACACATTCAATGAAATTGGTGTTCCCAGCTCAGACATTGGGTCAACCCAAACAATAATGTTAGGTACAGAGACCTGAGCTCTCCAAAAGGGGAAATCACCTTATCCGTCACATCAAACAAAGATGAGAGTGGAGTGACCAAAGCTACGAAATTCATGGAAATGGACTCTACGTCTCCTTAAAATGCTATCCTGGGACGACCTTGGCTCCACGCAATGAGAGTTGTAGCACCAACACTCCATCAATGTATCAAGTATGTGAAGGATGGCAAGGTGACTTTAATCTGAGAAGATCAAGTCGCATCTAGGCAGTGTTTTGCGATAGCCATGAAGGGGAAGAGAGTTATTCAATAGTGATAAAAGCAAGAGCTCGGAGGAGTTTAAACCAACAGCCCAGATCAGAAACAGGAGTTATCCAGAGCTGGAATCAGCAGTCCAACTCGAGACTTTACTTTATTTTAAAGATTTTTTGTGAGTTTTTCTAATTTTTGTGTTGTGACTTTTCATTTTAAGTTTTGAAGAATAATTGTTTCCTGTTATTTTCCGAATAAGTAGTAAAGACCACTTATCTTTACAAAGAAGTTTCAATAATGATGAGTCTTACGCTTAAAATAATAAACAGACCAAAACTGAGCTGCCTAGATTAGTTTGTTCATAAACTGAGCTGTCAAGATCAGCTTACCAATCAAAGTGAACTGCCTAGATCAGTTCGTTTATAAACTGTGCTGCCAAGATCAGCTCACCAATCAAACTGAACTGCCTATATCAGTTCAATCACAAACTAAGCAGCCAAGATCAGCTCCCCAATCAAACTGAACTGCCTAGATCAGTTCATAAATTGAGCTACCAAGATCAACTCACCAACTAAACTGAACTACCTAGATCAGTTTATTCATTAACTTAGCTTCCAAGATCAGTTTATCAATCGAACTGAATTGTCTAGATAAGTTTATTCATAAACTAAGCTGCCATGATCAGCTCATCAACCAAATTAAACTACTTAGATAAGTTCGTTGCATTAATTGGGCTGCTTAAGATCAGTTTATCCATAAGTTTTGAAGACTCAGGTAACCCATAACATATTTATTACCTAAACTTGTTATGGAGGAAAGCAGGATGAACACTACGATTCCAACCCCGTCCGTTCCTACAACCCCTTCCATTTCTAAAACATTACGTTTGAGAAGGTAATACTCAATATGTGACAGCTAATGCTCCATATCTATCCCATTTCGGTGTGAGTATTATTTCGAAAAATCATTTAGCACGCAACGTATGAAATCTAACAGTTTTTTTACACAGCAAATACATCAGTACAATCCAAAAGAGAAGAAAATTTTGAACTTGTCACTTCTTATCATGGAATCAATACAGATCTAAATGTGCATTACATCTTTCTTTTAACATAAATAAGATTTTTCTATTGCAAGAATCCTGCTAATGACCATTCTATATTTGATGGAGCCATTGCAAGAGCACTGTAAGAGCTTATTTGATGACTAATAAGCCCCTACTATTCAAAACATGCCCTTGAGGCTTTTACACACACACACACACACACACACACACACACACACACACACACATATATAAAGAATGAACTAATCCGATCCAAGGGAAGGCACAGGACCTAAGTCCTCAGAATCCGAGTTCCAATGGTAGAAGTCATGTTCTTCATATTGATTCAACGCTCAAATCAGGGAGCTTATCTTCTCATTCTTCTTCTCGTTTTTATTTGAGAACTTGTTTCTCTTCGTCTTCAGCACGTTGTTGTAGGATTTATGGAGATGAACTTGGGACCGCAACTCGTTGATCTCCTTCTCCGCTAGCTTTAGATGACCATGGAGTTCATGGAGCTAGGATATTGCGCAAAAATAAGCAGCGTCATGGGAAGTGAAGATGGCACAGGCATCTTTGATAGCACGAAGTCGCGGGTGCTCTTCGTCAAGAGTTTTGCCCATTATCATGAGCTCTCGAAAGTGTTGCCCCATCCGTACCTCTTTCTTCATCTCAGCTTGAACAGCGTCGAAGATATCTGATGCCGATGAGGATGAGGCCATAGTTGGTATAAAGCAGAAAAACAAAATAAGGAAAAAAGATTAACAGAAAAGGAAAAAGTGCCAAGAAATATCAAGAAGGTTTGGCTTTAAATAGCTAAACCAACGTTCGTAAAGCAACAAAAAGACGGAACCAAATCGTCAAAATATTTATGAAGTTAGAAATGAAATGACAACGATGAATATCAAAGGAAAAAAAGTGACAATTTCTAAGACTAAATACGACAGATATTTAAAGCTAGTCATGATTACAAAACGGACAAAAATAAATCGAAAAGACGGTCAACTAGTCAAACGGTGCTTGGTTGATCTGCGTTGTCTAATAGAACCGTGGTATGAGGTTTAACAACCATCGATGTTGATCCGTTGAGCAGGGGCTAAGATTGATCAGAAGTAGGCAGAGCTTGATCGGGATTGAGTTGAGCCTAGCTAGAATTGAGCCTATCTTAATTAGAGATTGGTTGAGCTTGGTATAAAGCCAATTGATCTTGAGAGGAGTCGAGCTAAACTTGGTCGGAAATAGGCTGAACTAGGTCAGAGGAGAGCTGAATTTGGTCAGAATTATGCCAAGCTTGATCAGTGGAAAGCTGATCTATAGGGATGTCATTAGTTCGGTTTTGATCCGGTTTCATATAAAACCAAAACTAAAACCACTAGAAATATATCAAACCAAAACCGCTGAATGTTTTTAAATGGTTTTAAAACCAAATTATTTAAATTTACACAAAACCAAAACCAAAACCGCGAACCACGAAATCATTTAAGATTTTTCAATTTTGTAAAAACCAAAAATAAAACCAAAATCGCAGATAATTGTTTTTTTATATATAATAAAAACCATAACTAAAATATAAAATATAAATTCTAAAAACAAAAAAATAAACCACAAAATAATCGTAATTAAAGTTTTCAACTAGTAACCATAACTAAAGGTTTTAAAGAATAACCAAAATTAAAATACAATAGAAGGCCACAACAATCGAAATAAGAAACAAAGTCAAGATCTAAACCAAATCAATATCAAAACCAAAACTCAAATATTTTAGATCTATTCCAAAATAAACACATAAACTAGAGTTTGAGTTTCTAGAACCATGAGTGCTTACTTGACGAGGGAGGTCATGCTCTGTTGAACATGTTATCTCTCAAAGATGCAAAGTTTCAAACTAATTAAATAGAAAGTAAAGAACACAACAATGAAAATTGCAAAAGAGAGCAAAAGAAGAAAAAAAAAGGGGGTAGAGGTGGATTCATGAACACCCAAATGAGGCTTCAGCAAAATGTTCAGTCTAGCTATATAACTATCAACAATAAAATGTATCGAGCCAAAACGGATCTATTTCTAACAAGTAACGATAGAAAATTTTCAACCGACAACCATCTAAGCATCAACTAAAACTCAACGTAGTAAGTTATAAGATCTATAAACAGGAAGTAACCATTAACCTGTTATCCGCTTCTACACAAATAGATGAGCTGAACAATGGTAAGGTAAAGATCTAGTGGCCAAGGTCTAGATTTGGTTAGTGTGGTTCCAACATTGAGTCGCCAACGACGATGGTGGGCTGGTGGCGATTGAGGTCCAGATCTAGTGGTTAGTTGGTTGTAAGCCTGCGATGCTGATTAGAGAAAAAGAAGACTCAGAAGAGAGGGACTGAGGGAGGAAATGAATGAAGGAATGAGACTCTGAGAGAACAGAGTCAAACGGCAGTGAGGATTTGTGAAATAAAAATGATGAAACCTTAACACCCTTTACCCACATATATATAAGAGAGGCTAAAAGTGTGTGTGTGTGTATATATATATATATATAATAAGAGTATATATGTAATAAAAATATTTTTAAAATATCAGTTTCATGGTTTAGCGATTTGGTTCGTGGTTTGATTTCGCGGTTCGGTTTCATAGTTTCTATTCCAAAATCAAAACCGAAATTATTTCGGTTGCTAATTTCAAAACCAAAACCGAAACCAAACTATTTAGTCGGTTTTAAAACTAGACCATTTGGTTCGATTTCTCTCAGTTACCCATCGGTTTCGTTTTTTGTGGCATTCCTACTAATTTGAAGAGGGAGGTGGATTTGTTGTGCCGACACCCAAGAGCTCTACACTTGGCACCTCTAATAAAGTAGAGTAGGGACCCTCCTCATCTTTAGGTACAAATTGGTACAAGAAAGTAAGATCTAGCTCATGATATGTTTGCTGCACTTGTGATCAACAGAACTGAAAGCCAAATAGTTAAATATTTTATTTGAGCGACTCAAAGTGATCTAGGGGCTCTTTAATCCCATCTTCATGCTCAGTTATTTTTTGCTCTATCACTGCCATCAGCTCTGCTATCGTCATGGACTACTTGTCTAACTTTGCCTCCAGAGCTATTGACTTAGCCTCAAGGGCCCCACCCTTGAGTCTCTCTGAACTTAGTTGGTTAAAGATAAACTATTTTCCTTTCTCTAATTGTTGGAGGGCATCTTCTTTTGTGACCAGTTCAGTCTTCTTCAGATCAAGTTCAGACTGTTGCTTGTTGAGCTTCTCTGTTAACGTAGAGTTCTTAGCTGATAACTTGTTAATCTCGGATAGCAGTTGGGAATTCTCATTAATTAAGTACTGGTTACTGCTTCGGAAAAACTCGCACTGAGTATGACCAGTTTGTAGATTGGTCTCAGATTATTCTTTTGAAGACCTTTCCAGTGCTAGTTCTGTTTTAAGAGAAACTTTCTTCTCCTGCAGAGTTCAAAGATCTTCCTCTAACCAGCTGGATTCAGTCAGCTGGTGCAAAAGTTGGGTGTCCAGCTCAATGGTATCATCTGAACTCCCAGCCAAGGCCGAGGAAAAGTGGATACTCTGTAATATGACTAAACTTGTTCAAAATCCTACTCAACACATCAGATAAATTAGGAAAGACAAGTTTAATAATAAAGGTTACTTGGAGGAGTGCACAAACAAGAGACCAAAAGAGTTATGCTCGAATACTTTTCTCAATTCTAGAGCGACTTTTGTCCTAAGACTGCTCATAGAGAAATTGAATAGCATTTTCAAAGATTTCTTGACGGTTCAGAACTGATGGACCTATCTTTTTCAATAGTTGACACATTTTTTCTTTAGAAGCCCCTGGCAAACTCAGGGTTGCAGAGGTGCCAAGATTAGACGCTGAGGCGGATAGAGGAGGTTGAGCGCAAACTTTTGTGGCCTCGCAGAGCCGGATAACAAAAGTCCTGGCTGCTCGAGTGGCCAATTCCAACCCCACGAATTTTAGTAGGAACTAGAATACGAGTGCTGGGGACAGAGATGGGCACCACTCCATGTCGCCTTATTCATAAAGGCTGTGAGTCATCATTGGAGTCCAGTGATATAGGAAGGACAGGTTGAGGTGCTTGGTACTAAGCAGGTCTAGAAGGAGCCGCAGCCGACTGAGGAGCTGTGGTAGACACAGTCGATTGTGAGGCTTTCTTGGACACCATTTTCCTCTTTCCCAAAGCCAAATTGTGCAATTGAGAGACCTGAGTTTTGTCAATCTTCATATTCGTAGGCACAAAGGGCTTGTAAGCAAGCTCTTGACAACGTCGATCTTTTGGTGTCAGAGTTTCTCCAACCAATCAATGACCTTTTTCGTTGGACGAAACCTCTGACAAGTACCCTTACCTGTGCAACACGATTTGTAAAAAGATGAGAACGCCGCAAAGGCAAGAGTAGCAAAATAAAAGACAATAAACTACAAAAATAGAAAAAGAAGATTACTTAGGAAATTGAAATGTTGAAGTACAACAGGGGGCCGCCCCATCTCTTCGGAGGAAAATTCTCAGTTCCTTTTGAAGAATAAATAATATTTTTTTCAATCATTTAAGGCTAGTAGGAGATCGGTAAAGAAGGTGAACTGTTTGACGGCAGAATAATAGAACCTCCTGGTATCATGATAATATTTAAAAGAACATAAAGTTCTTATTATTTCTACAGTTAAGAGCACATTGTTCAAATGAGAAAGAGCAAGAACGCCCATGATTTGGCGAAACCCATTAGGAACTAGTTGGGTTAGGATGATTTCTAAATAACGAAATAAATTACGAAGAAATGGGGTGAAAGAAAGTCTAAGACCAAATTCAAACATCCAAACAAAGAAACATATTTCATTTTCCTTACAAGAATAGGGGTGTTCATCTTCTGAAAGAACCCTAATCTCAATTGAGGAAGGAATTTTGAATGTATTTTGGAACGATTCAAGCCATTCATTTTTAAAATCGCTCGCCCCATGATCACCCAAGTTTATTGGAGAATTGGTAGATGCACGAGCCCCAATCGTCAACACTTTCTCAGAGAGAGGTTGGACTAGGCGACGAAGTGGAGCCCATTACCGGAGTTAAGAATTTGGGAAAATATGAAACAACACAATGTGGTAAAGGAATCAAACAATAGAGTAGAAGAATAAGAGAACTTACACGAGAAAAATGATATTTCGTCTCGCTTCGGTGAATTACCTCGAAAGTCAGGAGGGTAAATGTTGTTGGGGAAATTCCCACCCATGATTCGTAGCGGATGATGATGAAATGTCGGGTCAAAACTGTCGGTAAAACCCAACTCGGAAGAAATGATCCAAAAGTTAGCCATGGGCCGACTGTACTAATGGCCCAAAGGGTGATGTATTTGGTCTGCTAAGGAAGTCCAATTACGTTTGGGCTGATCCGGTGTAAAATACGGTTTCCCAATTAGAGACCTGATTATCAGCAAATATGATGGCAGATTAATAATAGCGGTTACATAACCTTACATACCCCCTCCCCCCTGCACACGAACGTGATTAATGTAACATCCTATAATGGGAGCACGAACAACATTCATGACAGTTAAATATGGAACGTGGAGAGAATTATGGAAGGAGTGATTACAAGGTGAATCAGCTTATATATATATATATATATATATATATATATAGGTATCATAGACACTACTTTCATATTACAGTCTTAAGCTTTTTACCTATCAAAGAATAGTCTGACTTATTCTCACGCAAGAGATTTTTTGGTCGACACTATACTAGTGTCCCTCTTAGAACTAACTGGTTTTACAGGTTGGAGTATAGGTTGCGGAGGTTTCTGGCACGTGAGGGACTGTTACATGTACCAGAGATTTTTTGGCCACATCAATCATGATGGTGAGATTTTGATACGATGATAAGTGTTTTCGATGGTAGCGGTGATAATAGCGAATAATTGCTGTATAGTTAGATTTTTTTTATTAAAAAATAAAAAACTTAATTAAAAACACTTTTGTCATAAAAAAATATTTATTTTTAATTTTTTTTTAAATAAGATAAAAATAGCTTTACTTAGTGCTTGTTTGATAACGACTTAATTTTTAAGTGCTGAAAATTTAAGAAGGTTATTTGATAAAATTGTTTTGAAAATTTAAGTGCTAAATTTTTTTTATTTGTTTAATAAGTACAAAATTTGTATCTAAAAAATGGTACCTAACTACCTTTGAATCAAGATAATGTGGAAAAAAAAAAAAAAAAATTTGAGAACAAAACAATAAAATCAGGGTGGCATTTTAAAAAAAAAATATTATATTAAAATTAAAAGTAGAAATTAACCCAAAATATATAAATATTATGTATTTTTTATGTAGTTTGATTGCTTAAATTAAATTATAACAATAATTTAAATATAAAATAAAATTAAAATCATAAAATAATTCAAAATTAATCCAATTCTCATTAATCCAAACTCTAATTAAATCCTCATAGGGGATTAAGGGTAAAATGGTCAAAATATAATTTTTTTAAGTGAAAAATAATGGAGTCTATTAAGCAAAATGAAATAAGTGAAAGGGACTTAACTAAATTTTTTATTCATATTTTGACTTAATTTTTAAGTTAACTTAATTAATTAATTAATTGATACTAATTACATTTGTCAAACAAATTTAATTAATTAAGTATTTAATATAATCAGTTTTAATTACTTAATTTTTTTTTTCAAACATGCTCTTAATAATTAACTTTTTGGACAATACCCAAAAAAAATAAAATAAAATAAAATAAAAATAATAAAATCGTACTACTACTGCTACTACTAGAAATATTTTCCCGCAAACGAAACGCGAGCCACTTGTCTCTCTCTCTCTCTTCACAACCGAAATTCAAAACAGGAATTGAAACATCCAAAAAATGCTTCTCAGCAGTTCTTCAATGGCCAGTCAATATCTGATCCCGATAAACCCTAGAAATGCCTCATCGTCGTCTAGCGTGAAGTCCATGGCCACTGATCGAACAAATAGTATCAGTGTTCCGCAGAGAAGAACCGTGTCCGCTCTCGAAGCTCGCGTCTCTCTCGTCTTCGCCCTCGCCTCCCAGACTTCATCTCTCTCTCAACGACGTAATTTTTGCATCTCAGTTTGCTCATTTGTTTAATTTAATGTTCTATTCCAGCTTGAAACACTTCGTTTCGATTTTTTCTGATGTAGTTTTGACGGAATTAGCAACGGAGACGGCCAAATACTTGTTTCCGAAGAAGTTTGAGAATCGGAATTTGGAGGAAGCTTTAATGTTAGGTCAAGCTTTTCATCTTTATGTTATTCCACCGCTTTTGTGCTCTCTTTCTGTCTATCTCACAATTTTTTGGGTCGCCATTTTGCAGTTCCGAATCTTGAAACGCTGAAATTCAAGGTTTTGAGTCGCAAAGATCAGTATGAGATTAGAGAAGTCGAGGTGTGAATTATCTCCTTCTTTCTCAGTATAAACGTATCTACTATCCAAATGTAAGATAATATAATTCTCCATCTTATATATAGCGTGCTTTGCAAATACTAAACTCTAGCTTGATGCAGCCATAGATAAAAACAACTATCTCTTAATCTATATGCAAAATAATAGTAAGAACAGAAAAAGTGGGTAGAGAAGAAATGTATGAAGTCACAAACAGACGCAACAATTTATACAGTTCAGACAATTAGGCACAAGTCCACTGTGAACGCAACCAAATGAATTCACTAGACTATAGAGAATCAAAATCGACATTGTTAAGGTTACTCTGTGATGCATGTGCATCGTAGAATACAAGGCACTCGCTAGAATTAGCAAACCATTTAAATCATTAAGCACGTCCTACTATCCATGATGAGACTAGTAAGGATAAGAAAACAAAAATCATGTCACAACCTGGTTATATTTTTCTCTGAGGTGAAATCTTATCCCTTAATGGTAAAGTCACATACACAATTTATATTTCTCTCTCTTTTCCCCTTGCATGTGGTGTGTCTAGCACACACAATTTGATTTATTAGTTCCTTTTCACATTTTTCTTTCATCATTTTCTTTTTCTTCTATGAGCGGTATCTAATTAGAATCATGACTTCTAAGCAGCCTTACTTTATAGCTGAGACAACAATGCCTGGGAAGTATGGCTTTGATTTCAATGGCGCATCTCAATCATTCAACATGTTAGCTGAGTATCTGTTTGGTAAGGTACTAAGGTAGTTCAAGCATTTATTAAAATTGATGATGAGTTACCTTCATATTGGAATAAGCTTTATATTTTGTTTGCTCACTTCCTCACCGTTTTAGAATACAAGCAAGGAAAAAATGGAGATGACTACACCTGTTTTTACTCGTAAAACTCTTGCGGATGGGAAGAAAATGGACATGACTACCCCTGTGATAACAAAGAAGGTGATACTTTTGTATCAGTTGTTTCCTCAAAATGCAGTGTGTCTCTTGGAATAATATCTTCTGATAGATTACTACGTGTAGATACAAATTTTACTTGTACAAATTAATCTTGCACGTGGGAGAAAATGGATATGACAACAAAGAAGGTGATACTTTTGCATGACTTGTTTCTTCAAATTGTACCGTTATTTGGAAAAGAAGTCTATTAGACGGAAAAAAAAGGCTAGATAGTGTTCTAGCAGACAATTAGCACTTGAATCAACAACGAATATCATTGAATCCACAATAAAGAGAGAAACTATCATAATTTTATTATGCTTAAATAATGGAATGATTGGATGAATAACAAGAGATTGTCAGGGGTGTATTTATAACCCTCAACCTCAAGGCCTCTGTTAATCCCTTGATTTGTAGGGAAAACCCCCCTAAACCTCTAAGAAAGGAAACAAGCTAGTCCTAATAATTGTAGGAAGAAAAGACAAAAAAATAGGAAACAAACTAATCTTAATACTTCTAGGAAAAGAAAACATAAAAATAGGAAAAAGTGAAAATCCTTGTTGAACAAGGAAAACCTATTTAAATGTCCTACATAATAGATTACTATGTTTAGATGCATTTATTTCTTCCCTGCAATACATTACATCCGTTTGGCGAATTTTACTCTGTGGTAGTATGCAAAAAATAGCGGAATCAATTGAAGTAATGCTTATTTGAATCCGAGTTTCTTTGTTTTCCTCCTCCTCTTTTTTCTTCTCCTCTCTCTCTCTCTCTCTCTCTCTCTCAATGGAAACTAGTGTTTGTGGCACATTGTGTATTAGTCTTATTTTTTAGCTTTAATTTTTATTTTATTAATATTTAGTAACAAAAAAAAAATTACGGTGGTACAAAAAATAACCACCTACCCCTTTCTCTCCCTGTCTATTGTATAGGTGTTTGAAGTAACTACAATTGTTGAAATTAGACCTTGCTTCCCAGTTCACACTATCTTATTGGATTTTACTGCATGGGCATTCTCAGATGCATCAATTAGTCACTAATTGTTGGGATATTTAATATTTCTATTAATGCATTATTTATTATTTAGTATTTCCTATTTAGGTCATGTTGATCAATTTAGTCGGTTTTTATTCCATTAATTAACCTATTTATTAGGCGATATTCTTCCTAATTTAGGTCAGCGTAATGGCTATATAATAGGAAGTGGAAGTCTTATTGTATGGAATATATTACATAATAACAAAATATTCTCACTTTCGAAAATACTTTTTGATATCAGAGCCTAAAAAGAAAAAAATAATGGGAGACATGGGGGAGGAGAAAAACATAATGGGAGCCTTCCCGCAACGCCGAACCACCTTCCGACTATTTCTTCCCACGGTGACTCAACATCTTCCAGCCACCGCGGCACCTCCTTTCCGCGGCGCCGGACCACTTTTGGGCTATTGCCTTCGTTGCATCCTCTATCCCATGGCAGAACTGCCTTCTCCTTCACTTCACGTTGGCCCCTCTCTATGGCCATCTCTCTCAAGAAGTTGTCCGACTTTCCAATTTTCACCGTTGGTCGCCCGGCGTTCGAGTTTTCGCCGTTGGTCACTCAACGTTCCAATTGTCACCGTTGGTCTTTCGACACTTACCTTCTTTCTGTTTCTGCCGTTGTTTCCTGCAATAACCCTACTCTTGTTGAGTTGGGACTCCGAAATATCTTCACCCAATTTGGGGGAGAGTATTGGAAAGATTTAATATTTTCATTATTACATTATTTATTATTTTCTATTTAGGTCATGTTGATCAATTCGGTAGCTTTCTTTATTCTATTAATTAGCCCATTTATTAGGTCGATATTCTTCCTAATTTAGCCTCCCGTTATGGCTATATAATGGTGATTGTAGAGCCTTATTTTATAGATATACTAGTTTATAATCTGTGCCTTCATTGATATACTAGCGTATAATCCGTGCTTGAAGGCACGGATGAAAAAAAATAACTTTAGTTTGAAAATATTACTTTGATATTTAGGCAATGAAGTAAAAAGATCAACGGACTTAACAACAAAAATATCATTTAAGAATAATACATTGTTTCACATAGTTTCTTTCTTACGCACAAATATCAAAGATGAAATTTTAAAATTCAAATTTAAAGCGACAGTCTCGGACACTTCAGGATACGTCGTGGACACATTTTAGGACATAGCGAGATATTATTTGCTATTTAAAAAATATATAAGATATTAAATGTAAATAACTTAAAGGGTTCAAAGTGTAAATATCTTAAAATCTAAACAATTTCATCCGTATAATAGCTATTTCAAAAATATATAAGATAGAAAATGTAAATAACTTAAAGGGTTAAAAGTGTGAAATACCTAAAAGTCTAAACAATCTCATTCGTATAATAGTTATTTAAAAAATAACTCTGTATTCTCCACCGAACAGGCGAACCCTAATCATGCAAAATCTCAACTGTTAGATCTGCAAGTAGCTAGGACCATCGTGCCGTTAGATCTATGAGCAGGTGGGACCGTTGCATCGTTAGATTTGTGAGCAAAACAATTAGGACTGCCATGCCGTTAATGATCTCAATAGAGAGGGGGACTTACGTGCAAACGACGGAGAGTGAGAGAGAGAGAGCACCCGGTTGACCGTGAGTGAGGCCACGACTGATTGAGGGTTACTTTCGGTGATAGAGCTGTGTGTTATAGAGACTGATAGAGAATGGTTATAGCACATGAATTCTAGAATGTGCGAGAAACATGAATTCTAATTTATGATTAAGCCCGATTCTTATAGAAAGTGAGAGAGAGAGGGATTCTAATTTAATTTCGGTAAATTTAATATTTAAGTATTATTATTAAATTTAATCTCCATATATTATTGGGGTAGTTACCGAGCAATCCTGTTTTGCGGTGAAAACTATCGAATGAACCCAAAAGGTTTAGTTTGCACCGATTAGTCGTCCTAATAATTGACGGACTAATTTGCCCCTATTAAATTAGCTGTTACATTCCATATTTTGTGATTTGACTGAATATGCACCTTCTATATGTATTATCATCCTTAAAAACGCGAAACAAAATATGGTAATAAACTACTAATAAAATTGAAAACGAAACCTACAATTTCTTTTACTTGTGATTGTTGTTCAATGATTTTTTTATATCACAATGGTCTATAAATCATGATCTTCAAAATGAGATATTAATATATTTTTTGAAGTTCTGGATTAGGATGCATGTGAATGTTATATATAATATTAACTGTAATGTTAATGTTATATATAACATCATTATAATTTGTGTGCCCCGTGAGTGGTGAATATAATATCCAAGGTAATAGAAATAACATAAATTAATGTCGATGAAACACAAATTATATGAATGTATTTAAAGTAACATGATTGGATGATAAATGTGGTTTGGATGTTGAATGTAACACTTAATTGTGTTTTGATATATGTATAAGATCGTGTTAATTGTAACACGGATGTGAAAATTGAAAAATTCTGAAAGTAACATGTTGAATGTAACATGAATGTGAAAACTGAAAATTCTGGAAGTACCATGTTGAATGTAACATGAATGTATGAATCTAAAACTATTGAAAAAAAATAGTGAATGTGATATCTTTTTGAAGATTTTATTAAGACGAATCTAAATATATAATTAGATCATGAAAAAAATGTGTACAACAATAGTTATTTTGATTTAAAAATAATAATTTTGTGTGAAACTTAAATATAGAAATTTCAATCCTGCAAATCACATAGTGGCAAATTAGACATACTAATTTTCGCATTTTTTGAAATTGGGACTAAGTGGTTCGAACTTTCTGGATAACGCGATTGTTTGGTTCAAACTTAAACATTTGAAATCAATTGGTAATTACATTCTTAATTTAGGTCCACTTGGTAATTTTTCCTATATTATTTCTATAATTTCCGTGTATTATTTTTATAATTTATGCTTGACTCGTATAGAAAGTGAGAGAGAGAGAGAGATTCTAATTTAATGTTAATTAAGGAGATCTAAATAGTTCAGTAATTAAAATCCTCCCCTTTCTCTCACTTTCTTATGATATCCCACTCTCATAGAAAGTGAGTGAGAGAGAGGGATTCTAATTTAATGTTAATTAGTGTTTATATCTATTTTTTTTAATTTAGTGTTTTAGTATTATTATTGAAATTAATGTCTATATTATTTTATACAACAACAACAATAATTAAGCCTTTGTCCTATTTAAGTAGGGTTGGTTACATGAATCCATTTATGTCATCATGATTGATCAAGTTCTATTCTCTCAGTCAGATTTAATGTCATCAAATCAATTCTAATAGTCTCTTTCTAAGTTTTCTTAGGTCTACCTCTCTCTCTAATAGCCCCTTGCACTCGAACTAAATTGCATTTTCTCGTTGGTGCTTCTATGGGTCTTTTATGCACATATCTAAACCATTGTAAATTGTTTTCTCCCATCATGGGCGTTATTCCTGAATTCTTTCTAATAGATTAATTTTTAATTTTACCCATTATCGTCTTCCCACTCATCCACTGTAGCATTTTCATTTATGTCACACCAATTTTCTAAACTTGCTTTGTTTTGATTGCCCAACATTTTGAATAATACAGAAGCACATGTCTTATTATAGTTTTGTAGAATTTTCCATTGAGTTTCAACAATATCCTACGATGACATAACACCCCAACTGCATTTCTCCACTTCAACCATCCTGCCTTGACTCTACGAGTAATATCCTCCTCGATTTCGCCATTGCACTGAATCATTGAAGCTAAATATCTAAAATGATCACCTTTGGAACCTCCTCTCCGGGAATTACTAAAATTGCAATGCATGTATTCCGTCTTGCTTCTGCTAACCTTCAAATCTTTTGACTCTAAGGTTTTTATCCATCTTTCTAACTTAGTATTAATACTTATTTTAATTTCATCAACTAGTTCTACGTCATCCGCAAACAACATACTCTAAGGTGGCTTTTGGTTAGTGTTTCCACTTTTCTCAACCCAATTGGGATGGGTTGGGTTGAGAATTCTGTTTCCTATCGGGAACGGAATTGCGTTTGGTAACGACAATTTTTTTTTTGTTCTGAGAACAGAATCGCGTTTGGTAACAATATTATCCTAGAATTGTTTCTACACCAAAATCAAAAAATCAAAGCGAGATATTACAAAAAAAAAAAAAAAAACCTGTACAAGAAACAGAAACAATTTCTTGAACGATTATCAAACAAGAAACACAAGACGAAATGAAATTGAAATCGATTTATTGTGAACGTCAGACGAAATGATCGATTTCTTTAATGAAAGCGATATCTTGTGAACATCAAACAAAATAAAATCGAAATCGATTTCTTGAACAGAAACGATTTCATTTCTGATTTCGATTCAACAAACAACGAAATAGAAATGAAATGAAAACCAAAACGACTGGTTTTCGATTTCGATTAGAGCCCCGCAACCCAGAACAGGGAAATCGAAATGAACTGGTTTTCGATTTCAATTCGATGAACAACGAAAACGAAATCAATAGAACCCTTACTCTATACGGCTATGATTTTGTTGATGAAATCGAATTCCTGAACAAAATCGAAATCGATACATGTTCGAATTTGAGCTTTGAAACC
Source organism: Eucommia ulmoides (assembly GCA_016647705.1). NCBI lineage: Eukaryota > Viridiplantae > Streptophyta > Magnoliopsida > Garryales > Eucommiaceae > Eucommia > Eucommia ulmoides. The sequence goes on along the minus strand of CM028335.1, from coordinate 16,414,775 downwards.
CTGTTCGGCGAAGGCGATGGCGACGAGTTCGGTATGGGAACAGGTAGGAGAGGCGATGGTGATGCCTAGTACAAGGTAGGCGATGGCGACGGGTAGGAGAGGAGGAGGAGGAATGATTCCGAAAACGATTGCGAGGAGAGAAGAGGAGGAGGCGAGGAAGGCGATGCGAATGACAAAGACGCTCTCATTGGAAGACAAAGACACATGGAGAGCGAAGGGAAAAAAGAAAAATAAAAACTCTTGTTTTGAGCTTACCACAAGTCGAACACAGGACCTCACTAACAATTCAGTAAATTCCGAGCGTGTCCCTAAAGTTGGGTTAAGTTTTTTGGGCACAAAAAAAAACAAATTGTTTTTTTTTCTCATTTCCTTATCTTTTCAAGAATCAATTCTCCTTTTTTGGGTTGGGTTTTGTGTTTGCCAAACGCGTTCCCATAAATCAATCCCATAATTTTTGGGTTGGGTTGGGTTGGGTTGGGTTAAGTTGGAAACACTAACCAAACAGGGCCTAAGGTACCCTATGTTAAATATGTTTTGTGAGTTCATCCATCATTAGAACGAAGAGGTAAGGACTTAAAGATGATCCTTTATGTAAGCCTATCTTAATAGGAAATGCCCAAGTATTGCCTCCTCCGGTTCGAATATTTGTGACTATACTTTTATACATATCTTTAGTTACCTCAATATACACATTGGATACTTTCTTCTTTTCTAGCACTCACCACAAACTTCTCTGGGTACTCGATCATAAGTCTTTTCAAGGTCCACAAATACCATATATAAATCTTTTTTTTTTTTCCTTTATATTTTTCCATTAATATCCTGAGTAAAGAGATAGTTTCATTGGTTGATCGGTTGGGCATAAATCCAAATTGGTTATCTTTTATGCCCATTTTATGTCTTATTCTATATTTTATCACTCTCTCCTAAAGTTTCATAGTATAACTCATAAATTTTATGCCCCGACAGTTTGTGCAATTTTGAATATCCCTTTTATTTTTATAGATGAGCACTATGATACTCCTCCTACAGTCATTAGGTATTCTCTTAGTTCTCAAAATGTCATTGAAAAATCCAGTCGACTGTTCTATTCCAAGATCTCCCAAACTTTTCCACACCTCTATAGGGATCTCATCTGACCCTACTACTTTTCGTAAATTTAAAGTCCATAATTTTCTTAAATTTCCGTATATTATTTCTAATGTAATGTTTTCGTAAATAGTCCTCAAAATGTGGAGACAAAATGTATATATATAGAAAAAATATATTCTCTCTCCTCAATTATACAAAAAAAATATTTTTTACTCAATTAGGTATAAAATATATAAGGTTAAATATAAATACACGTTTTATATTTTTGTTGTATTTTGATTTGATATAGACCTTTCGTTGTCTCCTATGACACCAAACAATTGAAAATGTCTAAGTCTCTCATGTCTTACCTGTTTTGTATAATAGATTACATAATAGCTAAATATTCTATATCTCTCCAAAATCTATTTCTAATCCATAATACTGTACCACTTTACTCGCTATGTATGTCACAGTTATTTCTGAATTTTAACCTTGTGAAAGTTTCAATCGGAACTCACTTGGTGAAATATAACTAGCAGTTTAATATTTATTGGGTCAAATAGCAAAATATGCGGGCATGTGTAATGGCGTAAACATATAATATCAGGTTGAACATGTGGATGTCCTGATTTTTCTTCCCTCAATATGTCAAGAGTTTTTGTTTGCATTCATCTTGATCTAATTGGAATCATATTTTATTAGTTGGAAGATCAAGAGAAGTGGCTGATGTCTTTTGTCATGCCTTCAAAGTATGGTTCCAACTTGCCATTGCCCAAAGATCAATCTGTTACCATCAAAGAAGTCCCCAAGAAAATCATTGCAGTTGCTGCCTTTTCAGGTTTTCCCATCTAATAATACTGGAGAAGAGAGATTACATGTGCATCTCCATATTTTTTCAACCTCTAAAAAAATTACTTTGGTTACTAAAAGGCAGTTAGATATAGTTGTAAACATTATAAATAATTCAAGGCTGATGCAACACCCCTAACTTGGCTGGTATTACGTTATTGGATAAGTCACCCCATAGATAGCCTGCCAATTAAGGTATCTGTACTGCAAAGGTTATTTTGCAATCAGAAGAGAATACATATCTTAAATTGTTGTGGGTGTCTTAGAAATGGACGTAACTGGGATATAACTGTAAATACATAAAAAGTGATGTGTTACCTAGTGGGTAAAGCCCTATATGGCAGCGCTAAGTGGACAGTTTGGCTCCAATCATTTTGTTTCATCTACATCTTCCTATTCCTTTTTCTTTCTTTCTTTTTTCATTTTTGTTGTACGTTTTCAATCGTATGTTTCAACTGCAATTGTATGTTGTTTAGAGATGCAATGGTTAGCTTTTATCCAAAATTTGTGAGCTGGATTTCACCGGTATCAACAAAAGGAATATAGGAAAAAATCATGCTCACATCGATATTTTGATTAGCTGTTAGAGTTGCAATGGTTAGCTGTTAGATGTGAAGGTGTGCATGAGGCATCGGCATGCAAAGGCCTGCATGGGCTATAGTTCTTTTATTTTCCCATCTTATGTCAGGTTTTGTCACCGACGACGACGTTAAATTTCGAGAATCAAGACTTCGAGAAGCCCTAAAAAATGATACTCAATTTCAAGTAAAAGAGGGTGCATCAGTGGAAGTTGCTCAGGTAATTCTCCTTTAAAAATTACAAAAAAGGGGATAATTTATCCACATAATTAGGTCTTCAACAAATCGTGCTCACATCGATATTTTGATTTTCAATATATGATTGCAGTACAATCCACCATTTACACTTCCATTCACACGCCGCAATGAGATTGCACTTGAAGTTGAAAGGAAACAAGAATAGCAACTTGCCACAACATCCGGAAATCTTATAGTAAATATAGTTTTCTTTATACTTCGAACTCTGCAGAAATATTTTCAATGGCTGTGGCTCATTCAGGTACATATATGTAATATATAATGTAAATAGTGAGTGTAGATAAAATATGATTGTTCTCATTTGAAAGCAGCTCTTTCACAGTTTAACTGCATATTATCCATCTATACTTGTGATATTCGGTTTTTTTGTTCAGATGGTCAGTTGTTGTCAAGCTAATTTTAATCTGGAAAGCACTAGATTTTTCTTTTCATGGTTTTTGGTGTCTCATTATGCCTACAGCTCAAAGTAGGTTGTATTGTCTCATGTATGTTTATATCTGTATACCTTATAATTTATTGTAACCCAGTACAGCTGTGCTTGTCGTGGTTGTTAAATATATATTTTTTTGGCTGCCAAATCGTATTTGGTATGACATGGCATAATGCTCCAATTACGGTTCAGTATGCGAATTTGGTGGGGCCCACACAACTTAATAATTATCATATTAGTGGGGTCCAGTATTTCTAATGTAATTTTGAGATTTTTTTAAGCCAAATGCAACTTAATGCATCTTTAGTTTATGATCTACGAGTTTTCAGAAGCCTTTGATCCCCAAGTTATTTAACAAAAAACGGCTCTCTGTTTGAGATCTTTCTACTAGGGGATGCTGTAGCACGATGACGCCATCAATCGTAAAGATGACAATAGATTAGATACATTAATCAATGGTTCGTTCTTATTGATATTATTTTCCTCTTTTTTTTTTTCCTCAGCTACCATAATGAGTTTCTTTTTTTAATGCTTAATGTTTTGCTTAATGGTTCGGGCAATATCACCACTACCACCACCTTAATGATTACACATGCATTAGCTTTATGTATTTTTAACTAGCATAATCATATTGATGAACCCTAGGTTTAGTGGTAACGAGGAATTGACAAATTGAGAGAGAAAGACGTAAATTTTATTGAAATCAAAGAGACAAACAAACACCCCAGATATTCGAGAGACATGGTTCTCTCCCAGAGCCAAAGGTCAATACAAATTATTTCTCGATATCCCTACATACTCTATTCTCCCCATTTTATTGTCTACCTCTTACAATATAAGATTTCTCTCATACAAGGTAATTAATAATTTGGTAATTATGGCTGATAGAGCTTTCCTATTCTCACCCAATATCTTTTCCGAAATATTCCGTAAATTAAGGTAATTAGTAACGGTTGTTTCCTTTCTTGTGACGTGCATAGGTGTACCCAATTGGTGATTTATCATTACTCGTCGCCCAAACTTTCACCTTGTCCTCTAGGGAAAACTGAGGAAACTGTTGTTGAATGGTTTCAAACTTCTCCCAAGTGGCCTCAAACTGTGGTAAATCTTTCGATTGGATTAGAATTTCAACAAAAGTGGTATTGCCAGTGTCTAGATTTCGCGCTCCAAGAACTTCAGTAGACTCTACTAGCAATTCTAGGTCAGGCGACAATTGTGGTGGTAAGAGGGGAGAAAAATTGGTCTCCCCGTGGGCTCGACGAAGTTGGCATACATGAAAGACTGGGTGGACGGATGAGTTGGGAGGTAAGTACACCTTGTACGTCATTGTGCCCACACAAGCCAGAATTTCAAATGGTCCATAGAAACTCGGAGCGAGTTTTTTGTTGCGCCATGTTGCCAAGGATTTCTGTCGATAAGGTTGTAACTTCACAAAAACTTTATCTCTCACCTCAAACTCTTCATCTCGTCGCTTCGCATCGGCCATGGTCTTCATCTTCTGCTGGGCACACGAGATGCATTTTGAGCTCGTCTAACTAGGCGTCGCGATCTTCCAAGAGTTGCACTACTGAAGAGACCGAAGTATCCCCTGTTTTGAAACGGATGAGAGGTGATGGATCCCGCCTATAGAGTGCTTTGAAAGGGGTACAATTAATGGTGTTATGGTACAAGGTATTATACCAGTATTCTGCGCAGGCTAACCATTTGCATCAAACCCGTTGCTTCTCCGAGATGTAACATAGTAAATATGTTTCTAAGCAGCGGTTCACCACTTCAGATTGTCTGTCTGTTGAGGATGATAAGCTGTATTACGGCGCAATTCTGATCCCTGTAGGCAAAATAATTCTTTCCAAAAATGACTTAGAAAAATTTTGTTGCGATTAGAGATGATAGTGTTAGGTATCCCATGCAGGCGCACGATTTCTGGAAGGAATAGCTTTGCCACTATATGAGCTGTAAACGGGTGTTTCAAGGGCAAGAAGTGGGCATATTTGGTTAACCTGTCCACCACCACTAGTATCGTATCCACACCTTCTGACTTAGGCAACCCTTCTATGAAATCCATGGTTAAATCCTCCCATACCTAGTTAGGTAAAGCCAGGGGTTGTAGCAACCTCGTCGGTGATATGGACATAGATTTGTTTCTTTGACACACATCACACTACTGCACCCAGTTGGAAACGGCCCTGCGCATGCCTTCCCAGAAAAAATCAGCGGCTATTCTCTTATAAGTGCGTTCCTCCCCAGAATGGCCACCTATAGGAGATGAGTGATACTCCTTCGGAATAGAGGGTAACAAGGTGGAATATTTGGGCAACATCAAATGCCCCTTGTAGCAAACCCGATCATTTTCTAAGGAAAATCCTGTAGCTCCCACTCTTCCTTGTTGCAGGTCACCCTTGACTTTCGTTAGAAATTCATCTCTATCAATTTCTTGCTGCAATGTCTCCCAATTTAGCCATTGTATGCCAACAAGCTGGTTTAACTCTAGAGGAGGTAGCACCCTCGACAACGCGTCAGCCACCTTGTTGCTCGCTCCTGGTTTATATTGAATTTCAAAGTTATATCCTAGTAGCTTGGTCATCCATTTCTGATAGTCCGCAGCCAAGATTCGCTGCTCTAATAAGTGCTTCAAACTTTGTTGATCAGTGCGAACTAGGAATTTCCTCCCAAGCAGGTATGGCCTCTATTTCTGAATGGCTAAGACAATAGCAATTAATTCTTTTTCATAGATCGAACGTAGCTTCGCCTGTTTCCCTAGCACTTGGCTATGGTAAGCTACTAGTCGTTCTTCTTGCATCAAGACGGCACCTAACCCATACCCAGATGCATCGGTTTCAATGACGAATGGCTTGGTGAAGTCTGGGAGGGCTAAAACAGGAACCCTGGTCATAGCTTTTTTGAGAGCCTCAAATGCCTCCATAGCCGCCATATTCCACCCGAAACGGTCTTTCTTCAATTACTCTATAAGAGGCCTCGCAATCGACCCGTACCCCTTGACAAACATACGGTAATACCCCATAAGTCCCAGAAAGCCTCGCAACTCTCGAATTAACTGCAGTACTCGTCACTCGGGCATGACTTGTATTTTGGAATTGTCCACCTCTATGTCGTCGCCTGATATCACGTGTCCCAAATATTCCAAACGGGTACAAGCAAAGGAGCACTTTTTGTGGTTTGCATATAGCTGATGCTTGGCGAGAAGCTGTAAGACTACCGCCAAGTGGTGTGCATGTTCCGCCATACTACGACTGTACACTAATATGTCATCAAAAAATACTAACACGAAGTGACGAAAGTGTGGACAAAAAACCTGATTCATTAGTGCTTGAAATGTTGCGGGTGCATTAGTTAGCTTAAACGACACGACCAAGAACTCATAATGACCTTCATGGGTTCTAAAAGTTGTCTTGGGGACATCCTCGGCCGCCAGTTTGAGCGTCTTGGGCGAGGTGAGTCCCACCACTGAATTTAAGGACACTTTTACCACCTGATTTTCAGCTTCCTCCACTTTCACCAGCTTCGTCTCTCGTCTCTTCTTGAACCTCATCTTCCTCCGCTTGTGTCTCCGCTTCATATTCTTGAAGCAGAACCACTTGTAGTTCTCGCTTCTTGCAATGATGTCCTGATGAAATTTTTTTGTCACATTTATAACAAAGTCCACGATCTCGCTTATACTGCAATTCCGCCTCCGTTGGTTTTCGAAATCCTCCTCCTTCGTGAGCCTTTGTTGGAACCGTGGTTTCCACTATCGTAGTGTTTCGTCCTGCCGGAGTTTTGATGGGTGGGTAATTAGAGTGCCCAGGCCCACGTGAATAGATGGGCCCAATTGAGGCTCGGTTACCCTTGAGCTCTAAATTTTTCGCTTCAATTTTCATTGCCAAGTCCATAGCACTTTCAAGCTCGTTTGGGCTCAATACCTTCAGCTGAGCCCTAATGTCACTCCTTAACCCATTTATGAATGTGGACTTCAACACTTGTTCAGAGAGGTCTTCTAATGTTGAGGCTAATTGCTCAAACCTTCTTCTATAGTCCCTCACTATTCCACTTTGCCTCAAAGCCAGGAGCTCCTCAAATCGTGAGCCATTGGGAAGTGATCGGAACTGCAGTCGGAGTTGCGATCTGAGTTCCTCCCAACTCAGGAATGGCCTTCTCTTGTTCTCCCATCCAAACCAGACCAGAGTTTCGTCTTCAAAGCTGATGATGGCCATCTCTAGTTTCTCTGCGTTGGTTAAGCGGTACAAGACGAAGTATCTCTTTGCTTTTAGTATCTAGCCGTTAGGGTTTTCTCCATCAAAGGAAGAGAGTTCGATTTTTCTAGGTCAGAGGTCCCATCGCGCAGCCGGTGTCCATTCCCTGCCATGGCCACCGTCGCATGTCGTCCGACAACCTCGCGACGTCGTTCGCGGTCATCAATCGCCCAGATCGCGTCGATGACATCGTTCCCCTGTCTCGGTACCCTCCCCGACGCCATCGCATGTCGTTCGACAACCTCGCGACGTCGTTTGCGCTCATCGATTGTCCAGATCTCGGCGGCGGCGTTGCTCACCTAGTCTCGCCGTCTCGCGATGTCTTTCTCGCTCCTCGTTCGGCTAGATCTCGTCGTCGACTCGATTCTGGCCCTAGGTTTCAGTTTCTCGCGTTGCTTCGTTCTGAACCGTCAGGAGCTGGTCGATTTTTCCAGCCAACGTCATGAGTCCTTGCTCCAGATTAGGTATTTTCATCATCTCATTCTTGATTGCTCCTAACTCCTCCTGCACGGTGTTCACGGTTCCTTCTACTCTTTCAACCCTTGCATCCATTCTTGTCACCCTAGGCCAAGAACCTGCTCTGATGCCAAATGATAGGTTTAGTGGTAACGAGGAATTGACAGATTGAGAGGGAAATACATGAATTTTATTGAAATCAAAGAGACGAACAAACACCCTAGGTATTCGAGAGACCTGATTCTCTCTCAGAGCCAAAGCTCAATATAAATTATTTCTCGATATCCCTACACACTCTATTCTTCCCATTTTATTGTCTACCTTTTACCATATAAGACTCCTCTCATACAAGGTAATTATTAACTATGGAATTATGGCTGATAGAGCTTTCCTATTCTCACCCAACATCTTTTCCGAAATATTCAGGAAATCGAGGTAATTAGGAATGGTCGTTTCCTTTCTTGCGACGTGCATAGGTGTACTTAATTAGTAGTCTATCACATATTTAGGGAAACATTTTTAATATGAAAAACGTAGACTAAGAGATTCTTTTGCCCTACCTTTTGCTATCATCAGTGACGTGCAATGTGCCTTTTGACGGATTTAAGGGCTCAATTGCGTTTCCTTATTGTGCTCTTCTTATATTGAATGTCTCAATCCTTTTGCCCTTTTGGTGGCTACAATACTTTCAGATAGAAAAGCAAAATACCATTTGAACTAACAGGGAGTGATAGTTTTCTGTACTCTCCTCATGCCCACAACTATTCATCTTTGACCTTGGTGGCCATATATATCCTCTCTCTCTCACTGTATATATATGTGTTGCGCATTGAATGTGAAAGAGGTTGGTGGTCAGATTATAAGCGTGAGTGAAAACCTCACCTTATGAGTTAGCTTTTGAGATTGAGAGAGACTCAAGACCATCTTATACTAGTATCAGAACTCAAATTACAATAATTCTGATCTAATATCCACGAAGGGAGAGACTAGTAGAGAGTTACCCGGCCAAAGACCCGATGTGTAAGGAAAATATTATTAGAGTTATCCCATATTGAATGTGGAAGGGACTGGTGGTCAGGTCATAAGTGTGAGAAAAAACTTCACCTCATGAGCTAACTTTTGGGATTGAGAGAGATTCATGACCACCTTACAAATGGATATAAAAATAAATATAGTGGACCCTTTTTTCCTTTCTTTTTCTTTTTCTGGTTTCAACACCAAGTATAAGAAACAAAACAAATTTACTTGGTCAATCCAGTGGAACAAGTGTGTGAGATTTTACTTTGTTAATTAGCTCCATTTTTTTCAGGAATTAAAACACAAAGCACATTTATCCACAATTTTTGTTCTCAGTTTCACGTTCAAAATAGTTTTTCAAAATTAAACTCAAAAAACTATTTCAAATTCCTGTGACAACAAAATAAACTGTATTTTCTTCCTGTTATCTTCTATGCTAAAGAGTTTCTCTTGACTGTCTCTATCTTTCTCCTCCTGTATTTGTTGTAAACTATAAGTCTATAGCTTATATAGACTGATATATATAGACTGATACATTTTCTGTTTTTACTAGTTTACTTCAGCTATGCTCTCCAGTGCAGGCTTCCACCCTCTACAGTTTTCATTGCCTTCACTATCTAACAGGTCGACCCCATTTGGGCTCCGTTCCTTCTGAAGTTGATCAGATACCGAAACTCCGCCTTTTCTCAGAATCTGCTCCAGCTCTTGCCTGCTGATCACCACTTTAATCCTCACAACTCTGGTTTCTCGCCCGGTTTTCGAGTCAGTTTCTGAAAAACTCACTTTCTTCTTCTTCTTGTTGAATTCTGGTGGTGGCACCACCGGAGGGAGGGGTAAAAGATAGTACAGGTGACCTCCGAGCAATTCGGCCGTTGGCCGGAGATGCCGGAGAACAGGGAGGGATTCTGACACCGCTGAATTTGCATGTTCTGATAGTAGTTGCTGAACTTTCATGGGTGCTTTATATTCTATGATTTTTCCATCTGTTTTCATCACCTTGATGACCTTGTTCTCTAGGACTAGGCAATTCCCCATTTATGTTTTGGGAAGTTTTTTTGTTTTTTGGAGCCTGGGGATATGGGTTGGGTATTTGGCAGTGTGTGGGCGTGTGTGATATTTATAGAGGAAGAGATAGGAGAATGCCCTTGTGTTTTCTTGATATTTACCAAAAAGACCACTGTCCCACTTTGGACCCCACCTTGTTGATTTTATGTTGGTGTGCTATTCATGAGGCATGGAGTTTGTCATTCAAATTATCATGACCAATTTGATGTTTGCTCTCTAGTAATCCGGAGGAGTCAAATATGGTAGTGAAGGTAGCTAGGTTAATATGATTGGTGAACAGATATCTGCAAGAAATTGCTTATATAATAGAGGGGTCTCCCCTCCACACACACACCCCCAATTGTTTTCTTTCTTGCATGAATAGAAGCTTAAGACTCGTTTGATAAATGAAAACTCATGTGTTAAAATATTAAGTGATGAATTTATTAAGTATTTATCTCTTTTTAATACTTTTAACTTCAAGAAAAAAATTATGCAAATTGTTGTCCCTAAAATAATTTTTACTATTTTTCTCTAATCTCTCTATTTTTTTTTTTATCAATTTAGTACTTTATCTATCTATACAATTTTGTTTATTTTATTTTTTTAGTATTGATGGTTGTTGTAGATAGGTGTTTGATTGCTTTAAGTGAAAAGTGTTATAAAAATAAGTGAATCACATGTTAATTAAAGTTTTGATCAATTTTTAAGTAATATTTATATTTTTAAATAATTATTTCATTTTTATTATGAAACGGTATTTAATTCATTATTTTGTTTTGGGTAAGATAAATGTTCAATTCCCATCACCCTAGAGTCAGGATTCTCAGCCAACATTGTTTCTTTAGGGCCTGTTTGGTATGCATTTAGGGTAGGTAGTACTTGTTTCAAAAATATAATTTTTTTTTTTAACAATGCAATTTCAAAAACTATTGTAAAAAATAATTTTCACGGTATTTAGTCAATCACATCACTACTTTTTTTTTTAAATTATATTTATTATTTTAAATATTACATTTCAAATTTTCTTTTGTTTAATATTTGAACTTTTTTCCCTCTCTCTCATCACATTTATCTCTTTTCTTTCTCACACATACATTTTTAGTCATTTATCTTCTAATTTGTTTTTTGTTTTTTTATTTTTTATCTTGTTTTTAAAGCAATTTATTTTTTAGTTCTTATTAATATTTTTAAGTTGATTGTAAGTCATATCAAACACAAATTCATATCTAGTTGATGTCAACTACATATATTCAATTTATCTATGTTAACTAACGGGCTCAAAACTTATATTCAATTTATCTATGTTAACTAACGTGCTCAAAACTTATTCTAAGGACTTAAAAGTATAGAAAAAAAAGAAGAGGGATACAAATTTATATTTATCAATTATTTCAAGGACAATCTATTAATTTTTTCTTTTATTGAAATTTTCAACCAATTACATCACTTTTATTTTTTAAACATATAATTAAATAAGATTCTATTCAAAAAAAAAAATTAACCAAGCCAAACAAGGTTTCACAATTATATTATCTAAAGTTGTCTTTAAAATTGTTCAAAACTGTTCTCGAGTTGTAAACCAAACATATCATTAAGGACTCACCTCGCATTATTTGAAACCGCATGGTATATTGAATTGAAGGATTTTTTTTTAGGGATTTGATTTGGGTGTTTCTTTAGGTTGGTGCCTGTGATTTTGTAGTTGTATATTGAATCCCACATTGATGTTGGGTCTCCCGATATCCGTTTGCAATGGTTTATCAAAGTTCACCCTGCACGTGAGGGGGCATGTTGAATCCTACATCACTTGTGTTACATGATTTTGAGCTATACATAAAGTCTAAGACAATCCTCTTTTTATAAGGCGTCTTTTGAGAGTGAGTTACACCTATTGGATTTCTACATTGTAAGATTATGTTTTGGGGGATTAAATATTTAGTTGAAGACAACTGCATAAACATGCAACTTGAAGCATATTTCTTCTTTATCTTGTGTTCCTCCCCCTTTTTATACGTATGTGCTTGTAATTATTTGTTTTAATCTTTTCATCCCTACTACTTGCTTGATGATAATTCACTAGATGACAAGTGCATGCAATTTCCTACCCTATCACAAAGGTTAGTGCCCAAGTGGATTACCACCAGACACTATTGGTAAGATTAAAGGACCAGTTCAGCTCCAGTAGAAACCACATAAACCCTAGTTAGTGGTTGACTACTGTGCCCCTATATCTTACTAGACAATGTTTGTACAATATTGACTTTATGATTGTCTTTGCTGCTTTATGATAATAACATGCCTAGGATCCTCTATTTAGTTAGGCTAAGATTTAGCACGTCTGTTCACTTTTTTTCTGTTTGAAATAAATAAAAAATAAAAAATCATCATGTTTTTCTAGGCATAGTTGTAATAACTATTAACTAAATTTGTGCGTTGGGTAGTTAAACTTCGTTTTTGGACGCATTAGGAACGATTCAGTTCGTATTGTGTTATATAACTATTATACCCTTTATATATATATATATATATAATGGTTAGGGGAGAGAATTTTGAATATTAGACTTCCCTCTAGTGAGGCGCAATAGATAACCGTTAGGCTACAAGTCTTGAGCTCTCTTTCCATATACGTTTTTATGTAGGAGATTAAAATATGTTTAATTTAAAATAAATTTAACGAACAAGGGTAAAATAGTAATCAAAATTAATTATATATAATCTCTTTTTCTTTCTTCCCAAACTAACTTCCACTTTTTTCTTTAATTCTTTTTCTATGATCATCTTTCCTCCTCTTTCTCCCCTCAAATCCCGTCTCTTCCCCGAATCCAAACATAGTGTTGACGTGGGTCGGCTCGGGTGTACCCACGAACTCGTCATCCGAACCAGCTAGTTCGGTTTTTGCAGACACAAAACCGTTATAAGTCAGTTCACTTTCTAATCGGACCTGTTCGAGTCAGGTGGGCAGGTCTGGTGAGTTTTCGCATACCCCTAGCAAACGGTGGTAAGCTTACAGTTAAACCCGTTTTGTTTAGTGATTTTGTATCTATAGAAATAGAAAGGGAAAAAACAGATATGGGAACAAAAAAAAAATTATTTTTGTTTTGCTTCCAAATCTTTAGCAAATTTTCGCGAACATTTCAAAATTATTCTTAAATTTATTTTTTGTTCCAAGTTCTTTTGGGAACAGGAACACTTAAACTTACCCCCACCTTAGTTTTCGATATTGTTGAATCCTACATAGCTTGTGTTACTTGATCCTGATCTATACATAAAGCTAGGGAAATTCTTCTCTAACAAGGCGTCTTTTATGAGTGAGTTACGCTAATTGGGTTCTTACATGGTATTAGAGCCAAATTTTTTATCTGATGTTAGGTATGTTGAGTTCCACATCAATGTTGAGCCCTCAATATTCGTTCGCAGTGGTTTGTCAAAGTCCATCTTGCGTGGGAGGGGCTTGTTGAATCCCACATTGATGTTGAGCCCACCGATATCTGTTCGCAATGGTTTGTCAAAGTCTACCTCATGTATGAGGGAGCATGGCGAATCTCACATTGTGGGCCCTTCGATATTTATCCGCAGTAGTTTGGTGAAGTCCACTCTGCGTGTGAGGAGGTGTGTTATTGGATGTGTTACTTGTTCCTAGATATGTTTAGAAAAATCAAATTATCGTATTACCTTGACAAGACTGAGTTAGATTTAATAACCCATCGTTTGCCTACCCTAGCTCATAGGGATGTGGATTTTAGACCAATATGGAAAATTGGGGACCATGGAGATCTTAGTTCTGTAAAAATCTGTTTTCTTTTTCGTTTTTTTTTTTTTTTAGAAATTTATGGGTAGTTTCAAAATTTATGGCTTTCTTAAAGTTTGCTCGTCATTCCATATATCTTGGAGATTTTTTTATTTTTTTTTAAAATGCCCTCTCTTTTTCCTTTTCCCTAAGCATAATTTTGATTTTTGTATCCTTTTTGCCATATATTTATAGTCTTTTCTCGTAAGACATCATTGTCACCAACATGGGTTAGGTAGAGGCCTCCATTGGGGACCCATGCTCATTAATTGGCCAGTGCCATTGACACAGCTTATGGAGAAGTGGGGAGGGTGGGGGGGTTGGTCCTGCTTTCTACCTGTTGTGCAATTTGAGTTTTATCAGAAGGATTCAACCTAAAATCATAGAGTAAATCATATGGTAATAGACAGGGTAGTTCATTTAATTACATGATAGACTCAAGTAATCAATATGACCTTGAGAAAAAAAAAAAAAAAAAAAAAACTTCATAGAGGGACTTGGTTCCCTGGGTCATCCTTAAGCCCGTTGCTGCTCTCCAGAATGCAGCTTTTGTACCGTTACGTAAAACTCTACAATGACACCGATTTGGAGCAACTCGGGGATAGCACATTTATGGTGCGTTTGATTGGTTGTAATGGGAGTGAAATAGAATCACAATTTCACCTTCGATCTCACTCCTTTGTTTGGTTATCTAATGGAATCATAAGTTTGATTTCATTAGAATTAAAATGGATAGAATTTGATTTCATACTTCATGGGACGGAATTAAATTCTATAATTCATGTTAGGATTTTTTTGGGAGGTTATACATAAAATATCTCACATTGTTTTGACCTATAATTCTCAATTTGACAATAATTTCGATATTTTCTATAAATTAATATTATCAATTTAGTCTTATATTAATTTGAATGAAAAAATAATAACTAAAAAAAATATTATTTATCAAATGATGGAAACAAAATATTTTGTTCTCAATTCTATATTTTTATTTTGAAAAAGAAAGTTGATTTTTTTTAATATTATGTTTTTTATTTCGGGAATAGAAATAGATTTTTTTGTTCTTGATTTTTTTTTTTAATTTTGGATTAGAAACATGTTTTTTGTTTCCAGATTTTTGTTTTTATGTTTTCTAAAAAAATATTTTTTTATTCACAAATTTATATTTCGAACACAAATAAAAATGTAAAAGCAAAAAAATCAATTCATCTTTCAGAAATAAAAACATAAATTAAAGAACAAAAAATATGTTACTATTATCCAAACAAAAACAAAAATTTGAGAAGAAAAAATATTTTAATCAAAAATATAAATTTGAGAATCAGAAAAAAAAAAAAAAAAAAAATTATATAGGAAATGGAAGTGGAAACCTAAGAACAAAAAGATGTTTATATTCTAAAGCAAAAAATAAATGTTTGAGAAAAAAAATCTATTTATACTCTCAAAACGAAAACAAAAATTTCAGAACAAAATGGTTTTAGTTGGTAGATTTTGAATATTTTTTACATGGGATATTAATCATATTTTGTAATAATTTTTTAAATAAATTATTATTAGATATATATTATGAATGAATTTGATTTCAAAGTTGATATGGCTTTATTTCATTCTATTCGTTGAAGTATACAATTACAACCAAACAAGATTGTTGAATAATGATTCAATTGGTAAATTCATTCCATTCTTTCTCTTATTCCATTCCACTTTAATTTCTTTCCATCCAACTAAATGAGCTGTTAGTTTATTACTAAACTATATTCGCTCTTTTTGTTTCTCTCTCTATTCATCTTAATTTTTATCAATATATTAGATGTTCCTAATAACACAAAAAAAAAAAAAAAAATTACATTAAATTGAAATTTTTGTTGCAGCAAACTAGTTTACATTTCCCTATTTGATCTATTTTACTCTCAATTATAACAAAATTGTAAAATTTTTTGTTATAGATGTTCTTATATGTTAGCGCTGAAAGTATCATGTAACTATAAAAATGCACTGGGTCTAACTCACTTTCAAAAGATGTCTTGTAAGAAAAGAATTGCCTTTCGGCTTTATATATTATATAGCTTAGGATTAGGTAACATAAGCAATTTGGGATTCAACACCCTCCCTTAAGTGTAAGATGGACTTTGAGAAACCACTGCAAACAGATATCACGGAGCCCACTATCAATGTGGAATTCAACAATAACCGGTAGAGAATCACCCTCGTAAAAGTAACATATTGGTTTCAAAAGACAAAAGTTGTGTCTGTTTTTTTATTTTTTCTGATTACATTTTTACCTATTCTCCTCAACCTCTATGGGGTGGTTTAATGTGTGATTTCTCTATTAAGTAGAGATACACAAGCGTTGGGTTAAAAGCATATAATAAGAAAAAGGTCATTAGTAAAGGGAAGAAGGTCTGGAAGGTGCTGAGGCTGAGTTGAGGTAAGCCATGAATCAGGGAGGGGAGGGGAAGGGGTGTAGGAAATAGTAATTGGGTGGGTGGGGGTGAGTATTATATATTATAATAGTGCCAAGTGATGTTATCAACACGTAATGCATATGCTTGTCTTATACCAATGGAAATTCCAACATTCTATAAAGCAAAAAGGTTATGAAATAATTCCACATCTAGATTCCCCCCCCCCCCTCCCTTTTTTTCGCCTGAGATTTGAAGTTTGAGTGGAATTTCTCTTATTGTTGTTATTTTTCAATTTTGAAACGGAACTACCAAAACTTATTTTTTGCCTGTTGTGAGTAAAATTAAAATCTTTCGAGTGACGAATGTTTCTCTTCATCGCGTTAGTTCAGATATTTTATGTAATTTTGAGTGTTATATGTTTATCTTCTTGTAATCAAATCATCTGTGTAAATCAAGAATTGCACTTTAAGATAAGTGTTAAATTTATGTCCCACATCGATCATTTAAGATTGTCCAAACTTTTGTATAAATCAAAGGAAGTACTCCACTTGGCACACTTTAAGTCGGAACCTCTTAACATGTATCAAGTTAGAAGGACTTATATTAAACTTGAAGTTTTCTATTCAATTTACAGGAATTTGGAGCATGATGCATGTTCTCGAATTTTTCACATATAATAGGTTTTCATTTGCCAAAAATATTTAGAGGAAGATTATGTGAACATCCGTTTTTATATAAATAGGGGATATAAGTGGGGACCCTAAATAAAGTTTGGGGAATCCAAGCCCCCCCTCAATTTTTAATTTTTTTTAGATTTAGCAATAATTTTTTTCTTATATTAGTTAGATATATTTAAACTTATATTCAAGCCCCCCTCTAACCCTTTGCTGGATATAAGTATAAAAAGTTAAAATATTAGGTGTTTACTACCCCTTGAGTTTTATCTGGCCCCGTCCTGCTCAAGACATATGGTAGATCTCTCTCTCTCTCTCTAAGTCATGTAGTAACTGAGGAATCAATTAAGTAATAATGAACAATTTCAAAAGATAACGTAGACACAAATTCTCTAAGCATTTAAATTATGACATTCCGTTCGATCAAATCATCGATTTTTGTACGGAATTCACAATCCTTGGCTTTTATCATTGATGTGGGTAAAGTCGGGTTTCATCCACGTGTCAACCACCAAGAACAGTTTTGTCACGTTGTCGTCTACCTCGTATCAGCCCGGTGTATAAATAACTCGGTATGTTCTGTGCCCTGTGGACACCGGAGGTCGGAGCGCCCAGACCGACCTCCTCGTTTGGTCATGACCTAGTGGGCCTCCTCGACTGGACGGCCCCTTGCCCCCGCCATCAACAGTAATGGGCCCAAGGTCCAGACCCATAGCTTTAATCTGCCGTGCGCCTATGTGTCTGACTACTTACCGGTAATCCAAACTTAAGGTCTTAATCTTGTTTACATTAATCACTCTTCCGCTTATAAATAGAAGGTTTCTCCAACACTTTGAGGGGACGAGAAAACTATTCTAGAGAGAGAGACTCTGTCTCAGATCGGTCAGACAGGTCGAGGTAACTGATAGGTGTAAAATATCTACGTATTTTCAATCCGAATTTGTTAGTTTTCGAGTACGTTTATAGTTATTTTTATTATGTTTTAATTAGTTTTTATCTTTTTGTATAAATCAGGTGTGTGGAGTAAAAAGATAGGAAACTGGAGCTAAAACGATGAGATTGAACCAAAGCGGTTCGAAGTTACGGTGGATAAACAAGCTCGGAGGCTAAAAGATGAAACAGGCCCACCGCCTAGGCAATGAAGAAGCTGAGAAAAGAGCAAAATGTTACTGACGGATGACCACCTAGGCGAAATTTCCTTCACCTAGGCGGAAATCCAGCAGAAGACGAAGATGGGCTACTTACAGCCGCTTGCCTAGGTGAAGTTTTCTTCGCCTAGGCAAAAATCCAACATAATGTTCTCCCAGTCCACCGCCTACTTCACCGCCTAGGCGATCAGACCGAATCGACCTGATTTCGCTTAGGCGAAGTTTTCTTCGCCTAGGCGGATTTCTTCTGCACAGTCTTGAGATATTTTTAGGATATTTTGGCTATAAATACCCTCTTTCCTCCCTCTTGGCCGGTCTCTCTCTTGCCCCCTTGGCTTTTTTAGCCCCTTAGGCTATATCTAAGGGTATATTTAGGAATTTTAGAGATGAAGCTCACATCCCGAAGTGAAGAAGACGGCGAATCGATCGTAGAGCGTTCTTAGCGGTTTATCTTCGGACGAGGCTAAGTTCTTCGATTGTTTTTCCTTATTTCTTTATCTTAGGATCATGTGAGCATGTTTAGCTCGTTATTTCATTGTAAATGCGGCTATGGCCATAGTTAAACATGGATTATAGTAGGGATTAACACTATATTTATAAATGCGTTGTTTGGATGATTTCGATATTTCGTTTGTGAATGTTCTTCGTAGTTTGATTGTATTTATCGTATTCTTTATTTATTATGCTTAGAATGGTAAATGAAGAATATTGGGTTTTGACAAACCCTGGATTCAGATTACAGTAAATAAACGCCACGATTCTATAACCTGGTCGGGGTTTGAATTGTGGACAATCGATGATGTGGGGCAAGACACACGCTACCTAGGGTTGTTAAGACGTTGAGGAGATTTCTTTGTTGGCTCAAAGTTGCGTTATATCCCTCATCTTACACTCAAGAGAGGTGGCGATGGAGTTTTAGAACAGAAATTATCGATAAGGTAAATACAACGCGACGATCCAATAACCCGGGAGGGAGTTGGATTGTGTGCAATCAATGACGCTGAGCGAGACTCACGTGACCTAGGGTCGTTAAGACGTTGAGGGGGACTTCTTCGTTGACTCGAAGTTATGTATTCCCTTGCCTTACACTCGGGAGAGGTGGCGGTGGAGTTTACGTACTGAGATTGTCAAATAGGTCGAACATCGTAAACGTAAGTAAATCGAGATCAAACACGTATTTGTAAACACGTTAATCCCTAGGCGATTCTTCACCCTAAAACATATTAGCATAATAGTGTAGTTAATTTATGTTATATTAGTATTAGTTTAATTAATTAAATACATTTGTTTTTCGCCTAGATAAACTTAGGTTACGACAAACGCGGTATTCGATAGTAACGACACCAATTCTTGTGGATATGATAATCCGATCTTAATGATCACACTATACTAAAACTTAGACCTCGTATAATTGCGAGAGTGAGTAGTGGCGTGTTTCACACCCTACTAGTAACAGTAACTCTCTGACCTATATTTCTCCCCGGATTCTTACTCTCACACTGAAGGGGACACGCTGGGAAAAACCCAGTCGTCCCTTGTGTAGGTGACGACGAGGAGCTCAGCTTGGACAACGGTCAACAGCTAGGAAGGAAACTAAGACCTGGGCTCGGTCTCGGGCCTGATCGGCCCTCCGACCCGGCTGCGGCATGTGAGGAAACAGGGTCAATACCTCTTTCACCCCTGATTCGAGAGTGTTTGGACCATACTGCTGGTTGGACCAAATTTCGACACCAACAGTTTGGCGCCGTCTGTGGGAACCGCTACTAAAAGCCTTATCTGAATCATCAGCTACCTTTTTCACTGAGGTTTGATGAACACAAGGTCTGGTCACTCTCACCGATCAAAAAACATAAGCTACCTGGTGAATTGACAGTCCGGGGAGGATATGTCGCGAGCACCAAGGCCGGAAACTAGGGCCATTGCCTGCCGAGCGACCAACGAAGAAGATGCAGACGCTGAAAGGCGTAATGAGGGACTATGCCCGGGCCAGGCGTCTAGGGCCGTTGATGCCGCCAGGCTCGACAACGTGGAACGCCAGCTCGGTAAGTTCCAGGAATACTTCGACATCCTCCTCTCCCACATTCCTCCGCCCCCGATTGAAGGGGGTCGGACCTTCACGTTACCGAGGAGAAGGTCCGCCTACAGGAGTATGGTGATCGAGCGCTAGTCTCTCACGTACAGATGGCATGGGCTCGGCCTCAGGCTGCTAATCGAGCACTTAGGGAACGGGATCTTTACCCCCCAGTCGCTTCAGCAACTGTCTCGAGATCAGCTCGTAGACGGCGGTCAGAGGATCGGTCGGGATCACCACTGGTACGGGAACAACTGCCATGAACGTTTCGACTACCGATCTTCTCAAATCAGGGAGGTGGACTCCCACTCCCCATCACAAGCTCGCATGAGGGAGCCCAGACCTGCTGCCAGTCAGATTGTCACCCCCAAAGAGGGTGACGACCACAATGGAGCGACGCCTGGTAGATATGGAGGTCGCCCTCAGTCTCATGCGCAACACTGGGGGAGCCCCCAGGCATCATGCCGGAGTTCGATCTCCTTTCACTTCGGAAATCACGGAAGAGGCGATTCCGTATCGAATTCCCAACCCCCCGGCAGCCCAGTACGACAGGACAACTGACCCACTGGATCATCTTTTCATGTATGTTTCCCACATAGACGTACACGCTGCCACCAACGCCATAAGGTGTAAATTCTTTCCTCTCAGATTAATTGGCCCGGCCAGGTCGTGGTTCAACAACCTCGCGCCAACCTCAATCTCCACATTCCTTCAGCTAAAACAGCAGTTCATAGAGAAGTTCAGCCGATCACGTTGCAGGCCGAAGATCGCATCTCACCTCTTCGGCGTTAGGCAGGAGAAAAATGATAATCTTGCCGATTACGTGCACCGATTTTGGATGGAGTCCCTCGCATGTGAAGGAGTTTCTGATGAAGTAGCGCTCAGTGCTTTCATTAGCGGATTAAGGCACCGGAGGCTCTTGTATGACCTGAATTCCAGACCGGCCTCTAGCCTTGACGAGGCACTTGACATTGGCGCCAATTTCTACAAGGTCGACCTCGTCGACAAGATCACGAAAGAGAAAGAAGACCTTATCAGGAAGAAGTCTCGAGCCGACGAGGGACGGGCTGATCCCAAGCATCGAGGAGACTCCAAGCGGAAGGGAGGTTAGGCTCGCTGCCCGGAGACTGAAGGCAGCCATCGAGTCCCCTTCAGGTCGTTTATACTCCCCTGACCACTTCCATTGCGACCATCTTCGTCGAGAACACCGGAAGAGGCCTTTTCTCGCCCGCACCTCCCCATAGAAGGAAGCCCATCGGTAAGTCAACTGATAAATACTGTGACTTCCACAGGAGCAGTGGTCATGCCACTGACGAATGCTTCCAGTTGAAGAAATAAATTGAAGCCCTCATCCGCAGAGGCTACCTCGGGAATTACGTCTGTCGACCTGACGAGGATCGGGCCTGTTCAAATGACCGCCGTGACGGACGCCGAGGACATCGCCGAAAATGGAATGACAACCTAGCTCATCCAGGTGGTGAGTGAGCTGGGGACGACTCTGATCTGAGAGTCGACGGCGAAATCAATGTCATCCACGACGGCTTGGGTTTCGGGAGGAAAACGTCTTCTTCTCGGAAGAGATACGAGGGCAAGAGTAAGAGGAAGGCGAACCAGGGAATCTATGAGGTTAATACGGTAGATGCAACCTCCCACAATGTTATCTCATTTAGTGAGGTTGACCTGAAGGGGGTGCACGTTCCACATGACGACGCCCTAGTCATTGTAGCCTTATTCAACCATTTCAAGATAGAGAGGATACTAGTCGACGGAGGCAGCTTGGCAGATATTCTCTTCAAAGAAGCCTTCGATAAAATGGGCATAGAATCGAGCTCCGTGTAGCCCGTCAGATCCCCGCTCGTCGGATTTGGTGGCGATGTGGTAAGTTCGGTCGGCTGGGTATCTCTGCCCGTTACCATTAGTTCCAGCCCTAACGTCACCACCGTCTGGTCCAAATTCCTTATCGTTGACAGGCCATCTCTGTACAACGCAATTATGGGTCGACCCATTGTGGCCGCCCTTAAGGCCGTATGCTCCCCCTATCATTAGAAAATAAAATTCCCCACGGATTCGGGGTTGGGGAAGGTACAAGAAAACCAAGAAGTCGCGCGGTCCTGTGCAAGAAGGGCCTTGGAGAAAAAATAGTAATTACAATCAGTGCCCAAGCTGTGTACCCCTCGTTTGGACGGGGAGCTCGTGGTCCTCGCTGAAAGGGTGGAGCCCGTTCCGATCGATGATCCGCGTGACGATGAGCCCATCCCATGGCCCCACGAAGATCTGATCGACCTTTCTATTCATCCCGCTATCGTAGAGAGAACGGTGAGGGTTGGAGCTCGCCTAAGCCCGAAAGAGCGATCCGACCTCACCGAGTTGTCGGTAAGAAACCACGACGTGTTTGCCTGGTCTCACAACGAACTTCCCAGTATTGATCCAAGTGTTGCCATGCACTGGTTGCACGTCGACATTCACCACTCACCTGTTCGTCAAAAGAGGAGAAAATTCCACCCAGACCGGCAGAAGATAATAGAATAAGAAATGGATGAGCTCGTCAGATTGGACGTCGTGGAAGAGGTCAAGTTCTCGGACTGGCCCGCGAACGTTGTGCTGCACCCAAGGCCGGTAACAAATGGAGACTTTGCGTCAATTTCAAAGATTTAAACAAGGCCTGCCGAAAGACTTCTTTCCACTCCTGAGGATCGACATCGTGATAGACGCTACGGCGAGGCACGCGCGACTTAACTTCCTGGATGCTTACGCCGGCTACAACCAAATTCCTATGTATCTCCCAAACAAAAGCAAGACCTCATTCATCACCGATCGAGGCACTTATTGTTACAAAGTTATGTCGTTTGGCCTCCGCAATGCCGAAGTGACCTACTAGAGGCTTGTCAATAAAATGTTCAAGGAAGAAATCGGGAACACGATGGAGGTGTACATCGATGATATGCTCGTGAAAAGTAGCTAGGCTGAAGATCACCTCGACCAACCCCAGGCCTGCTTCGATAAGATCCGAGCTCACCGTATGAAGCTGAATCCAAACAACTGTATTTTCGGCGTGTCCGCTGGTAAATTCCTAGGATTTATGGTTTCCCAGCCCGGTATCGACACGAACCTTGACCAGATCGACACGGTGCTCAGCATGGCCCCTCTTCGGACTAAGAAGGAGGTCCAGATGTTGATAGGTCGGCTAGCCGCCCTAAATCGGTTCATCTCTAGATCGTCCGAAAAATTTCTCCCGTTTTTTAAAATTCTCCACGGGAACAAGACATTCAAATAGAACGACGAGTATGACCGCGCCTTCGAAAAGCTGAAAAGATACCTCTCATTGGCTCCCCTGCTCACTACGCCCCAGAAGGGCGAAGATCTACTTCTTTACATCGCAGTCTCCCCGACAGCTGTCAGTACCACCCTGGTCAGGGAGGACGCCAATGTTCAGAGCCCGATCTCCTACTCAAGTCGTGTCCTAATCGATGTAGAAACACAGTACACGAAATTCGAAAAATTGGCCTATGTCTTCCTGATCGCCTCGAGGAAGCTACACCAATACTTTCAAGCTCACACAATTGTGGTGTTGACGGACCAGCCGTTGAGGCAGATCCTCCACTCCCCTGACATCTCGGGGAGGTTGATGAAGTATAGCCTGGAGTTGGGCCAATTCCATATCGAATATCGCTCCAGGACGGCAATCAAAGGACATGTCATCATTGACTTCATAGCTGAGCTGACCTTCCCCGAGGAGGAGACCGTTCCTTACCTAGGTGAGTCCAAGCATACGTCCAGAACCCCGGGGTAGGTAGGGACTTCATCCGAGTTGGTCGGGGCCCAAGGCGACCTCAACCTTGATTCGTGGCAGCTTTTCACCGACGGATCTTTAAATCAAAGTGGCTCAAGTGCTGAAATGGTCTTGGTAGCCCCAAATAAAGAAGAAATTGAATACGCCCTCAGGCTTGGATTCCAAGCTACAAATAAGGAGGCCGAGCACGAAGCGTTGTTAGTCAGGCTCAGGTTAGCTCGGGAATTTAACGTAAGATCCCTCTTGGTAATGTGCGATTTTCAGCTCATGGTCAATCAAGTCAACGGTGATTACCTTGCAAAAGACCCGAGCATGATGGCTTATTTGGAGAGGGTAAATGTCACACCCCACACCGGACACCCATCATGTGAGGCTGGCGTGACGTAGACATGACACTGCCCAACTGACTAGCCAACCTCAATACGTCAATAACAAAATTATAAATCTATACAACACATATAATAGTCTCATCTTATAGGGATATACCGTCCCGAATATAAATACAATCAAACAAATCCCCTGAACCTCACTTAGATTTCATTTCTGATATCTCGTCTCCAAAATTTTCCTCAAATGACTTATTTGCGTGAACCGCATAACTCTATCTAGCGCCAATAAGGGATCGACCAACTCCTAGCTATTTTACCTGCGAGTGTACTGCCTTCTTAGTAAAAATATTTTTAAAATAATAATTCATTTTACAATATCTAAATAGATCAAGCGTAAATTTATAAATACCACCTAACTCGTAAAATCCCCAGTATATGAGCAGAAAAAATAAAGCAACATAATTAAGTCTCATTCAAATCCAACTAATATAAAAATCATACTAATCACCATGATAATAAATATCAAATCAACCAATATACGTAAAACATCACATCTCCAGCACACATCTCAAACACACACCTCAAATACATACACTGGCCAGCCCTAGTGATCGTTTTAACCTCACGATCGGGAGTTTGCAACTGTACCGTACCATCCGTAGGATATGCCTTCCTACGAACACCCATCACTCCGCCGAAGCGGATAATCACTGCGCAATGTAAACGTCTAACATCACTCTGCTGAAGCAGATAAACATCACTCTGCCGTAGTGGATAACATCACTTCGCTGAAGCGGATAACCACACTCTACCGAAATAGATAAATACCATGGCATCGTCAAAACAAATACAGCATCATCGAATCACAACTCAATAAATAACGTCTACTCAACATCGTCAAATCACCACATCTATCTCTTTTCCTCAAAAGCAACTTTTAAATCCAAAAATCATATTCCACACTTTCTTTTAAAGAAAACGTCTGATTTTATCAAAATTACTTTTTCACCCTTTATTTTTTTTAGAAAACCAGGCATTTATAGAAAAACAGATTTTTTCTATCCTCTTTTAAAAACACCGTCTGGTTTCACCAAATCCAACAAAAAATCATTTTCAACTTCATTTCGAAAACCATCGAAATCTTTCGAAAATTCAGTTTACCAACTCACCCAAATCCTGCTTGGTCCATATCATTTATAAATTCATACAGTTTAAGTAATCACATATTTCATTATATATATACATAGAAAAATAGGTTGGCAAGAAGACAGTACACTCACCTGAATATCCGTTTCCAAAAGTTCCACCGACTCTCTGCTACTGATCCTCTGGAAATCCGGAACCTATTCGTGACAAGCCCTAAATTAATATTTTATGTAAAAATAACCTAACCATTAAATACAGGCCCTAATTTTCGTAATTTTCTATTCATTGAATTCTATATTACTATTTAACGAGTATGGTTCCGTTACCGTTTACGATATCGAATTCATTCATGCGAATGGTCTCAATATTTATTATCATCATTTCGACATTTCGGTGCTAGAGATTAGTTTTATAATCACTCACGAGACAATTTAAACACAATTAAATGCATATATTAAAAGTGATAGGAATTTTACCTCTTTCGACTTTTCCGTCGGTCGCAAAATTGGATTTTTAATTTTTGTTGGGGTGGTTTGTGGAATTTTCCCCATTTGTTTTTTCTTTTTCTTCTTTTCTTCCTATTTCTTCTTCGTTTTCTGGTCTACGCCAGCTTCACCGAACCTCCATCTCTCTTCCGCCGGCCTGCACCGCCGGCGACGGCCACTATTTTCTCTTTCTTTTCCTTTTTCTTCTTCTGTTTTTCGTCTGTGTTTCTAGTTCAGCAGCCGGCACCTCCACCGGCCCTCACTACCGGTGACCCACCACTCTCTCATTTCTCTGTTTCTGCTTCTGTTTCAACTCAGCCGAGCAGCACCGACACGCCACACACACGTTCGCCTACTTAACCCGAACGGAACACACACCCACAACCCATCAATGATGACGGTGAACGACACTCCCCAAACCACAGTGATCGACCACTCCTCCGACCAATCTCCCTCTTTCTCTCTCTAACCCACCGCCGAAGCGAGTGACCACACCGACACACCTCTCTGACCGAGCAATCACACATCCACCGACGAATGGCAACACCTCACCCTTATATGCGATGGCCGGCCACCTACACATACTCACGATTATCGCTACGAAAAAACGACGCACACACATGTTGCGTTTAAGTTTCCGATTTTGAATTTCTCGCCGCCGGCGAGTTTTCTCTCTCTTTGGTTTTCTGTTTTGCTCCCCTCTTTCTCTCGCGTGTGTGTGCATGAGTGTGTATATATACATATATATAGAATTTGCCAAGTGTCTCTTCCGTCGCTCCATTTGATTACACGCGTATATATATACATATAAGAGTTTCGCCACCGACACTCTTTTATATATATATATTAATTATATTCAAATTACATTAACCTCCCTTCAATTAAAAGTTTGAAATTATTTAAGTCCCATTTCAAATTTTAATGTTTTAAAATTGCGAATTGACCTCTAAAATTTTAAATCAAATAATAAATAACACTATCTACCCCTGTAATTTCGAATTATTCTAAAATACGATAAAAAAAAAAACTAGGATCTTACAGTAAAAGACTTGATGAAGCTCTTCGAGAAGGTGAAAGTCACGCAAATACCACGAGAGGAGAACAGGCACACCGATGCCCTGACTAACTTGGCCTCGACAATCGAATACACGCTCAAGAGAACGGTCCCTGTTGAATTCCTCGCCGAACCGAGCATAGCCTCCTCGGATGAGGCTGCGATGATATGTGCCACGAGTTCCGAGCCGACCTGGATGGACCCCCTAGTGAGCTACCTCACCAACGAGACGCTTCCCGCGGATCAGGCCCATTCTCGGAGAATACATTACTAGGCAGCGCGGTACGCGCTCATCGATGGGGTTCTTTACCGAAAGTCCTTCTCCTATCCGTATTCCAGGTGTCTCCGATCTGAAGAGGCCGACTACGTTATGAGGGAAGTACATGAAGAGATTTGCAGAAATCACTCGAGGGGCAGGTCCCAAGTTCGGAAGTTGCTCCTGAACAGATACTACTGGCCGAAGATGCTAGAAGACGCGGGAGAGTTCGTGAAAAGGTGTGACAAGTGCCAGCGATTTGCCTTACACCCTCACGCCCCGCCGACAGAGTTGGTCCCAATGTCCAACCCGTGGCTGTTCACCCAGTGGGGAATCGACCTCCTCGGCCCGTTCCCACTGGGGACCGGCTAAAGGAAATTTTTGGTCGTCGCCATCAATTATTTCACTAAGTGGGTCAAAGCCGAGCCACTTGCGACGATCACCAAGCAACGGATTCGAGACTTTGTATGGAAACGCATGATTTGCAGATTTGGCATACCAAGGGCTATCGTTTCTGACAATGGAAAGTAGTTCCATAACGACCTATTTGCCGAGCTGTGTGCCGGGCTGGGGATGAAGACAAAATTATGTTCCCCCGACCACCCTCAGGCCAACAGACAGGTCGAACTCACCAATCGAACTATCTTGCAAAATCTGAAAACCAAGTTGGACATATCAAAGGGTATGAGTAGAGGACTTGTACCCCGTGCTGTGGGCTTATCACATAACGGCCCAGACCCCGACCGGTGAGACGCCCTTCGCGATGACGTTTGACTCGGAGGCTATAATCCCCATAGAGGTCGAAAAACCCTCTCCCTGCACGGCCCGCCCATTCAACCCAGCTGAGATCGAGGTCGGCCTGGCTCTAAACCTTGACCTACTCGAAGAAAAGAAAAAGCGGGCTCAGATCCATCAGGCCGCCTACCAGCAAAGGACGACCCGGTACTATAATCGCCGTGTCCGGCCTAAGGCTTTTGAGGTTGGGGACCTTGTCCTAAGGAATGTCACCTTAGCCACTAAGGAGCAAAATGCCAGGAAGCTAGCACCAACTTGGGAAGGTCCCTACTGTGTAGTTAGCATAGCCCGGCCCGGCACGTACAACTTGGAAACGGAAGAAGGGACACCACGCAGGCACCTCTGGAATGCTGAACACCACCGGAGGAGACACGCCGGGAAAAACCCGGTCGTCCCTTGTGCAGGTAACAATGAGGAACTTATCCCGGACAATGGCCAGGAGCTAGGAAGGAAACCAAGACCCAAGCTCGGTCTCAGGCCTGATCGGCCCTTCGACCTGACTGCGGCACGTGAGGAAACAGGGTCAATACCCCTCTCACCCCTGATTCAAGAGTGTTCGGACCATACTGCTGATTAGACCAAATTCCGACATCAATAATTATGATTACATAAATGAGAACTATATCGGAGATTACATGAAAAAGATTCATTATCCATGATATTTGTGTGTAATATATATATATATTTTTATTTTTTTTAAAAAAAATTATGGGGTATTGAGCTTTTCATGTTAGATTTTTGCGCTTTAAAAATGTATGGATCCTCCACCATCTCTTGATTTCCAAAAGAAAGATAAGTAGCACAAGATAATGATACATTATTGATGGAACACTTTTTCTTTTCTGTTTTTCTCTTTATCTTTTCAAAAAATCTAATGGATACTATAATCTAATCTATACTATAAATATAAATGTGGGGCGGTTAACAGAGGTCTTATTAAAGAATCAAAAATACTGAATAAATCTTTTTTTAAGCAGGTTATCAAATATATATTGGGTTTATTTGGTCACGTTTATTTCTACAATCACTTACTCCATATATAACTTCTCAAAAAATACAAATTCAAAATTATTTTAATAAAATCAAAATAATTATTATTTTACACATTTCTTTTATGATCTAATTATATATTCAGATTAGTCTTAATAAGATTTTTAAAATGACATCACATTCACCATTTCTTTCGATTAGTTTTTACATTCATATTGAATTAAATATGATAATTCCCAAATTTTCATAGTTTTTTTCAATTTCGTGTTGAATTCAACATAGTATTTAAACAAAATTTTGTAAATTTATTGTGTTATTGTAAAAAATGTTGAATGTAATTAAATTTAAAAAAAAAAAAAAAAGGATAAAACAATGACGCATGTTGTTGAATTCGATGCGAGATTCGTCATCATGTTGAAGTCAAAAAGTATTAAATTATACAAAAAATATATATACACAAATGTATATTGCTTTGAAACCAATGATATCGCCTTCACCATTTTTTCATCATATTTCACACACGTATTGAATTCAACATGCTACTTCCGAAATTTCATAATTTTTCATATTCTTGTGGAATTCAACATGTTATTTCAATATTTTAAAAATGTATTATATTGTTATTGTAAAAAAATGTTAAATGTAATTAAATGAAAAATAAGCTAAAAAATGATATATGTTGTTTAAGGCAACATAAAATTTATTATCGTGTTAAATTTAACAAATATTAAATTGTATAACAAAATATACAATTGATATTGTTTCGAAACTAATGACCCTTTGATCATAAATTTGTAATCAAATTAAACAAACAATATATCAAAAAAAAGTTATCAGTATTTTAAGAATATAGAAGTGATTCAATTTTACTTTGGTAATTATTCTAACTTTTATGGCATTTCGGATTTATAGTGGACATTATAATCACTCCATTTGGTTTGGATTTAAATTTGGGATCAAACAATAATGATTAACGTGATTAAATAATCCAATCAAAAAATTAGGGGATATTTTGATAGATTTACTCTTAGACCATCCAATCACTTTTCCAATAGATAAAGAGAAGTATTATTGATAATATTTTAGTGCAATAATATATAAAATATTTATATTGCTCCTACTATAAAATTATTTACAATTTCTACCACCACAAAATGATGGAGTAGTAATGTGATGCATACGTGGATGCACTATCAAATTGAAACTAATGGATGTGGGCCGCGTGGCTGATGACAATTGGCTTGAAGTTAGCGCCATGACCATGTTACGGCTTTTGCCGAGTGGAAGACATTTTTAGACCGTCTGCGTTTTTTTTAAAAGGAAAATGCATTTTGCGTGTGTTTTGTAATTAAATTCAGAAACACATGCAATTAAAATTCATTTTTTCTCTTCATGTTTATAACTATTTCATTGAATAACTAACAAAAAAATGTTTTCCAAGATTTGATGATATATTTGTTCGCGGAAACGGTTGAAAACTTATTAATTTTTTTAAAATTAACAGAAATCTGTAGGCTTTGTTGTTTGTTTTTATTTTGAAATTTATATTTTTTTTTCTCAAGAAACTTAGAATAGAAACAAAATTATGTTTATGTTTTGAACTTTGACTTTTCGAACAAATTTCTCGGAACATAAAAGAATTATTTTCATATTGTTTTTTGTTCTAATTTTTTTGGGAATAAAAACAAAAATTTGAGAACAGTTACCCTACAATGTCGTATCTCAAACTTTAAAAATTTGAAAATAATATTCTTAAAGGTAATTAAAATTTTGAGTCAATTTTAAATAAAGTAGAAATGATAAAGAAGAATTGATTGAGAATCGTAAAAATTTATTTTACCAATAATTTTTGAGTTATAATTTAAAGGTAAACATAGGTTTTTTTTTTTTTTTTTGAAGATGTATCAAATTTGTAAGCCAAACGCACCTCAGTGCTTGATAGGAGAGAGAAGATAACAACCAATTAGTATTAGAAAATGAAATTCCATTCACATTCTGAATCTTAATGATCTCCTCCCCCAACCCCTTTTTTCATTGTAGGTTTGTGGTGGTGGGGGGACCGACCATGGTCGGCTGACTTGGCACGCCTGACCATAACGTTTTCGTCATCGTAGTGTTGGCCGGCACCGCCATGTAGAATTATTGTGTTGCACTTTGATAGTAATTTTTAATAAAAATAAAAAATAAAAGAGTGAAAGTTTTTTTTTTTATATCCACGAGTGTCCCAACACCCATACATGGTGTGAGACTAATTTCGTTCGAAGTGCGTGGTTACTCTCAACAAATGTTTTTTTATAAGCTCAATCCCCTGATCATGCAAAGGTTCTTCAATTGTTTTAATTCAAACGGGTCTTACTACTTAAGCTATACTATGTTGGTAGAATTTTTTATCTTCTACCAACATAATATTTTTTTCCTAAAGCACAACTAAAATCATTTTTTTTTCCATTTGAAAGGAAAGTTTTGGTTAGATCATAATATTTATATTTTTTCCAAATAAAATCTATCATATAATATAATACAGGATGAATGTAAGAACTCTAAAACGGTCCAAATTAAATCAAAATATAATATAAATATAAAATATGTATTTATATTTAACTTTATATATTTGAGAAGAGAATATCATTATATACAAAATATTTTATTAATTACTAATGTATAACCCGTGCATAAACACATGGATTAAAAAAACAACAATCTTAATTTAAAAAATTACAATATTTATATAATAAAATAAAAAGATTAATTTTAATATTCACTGTATACATTATATTGGGGTGATTTTCTACTTAGTATGAGTGATAATGGGTTGGGTTTGGGCCAGATAAGTAATTTCATGCTTTACTATAATGCCCCCAACCTGTCTTGGAGGCTGGGCCATATTTCATGGCCCAAGCCTGATCCACCTTAACCCGGCCCAGTCCTACCAATAAGTTATATATATAAAAGTGTGAATGCAATGATAATTTCGTAATATGGAGTTTGATTTTGTTATTTTTCATACGATATTCTCGTAATTTTACCCCATTGCTGGTTATCATTGTAATTCTTGATGGCAATGTCGTGATTTTCTTTCACAATTGTCCTCATGTGTAGGGATGGTCATGGGTCGAGCCGGGTTTAGACTAGGGTATTACGAAAAATTGTTAGGCCCGAGCTCGACCTGAACCTATGGTCAGGCCTTAATTCCATACCTAAGTCCGGCTCTATAAAAATAACGTAAGCTCACAACTCGGCCCTATAATTTTTTTTTTAATTTAAAAAAAAATACAAAAAATACAACAGAATTGAAAAATATAATTTTTTTATAATTAACCAAAAAAAAACTGCAATCCAATTCAGAATAGAACATACTTATTAAACACAGGTTCTCATAAAACCGCTAAACACTGCAATCCAAACCTTTTTTTTTTTTTATAATTAATTAATATATAGTATAATAATATCAGATAAATCAGGAATCTAACATATAAATCACAATATTTTCACATGTAAATTAATATATATAATTTATTAATTTTTTTTAAGATCGGGCCTGGCCGGGCCGGCCCTATAAGAAAATAGCCAAGCCCAAGCCCGGTCCTAAAATTCATCGGGCCTTCATTTTCAAGTTCAAGCCCGGTCCACGGGCTCAAAACACAAACTCAAGCCCTAAAAGAGAGTGGGTGGGCTTGGCGGGTCGGGCGGGCCCCCAGGCTCATGACCATCCCTATGTGTCATTTAGTACAACAAGAGTAGGGTCTCATATGTAATTTTTCTCCTCACCTATACGCTAATGCCCTACCTCATATCTTCCTTCCACTCAAAATTACAAATACGTCCTCGAAAGTTTAAACGTATTTATATTTTTTTTCCTAACTTTTAATATTTATATATTACTCTAAAATATATATTGTTCTTATCTTCTTAATATTTTCATATTAGTCCAAAATATATCATATTTACTGTAATTGATTGATCTTATTTTCTAGTAGTCACAATTTCAACATTATAATTATACTTTTTATTCTCATAGTTTTTGTTAAATTTTATTTTTCAATTAATTCTCAAATTTAAATAACGAAACTTAGATTGACGTTCCAATTAATCATCTCAATTTTCAAATTGAATAAATTATTGATTTTACTTTTAAAATTTGAGAATAATTGACTTCTACTTGCTATTGTTTTAATATTCATTATTCATATACTCCACAAGGAGCAATTGTCTTTACGTGTTTAATTTAAAATGAAATATTATAGATTTGAACTTTAAAATTTAATTTTAGTTAGATTTTATCTCTTAATATTTAATATTTTCATTTTCTATTAGTACGTAATATATAATAGAAACCAAAAGCAAAAAATAAAAAGTAAAAAGTAAAAATAAATGAAAAAATAGAAAATAATAAATATATTCAGTACTGAAAAACAAGCAAAAAAAGAAAAGACAATAATAAAATAAAAATAACATACACAAAGAAATTAAATATATATATAAAAGAGAATACGAACTAAGAATTCAAAATATGACAACCAAAAAATCGACACTAAAAAGATGAATTATGTAAAGTGAAAAATGATTAATTAAATATCTTCTTTTTACTCAATTCTTTTGATTCCCACAGTTTATAAATAAAGTGACATACCTAAAAATGATAATATCAACTAAATTGAAAAAATTGTCAGTATATAAAAAGGAAAATAAAGGTAAGGTGAGCTTCAAAGTCTAAATCTATTAAAAGTGGGTTGTAACTTGTGAGCTCCAAATTTATATTTATTGTTATTTTTTTATTTGATACATTTATATAATATTTCATACATAATAATAATAATAAAAAAAGAAAAAAAGAAAAAGAAAAATTGATATATAATTCTTCACGATGCTTGAACGTGTCTATCCCTAGTGTTTTAAAAAAGAACAATTCGTAGGGGGGATTTCTTTTCACACAATTGAGTCACACCTTTTTTGAACTTAAAACTATACTTCTCTAGTTAATTGTAACTATAAATCCAAATTGATGGTAACTAAGATTACTAAACAAAATAAAGTTTATTATTGTTTAGTGCTTATTTTGCCTTTTCTTTTCTCAATAGTTTTTTAAAACAAATATGTTATTATTTAGTACTTCAACAAAACATGATTAATTTTTAATCCTTGGTAGATAATGAATGGATATATTTATTCATACATATATATATATATATATATAAGGATAAGAAAGAAACTTAATTCTCCATTTTATTTTTCATTTTCAGCCTAACTTGTTCTCGAGTTGTTTACGTAATAAATATTTTTTTTAAAAAAGAATTCTGACTGAGAGTATGATTGAACTTATTTACACAAGGCGAGGACTTTGCTCAAGGAGCTTAGTCCCGGCGTTCAAAATGCCGGGGCTAAATCCCCTTTTTCTTTCCTACAAAGAGAGGGTAGAGAGAGAGATGAGAGAGAGAATTTTTTCCTACAGAGAGAGGGGAGAGAGAGAATGGGACTTGGTCCCGGTGTTACAAATGCCGGGACCAAGAGACTTGGCTTTTTCCCCTGCGGAGAGAGAGAGGAACACGAAAATGCATGCCTGAGTGTTGAAAAAAAATTATGCATTTTTGACACTTTATGCCCCGAAAATTTGACCATTATTTTACTTTGCCATTTTCTTTTGGTTTAGTTTTTACATTTTTTTTAATTTCGTTTTAAAATGTAATTTGTATTAAAATTTATACATTATACTTTATAATTAGTCTCCTTGTACTTTATAAATTTTAATTCAAACTATGCGGTAATTTAAATTTAAAAATGAAGTCAAACGGTCGATCGAATAAGTTAAACGTTTAACTGGTTAAACCAGTGAGGTAAAAAAAAATTTAAACTAATCCAGTCGGTTGACCGACTTGACAAATCAATCGACCGTTGAAAATAGTGAGTTCAAAATTGCATGTCTTGATCTAACCTGTCAACCGAATGGGACATCCTGTCGACCAAATTGAATTTTTACTTGAATTTAATTGAAAATAAAAAATATTTTTACTTTATTAATAATAAAAAAGTAAAAAAAAAAAAAAAAATCTATGATATAAAGTAATGGTTGAATTTCACTTGAATTTTTTATGTAAAAATATTTTGAAATAGAAGTAAAAATATTTTGGAATAGTTTTATTTTTTTTATTATCTTCCATTCCAAAATATTTTTACTTCAAAATAAAAAATAAAAAAATATTTTTATTTCAAAAATTCCAATTAAAATTCAACTATTTAAAAATCAAATACTTTTTATAGATTTTTTTTATTTTTTTTTATGTAACCGTGAACTTCTCATTATTCCAAATAAATAGTATTCCAAATAATTAGGTAATCGTGAAACATCTGAAATGACAACTCATACTAATTATTTTTTTTTGGTATATACATCTCATAATAATAAAAATATTTTGTTATTTTCAATTGAATTCAAGTAAAAAATCAATTTGGTCGACAGGATGCCCCATTCGGTTGACAGGTTAGATCAAGACATGCAATTTAAATCCACTATTTTCAACGGTCGACTAATTTGTCAAGTCGATCGATCGACTGGATTAGTTTTCAAAACTTTTTACCTCATTGGTTTAACCAGTCAAACGTTTAACTTATTCGATTGACCGTTTGACTTCATTTTTAAATTTAAATTACCGCACGGTTTGAATTAAAATTTATAAAGTACAAGGAGACTAATTTACAAAGTATAAAGTATAAATTTTAATTCATAAAAAAAAATGTAAAAACTAAACCAAAAGAAAATGACCAAATTAAAATAATGGTCAAATTTTAGGTGTATAAAGTGTCAAAAATGCATAATTTTTTTTCAATACTCACGCATGCATTTTCGTGTTCCTCTCTCTCTCAATACACTCAGGCATGCATTTTCGTGTTCCTCTCTCTCTCTCTCTCGGCAAGGGAAAAAGCCAAGTCTCCTGGTCCCGGCGTTTGTAACGCCGACCAAGTCCCATTCTCCCTACCCTCTCTCTTTGCTCTCTCTCTAGGAAATAAAAAGGGACTTAGTCCCGGCGTTTTGAACGCCGGGACTAAGTCCCTTGGGCTTGGTCACCACAAACGGCGTTTTAATCAAACGCCGTTTCTCTCTGCTCTCTCTCTAGGAAATAAAAAGGGACTTAGTCTCGGCGTTTTGAACGCCGTTTGTGGTTTTTTGGTCCCGGCGTTCAGAACGCCGGGACCAAAAAAATAAAAAAAAAATTTAGGTCCCGGCGTTGCGAACATCGGGACCACAGTACGCGAAACGCTGACCTTATGTAAATAAGTTCAATCATACCCTTAGTCAGATTTTTTTTATTTTTTTTTTAAATATTTATTACGTAAACAATTCGCTTGTCCCCCCCCCCCCCCTCCCTCCTCGCCGAACCACCGCCGAAACCATCTCTTGCTGCCCTCCTTCTTCGTCTTCGCCTCCATCATTGTCTTCCTCCATCCGATGGCAATGTCATCACCGCCACCGTTGGTTGTTCCATCTGATGACGACAGTGTCGCTGCTGCCGCCTGTGCTCTGCTATCCGTTCATCTTCCTCTTGCCATGCTCGCCGAAGTTGCCGATTGCTCCATCCGATGACGCCGCCACCACCGATGCTTTGCTCGTCGTTCGTCTTCCTTAGCCCCCCCTCTTTCTCATATCTAGAAAATTTTAGATCTGAGAAGTCTAAATCTGGATTTTTCTAGATCTATTCATGTGAATATTCCAGTTGGTCGTTGTGAATTTCAAATCGGTGAATGTTCATGTGATTTTCCGTTATTTTTTGTGAATATTCGCACAGTTTTTCTGTTTTGATTTTATTAGTCTTTCTTGATTTTTGGGGGGAGTTTTTGGGTTTATTTCATAGCGAATATTCTTTTTGTTGATTTCTCAGTGAATGTTCATATTGATTGGGTTTTGGTGAATGTTTGTTGTGGTTCGGTGTACGTTCGTACCAATTTTTAGTTTTTGGGGGTGAATCTGTCATTGTGGTTGATGAATGTTCTTACCGGTTGTATTTTTGTTGATTTTGTGTTTCTTATTTGTTTTTTTACAAATGTTCACGTGGTTTAGTGAAAATGTTCAGACGGTTGTTTTTCATTAATCTTTTTTTTTTTCCTCAATTTGTTTGATTTTTTGTGAATGTTCATACCAAGTTGTTTTTGTTGATATTAGGGTTTATTTTCAATATTTTTGATTTATTGTTCTTGGTTGTTTTTAGATTTATTTTTGCAAATAGTAGTCTGAATGATCATGATACAAAGAACGTGAATGTTCTTTTTTCATTGATTTTGTGGATATAACGAAAGAATGTAAAATAGAAAAACGTGTGAACATAACAAGAACTTAATTTGTTCACATAAAAATTGTGAACATTCACAGCAGAACAATCAGTGTTAAAATATATTAAGATATTTAAAAATAACAAATAAAAAACGTGAATGTTCACGGCTCACTATATTTTATAGAATGATATTTTTGGGAAAAAGATGGTCAAAGAATAGAAAACTATTTTTTAAAACACCTCTGAGGGCTAAAAACTTTAGTATGATATTGGAGGGTCTATTTTATAATTTGTATAACTTTAGTATAATATTGGAGGGTCTATTTTATAATTTGTATATATCTGGAGGACTAAATAATAAAATTTTCAATAAAATATTTTAATTAGAGATTTTTAGTTATAAGGTGGTAGTGCAAACAATGACAACAGATGACGGACGTGTAACCCTCTGAACTTGATTTGCCAAATTTTGATATGAGATCCTGAAGTTTAATTACGACAAAATCGAATATATCAAATTAAATAGGAGAAAATAATAGGATAATCTAGACACAAATATAAATAAACTCAAAAAAATATTATAAAATTCAATTATCTTTTAAAATAGGAAACTATATAATCAGAAATATAATCGAACTCTGCCACATAGATCGACTAAAATGCCCCACAAAATCCCAATAGCATTTATATCTCAAAACAATTGAGTTATTATTGAACATTTACTAAAATTAAAATTTCTAAATAATTTCAACATGCTTTGACATAATTTTGCTACAAGGCGACCGATCGAAAGAAATGCAAGACGATAAAAGAGTTTGCTCTGCGAATGAGAGAGAAAGTCAAAAGAAAAAACATGTTTTATCTTTTGCATTCAACATGTTTGTTTAAAAGACTCTCATAATGTGTGACAGTGACCTTTATTTGGCCCTTGATCCTAACCCTCGGAACAATTGAAAGGATGTTTGAGAATGTCAAAGAGGATGAATGATCTCCCTTACTCCATTGATCTCAAACCCTCTCCAAGGCAAGGGCTCCATACGCACAGAACCGTAGTTTCTGAAGCCCATTCTTCACGTTTTAGTTTTGGATTTTCCAAATCATTTCCGCTAGAGATACAGATCCAGTTTTTTCTTCGATAAAAATATTCATTCTCTTAAAAAAAAAGATAAAACCAATAAAGATTGATTTTTCGATTCACAGTCTTTCTTATTCTTCACTTTACGATGAAATTCCCTAATTCTCTTGCTAATCACATATCGCTCTAACTTCACTAACTCGATTCTAGGAGACTGATCGTGCCACAATTTACGCGATCTAATACCGCTAATCTAAGTTTTGTTATCATTTCAAATAAATTAAATTAGTATAATTAATTTATTTTATTTGTTTTTGTAAATTTAAAGAATTTGACAAAAAAAAAAAACACTTTTTGAAAGCAAAATTCACAAGAAAATGATCAACCGGATAAAAGTTACGATTCTCTACACTAGAATGAAAATATATGTTCACTTTTTTAACCATAACTAATTGTCCAATTATATTTTTGGGATGAAATAAATTTCATATGAAACTAGATTCTCTGAACTTTTTAACGACTGGTCATATGGCAAAATCGGAGTTCATATGAGAAAAATACAGACGTCCGAAATTAACCGTATGTGTCTGCCTAATGTCACGCGCGACACGTGAGCCTTGGCCACCAGATAGGGCTGGTAAAACATATATTTACACGATGACACGACACGAGACCGATACAAAATTATTAGATTTAGGTTTTGCTTATAAGGTATCGGGTTGTTATCGTGTCAGACCCGAGAACCCGATAAGAAATAGTGCAGGTTATCAGGTTAACCTGATAACTCAATATGTTAGACGATAAGACACGATAAGAATTTCGTGTATTCAAATTACATGATAACTTGAGATCTACTAGTTTACCCGTTAATTTAATAAATTATTTTTACACCTCCAAATTATCAAATATTATAATTTAGTACCTAATATATATATTCATATTTCCCTAACCCTACTCATTTAGTCAACTTAACAGGTTAACAGGTGATTAACGTGTAATGAGTTAACGTGTAATAGGTAGGTTAATGTGTAATGGAAACCTATCAGGTCTTATCGTGTCGTATTTACCTAATAGGTTTCGTGTCATTGTGTTATACGAAAAATTATCGTGTCGTGTCGTGTTGACAAGATAATTTTCGTGTCATGTTCGTGTTTGGGTAATCTGACACGATATGTTTATCGTGTCGTGTTCATATTTGGGTCTTATCGTATTTCTTGTTATCGTGTAATGACATGTTACACGACTTGTTACATGTTTTGTCAACCCTACCACTAGATCTGGTCCTTTGGACTGGCCTGAACGGTTACAAAGTGTTATTTTTGGCTATTTGTGGTAACTAATGAATAGAATTAAAGGGCCCATTCAAAAAAAAAAAAAAAAAAAAAGGCCGTTTCCAAAAGGGAAAATGGATTCGGCAGACTGCGGGAGATTAATTTTTTCATTATTCATTTTTCATTTTTCATTTGTTCCATTTTCATTTTTTTTGGGTAGACAGCCGGCAGTAGGATTTGGGGTGGAGAGTTTTTTTTTTTTGGTTCTTTTCTTGAGTTAGTCTTCGGCAATAAGCTTGGCCATCGTTTTCTTTTATTCTTTTTAGTTTTTCTTCTCTTCTCTTCCAAAAACTCACTGGATTCTCCTTCATCTGGATTTGTGGTGATAATTCTTCGATGGAATTTATGTAGAACGTGATTTTTGAAGAGGAACAATTCACCATGAATGACTAATCTCTTTATTGTCTGATTAGGATTGTGATATGTATTTTGCTTTAAATGTAATATTGTATTTATAAATTAATTCTGGATTATATGTAAATAATTATAGGATGATAAATATTATTCTTAAAATATAATCTAATTACGATTTAATTTAATCTGAAAATGTTCTTGTAGAAATTTCGATTTTAAATTCAATTGTTGCTAGAACGTTAGATTTAGTACATGTGATCTAAATCTAACGATCATATAATCGTATTCTTAGAATTTGATTATTGGTTTCAATGAATTATACCTAGATTTTAATTCACATTAGATTAGAATAATGTATGAATTAATTACTGAAGATAGTTCATACCGTTGAATAATCAAATTAATTTTTCTGAATAATTCCGACTTGTAGTTGGGAACCCTCGTTTGCACGAATCTAAATCAAAAAGAAAATACGAAACAACATAATAAATAAAAAATATGAAACCCATAATTCCTAACCCGATTATCTATTTCTGTTATTTAGATCTAATATTTATTTCCTTGCAAAACTCAAATTAAAAATCAAAACTCATTTCTTATCAAAGAAATAAAAATGATTGAAATTAATAGTTCTAAGACCGATCTCTGTAATTCGACACCTTACATGAACCCATACTACATTAGTATCGTGATATCATTAAAAGAGTATTATTTCTTAGCGATCAACGGCTGCTAGATAAAAAAGAATGTAGAAGATCAAGACGTATACGATTTTAATGTTGGGATTTTGAACGACAGTATTTCCAAGAGAATAAGGTTTTTCTTTGGGAAAAATGATTTTTTTTGGTCTCTAACAAATAACTTGGGTGTTCAATTGGTCCCTGATATTTGAAAGTCGATATATTGAGTCCTTAATATTTTATTTTCGCTCTAAATTGGTCATTTTGTTAATTACTGTTAAATTACATTTATATCGTTTAAAATTTTTAATTGCATTTTATATTCCATCAAAAACTTAAGCGTGAAGTGTGTATTTTTGTATACTATTCATCTTTCTTCTTCCTAAACCATTTGACTAGCACCTCCCTCAACACCGATGGCCAACAGCCATTACCCCTGCCCCATCTCCGGCCACCTCCCTACCTTCACTTAAAAAACCCAACTCACATTATCTATTAACACCGAAATCAAATTCCGTCAGGCATAGCTTCCAATAGATAAAGAACTTCTCAAACTAGATATCAAACCTCTAATTTGTTACCAAACCACAAGCACCTATCTTTCACTGCCTCACCCTCACTTGCATACTCCTTGAATCTATCTATACTCCTCCTGCTTATAACCAGAAGCCACTTTTCCTACAGTCTAGCATGTCGATCCAATTATCGGATATCGGCAAACCGAACAACAATGATTTCCATGTCGATTTCTATCTCCATTTTCAAGCCCTCAATACACTAGTCATGATTCCGAAACCCCAATCTCGATCATCAAACATAACAAGAAATTCAGCCAAAGACACCATTGATTGATCCGATTCGCCATGAATTTCAAGCATTTCGCTTAAACCTTGCGAAGGAATATAGATAGCCCTCAATAGCTTGATATATGACTAACATCAGATTGTCTTACTTTAGTTCCTTCGTTCATAGGCCGCCACAAGAGTGCATCAAACGCAACCCGTTTTCGCCTTTCTGGTGTTCCACCACAAATGGGACGGCGAAAAACATTC
Organism: Eucommia ulmoides; assembly: GCA_016647705.1. Lineage (NCBI taxonomy): Eukaryota > Viridiplantae > Streptophyta > Magnoliopsida > Garryales > Eucommiaceae > Eucommia > Eucommia ulmoides. The sequence goes on along the minus strand of CM028335.1, from coordinate 16,373,133 downwards.
CCAAATCAACCCCACCCGTTTCGGACTCATCAAGAATCGGCAAAATTTTCTGGTTTATAGCCTTCACAGCTCCAACAAAAGTTTCAGGTTTCAAGAAATTAAGCAACTTCCGAAGAATTTCTTCCAACACAGCCTTGCGAACAGATTTTCCAGGCACACCAGCACCATAATATGAAATGCGTACTTCATTTTCGTTCATCTCCTTCTTTATAAGAACCACAGTGCAACGATTCAGCCTCGTGATCCTCTGAAATGCCCTAATTTCGAGCGCAACAGCCAATTCTTACCTCAACACGCTCTCTCGTTCTCAGCCGCCCACCACCGCCGCAAGCCCAGATCTGAAACCCACAGAAAGCCCACCGACGGTCGCCGCCGTTCAAGCACTGCTTTCGGCGACGAACAACGCCGACGAACACGTTATCGTCAGCAGCGGCAGAGGCCAAGCGGCGTTTCTCTTCTCCGCAAAAAGGACGGCCGCTCGGATCTGGTCGAACGGCGAGGCCAAGCGGTGACGGACGAAATTAAATATATTGTTTACCCTTAAGTTTAGAATAATTTACAAATAGACCCCTACTAAATTTGTTAAGAGTAAAAAAGATGAAATTATCTTTATTTTTGAACATGAAATGACTAAAATACCTTTAGTTTCATATTGACCGTTACATTGGCCTAACAGAAGGGCTAATTTAGAACGAAATAAAATATTAAAGATCCAATATATCGATTTTCAAATATCAAAAGTCAATTGAACATTTGAATCATTTGTCATGGACCAAAAAAATTATTTTCTCTTTTCTTTGTCTCCTAGGTCAAGTGCAATACATAGTTTTGAATGACACATATATAATTAAATACAAAAATTTCAAACTCATTTTTAAAGCCATAATTTGCATAAAATATGCGTCCCGATTATGTATGAAAGAATGTGTAAGTGCACTTTATCTTCCTGTACTTGGATCCATTTTCAATTTATCCTCTTATACTTTAAAAATTAGGGACATCACAGTGCTTTTCATCCGTACCTATGACCTCATGTTCTAATATATTTTATGAAAATTAAAAAAATAAATGTCCTATATTTAAGTATATATCACAGAATGTAAATTGTTCGAATTTTGACGTGTTACGATATTTCAATTCTTATATAATTTTTTGCATCAAACAATAAAATATCTGAGTTAATGTCGTTCACTATGAACAAATATTCTTTCAATATTTTATGAATTGTCATGCCAAATGTTATTGAATTCACACTAATGTGGGTAAAGTCGGGCCTCCTCCACGTGTCAGCCACTATAGTCTTATCCACCACGATGTCATCGCTCCTACCATCCCGGTGTATAGGCAGCCCGGGATGATCATTGTTCGGCAGCCCGTTGGAGGACGGAATGCCCAGACAGACATCTTGCCTGGGATCGACCTGGCCCATTACCTCGGCAGGTCGGACGGAGGCCTCATCATCAATAGTAAGGGGCCCAGGGCCCAGGCCCATAGCTCTAATCCGTCGTGCCGCCCACGCGCCTAACTGCTTACTGGTAATCCGAACTTAAGGTCTTAATCTTGTTTATGCTAATCACGCTCTCGCCTATAAATATGAGGCTTCTTCAACACTTTAAGGGGATGAGAAAACCATTCTAGAGAGAGAGACTATGTCTCAGATCGGTCAGACAGGTCGAGGTAACAGTAACTCTCCGGCCTATCCTGGATTCTTACTCTCACACCAGAGGGGACAAGTCGGGAAAAACCCGATCGTCCCTTGTGCAGGTGACGACGAGGAGCTCAGCCAGGACAACGGCCAGGAGCTAGGAAGGAAACCAAGACCCGAGCTCGATCTCAAGCCTAATCGGCCCTTCGACCCGACTGCGGCATGTGAGGAAATAGGGGCAATACCCCTCTCACCCTTAATCCGAGAGTGTTCGGACCATACTGTTGGTTGGACCAAATTTCGACACTAACAGTTTGGCGCCGTCTGTGGGAAGCGGTACTAAAAGCCTTCTCTGAATCATCAGCTACTTGCTTCGCTAAGGTTTAATGAACACAAGGTCTGGTCACTCTCACCGATTAGAAAACATAAGTCACTCAGTGAATAGACAGCCCGGGGAAGATATGTCGCGGGTACCAAGGTCGAAAACTAGGGCCACTGCTCGCCAAGTGACCAACGAAGAAGATGCAGACGCTGAAAGGCGTAATGAAAGACTCTGCTCGGGCCAGGCGTCTGGCGCCGTCGATGCCGCCAGGCTTAACAATGTGGAACGCCAGCTCGGTAAGTTCTAGGAATACTTCGACATCCTTCTCTCCCACATTCCTCCACCCCCAGTTGAAGGGGGGCCGGACCTCCACATCGTTGAGGAGAGGGCCCGCCCACAGGAGTCCAGTGATTGAGTACTAGTTTCTCACGGATAGATGGCACAGGCTCTGCCTCAAGCCGCTAACTGAGCACTTAGGGAGTGGGATCTTGACCCTCCCGTCGCTTCAGCAACCGTCTCGAGATCAGCTCGCGTATGGTGGTCAGAAGACTGGCCAGGATCACCGCCGACACGGGAGTATAGCCGCTATGAACATTTTGAGCATCGATCTTCTCAAATCAGGAAGATGGACTCTCACTCCCCACCACAAACTCGTAGGAGGGAGCCCAGACTTGTCGCTAGTTAGATTGTTGCCTCGGATAGGGTGATGACCCCAATAGAGTGATGCCTGACAGAGATGGAAGCCGCCCTCAGTCTCATACGCAACACCGAGGGAGTCCCTGGGCTTCATATCGGAGTCTGGTCTCCCTTCACTTCAGAAATCATGGAAGAGGTGGTTCCGTATCGATTTTCCAACCCCTCGGCAGCCCAGTACGACGGCACAATCGACTCACTGGATCCTCTTTCTGTGTATATTTCCCACATGGATGTGTACGCTGCCACCAACGCCATAAGGTGTAAATTCTTTCCTCTCTGATTAACTGGCTCGGATAGGTCATGGTTCAACGACTTCTCACCGACCTCAATCTCCACATTCCTCCAGCTCGAGCAGCAGTTCATGGAGAGATTCAACCGGTCACGTCATAGGCTGAAGACCACATCTCACTTCCTTGGCGTTAGGCAGGAGGAAAATGAGAATCTTGTTGATTACGTGCACCGATTTTGGATGGAGTCCCTCGCAAGTGAAGGAGTTTTTGATGAAGTGGCGCTCAATGCTTTCGTTAGCGGACTAAGGCACCGGAGGCTCCTATATGACCTGAATTCCAGACCAGCCTCTAGCCTCCGCTAGGCACTTGACCTTAGCGCCAATTTCTACAAATCCGACCTCGTCAATAAGATCACGAAAGAGAAAGAAGACCTTCTTAGGAAGAAGTCCCGAGCTGACGAGAGAACGAGCCAATCCCAAGCGTCGAGGAGACTCTAGGCGGAGGGGAGGTTAGGCCTGCTGCCCGGAGACCGGAGGTCGCCTTCGGGTCCCCATCAAGTCGTCTATACTCCCCTGATCACTTCTGTTACAACCATCTTCGTCGAGAACACTGGAAAAGGCCTTTTCTCGGACGGGCCTCCCCAAAGAGGGAAGCCCCTCAGTAAGTCGACTGATAAATACTACGACTTCCACAGGAGCAACGGTCATGCCACCGACGAGTGCTTCCAGCTGAAGGAAAAAATTGAAGCCCTCATCTGCAGAGGCTACCTCGGGAGTTACGTTCGCCGACCCAGTTAGGATCAAGCCGGCTCTAGTGATTGACGTGACGGACGCCGAGGACATCGTCAGAAGTGTAACGATAACCGGGCTCAACCCCATGGTGAACGATCCAGGGACGACTCCAATCTGAGAGTCGACGGCGAAAAAAACGTTATCCACGGTGGCCTGGGTTTCGGAGGAGAAACGTCTTCTTCTCGGAAGAGATACGGGGCAAGAGTAAAAGGAAGGCGGACCAGGGCATCTATGAGGTTAATACGGTAGATGTAGCCTCCCACAATATTATCTCATTTAGTGAGGCCGACCTAAAGGGGGTGCATGTTCCACATGACGACACCCTAATCATTGCAGCCTTAATCAACCATTTCAAGTTAGCGAGGATACTAGTCGACGGAGGCAGCTCGACAGATATTCTCTTCAAGTAGCCTTTGATAAAATGGGCATAGAATTGAGCTTCGTATAGCCCGTCAGATCCCCACTTATCGGGTTTGGTGGCAATGTGGTCAGTTCGGTCGGCTGGGTATCTCTACCCGTCACCGTTGGTTCCAGCCCTGACGTTACCACCGTCTAGTCCAAATTCCTTATCATTGATAGGCTATCGCCGTACAACGTAATCATGGGTCGACCTACTGTGGCCGCCCTTAAGGCCGTATGCTCCCTCTATCACCAGAAAATGAAATTCCCCACGGATTAGGGGTTGGGAGAGGTACAAAGAAACCAAGAAGCCGCGCGGTCCTGTGCAAGAAGGGCCTTGGAGAAAAAATTGCAATTACAGTCGGGGCCCGAGCTGTGTACCCCTCGTTTAGATGGGGAGCTCGTGGTCCTCGCTGACGGGGTGGAGCCCATTCCGATCGACGATCCGCGTGACGATAAGCTCATCCCGCGGCCCCACGAAGATCTGATCGAAGTTACCATTCATCCCACTATCACAGAGATAACGGTGAGGATTGGAGCTCGGCTAAGCCTGAAAGAACGATCCGACCTCACCGAGCTGTTGGTAAGAAACCACGACGTGTTTGCCTAATCTCAGAACGAGCTTCCCAGTATTGATCTGAGTGTTGCCATGCACTAGCTGCACGTCGACGTTCACTACCCACCCGTTCACCAAGAGAAGATGAAATTCCACCCAGACCGGCAGAAGATAATAGAAGAGGAGATGGATAAGCTTATCAGATCAGACGTCGTGGAAGAGGTTAAGTTTTTGGACTATCTCGCTAACGTCGTGTTGGCCCCCAAGGCCGGCAACAAATAACGACTTTGCATCGATTTCAAATATTTAAACAAGGCCTACCCGAAAGACTTCTTTCCACTTTCGAGGATCGACATTGTGATCGACGCTACGGCGGGGCACGAGCAACTTCACTTCCTTGATGCTTATGCCGGCTACAACCAAATCTCCATATATCCTCCAGACAAAAGCAAGACCTTTTTCATCACCGACCGGGGTACTTACTGCTATAAAGTCATGCCCTTTGGCCTCCGCAATGCCAGAGTGACCTATTAGAGGCTTGTTAATAAAATATTCAAGAAAAAGATCGGGAACACGATGGAGGTATACATCGACGATATGCTCATGAAAAGTAGCCGAGCTGAAGAGCACCTCAACCACTTCTAGGCCTGCTTCGACAAGCTTTGGGCTCACTGCATGAAGCTGAATCCGAACAAATATATTTTCGGCGTGTCCGTTGGTAAGTTCCTAGGCTTTATGGTCTCCTAGCGCGACATTGACATGAACCCCTACCAAATCAGTGCAATGATCGGTATAGCACCTCCTCGGACTAAGAAGGAGGTCCAGATACTAACGGGTCGGCTAGCCACCCTGAACCAGTTCATTTTCAGGTCGTCCGAAAAATACCTCCCATTTTTCAAAATTCTCCAGGGAAACAAAGCATTTGAATGGACCGAGGAGTATGACCGTGCCTTCGAAGAGTTGAAAATATATCTTTCGTTGGCTCCCCTGCTCACTATGCCCCAAAAGGCCGAAGACCTGTTCCTCTACATCGCGACCTCCCCGACAACCGTTAGTGTCGCCCTGGTCAAGGAGGACGTGGGTGTTCAGAGCCCGATCTACTACTCAAGTCGTGTCCTAACTGATGTAAAGATGAGGTACATGAAATTCAAAAAGCTAACCTACGCCCTCCTGATCGCCTTGAAGAAGCTACGTCAATACTTTCAAGCTCATACAATTGTGGTGCTAATTGACCAGCCATTGAGGTAGATCCTCCACTCTCCTAAAATCTCGGGGAAGTTAATGAAGTATAGCCTGGAGTTGGCCCAATTCCATATCGAATATCACCCCAGGACGGCGATCAAGGGACAGGTCCTCGCTGATTTCATAGCCGAGCTGACCTTCCTCGAGGAGGAGACCGTTCCTGACCTAAGTCATCCCGAGCATCTCCTCGAAAGCCCGAGATGGGTCGGAGTATTGGCCGAGTTGACCAAAGCCCAAGACGATCTCGGACCCGACTCGTGGCAACTCTTTACCGACGGATCCTCCAATTAGAGCGGCTCAAGGGCTGGCATAGTCCTCGTGGCCCCAGATAAAGAAGAGATCAAATACACTCTCAGGCTCAGATTCGAAGCCACGAATAACGAGGCCAAATACAAAGCGTTATTGGCCGAGCTTCGATTAGCCTGGGATTTTAACGTAAGATCCCTCCTGGTAATGTGCGATTCCCAACTCATGGTCAATTAGGTCAACAGTGATTACCTCGCAAAAGACCCAAGCATGGTAGCCTATCTAGAGAGGGTAAAAGACCTGACGAAGCTTTTCGAGAAGGTGAAAGTCACGCAAATACCCAAATACCCCGAGAAGAGAATAGGCACGCCGACGCCCTGGCTAACTTGGCCTCCGCAGTCGAGTACACACTCAAGATGACGGTACCCGTTGAATTCTCGCCAAGCTGAGCACGGCCTCCTCGGACGAGACTACGATAATATGCGCCTTGGATGCTAGGCCGACCTGGATGGACCCCATAGTAAGCTATCTCACCAGCGGGACGCTACCCAGCGACCAGGCTCACTCTCAAAGAGTATGGTACCAGGCAGCGCGGTATACCCTCATTGATGGTGTTTTTTACCGAATCCTTATCTGGTCTATATTCCTGGTGTCTCCGACCTAAGGAGGCCGACTACGTTATGAGAGAAGTCCACGCGGGGATTTGCAGAAATCACTCAGGGGGCAGGTCCCTAGTTTAGAAACTACTCTTGAATGGATATTACTGGCCTAAGATACTGGAAGACGTGGGAGAATTCGTGATAAAGTGTGACAAGTGCCAGCGATTCGCCGTACACTCTCACACCCCGCCAACCGAGCTAGTGCTGAAGTCCAGCCCCTGGTTGTTCCCCTAGTGGGGCATTGACCTTCTCTACCTGTTCTCCCTGGGGATCGCCCAAAGGAAATTTTTGGTCATCGCCATCGACTACTTCACTAAGTGGGTTGAGGCCGAGCCTCTTGCGACGATCACCAAACAACGGATTCGAGACTTCATATGGAAACACATGATTTGTAGATTTGGCATACTGAGGGCTATCGTCTCTGATAATGGAAAATAGTTCGATAACGACTTGTTCGCCTAACTGTGCGTCGAGCTGGGGATCGAAACTAAGTTCTCCTCTCCCGGCCACCCTCAGGCCAATGGACAGGTCGAAGTCACCAACCGGACTATCTTACAAAATCTAAAGACTAGGCTGGAAAAATCAAAGGGGTTATGGGTGGAAGACTTGTATCCTGTGCTGTAGGCTTATTATACAACAGCCCGGACCCCGACCAACGAGTTGCCTTTCGCGATGACGTTTGGTTCAGAAACTATGATCCCCGTAGAGGTCGGAATACTGTCTCCCCATACCACCCACCCATTCGACCTAGCTGAGAACGAGATCGGCCTGGCTCTGAGCCTTGACCTACTCGAAGAAAGGAGAAAGCGAGCTCAGGTTCTTCAGGCCGCCTACCAGTAGAGGACAACCCAGTATTATAATCGCCACGTCCATCCTCGGACTTTTGAGGTTAGGGACCTCGTCCTGAGGAAGGTCACCTTAGCCACTAAGGAGAAAAATACTGGAAAGCTAGCATCGACTTGGGAAGGTCCCTACCGTGTAGTTAGCATAGCCTGGCCTGGCACGTACAACTTGGAAACGGAAGAAAGGGCACCGCTCAGGCACGCCTGGAATACTAAACACCTCAAGAGCTACTACAAATCCAATGACCGAAGTCCATAAAACTTGTCCTACATTTTGTATTTTGATCTCACAAAGTTGTAATGGAAAAGGTTGCAGTCAATGAAAAGGCAAGCGTTTTTCGGTTCAATTAAAATTTTACTTTTCGCAAAATAGAGTGCCTACTTTACAAGAAGATCGTTCAGCTCAGAAGAATCGAGATCGACAGATCGTCTGGGGGGTGAAACGATCCCAAAACCCCTCTTCCTGTAAGGGCGGAACCAAGCCGTCCCCGGTCAAAGGCCGGGGGTTGGCCGAGCTCCAGCTACCAACCTAGGCAAAGGTTGCTCTCTAGCCTCGGGAATGATCCAAGGATTATATAAAATCAAAAGCCGCACCATGGAGAATATCGACAAGCCCGAAAAGACGGGCTGGTCAGATCATCTGGGGGGCAAAATCAACGGAATAAGTGGTGAAATTATGCAAATCACCCACAAAAGACGACCTCAATAGCTTGCTCTTAACAAGCTACCTTGGTCGTCTGGGTGACAAAATCAAAGCGCCCTATCCGGCAAAGACACCAAGAAAGCCCGAATGGCACGGGCCCACTTTGGCGTCTGGGGGCAAAATCAAGGAACACCCTATCCGGCAAGACACCAAGCAAGCTCAGAGGACGCGAGCCCACTTGGTCGTCTGGAGGGCAAAGTGTCCAACCGAAGTACATCCACTAATAAATACCAAGTAATGAAAGACTGTCAGGGACTATCTAGTCGACCACCACAGCTCGAAAGAGCGTGAGCTCTCCTGTCAACTGGGGGCAAGGGTTGTATGGACTGCCGGGCACATGAGTTGTGCTCCAACTCGGCAAACCTTTACCACTTGTAAAAATTAAATTTTTTTTTGAAGACGTTGGCAATCATCAAACAAAGCAGACGCAAGAAAATGGAAGAGCAAAAGGATATTATATTCAGATCAGTCAAATTTACAAAAGTGACGGGGCACACGACATAAAAGAATAATTGGAAGAATAAACAAAAATCATTATGCCCACGAATTACAAGTCTGCTATGTGTTGGGTCGGACAAAAAGAAAGAAAAGAGGAAAAAAAGTAATTAAAGCTAAGTTAGTTGATCACGATGGGCTAGTGGGCTGCTCGGCGGCGGCCTCCTCCGCGGTCTCTTCCTCGTAGGTTCCAGAAGGTCGACTCGGCTCGGCATCCTACCTGGCCTAGGTTTCGGCGAGGTCCTCGCTGGTCAGCTTGGTGTGGTCTACCTCCGGGAACTGTTGGCGCAAGGAGTTGATCACTCCCTAGAAACCAAGCTCGATCACACTGACGGTGATACGGTCTCGGAGCCCGGTGAATTCTTTACTTTGCTTGTACAAGGCGACTGCGTCAGCCAGGGCCTCGTCGTGGGCTTTCTCAAGCTTGCCCGCTTGGTCCCTTCAAAGCTCCTCAAGCTTTGTCCGGGTCACGTGCTCAGCTTGCCTAGCCTCCTCGGCCTTCTTCTCGGTGGCTTCCTTCTTCATGCGTATTCGCTCGTTTTCCTCATGGAGGCAGCTCATCTCACCGGTCACTCGATCCACCTCCTCCTTGTAATCTTCCAGCAGTTGGATGTCCTTCTCCCTCTCCTATACAAGCCTGTCGACCATTTGGATGGCCTGGTGTAGGCAAGCACCGACCTCCAGTGAGGCAAACAACGCATGCACAGTCAACAACAATGTCGTTAAAAACTTAAAAGTTTCCCGAGTACTAAACACTAATCGAGGAGGATCACTTACTGAGAGCGTGTGCCAATTCATGTCTGCGCAGAGCTTGGCATCTGACTTGTCGGTAAATCTTCTGCGTCGCCAATTGGTATCTAAGCTTGGTATCTGACTTGTCGGTGGCGTTTTGCGTCGTCGGTTGGTCGAGACAGAGCCTGGTTCGGATGATTAATTTCTCTGGTTCTTCTCCACCCCCATGTGGCTACCCTTCTTCGTGTGGTGGGGCGACTCTTCTTATGACGATCGGTCGGCGCATCGGATGTCCCCATCTTCCTCTTCCCCTTGTCTTTTCTGACGAGTGGGGCGGGGTCCTTCTCGGTGACCTCTTTCTGCTCGGTCATTGTAGACACCAGGGTCTCGGCTCTTCTCGACATGGGGGCAGGCCTGACCTTACTGGCGGGCCCCGTCTCTTCGGTCCTCGGTCTGGCCGGTGTACTTTGGGTGGCCTGCCGAGAGTCCACATCTCTCTTCGCCATACGGGCTATCGCAGCCAGATCCATCACTGAAGAACAAACAAACATACAAATCCAATTAGCAGGAAGGAAAATAAATTAAGTTAAACAAAATGACTGGGACTAGCTCAACTCATTTACCGTTTCGTGACTCCGGGTTCAATGTTGGCGCCGGTAGAGACGGGTTGCTCCAAAAGTAGATGTCGTACAAGCACGACGTGAGCAGGGGACCGATGTTTGTAAACAGCATCCGAAGGATCACTTTCTTCTCCTATAAGATCTACGCGTTGGGCTGGCGTTTCCTCGTCATTGAACGAAAAAAGAAACTCATTAGAACTAAAATCGGGGTAAAAGGAATGAGGTGCGAGCTGAAAAGGCTTACCTAGATCTCCCCAGTGCCTCTAGATCGAAAAATCGAACGACGGCTTCTCGTCGGACTCCCACCCGGTACCTCCCAAGAAAAAGAACCTCGACTTCCAGTCTTTAATGAAGTTCGGGTAGCCCTTGAGGAACTTCCACCTGGCTGATAGGTAAAACCAGCCCTTCCCGTATGGCATAGCCTTCGCCAAGAACAATGTATGAAATAGGTCGAGGGACGACATAATTCTCTCGGCCAGGCAGATGATATGGAATGACACGATCATGCGAATACTATTGGGAGAGAATTGTGATGTACACAGACCCAAATCCCAACAGACTTCCCCCACCTAGGGGTGGAGGAAAAATTGCAACTCAGCCTGCAGTTGTTGGTCGTAAACCGCGATAAACCCATCGGGTGGATCACATGCTCAGTCGTCCAGCCCAGCAACTCGAAGCACCACCAAGCTAGGGATCGCGTAGTTATTGTAGAGTTTGTGGACCGCTTTCTCCGATAGCTCAGATTTAAGCCCCTAGACCAGAGCGCCCTGAGGAACAATATAGGACGATCGATGGGAAGTCGAGCTCACCTGGGGAGGACGCTTGGAAGTAGACGGCCTGGCAGCCACAGAACCGCCGGTAGAGCCCGCCTCGTGTCCCGTCCCCCGAGACCCACGGGGCAGACCAACCGTAGGGAGTGCCCCTACTTCGGTCTCACCCTGAGACTTCTCGGATGAAGACGTCCACTGAACGGCAGGCTCCTGCCCATCTTCCGACCCAGAGGCCAGAGGAACAGCGAGGTCCGATTCCGTTGCAAACGAGCTGAGCTCCATCTGGATGCCTGGGGAGCACGCGGCTATCACGTCTGTTAAGGACGCGCTACTCCCCGACCAGCCGGCCTTAGAAGCAGAAAACATGAAGAAAAAGAAGAAGATGAAAATGGAAGAAAATAAGATAAGGACATGAAGAGTACCGTGCTCAGGAGGTCGATGAGAGCTTTCGCAAAAATCTGGTGAGGAAATTTGAAGAATGGGTCGCATATTTATAGGGTGCCGAGAAGTCGAAACGTCGCGTCTCATTGAACGGATCGTAGAACTCTGATTCCCGCACCTCAACCAAGTGTCAGGCATCTGGACGGACTGATATTCTGGATTCCTCGAGAAGCCAAAAGGTGCAATCGACACATCGGTCTAGCTTTCAGGAGACGCCAATAGATATGCCCGGTTCCACCGACCGCTCTCTTCTTCAAGCTTGGCTGCTCGCTTCGTGAGACCTAACCACTAAATCCTCAACGTCTCATGTTCTATTTCCATGCAAAGTCTTGGGGGGTAATTGATGTGGGTAAAGTCGGGTCTTCTCCATCTGTCATCTACTAAGGTCTTATCCGCCACAACACCATCGCTTCTACCATCCCGGTGTATAGGCAGCCTGAGATGATCACTATTCGGCAGCCCATTGGAGGACGGAGTGCCCAGACCGACCTCTAGCCTGGGACCGACCTGGCCCGTCACCTCGGCAGGTCGGACGCAGGCCTCATCATCAACAGTAATGGGCCCAAGGCCCAGGCCCATAACTATAATCCGCCGTGCCACCCACGCGCTTGACTGCTTACCGATAATTCGAGCTTAAGGTCTTAATATTGTTTATGCTAATCACGCTCTCTCCTATAAATAAGAGGCTTCTCCAACACTTTAAGGGGATGAGAAAACCATTCTAGAGAGATAGACTCTACCTTAGATAGGTCAGACAGGTCGAGGTAACAGACTCTATATTTTTTTCCAGATTTTTACTCTCACACTGGATGGGACAAGTCGAGAAAAACCCGGTTGTCCCTTGTGTAGGTGACGACGAGGAGCTCAGCTCGGACAACGGCCAGGAGCTAGGAAGAAAACCAAGACCCGGGCTCGGTTTCAGGCCTGATCGGCCCTCCGACCCGGCTAGGCACGTGAGGAAACAGGGACAATACCCCTCTCACCCCTGATTCGAGAGTGTTCGAGCCATACTGTTGGTTGGACCAAATTCCGACACCAACACACACCAATTGGCATTAAACTATGGACAAAATATAGTAATTTAATGTATTTAAGAGTATAAATATTTCAGTAAGAACGGTTTGGTGAAGAAAAAATAGTGATAAAGTAATCGATATCTATACTCAGTATTGTATAATTTTCATTTTCGACGTAATAGTCTAGAAAAATGAGATCTCCTATTGATAATAAGTATAAAGTATTTGTAAATATGTTTGAATCATTTTATTAGGTGCTTTAATATTAAAATAACAACAAAAATGATTGAAAAATCTAAATATATATATATATATATATATATATATATATATAACAATGATAATTTAAACAAAGGTTTATCTATGTATTCAGTGACAAAAGATGATGTGTAATGTACTTTGAATATATTATATTTTTACAACTTTTTTTTTTTTTAATGAAAGTAGAGGTATTAAAATATCTACAATTTTTTTTATTAAAATTATTTCAATTGAAAAGTCAAAATCTAAATCTAACAACAAAAAAAATTACTTTAAATTGAATACATGTATTTTATGTTTATGGTGTTATATATTTTTAATATTTTTTTTTTTATACTTTTCACTTTTTGACACATAGTTGGAGTATTTTTTTTTACACCCAATGAGACTAACTAGTTCTTTTTTTTTTTTTTCACAAAGTAAATTTTAGAAGCATATTTTCTTACAGAAATATTAAAAAAATGTTTATGTATATATTTAATTATTTATAATATATAGACATGTTAAATAATTTTTCTCTCAAACTTTGAAAGAGCGTAGAAATGTTGATTTTGTTTTAAAATTTTGAGCACTTCAATAATTATACTCGTACAAATGAATAATAAACTAAACATTTCCTTATATAAGGATATAAATATAGAAGATAAATGATTTTCTTTAAGATATTTTAAATTATGCATTAAGGACAAGTTGATTTTGTTTTAAAATTCTAAAAATCTCTTTAGTAGTTTACTTATGCAAATAAATAGAAAGTTGATTCTTCTCTATATAAGTGTGTGTGTGTGTGTATAAAGTATTTGGTGAAAAGTTAATTTTTAGTTTTCAAAAACTTTGAGGGTAATTATGTAATTCTATACATGCGAATGAATAGTAAACCAAAGCTTACTTTTTATAATATGTATAGATATGTACTTCACTCCTTATATTTTAGAATAAAGTGTAAAAGTTAATTTTTTTGTTAAAGGTCAAGGAATAAACAAAAAGACTAAAATGCTCCTAAGGCATATGAGATCATTAATTTTGAAATACAAATTAACTTTTCAAACAAATTATGTTTTGGATAATATATATATACATGGATTTGTCGCAAAGAGTACTACACTTTGCAATCAAGAAGTCAATAAAAATATTAAGATTTCGCACCCAAATAATTTACTCTTTTTGTTGAAAAATCCTTAAGGTTGAGTTTGGATAAGGTAATTGATAAATCCATGGAATTTGTAAATAATGGAAAATCTAGGATTTCGAAATCCTATCATTTACAAATTCATTGTTTGAATAAATTTTTTTAAATGAAGAATTTGATAGTGTAGTTTCATAATTCACTTGTTTGGACAGACAAGTATTTATATGTAGACTTTTGAAATCTATTAGATTTTAATAATAAAAAATGTGAAAATATATCTCATATTATAATTTTTATTTAATAACTTAATAATATAAGTTTATATTTATTTCAGTAATATAATTTTAATAATACAACTTTAATTATGCATAACTATTTTAATAATATGATTTTTATACATTTTTTACAATTATAATTTTATTTTATAATATAATATAGAGAGAGAAGAGAGAATTTTAAAATCCATATAATTACAAAATAAAAAATGAGGTTAAAGTGAAATGGATGAGGAATTGAGAAAATAGCAAATTCCCTCTTGGAATGATTTAAAAATAACAAATGTTTTGAAAGGATTTGAAAATCCCTCTTACTTTCCTATTTTACAAATGAATGGATTTTATAATTCCTTCTTAATAGTACCCAAACAAAGAATTTGTTAAAAATGATTTGTGAAATCCTTTGAATACAAGAAATCCCTTCCCCTAATCCCTTACCCAAAACACAACCTAATTTACATGAAAGTTCAAAATTTTAAAACACAAAATTGATACCATCTTTTACCCTTTTGTTTGGTACACAAAAGACAAGCAGATAAAACTACGGGCAACGATCGAAAACTCCAGCGTCCATTTCCACCAACACAAAATCGGTCAAATCTTCAGGATGAGACTCCATAATCTTTAGATCCCACCTCCATTGGTTCATTTCTGAGCTAGATAGTTCGTGCACTTATTTTCTTCCATAGGAGCAAACTGAAGGATATAGTTGTTATTCTCGAGAAATCACTTGCAATCTTCTGCCCACAGTTTATATTTGTCAGTGCAGTCTCCTAAGATTAGCGAAACCGTCTCTCTTGAGTCTATTTCAACCACAATCCTTGGAAGATCCCTAGATGACGCAATCTAAATTCCAGTGTGCATGCCTAAACCCATGCATGATGGCAGCTATCCAAAGTATTACACTATCTACACTCCTATGTATCACAGATTAGCCCACTAATGCCTCTCCTTCCTAGGCTTCTTGTTGTACTTCAATCTTTAGTTTGTAAGAACCTGTAGTAGGAAATTTCCAACGAGACAGATAAGAAACGATTTATCATTTAAGGGATATATGTTATAGAAAGTTTGTAAGAACTCCTTACTAAGATGAGTTATCTATTGCGTTTTAATAAAGGTATCAATAATGATTCCCTCAATTAATTCCGTATTTCTTTTTCTCCATATGTCCCAAATGATAGCTACAAAGGTGAAAAAGTTTAGGGGGTTAATAAAATTCCCTCTAAGATATTTTTCCAACCAGCTGAACATCTCTATATATTTCAATGTTTTAAAGGGTAAAAATCTATCTATATATTTTAACTGCCTAGAGAACAACGAACTCTATACTCAAGACTGCCAACTCAACAAGAAATCTCCATGTACATCTAACCGGACTAAATGGGGGTGTTAACCAATTTTAGACACCAACAAAACTAAAAACCACATTAAACATTCAATATCCTGCCACAATCACAACAATAATTCACTATCATCGCCACTACCATTGAATACGTCCGTCATTGCATCAAAATCAACACCACCACCACGACAACCGTCTACCACCATTGTAGCCACAACAATTATTCACCACTACAATAAATATTCATCGCCACCACAAAATTTACTACCACCACATCTACCATTTATCACCATATCAAGCTTAGCATCAACACTACCATGGAAAATCACTACCACCACAACAAACATTTACTGCCACCATTGCCACCACCACAACAAACAATCCTATCACTGGAACCACCACAACAATAAATATTCTATATCACCACCATTAATATTCATTGTCACTACTATCATCACAATAAATATTCACTATCATCACTTTTGTTAAATGGTAGTTAGGTCTTTTCTGTATTAATTAGGGTTTCTCGTACGGTTTAGATTTTACCGTATTGTTTCCTAATTCTTATTATAAATAGTGGGAGAGGCTAACACAATACTGTAATCCTTCTCGTTCTTTTCATATTACCTTTTTACTTTATCATAGTATCCAAAGCAGGTTATGGGAGATTGATTCCATAGATCTGTTCAAACCAAATTTTTTTCTTTTTTTTCCTTTCCCCGTCTACTGTTCATACGAGAAAAAAAAAAAAAAAAAAACACAGCTGAAACCTTACCAGCCCACAAACTCTCACCACCGCCGCCGCTCCCCACAATCAGATCCGAGCCTTGCCGCCATCGCCCAGGCTATTCTGAGCCTCTCCATCACCATCGCAAACCATTCTCGCACTGTACCTTTATAGCGAACCAAATCTCATACTCGTTGTCCACCATCGACGTCGCCAACCTTCGCTGGACCTTCGTCGACCCTCGCCGGCCTTCGCCGAACCTTTGCCAGCCTTCGTCGAACCTTCGCTAGCCTTCAATTGAGCTTGAGACAACCATTTGCTGGCCAAAACCCTATTTTATTCGTTGTTACTGTGCAGCAACCATCGTCGGTATTGTGCAATGACTAGGCACGTGAGTCAACGACCACATCGTTACTGAGTAGCGATCTTTCTTCGTGAATCAACTGTTGTCGCTTCTGATTACTGTTCATCGCGAACCAGATCTGATTCTGGTTACTGTTCATCGCAAACCAGATCTGCTTCTGGTTATTGGTCATTGTTCGTAAGTTAGCCCTACAAATATTCGTAAGTATTTTTCTGGTTCTCATGTTCTTCGTTTAAGCCCTACAATTATTTGTATTGCTAGTTTGTTTCCCTTATGCATGTTGTTTGTTAGTTGTTGTATTAGAGGGTACTAATGTCGATGGCTACACCTCAACCATTAACAACCCGTAAGTTGAACAGAACCAATTATTTAAATTGGTCTAAGACTATGAAAATAGCCCTAACTGGACAAGGGAAACATGGTCACCTCACAGAATCTGCCCCGGCAACAGATGATAAAAAGTATGACGAGTGGATTCAGGCTGATGCGCAGATTGTAACATCGTTGTGAAATTCGATGGAGCCTCAAGTTACTGATCTTTGTACTCATCTAGATACGTGCAAAGATATATGGAAGTATCTTCGTGTATTATATTCTAGTAATCTCACCAGGATGTATGATTTATCGGTAGAGTACTTCCAACTTCAGCAAGGCACGCAATCCATTACAGATTATTTCGCCACATTTAATCGCCTCTATGAGGAGATGAATACTATCCTACCAATGACTATTGATATGAAAAAAATGCAAAATCAACGTGAGCAGATGGCTGTCATGAAGTTCTTGGCTGGATTACGTCCAGAATTTGAACCAGTTCGATCTCAGATTCTTTCCAGTGCTACTCTCCCCACCATCACTGAAATGTATTCTTGCATCTTGAGTAGCACTACCAAGGATAATATTTTTGGCTCAAGTTCGTCTATGCTATCTGAGCATTCAGCGCTTGTTACACAGATTCCTACACAAAATCGAGGTGATGCATTCAGTGGTGGTCGTCGTGGTTTTTCTCGTGGTGGCCGTGGTAGTGGCCCTTGGGGTGGACGTAGTGGCCGTGGTCGTGGCTCCTTTCGTTAGTGCTCCTATTGTGGAAAGGAGAATCATACTAGAGAAACATATTGGGATTTAGTTGGCCGTCCACCCAAATTCACCAATGCAGTGACATTTGATCCAGCTAATCCTACTATTCCAGAATCTCAGGCGGCCAAGGACATCTCTGATGAGAAATATGTTCAAGTCCTTCAGTATAGGTCATCTCAGCATGCATCTCTTTCCATTGCTTCTTTAGCTCAACGAGATACTTCTTTTGCTTGTCTTTCCATTCGCCCATCCCCTCCTACACTCTGGGTCATAGATTTTGTTTCCATTGATCACATGTCAGGTACATCTTTCTTATTTATGCATATTCAGTCGTCATCTTCGTTGTCTCCTGTTACAGTTGCTGATGGTTTCACTGTCCCTATCTGTGGCATTGGTACAGTGGAACCTTTACCCTCCTTATCTCTCTCCTCTATCTTGTATATCCCTTTGTTTTCTTTTAATTTGATGTCAGTTAGTAAGCTCACCAAACATCTTAATTGTTCTGTCTCATTTTTTCCTAATTCTGTCATTCTCCAGGATTTGAGAACGCGGAAGATGATTGGCACAGGGCGTGAGGAAAATGACCTTTATTACCTTGATCATGACGAGAGTCCTACTCACCTACCTACTGTTTGTCCTGCTGTTGCATCAGCTCACTAGATTCATTGTTGTCTTGGTCATCCCTATCTTAGCAACCTCAAGTTACTTGTTCCTAATTTAAGTCATTTGTCTTCATTAGAGTGTGAGTCTTGTCAATTGGGTAAGCATCATCGTATTTCATTTGCTTCTCCAGCTTATGTTCGAGCATAGAGTCCTTTTAGTTTAGTTCATTCAGACGTTTGGAGTCCTTCTCGTGTTACTTCTACATTTGGTTTTCATTATTTTGTCACATTGGTGGATAATTTTTCCAGAGTTACTTGGCTTTATTTAATGAAAGATCGTTCAGAATTATTCTCTATTTTTCATACATTTTGTGCTGAAATTAAAACTCAGTTTAGTGTATCAGTACGTATTCTTCGTAGTGGTAATGCTTGAGAATACTTTTCTCAGCCATTTACTTCTTTTATGTCGCACTCTAGTATCTTGCATCAATCTTCTTGCCCTTACACACCACAGTAAAATGGAGTTGATGAGCGTAAGAATTGACATCTCCTACAAGTGGCCTGTACCTTTCTTTTTTAGATGAACATTCCCAAACACTTCTGGGGCGATGTGGTTCTTACAGCTTGCTTTCTAATCAACCGAATGCCGTCCTCTACCCTAAAAGGCAAAGTTCCCCATTCCATTCTTTTTCTCCGTTTACCCTTGTTTAGTTTATCTCCTCGAATATTTGGATGTGTTTGTTTTGTTCATCAGTTGACTCTCGGTAGGGACAAATTAGATCCCCATGCTTTAAAATGTGTCTTTCTCGGCTATTCTCGCACACAGAAGGGTTATCAATGTTATAGTCCATCATTACATCGCTCATTTGTGTGTGCAGATGTTACATTTTTTGAGTCCACCCCTTATTTTTCTGCCCCATCCTCTCGAGATGATCTGGATGTTACACTTCCTTTGCCAATTGAACCAACCCCTACACTTTCTTCCTCATTTCCAGATCCTATCCCCTCTAGTCATTCTTCAGCCCCGTTGCAGGTATACTCTCGTCGCCAGAAGGAAGCCTCTGCTGTTGTGCCCATCGATTCTGTGCTCTCATATTCTTCTCCAGCCAACCCACCCATTTCTGACTTGGACATGCCCATTTCTATTCGGAAGGTTAAGCGCATATGTACTAACCATCATATTTCTAACTTTGTCTCATATGCGCACCTATCTCCCTCCTACTCTTCTTTTGTTGCTTCTCTGTCCTCTATTTCTATTCCTAAGTCTATTTCAGAGGCCATCACTCACCTTGGTTGGGCAAAAGCAATGGAAGAAGAAATGTTTGCCTTACATCGGAATGACACTTGGGATCTCGTCTCACTTCCGCTTGACAAAACTATAGTTGGATGTAAATGGGTGTACACTGTCAAAGTTCATCCGGACGGCACCATTGATCGCCTCAAGGCTCACTTAGTTGCTAAAGGCTATACTCAGGTCTACGGTCTTGACTACTATGAGACTTTTTCTCTTGTTGCCAAGCTCGCTCCTGTTCGTTTGTTTATCTCTCTGGCTGCCACTTTTCATTAGCCATTACATCAGCTCGATATCAAGAATACTTTCTTAAATGGCGATCTAACTGAGGAAGTATATATGGCACAACCTCTTGGGTTTGTTGCTCAGAGGGAGTCTGATTTGGTATGTCGTTTGAAGAAATCTATTTATAACCTCAAGCAGTCTCCTAGAGCATGGTTTGGAAGATTTAGTGAAGTGGTCACTGAATTTGGTCTTCGGCATTGTGGAGTCGATTATTCTGTCTTCTACAAGCATAGTAAAGTCGGGAGAATATTATTGATTGTGTATGTGGATGACATCGTGATTACTGGGGATGACCACAGTGGTATTCAAGAACTGAAAAAGTGTTTGCATAGTAAGTTCCAAACCAAAGATTTGGGGTACCTAAAGTAGTTCTTGGGGATTGAAGTTGCTCGATCAAGTCAAGGCATTTACCTGTCTCAGAGAAAATATGTCCTTAACCTATTGAGTAAAACAGGAATGCTAGAAGCAAAACCGATTGACTCACCTATGGATCCAAACACCAAATTATTGCCAGATCAGAGTGTACCACTGACAGATTCAGCTCAATATAGACGGTTAGTTGGGAAGTTGAACTACCTGATAGTTACCAAACCAGATATCTCCTTTGTTGTTAGTATTATCAGTCAGTTCTTGGATCGTCCAATGGTTTGTCACTGGGATGTAGTGATTCATATTCTCCGATATTTGAAAGGTGCTCCTGGTTGTGGTTTGCTATATCAAAATTTTGGTCATACTCAAATAAAGGGCTACACAGATGCAGATTGGGCCGGATCACCCTTAGATAGGAAATCTACTACTGGGTATTGTGTGTTTGTTGGTGGTAACCTTGTCTCTTGGAAGAGTAAAAAGCAGACGGTAGTGGAACGGTCGAGTGCGGAATCGGAATACAGGGCAATGGCGTATACCATTTGTGAGTTAACGTGGTTGAAACATTTGTTGGAAGAACTTGGATTTGAACACGCTTCACTGATGGACCTGATATGTGATAATCAAGCAACACTTCACATTGCATCCAACCCAGTCTTCCATGAGAGAACAAAGCACATTGAAGTTGATTGTCACTTTATTCGGGAACAATTGTTGTAGAAACAGATTGAGACTAAACATGTAAACTCAGTTGATCAGTTAGCTGATATATTTACTAAACCGTTGGGGGGTTCAAGGATAAAGTACATTTGTAACAAGTTAAGAGCATACAATATATATGCTCCAACTTGAGGGGGAATGTTAAAGGGTAGTTAGGTCTTTTCTGTATTAATTAGGTTTTCCCGTACGGTTTAGATTTTACCGTATTGTTTCCTAATTCTTATTATAAATAGTGGGAGAGATTAACACAATACTGTAAGTCTTCTCGTTCTTTTCATATCACCTTTTTACTTTATCAACTTTCATTGCAACAAATATTCACTATACCACCACCGCCACCACAGTAAGTAATCAATATCACCACCACCACCAAAATAAAAATAAAAAAAATCAACAGCAAATATCAAACTTATACAATTAATTAAAACTCCAAAAAATCAAAATTTTATTTTGACAAAGATCAAAACAAATTTGAAAATTTAAATATACAAAAACCATGAAGAAAAAAATTAAAAACAAATCAAAACAACAAAATAAAATAGATATGTTTTAAAAAAATTGTAACCAGATTTGCCAAAAAAAAAAAAAACTAGACCTATTCAGCTACAAACATATCTAGGCCGCCACCACCAGATCTGGTAGTGGTGGCCATGTTTTGGTGAGAGAGAGAAAGAGAGACTTTCGACATATAGGCCTCGCGATGGGTGATGATAGTGTAATGGATATGGTGGTGATAATGGCACTTAATAGTGGTGCATGGGATTTGTGGTTGCTGGTGGTGACCGATGGTAGTGGAACCGAAGTAGAAGAAGAGGGAAAGATAGATATATAGATAGAGTGTGTCGATATTTATTTTTAATTTAGGTATGTATTTTTATTTTAATAGGTAAATTAAGTTTTTTTTTTCTTTTGTTAAAGGGTAATTTTGAAAGTTCAATTTTAGTTTATGAGTTTTTTTTTAAAATTTTGTTTGTAAATAGTGCTTTGTTAAAATAAAATTTAAAAAAAAAAAGAAGTTTATAGCCATTTGAAATTTAGGAAAATTCCTCCAAATGTCCCATAAATGGAAAATACCACTTATGAGAGGACCATCCAATGAGTTTTTTTTGCCTTGGGATGGTACTTAGAAAGTGATGGTTTCCACTTGTAAGACATCTCACCAAGAATCCCTTGAATTTATTGCTTAAGATTGGGGCTCTCTCCAATTATTCCTTAAGATATTTATTTGTTATAAGTGAAGTTTAATAAATTATAAAATTATAAATATATTTTCTTAAATACTAAATTAAGCAAAATAAACTATTACATCCCTGTTAAGATTTTTTAAATTATTGAATTAAGTATAATATGTCACGAAGTAACCCTACCGTAGAAAGTGATACTAGATATTTTTAGATATTTTTATTATTTAGTCTTTTAAAGTATCTTAAACTACCAAAAAAAAAAAAAAACTAGTGTAATTAAATTTTTTATGCTTTAATGCACTTTAGTAAATAGTTCTCCTCTTACATTAATTAATAAATCCTGATTGACTTTTACTTTATAGATTTTGTCATTCTACAAAAATTGCAACTGCCAACCAGAAGATGGAAAGTCTATTGAAACGAAGAACAAAGCCATTTCTGAAGAAATTAAAATTGTGAACATTTTCATTATAAGAAATACTCAAAAATATGATTTAATGTACATTTGACGCTCTTGAATTTGAAGTGTATTGTATATTTAAAAAAAATATAGTTTTGTGAATATTCACACCCCTATTAAAAATGCGATTTTTTGTGGAGAGTAGGTTTTCTTAAAATATTTGAAACCCACATTCTCCACTCATTATTCCCCTTACCATATTGATACTTATTTTCTTCCTTGAGTGTCTTTGAAACCCAAAACCCTAATACAAGATCGCAGAGCATTCGTGAGACCCAGGTTATCAAACAATGGCAAAGTCAAAAGAAAGAGAGAGATCAAATTCAAAGAAAATACAGACTAGTAGTCCACAAGGTGATGTGCATTGTTTGCTTTTTCGATTTTTTTGCGATTAACTTCTGTGAAATTGAACAATAATAGTTTTCTTTGGTGTGATATGTATGATATTCATTCTTAATCTATGACAAACTTCATGTTTATTACTAGAACAAAGCGGAAATTAAGAAGTTGGGTGCATAACTCTTGTTTTGAAAAGAAAAAAAAGAAAAGAAAAATCGAACTGGGCCATTTGATAGCCTATGGTTAAGTATATGAATATTCACATCTGCGACTTCCTTTACGACTTTAAATCAAATTGTTAAGGTGAAACATTAACATTCCGGGTTTATACAATTTACCTCCTCTATCATTTTGCACTAAATCAAATACCTCAACTATCATTTTACAAATATCAATAATTTTGGTTAAATACCACTTATCTCTTTTATAAATAAAAAATTGATAATTTTTTTTTATTGTAATGACAATTTTACCCTTACCTATTTAAAAATAATTAAAAATAAAAATACATAAATAACCCTTTAAATTTGTTATATATATAAATATAAATATTCCTCTTTTATTTTTTACAATAATACTCCTATTATTACATCCCTAAAATCGAACCCTATCTAACCCTAATGAATAAAAAAATTTCTTCTTCAAAGCCTCCTCTCCTCCTATTTCCTCTCTCTCTACTCCATCCGCCATCGCCGCCACTGTCGAAATTTCTCTCTCCCCCTCTTTTTCTCCCTCTCTCTCCCTTACAGATCCGTCCAGCGATAGATCTGTGAGGGAGGGAGGGAGAGTAAGAGGGGGGGGGAAGGGAGGAGGAAGGAGGGGGTCCATGACATAATGTTCATGACATTTCTTGATGTCCTTGATGGCATGTCTTGATGATATTTGTTGATGTTCTTGATGATATTTAATTGTATGTCCATGACATTTCTTGATACTCACAAGGTGAGGATTCCGGCGGCGACGGATGGAGTGGGGTATAGTAGTGGTAGAAGGGGATGATGGGAGATGGAATAATGAAATTGCTTAAAAAATAGGAGTCAAGAGGATATTTTTAAAAACAAAAATTTTAGTGATTTTTAATATATATATATATAATAGAATTAAAAATAAAGAGTATTTATTTTTTTTTACAAGAAAAATGTGGTCAAAAGAGTTGACTGTTATTTGTAAAATGACAGGGAAGATATATAGTTTAGGACAAAATAACAAAGGATGTAAGTGGTATAAACCCTTAACATTCCCTGATAATGTGAATATTCACACCATGCCTTGAGATAGCGTCTGGTTTTTCACATGTAAATGAGTATCTTGTATATATGTGATCATTAACATACTCTGTGTTATTCGAACATTTATTGTCTCAATCTGAAATGTCTCTATGTTTATGTGAATATTCACACCATACCATTACTTATACTGCTTTTGCGTCTAATGAGTGTCTGGTAAATATGTCAACATTCATATAATCTATGTGCCACTTTCATACATTGATTGTTCCAATCTAAAATAACAGTTTTGAACTACTGTGAATGTTTACAACTACAACTTCCCCTCACGGCTAAATCAACTTGTGAATGTGAAACATCCACGTTCCCTAGTTGAATTATGAACATTCAAACTCCTTGCTTATAATTACTGCAACATTAAGTTTTATATGTACCATGACTATGGATATTTGTATGTTTTTCACATGAAATTAAATGTCTTCTACATATGTGAGCATTCACATTCTCTAAATGTTGATTACAATAGCTGAATGACTATTTTGAATTATTGTGAATGTTCAAAAGTTTACTCTCTTCTTTCAGTTTTTTGCAGCTACTCACTAAAAAAAAAAAAAAAAAAAAAAAAAGTCAAAGTAAGTCGAAGACATTTCTTTACCAATGCAATATAAAGCAAATGTTTGAATTGGTGAAGGACTACAACCTAACCGAAGAACACAAGTTATTACTGGCAAAGACATTATTTGCCAAGTTGTTCGAAGCATTTTATTCGAAGCAAGTAAATCTCGAGAACATGCAAAAGAACGATGCCTTAATAGAGAGGATCAGACTAAGTTTCAAACCTTTGGGGGTGGCCTACTAAAAAATACACACACTTTGAAAATGCAAATAACATGAATGTCAACATATTTGCATCCAAATAATAATACGACACTAACGCTGATAAATTCTCCCATTAACTTTTATGCATGTGAATACATTTTATATTAACGTTAACATTCACGCCATTAACTTTATAATATTGTTGTTTTTAATATGACTATTAATATGAACATTCATACCACAGTTGCAACAACCTCACGAATATTTACATTGGTCTAAAAAATTGTAAATGCTTTACACTTTTTCAAAACAATAACTCATCTAAAGTGTATTAGAGGACCAAAAACTTAATTACACTAGTTTGGAATTTTTTTAATAGCTTAGGATACTTTGGGGAATAAATAATAAAAATCCCTTGAACTTTCTCATCAATTCATATATATTTGAACAATATTTATACCGTGAACATTTACTCCCTATATTATATTGTCTACACTGTTAATGAGACTAGTAATTGTGAATACTCACATCATCTAAATAATGTGAACATTCACATCACAATTATAATAATGTAAAATGCTAATATTGTTTCGAAAGATAACTCGTATCATACCAAGTAATTGCGTAATTTCAACAATATTTATCACCTAGTACTACCAAAATAAAATGTGAACGTTCATTTTTTTTAAGATGACAAAATTCGTTGTTGATCAATATGAGACGTGAACATTAAGTTTGTACAAAAATTATTTCAAACAAACGAAAATCACTGTATTATCTGGTTTGTACAAATCACAAAAAAACTTACTCAAACAACAAATCTCTGTTTCACGTAACAAAAACATGAACGATGTGTAGTAAATAACAACGAATTATAATTACTTAACAATATGACTAATGACTGACCTGCAATTTCTACGCACAAAAACCTTTCTCAACTGTCTATGGTATTCAAAAAATTGAAAATAGAATAGGAAACGTGATACTCAAAATGCCATGAATAAAGAAAATAATAAAAAAAAAATGCCTTAACTGAATTATAATTTACCATAACCAACCTCTTCATTGTTATTTTCGGAATTTAAGTAAAGGCGTCCATTCCTGGCATTTAATGATCTCTTGAGAATTAAATTTTGGGAGCTTTTATATGTGCACCATTTTCAGCTAAATATACACTTTAAAAATAATTATAATAAATAAAAAAAAAAACACCAGCTAAATGATGTAAAAATTACTCTTTTACACCTTTGAAATAATTTTTTTTCCTTCTGTTTTCAAACATCACACCAACCCCCCCCCCCCGAACTGCCCTCCTCTCTCTCTCTCTCAACATTACATCAATCACCCTTACCCAACCCCCCCGGCACCAGAACCGCCCTCCTCTCTCTCTCTACATATATATAGAGGGGAAAAAGAAGAGAAAAAAAGGATGAGGCAGCAATTCTAGGAGGGTTGGTGGGGGTACCGACGGGGTGCATGGATAAATGGGAGTCAGGTGGGTGGGTGATACCGTCAGCGTAGTGGTACCAGTGGGAGGGTGGGGTGAGAGAGGAGATCGCCGGTGATGGCACCATCGCCGACGATGGTAGTTCACCAAAGAAGGGAAGGAGGGGAGATATGTGTAAAACCAAAAACTCAACGGCATGTATGTGTTAATAAAATAAAAGGTAAAATAATAATTTAATTAATTTTTTAAAGGGTGTATGAATAGTAAAAAAAGGTATACATCTAGTTTGCCCCTTAAATTCTACATAGAGTTTATGAATAGCTCTTCTACCAACAAAAAAATTTATATAGTTAATTCTCGATAATAGTTCTTAATATAGGGCAAAACAATAAAAACCTGATATTTTTATTATAAAATTACAATTTTATATACTCACAATAGTTATCTTTTAAAAGTAATCTCAAACATCTATCCCACGCTTCGAAGGCTAAATCACACTTTACAATTGATGCTCGCTCGCAATTGAACCGTACAAGAATGCCTAGAGAGACCTGGGCCATTTGTTAATGTTTCTGTTCTTAAATTTCAATTTTTATTTCCAAAAAAACTGTGAACAAGCACAGGAATACAGAAATGAAAAAAAAAAATATATATATATATACATGAATTTTTGTTCTGCTCCCAAATTTTTAGGAACAGAATGGAATTGTTCCCAAATTTATGATTATGCTCACAGTTTTTCGAACCAAAACAGAAATCTGGGAGCAGAAACGCTAAACAAACACTACCTCAGATCACATATATTGACCAACGCTGGAAGACAATCAGCCTAAACATCAAAACACAAATATCAAGAATCATTTATATACATAACAATAAAAAAATAAAAAGAAAAAAGAAAAAAAAAAGAGAAAAAAATTGAAAGACAAAACTCAATGCAAAGCAAAATAAACAGACAGAACCCTATTTTCAGCTATTGCGGAACTAGGGGTGTGCAACGGGCCGGGTCAACCCACCAAACCCGTGAAACAGCACTGCAAAGGAAACCACGCAGGAGTAACCCGCACATTGCGCGGGTGTTAAAGCTGCAACCCCGCAATGTGTGGTTGGTTGGTGGATCAAGTAGTTCTGGACATGGGTTGGCCCGACCCGGCCCGAAATTGCATTAAACGACGTCATTTTGGTAGATCAGGTTCTTCCTAAATTCTAACCCTAATTCATTTCCTGTTCCGTCGCCGCTTCTTCTTTCTTTCCTAAACCTAAATCCCTAATTCGTTCTTCCCTAATTCATTCGCCATAATCCGAATATCATCTTGATTTCTTCAGTTCTCCGCGGATTTGGCCCAAACTGCCGCAACCCGCTGCCCACCCCTAGCAGGAACTGATATTACAAAGGATATAGCATTTGTGGAATATTAAAAAAATAATAATAAATAAAATAAAAGGTTGCCAAACAGAATATAAGGCGATAAAGGGAGAACTAGATACTTCGACAATGCCACACTCCCCTATTATACCTTGTTCAGATACCGAAGAAATTAGTTTTACCAACACAACAGAACAGAAGATAAACTATGCCCAAAAACTCATCAAGATTATGAGGGAACAACTTAGATTATGCATTTTTTAGAAGGGGGAAAAAAAGGAATCTTAAGCAGTTCCCATTAAGTTGAAGTATAAAGGAATTGGAGAAGAACCCATTTTTTGTGGCCCTGAGTAGGAAAGAATAACCTAAAAATTCTTGGCTTGAGAATACAGACCCCATTGGCTTTTACTTTTTGGGGGATTAAGATTCTAACATTCCTATTCCCACAGAATCTGACTTTTGATCCTCACCTTTTTTTTTCTTCATATAATCATTTTCTTTCTTTTTTGTTATTGGCCAATTCGATCGTGAGTGGTCAACAGGTCAACAACCAATAAGAATCCCCCACGGGTTTGTTGTTTTTGATAATGATTGACTAATACCCCATAAAAAATGATTCTCAACTCAGAAAAGGAAAAATATAAGTACAAGAGAGAACAACTTACTGGTGTTGATCTTTGTAAAGTGGAGAATATTATGCATAACACAGAGAAAGAAATAACAAAGAGCTAAATGCTATCTATTTTTTATTATTATTATTATTTATTTATTATTTTGTGGCGACATCAAAAAGAAAAGGCAACTTTACATGTACAATTGCTGCGAAGACCGGTTGGCTCTTCAGAGAGATGAAATGACAGT
The DNA here is from genome assembly GCA_016647705.1 of Eucommia ulmoides. Lineage (NCBI taxonomy): Eukaryota > Viridiplantae > Streptophyta > Magnoliopsida > Garryales > Eucommiaceae > Eucommia > Eucommia ulmoides. The sequence continues at coordinate 16,344,590 of CM028335.1, read as the reverse complement.
AATTTCAGCACGTCTTCATTCTGTTTACGGTAGGCTATTAATCCTAAATCTACACTCCCCAATAAAAACATCATCTTCTCAGGGCGAACATGTGATCTTTTTGTTAGAATCTCACCTCAAATTTCTAAGGCTTCTCAAAGTTGTCTACTTGTGAAAGGAGCCACTGCAACATATGATTTTAGGTTGGAACCTCCTATCATGGTATCAGTGTTGCATATGGGAAGCTTGTTTGCTTGTCATTGATTGTTTGTTTTCTCTTTTCTGATATCTGTGTGATCACATCACGTGCGAGGCAGAATTGAACGTGAGAGTGGGTGTCAAAATCTCATATCGAATGTGTGAGGTTTCCCAAAATAGTCTATATATGAAAGAAGCTGCTCCACTTAATACATATGATTTTAGGATGGAACCTCCTATCATGGTATCAGAGCTGGATATGGAAGCCCTACTTGTTTGTCGTTGATTGTTTGTTTTCTCTTTTATGATACCCGTGCAATTACATCACGTGCAAGACAGAGTTGAACGTGAGGGTGGATGTTAGAAATGAGAATTCCACATCGAATTTGTGAGGTTTCCCAAAGTAGTCTATATGTGAAAGAAACTACTCCACTTAATACCATATGCTTTTATATTGGTTGCTACCTCGTATCACTTTTTCATCTCTAGAGTCTAGATATATAGAAAAATTGAGGTTTCACAAAGTAGTCTATATGTGAAAGAAGCTACTCCACTTAATACCATATGCTTTTGGTTGGTTGCTACCTCGTATCACTTTTTTATCTCTAGAGTCTAGAGTCTAGATATAGAGAAAAATTGACATTTATAACTTTGACAAGTCGCCCCGGTGGCGTTTGTTTGGTGTTTGTGTTTCTGTTTTTTTGTTTCTACTCCCAGAAATATGGGAACACAAGAACAAAAAACCCATATAACCTCTTCCAAGTTTTAAGGGAACAAAAACCCTAAACAAGCGCCACCTTAGTGTTTTTGTACTCATATTTCTCTATTTATTCCCAGTTCAGAAATCTGGATGTGCTCAGATTTAAAAACAAACTTTTGGGAACAATACAAAAAAAGAGTTTTTTTTTATTTACAGATTTCTGTTTTTGATCCCCGGAAAACTAGGAACTTCTTTATCACAATCAAACATTATCCTTTCAGCATTTGTAAGCATGACATACACTTGAGAACCCGTTTGGCCGACAATTTTGAGATCTCAGATAACAGCTTGAAAATTCAAAATGAATGGCTTTGACAGCCTTTAAACTGCCATTTGAGGCCTCCAACAAAATTATGCGACAAATGAGTACTAAATGGTGATATGAATACAGTATACGTACCAGGAGCCATTTAACAATGTAGCTTAAGGAGCACAAAATTCGTTCTCTCTCTCTATTATTCCCATCCACATGCCAGCAAAGTATTAAGGAATTCTGCTTTCGAACTTTTGCTAAAGTCTTCCACAGATTCTTCCAAACTGTATAAAGTATCCATACATATCAGAATCAAATAATCTTCTTGAAAAAATCAGGTGGTTTGGATACATTGCTCAAAAAGAGGAATTCCGCATATTTTATTTGAAACATAAATATGAAAACCTGGATTAAAAAAAAGACTTAAATTTCTAAACAATCAAACCCTGATCGTCTCAACAAGCATTCTTCTACAAGTAAAAATGACTTCATGTTGTCCTCGAATTCTATTTTACAGTATTGTTGGATAAAACCATGGGTTGGCAGATCCACTGTTTATCTGTCAGTTTTCGACTTTTCGCACATATTCTATTTTTATTGATCATATGACAATATTATAGAATGCATTTTATACATACATCATGCATACATCATAATTTCGTAAGAGAAAACCATGGTACAACTAATAGTTACACAACATGAAAAACAAGCATTTTCTTTTTTCTTTTTCCATCATAGATTCATAGGTAAAAAAACATCACCTGTTTTGTCCCACTAAATGAGGTCTGGGAGGGAATAGATTGAAAATAAATCTAAGCTTAGGCATCGCACAATAATAACCACTCCCAAGGTGCCAAGGTCCGAACCCAAAGAACATGGTTATTGGGCTAGACCTTTTACCACTAGACCGTTGTTCCATCATAGGTAATTTCTCTAAATACGGGGCCTATAGATGGCCTACTGGTAAAAAGTTCAAGCCAATAACCTCGAATTTGTGTGTTTGCACTTAGCGCAGCCACTAGTTTCAACTAATGTTAAAAGATCATGTCTATTTCCAATCTAACACCTCCAAGACAACCTTTTTCAAAATATTTTTTCTAACTGAAATGCAAAAGGGATATTTGAAGGGATGGACATAGATCTACCCTTCTGAATTTTTTTTACAATAGGCTCATTCCTTCTATGTTGTGCAGGGAAATCTGAAAAATGCGCAACAAGTTTAGATTTGATGAGGTTCATTGTGATGCTCAGAAAGTTCTCTTTAATATTTACCAAACCTTGTCCAAGATTGTACCTCCAGTAAAGAAAACAAAATCTGAGATACGGTTGGTTTATTGGAACCCTCCTTGTGATAGATTAAAGATTAACTTGGATGGAAGCTTTAGAGGAAACCCTGGTTTTATTGGCGGAGGCAGTACTTTGCGGAATGCTAATGAGACTATTGTTTGGGTTCGGTCAAATTATTGGGTTTGGATCTAACTTGCTTGCGGAATCAAAAACTCTTTGGATAGCACTTCAAGACTGCGTTGAGTTTGAGTGGTTCTTCGTGGATATTGTCAGTGACAATGACCTTCTAGTCAAAATAGTTGTTGGGAGAGCTAAAATCCCCTGGAGATTAACGTCGCTGATTAAGATTATAAAGAATCTGACTTTTAAGGTTCATGCTTCTATTTTGCACATCTATAGGGAAGCTAATACGGCTACTGGCTTGTTAGCGAAACTAGGAAGTGGTGGAAATAATCGGACTTTCTGGTCTAAATCAAAATGTTCGGCGACTATTTGTGGATGCTTAAAACTGGACAGACTTCATTTCCCTAACATTTGGATGATTAAAGGAGTTTTTTAAGTCATTTTTTTTAATTGAATTTTTTGATTTTTCATTTGATTATTTATTGTTTTGATTCTTTTCAGAGGTTAGGCATTGCCCTCCTCTGAGTTTTTTATTCTTTGGATTTATCAATAAAGCTCTTATCGCATCGCTGAGGTTCCTTAAAAAAACAAAGGACTGAAAAAGAAGTTGAACAAGATTAGAAAATAAATTGCTTTAGAAGACATAAAATGAATTAGACAGTGGACTATATAATAAGACCCCCAATGCAAAAATGTCATTCCAACGAAGCTCCGTTGAAATATGTGGCATGCAGAATGGCTTTTCCCCACAGGATCCATGGGGGGATGGTGGAGCCCCCACCCCACCACCCACAAATTTCTCAGCCCCCAACCCCCAGGGCCCCTACGCCCTACTATATAACTCACAACACTCTTTTGTTTATAAATCTACATTGAACCACACAAGGTATACTGGCACATGCAATACAGGAGCCATGATATTTCTTAAAGGCACAATATAATTTAGTCTGTATGGATACATCCATCTACACACACACACGCAGATAGACCATGCTTGTTCAGGAGAAAAATATACAAGAGTACATCCATATTATACACTCCATATCAGCACATGGACAGTATCTGACTAGATCTAATTCACAAGTATAGACCATAGAGAACTAGCACATAACCATGCATAACAGTGAAAAGTGACTAAATCTATACAATTCGTACATGCATAACAGTAAAATGACTAAATTCATACAATTCGTACGTGCATAACAGTAAAAATGACTAAATTCGTAAGCGCGCGCACAAAAAAAAAAAAAAAAAAAAAAGGAGGGGAAAGATGTTTAAATTCGTTCTAAGAATCTGGAAAGCCAATTAGCACTCTAGTCAAGAACACGGTAACTCATCCTCTTCAGGCCACAATCTTCCATCTCATTAATAAAGAAAGAACAATTATTTATTTTTTCCTTTTTTGAAAGGGTCCCAAAGGCATAAAATTCGATGGCAAAGGGCTGCTGTCTCATTCCAATAGAAGAATGGAAAAGATTTAACTGGGCCCCTTCTTCCAACTATTTTAGTTCTGTATAGGCTGAATAAGTTCCAAACTTACTGAAGGAGACAGGAAAGAATTTATTCCTTATTCCAATCCTGGTCTTCAAACAAAATCAGGAAGAAGCATCTCACCACTACTTTTCCGCTTCTCCTATACATATCTAATTCTAACTTCTAAATGGTCGAGTCAACAGTATCTTCTTCTATGCATTCCCAATTTAACCTGTTAAATATATTCTTTTATGTCATTGTCTGTATACTGTAATATTAATAAATTGTAATTAACATCTTTGCATTATCATTGGTCTGCAATCAGAAAAATGACTACACAACAAGGGCTCAGGAGGGAGAAGGGGGGGGGGGGGGGTGGGGGGGGGGGGTTAAAGAATCTTCCATAGGAAAGTGAATGAGGCGTAAAAAGGGCTTTCAAGACATCAAACATAGTGGATTCTTTCAATCAAGGTCAGAAAATTCCACTTTTTCAAGCCCTGGGAATAAGGTTCCCAACTTGTCAGACGGATATGAACGCAGAGAATAGGACACTGGAGCATCTATTCTTTGTACATATTGTAAGGTGTTAAGTGTCTTGGGAAATTATAGTGCAAAACGAATGAATGTGTTATATACTGTTGATATTTAAAAAGTGGAGTTAATAAAAAAATAGGAATGCCAATCCCTCCTTTTTTGAGTTTCTGTGAAGATTGGATTGGGTGGGGTTTTCTCTTGGGCCCTTTCCGAGATTCTATACTTCACTTTGATTCCCCACCCTCCTCTCTATATTTGCTTTATAAGATGGAGAGCCGATAAGAGCTGTAGTGCGTAGCTTTCTTCCAGCAAATATCAGAAGGCTGGAATTGTACTTGGCAGTACATAATAAAAATCTGAACGCAGAATTCAGAGTTGAGGAGACAATTTTCAGGTACAAGTACTCACCACTAAGATTATGCCATTTGCGCCTATAAAAGGTAAATGCCTCATTGTGAAATATCATTCTCAGTGCAGAAAAATGTATCATCATCACCATCAAGGTAAGAACATCCACCAGCCGCTAAGAATGTCCATCCCTTCAGAAAAGCATATGCTCCTGCAAGGCGGGAATTGCATGGGAGATTCAGGGCTTGTACTTTCAACCGATGCCAAGCCCAGACTCAAATGGACGGCTGATCTGCATGAGCGGTTCATAGAAGCAGTTAATCAGCTTGGAGGGGCAGATAGTGAGTGATTTAACATACAACATGCTTGAAGTTCTAGAAGTACTAGAGAAATATTTGCTGTAGTTTGGCTAATTTTTGGTGTATCTTTTCCTTCTTACAGAGGCTACCCCAAAATCAGTTCTCAAGCTTATGGGGATTCCTGGACTAACCTTATACCATTTAAAAAGTCATCTTCAGGTAAAGATACTAACCATATGATTTAATTTAATCTTTCTCCAAACAGAAAACGGGCTTTCTCTAATGTGTATGTCTCCAAGTTTTACATTCTTACTGCCAACTCGTGGCAGCGATTAGAAGTTCCACCATCTAATAAACACAAATTAACGTTAAGTATATATTCTTTTCCACTTCTCGTGGTGGCTATAGAACTCCAAACTTTAATGTGTCATGCCACAAGGAGAAGATCTGAAGCTGACATAAAAACCATGACACAGAAACCAAAGCATGCAATGACAATTTAAAAAAAAAAAAAGTTTGTATTTTTGTTCTCTTTTAGTTACAATAACTTTTTCAACAAACGGGGTTGGCAGCAACTAGGATTTGTTGCATTACGGAAAAAGCTGACTGAACTCTTGCATGTTGGCTTGCAGAAATACCGACTCAGTAAAAACATCCATGGACACGCCAATAATGTCTCCAACAAAATTGGTAAGAAGTTAAAATTTCTGGAGACAGTTCTTTTGTGATGTTAAACCTGTTATTAAGAAGAGAATATAATCGTGTAAAAAACATTCACAGCGACTGCAGGCAGGATACCTGAGGTAAATGAAACTCATTTGAGTACTCCAAGCATTGTGCCACAAACAAATAGGTAAGAACTCAATGCTCTTTTTGTCAGTTCATCAATTCATTCTTCGCTCTCTCTCTCTCTCTATATATATATTCCTATTGAGACTTCTCTAACTATGAAAGTTAATTTTCAGAAGTGCAAACATAAGCGATGCAATACAGATGCAAATTGAAGTGCAAAGAAGGCTGCATGAGCAGCTTGAGGTACAAATTACTGAAAACCTTCCAATTTGTAATATAACTCAAAAGTTAATCTATTATTTCATGACCACTTGTTCCTTGCTAAATTAGCATTGTCAAATGAAACAGGTACAACGACACTTACAGCTAAGGATAGAGGCACAAGGAAAATACCTACAATCTGTGCTGGAGAAAGCACAGGAAACCCTAGGAGGACAGAACTCTGGAGCTTTAGGACTAGAAGCAGCCAAGTCTCAGCTATCAGAATTGGCATCCAAAGTATCCACTCAATGCCTGAATTCTTCATTTCCAGGAACGAAGGAGTTGTCAAGTTTGAGAATGCAAAATATGCAGCCAACGGATTGTTCAGTGGACAGTTGCTTGACATTTTCAGGAATGGATGAGGATACAGATAAAGCTTTTGGATCGGAACCAAACTGGAGCTATCTATCAATGAGCATTGGAATTCAAGGAGGAGGAGCAGAGGAAAGATTTACAGGAAGGGACGCAGATGTTAGATTCCTTGACAAGTCCAGAAATGGAAAAGAAATGGTTAAAATCGAGAATCTAAACAAACCAACATACTCACCAATTCTAGACCTAAACCTCCGCGACGAAACCGATGCTGCTTCAAGTTGCAAACATTTTGACTTGAACAGATTCAGCTGAATCTAAGATATTGTAACTCCGATTGAATTTGATTTTGCATCAGGATTTAGAAGTCCATGCAGAAATCTGCTTCACCGTCATTTAGGACGGAATGATAATAAGTTAAACTAACAGAGGTCGATTGCTTCAGAACATCGTACCGTGAATGAAACTCGCAATGTATAATTTTCTATCTGATACTATATGAAGAGCTTCTAGTTGAACCCTAGCTTATCTAACGACGTAAACGGTAAGCTGGTAAACCATATTCATTCATGGAAATCGACAAAAGCATTAAAATCTATACCATAAGTAGAAATCACGTTAACGAATATACACAACAAAAGCACTGGTACAAACAATCACAAGTACCGGTTGATGAGACTATATTTTCTTCTCCATCTCGCAATTCTCAGGCGACGTTTCTCCGAAACTGAATCTTCGTTTGTGCATTGCCATGGCGTAGAAGCTTTTGGTAAAAACTACACTTCTGACCTCGTAACTTTGATAAAGTTTTTAATTGGTGTTGTTAATTTCAATCTCATTTTAGATTTTTAACATGGGTTCACACTTTTTTTCTTCTCTTTTTTTTTTTTTGGGGTAAGCTATGTCCGGACTAGTTTATACGCACTTTGACTAATCATCTCACTAGGTAATCTTATAAACGCAATCTCCCATATTGTCCTAGTGCATTCAGATTTCAACTTAATATTTACTTCGTGAAGTGTTCTCTAAAAAAATCGAAACTTAATTGACAAAAAAATAGATATCTCTCATTACCAACCGTACTAATACATCGTGGGTAACATGGGTTCATACTAATTTCAATATAATATATAGCATAGATATTCTTTGAGTTTATCCACATTTGATTTTTTCAAAAAATAATAATGTTGGGGATTATAAATGAATCTAAAAAACATTTTTCAACGTTTTTTGCCAATTTCTCCGCATAAATCTTATATTTATAGAAAATTATATTTTTATCTATTTGCAATTTACACAATAACACATTTATACTTCGAGATTTTACTTTCGTTTTAAGTTGGTTCGATTAAAAATACGGTTAACAAACATAAACAAAAAAAGACCACGGGAACGGCATGAGATCCGACGACTATTAAACCCTAGAGTCGTTTTCTTTGAATAAATATTTGTCCTATGCAATTGCATATTGATTATTTGATTATTTTTACCGAACTCTATAAGTTCTAGGCAATGTTAAAAGAGATTTTAGACGTGTATTCTTGTGAACTCCTAAAAATGACAAAAATAATCTCAAAATAACATCATGCTTAACATATGACCTTTTTCATTTGAATATGCTTACTCTATTTTCAATTACATCAAATTGAAATGAAACTGAAATATCAAGTACAAATGTATAACCTTACAAATTAGATAGATGAATTAAACTCTACCCCTAATTTGAAGGGTTGTTGAAAGTGCAATCCCCCCTCCCAACCAACAAAAAAACACACTAATTTCATCTTAATCATAAAGTTTTCACTAGTTTTGATAGAGAGCTTCAATATGTACACTGTTCTTTACTAAATATACACATATAAAAAATATATATAAATTATTTAATTAAATTACTATGAATTTCTGATATATTTGTCCCCATTTTTTTTTTACACTTGCCTCTCCTTTCTTCTTCCACAAACTAATAACAATTCATAACTTAACCATAAAAGATCCACATACAAGTGTACTTTAAAGAATTTCAAAACATTCATAAAAAATAAGAATAAAATAAGATTCAACATACAACACATCACTTTATTAACTATCCCTTCAGTAAATTGTTAACGATCAAATCGCAGTAATGCATGACTTCTTGTTATGGTGCCCATATTTTTTACATGTACCACATCTTATCTCGACAATCTCACTTTTTGAGGGGATATGCTTCATCCTTGGACGAGTAGGTTGCCTTTTGATATTTGGAAAAATGATCACAACTTTTTATTTATTCCATTCAGGTTTCTCAAGTGTTGGAACACCATTTATCCCTTCAAAATAGAATCTCTTGTAGTAGTCCACCGAAAAATACACCTCTATAAATGAATATGAGTTTTGATCATTTTTCTGTATAGCCGCACAAACATGCACATAAGGAAATCCATCATTTGCCAGTTAAGGTAGGTATATGTTCTGTTGTCCAAATCTACCAAGACAGAAGGATGTGAATGCACTTAAAACACGTTATTCCCGCACTCCACAACAGTCCATATCTGTCCATCCCTAATCATTTGCATAATCATTTCATCGCCACATTGACATAAAAACCGTCATCAACAGAGATTCTGCATGTCTAATGGATAATTGTGCCATTAATTTACACATAATCTTGTCAATCATCCAGATGATAGGCAAGTGAACGATACTCACGAATCCAAGCATTGAACGACTACGCAAGATTAGAAGACATTTCACCCTACTTTTTGCCTCTAAAGAATATGTTACAAAATCTATCTAACAGTACATCTGCAAGGAAATTTTCTACTCGCCCTTACCTTTCGCCTTTAACTCATCCAACAATTGGTAATATTTCTCTATCATCATGGCATACGTCACCATAGAATGTTTGTGTTGGCCCAGTGAGCTACCCAAGAGGGGAATGAATTGGGTAGATAAAAAATTATCAGGGAAAAAATACTTCAATAATCCAAATATTTAATTTTAATCCCAAATTAATTATTATCTTTATATAACAGCGGAAATATGATATTAACTAGGTGCACACCAAATAACACAAATAAATAATGAAAAATAGAAACACACGAGAAATTATACTAGTTCACCAAGTTATTCTTGGCTAATCTAGTCCTCTGAGCTCTACGGAGAGTCTCACCCACTAATCACTAAGATTCTTTTAAACAGGTAGGAACCAAACCTTTACATAATGATTCTTTTCATAGGCTCAGAATCAACTTTTACAAATTTCTTTTACTAGGCTCAGGAATAACCTTTTCTTTTTCTCATATTCAAGAATAACCTCTACTTTTTACAGGCTCAAGAATAACCTAATTCTTTTTATACCTTAGGCTAAAGAATCAAAACCTCACAGAAACACTTCAACTATCTTTTTCTCAGGTAAGGATGAAATTTTTACAAAATCACTCACAAATTCAATCAAGGAAGAATTAACACCTCCATCTATTTATCAGAAGAGATTGAAACCCAGTTACCCCTGATTAGATACTCTCAATAGTATCTAATCCGTACACAACTCACCAATTACAAGAAATTGATAGTTCTTCCCACTCGAAATTTCTACCACCTCAAATTAATTTAAACTCAATTAATGTCTCGATAATTACTAGTGATAGAATTAAGTAAGGAAACAAAAATCTGATTATAAAAATAATACGGGTAACACAAAATTGAGTATGTAATCAGATTATCACACAAATCGTTTTAAAAAATTTTTATGCTTTTAAAATTCAAAAACGATTTCATCAAGATCTTATCAACCAAACAAATATAGACAAATAAATATGCAGTAAAGATTAATAGCTTGAAAAGATCTCACTCGGATAACACCGAAGAATTATAGATTGGAACACTAGACAGCTCAACTCAGTGACGCTTACACAATCAGTGCTTTAACTCAAGAACTCCTTAATAATTGATCTCACAATTTGATCTCTCAAAATAATATTAGAATGATTACTCTTATAAAAGTTTATAAACTGAATAGTTCTTGATATCATCATTCTATTATGTGAAATTCGCAAGTCTATATATAAGAAATTGAAACAAGTCTTCCAACGGTTAGTTTTTAAATGATAAGTATCTAAAAAATAACTATAAACCCCATATATCATTATCTTTCATTTTAGATATATTTGACTTAATTATAGCTTTTAAAACATTCAAATTAGTCCCTCAAATATTTCTCAAACTCAAATCAATATAATAGAAAGAATTAAATATATCAATTTAAGAAATACTTAAAATATATATACCATATCAATAGGGATATTCAAATAGGAGTATCATATCTTTAAAATATTCATATTCCTAAAATCTCTCAATCAAGTAAACAAATAATGGCTAGTATTTAAATCAAAATCCTGAAAATCGGAAAGTTGCCATCAATCGACAAACACACATCCATCGGTCGACCGCCCAATTCAGGATGTAGCCCAAGCCAAAATTACATCATCATAAGTCGACTTATCTGTCGATCTAGAGATACAGAGAGTTCATCTTTTAAGCATATGTCGACCTACCTGTCAACCGGGAGGTTCAAAGATTTCTTCTTTTAAGCACAAGTTGACTTACCTGTCGACTGCCCATGTTGAAACTCTTATTCTTAATTATTTTCTTTGACATTTTCACCCTTTTAACCGATTTATTTTCTCGGTTAGCTCCACTAAAATCTTAAAATCAATTTTAATTAATTATTTTTATTTCTTTTTCAATTACACATAAGAGCGAATAATTTCACTAATTAGGATCCTATCAAAACACACATAAATATAAAATCATTTTCGTGTCGTGTGCGATCCTAATCGGGATACATTAAGAGTAAAAATATATTAGAATTGTTTTCACCTAGATTCTTTGAAATCTTCAATCTCTTAGTATCCGTCTCTGCATCCTTTACAATTACTTTATGATAATATCTTCATTGGAACTAATAAACTGAAACACTTAATCAAAACGTTAGTTTCACAAAAAATATCAACATTTAATTGTTCATCAAAATCTTAGGATCAACAGTTTGTATACCAACCTCTCCTTAAAACCTTTTTCATCTCTACTAATTTATCCCTTAAATTATTCTTCATATGATTCAAACAGTACAAGTGGAAACAATATAGGAACATTCTTCATACACCTTCAAGTATCTTGCTATGCCGATCTGATATGAACGTTAATACACGTTCATGCGACACAATTTTCGATAAGTTACACATAAACCAATACCTATTGTCGTCATTCTCCGTGTCAACCACTGCAAAAGCAATTGAAAACAAACCTAGACAACAATAAAAACAAAATCAAATTATTGCTTTAAATATCAAACTATTTTAAATTACCAACAAACTTATCTTATTATTTGAACCAATCTCGACACTTGCCCCCAACAAACACCCCTTATATCGATCCCCCAAAAGTTATATCGATAAATAACATTGATCACCAATACTTGAAGCCATGTATAGTGACATTAAAAGTAACAAACAACCTTTTAAAGTGTCATATTTCTTTGTCAGGATCCAAAACCAAATGGCTCCTCGAGTTCGTGCACAAACAAACATCCATATACCATCGCAATTGATCATATGACGGCTTGTGGTCATCATACAAATCATCCCAAGTTTTTTATATTCCATTCCATGCAATGTGGTATGGAATGTCAATACTATAGCCATTATTAATTGTGTGGACAACATTAGTTAGTTGAGCAGTCAACGTGTTCTAAACTAAATCAATCAAACAAGACTTAACAACACTCGAGTTCATCTTCACGTTCTTGTTCATCTTGAATGCAGCCCCAGCAGAATAACTATTCACCAGCTTCCATATATAAAAAAAAATCTATTTCTTTCATCTATTCTTCTATGGACTTTCCATTCGCAGTCTCTTTCTTACTTAAGAAAATTCAACAATGACTCTTTTTTTGTTATTCTTTTTGTATTTATAGTTGAAACCTCATTGAACAAGATACTTTCAAAATATTTCTCTAAACTCTAGTATTCTACCCTTAAAACTCTAACCAACTTCTTTAATACTTTCAACCCAATGATCCAATAATAACACTTTTGGGGGTAATGGACAAAAAATTGGCAACAAATTATCATCCCTATTGGCATCGCCTCTATCCCCCGTTCTCATGGATGTTCAATTAGCATATTAGGTCAGCTATCACCCTGAACCGCTCCCATTATCACATACCTTGATGTCCACTCCCACATATTCAAACTTGGATGCACGAGCAAAACTGACAACCATTTCTAAGTAATTTTGACACAAGATTAAACACCTGTCATGCCCAGGTAAAGAGTAATGCAACTCAAATGATTCAACCCACAACACATCCCATCTTGTTATTAGCTTTTCAATTAACAACTCAAAAGTGAAATAATCGTCGACTCTTATACCCAAAGAGTACCCATCAAACTTGCACATCAATACTAGACGAGTTTTCATTTTAGCTACAGTTATTTCTACAGATTAGGCAATGCAAATTAACTATGCTCAAGCCCCCGGTCAAGCAATGCTAATTACTCTCCACTCCTATAAATACTCGGGACAATTCAATGCCTAAGGTAATGCTCATTTTTCCATTTAAAGCATACTAGGCCCTTACCCCTCGAGCTTTTACTCTCACGTCAGAGGGGTTTCGCCGGACACAACCTCGACGGGTCTTTATACAGATACTCGCTTTGAGGACGTCAACTCTTTAGACCTCAACCAAGGAATTGGAAGAGAATAGACAATTGGCAGCGTAACGTTCGAAGTCTCCAACTCTCCATAATTTCAGGACTCTAGCTCAATACTCCATCTCAGCAAAAAGAACATGTGAAATCTGACTGGACTATATTCGCGATGTTTACCAATTTTAGACACCAATAGTTTCTATAAATTAAATATTGATGGGAGTGCAACTGGAAACCTTGGAATGAAAAGAATATGAGGCCTTATTAGAGACAAACTTAGGGTATGAATAGTAGGCTATTTCGGGAGAATCCAAAGTTGCACTGGCCTAGAAGCAGAGTTGAAAAGCATATATATGGAAATAAAGATTGCAAATGAGAAAGATATTCTGGGAGTTATTGTGGAAGTCGATGCAAAGGGGGTAATCAAGCTTATCCTTGAGGATTGTTCAGAAACACACTAGTTCAAGACTAGTGTTGATGACTACAAAAGATTGTTGCTCAGAAGGAATTATATTCTTCAATCTGTCCCGAGAGAAGAAAATAAATGTGCGAATTTTCTTGCAAAGAGATGATTAAATGAAGAAGTGAACTTGGTAATTCTAGATTCTCTCCTAGATGAAATGACAGAGATGGTTATGGCAGAGATGGATAATGGCATCTTTGATAGGTGCCCTTAGATATATGGGAAAATTACCAATTACTCCCCCCAAAAGAAACTATTTACCGTCTACTCCCATCAACTTTTTTTTGCACCGATTACTTCCGTCAACATTTTTTTCTTGCACCAATTAGTCTTGTTTTAAAAAATGACGAGAAATGAGTTTATCGAAATGCCCTCCCGTGAACTTCATATCGATAAGGAAAGTCGTCAAACTGGTGCACTATCGCTGTCAGCTGCCGCCGCCGCCGTGCCCCCCCCTTCCCCCAATAAATTACAGTTTTCACCTCAAATTTTATGACTTTTTGTCATTTTCTATATGTTGCCAAAAAATAAAAAATAAAAAAAATCTCGATTTTATGATAAAATCGTTACCAAACGTGACGTAAACATAAGAGAACAATTGATATTATATTCAACATTTACAGGTGTTGAATGTAACATCTACAAGTATTCAATGTAATATCATATAAATTTTATTTTGCATACAAAAACAAGAGAACAATGGATGTTACATTCAACATCCACATGAGTTGTATTTTGGTTAGAAAAAGATAATATCATAAAATAAATAAATAAATAAATCACAATTGATTTTACATTCAACACTCACAGATTTTGAATATTACATTCAACATTCACATGAGGAGTATTTTGATCAGAAAAAGATAGTATCATAAAAAATAAAAATAAAAAAATAAAAAATACAATTGATGTTACATTCAACACCCACAGATGTTGAATGTTACATTCAATATCCACATGAGGAGTATTTTGGTTAAAAAAAGATAGCATCATAAAAAAAAATAAAAAATAAAAATAAAAATTGATGTTTCATTCAATACCTTTCATTCAACACCCACAGGTATTGAATGTTACATTCAACATTCACATGAGGAGTATATTGGTCAGAAAAATATAACATCAATAAAAAATAAATAAACAATTGATATTACATTTAACACCCACAGTTGCTAAATGTTACATTCAACATTTATATGAGAGGTATTTTGATCAGAAAAAGACAAAATGAATTATTGGTACAAAAAAAAATAAAAATAATGAGAATAATTGATATTTTTTTATTTATTTTAGGACTAAATAATACATACCCCTAGAATTATGTGTGTTTATGCTGGAGCCTCGTTGGAACTTTATAAAGAAGATGGGCGTGAGCTAGTTTGTGACCTAGACGACGTCGTATGACACAACAAACCTTATTTTCTCACCTTAGTCAACTGTCGATTTCTGCTGGCAGTTAACTGCATTACCTGCTTGTCCAAAAAAAAAAAAAAAAAAAACCCTGCATTACCTGTCTTATTTCTGGCCACACTCTTAACGCCCAGCACATTCTTAGCAGCGTAAAGCCCCACCCCTGCCGCCGGCGCCGCCACTGCAGTCTCAATTTACTGAATCTCTGGTCTGGTCAGAACTCCGCGGAGAACCATGGCCGGAGTTCTGAATTTCACACCATCTTCCATTTCCCGGCCGCTCTGTGGCCGTAGGGTTCCAGCCATGAGAAGAGCTTCTATTCGCTGCTCGGCGGAATTTCCGGAAAGCCCTCCGGCATCTGCCTCGGTGAGCACAAAGGAAGACCCAAAACTAGAGTTTTCTTCGGCAATTTCTCCGCCGCCCAATTTCAAGCCTCCGCAACCCAAGCCATTCTCGGTGAGGCCCGATAAGGTTTTGGATATCGTGGGGGCTTCTCTTGCCTTGATATTTCGGCTTGCGACTGGTGTTTTCGTTTCTGGGTATGAATTAAAATTACTCATTTTGCTGTTTCCTGTGATTTTTCCACTCTCTGGGTATGTTTCTGCGTGTCAGTGTGTTGGGTTTATACCACACTACCGGTGGTCAATGTGAGGGAAAGTCTCACTTCACAGCTAGATTTTGGGGTTGAAATAGGCCCAAGAGCACCCTAATATTAAATCTCAGGTTACAACAACTTTAGCCTAGGTTAGCTGACCAGAGACCTGATGCTTGAGAGGGTGAGAGATTGTTGGGTTTATTCCACATCAGATGTGGAAGAGATTGGTGGTTAGCTTATAAGTATGAAAGATAATCTCATCCCATCTCGTGAGGTAATTTTAGATGAGATAGTTTTTGGGGTTGAGAGAGGTTCAAGACCCACCCTGGTATCAAAGTATCAGAGACTTTTATTTTTTGTGTCAACCCCAAAAACTAGCTCATGAGGTGAATGTTTTTATATGATTGAAACTATATGCGTCTGTCAAATTATATATTAAATTATACACAGAAATTTTTAAGCCAACTGCACCTTCGTGATCAAAATTTGCCATGCCTATTTTTTGGGCATTTTCTACGTTAACTGGCAATATCTGCTCCCATGATTTTCACAAGGAAACTGCCCTGTTTCTAACCATATAAAGATGAACATTTCCAGGCGGGTATAATTTTGTTTTATGCCATTTCTTTTCATACTGGATTTTCATTGTTTATGGGTTTCATGGCAGGTATTCAGCATCTTTTGTGCCAAAAAATGAGATCCCATCTGACCAATATGCACTTGAAATTGCTGGTAATTGTTAAATACTGTAATTGTTGTTGTAGCAACTTACCCAAAACTTGCTAGTGTTTGTGTATGTTTGTTGAATCCCACATCGCTTGTGTTAACTGATATTGAGCTATATATAAGTTTAAAGGCAATTCCAAACCTCCAAGATGTCTTTAGAGAGTGAATTAGATCCATTGACTTCCAAAGTGGTATGAGAGCCAGACTTTTGTCTTATGTTGGGCGTGTTGAATTCCACATTGATGTTGGGCCCACCGGTATCCATTTGTAGTAGTTTGACAAAGTCCACCTTGCGCATGAGAGGGAGTGTTGAATCCCACGTCACTTGTGTTACCTGATCTTGAGCTTTATATAAGTTTAGAGGCAATCCTTATCTTTCAAAACGACGTTTGAGAGTGAATTAGACCCATTGAGTTCCTAAGTGGTATTAGAGCCAGACTTTTGTCTTATGTTGGGCGTGTTCAGTTCCACATTGATGTTGTGCCGCTTGATATCTGTTCACAGTAGTTTGACAAAGTCCATCCTGCGCGTGAGGGGGCATGTTGAATCCCACATTGCTTGTGTTACTTTATCTTGGGCTATATATAAGTCTAAGTCTAGAGACAATTCTCATCTTCCAAGTCGTCTTTTGAGAGTGAGTTAGTGCTATTGAGTTACTGCGATGTTTGTGTGTTTGTATCTATTTGCTTGTGTGCATTTTTGCTTGTTTTATGGTTTTGATATTCGAGGTCTCTGATTGTTCATATCAAGACGCAAAAAATATAAAAATTAAATCTACAAGAGTGCTTTTGAGTGAGGTATTTTATTTCGAAAAGGAATTTGTAAAATTTTCGTAAGAAAATTTGTTAAGAAACAAAATACAAATCTCTTCTAGAAATCAAATGCCTTACCCAAACGGCACCCTAAAGAAATATCATAACAGTAATATCTCAAATTGTAAGCCCTAATATTTAACATTTGAGGCCCCGTTTGGTTACTGTTTCCGTTCCTTGATTTTTGTTCCCGCTCCCAAAATTTTGGGATTAATGTACAGAAACGCGTTTGTTAAACACGTTTCTATTCCCAAAAATTTGGGAGTATTTTGAGAGTATTTCCTTAATTCCTTAACAATCCGAAAAAATAAAAAAATGTTGATTCCTATTCATTCCCACAAAATTATTCCTACCACCACCTCTCTGGCCATCACCGAACAAATATTGCAACCAAACATGTTTCTTGTTTTTCTTCTAATAGATTAAAAGAAACAATTTCAAGACAATGGTCGTTCCAACTATGTTTCTATTTCCGAACCGGAATACTCCAGAATAGAAACAAAATTCTCATGACAGTTTATTGGAAGTGGAAACAGAAAAGCAAAAACACTAACAAAATGCCACCTTGATTAATGTAAATTCATAATTTAATTGAACTGGTTCAAATCAGGTTTCAAGGTGAAAGAGACTTCAAAATTAGGACCACGTCCGGAGAATCCAATTGAAATATATGAATTTGAGAGGTAAGAAAAATGGTATTTGTTGGATATAGTAGGCATTCGCACAAATGGGTGCTTACCTCTACATTCAACAATTAAGTTATTTCTTTTTCTTTATGTTTTCTGCATAAATTTCTACCTTTGAGCTGCGCGGGTTAAGAATTACGACTAAACTTGTATTGGTTTCTGTATTTTTTTGGCTGAAAATGGAATACCTGGAAATTCAGCTGCCCTTTTTGTCGGAAGGTAACATCAACTTCTTTATTTTTCTCCTCCCGTCTACGTATCTTTGGGTATGAAGTACGAAGTTGCTTTTCGATTTCCATGTATGGATATCTTAATCGATCTCGATGCTCTTATTTTCCACTTGGTAATTCATTTAAGAAAAAATGTACTTAATTTTAAAATTAGCGTTTGTTTTGCATTTTAAAAGGTACTTTCACAAATAATACTAATAATATATTCTATTATTATAATATAGAATATATAATATATATTCTATACGATAAGACTTTACACTTCCTATTATATAGCCATAACGACATACTAAATTAGGAAGAATATCGCTCTTATAAATGGAGTAATTAATGGAATAAAAGAAGCTACCAAATTGATCAACATGACCTAAATAAAAAATACAAATTAATAAAAATTATCAATGTAAATATTAAATATTCCATAGTTAGATTAACTTTTTATTTTATTTTAAAAAATACATTAAAAAAAATGTTAGCGAAAGGTGCTCTATTTATTTATTTTGTTTTTGGATGCATATCATCGAATGGTAATCGAAATTTCTCTTGTGGTGGTGTTTAACCGTCGTCTGACTATGCTGAGCAATTGCAGGTTAGGGAAATTGTTGCGGTTTTGGATCTTGATGTTTTGTACTATCCTTGTCCGAGAAATGGTCCTAATTTTCGTCCTAAGGTTGCTCAGATGGGTGGAAAGAAGCAGTTCCCTTACATGGTTTAACATTTCTTCTTCTATATTTTCTTCCTTTTTTGTTGATAAAGTTGAAAAATAAGAACATGAATATGAATTCAGACTGAAGTTCACCTAGAGAATGATTTTTATATTTTTTAAAAAACATCTATCGTTATCTCATCTCTCGATTGGATGTCTATATCCAAAATTGCATCACTTTGTTGAATCCCACATCGAGGTTGAGCTCCCCAATATTCACTCGTAGTGGTTTGTCAAAGTCCACTCTGCGCGTGAGGAGGCGTGTTGAAATCCCACATCGCTTGTGTTACCTGATCCTGAACTATATATAAAGTCTAGGGCAATTCTCCCTTTACAAGGCGTCTTTTGAGATAGAGTGAGGCCTATTGGGTTTCTACACACTTTGTCTTCGAGTCTAACTGGAGAGTTGTATCATTGAATTTTTTTCATATGAATGTTCCTTTTAAATCCCACATTTACAAGTCGTCTTTGTTTGTTTGTTTGTGTTTTTTTTTTTTTTTTTTAAATTCATTTTAAAGTTTTCCAATCTTCCATGCATTGGGCTACGACTTGTTTAGTATTGAGTTAATATTTGTTTTCTCCTATAACATCATACCCTGGAATGATTCCCTGGCCCGTTGGTTTCTTGGTTTAGGTTGATCCAAACACTGGAGTTGCAATGTATGAGTCAGATGACATAATTATGTATTTGGTCAAGAAATATGGTTTGTGCCGCTACACATATGTAATTATGATATTTATTTACAGGATGGAGAGATTTTTTTTAATGATTTTAATAAAATTTTAGATTTCCTCTTATTCTTCCTTGTTCTTATATATATATGTGTGTGTGTGTGTATACAGGTGATGGAAATGTGCCTCTCGCTTTATCTCTCGGTCTTCTAACGGTTAGCATCATGCTTATTTTTAGTTGGTTTTTCTCTTATCTACAATGAACGACAATATCATGTTTTCATGTGTTGCTGCTCACTGGTTTTATTGCAGACTTTGACTGAGGGTTTTGCCATGATTGGTCGAATGGGAAAGGTATAATTTTGATTTTCCAATGAAAGTTTATGCCGAAAAGGATATAGGAGAAAGATGAAAAATATAATTGATAATTTCTGTACGTACTGAATGTGTTCTATTCTCCTAATTATATAACTACAAGAACATGCTAAATTAGGAAGAATATCATCGAAATAAATGGGCTGTTAAATCCCTACGATAATGATACCAAAAATAAAAATAATGCATAAATATAATATTTTAACACTCCCTCGCAAGCTGGGGCGAAAATGTCGATGAGCCTTGACTTGCCAATAGCTAACTGAAGAAGAGATGGTTGGTGAAGATATCAATAGTCTGTTCGGAAGATGGGATGAAGATAGGTGTAATGATTCTTGATCGAACTTTCTCATGAATGAAGTGGATATCCACCTCGATGTGTTTCGTCCTTTCATGGCGAATTGAGTCAGATGATAGTATTATGGCGAACTTGTTGTCACATAACAACTTAGATGAGTTTTTCACGGGAAGTGCTCGGTCAGAAGGGAACGAAGCCAAAGGAGTACAAAGTTTCTTGAGCCATGGCACGATAATCAGCTTCAACAGAAGATCGGGAAATTACGGATTGCTTCTTACTCTTCCACGAGATTAGGTGTCTTCCATGAAAAGTGAACAGACTAGAGGTCGAACGTTTGTCATCTTTCGAACCTGCATAGTCGGCATCTATAAGCAGGAGAGTGCCTCCTGTGTTCCTGTCACATAAAATAGGCTAAGATCAGGGCATATTTTGAGGCATCGAAAGATATGTTAGACAATATCTAGGTGTGGTAACACTGACAACATATGTAATTTCTGGCCTTGTATTAGTTAGATAGACGAGGCGATCCACAAATCGCTGATATACCGATGGATTTGATAATAATTCTACCAAGTTTGCTGTAAGCCTAAGGTTTGAATCCATAGGAGTGAAAGTGGGTCTACATCTAAGTATCCCAGTGTCCTGAAGAAAATCAAGGGTATATTTTCACTGGGATAGAGAGATAGATGCCTTGTCGAGACCGAGCACCTCAATACCAAGAAAGTAGCAGAGGGTGCCCTAATCCTTAATGTCAAAAATCTATCCGAGATCCTTCTTACTTGCTTAATGCTAGGCGCGTCGTCTTTTGTTATAATAATGTCATCCACATAGACTGAGATAATGATGCATTGTCCCTGGTGCTGGCGACAGATGAAGCAGGTATGATCTGAGTGACACTGGATAAATCCTATAGTAAGGATGGTTTCGCTGAATCGTTTGAATCATGCATGAGGAGATTGCTTTAGTCTATAGAGGGATTTTCGGAGTCGACAAACTTTGTCCGAATACTCCCCCCGAGTCCGAAATTCTGGTGGAGGCTCCATATAAACAGATTCAGTCAGGCCGCCATTGAGAAAGACATTCTTGACATCTAATTGGTGTAGAGGCTAGGCATAGGAGGCAGCCAAGGAAACAAGAAGATGGATAATAGTCAACTTAACAACAGGGGCAAAGGTGGCTCCAAAGTCTTTGCCTGGGATTTGTGTGTAGCTTTTTAGCGACAAGACGAGCTTTATATCGATCAATGGATCCTTCCGTGAGAAATTTGATATTGAAGACCCACTTACAACCAACTGGTCGTTCACCTGGCGGCAAGTCAATTAATTCCTAAGTTTGATTTTGCTGTAGGGCATCCATTTCTGCTTCTATAGCGGCTACCCACTTTGGATTTTGGAGGGGCCTCATGTACTGAGCGAGGATGACAACTGGATTAATCTGTCCAATGAAGGATTTGTATTGATCTGAGAGATCTTGAAAAGACAAATATTTGAAAATCGGATGATTAGTAGAACATGATAAGAGGTAACGAGAGGGTGGATGACGATCCCGAGTAGGGTGACGAGGGGGAATGGGGTTAGAAATAGCTGAGAAAGATACACCGAATAGATTTATCATCTAACTTCGTTCAGTGGGGCTTCGATTTTGGACAAAACACATACTTCCAAAGACACGGGATAAGATAGGAAACAAGGTGCGAGTGGATTGTAGTATATGAAGAGGGGTTTTGCTTGTAAGGATACGACTCGGGATGTGACTAATGAGATAGGCAACAGTAAGAACTGCCATGTGTCAGGAAGATTTGGGAACATTCATTCCCTGTAAGAGAGAACAAACCACAGACATGAGGTAACGGTTTTTACATTCCGCCACACCATTCTGTGCAGGGGTGTAGGGACAGGTAAGTTGCTGAAGGATACTTTGCTTATGAAGCTCGGCTCGAAAGTCATCAAATTTATTCCTGTCTGTTGTCAGACCGGACATTGCACACGACTGTTTTGTACTGGGTTTTTATCAGTTGAAGAAAGTGAGTAAAGTGAATGTAGACCTCTAATTTGTGTTTCATCAGATAAACCCAAGTACACTGACTATAATCTTCTTTGAAAGTGACATAGTAACGGTGTTTGAAAATCGCTGTAACTGTTGAAATTTAACGTCCTTGCAAGCTTTCCTCATAAAGGGAAACAACAAGCATAAATACTGAAAATTTGCATGTCCTAGACGGACATGCCCCAAGTCTAGATTTTTTAACAAACAGATAGAAAAATAAAAAATAGGTAATTTAGAGGCATGTGTACTAGAAGGTGGTATGTCTGAAGATGTCAGATTCTCAAATTAATAGAGACCATCGTGTTCATATCCCTTGCCAACAATCTTCCTCGAAGTCAAGTCCTACAAGAAGCAATTGTCAGGTAAGAAAATAACAGCACAATTAAGATTCTTAGTAAGACGACTAACAGATAGAAGATTATAAGAAAATAGGGACATAGTAAATAGAGTAAAGGGTGATATCAGGGGACAAACATGCATCTCCCTAGCAACGAATAGGGATAGAGGTACCATTTGCGATGTACACAGAGTGATTGACAAATGAGACATGGGAAGTAAAGATAGAAAGCTCACAGTCATGTGATTGTTAGCTCCGGAATCCAAAATCCAATTAAGATGACCGGACTTACCATGAAGTGCAGTAGGAGTACCTGAGGTAAAAGCAGTCGTGGGGCCGAAAGACGATACGAAATTGGTTAACTGAGCCTGAAGGTGATCAATTTGGGCCTGAACTTGGGAAAGATCTAGATGAGTTGATGGTGGATCTACCAGACCAAGAACGATATCTTCTTTTCCGGATGCCATGTGTATAGTGAGACAAGATTGTAGTAGTGAAACAATCGGATAGATGCTACTGAAAAACGGACCGGGATCCGGAAAAAGAAGTTTCAAGTGACGAGGATAACCAGAGACACAATTATCCAACCATACAATAAAGAGAAGAAACGACCGTGTATTTAAGACATCCGGAACACCAACGGATGGAAAACAACGGCGACGAGCAGTAGAGATTTACGGATGACGAACTATCTGCAACTTGCAATAGTGGACAACCTGCAGCGGTTATCAGTAGCACAAGACAGGTGCTGGAAGGCAGCCTTTGATGGGTTGGGTTCGCGAAGAGAGCTGAAGGTGGTTCGCAAAGCTGCTGAAGTTGGTTCGCGAAACTAGGCTGAACGCGATCTGGTTCGCGAAGGTGCAACGTTTGGCATCTTGCGGTATTCACACATAGTTTACCTTGTGTAAGCTTGCTCCAGATAGTCCTATGAAAGATCCTTTGTTTTCTTCATTTTCATCTTGTGAGATGACTGAAATGATGCCGTTTTTACCATGAATTTCCCCCTCCTTTTACAGATCGCCATGTGTTAGCTTGTTGACTTGCGTTTCTGAACCTATACTTCTGAAAGTAAGAAGGGTCTTCATGAGCTGAGAAGTCTTCAAAAGGAAAATATAAAAAGAGGGAGAGTGGTGGTGGCTAGGCTAGGGTGAGGGTTTGCGAGGTTGCGGCTGCGTGAAGACTGGTTTGCGGTGGCTGTGCGAAGATTGGTTAGCGGTGGCGGCTTGGCTAGGGTTTCGGGGTTGGTGACAACGATGACTTGGTGGTGGTGGCTGGTGGCGGTTTTTAGGGTTTGGGTGGGGTTAAAAAAAACTGGGCTCTAGATATAAAAAAAAGATATAGGACAAAGAGGAAAAATATAATTGATAATTTCTGTACATACTGAATGTGTTCTATTCCTCTAATTATACAACCACGAGAGCAGACTAAATTAAGAATAATATCACTGAAATAAATGGCTTACAAAGCCCTACAATAATGAGACTAAAAATAAAAAATAATGCATAAATATAATATTTCAACAAACTGATTTGAACAATCAAGTTATTTGTTCAATTCTTTTTCAAATTAAAAAAAAAAAGACACGCTTAGGATAGTAGTTGTCACAGGGTCGAATTTTTACCGCCCAAAAACCCAACCCTGTGGTGGCCTAGTTGCACCGACAACTAGCAGCCCTGTGAATGTCCTGCGACACAGCGGAATTGCACCGACATGGTTGTAACGTGCACACGTCCTTGCAACGTAACATAACGGAAATACACCGAAACACTACCGAAACGCACCCACGCAATGACACACACACGTTTACGGGAAAACCCAACCTTGTATTACATAACTCGGGTTACAAGGAACCAATTACAACACTTAGTCTGCAAAATCCGCAGGCATTCCCTCTACCCCTAAAAAACAGACCATTCGTTACAATTTATAGGCAAAAACGGCAGTTGACAGTCTCAACTGCATAGGTAGACAGATGACACCTGTCCCGACATGTGTCAGCACCCTGGGAGTCGGTTTTCCTGTCTAAAACCAACCAAAAACCACCAGAAACTGCCCAGAACTGCCCAGAACCGTCTGGTAACCAACAGTCCACCAGCTTACCACAAGCTCAGCATCCTTCCAGCGTTTTTGCACCGTCCCAGCATTTGCCCGTTACCGTCTCGTCCTATATTCAACCAACGTTCTCCAACGTTTTGCCACGCCGCTGCATGGCCGGAACGCATCGTTGCGCCCAACGACTGCCAACATTCCGTGTGCATTTTTCGCACCAGAATGCACCGTCGTTCCCAACAGTCCGTTATGCCGCACACATGACATTGTTTACCACGTATCGTTGTGCCTCCATTGCACCATTTTGCCTCGGTACCGCACCGAGGTCTTCCTTTGGTCCCGTGACTCCCCACGACAACCCCATTATCAGCAACCTCTGCCAACGCCGCCAACGTGCGTCCACGTTGTCCAACAACGCACCATTTTGCCAACGTTTGCCCAACAGCTTGGTCCAGCGCCTCCCCGCTCCTCCAACGTATGTTGCCGCGTCCAAGGCACCATTTACAACGTAGCATTGCACTTACGTTGCACCATTTTGCCTCGGTCCCGCACCGAGGTCTTCCACACTGCCCAACACCTGCCGGTGTTGTGCCACAACGCCGCTGCTCATCGACAGGCACCAAGCTGGTGCCCTTTTTGCCAACGAACCCATCCGTGACGCATGCACCATGTCCGGTAGCAAATCGCACCAAGTCGGTACTGTTTGACCCTCCAGCATTGTTAGGGTCTAACAGTAGTCCATCAGGAAATTATTTGTAATTAATGGTTAATCCTGATTTTATAGCATAATAATTGAAGTTCTATTGCAGTCTATGAAATTTATTTTTTCAGATTTAGTAATTGAACAAAATCCTATTTTAATTTTTTCAGGGTAGTTCTTATACTCCTTCGAAACTGCCTCCCAAGCCACTGGAAATTTGGGCGTATGAGGTGAGGATATGAATTATTGAATAATATTATTTTTATTTATTTTTCACATATCATGAATTGAGATGCCTTTTATAAAATAATGCAATAGTATTTATATTTATTAAAATAATATTTTTGTCTCGACTTCAGCCTTCTCCGTTCTGCAAAGTCGTACGTGAAGCACTTGTAGAGTTGGAGCTACCCCATATACTTCATAGGTAAAGTCTTGTTGAGGAGTTGTATTTGCATGTTTTTGATTGACAACAACTTAAAATTATATTACCCCAAGTTAGCTCATGAGGTGAGACTTTCTCTCACATTTATAACCTAACCACCAGTCACTTTCTCATCCGATATGGGATAAACCCAACAATCTCTCTTTCATATATTGGGCCTTTGGTCGGCTAACTCTCGACCAATCTTACCCTATGTGGTTATTGGGCCAGAGTTGTTATAGCCTGGGTTTTGATACCAGTATAGGGTGTTGGGCCCTTTCAACCCTAGAAACTAGCTTATGAGGGGAGGCTTTCTCTCACCCTTATAACCTGATCACCAACTCTTTTCACATCCAATGTGAGATAAACCAAACATTTTCTTACTTCCACCCCTGTATCACCTGGCTTAATTTGTTTATGAAACTCTGTTTTGATAACCTTTTCTGCTGCAGTTGTGCTCGTGGAAGCCCAAAACGTCAGATTCTGTATAAAAAAGCTGGACACTTTCAGGTTCTCTTCTTTTGTTTTCTGTGACATATTATAATAAATGGTGGCCTTTGTTTAGTGTTTCTGAGAAAAATATGTGTTTTGAATATGTTCCCAAATTTTTAGAACAAATTTCTTGGAACAGAAACACTAAACAAATGCCACCCATATATATATATATATATATATGGATACTATAATTACACTAATATTTTGGCAGGTACCTTACTTAGAGGATCCAAACACCGGCGTGCAAATGTTTGAGAGTGCAGAAATTGTGGAGTATTTAAGAACAACATATGCTCTTTAAGATCTCATGAGGTTTGGCTTGTAATGCTCATGTTTGTTTATCTTTGTAGTACATTCTTTTTCCTTGTAAATGTAACAAGCATCGAAATATTTTGTCAATTGAGAATTCAAGAAATACAATAAATGTAATATATATTTTTTATAATTTAATGAAATGGCGCGCTGTGCCAAGATAATCTTTTTTGGATGAAATGTGTTAGATTTTTTATTTTTCCTTTTTAGATTAAATTTTTTCTTATGCTGATGGAATATGGGGTTGAAACTTGAAGTATACTCGGAATATCTAGATTCGTGGAGCGGTTTTGAAGATCAGAAGCAAAGAGCTGTCAACAGGTGCCTTATGCTTTCGCCTTTTTTTTTGTTGTGTGTGTGTGTGTGGGGAAAGTGGAGTGTTACATCTATTGAAATTACTGGTGTTGATAAAATGTTCCCACTTTTTCACAAAGGTGATGTTATTTTCAGACAACAGAAATGGTGGGGTTGGGGTGGGGGGTGGGGGTAAGGTATCTGATTCATGCACTTTAAGCATATTGTTTCTGCACGCGCGCGCACACACTCTCTCATATGTGGTGTTTGTTTAATGTTTTCATTCCATGAAAAAATGGAACAAAAACAGATATTTGGGAACAATTATCTTATTGTGCATTTTTTTTTTTTTAAATATGGGAACAGAAACTGAAATCTTGGAACAGAAATACTAACCAAATGGGGCCTAAGCTCTCAACTAGAACAAAATGTTCAAACACCTTATAAGAGACATGTTCTTATTAAGCTTCTAACTATTTTACAAGAATTCCTAAAGTACGAGCCCCCACCTTTAAGATTTATAACAAATGTGGAATCCCTATCGCCTGTGTTACTTGATCTTGAGCTATATCTAAAGTCTTGGAATGATTCTCCTCTTTCAAGATGTCTTTTAAGGTTGAGTTAGACTCGTTAGGTTTCTACATGGTATCAGAGCTAGACTTTTCGTCTGATGTTCGGCATGTTACATCCCACATAAATGTTGGGCCCCCGATATCCGTTGGAAGTGGTTTGTCAATTGTCAAAGTCCACCCTGCAAGTGAGGGGGTGTGTTGAATCCCACATTGATATTGGATTCTCCGATATCTGTTCGCAGTAGTTTGTCAAAGTCCACCCGGCCTGTGAGGGGACGTGTTGAATCCCACATCGCTTGTGTTATTTGATTCTGAGTTATCTATAAGTCTAGGGGTAATTCTCGTCTTTCAAGGCGTCTTTTTGAGGATGAGTTAGGCGCATTGAATTTCTACAACAAATGATAAAAAAATAGTTAAAAATACGAGCGAGAGGAGCCCCACCTACCCGGCGGGTGGATTTTCTTACAATATGGAAGATTATATAATCATGTACTATGTGAATTAACTATCTTTTGAATGAAGTTCTGGGTTTGCCCATCTTTATGTCATTGTTAAATGGAACTTTAGAGCATGTTCTGTGGTCCTTACAATATGGTAGGGTCTGTTTGGAGCACATTCAAGTTGACTCCCACCGGTGGAGGAATAATCATCCCATTCCCTGTTTTTATGCTTAGCGGGGAGAGAGTTATTGAAAAGTAGCTTCCACTTTTTATTTGCTGCCATTTTCATTTTCTGAAAAGTAGGACTATTGCATGTTAATGAATCATTTTCTCATCCTTCATACATAAAGTGTGTGTGTGTGTGTTTTTCAAAAGTTGATAGAGATAATGTATAGAATTTTGCTCTCTTATTTCCTTTGGTTCTGTGTTTTAGATTTACAAGTTAGTTTTTGTGGATTGGAAAAAAAGTTTACGATCGTTCACTAGAAGAAGTACTGTGGTGAATTTCAAGAAATGAAATAAGCATCGAATGTTGTTTATATTGATGTGATTAAAGGGCACTGTATGACGGTATTTATCGTTAGTGTTCGAACAGTAAGAGGTGATATTTGTGTTTGTTTAAGATACTACATGCTTACATAAATAATCATTTTTAAATCGTTACTGTACTGTTAAGATTGTTGAATAACAAAAATCTAAGGAAAAGAGCAAAAGGAGGCAAGGGTTTTTTTACAATAAAAAGAGTTAGGAAAGATTTATATAGGCAAAACTTAGATAAGAGTAAAAGACTATTATAACCTTGATACTCAAAATATATTACACATAACTCTTTATTTTAGTGATGGATGAACTCACAAAATATATTCATGATATAATATGATGGAGTATTGTGTTTGTTGATGATATATTACTAGTTTATGAAAGTAGATGAAATCTAAAAAATATATGTTGGAACTTGGGTAACGAGCCCTAGAGTGAGAGCATAGAAGGTTTGAGAACTAACATAACTATGATTACAAGGTTCCAACTTAAAATCATATTGTGTCAATTGGAGTAATTCCTCTGACTTATATAGTATTTGGAAACTCTCAAGTGATCGATGTGGGATAGAAATCCAACACTCGCACTTAAATATAACCCTCGGTTTACACCGATAATTTGACTACGAAGAAATACTGAGAAATGTGCAACTTTCGTCTTACACGAATGATTTGACTATGAGGGAATGAGAGATAAATTCCAATAACTTTGGCTTTGATACCATTTTAAGTGGTTCCATGTTAAAAGCATATGGTGTCAAGTGGTGTAACTCGTTTGACTTATATTATTATTTCGAAACTCTCAAATGATTGATGTGAGATAAGAATTTAACAATAGATTACATCATTGTAATTTTAGTAATATTGAAAAGATGAGGGTATGTTAAAAAATCGAGATTTTGTGCGGTTCATATGTTCGGTCATTTTCGATATTTAGGTCCTTGATTGCTTATACAATCAAGACAGGATGGTCAAAGTAAAGTATAGTTATGGTGATACATGATATACTGTTGAAATTGAAAAGAAATTTTTATAAGACTAGCTATTTTTTATATGTATCGGAATGTTCGGCAGTAAACAAAGAGGTATGATTGAAAAAGTAAGTCTACAAGATGTACTGATTTAAAAGTGTGATTTAATTTGAGTGTAAGGTGTTACTAGAGACGAGTAGAACCTGATAAAATTTAGAAATAGACAATTAGGTGGCGTTTGGTTAGTGTTTCTGTTTTTTTTTTGTTTCTACTTTTAATAAATTGGGATGATAATTTTGTTTCCGTTCAAGAGTATTATGGGAATAGAAACATATTTTGTAACGGCTATTGTCTTGAAATTGTTTATTTGAACTGATGAGAACAGAAACAAGAAACAAGTTTAGTTGCAACATTGGCTGTTTTTGTTGAATCCCACATCGATATTGGACCCTTCCCCTGATATCAGTTCGCAGTGGTTTGTTAAAGTCCACTCTCCGCGTGAAGGGACGTGTTGAATCCCACGTCGCTTGTGTTACCTGATCTTGAGTTATATATAAAGTCTAGGGCAATCCTCATCTTACAAGGCGTCTTTTGAGCGTGAGTTAAGCCAATTGGGTTTTCTACAAAGTATTAGAGCCATAACTTTTGTATTACTCTTAAAATTTTGAGAACAAATACATGTTTACCAAACATGTTTATATACATTAATCCTAAATTTTGGAATCCGGAATAGAAATCAGGAAACGGAAATAGTAACCAAACAGGCCTTAAGAATCATTTGATGACAATATGTAATTTTTATAACGCAAAGAAGTTGACGTAAATGACCGTAATTAAGTGAAATAAAAGAGGCTATAGATCTATCCAGGTCTATCTAGAGAGAGAGAGCCATATATTTATTTTAGTTTTGAAGGATCAAGAATAACAGGGAATCATTCCGTTTTTACTTTTTTGATAATCAGACAAACATAACCTGGTGGATCTTGGCCTTTCCTTCCTGTAGCTTTTGCAGAAATAAAGTCATAAACAACACCTTCACTGTGTGTCTGTGTGTGAGAGAGAGAGAGCAGGGGAACTCGGGAAGGCTTATGCAGTTGTAAAAAAAAAAAAAATATTAAAAAATTATGGAGATTCATAGGGAGAGAAGAAGTGATAAGAAGGTATATTATCCACTTTGTCCCCCACAACTTATTGGATAAAATCTAGCCCCAAGATTTTTTGTGGCTTTCTTTCTATGTGGCTTCTGCAAAACCCCAAATGCAACTTTCATCAAAAGTCACCATGTTTATGTACATGTAGGTTGATGGTGTTACTCTTTGTGTATTTTATTTTTTAATGTTTAAATTCATACTGTTCTAGGTGCGTGCGAACCAGTCCACAGACAATTTGTTTAAAAAAAAAGAAGACTTATTGACGCCCTTGAGATTTATGAATAACGTAGAATCCAAGAACGATTTATTTAAAAATGAAAAAAAGAAAGAAAAAAAAGAAAAAGAAGAAAATAGAAGAAAAAATGATAAAAATAAATAAAAATTAAAACATATAAATTTATATTTTTACCCTAATTTCGTCTAATTTAATAGGCAAATTAGACAGAGTGATTAATTAAAATTGTAATTAAAGATACAAGTTTAAAATGTAATGTGTTGGTGTCAAAAAATATGGTGAACACCTTGAATATGGTCCGGTTAGATTCCACGTGTGGATTTCTTGCTGAGGTGGGGTGCTAAGCTGGAGTTCTAGTGTCCTAGAGAGTTGAAGAGCTCTACAATCAACAGTCAAATCTTTTGCAATTCCAAGCTGAAGTCCAGAGAGTTGACGTTCAGAGAGCGGGTACCTGCACAAAGACCCGCCATAGTTATACCCGACGAAGTCCTTCCGACGTGATAGTAAGAGCTCAGAGGGAGAAAGCCAAATATATGCTTCAAGTTAGATATTGAGCATTACCTTGAGCATTGAATGCCTGGGTATTTATGGGAGTGAAGCGTAATTAGTATTGCCTAATCGAGGTCTTGAGCACAGTTAATTAGTAGAAACCTTGTGCTTGACCAATAAGAGAATGATTGAGGAGATTACCCAATGGGCCTGGGCTTTTGACCCACGGGACCATGGGCCAAACCACTTGCCTTTGAGGATAATTGTTGATGAAGAACTTGATCCCAAAAAACTTGAGGAGATGGAGATATCCTGAAAGGTGCACGAACGGAGAAACGGGCGTTAAGTCACGCTGATTGCCGACCAGAAACAAAGAGAAAGGGTGCTGGTCGGCCAAAACCACAAGGGTCACACCTCTAGCAACTGCCAAGCAGAGATTGCACGACATGGCCCCCTGGTTTCCAAAGGGTCCACCGTTAGAGGCCAGCTTGTGAACTAATCTGACCTGAGCACTTTTTGTAGGATCGATATGTGGAATATGCTGACCTGATCTGTTAGAGGTCAACTTGTGAACTGATCTAACCTTATTTGTTAGAGGTTAGCTTGTGAATTGAGCTGACTTTATCTGCTAGAGGCGAGCTTGTGAACAAAACTGACTTAATATGCTAGAGATCAGTTTGTAAACTGAGTTGACTTCCCTTGTCGTCGATTTGTGAATCAAACTGACTTGATCTGCTAGAGGTCAGTTTGTTAACTGAGCTCTCTTTCACGAAGTAGGTCAGCTCATCATGACATGGTCTTCATTGAGGGGACTTTATGCACAAGTGTACATAGTTCTTTGCCTAAGTGGACATTTGACCAAAATCCCAACATCAAAATGCAAAACTTATTATTCGCAAAATGTTGTCAACCTTGGTCAAATACTATTTAATTCTCCTCTACTTCAAAATTTACTGAAATTTTAATTGTAATAATAATTTCACGCTTAATAATTTAAAAATAATTAAATAATTAAAAAGTAAAATACACAAAATTTCTTTTAGTTTTTTTCCTCCTCTTTCTTTACACTAATATCCCTATTTTGAAAAATAAAATATTTTTTACTCTTAAAATCTTTTTATAATAACACCCCTATTTTAAAAAAGAAAATATTTTTTAATCCTAAAACTATTATAATTATTATTTACCTCATCCCACCCCACTTATCCATCCCCTTCTTTTTCTTCCTCTTCTTTCTTCTCTCTCTACGCTTCCCTGCAGATCTAGCCCAGGCCTCTGAACTTGTGCTCGAAGAACAATCTGACTCCTTATGCCGGAGAGAGAGAGAGAGAGAGACAGAGGGTGGAGTTGGGGGATAAAAATTATTTTGAATTTTGTTGGTAAAAAGTATTTTTTTTAAATACAGATGTAAGTAATTTTTTTAAAAAAAATAAAAAATAATAATTGTTTTTTTTAAAAAAAAATAAGGCAAGGAGATTTGTATTTATATATATAAAAAAATGATTAAAGAGACTGACTGATATGATTTATAATTTTAGACAAAATGACGACAAAAATAAAGTGGTAAAAACCCAAATTAAATTATGCCTATATACTTCACTTGTGACTGTACATACGTGACATATTTAGGTTTAGTTTTTAGAAATAACCTCAATTCTCAGTGCCCTGGGCCAAATGCTCAGTGCCAAAAGAAAAAGACATGGTTATTTATTTATTTTTTTTGTGTGTAAAAATAGCAAAATAATTTAAAAATTTTAAGAGTAAATATAATTAGAAAAAATGGTGGGCTCAGGGGGGTGGGGGGTTGTAAGTGTAATTGTCTATAAATAGGGACAGGCATGAAGTTAGAGGCGCTCCAAGAGTTTCGAAAAAAAAAACAGAGGTGGGTTTGTGCATAGGCCTGCCTCATTACTTCTCTAAATTTAGGACAAATTCCCTGTTCACGTTTTTGTTTTTTTGTTATATACACACACATATATGTATAGATTAAAGATTCAGAATTTCCATTTTTTGTTGAATTAAATTTGAAGAGAAGGAAAAAGAGTTGAGCTTGGTCGACATAGCAATGGTGGCTGCTCGACTCGTTCTCTTCTCCCTCAACATTGCTTCTCTCATCGTCGCCTCATTTGCTCATATCAAGCCACGTACGTATATATGCTCTCTCTCTCTCTCTCTCTCTCTCTCTCTCTCTCTATATATATATATATATATATAATACCTCTACATATATATACGCATACATATGTAATACATATACATACATAGTTTATGTGATGACATTATTTTTGATAATGTTGCAAAAGTTTATGCTACTAAAAGTTTTTTTTTTTAATGTTGTTTTTCGTCTCCCGATGTTTAATTTGTGTAATAAAACCACTAGTATTGTTTTTAATTGAAAAAAACAACCAAAAAAAAAAAAAAAATTCTTCCGTGATGGATTACATATTTTAATTATTTTGAACTTTATAGAAATTTTATTGAGATTTATGTTTATTTATCATGAAAAATGTAAATTTAAATTGCAAAAATCAAATAAAAATAAGATAATTATAAGGTTCTTTTAATTGTAATTTACGTTCGTAATATACATAATTTATTTTTTAATGTAACACGAATATTAAATTTTTTGTTTTAATTATAATTTAATAAAAAATAAAACATATAAAAAAATAGTTAGGTGTTTTGGTACTTTGTACCCCTAAACATTGACCAAATTTCACTTTGGTCCCCATGATTTTACATCCCATTATAGTCCAAGACAGAAAATAATCACTTGTGGCATATATGACTGATTTAAGGTATTTTATGAACATTTTTAATCTGTTCTTTTTTCCATCCCATTCTCTTTCCTACTAAATTATTCAAAAGTAAAAAATATAGATATGACATAATATATAACATATATAAATAATTTTTTTGAAAAAAATTGTGAAGGACAAAAGAAGAGGATCAAAATGCCTTTAAAGTCTTCTTAAACAAGGTAGGGTGCCTAACAGGTGGCGGTTTCCCATCCAAAATGTTAATGGAGCTATTAATTTAGACTGAAAATCATTACAAAACTTAAGGGTGTCATGTGTTTGAATTGAAACTACGAAGACCAAAGTGAAATAGTGAGCAAACCTTGAGGGTGCAAAGTGTGGAAACCCAAAATAATCATTAGCGTTACTTATACCAATAGCAATTTATTTGAATAAAAAAATTGTGAAAAAAATAAAACCAAAAGAATCTTTTTCTATGTTGGCATTAATATATGTATTTTATCCTACGGTATCTAATTTTCTTGATGCAAGGTCTAGAGTTTAACTTCCTGTGGACCGTTAACACTGTGTATCCAAAAAAAAAAAAAAACACTAATATATATATTTTATTTTGGGGTTAAAAACAGAGGTTGTTGACCCGATCCAATTCAGTTATGCGGGTGCTAATGGGCCTGACAAATGGGGTAGCTTGAGCCCAAAGTTCTCAGCCTGCTCACAAGGGAAACAGCAGTCTCCAATCAACATAGTAAAAGACAAAACTGTTCTCAACAAGAATTTGAAGCCCCTAACCAGAGCTTATTCTTCTGCAAATGCTACTCTCATTAACAATGGCTTCAATATTGGGGTTTCTTCTTCCTCCTTCCTTTTTTTTTTTTTTTAAAATAAAAATAAAAAATAAAATTCTTTGTTTTGGGATAAATATAGTTAAAATATAATTACACATAAATTCTTATTAATGGATTTTTGGGTATGAATGCAGATGTTGTATGACGAGTGTGCTGGAGTGTTGATTGCCAATGGTAAAAATTATACATTGAAGCAAATGCACTGGCATTCGCCTTCCGAGCACCTGATCGATGGAGTTCGGTACATACTCTCTCTCTCTCTCTCCCTCCCTCTCATAGTTATTCAAGCGACGTCTCAAAATTTTACCCCAAATAGTTTTATCTAGTTATCCGGTACAATAAATAAATACTATGATAACCCAAGATGTGTTAGTTCTATTAACAACAAGAGCTGCCTCTTGTCCTTGTCAATTAAGGTTTGATTTTTTTGTAAAACACTTTGAAAATTAAAACTTAAATTTAATTCTGAATACAACAAACCAATATAGGAGAGTGTACCCTTAAAATCTCGGGGAGGTGATTAGTTGAGGTACGCGTAAGTTGGTTCGGACATACCTAACCGTAAAACTAAAACTAAAATAAAATAAAAAATAAATACTAAGGTAAATTGCACTTTTCGTGGGGGGATGAAATTGTAAATCTTTGTCATTGAGGGGATGCAGATGTAAACTCCTATGGGTAGAGAGCAAAACAAGTGTCTTTTAAGCAGCATCAAGCAGATAATATCAGGGATCAGGCCAATTATGTTAAATCCCGTTATTTCCAGTATGAACAAGTAATAATTGACCCATGGATTTTTTTAGAATTCTAAGGGTTTGGTATTAATTTAATTGCGTTGCTAAACACATTTTTTCCCATAAAATTTTAAGAATAATTTGGAAATAATTCTTGAATTTCTAAAAAATATGAGAAATAAAAAAATGTTGATTCCTATTCACTTCCATAAGATTATTCTCACTACCACCCCGTCGGCTATCATACATTTAAAGAAAAAAAAAAAGAATAAATGTTGCAACCAAATGCGTTCCTTGTTTCTGTTATCATAAATTAAAAAAAATAATTTCAGAACAATGATTGTTACTAAAAATATTTCTATTCTAGGAATACTCTAGAACGGAAACATAATTTTCATCCCAATTCATTAGAAATAGAAACGAAAAGAGAAACACTAACCAAATGTCACCTTAAGTAATTTAGCCAATTCCCATACGTGTTAGACATTTGAAATTAACAGAATGACCTTTATTGATGTTCGTTCTTGACAAATATAATTATCAGGTAACCTATTAAAAAATGAATATTAAATACGATGACCAAAAGTCCAATTTACTCTGAATACTATATTAATTTGTGCAATACAAATATATAAATCCATATGGGATTCCTCTTATTATTTTTACCCTCATCCAATCTTTCTGCCTTAATTTAAACTGAATTTGATAAATTACAGATACGATGCAGAGCTTCACCTCGTCCACATCGCCGATGATGGTAGTATCTCGGTTGCGGCGATCCTCTACCAATATGGCCACTCTGATCCCCTCGTTGCCCAGGTGATCACTAAAGCTATATTAAATACAATTAAATTATCAGGGGCAATAAGTACAAAATCTTAAATTATTCAGGAGGAGCACAAATCAGTATCTCATCAAATCCCAAACTACTGGATATGAGAATTAATACTAGGCAAAAATTATATTTTTGGCCCTCAAGCATGGGGTGAGTAGTTATATTGACATTGAGATTTCTCAAATTATATATTTGGTCTTTCAAGTTTCATATTTCTTTCAACAATTCGTGTGAAGAATGAGAAAAAAATTATCTTTATTAAAGAAAACGTCTGGGTTAAGTTGAGTAATAATATGACAAAACTATCCTTATAGAAGCATAAGTGCTGATCACAACTTACTTTCTATGCAAAATTATTGACATTTTTATATGAGAAAAGATTGTATGTGTAATTTGAAAAATAACAGATACAAACCAAATTACGCGAATTGGCAACTGCGACATGCTCAAGCGACCAACAATCCCAAATCGCTATCGGCAAGGTCAACACCAAACCAATGAAGCGGAACACCCGTAAGTACTACCGCTACATCGGCTCCTTCACTATTCCCCCGTGCTACGAGAATGTCACGTGGAACATCCTCGGCAAGGTAAACACCATCATACACACTAAAAATCACAGCTTTAAAATTTTAACATTGAAAAAAATAATTTTAATTCACCCAAAAAAAAAAAAAGATTTTTTTTTTTTTTGAATTATAAAATTGCAAATTTTCTTTTTGTAGGTGAGGTCGATTTCGAAAGAACAAGTTGAGGCTTTGAAGGCGCCGTTGGGGTCGGGGTACAAGAACAATTCGAGGCCGGTGCAAGCAATTAACGGACGAAAAATCGAGTTGTATGATGAACTTAATTGATTAAGAAAAATAATTGATGAAATAAATAAAATAATTAGTTTTTGTTCGTTTTATTAAAAAATTAAAATATAATAAAATTATTATCTTTTACCACTATATACTTAGCCATTATTTTATTTTGTACTTTTATTTTAAAAATTTATACTTGACGCTCTTCTACTCATAGTTAAAGGAGATTAGAAAATTAACTTTTTATTTCTTAAACTTAAAAAAAAGCGCTGGGAAAATAATTTAAATTGAATAATTTTATTATTAATTAATTATTTAAGTTCCAACATTTTATATTTTTATTTTAAAAATATATAACTCTCTTTATATATAAAAGTTTTATTTTATAAATTACTCTTTTATATTTAATACTCATCATTAGCGTTATTTTATTAGCCATAATATTATTTTGCAAGAGTTATAGTTCTGCTGCTACAGTACATATCTGTGTGAAGGTAGTGTATGAAAGTATATAGTACTAGAGAAAATAATAGTGGGAAGTACACAGGGTTGAGATGTTTAATCTTTTATACTTTTATATTAACGATTTTATGAGCAAATTGAGTTCGATTAACTTAATTTTCAGATGTCCTGCTTGCCTTGATTTTCTAAACCGTTCTATTTTGGGAATGTCTCAACATTCAATTATGTGCGTAGAGGGAGCGTATCTCTTGTTAGGAAATACTTTGATCAAACATATATATTTTCTGACAGTCCCTATCTTTGAGACAGATATCACGCTAATTCCATGCGTTTTATCAAATACCAACGACACCCCTTATTTTTTTTTATCGGAACAGTCAACCTCTCAAATCAGAGTTGATCTGCTAATGTCATTATTTAAATTCTAATTTTACCTGTACAATTTAAAATTCATTTCTAAGTTACTAAATTGCCCTTTATCTATGAATAAAATGACAAAATTATTCTTCGATAATTCTATTTTTCTTTGTTTGTTTGTTTTTTCTTTTATTTTTTTGTTTTTTTTCTCCCTCCTTCTTCATCCTCCTACCACTATCTTCTCTGGCGATTTCTACCGGTAGTCGTTGTTCGCCGGTGACGTTTTTGATTTTCTCTCTCTCTCAGCCCATTTCCTCCATTCCCTAGCTCCATCCTCCTCTTCCTCCTCTTCCTACCCCCGGTTCCCACCACCAAGCCTCATTGTGTCTTCCCTAGCCCCCTCATCCTCTTCCTCCTCCTCCCACCCCAAGTCCCCTATCTCTCGGTGGATCAAGCTGATCTATTGAGGTATCTGTGCATACCTGGCGGTCTGTCGAATATGTGTGGAGGTTTAGGATAGAGAGAGAAGAAGAAGGGTGGGTTGGGCGGTGATGGTGGTGGCGGTTTGAAGATGGTAGTGGTGGTGATGGTGGTCGGTTAAGTGGGTTGAAGAGAGAGAGAGAGAAAAAAAAAAAAAAAAAGTTAAAAGGATAAAATATTAATTGTACTAATCATAATTTTTTATTTATTTATAAAAGATAAGGATAAATAGATAATTGATCATTATTTTTTTTCGGCAAAAGGGTCGTCATGGTATAAAAGGCAGAGGATAACCGTGATATCTATTTCAAAGATAGGGGATATCATTGGTAATTTTTTGTTATTTATTTGAGCTTACATAAATATGTGCAATTTGCACAACAAAAAGAATATGCCAAAAAATTGGTGAAACTAATTTTCCGTCCAAAATTTACATTAAAAAAAAACTCTATTTTATTTTAAATTTTATCTTATTTTTATCTCCATTAAAAAATAAAAATAGAGAGAGCAAAAAGAGAGAATGTTAATTTTTTTTTTTTAACTTTAAACATTCAATTTATATTGAAAATAGAAAGAAAGTAATTTATTTTATACTTTTCTTTTTAATAAACTGTTAGTTTTTCTAAAGAATAGAGGGAGATAGACTGTCAATTTTTAGAGTAGAATGAAGAATATAAAATAAAATATCAAAATTAAAGGGGTAAAAATAAATAACCCCCCATAATTATTTTTACTCTTGTCGTTTAAAGATATTTTCATATAAGATACGTAGTAATCAAGTAGTGTCTTTTGTCTTTAAACTAGTTATAGACAAGAGAGAATCTCTATTATGGTATTCAATGAATTGAAATGGGCTTATCCCCTTCGTATTTGCAGTGTGAACCACCTCCACAACCAATCGCAAGGACATATCTGGTCACCAATCACAATCCTTATCAATTCTAATGGTGTGTGTTATCTTCTACTGTACACCCTCCTACATGCAAACACTCTCTCTAGTGAAAAATTATTTATAAATATAGTTTTGATCCGGTGTCGTCAAATGCATCATATATGCATATATGTCATCAATCACCATCACCTCTCACTTAACATATATATGATATATCTACAAATAACCTTGACTGTATTGGAAAATTAGTAACTTCCGTTACCAATAAGATGGTGACTATAAGAAATATTCCAACTTTTATTTGTGAGATATTTCACATAATGGTGTCAAATATCGGTATTATTCATGTGCGCAAATTTTCAATAAATTTTCTTGATAGGGTCATTTCCATATATGTCATTCGCCAAAATAACATAATATGGAGAACTTTTAGGGGCGCTTACCAGATGGTCCTCAAAGGAGGAGAAAACTACAGTATAAACCTTTTCTAAAAACATGTTACCAAATAGTCCTTTTCGTTTTTTGGACAATTTTACCCCCGCATTACTGTTCATCCGAGATCCATTACGAAAAAACTCCTCGTCGCAACTCCAAATCCATCGTTTAATCAATAAAAATAGAGAGATTCATTGCATAAATCTGTGCAAAAATTTCATCAAACACATCGATTTGAAAAAATCCGAACAGATGATGAAAGACGAACAAATATGAACGATGAACGACGTTTTTGGAAAAATTCAAAATCGATAATAACTATGGACATATTGATTATAAACCAACAAACAAAATTAAAGATCGAAAATCTGAACGAAATTCTTATGTGCAATACGAGTTGATGTTGAATATAACACGAGGTCATATTATATTTAACATTATTAAGTTTTGAATTGAAAATGATTTAATATTTTCATAATGCCAGATCTGTGTTGAGTATAACATTATGTTATATTCAACATGATATCATCCTGTTTTAAATCATGATAATTCTTTAAAAATACGAAAAATATTTTGAAAAAAATAAATAATATTTGTAAATAAAACATTGTTGAATATAACACGATCGTGTTATATTTCAACATGGTATCATGTTGTATTCAAATAGAAAATGAATACAACAAATTAACATTATATTGAAAATAACATGATGTTAAATTCAACATCACATATTATCATAAAAATACAAAACAATTACAACAAATCTCTTTCCAAAAATTAATTCATCATATTAAAAAAATAACATTATGTTATATTCAACATCACATTGTTGCATAATCAATTCAAAAATCTTGATCCATGCAATTAGAATCTTGGAAACTCCACAAGTATTCGGATCAATGTGATGTTGAATATAACATCATGTTATATTCAACATCACACTGTTGCACAATCTATTCAAAAATCTTGATCCACGCAATTAAAATCTTGATCAACGCAAATTCTTTTGAAAATGATACCGTGTTGTATTATACAATCTCAACACAATCTTCAACTACACATACAAATCCGTTCGACAAAGAAAATCAGATCATTGATAACTAGAGAAAACAAACCAAAACTTTCCGGAAACAAAAAAAAAAACCAAAATCAGATCGACGATGGGTTATGATAACGAACCTTCATCAATCAGTGTAGAAAACAAACCAAAACTCACCTCCATTGTTGTAGATACTTACATATTCCATAGCTATTTAGATTCTACTGGAATTTCGCTGAGGAATTTGATTTGGGGTAGAAATGTAGAATGTATTTCCCCTAATTAGAACAATTTCTTTGCGATTTGAAGTATTTTTGGTGCGTTTTCTGTTATGTTTTTCTGGTTTTTTCAGTTTTTGAAAGGATTAGTGATACATTCTCTCTATTTCTTTCTCTCTCTCTCTAGGTGGAGCTTGTGGGTATGGTAACCTGTACATTCAGGGTTACGGCGTAAACACGGCGGCGCTGAGCACGGTGCTGTTCAACAATGGGTTGAGTTGCGGGGCTTGTTTTGAGATAAAGTGTGCTGACGACCCCAAATGGTGCTATCCTGGTAATTCGTCGATCTTCGTTACGACAACCAATTTCTGTACACCGAACTTTGCCCAACCCAACGACGACGAAGACGAAGCTTGAAGTTGACTGTGAAGCTCACAAGAGGGCAAAACCATCCAAGGAAAAAATATACTTAAAAAACAGGACTATTTGGTAACAACTGCCGCCTACCATAGGACTATTCGGTGCAAAAAAAAACTTGTGGGACCATCTTATAGTTTGAGCCTTTTAACTAGACTATATGGTAATTTTTCCTAACTTTTATTCAATATCTTTTAAGTGAATAACACTAAGATCTTGAACCGAAGAAGTCCATATTTTAGTCATTATTAGAGACTTCATAAACACTATGCACCCATGGTAACATTTGTTTTCCAATAGAATACAAGCAATAGACTTTTCTTGTAAACTATCTTGAAATCAATCTGTTTACTTTCTAGCGCCCTTTATCTTTTAACCGAACAACTATTTATGCAGCTTTATCTAGCTATATAAATATTTTTGGAAAATATTATTTTATAAAAATTTAATATTTTTAGGACTGTTTTGCGAATTTATGGTAAAAATAATATTTGATAATTTTTGGGAGTTAAATATTTATTTTAAATTGATTTTAGAAGTTTTGGGACTAATGTGTTATTTAAAATATATTTTTAAGAGTTTTGGGATATAATTAATATTTTTTTTATTTCAAGGGGATATATATAGAAATAATAATAAAAAAATATACGTTGTCTTCATATAATGAAGACAACGCATCAGTTAAACACATATATTCTCAGGGGATTAAACACGTGTATGTGTTGATCAGTTTAATAAATAATAATAATAATAATAATAATAATAACAAAAATGGATAGGAGTTCTAGGAAGTCCATGGTTCATATGGATATATATAATATATAAACTTTGAGTGTTTTTCCTTATATACACATATACTTTGAACGTTTTTTTTTTAGCGTGAAAGGAATATTATTCTCGGTTTGAATTTCGGCTCGGATTTCAGGTAGAATTTCTAACTCTTTTAATATATGTATTTAGTTTTCTTATTGTGAGATTTATGTTATTATTGTTGTTGAATTTTAGCTGTTAAATTCCATGAAATAATTATAACTATGTGAAAATTATGCCAATATGTTTTATTTGTCATGTGAATTAAATGCACGTATTAGAGGAGTTCGAGTTCTACTGAGTATTGGCTCACAACCCCACAATTTTGATTGCAGGGCCGGTGAGAACGAAATGACGACATGAATTATATAAGAAATTCTGTTTGTAATAATTGTAATTAATATTTACCGTTGTAAAAACTGACTCGATAAATTGAATATAATTATTGTCGTCGTATTGTAAAATTTAAATCGATAATTATAATTGTCACCGTAATTATATATTAAATCACAAAATTAAACGTTAGTATTAAATTAACCGATGCCAAGAATTTATTTGGGTATTTAAAAATAATGTGGCGACCGGAATTTCAGCTAAATTTTTAATTAATTTGTAATAGTTGAATTTATTATTTACCGGTGTAAAAATTGAATCAATCAATTCGATATTTGTAATTGTCACCATTGTTTGTAAATTTTTTTGGATTAATTAAAAATAAATTATTAGTTATTCGGTTGGATTTAAATTGTAATTATTATATTTATTAGTTATCGTTATAAAATCGATAACTAAAATTATCGCCGTTGTTTGTAAAATTTATCTGATTGTATAGAATAAAAATATTGGTGATTCGATTTCAGTTAAGTTCTCCAATAGGAGAAACCGCGCAGCGACCCTGAGAAACTTAGTCGTTACACGTTTTGCCGAACATAAATACATGGCGACTTGTGTAATCTATAAACTTCGCATTGTAATAGCCATTTATTACTAGATCACTTAATCCAAAATAAAGTCACATACCTTTATTTCCTTTCAAAAATCTGAGGATTCTTTTAACCGTCTACCAATGTGTTTGACTAGGATTGGATTGATATCTACTTACCGAACCTATTGCATGACATATATATGGTCTAGAAATTGTCATTTCATACATGAGACTACCACTGAGATTGTTCATGGGCTCATAGTCCCTCCTAGCCCACCTAGCCCACCTAGCCCATTGCTAATTTTTTCGACTTGAACTTAGAGTTTAGGCCCAACGGCTGATTCGAGTTTTAAATTTTAGATTTATTAATTTTTAGGGCTAGACTAGGGCTTAAGTTTTTATTTT
This sequence comes from Eucommia ulmoides, assembly GCA_016647705.1. Classification (NCBI taxonomy): domain Eukaryota; kingdom Viridiplantae; phylum Streptophyta; class Magnoliopsida; order Garryales; family Eucommiaceae; genus Eucommia; species Eucommia ulmoides. Next base: position 16,300,839 of record CM028335.1, on the reverse strand, counting down.
TAGGATCGGTCTGGTCCGACCCTGTCATTTATCATAAATTAAAAAAGTAATACATATAATAATAATAAAACTAGCGTAATAATATATTTGTATAATTTTTGGTTACATTAACTTTAATTAATAGCGATGAATGTATTTTGTCTTCGTAATAGAGATGTTTAATTATTATGATGGTTGATTATGCTTATATTTTTATGAAAAATATATTTTGGTATGAAAATAATTATTTTTCTATTTAATAACTGCATGACTTGGATTGGGAAGTAGGACCTGAAGACCAGACTGGGTCGGGCTCACGCCTTAGACAATCTTATAATTTCTTTTTGTGAAGCTCAGCCCAATCTAGCCCATGAACAACAATACCACACACAACTTGTGAATATGAAATGTTTTTTGTTTTTTTTATTCTAGATTGTTTCGACTTACATTCTTACTTAAACTTAATCCTTTGCAAACATGCGTACTTAATGGTTTCCACTTTTCTATGTTGAACCTCTTAGGTACTTTTTCCCAATATTTTTTGTATTCTAGATATAATAGCCTTGAATTTTGATCCCTAATTATTCTTATTTTTAGCACATAGGATGCATTCCCTATGTCTTTCATCTCAAATCTAGACCCTAGGTATGATTTTAGTTTTCTCACCATGTCTACATCCCTGTTAATTGTACATCATATACATAAAAAGAAAACATTGTTATTTTGTCTTTGTACTTCAAGACATAAACAGAGTGATTTGTAGACTATTTCACATCGTATTTCTAGGATAGCCTGGTAGAACTTTAAATTTTCATTGCCTTGAAGATTGCATGATCCATACCGTGATTTATTCATAGACTTTGTCCTTCTATAATCATATAGAAGTATTATTTTAGTTCTCCATTAAGGAAGGAAGTTTTGACATCTAACTGCTCCAATTCCAACTTTATCTTTCCCATGATGGACATAGTTATCTTAAAAGATATAAATTTTGCAACTGGGGAATAGGTATCGGGGTTCTAAGTGAATCCCTTAGCCACCAATATAGTTTTGAACTTATTCAAAATTTCATCTCCCTTTTATTTTTTCTTAAGGATCTACTTGTAACTAATAGGGTTTCTTTCTTTTGAAATTTTAATTAGTTCCTATACTTTATTCTTTTCTATGGGATTCAATTCTCAAGGAACCAAATAATAAAATACTTAGGTTTCGCACTGGAATATAAAAAATTTAAATCAATGTTAATAATACATAATTCCTAATTATAGAATCAATCCATATTAATATGTACAAAACAAATATAAATAGAATCTAATATACTGAAAAAAATTTGTTACCTTATCAATTTGCTTCAACCTCTTAACCTGTTGATCCCGAGGTGTGATTTAATTTGACTCTCCAAAGAGTGGCACAATATCCCACCTCTAAAAATATCCACATAAAGAAGAACTCCATTTAAACATTGTCTACCGACTATCTAAGAATATTTTTTTAAATATGTAGAACTAGGGTATCTCATGTATGATTTTTTAGGTTGTAATAAAAATTAAAATCGAAAGAGAAATAATGGAGCAAAGGGGGTAGGCGACCAAAAACTTCTAATGGATGGCCATTGTTTTTGTGGTCCTTTTATAGATTGTCTAGGGTTAAAATCCTAAACACCCCCTATTGATAGGATATATCACTCTTAGCAAGGAAATACGTGTCCTATGTGATTTAATTTAATATAATTCATCCAAATCTCTGACTAGATTAGTGTGACGATTATAATGTGATTCCAATTGGTGTTACAAAAGATTATATTATCAATCCATATACATATGATTGGACAAAGGATTTTTGGTTTTATCTATACCCTATTACTACTTTCGGGAGCATAAGATTGACAAATTGTATAGTATGAAAATCATTAATGAGAGGGTCCTCTTAGTGAAATTCCTCTAAATTAGATATGACTGTGATATATAGGTAGACATGATTTGCAGTCGGAGGAGATGTATTGGAGAAATAATTTATCCTAAAAGGGCAAAATTAGAATTGTTCCAATTTAATTGGTTAATTAATCAATTGTTCCCACTGTCCAACTTGTGATCTGAACTCAATGTGTCACACAAAAAATAGGAAACAAAGTTTGAGAAGTCTTTTAAAAAGAAAACTGTGGTAATGCTGAACTGTTTAGAATTTCGAGGGCCAAAGTAAAATTATGGAAAAAAGGGGTCCATGATTTTTAACGTTGAAAAATATCTATTTAAGGGAAGACACATGATGGCTACCCCTCAGATGAAAATTCGTCCAGGACTGATATCTTTGGCTGACTCTTTTCTTTCCTCTTTTGTTCTAATATTTTGATTATTATTACCACCCAGAATCAAAACATAACTAACTTTCTTTCTTAAGATTAGAATCAAATTCTTAGAGATCTTAAGAACAATATCCTTATGGAGTTTCTCGTGTGGATATTGTTAGAGGTAATACACTCATGTTTATTCTAGAAGAATTGTTCTCAGTAGCCAATTTAGGATCAGATTCAGTCGTTCTTGATAGAGCCTTATCAGATTACGCCTTAGGAATTGTTAGCTTTGAGGTTGAGAAATCGAAAGAGGTATAATTATTAAATTATATTTAATATTTACTATTTTATTTGTTTATGTTGATACAGATAGATCTAGATTTAAGGAACATGCCTATTGAATTTGATTTATTTATTATTTATATATATTTTGATGCACAAATCTAGTGATTTTAATTTCTGATTCCTTCAATTGTGCCTATCAATGAGCCTCTCACACTATCAGATATTGAACCCCACTAATTTACTTTTTGCAAATAAATATAAGTTCATCAAGAGCTCGATTTTTAGGACACAATCTCACACTATCAGGTATTGGCCGACTTTAGGCTTATGGAACTCTATCCCGGACACATCTTTCCTCGAAAGATCAACATGGCACATATATCATATGTTCGCGTTTACAACTTAATATTTGATTTGATGGATTTTTGGTTTTTAAATCTTATCATTGAATTATTTGATTTGTTTTAATATGCATCTTATACATATAACAAAACAAATAATGCACCATACACACATGCTCTTTGGACAACATAAAGCAACATAAAATTAATTTAACCCCCACATGTATATATAAGTGGACGAGGATGATCATAGACTTTTAATTCGATTTGACCTGAGCCAATGGGTCGAATCTAGGTTTAATTAAGTTATGTTGTCATTAATTATTTTTTTGAAGATGATTCATCCAATGAATCTTTTTCATGGTGTTTTCATTATCCTGGCTTCTATCACTTCATGCTCTTCCAGGATTATCTTTTTCTTTATCTTTACTGGGCCTTATCTTTGTCGTCTTAAATTATAACAAACTAAAGAGATACATTTTGGTGGGAGAAAAGGGTAACAAGAGGGGGAAAATACAACGAAAAGAAATGAGACAGAGTATGCAAGCTCTTAAAAATTCCTCAAGAACAAATTATAACTTTTTTTGGGAATAAATCATCGAACTCCAAAACTAAAACCATTAAAATAAACAAATCACATACCTCAAATAGTTTTAAATCTATGATCATCCCATAATTAATATATATAAAGCATCTCACGCATAATATGATACCAAGATTAATCCCATCATGGAATTCTAATTAGATCGCTAGAATTTCAGTTAAAACTGAATTCCTTACTTAATTACTGGCACTTCCTAATTTAATTAGGAAATTAATAGTCTATCTGTTAGCCCAGTGAGCTACCCAAGAGGGGGGGTGAATTGGGTAGAACAAAAATTTAAATAATTAAATCTTTTAACATTTAATTATCAAATAGTCAATTTTTTCTAAATCAATTATTATCTTTGTTACGTAGTGGATAAGTGTTTAACTAGGTGCACACCCAAACAAAATATAAAGAATAATAACAATGCAGCACACTAAGATATATTCTGGTTTAGCAAGGTGGCCTTATCTAATCCAGTCCCCCTGAGCTTCACGAAGATTCGCAACCTCTAAACCCCTGATTCTTTTACCACGTAGGAACCAAACCTTTACAACGATTCTTTTTCCAGGATCAGAATTAACATTAACAATTTTCTTTTTCCCAGGCTAGGGAAGAACCTTATATTTTTACCAGACTAAAGGCTAACCTAATTCTATTACAGGAAGAATCAAAACCTAATCCTTTTATAGACTAAAGATCAAACCTTACAACTCTCACAAATATCATTTTCCTAGGTAAGGATGAAACCTTTACAAATCACCCAAATTAATTCAATTTAGGGAGAATCATGACCTAATTCTTTTCAAGGGAAAAGAATAACCTAACATTTTTATACTTAGGACAAAGATTAAATCTCAATATTGTTTCACCAAAAAATATTAAAACCTAGCTACCCTAACTAGACACTGGCCCAACTGTGTCTAATCTACTCGAATTCACAAATATAGAAAACTATGAGTTTATTCCCATAAGGAGCTTCTACCACCTCAATACAGATATACTCGATTAATGTCTCAAAATTTGTTACGTGATAGACACAATGTGAGACAAATTAATATAAGATTAATAAACAAATGTGGGTAGCACAAATTAAAGCACGTAATAAGATAATCACACAAAATCGTTTTAAAAAGATTTTTTAGGTTTTTAGATTTGAAGACGATTTTCTAACGATCTTAACATCCAAAAAAATATAATAATTTGAAATTACAATTAAGAATAATAGCATATAACTATCTCACCGGGATAACACCGAAGATTGGAAACCGAATCGCAAGATAGCACAAGTCGATGACGCCAAATCAATCAACGCTTTAGATCAAGAACATCACTCAAATATCTTATAGAAAATCTCAGCAGAATAATATCTCTTATAAAAGCTTAGGAATTAATTGTTCTTGATGGTTTTCATCTAAATTTTATAGGTCTATATATATAAACTGATAATAAGCCCTCTAACGACTATTTTTCATCTAAAACCGCCTTTTTCACCGCCGCGACGCTGAATCAAAAACTTGGTAGCGCGTGAAATACGCCGTAACTTATACTCACAAGTATACGAGGTTTAAGTTTTAGTATAGTGTGATCGTTAAGATCGGGTTATCGTATCCACAGGGATTGGTGTCGTTGCTATCGAATATCACGTTTGTCGTGACCAAGTGTAATTAATTAATAAAACTAATACTAATATATCCTAAATTAACTAAACTAATATCCTAATATGTTTTAGGGTGAAGAGTTGCCTAGGGATTAACGTGTTTACAAATACGTGTTCGATTTTGATTTACTCACGTTTATGGTGTTCGACCTATTTGACAACCTCGGTACGTAAACTCCACCACCACCTCTCCCGAGTGTAAGACGGGAGAATACATGACTTCGGGTCAGCGAAAAAGTCTCCCTCAACATCTTAACGACCCTAGGTCACGTGAGTCTCGCCCAGTGTCATTGATTGCACATAATCCAACTCCCGATCGGATCATTGGATCATACGTTGTATTTACCCTATCGACAATCTCCGTTCTAAAACTCATTCGCCACCTATCCCGAGTGTAAGACGAGGGACATAACGCGATTTCGTGTTAATGAAGAAGTTCCCCTCAACGTCTTAACGACCCTAGGTCGCGTGAGTCTTACCCCAACGTCATCGATTGTCCACGATTCAAACCCCGACAGGGTTATAGAATTGTGGCATTTGTTTATCCAAATCCGAATTCGGGGTTTGTCAAAACCCTGTATTCTCTATTTATCTAACTAAGCATGATAAATAAATAATATGACAAATACAATCAAACTACGAAGAACAATCACAAATGAAACACCGAAATCATCCAAACAACGTATTTATAAATTTATTGTTAATCCCTACTACAATACATATTTAACTCGTGGTCATAACCGCATAAAGAATGAAATAATGAGCTAAGCATGCTTACATGATCCTAAGATAAAGAAATAAGGAAAAACAATCGAAGAATTTAGCCTCGTCCGAAGATAAACCGCTAAGAACGCTCAACGATCGATTCACTGTCTTCTCCACTTAAGGATGTGAGCTCCACCTCTAAAACACCTAAACCCCATCCTAAATATACCTTAAGGTTCCCAAATGGCTGGGGGTTTCACAAGGAGGGAAGAGGGAATAGTATTTATAAGCAAAAGATCTCAAAAAATCTAAATAAAATATTTAGGTTGTGTAAAGGCCACCGCCGCGACCATGGGATTCAGCGCCGCGGTGGTGGAATAGGTCGGTTAGTTGATCGCTGTAGTGGTTAAATTTGCATCGCGGCAGTGGAAGTTCAACAAGATATTGGTCTTCTCAGCATTTTCCACAATTTTGCATCCTTGCTTGTTTTTCTACCTTTCTTCGACCGTTTTTGGTTCGATCTTATCGTTTTCGATCCGGTTTCCTATCTTTTCGCCCTCCATACCTGATTTATACAAAAAGTAATAAAACTAATTAAAACATAATAAAATATTATATAAACGCTCAAAAACTAACTTAATTCGATTTGGAAATAGATAGATAAATCACACCTATCAAATACCCCCAAATTTAGAATTTGGCTAGTCCTCGAGCCAAACACACACATGGAAATGAAAAATAACACAACGAAATAAAATAACAAACATCCTAAAACAATCTAAACATAACAACATGCGAGTTTTAAATTCTTCTAACGACCTTTTTATTTTTTCCTCAACAACCGCCAGTCATATCGAGTTTAGGCGGTAACACACATCATGAGGTTCTAGAATTTCAACATGCAATAATGGTGAACGCTATTCTAAATCCTGTAAACGTGTTAGTGCGTGACTCAATAGTATGGCTATACAATGACCGAATTGGATTATCCCCCAACGAAATTCATGACTTAGACCATAAAGAACTAGGATTTCCATATGCCTGATTGGGGTTCACTCTCCTCTAATGTAGGTTGAGTAGTTCAAAAAGATCATTAGGGCTTGGTTCGGTTTAAGGATTATTTGGCCAAGGGTAATTTCGGAATAGAAAATGATTTAACGTTGTTAACTTAACGTTACCCAAGGCTCAACGCTTGGCATATTCATTCTCGAACCCCTATACTTATATTGGAAACAATTCCGAACAATCAATTAAAGACCGACGTACTCACTTGTCAAAAGAAACGGAAATAAAAACTGTATTTACATTTTATTCTTTTTTTTCTTCTATTTTTTTTTCTTTTCTTTTCAACGAACACCCCCCAAACTTATTTAAATATTATAATTGAAGGGGTGTGTGAAATACAAATGAAAAATGACAAGTGAGTGCTCGAATACCGAACCAATTAGAAGTTCGCCCTAAACCCAACCGCTCACATCAAGAAGCATTTGCAATTGCTAACTTGATTCACTCAAATGTGCCTTTAAATTCAACGATTTAGGTTTGGAAAAAGGTCAACTGGTTAGGGTATTAGTTTATGTGTTTTGAATTGAAATGTCATTTAGGTTTCGACAGGGAAGCGAGGGATAAACATGTATCAAGGTAGGCTTAAAAAGGCTCAAGCGACAAAATAATTGCCTAAATCACGTCTCCTGAACTACCTCACCTAGGATTTTGCCTCAAGCTTCCCCTCAAATCAAGTTCTAGAATCCTTAATGTGTCATGAATTTGGCTAATCGATAATCGTCCTCAAATCAATTGAATAGAAATACTTTGAGTCTGACATAGTGTAGAAAGCAGGCCAATCAAAACAACCAGTCATTGATTGATCCTCCATTGGTCAGTTGATCGATTGGTTCAAAGAGTTTCTTCTTCCAAATTCCAACACAGTCGGTTGATTGATTAAATCCTAATCGGTTGACCGATCGATGTAGGGACTACAAATTTTGCTCCTAAAACTTCACTATTTCAAACGATTGACCAATCTCTTTGGATTAGTTAACCGATTGATGCTGGTTGGTCAATTTCTTCACCAATTCTGCTCTAAAACCCACTATTTGATTCAGTTAACCGATTAGTTTTCTCAGTTGACTGAATTGACTCTAAACTTCAACTCTGAATACTGTTATCATGATTTTCAATTAGTTCAATTTTCATTTTCCATTTCACATAAGGAGCACATATTAAATCAATAATTAGGATCCAAAATTCTATCATATCGTGTCGTGTTAATAGTGTCGTGTGTGATCCTAATTCGGGTTGTATTAAGAGTATAGGAGTATTGAGTTGTTTTCACCTAATTCGGGTTGCATTAAGAGTATAGGAGTGTTGAAAACCTTGAAGAAATTAGGTGAAAACAATTTAATACTCCTATACTCTTAATGCAACCAGAATTAGGATCATATACGATACTATTAAATGAGTTATCTTTTTTTGTGTGTTGATATGATAGAATTTAGGATCATAATTATTGATTTAATATGTTTTCCTTATGTGAAATGGAAAATTAAAATTGACCTAATTGGAAATCATGATTAAAGTATTAAAAGTTGAAGTTTAGGGCCAATTCAGTCAACCCAGAAAAATAATCGGTTAACTGAATCAATCAGTGGGTTTTGGAGCAGAATTGGTGAAGAAATTGACCAGCCATCATCAATCGGTCAACTAATCAGAAGAGATCGGTCAACCATTTGAAATAATGAGGTTTTCGGAGCAAAATGTATAGTCCCTACATCGATCGGTCAACCGACCAAAGGTGATTGGTCAACTGATGGGCTTAAGGGTTAGAAAAGTGAAGTCTTTGAACCCAGTTAACCGATTGGGACTCAATCGGTTAACCGACTGTGCTAGAATTTGGAAGGGAAAACTCTTTGAATCAATCGGTCAACTGACCAAAGGAGGATCGGTCAACCGACTGACTATTTTGATTAGCCTGGTTTCTATGCTGTATCAATCTGTCAACCGATGACTAGAGATCGATCAACTAATTGTTTCGGTTGAGATTTCGAGGAACTTGGCATTTCAGTAAAAAACTAGCCATTTTTTATGATGTCAAGGGAGAAATTTAGGGGATCTGAATTTGTTGAAGATATGGTACACATATTTTATATCCCTATTGATTTGTTCTACATAGTTAATGATTCTCTCAATTTAAGTAGTTAAATATTTCCTATCTTTGTGATTGATAATTGAGAAATGTTTTATGGACCTATTTGAGAGTTTTGAAAGTTACTTTTAAGTGAATTACACCTGAATTGAATGATTATGTTATATGGAGTCTAAGAGTGCCTTTTAGAGGTATATTTTTTAAAAAGTAGCCGTTGGAGGGCTTATTATCAGTCTATATATATAGATTTACGAAATTTAGATGAAAAACATTAAAAAACAATTAGTTTCTAAGATTTTCTAAGAGGTCTTATTTTGTTGAGATTTTCTGTGAGATATTTGAGTGAAGTTCTTAATCTAAAGCGCTGAATGATTTGGCATCATCGACTTGTGCTATCTTGAGATTTTGTTTTCAATCTTCGATGTTATCCCGGTGAGATCTTTCCATGCTATTATTATTAATTATGATTTTGTATTATTATATTTTCATGGTTGTTAAGTTTGTTAGAAAATCGTTTTTAAATCTAAAAGCCTGAAAAATCTTTTTAAAACAATTTTGTATGATTATCTAATTACGTGCTTTAATTTGTGCTACCCACATTTGTTTATTCATCAGATATTAATTTGTTTCACACTGTATCTATCACGTAGTAAATTTTGGGACATTAATTGAGTATATCTGTATTGAGGTGATTGAAACTCCTTGTAGGAAGAAACTTATATTTTTCTGTATTTGTGAGTTGGAGCGGATTAGACATGGTTGGGTTGGTATCTAGTCAGTGTAGCTAGGTTTCAATCTTTTTCGGTGAAAAAGATTGAGATTTGATCTTTATTCTAAGTATAAAAATGTTAGGTTATTCTTTTCCCTTGAAAAGAACTAGGTCCTGATTCTCCTTGAATTGAATTAATTTTAGTGATTTGTAAAGATTTCATTTTTACCTGGGAAAATGATACTTGTGAGAGTTGTGAGGTTTGATCTTTAACCTATAAAAGGATTAGATTTTGTTTTTTCGTGTAATAGAATTATGTTAGTCTTTAGTTTGGTAAAAAGATAAGGTTTTTCCTTAGCCTAGGAAAACAAAAATTATAAAGGTTGATTTTGAGCTTGGAAAAAGAATCATTGTAAATGTATGGTTCTTAACTGGTAAAGGAACAAGAGTTTAGAGGTTGCGAATCTCTGTGGAGCTCGGAGGACTAGATTAGACAAGGCTAGCTTGCTAAACCAAGATATATCTTGGTGTACTGTATTGTTATTATTCTTTGTATTTTGTTTGGATGTGCACCTAGTTAAATACTTATCCGCTAAGTAATAAAGATAATAATTGATTTAGGAAAAACTAATTACTTGATAATTAAGTGTTAAAAGATTTAATTGTTTAAATTTTTATTCTACCCAATTCATTCCAACTCTTGGGTAGCTCACTAGGCCAACAACTAGTACCCGAGCTGGTTTAGCCCAATTAGCTTAAAACACTAACTAATAAAGATCATATGGCACACTCGATAGACAGGTGAGGGACAGTCTATGTACCATCCACTTTTATTTGCAGGTGAAAACTATTCATTCTGGAATGACAGAATGATTGCCTTTCTTCAAGCCACCAATTATGATATGTGGCTAGCTATTGAGGACGGTCCATTCGTTCCAATGGAAAATGGAGTAACTAAGAAGAAAGAATAGCTAACCACTTCTGATAAACAAAATCTTCCTATTAATTCTCAAGCTATTAATATTCTATTTTGTTCTTTAGATGCTAACGAATATACCAGGGTTTCAAGTTGTGGATCGACGAAAGAATTGTGGGACAAGTTGCAAATCACCCACGAAGGGACAAATGAAGTGAAACAGTCCAAGATCAATGCCTTAGTTCGTCAATTTGAACTATTCAAAATGGGTGAAGCAGAATCTATTCAAGAGATGTACACAAGATTTAATTATATTTGCAATAACCTTAGTCAACTCGGAAAGCCCTATCCTATGGAGGATAAAGTGTGAAAGATTCTGAGATCATTGAATAAAGTCTGGGAACCGAAAGTAACTATGATGAAATAAGCTAAAGATCTTACACTCTATGCTATTGATGAGCTCATCGGCAACCTAATGACATACGAGACAGCTATACGAGGATATGAGGATGAAACGAGAAATATCAGAAAGAAGTCCTTGGCATTGAAATTTCAGAAAAAATGAGGAAGAGGATAACAATGATGATATCAGTCTTGACAGCAAATCACAAGAGGATATAGATAGAGAGAATTAAGTAACCATATGATACAAGGAATTTTATAGTAGTTCAACAAATATGAATCTGCCTATTTCTACTCCTCTAAGCTCTTGAGGAGAATTATAATCCACTATATCAAATTGATCGTCTTCATAGGTGAACACCAAACCATTGCAATCTTACCAAGAGTCCAACTCTTGGATTGCATAATCCCTATTACTATGCTGATAATAAGCTAAATCTACCAAGGTTCACTCCTTTGGATTTATTAATCGTTTTCCTAGGAAGCGATTTCGCATAACTCACCAAGGTTGACTCCTTTGGATTTCCTAATCCCTTTCCCAAGTAGAGATATAGCCTAACTCAGCAAAGATCACTCCCTTGGATTTCTAACCCCCATTCCCAGGCAGAAGTCAAGCATTACCTACCATGGTTCACTCCCTTGGACTTCTAACCCTCTTTCCTAGGTCACATACAAACCACTAAGTAGAACAAGACAATACAATTCACAAATACAATCAAAACGAAACAAAGTTCAATTCTAACAGATCTAGATTTAATCTCTAGATCACTATCCCTCCCTTATACTTCTTCACACTTAAATTCATAATGGTTTTACTTGTCATATTCTTATAGAGTTCTAACACAAGATATAAACATGATAATTCTAAGTATTTATTAATGTGAGTAAGTAAACATGTGAACTTAACTAATAAATTTTTAGTCTAATCCACAAAGCCCGATAAAACTTCTAAACACTCTCTTATAAATGCATCTCAATAATAACTCTTCTAGTGTTTGTGCTAACTTACAAATTACACATTTCTTAAGAATATTCAATACAGTACAAAGCATGAACTAGAATAATGATAGGCACATACAGATTAGTCTAGTTTCTATTTTAGCCCAATACATTAACTTGATATCAAGTATAAGCCTTAGAGTATATTTTATTTCAATCACTTAATAACGATGTAGAGTGAGAAGCAATTTGACTATGGGCATAAAATGAAGTACTACATTTGCAATAAAGAGTAAGCACGATAACATGTATACATAATCAAGTCTTACCATTATTCTCATGGAAATTAATTTACCATTTTTTAACCAGTATCATCATGTGTAACTTTTATAATCTCTTGGTCATATATAATCTATTTATTTTGATTTTCGCACATACATATATATAATAGTCATTACAAATATGTGAAAATAATCTATTAGCTTATCTTTTGTTAAGTTCCGTATGCAGGGGATTAAGATCTCGTAGAGTAACTTAATCTCATCGGCGGTGCTAGTTCTTCCCGTGTCTAATATATCGAACATAATGAATTCATGTTTTAAGTTAAATACATTTTGGAAAACATTTCACGTGGATAGATCAATATAGCTTAGGTTTTCCAAATGACTTTATTCACAAAAGAAACTAACTCAATTCAAGTTGAACAAAAGATGAATCCATCAATTAGGTAAGTAAGGATAAATGGAAAGTATCAAGATGAATGAATATAAACATGTAAGGCATAAATCAAGACATATTCTCAATTAAGAAATAAAGTATGAACATGATAATATATAATGGAATGGACTCACTTGATTAAGGATAATAATGTGAGCATGTTGGATCTTCCGGGATGACAAAGATTCAATCTTCTAAACACACAATCAACCTTAGAGTATCAATGGATTTGGCTTTATGAACTTAATCTAGGTTTCTCACACAAGAGAATCACTCACTTATTTTTATGTAGTGTTTATCATACTATATCACTTATTGAAGAATCAAGAGGTGTTCCTATAGAATGGTAGATTTAAATCAATTAAGCTCAAACGCTCATCCTTGTTCAATTTGTGCAACAAGTTGGGTATATATAGGTTTTACAAAGAGGTGATTGTTTCATCAATTTTGAAATCAAAATGCTTTTAATCCATTGTAATTGATTACATGAGCATTTTGGACGAGTAATTTTTTTAATAATGTTCGACTCTAACATTCCAATTTGATCAATTTAGGTAAGAACACATTGGGAGACAAGGTATACCAAAAATGCTAAAATTTAGGGTTCAAAATATAGAAATATTTAAATATACAATTTATCCTTTGATTTTGTCCCATAATTTTCAATTATTGATTCAAGCGATAGGTAATATATTTAATCAATGTTTAAAACAAATTTGAATAAATTATGTAACACCCCGAGAATTCATATATTTGAAAATATGTTTTATATAAGTTTAATATTTTTTAGATTATTTTGTAAATTTATAGTATAAATAATATTTGATAACTTTTGGGGGTTAAATGTTAATTTTAAATTTTAAAAGTCTTGGGACTATTTTATTGTTTAAAATATACTTTTGAGATATAATTAATATTTTTTATTTTATTTTAAGGAAGACATTGTGTAAATAAATAAATAAACGATTGAAATTAATTTTCTTCTTAAAGTAGGAAATTAATTTCAACCATATGTATTTATATATAGGTATATAAAAGTTGACAGGTGTATATATAATATTTATAATAACAATAATAATAAATAAATAAATAAATAAATAAATGAAAAAAAGTTTCTCATTATTATCATCAGAGAGCAAGACATTGGAGCCGTAGAATAGGAATTGAAAATGAAACAATAGACCGTATATATATATATATATATATATATATATATATATATATATATATATATATATATATATAGTTTGAATGTTTTGAGTATTTCAGTTTGAATTTTCCTCGGATTTTAGGTAGAATTTTTAACTCTTTTAATATATATATTTAATCTCCTCATGTATTGTGTAGTTTATATTATTACTGTTATAATTGTTATTTTCATGAAATATTTATGATTACGTATTATGTAAAAATTATGTGAGATACGTGTTTATGTGTTTATTTGTTGTATTAATTGGATACACGTATTAGAGGGGTTGAAATTTTACTGAGTATTAACTTACAACCTCACAATTTTTATCGTAGGGTCGGTGAGAATGAAACTATGCCAGAAATTATATATGAATTTCTATATGTAATAATTATACATATTATTTATTGTTGTAAAGTTGACTCGATAATTTGATAATTATAATTATCGCCATAGTTTGTAAAATTTTAAGATTTTCATGAGATGAGATATTGATTATTTAGTTTTAGTATTAATTCTCCAAAAAGAGAAACCATGTGACGGCCTTGGGAAACCAGGCCGTTATAAAATGTGTTCAATTTGTTATCCATTTGATTTGTAGTTCGAGATTTAAAGCAGGTATGCGACTTTCGGTTGATCGAAGTCCTAGTCAGTAGATCAATGTTCATACTAAGCCATATATATATATATATATATATATATATATATATATATATATATAGGATTATGCCCCAATTGGTCGATTCCAAAACAAATATTTTTTCTTTTGGTCCAATCGGTTGACCGGTTATCTAAACCAGTTGATTGATTACTAAGATATTTCAATCTAATTCTTTTTTTCCACAATAGGTTGACCTAATTTATGAATCGGTTAACTAGATTGTCCTGAATTGAATTGATCTCAGCCTTTTGTCCTATTTGGTTAACCGAAACAAGATGTCAGTCGACCAGACTTTGAATTTTTATTTCGTAGACTTATTTTTATTTAAATCTTATCCATTTCCCATCTTTATTTACTTAGACTTGATTTCAAACATATAAGAGACATAACGATCGCATGATAGATAACGCCATATTGAAATTCAAGTGTTTGTGTTTCTTAGAGGCTTCCATACTACTCAAAATCGAGAGTCTTATTACCTTAATATTGATCCTTGTCTTGTTGATGCTCTTTGATCTTTTTTTCCTCCAACAATGAGTCTTTTTGTTTCTTTATTCCTTGTTTACCTTGGTGGCGCCTTTTGGTGTTTCTTAATGCTGAGTTGTCTTGGTCCTCTTTTTCTTTCCATCATTGAGCTTATCCTTCAGTTTTTTTTTTTTTTTTTTTTTTATATAAAGACTACTCACTCAAGAGCCTTGTCTTGATTAGTATAGTTAAGATATTCACTTATGTATATTCCCATGTAAGTCACATGTATGCATGAAACATAAATCATATAATATCATGTAAACTGATAAGGGTACCTTATGTATGATGTAAGTATAAATAACACAGTTGCATGATCACATAAGATGTAAGCATATAAGTTTGTAAGCATGACATGTATGCATATACAATTGATGAACTTTGTTAACTACTCAATCCATTAAATTGACTTTCCCTGTATGAGATCATCAAAATCTAATATCTCAACAATGATGATTAAAAGGAATGAGATAATAGATATTTTGACAACTTATATCCTAAATGTTTATAGTCAAGTACAATTGTTAAAACAGATCTTTAATAATTAGCTTATGGGGTGTTTTCTCTTTGAGAATGGTAAATTTCATAACCATTAATGTGAGACACTAGAACAACAATAAGGGACTTGCTAGTTTTTAGTAAGACTCTTGAATGGATTATCCTAGATATTCAACATGCTAGTTTTTCTTAATGCCAAAATGGAATATCATAATTATGATGATACTTGTGATCTTCAGACTCTAGGTACTCGGTAATAACATATATGCACTCTTATACTTTGATAATACTATACTTTGTCTTTTAACCACGAAAGTTCAAAGGAATTCATTGGCTATAGTAAAATATATATGTGACTACTAGGGTATGTAAGAAAACATTTATCACTCTCAATAAAGAGGGATGTGTCCTATGTGATTACATTTTATAATTCAAACAATGAATATGGCTAGAATAGTGTGATAATTGGGAAGAGATTACAATTGGTGTCATAAGTAAAGTATATTATTAGGCAAAAATGCATATGATTGAACTAGACTTTTTCGTTTTAATCCAACCCTATTGGTTTTTTGGGGAACATAAAGATAAAAATATCGAATAGTGCCGAAATGACAATTGAGGAGATTCTCTTGGTAAAATTCCTATCAACTGGATACAGCTGTAATATGTGAGTAGACGTCACTCATAATTAGTGGAAATTCCATGAATGAATTTTTGCTTTGAATGGAAAAAATTAGAATTATTTTAATTTTAATTAATTAATTAATTCTATTGTCGAACTTTTAATATGAACCAGAAGGGCCACACACAAATGGAGAATGAAATTTTAATAGTCATTTAAAAGGATTGGGTATACTGGATAGATCATTTTTTTAGTGTTTCGACCATAAATTTCAGTATCTTCTTTTTGAAAAATAAATCCCAAACACTTACAAACACATTTTTTGACTTTTAGTAATATTCGTTCGTCAATTTTCTTCAAGAAAAACCACACTACTTGAAAAAGATGAATATTTAACGGTGTAAGAAAATTTTCACAATTTTCATTTTATTATTCCAATGTTGTAGATTCTAAAATTTTCACTTTTGGGTGTTTGATTCGAATGTGAT
Source organism: Eucommia ulmoides (assembly GCA_016647705.1). Taxonomy (NCBI): domain Eukaryota; kingdom Viridiplantae; phylum Streptophyta; class Magnoliopsida; order Garryales; family Eucommiaceae; genus Eucommia; species Eucommia ulmoides. The sequence continues at coordinate 16,284,182 of CM028335.1, read as the reverse complement.
GGTTGTACAATAGGATTAAAGAATTTATCGACTTGACTTAGACTTCTAAATTTTTGCAAATATAGTTGTCGTTTGTATTTGAAGTCAATCCTTCTAAAAAAAAATCTAGTATTATCTCTCGTTCCCAAATTTCTTTGCAATAGGGCCGACCTTGAAGTTAGGTCACCAAGGCGGATGCCTAAGGCCCCCAATTTGGGATACCCTTCAAATTAACTATTATATTTTTTATTTTCAAAATATTTTTATAATTAACATGTCAAATAAAAAAATCTCAACTTTGGTTAAGTAACAATATCAACTATTTTTTTTTTTTTTTTTTTTTTATATTTTAATTCTATAAAACAAAAATTACAAGTATTTTAAAAATATATTTAAATATTGAGGGATCTTGTTTTCGAATGTCACCTAGAGCCTGTCATATCTCAAGGCTGACCTTACTCTTCAATATGACCTCGTTGTGATACCAATTTAAGGAAGCAAGTAGGGTACTTTTAAAGGAATTGATGAAATATGACTTATTCATTACATTAAATCAAATTGGTTATATATACAATACAATCATTAATCAAGGAAAAAGTCAAATAGTATAATAGGTAACTAATCTCCTATATTATTGTGAAATAATCATGAAAAGTTAAATGATCTATAATGGGTAGGTAACTAGTCTCCTATAGTAATTAGGTAATAATCAAGATCCTGTACTCATATCTTTATCATGCCCTCGCAAGATGGGGCACCGTGAGGTGATTCCAATCTTGTTCATTAATTATTGGAAGCGAGAGCGGGAAAGAGATTTGGTGAGCGCACCAGCTAGTTGATCAGTTGAGGACACATGGGCAACTCGAAGAGAGCCCCCTTGAACTAGTTCCCGAATGAAGTGATAGTCAAAAGTAACATGTTTCATGCGAGAATGAAAAATCAGATTTGAGCATAGATTTGTTGCACCAACGTTGTCACAGTAGATAACCGGTTGTTGAGGTAGAAAAATGTGAAGTTCGGTGAGTAGAAAACAAATCTAGCAAATTTTAGTAATTGTGGTAGCAACAGCTCGGTACTCAGCCTCGGTAGAAGAGCGAGCCACCGTCATTTGTTTCTTTGAACTCTATGAGATTGAATTACGACCAATGTAGATGAGGTGGGCACTTGTGGAGGTGAAGTCATCCTTATTTCCCGCCTAGTCGGCATCCAAAAATGCATTAAGTGACAGTGGTAAGTTACAATAGATAACAACACCATGAGCAATAGTACCACAAAGATACCGTAGTAGACGCTTTACTGCATTCCAATGATTAGTCTTGGGGAAGTGCATGAATTGTGATAACTTGTTGACCGTGTAAGCAATATCCGGGCGTATGAGTGATAAGTATTGGAGACTGCCAATAATAGCTCTGTATTCAGTTGGATCAGATATGGATGATCCGAAGTGAAGAGTAAGGGTTGGAGTAGTGGCAAATGGCGTAGACACGGGCTTGGCATTGGACATGTGAGTGCGAGTAAGGAGATCATGTATATATCACCGTTGAGAAAGAAATATGCCCTGCGGATGTGGAATGACTTTAATTTCAAGGAAATATGAAAGTGGACCAAGATCATTGAGGGAAAATCTGTTGGAGAGAAGATAAATGAACTTTTGTACTACTGCATCGTTGTTTCTTGTGATAATGATGTCATCAATGTAGACCAAGAGATATATCATGATGCCTGAAGCATTGTAGACAAATAGTGATGTGTCGGTATGAGAGTTAGTGAAGTCTGAGGTGATAAGAAACTAATGTAACTCATGGTACCAAACACTAGGGGCTTGTTTGAGACCTTATATTGCTTTGCGCAGTTTACAGACATGATGAGAATAGTCTTTGTTAATGAATCCTTGTGATTGAGCCATAGAGACGTTCTCAGAAAGAGAGCTGTGGAGAAAGGCATTATTGACATCAAGTTGTCGCAATGACCAACTACGAGTGATGACAAGAGAGAGAACAAGTCGTACTGTTGTTGGTTTAATAACAAGTTTGAAGGTATCATGGTAGCCAACACTCGGGCGTTGGTGAAACCTCTTGGCAACTAAACATGCTTTGTACCTATTAATAGAACCATCAGAAAAACATTTAGTTCAAAAAATTCACTTGCAACCAATGACATTTTGGGATGGATGAGATGGAATAAGGTCCCATGTCCCATTCCGAACAAGAGCATCATACTCTTCAGACATGGCCTGACGCTATTTGGGATCTTTGATGGCCTGGGTCACTGTTAAAGGTTTAAGGTATGGGTTGGTGGAAAGTTGTGCGGTGAGATTGAGTTTTGGGATTAGTTTGTAAATATTATTTTTGGATAGAGTAATTATACCTTGATATGGAGGAGGAATAGGTATCAGGTTTGGGGGGTATGGTGATTGGGTTATATGGTGAGTTGGATTCAAAGGGTGGGGTTTGGGGTAGCTGTTGGGTACTGCGGTGTGGTGAAGGTGGAGCTGCGGCGCTGAGTCTTAGGGGTAGTGGGAGAGAGGTGTTTTTGGATGGGAGAATGATTACGGTGGGTATAGTTGTGGTGTCTTGAGTAGAATACACTTAATGGTCAGGTTCGATAGTAACAGATGGTGTGATGGTGGCCGGAGACGATGACTCAGAATAGAACCATACATAGGAAGTGGAAGATGAAGGACGAGGAATATTAGGTTGAATGGTTTTGAAGGGCATAATCGACTTGACAAATTTAACATGACGAGATGTGTAGAGACACGAGATTATGGGATCAAGACAAAGATAGGCACTTTGGGTAGAGGAGTAACCAAGAAAGACACAAGGGGTAGAATGGGGAGATAGCCTGTGAGATGACTATAGACAAAACCAAGGGTAGCATAGACAACCAAAATTTCGAAGTTTGGAGTAGTTGAGAGGTGTGCCAAAGAGTTTTGCATACGGTGATAGAAGTTGGAGTATGGGACTGGGTAGATGATTAATGAGATAAACAATAGTGGAGAATGCATATGACCAGTATGATAAAGGCATGGAAGCATGTGAGATGAATGATAAACCTATTTTAATAATATGACGATGATAATGTTTAGAATACCCATTATGTTCAGGAGTGTGTGGAGGTGAGGTTAAGTGAAATATCCTACTAGAATTAAGGTATGACGAAAGTGCTTGATATTCCCCCTATTGTTAGAATAAAATGTAATGATTTTTCGATTGAAGTAGTTTTCCACTAGTGATTTAAAGTGAACAAAAACGACATAGACATCAGATTTTCTTTTAAGTGGATAAAGCCATATTTATTTTGTAAAATGATCAACAAAAATAACATAATATTTGAAATCATCAATGGAATGCATGGGAGAGGTCCATACATCAGAGAATATTATTTCAAGTGGAGAAGTTGAAAGAAGAGTGGTAATGAAGAAATGTAAGTTGTGAATTTTATTACATTGGCACACATTACAATTAAAATGCAGAGATGATGAACTTGTGACTTGTAATTAAAAAACAGAGACAATGTGCCTAAGAATTAACAATGACGGATGACCTAAGCGATGGTGCCACTCGGACGAAGTGGTCTTAACACTAGAGAAAGCTACCAAGAGAGAAGACTTGATAGAACGGACTGGCTATTCATACACACTATCCTTAGTTTGACCTTGTAAAAGTGCTACCCCCGTGCGAAGATCCTTCACAAGAAAAAAAAGAAGGTAAGAATTCGATGGATGTATTGTTAGTTTTACAAAATTGAGAAATAAAAATAAGACTTTTATGCATGGTAGGAACACAAAGCACATTATGAAGTGAGAAGGTATGTAAGGGAGTGAGTAGAGATGTAGAACCAGTATGCGAAATAGGGAGACCTATGCCATCGCCAATCACAACGTCGTCAACCCCTGAATAAGGGGAATGAATTGAGAGATTACTCAGGTCGGTGGTAACATGGTGTGATTCACCACTATTAATGAGCCAATTGGAGCCTTTAGATTGGTCAGTTATTGAAACATTAGCACATGGTTTCCATGGAGCCGGAGGCCGAGGTTGCCATTGACGAGATGCTTGTGGCTGTGGATTGGACTGCAAATTCGTTGGTGTCAAGTGAAATAGAGGACACCGTTGAACCATGTGTCCTTGAGCACGACACCCTTGACACTTTGCAAGATATGTTTGAGGTGGGGGACGATCAGTCCGCATATTGGAGTTGGGGTGTATGTATGCCCATGATCGTTAATTCCTCAATCTATTCGGTTGAGAGTTGGCCTGAGTTGAAGTAGGATTTATTTAGGTCGAAAGATGAGTTGTATTGGAGAGAAAAGATCGAAGAGGCAATTCTTTGTTAATGAGCTTCTCATGGAGTTCATCAAACGATATTGTAGTATCTCGTGCATTGATAACATCAACAATGGGTTTGTGGTCATCATCAAGTCCATCAATAATTTTTTCAATGATGTCTTCGTCGTCCATAGGCTTGCCAAGTAGAGTAAGTTCTTCAGTTCGAGTCTTGATGAGTTACATGTATTCTAAGATTGTTTGTGACCCTGTGGTTGCATGCTTAATTTGTTCCTTGATCTACTTGATGTGACGACGAGATGGCTATGTATAGGTATTAACGAGAATCGTCTAAGCCTCACGGATGTTATGCATTGAGTGATGAGAGGAATAATATTTTGGGAGATAGAATCCACTAATGCTCCAAAAATTAATTTATCTTGACGAAGCCATGTTAGATATTTCGGATTGGGAGTGGTTCCTTCATTGATGGTGATTATGGAAGATGCCCCGAGAGGGATTCGTCAATAAATTGTTGTAGATCGTAGACAATACGAATGGCTTCAATTTGCAATTTCCAAGAGAGATAATTGATAGATGTAGGTTTCATGAAGTTGTATATATTGATAACAGTAAGGGGTTTGGTGGGTTCTTGAGTGTTGGGTGTGAGAACTTGAGTGTTTTCATTGGCTATGGCTAGTTTACGAAGGTGGTTGGTCGTGAGGGTTATGGTTCGTGAAGCTAGGATTAGGGTTCGGATTCACGAAGCTAGGGTTAGGGCTCTAGTTAAGGTTCAGGTATGCAGAGAGTGGTTCGCAAAACTAGGGTTTGTGGCGAGCTTGTTGGAGGTTGTGAAGCTACTGGAGGTTGAGGGTGGTCTAGGCAGAGGGAGGTTTACGACGAGGCTGCCGAAGGTTGCGGCGACTGGTGATGGCGAGGCTAGTGGAGGTTGCGGCGGTTGGTGAAGGTTGCGATGGCAGGTGCACAAGGCTTAATTATGGTTGGGTTCAGTTCTAATGTTTAGAGGGGTGTCACTATGGTGCAGCTGTAGCCGTGAGGAAAAAAGAGATAGGGGTACGGCTGTGCAAAATATTCGACAGGCCCGATTTGCCCAAAAAATTTGACTGACCTGGCCCGATTTGTTCGGGTATATTGAGCTTTAATGATTAGATTGGGTAAAACCTGATCCGACCACATCCTTTACGGATCGGGCCTCGATTTTGGATTTTCACTCGCGAAACACCCGACTTGACCGATATATGTGTATACCATTGATCACTTTACAAATCACGTGCTTCATTTTCATTATTTCGTTTCACCTTTCAATCTTTGTCCTCCATCTTGAAAACCTAAGCGCCGTCTTCAATCTTCCTCATTTATTGCCTCTCTAAGCTCTTATTAATCTAGCCTCTAAAATCATTCGACGATGCTTCGATTTGCACATCAGCCTCCAAAATTCTTTGTCGTCGCTTCGTAAATCGTAAATCTCCATCGATTCCTCCCGTTTCTTTGTTTCTTCCACAATGGCTATAAAGGCCTTTTAAGGTTGATCTAATCTTCGATTCCGTTGGTTCATCTCGTCTTCGATTCCTTTCTTGTTTGATTTAAAGCGAAAATCTAAAACAAAACATTCAGTCTTCTGTGATGGTGAGACTCATGAGAAACGATTACAAAATCAACTGCTAAAATTAGGCCCGAAAATGTTAGTTTTTTTATTTGTACAATTTGTTTGTTGTTCAATTTGTTTATTCTTCGATTTTGATTTTGTATAGATTAGGGTTTCAATTAGGGTTTTTGTTTTTGTTTTAATTTCTATATCTATTCACTGTTTCAATTAGGGTTTCAATTTCAATTTTTGTTTTATTTCTGATTCTGTATCTATTTACTATTTTGTTTTAATTAGGGTTTTTGTTTCAATTAGTGTTCTGTTTGGATTAGAGTTTCAATTAGTGTTATGTTTGGATTAGGGTTTTTGTTTCAATGAGTATTTTTGTTTAGTGTTCTAATCCACGTTCCTAGGTTAAGCGTTTTGTTTCAATTAATGTTGTGTTTCGACTTTGATTCCCTATGGATTAGGGTTTTGATAAGGGTTTCAATTAGTGCTTGATTTGGATTACGTTTTTGTTTCAATTAGTGTTTTTGTTTAGTGTTTTGCTTTAAAACATGAATACATGATCTGTTTGAACATGTTTGAACCTGCATTTGTTTCTGATCTGTTTTAAAACATGAATACATGAATATATAGTTTTAAAACATGAATACATGATCTGTTTAAACATCAATTAATACAATGATCTATTTTTGTTTATGTCTCTGTTTGTGCTTTAAAACTTGAATACATGGTTTGGTTTCTATTTTGTTTCGATTTTAATACATGGTTTTTGTTTCTATTTCAAATTTTCAATTTCTGTTTATACTTTAAAACTTGAATACATGATTTGTTTGAACACATGATTTGCTTTAATACATGATCTACTTTAATACTTGAATACACGATCTGCTTTAAAACTTGAATACATGATCCGTTTGATCCAGTATTTGTTTTTGATTCTGATATGTTTTTGTTTATGTTTCAATTTATGTTAAAGGAGATAGATAAACTTTCTAGAAATTTAGTTTTGTTTCTGCTTCAAACTTTCAATTTCTGTTTTTTCCTCTCATTTTTCAGGGAGTATTTTATTGCTAATTCGTTCCTTCCAGTTATCCGAGCGGGTAGACCGTTTGTGCTATTATGGAGCATGCTAATGTTGAGGGTTCTTCTACACCCCTCGAAGGTAACTCTCCAACTACTACCCCTGATCCCCCTACTATTGAAAAACCACCATTGGCTAAAAATGTGAAGAAATGTGGTAATGCTACTAGTAAGAAAGTTTCTGAGGATTGGAGACATTTTACAAAATTTCTTGATGATGATGGAAATCAAATGGTGTCTTGCAATTATTGTGGGAAAGTGTATCATGCAGATGCAAAAACTTACATAACTAGTAATTTAAAGGCTCACCTCCACGTTTGTAACGATCATTCGCATAGGGAGTTGCCTAAGGGACAAACTCAATTAATTAGTCAACTTAAAGAGGATGGACAAGATAGTCTTGTATTAACTAACTTTTCCGTGGATAGTGCAAGAAAATCTCTTGCAGGAATAGTTATTTTAGATGAATTGCCATTTAGATTTGTTGAAAATTATGGTTTTAGAAAATTTTGTTATGAGTTGTGACCAAAATTTAAAAATATTCCATGTCGTACTATGGTTGCTAGAGAATGTTGTGAAGATATATCACGAAGAGAGAGACAATTTGAAGAAAGTTTTGCAAGGTCTTGGAATATGCTTAACCACAGACACTTGGACTTCAATACAGAATTTAAATTATATGTATCTTACATGTCATTTTATTGATGATTATTGGGTTTTGCATAAACGAAAATTAAGTTTTTGTCTTGTTGAAGATCATAAGAGGAAAACGATTGGGAAAAAAATTGAATCATGTTTGCGTAAATGGAATATTAATACTTATTTCACCTTAACGATTGATAATGCTAGTTCTAATAGTATTACTATTAGATTCTTTTAAAGAGTAACTAAAGACTAGAAGGGTACAGTGTTAGGTCATGAATTCCTACACATGTGTCGTTGTGCTCATATTTTGAATTTGATTGTATGTGATGGATTGAAAGAATTGCACGAGTTAATAGTTAAGGTTCAGAAAAAGGTTAGATATGTTAAGGGTTCTCCGAATAGATTTCAGGCTTTTAAAAAATGTGTTGAATTGCTTGAAATTGAATTGAAAAGTCTCTTGTGCCTTGATGTTCCAATTCATTGGAATTCCACATATAAGATGCTAGAGAGTGACGAAAAGTTCGAAAAAGCTTTTGGCAGATTAAAGATTGAGGATGGAAAATATCGTGATCACTTTTTTGATAACGATATTGGTGAAAGTGGTGGAAGTCCACCAAGTAGTCTAGACTGAAAAAATGTTTGTTGTTTTGTGAAGTTTTTGAGGCTATTTTATTTGGTTTCAAATCGATTTTCATGTACTTTGTTTGTTACTTCAAATACATTTTTTTAATGAGATAGTTATAATTCATGAAAAAATAAATGAGTTAATTCAAAGTGAAGATCATTTGCTATCGAAAATGACTTTTAATATGAAAGCGAAGTTTGATAAATATTGGGGGTTAGAGATAAGATAAATTTTCTTCTATATGTTGCTGTTGTTTTGGATCTGAGGAAAAAATTGTTTTATCTTCAGTTTTGTTTCTGCGATATGTATGATGAAGTATATGTAAATGAGTTAATTGAGAAAGTAAAAGATGCTTTGAATTGATTGTTTGATTGTTATGCTTCTTTTGAATGGCCAACTGTTGAGAATGTTTCCAGTGGTAGTATTAGTGGCGTTAGTGGAAATTCAAAGAAGTCGGTTAATGTGGATGTGGATAATCCCCATAGATTAATCGCTTCTCGTTTTCAAAATTTTTTAGTGGGGAGACAATCCTTGGGGGGGTAAAAATGAGGTAGTTAAATATTTGGTTGAAAATCTGGAAGGTGCAAGTGATGAGAATTTTGATATCTTAAGTTGGTGGAAGAGTAGCAATAGTAGGTTCCGAGTATTGTCTCGATTGGCGAGGGATGTGTTGGCTGTATCGATTTTTACGGTTGCTTTGGAATCTGCATTTAGTACAGGGGGCGTATGCTTGATCTGTTTCGTAGCTCTTTATCTCCATTGATGGTAGAAGCCCTTATTTGTTGTCAAAATTGGTTTCAAGCTTCTGTACTGATTTCACTTCGAAAAGGGATGGATATATTAAGAGATGCAACGAGATTTATGTAATTTAAATTATATTGTTTTTTCATAGTTATTTTAATTAAATATTTCATAAGACCATAAGAGAAATATTAAATTAATTTGTTCTTTGATTTTTGTAGGAGAGTTGGATTTGGAGATATTAAATCGTTCGTAAGGCTCATCTTCAACTCAGGTTATTTATTTAATTGTCTATTTTTTTTTGTTTTATCATATGTTTATATTATTTTAATTATAATTTATTTATTTTTAGGTAATTTCCTGAAGTTTCATCTACAATGTGAGGTCGAGAAAATTGGAAGACGCATCATCTCATGGGTTATATTGTGTTGATTCTATTGAATTTGTAATTTTTGATTTTATAGTTTTTATTTCATTTAAGACATTATTATTTGAGATACGTTGTATTGGTGATTTAGTAGTTACCGTAGTATTGGTTTTTATTTATTTTTTCTTTAAGTTGTGCTTTTTTTTAATGGTTTGTTGAGATGATGTTGAATTTTGATTAATTTTTTGATTAGGTTTTCCTTTGTTGAAAGTTGAAATAGGAAAATGGGCCAGTCTAATTTTTTTCTGCCCAACTCGATCCTAACCCCACCCAACCTGAGCAATTATCTGACCCACATACCTGCCCGACACCCGAATCACCCGAAAAAAATTGAATTAAACTTTTGCTTCGGTCGGTTGTGGGTCTCGTAGTCTTCACCCGACATTATTCGGGTCAGGTAGTAGGTCAACCTATTTTTTAACCTACCCGACCCGTGTACACCCCTAGATAGGGGACAGTTTCATCTAACTTGGTTCGAGTATGACTTTGATTCTGGACAAAAAAATGTACAACCAAAAGCACGAAGTAAGATAGAAAAAATGGTGCTAGTGGGTTGTAGTATATGAAGGATTTTTTCCTGTAAGGACGCGACTTGGGGTGCGATTAATGAGATAGGCGACAGTAAGAAGCACCATGTACCAAAATGATTTGTGAACATTCATTCCTCACAAAAGACGATGAACTACAGACATGATGTGACGATTCTTATATACTGCCACACCATTCTGTTCAGGGGTATAGGGATAGGTAGGTTACTGAAGGATGCCTTATTTATTAAGCTCAGTTTGAACTTTATTCGATAAGTATTCTCATCCATTGCACACAACTGTTTTATATTAGATTTTATTATTTGAAGAAAATGGATAAAGTGAGTGTAGACCTCTGATTTGTACTTCATCAAATAAACCCAAGTACACCGACTATAATCATCTATGAAGGTGACATAGTAACGATGTTTAGAAATGAATGTAACAGGGGAGAGTCCCCAAATATCAGAGTGGATAAGATTAAAGAATTGGGATGCACTATGCATTTAAGAAATGTAAGAGGTACGTGTGTGTTTAGATAGTTCGCAAACCACACATAGAAATTTGAAATCCTTGTAAGCTTTATTAATGGAGGGAAACAACCAACATAAATATTGAAAATTCGCAGGTCCTAGATGGGCATGCCACAAGTTTAAATTTTTGAATGAACAAATGGATGAATAAAAAACAGGTAACATTGATGCTTCTTTACTAGAATATGGAATGTCTTAAGGTGGAGGACTTTCAAAGTAGTAGAGACCATCGCGTTCGTATACCTACCAATAAACTTCCTCGTAGTCAGGTCTTGGAAGAAGTAACGATTAGGTAAGAAAACTACGACACAGTTAAGATTTTTAGCAACATGACTAACCGATAGAAGATTATAGAAAAATTTAGGAACATAGTAAACATAGTGAAAGGTGATATCGGGCGACAAACAGACATTTCCCTAACAATAAATAGGGATAGAGGTACCATCTGCAATAACAGATTGATTGATAGGTGAAACATGAGAGCTAAAGGTAGAAAACTTACTAGTCATATGATTGTTTGCCCCGGAGTCTAGAATCTAGTTAGGACAACCAGACATACCATGAAACGCAGTAGGAGTACTTGAGGCAAGAGTAGCCTTGGGGACAAAAGACTATGCCAAATTTGTTAACTAAGCCTGAAGTTGGGCAATTTGGGACTAGACGTGGGAAAGATCCAAGGGAGTTGGTGATAGATCTATTAGATCAGGAATCGGCAACAACACTAGTACAAGGTGCTAATTTTTCTTTTCTTTCTTCTAGGTTTCAAGGTTTCAACTTAGGATGGAGATTATGATAACGATAAATGTGGTGACCAGGATTTCAGTAGTACTAACAATATGGTTGCGTTCCTAATGGACAAAGGCCGGAGGAGGTTGCAAAAACCATCTGCTCAAGGACAAAAGAAATGAATTTATGTAGGAGAAAGAGTCGGCATTTTGAATCATTGTTGGCAATAGAGAATGCTCCATATAGATCGGGCATCAGTGATGTGTTTAAAATATGAGTACGAAGATTCTCGTACTCTAAATTTAAGCCCATCAAGAAATGGTATGTGTGACGACAATCTTGGCACTTGGACTCGATCTCAGTAGTATTCTCATGGAATTAGCATAGAGGTTCATACCGCGCAAGTTTCTCCCAATACGTTTGAAGGTACTTGAAGTAATTTGCAACTGACAGTCCCAAGGATGCTTGGGAGGCATGGGAGATATCACAGTAGAGCTCAAAGATTCGTGATTCATTTAGAGAGTAAGCAGACATATTCCTAAGAGTGAACCATAAACCTTTGACAGTTTTGTGGAACATTAACATATAATAAATCCGCTCATCCATAGAATTGAAGATCCACTTGAGAATGATACAGTTATCACCCTCTCATTGAGAAAATTTGGGATTGTTGATATTTGGCCTCGGTTCAGTTCCATCGAGCTATTTGGTCTTATATTTTGCACCAAAGTAGACCATTAAGTAATACGGTTGTAACACGTCAGACTATGGCATCATTCTCATGAGTATAATTTGAGCGAGTAGGTAGTTGTGGAGCAGGAATGGTCTGAGATGGAAAATTACTTTTTTTTTTGGATGCCATGGAGACAGATAAGATGAGATTGTAGCAGTGAAACTATCGGACAAATGCTACGGAAGACTAAACCGGGCTCCGAAAATAGAAGGTACAATGTGAGGAGGGTAACTAAAAATGCAATTACCCAAACATACAATAAGGAGAAGAAGTTACCGTGTATTTAAGACATCTGGAACACCAACAAATGGAGAACAATGACAACGAGCAACAGAGATTGGCGGATGAGAAGTGATCCGCAACTTGCGATAGTGAATAAGAGCTAGATGATTATCCACGAAGGTGTTAGATGGATAGTCGTGGGTACCGGTGGCTGTTAGAGTGCAACGATAGGTGATTGATGACGGGTTCACGCGAGATGGTGCGTGAAACTAGTGCTAGTTCGCAACAGACTGGTTCATGAAGATGGTTGGTTGGATTAAGGTTTCGCGAGATGCTAGTTCACAAAGTTTTTTGGTCGTGATGGTACTGGTTTGCTAAGCTAGGGTTCGCAGCTTTGCAAATGGTGATTCGCGGTTGTGCATAGGAGGCTACGTCAGGGTTCATGAGGTTCTGCTAGAGGTTGCAGCGGCTGTTGCTGATGGTGAAGAATTTGCCAAGGGATTTGCAAGTAAGAGGTGGGTCGTGAGGTTTGAAGTGTTAGGGTTTTGTGACATTGGTTCGCAATTTAACGACGATGGTGGTAGGTTAGAGTTTCACGAACTTGGTTCGCGATCTAGTGTCACCGATGACTAGGGTTTTGCAATCAAACAACGACGATGTGTTTGCGATATAACAACGGTGTCGAGGGTTTTGGGATCTGACAGCAGCAAGTAGGGTTTTGCGATTTAACAGCGGTATCTAGGGTTTTGCAATCTGATAGTGGCGACCAGGGTTTTCCGGCGGTGTTTTGTGATCTAATAGCAGCAGCAAGTGGAAGGGCTTTGTGGGCTGGTTTTGTGACTATTAGGGTTTGGGTGGAAAAAAATTGGCTCTTGATACTAAAAAGAATATATGAGTAGAGGAGAAAATATATCGTATTACATTTGTATATATAGAATGAGTTCTATTCCCCTAATTATACAGCCACATGAGTAGGCTAAATTAGGAAGGATATCACCGAAATAAATGGGCTATTAAAGCCCTAGAATAATGATGCCAAAAATAAAAATAAATACCCAAATATTATATTTCAACAATTTGGTATCGGAATTTGTTTGATACTACAATTTTAGTTGAACATAATTCGAATTTTAAAGAGGTATGTATTAGCGACTTAATTTTTGTGTTTATAGTTTTTTAGTAAATTAATGTTAATATAATTTTGATTTTAATTTACATTTTTTTCACATAATTTTTATATATGTTGTAAGAGTTAGAATATATTAATGATGGTAAGAATTAATATTGACCATCCATTTAAATATGAATGAAGGATGGGTTAGGATTGAAACGATGGGCAATAGTTAAATCTTCTTCAATGTTTTCTAATTTTAGATCTTATTATTTGATTAGATGTTTCAAAACAAAATTTTATAATCATCAGGATAATTTTTGGTTTTGTGTTATTAGTGAGGATATATATATATATATATATATATATATATATATATATATATATATTCTGTTTTGTCATCCTAAGAAATTAGTTTTTAAATAATGCTAATTATAAAATTATTAGTTAGAATATAGACCATGCATACTTCATAGTTTTGTCCTTGAATTTCCTTTTATATCATAAAATTTCAATCCTATTATATATTAGCTATCACATGAGTCCCTTTCAGGTTGATTATTTTTTGCAACTTATTATTAGGGGCAAGTTAGAGTGGCTCTTTCATAAGAGACTGGCCGTCTTTGGAATGATCAAAAATACCAATTTCAAAGTCAAGAGTCAGTGATGGTAGGCAACAATGCTCCCAACGACTGCCAAACCATGATCTCAATTATTTTATTTATTTATTTTCATTAAAAATAATTAAAATTGTAGGTAAGGTAACTCAACTTTTTTTTTTTTTGGTTAGGTTTCATTTGGATTAAGAAATATAGAAATAAATGGAAAGTTTAATTAAAAATAAGAAAAAAATTGATTTTTTTTTTTTTTTTTTGTCATAATCCTAAATTTTGCAATTAATAATTCATCCAATCCAATCATTTCAATAATTTTTTTAGAAATTTAATAATTTTATCAAAAGTCCAAAATTACGGTACCCTATAAAATTTATTGTAATTTTTTATATAAAAAAATTATAATGACTATAATAACTTTAAATTTTTGTAAAATATATTGTAGCCGCGTAAATTGTTTATTAAAATCTCCCAAAACTTTTCTCTCCAATTGGGAAATTTTGGAGAGAGAGAGAGATAGGAGGATTGCAATGAGTAAAACGTTCTTATCTTTTTTGTTGAAAAAGGGCAGCAAATAGAATATTTTAATAATTTTACAATTATAATTATACTTTTTCTTATTTTCTCTTAATCAATCATTGAAAAAATGCATTTGAGTAATCGAGAAAGAATTTGTGAATATTTTTAGCATTTTTTAACAAAATATTGCGAATTAGTATTATGTATATATGTATGTAAAACCTAAAAGCGGAAGACAAATTGGGGATGAAGGAGAACTTAAAATTCGTTCATCTTACAATTTCCTTATTTCTTGTCTTTAGCATCAATCTTGGTTGTTGATTGATGCCTGCAACACTACCGCCATCATCATCAATAATTATCCATTTTTCTCACAATCTTTACTTCAGTTCATTTATTCCTCTATCATCATCATCATTAGCCTTTCGTCATCAATTATCTGTTTCAACATCATGCTCATTCCTAAAATCTCCATTGCTCCTGTTGATCTCCTCCGCTACCGTAATCACTAATTCATTTCTTCCGCATCAACATTCATTAATGGATTTTTTATGTTTGCTCAATTTATCGTTGTCGCTGATCCGGTTGATTCCTCAATTACAAACAAACATATTGAACTTACATTCTAATTTTATACTTGACCACTCTAAAACCCGGCCTCACGGCCTAAAACTAGTACATTTCCTAAAACTAGTACATAAGAAAAACAATAGAGGAGGAGAGAGATCATTATCAGTCAACGATTGATGCAAAGCTTCAAATAGAAACAATAATAAAAAAAATTACAATATATTACAAATGGGACTAGAAATGGGTTGTAATTTAATTAAAAACTAGTTTTAAACCCCACAATGTGCTAATTTTTAAAAGTTAAAACTAAAATTTATATTAATAATATTTAAAATTTGACTATTAACATTCAAAGTGTTGTTTATTTTAATTTCATGTTTAATAATATATATATATATATATATATATATTTTTAAAAGTAAATAATACATTTAGGAGGAAAAAAATAACTTTAGATGAATCTCATTTGTTTTCACATCTAAAAGTAAAACAATAAAGAGCCAAAAAGAAAAATTTAAGTATTAAATTCCAAGAGAATATATATAATTTTAACTTTTTAATGTGTGTTTGAATACCAATTTTATTTATTCATTAATTTTTAGATTTTTTAATTTTGTTTTCAAGCAGTATAATAACTCCCAATTTGTGTTGGTTTGACCAATTTTATATATCATATTTATTAAAATAAAAAGACGATTTGACTTGAAAGAAAATTAATGAACTACTTAAATAATTATTACAATAAATATAATTAATATAAGTGAGAGATTAATCTTGACCATTGATTTTGGTAGAAATAAGAAGATTGGAGAAAAGGGCAAATCTCAATTGTAATTGTTTTGAAACTTTTTTCTTCCTCTTTTAATATTATAATAAGATATTATCAATAAAAATTAAAAAATCTCTATTTAATGAAAGGGAGAATCATTATAATAATAATTAAAAAAAAAAAAAAAAAAAAAAGAGAAGAAAGCTGATACACGAAATTGGAGCTTGTTGCTTGAAGTTAAGTATCTATTTGTCGAAACGCTTATTACCGGGAATTTTGGCCGTGGCGTAACACTCCAAAATAGAATATATTGGATTCGTTGGGAAAAAAAACATGTTTTAAATTAAAATAAAAATAAATATAGTAGGTTGCGTTTGTGCTACTTCCTATTTAGGGGCAAATTGAACCATTTTTCTTCATAAGAAGAAAGAATAAATTTTACAGTCAAACATTTTTCTTGTTTGTATTTTTTTAAATTAATTTTAAAATAATATTTATTACCAAAAATGTTTCTTATTTCCGAAGTCCTGCAAAAAGAAAACAAAATTATCATCTCATCCTAGTTTATCGGGTAGAGACAAGAAAAAAAGAAACACTAACCAAGCACCACCTACTTGTTTCAAATTAGAATAACAATAGGAAATGACCAAAAAAAAAAAAAAAATAGAAATTTAAAAATGAACCCATATAAAAAGAATTAAAGATTTACATGTGTTTACCCAATTCCAGTACCAAATTTCGAATTTTGTGCTACCAAACACAACCTAAGAGATAGTCTCATTTGCTAACTTTGTTCGGTATCTGCCCCATTTTTCTTCTTTAAAACTTGGATTTTTTCTTTCTTTACACTATATTTAACTCTCTCCTCAAATAATTTTTCTTTTTAAAAAAAAAATTATTCTTTAAATCATTTTGAAAACATTCTTAAAAAAAAAAAATATTTACAAATAAATAAATAAATGGACATTTATACACCTTATATAAATACATAATCCTAAACTCTAGTATCTAAATTATTTTTATTTCCTTCGTCGTTGCTCTCTCCCTTCCTTCTCTCTCACAATCGCCACAAGACCACCTATCCAGCCACTACCGTCGCTTCGTCGCCTGCTACCGTTTGTCTTCTTCGCTGCTTTCTTCGTCTTCTTCGCCATCATCGACTTCCTCTTCGATGATGACGACGACGACAACAACGCCAGTTGTTCTCTCTCTCTCTCTCTCTCTCCTCAAACTTGGTCGATCGATAGGCGACGATGATAGTGGCTGCAACGAATCTGGACGAAAGCGGTGGTGGCGGTGTTGGACATGGCTGGAAGCAAAAATGGTCAGCGACAAACTAGATTTAGACAAGAGCATCACCACGAAGGTCGTCGCCTCTACCGTTGGTTTGCTGCTGGTGCTCATTCTCCATCCATGCTCCTGAACTGGTGCTCTCTCTCTCTCTCTCTCTCTCTCTATGTCTAGATCTAGCACGCCAGTGTTGTCGACGAAATATAGCAGCTAGTGGTGGACGGCGGTGGCGAAATGGCATAGGTAGAGCCAAATCAGCACGGTGACTGGTTCGTCGACGACGGTGAATGGTAGTGGAGATTTCATGTCGATCTAAAAATCGTTTGCCCGTTCATATTGGTTGTTGGTTCGTATTTGTCTTTGCCGAATCAAGCCGAATCAAATTCGTTTCGCCAACTCAGATCTGGAAGTTTTCGATCTGAGATAATTGTCACCATGGTGAATGTTCGCAACGAACCTCTCGTTTGATCGGTTTGTGTTTGTGAATGTTTGATTCATGATTTTTTTCCCCTTAAATATGCATGTGGTTAGGTTTTGTTTTTTGTTGGATGTTCATTGTTTGTTTTTGGTATTGCGGTTGTTCAATATTGAATGTTTATTGTTTATGAATATTCATGTGGTCAGTTTTTTTTTTTTTTGTTTGATCGGTTTGTATTTGTGAATGTTCATTATTTTATTTATTTATTGATTTGTTTTGTGTGTGAATGTTCATATCATTGTATTTTGGTGAATGTTCATATCATTGTATTTTGGTAAATGTTCATATCATTGTATTTTAATGAAAGTATAAACATTTACAGCAACATAATTAGTATAAATAGGCATTAAATATTCAAAACATATCAAAAATAAAAATGTGAATGTGAATGTTTTTAGTATATTTTATAGAATGGTTTTTGTGCAGTGTCATGATTTGCAAATAAAGTAAATATAGGAGACAATTTCTAGGGGTATATTCTATTGACCTCCCTTGACGTTTTGCATTATACCAGATATTTCTCTTGTTATTTGGTAAATACTAGAGACCTCTACTGTCTTTTTACTCAAACACAACTTACCTCTCTTATTGATTAAAAAATAATAATTTTTTTATTATAATATAAATTTTACCCTTAACTATTTAAAAAATAATTAAATAATAAAAAATTAAAATACATAAATCACCATTTAATTTATATATATTCATCGCCACCTCCTAGGTGGCACCCACCGCCACCACCACCTCCTACCGCCGCCCACCACCTCCCACCGCCACCCCCCACCCAACACCACCCCCACCGTCGTCGCCCACCACCCGCCGCCACCTCCTACCACCGCCACCACCTACCACCCTCTGCCACCTCCCACCGCCGCCACCCACCACCTCCCACCCCCATTACCCACCCCCATTTTTTTTAACCATTTCATTAAAAATAAATAAATAAATAAATAAAAATTAACCCTTAAATTAACCATTTTCTCTCTCTTTAGTGGTAGTGGAGGTTGGTGGTGGTGGCGGTGGGTAGTTGTGGTGAAGATGGGTGGTGGCAGGGGAATTGGGCGGTGGGTGGTAGGAGGTGGCAGTAGGAGATGGCAATGGGAGGTGGTGTTGGGTGGCGGCGATGGGGGGGTGGCGGAGGGTGGTGGGTGGTGGCTGGGGTAGAAGGTGGTGGTGGCGATGGGTGGTGGGAGTTGGGCGGTGGCGGTGGGAGTTGGGCGGTGGTGAGAGGTAAATATAATTATTTAAAAAGTTAAGGGTAAAAAATATAATTTTAAAAATATAGGGATACTAATGATTTTTTTTTTAAAATAACCTAAGGGCAATTTTGTCCAAAGGGAGGTAAGTGGTGTTTGATAAAAAAGACACCGGAGATTTTTGGTATTTACAAAATGATAGGAGAGATATTTTACAAATGATAGGGGAGGTCAATGACATATACCTTAATTTTCAGAGACTAAATTCTAAAAAAACTTTGGGGACCAAAAATTTATTTTTGATAGTTAGTGGATCATTTTCTAATTAGTACATCTTAAGGACCAAATAATAATTTTCTCAAAAACTTCTCCTGCAATGTTTTTCTTTTCTTGCATTAAACATTTTATGTTACATTTACCATAATATATTTATTTGAATGAAAATTTTATATATCTATAACTAAAAACAGAAGCTTAAGGTTTAGTCGGCTTAGAAGGCTTTAAAGGAACACTTTTTTTTTTTTGAATCAGAAAACGATGCATGAAAAAATTGAAAATAAATGCATGTGTTTATTGACAACGATTGCAATTTTATCTTGAAATTCATGCAATTACTAGCAAAGTACCAAATACTACTTAAGTGTTTTATGCGTAAATGTTGAAAAAATACTAACATAAATTTAAATTTTTTTCTAAACCTGCGCATTGTGTTGGTTTAAAACTAGTTTGACTTTAAATGCGATTATTTGATTTAATTACTTTTAAATGTATGCATTTATATTAATAATTAATGTCATTCTTCTCGATTTATACGACATGATTCACATGAATATTTAAGATATTGTGTTTTTAAGCAAGAATGGGAGTTTGACCAAAATTCAATATTTTTTTTTTTAGGGTTTCCAATAATTTTTCCCCCTAAGAACCAACCAAATCTAACCCATGTCAAAAGTATTGAAAAATGGTCATCACAAATTTGTCCCTAATTTATAAGTCGAATCCTAGTAACAAGTTTCATAGAAATTTTCGTAAATCCATTGAATTTAAATATATTAGTAAAAGTGACACTGATTTTTTTTTTTTTTTTTAAATATATAATTTTTTAAAATTTCTTAAATAACATTATATGTTCCTCTAATTTTTTTTTTTTTTTTTATAACTATCCATTGAAAATTTTGAAGTGTTCAAAAAATAACTTTGAAGGATATATCAATGGTAAAAAAATAATAAATACAAAAAAAATCAAAATACAAAAGATAATCTCACTTATATTTCACTTAATATTGTCTTCTTCTTCTTCTTTATTTATTTATTTATTTTTGTAATATTGCACTTTACAACAAAAAAGTTTCTTGATGGCAAGTCCTTCAAAAACTGTTTAACCCTAAGTTTCATTGACTTAGTAATGTAACAAAAGTATACTAATTTTTAAAACAATCCCTTAATTTTAAAACAACAAATACCTTTAGTAACAGTTCCATACTAATTTCTGAATATTAAAACATTTAATTGAATATTAATTTTTAGTTACATTCCACCAATTTTTTTTATAAATATTATCATTAACAATCTAACAATATTTCATTGAAACTCAATTAACCAAATATCTGTTGAATATTTTCAAATTGAGAAGAATCATAGGAATACTGTTGAACTATACTTGAAAATTAAATAAAAAACGATTTTTGCATAATAGTTTACTAAAATACCACTAAAATATGAATCTATCTATCAAGCAGCGAGCAAGACATATTCCTCTAGAACTGTTATATAAAAATAATTTTTGGGTATTTTATGACCCAATATATTTGTGGGACTCAATCTCAAATTGGGACATACAAATATATCAATATATTCTCTTTGGTGAGAAAATGAATATTGTATATTTATTTGTGAAAAAATTATTTAGAGATAAAGTTAAATTGTTCCTTAAATTACGCACTTGAAATTCTTGATTCAGGTTCATAACTATAGAGAGTTACAAATGTGGAGGCTATTCATGTGTGTAACTGCAGAGAATGACATAAATTAACTCTTGGATCTCAATTCAGGAGTTATGATAGCCTCTTCGTTGCCTTGAATTTTTGCTTCTGCTCTCAATAAAAGAGCAGACATTACTCAACATATAGACATTAACATAAGCTTGCATTCTCCTTTTTCTTTGAAGTGTTTTGAGTGATTTTATTGTTTTTGAGAGTTATTGAGAGAGTTCAACACATTTTTATTTGTTGAGCTTTTGATTTCCAATGCTGATACCAATAGTGGCTGATCATTGTATCTTGGGAGGCAAAAACTCACTTAGACCCTAAGCATTGTTAACGGGAGCAAAATATGCTTTAAAAAAAAAAAAAATCATCAAACGATTGTCTCGATCTTCTTTTTCTGGTATTTTGTTTTAATTTTTGTTCGGTAATACAAAAAGTATTTTATTCTTGTTTTCTATTCAATATTTTATCGATACACTGTAATAAGAAATTTGATTCTATTATTAATGTTGTAATCTATTAATCTGAAATGTTTCTTTAAGAAATATTTGGTTTATTTTTATTTCTCAAGTTTCTTCCCCATAATTAATTAAATAAATAATTAGTTAAATAATTAATTAATTTCTGAACCAACTTTTCCAACAATCTTAATGGACTGAGTAATACACTATACAATATGTATAGATCAGTCATCATGGCTAAAGAAGATGCTGGGACCAAGAAATTTGTAATATGAAGATTTCTAGACTACAAAATAGTGGAATCAAGAACAGTTATCAGTCAGACTGCAGAGCCCTAGTTCTACTGCATGATATTCATGCAGAGAGAATGTCTTTTAGTGAGTCTTTTCAAGTGGCGGTTGTGATTGAGAAGTTGCTATTATTATGGGGTGACTTCAAGAATTATCTAACACACAAATGAAAAGAAATGACTCTTGAACACCTTGTTCTCAAATTGAGAATCGAAGAAGAGCATCAAATTTCTTCTAAACGTGAGACTCGTCATTTTATGATGTTAAAAGTCCATGTCACAAAAACTCACTAAACTTTCAGGAAGAGAAAGCAATCCTAAATCAAGCACAAGCAAAAGAATTGCGAACGAAAAGTTCTAGGGCAACTACTATACTTGAGGAAAGTTGAGACATCATGCTCAAGATTGTCGCAAGAAAGTTATCGCGAAGGGTAAGAAGCCTAATAATCAGGCTCATGTGACTGAAGTGGAAAATTTTACTAATGAGGTTTCCAAGATAAATTTGTCAATAGTTGTATCTGAAGTCAATCTGATTGACAATCTCAAAGAATGGTTTGTGGATACTAGTGCTACCAGCCACATATGCTCAAATAAGAAGATGTTCACCATTTATCAGTTGGTAAAATATGGGAAGAAGCTCTATATGGGAAACTTCTCAATTTTTAAGGTTGAAGGACATGGAAAGGTTGTGCTGAAAATGACATCTGGTAAGAAACTTACTTTGAACGATATACTACAAGTACCATATATCCCTACGAATCTAGTTTCGGGATCAGTGCTGAGTAAGAATGAATTTGGGTTGGTGTTTAAATCTAACAAATTCGTACTTACTAAGAGAGGTATGTATGTTAGAAAATTCTATATAAATGAAGGTTTCTTCAAGATTAATGTTATGACTCTAGTCCCAAAAAAATAATAATAAAAATATTAGTTTTCCTACTTATATGATTGAGTTTTTGGATGTGCGACATAGTCGTTTGGGATATGTTAATTATGATACTTTACGTAAATTAATTAATATAACTTTAATTCCTAAATATAAAGAGAATATAATTCACAAATGTGAAACTTATGTGGAGTCAAAATTGACTCAAATTTCTTTTCGTTCAATTAAATGAAAAACAGAACCTCTAGAGTTAATACACACAGATGTTTGTGATTTAAAATTTGTACAAATTAGAGGTAGAAAAAAGTACTTTGTTACTTTCTATTGATGATTTTACAAGATATTCTTATGTTCATCATTTAAGAAGTAAAGATAAAGTATTAGGCATGTTTGTGTATTATAAGACTGAAGTTGAATATCAACTTAATAAAAAGATTAAAGTGTTATCTAGTGATAGAGGTGGAGAATGTATTTAATCTTTTGGTGAGTTGTGTGCACAACAAGAAATAATTTATCAAACTACAACACCTTATTTATTCAACAAAATAGAGTTGCTAAGAGAAAGAATATAACTCTGAAATAAATGATGAATTCTTTATCAACAAGTTCTGCTCTACCTCAAAACTTGTGGGGAGAGACTGTTTTAACAATGAATTTTGTTTTAATCAAATTACCTCATATGAAATTAAATAAGATCCCTTATGAATTGTGGTGAGTTAGAAAGCCTAAATATTCATACTTAAAATTGTGGGCGTGACTTGCAAAATTTATTGTTCTCGATCCTAAATAGGTTAAAATAGAACAATAAACTATTGATTGTGTCTAAATAGGTTTAAATAGAACAATAAACTATTGATTGTGTATTCATTATATATGTACAAAATAGTAACATATATCGATTTTTGGTTCATAAGTAATAAATTAAAATGTGCATGAGGACAAGATTATTGAATCGAGAAATGCATCATTCTGTGAGATTTTTTTTTTTTTGTAAGACTCTTGTTGAGTCGAGTTCTTTGAAGTAAACTAGTGATACAACCTCTAGTAATTCCCATGAGGATGAAATTATGCCTAGACATAGTAAAAGGAAGAAAGATTCTAAATATTTTGGTCCAGATTTTTATTCCAATATGATAAGATATAAACCTCAAACATTTTGGGAGACTATGTCTATGCGTGAAGCACCTTATTGAAAAGAGACTGTAAATAGTGAAATTGAGTCCATCTTACAGAATCACACTCGGGAACTAGCGGATCTTCCATATGGAACGAAACTAGTAGGATGTAAATGAATCTTTAAGAAAAAAGATAAAAGTAGATAGATCAATTGAAAATTATAAAGCAAGATTTGTAGTTAAAGGTTACAAGCAAAAAGATGGTATAAATTATATTGATACTTATTCACTAGTAATAAGAATACATCTATATGTATGTTAATAGCAATTTTAGCTATAAATAAACTTGAGATACATCAAATGGATATTAAGATTGCGTTCTTGAATGGTGAATTAAATGAAGAAATCTATATAGAACAACCGGAAAAGTTTATGATTCCTGGAAAAGAGAATAAAGTCTGCCGACTTGTTAAAACCTTGTATGGATTAAAGCAAGTGCCTAAACAGTGGCATGCGAACTTTGACAATCTTATGTTGTCAAACAATTTTAAACTCAATTAATGTGCAAGTGTGTCTATACGAAGACAACAGATTCTTGTTACGCTATTGTATGCTTATAGGTAGATAACATGATTATTATTGACAATAGTGATAAGATTATAAAATTTATCAAGCAAATGTTAACGAATAAATTTGAAATGGAAAATTCAGGAAAAACATATGTCATTCTTGGAATTAAAATTTTAAAAATATTTGAAATATTGATCTTTATCTCAATCTCATTACATTGAGAAGGTCCTTGAAAAATTTAACAAGGATAATTCGGGTATAGCAAAAATAGAACAGCTGTTAATCAACATCTTTTTAGAATGCTGGTAAGAACATATCTCAATTGGAGTATTCTCGAATAATTAATAGTTTAATGTACATTATGAATTGTATGAGAACTAATATTGAAGTAGATTAACTAGTAATCTAGGTAGAGGACACTGGAAAGTTATGGTGAGATTTTTTAGATATTTATGATATACTCAAAATTATGGTTTGCATCACATGAGATATCCAACAATACTTGAAGGGTATACTGATACAAATTGAATATCGAATACTAAAGACAATAAATCAATTTTTCCATTCTCTTTAACTTCCCTAATAAGAACATTGATGAGACCTACTACAGAATTGGTGGGAGGTCTCTCTCTTTTTTTCTCTCTCTATGACACCACGACCACCGTTTACCGAACTAAATCTTGCCAGATCTAGTCCGTCAACCACCAGATCTAGCCAGATTCATTGCGCCATCGTCGTGAGAGGCTCGAAAAAATTTGAAGGACAGACTCCCTATCATTTAGCTCGTCGACCATTTCATCGTCATGGTTCAGCCACGTCGTCGACCCTAGATCTCGTCAATGGATTTTCTAGATTGAAAATTGGAGTTGTGTGCTGCAATTCGATGAGATTTGAGATCTCGATCTCGATAGTCTAAACAACGAACAACTGATCGGCGCCCAAATCTCTGCTCTCGGATATAGAGAGAGAAGTCTTGATTTCCAGATTTGCGACGCCCTTGGCCTATCGGCCATGGCTTCCCGTATCAAATGCTGGAAAAACCCCTACTTATTTCCAATCAAGCCAAATCGCGTACCTTTTGAAGCTAAATTGTTTGTGAGTATCCTCAAATCATCATCGCTCACTGAAATTACAAAACCAGTTCAAATCTACATAGGTGAATCAACAATTTTCTTCAAAGACAAATAAATCAACAAGCTTGCGACTTCTCTCTCTCTCTCTGGAAACCAGATTTGGTGGAGCCGATGGTTTCCAAATTTTATTTATATTTTTTATCCATGGGTATAAATCAACAAGCTTGCGACTTCTCTCTCTCTCTCTCTGGAAACCAGATCTGGTGGAGCCGATGGTTTCCAAATTTTATTTATATTTTTTTATCCATGGGTAAGGTAATTTCGATTGTTTATCCGAGATTTGGAAATGCATTTTTTTTTCGATATTGTTTAAATAATTGTTGTTGGTTTACTAAAATTTGTTGTTCATTTATGTATACTGTCTTTTTTAATATTTGTTGTTGTATTTGAATAGTTGTAATATTTTACTGTGTGATTTGTTGTATTTTTTTTTTGTTGACAAATATTATGTTCAAAAAATTATTATTATTTAATTTGAAATAGATATTTGTTATGTGATTTACTGTTGAATTTATTATTTACTGTGGTGGATAGACAGGGTGGTGATATTGAATTTTTATTGTTGTTGTGGTGGTGGTGGTGATAATATAGAATATTTCTTGTGGAAGCAGTGGTGATAATAGATATTTGTTGTGGTGGCTGTGGTGAAAAATATTATTTGTTGTGGTGGTGGTTGTGATAGCAAATATTTATGACGATGGTGACAGAATAATGAATATTTCTTGTGGTGATGGCGGCGATGGCGGTGATGGTACTAAATGTTTTGATATGACAATGATGATAACAAATGTTTGTTGTGATGATGACAGTCATGATAGTAATTGTTTGTTGTTGTGGTGGTGGTGATAGTTGTAAATATTTACTGTGGTGACGGCGGTGGTAAAAATAAATGTTTGTTTTTGTAATGGCAGCCGCGATAACAAATATTTACTCTGATAGTGACAACAGTGATAATAAATATTTTTTATGGTAGTAGCAGTGATACGAATATTTAGATTGTGACAAAATAGTAAATAGTTTCTATGATTAATGTTTATTATTAAAAAAATAATAATTTAATTGTACTTTTGTCATAAAAAAAAAAAAAAAAATAATGATAAACTTAAAAGGTAATGGGCTATTGGAGCTAGACAAAAAACAACCAAAAAACAAAATTAAACAAATGTTCCTCAACAAATAATCAACGGTGGATCTTGAAAATTAATTGAAAAGAACTAATTTTTTGAATTTAAATTTTAGCTAATGTAATTCAACTTTACAATAATTTTTTTAGAAATTCAAATTCATTATATTATATAAAAATTATTATAATTTTTATAAAAATTATATAAAAAAATTGAGTAACTTTTATGACATGTAGTAATTTTAAATTTTTGATAGAATTATTAAATTAAAAAAAAAATTTATTGAACTTAGTGAATGTGGATTTGATGAATAGTGATTCAAAAAATAAAAATAAAAATTAAATATGATTAACTTCAAGATTACAACGGCCCAAAATTTACATCTGCGCACACCGAAAACTCTCATGTATATACACACACAAACCGAAAATCCTTTCTTTATTTTTAAGTAACGTGAAACAGTAAAAACTGTTGTCTTATCTTGAATTTCAACATCCGCCGTCAGATCAACAACCTACCGGCTCCACCAAACCCGCCCCGATTGACCGCTACCCTTTTCCACACCCGGACCCACCCTATTCCCTGCCCCACACGGCGGACCAATTCCAACTAATCGGCTCTCGCCACGTCGATATCTTCCGCACCCCAAGATTCCGACCTCCGACCGGACACGAACCGCTTAATCCCTCCCAAACCCGGCGGATCAACCACCGGTTCATCACTCGCCGGAATTCCTCTCTTCGATCGCTGCCTTGGAGGAAGCGAGTCAATGATTGTCCCGTTTGACTCCCCGGCGGTCTGAGAGGAATTTGCACGGCGATGTCCGGACCGGAATATAGCAGCGAACCGGGAGTAAAGCCCGGTTTTCTTTTGCTCTTTGATTTTTCTTGGTTTCTCCTCCTTTTTGCCGGTCCTCTTTGGCTGCTCCGACGATCTACGGCGACCTCTCTTCGATCTCACTCTCCCCATGCACGAGACCTTCGGAGACGTCGGTTCGGCCACGGGGACAGCCGATTTCCCGATCGACGCGGAACGTTTCGGGAAAAGTCTTACATTCGGCGGTTTACAATTTCTCCGATTCGCATCGACGTAGTTAGTCTTCTGAGTCTTCGGCAATCCGATAATTGAAGCCTTCGACTTCAAATTCAATGAGAATCTCTGGGAGTTCGAGGTCGAATTCGGATTCACATTCGGATTCAAGTTGGTGGAATTCGAGTTCCCCTTGGTGGAGTCCTTGCGCTCGTAAAATGCGTTTCGATCGAACCAGTCGAACTCAGCATCTTTTGATAGCCAGAACGATTCCGGCGGGAAATCCGGAGCAACGTCAACGTCGGTGTCAGGAACGTCTGGCTGTTCCGGGAGATCGTCGCTGACGTCGGCGACGGTTTCACAAGCAATTTTCCTGTCGCTACCGCCACCGCCGCAGACGGAAACTAGGGTTTCTAGATCAACCTGAGGCATTCTAGATAGAGAAAGTTGGACTCAGAGAGAGAGAGAGAGAGAGAAAGTGGAGGCGAAATTGGCGAATGTGGGGAAGTTGAGATTTTTGAAGCAACGTGATCAAGTCAAATACAAAGAAAATTCCAAAAAGTAATTTTATTTTAATAAAAATTAGAGTTAAAATTTAGGAAATTTTATTATTTGATCCTTAGAAGATAATGTATTGAGAAAATGATCATTAACATGTCTACATTAAATTTTTGGTCCCCATAGATTTCTTACGGCATGTTTGGTTGGATGGAATCGAGGGCGGAATGGAATTGCATTCCGTCCTTGATTCTTATTCCGTTGTTTGGTTCTCCAAGTGATTCCATTGGAATGAAATTGGATGAAATGAGATTCCATTTGAGATGGGGTGGAATTGAATTTCAACCCAATAAAATCAATATCTTAAATTACATGATAGCCCTTATAATTAAACCCTTGAAAATTAAGAACAAAAATAGAAATTAGAGAACAGAAAGTTGGGAATAGAAATAGAAAATTGAGAATAAAAAATTGAGAACAGAACTAGAAAATTGATAACAGAAACTGAAAATTGAGAATAGAAACAAAAAATTGAAAACATAAACTGAAAATTGAGAACAAAAATAGAAAATTAGAGAACAAAAAATTGAGAACATAAACTAAAAATTGAGAACAAAAACATAAAATTAGATAACAGAAGATTGAGAACATAAATTAAAAATTGAGAACATAAATATAAAATTAGAGAACGGAAAATTGAGAACGAAAATTAAAAATTGAGAACAAAAATATAAAATTAGAGAATAGAAATTGAAAATTGAGAATAAAAACAGAAAATTGAGAACAAAAACATAAAATTAGATAATAGAAAATTGAGAACGGAAACCGAAAATTGAGAACAAAAATAAAAAATTGAGAACATAATTTGAAAATTGAGAACAAAAAATAGCAAATTAGAGAACGAAAAATTGAAAAAGGAAACTGAAAATTGAGAACAAAAACAGAAATTAAAGAATAGAAACTGAAAATTGAGAACAAAAATAGAAATTAGAGAACAAAAACTTAAAATTGAGTTGAATAGTGAAATATAATAAAATGAGCAAAGGAATAGAATAGTGAAATATAATCAAATTTTATTATAACCAATCAAGAAGAGAACGGAATAATAATTTTATAAGGACAAAATGAAAATTTTACTATATTTCACTATTCCATTCTTTCTTTCATTCCATACCAACAAAACAAGAGAATGGAATAGTGATTCCATTCACAATTCCATTCCATTCCTTCTCTCATTCCATTACTTTTTCCATTCCATTCTACCTTCATTCCATTCCGTCCAACCAAACATGCCGTTAGAGTTTAATCCCTAGTCATTATCCCTTATTTGTGTTATATTTACAATTTATGTCATTCTGTTAAAAAGTGTGAGTGTTCACTTTTTCAAAATTCACCAAATCACCAGAATCACCCTTCGCGATTCACAGTTGATACAAATAAAAAAAAAATACACCAAATTAATTTACGAAAAATACTCTTTCTAACGATATGAATTTTTTTTTTTTTTTTGGTATGTTGATTTGTGAATGTTCATATTTTTGGGAAAAAAAATCAAGATTTGAAAACGAGAGCAAATCAACATGAACATTCAACCCAATTATAGATCTAGAATGTTTCAGATATGAAAATAGAGAAAAAAAATTTCATAAACATTCCTAATATTGTCTGAGCAACAAATCAAAATTTGAGAATATTCACAAAAATCACAAATTCAAAACATATCTAATAAAAATCAGACATGAATATTTACCAAAATCGCAAAATCAAACATTCACCAACTCACACACTGAGAATGAACATCATATCTATGTATTTTCACATGAACATTTACCGAGATCTAGAAAATAGAGAGAGCAAAACCAAATCTGAGAACGTTCTAATCAGATCTGAGAACGAGAAACAACTCAACATGAACATTCAAACAAACACATAACATAATCAATGAAATAGCAACAAAAACAAAACATCTATTGCAAAACATTCACAGAAAACAAAAACGCACATAAATATTCATAGAAAACAAAGAGACACACCAATATGAATATTCACATACGATGAACAGACAATTGTTGTGAACATTCATCGCCAAATCAATCACCGCAAAACCACCTGTTGTGAACATCCACCGCTGAATAGTTCACCGCAACCCACTGCAACCCACCATTGCAACAACCGTCTTCCGCGATGGTTCATCGATCGTCATCTTCGTCCACCGACCACCGTCTGAACCAGATTTGAACAACAGTCGTGACCATCGTTCATCGTCTTCGCAAATCGGAGAATGATGGCAACGGGTGGCTTATTGTCTTCGCAAATAGGGAGCACGGAGGCAATGGGGCAGTTCTTCGCGGTCGCAAATCGGTCGTCTTCACAGTCACTTCTTTGCGATCACAAATTAGCCATTCATCGTTCACGGTGGTTGGCGGTCATCGTTTGGCAGCAGCGGCGGTCACGTTTGGCTGGGCGGCGATGAGCGGCGGTAATCATTCTTCGGTGGCGGTTGAGAGAGCTCACAAGGAATTGGGGGAGCGGCTGAGAGAGCTCACGATTTAGGGAATGAAATTAATTTAGAACCTAGAGTTTTGATAGATATATGGAAGGGTATTATTGCCCATTCAGTTTTTGTTTTTTTTTTTGAAAATGATCTTTCACTAAAAATGTTTCTAAAATGTTTTTTTTTTTTTTTCAAAAACAGGTTAATTGAGGAAAGAGAAAGCTAAATTTGATCTAAATAATAAAAAACCCTAAAATTTATTGAATTTTTTATTCAAAACATACAGAAATTAGAAAATAGACTCCAACCATAATAATAAAAAATTTTGTCTTCACAATTTTTTTAGAAAATAATCCATGTTCTTTGACTATCATTTTCTCCTTATTGAAATTTCTAGGCATCATGAAAGAATAAAGAAAAGAAGATCTCTAAAAGATTTGAATCACATTTACTGAAATGTTATTATGCAAGTTATTACAATATATAGAGCAAAAGACAAAAATAAAATAAGAAAATGAATAACAAACTAATGCCAACAAGGCATAACAAATTCTATAACATAATTTTATTTTGTCTTAATAGCACCCTTCAAACTTAGGGTGGCTAAGCTAGCAACACTAAGTTTGTCACGAAGAGCATAGAATCGGGTGCTAGAAATGGCCGTTGTAAGGTAGTCTATAATTTGAGCAAGAGAAGGCAAGTGGTGGACTTGGAGCTGCTTGTGAACCTTCTCTCGAACAAAATACAAATCGAGTTCAATGTGTTTTGTGTGAGCGTACAACACGGGATTAGCAACAAGCATAACTGTACTGAGGTTGTCACACCAAAAAACTGATACTTTAGCAAGAGAGACCTGTAATTCAGAGAAGAGAGATTGCAACCAAGTGATTTCATTAGTCACACTAGGAAGACTGCGATACTCAACTTCAATGCTCGAGCGAGACACGGTCTGCTACTTCTTGGATTGCCAAGCAATCAAATTTCCACCAAAGAAGATGCTAAAACTTGAGGTTGATCGCCAGTCATTAGGGTCTGAAGCCCAATCTGCATCATAGAAGGCTTCAATTTCAAGTGAGTGGGGAGTTTTCAGATGTAGACCAAGATGAAGTGTTCCATTGAGGTACCTAAGGATACGTTTAACTGCCATCCAATGAGCTTGCAAATGACACTGCCTGAATTGGCACACACGATTAATATTGAAGGCTATTTCAGGCCTGGTTAAAGTCACATATTGCAGTAAACCTACAACAGAACGATACAACTAAACATCAAGCACAGGGTCACTATCATATGCTGAAAGTTTGTGACCACTGGTCATGGGCGTGGAAGCAAGCTTGGCATATTGCATCTTTGTCTTGCACAAGAAATCTTTGATGTACTTTGTTTGAGACAAGTGCAGACCTTCTTGTGTGTGATGAACCTGTACACCTAGGAAGTAGTTGAGAGCATCTTGGTCATTTAAAGCAAAAGTGGCATTTAGGTCCTTAACTAGCTGATCAATGAAGATAGAACTATTCCCAATGATTAAGATATCATCTAAAAAGACTAGAATGAGAGTGAAGTGTTGAGCATTAGACTGAATGAATAGTGACTAGTATGATTTAGTAGATATAAAGCCAAATTGAAGCAAAACAACATGCAATTTCTCAAATCCGGCCCGAGGGGCCTGTTTGAGACCATATAGGGCCTTGTTGAGCTTGTAGACCAGATGTGTATCATTTTTGTGCTCAAAACTGGGTGGTTGTTGCATGAAAATCTCCTCTTGCAAAGATTCATTCAAGAAAGTATTGTTTACATCGAGTTGCCTAATACACCAACCCTTCCATAGAGCCAATGAAAAAACCAGCCTAGTTGTAACAGGCTTTATAACAGGGCTAAAAGTATATGTGAAATCAAATCCAACCTGTTGGTGAAATCCCTTAGCAACAAGCTTAGCTTTCTGTTTGTTAATGGTGCCATCAGGATTTTTCTTGAGTTTGAACACCCATTTGCAGCCTATTGCCTTCCTTCCCATACGTAGCAATGTGAGAAACCAGGTATTGTTTCTCTCAAGAGCCAAGATTTCTTCCTGCATAGCTTTTTTCCAGAATTTTTGTTGTAATTCTTCATGTGCAGTGGAGGGTTCTTTGCTGGCCAAGAATGCTTGAGGTTTAAAGATGCCTGACTTTCCCCTAGTGATCATAGGATGGGAAGTAGGAGGTAGAGGTAAGAATTGTGTTGTTGGAGATGATCTCGGAGTAATGGCAGATGGGATTGGAGATTCTATTTGAGGAATAGTAGGGTTAGGTGTTGAATGAGATGAGGGCATAAGATCTTGTAGAGTAGGCTAATGAGATATCATGAGTGGGAGAGGGTAAGACAGGTCGAAAACCAGACTGAGTTTGAATTGTAGGTGGAGTGGATAGAGATGTGGGAGGAGCTAAGGAAGGGTAGGAAAGAACAGGCTCTTGAGAAAGGACAGAGTGAGCTGACATTGGTGAACAAGTGGGAAAAGTGGATGGTAAAGTGTGTGAGGTAGTAGGAATGAGTAATGAAAGTGTGTAAAAGTCAACTGGTGAGGGATTAGAAAAGGCAAGGATAACAAGGGTAGCAAAGGAAAATATATATTCATCAAATAACACATCTCAAGATATGTGATCTTACCTGAAGGTGAGAGGTATTTGTAGCCTTTATGCTTCATACTGCACCCCAAGAATGTGCAAGCAACCGATCTTAGTTCTAGTTTGTGCTTGTTGAAGGGTCGGATGTTGGGATAGCAAGTGCAGCCAAATGTTTTAAGAGACTTGTAATCTGGTTTAGCATGGAAAAGAATTTCAAGGAGAGATTAGTGTTGCAAAACAGGTGTAGGCAGCTTGTTAATGAGGTAAGTTGTTGTTCTAAAAGCTTCATCCCAGTATCTCATTGGCATAGAGGCATGGCTAAGCAAGGTGAGTTATGTCTCCACTATAAGCCTATGTTTCCTTTCGTCTGAACCATTTTGTTGGTGAGAGGATGCATAAGCCACACAATGTATAATCCCATTAGTGGTCAAATAATTAGAAAACACTCTATATTCTCCTCCCCAGTCACTTTGAATTGCTTTGAGTTTGGTGCCAAGTTGTAATTCAGCTTGTGCTTTGAAGTTAAAAAAAGGCTTGAAATACTTCAGACTTGTTTTTCAAAAGATAAATCCAAGTGAACTTAGAAAATGCATCCAAAAAATGAACATAATATTTGTATCCATTAAATGACAACATAGGTGCAGGACCCCACAAATTAGTGTACACAAGTTGAAGAGGGTAAGTGTAGGTTGTTTCAAAAGTGGGAAAAGGTAGCTTGTGTATTTTTCCTAAACAACAAACCTTACATATAGGGTCATGAAGAGTGCCTTTAATAGGTGTTTGATTACAATTATTCAGTACTAAATGGATAATCCTATCAGTAGGGTGGCCATGTTAATTGTTCCAGTTTGAGGAAAGTGAGGGACCAACATTGTATATTGTTGAAACATGAGCAACAATGGGAGCTGAAAATGAGAGATCAATGGAAGCTAGTTCAGGAGTGGATTTGAGCTGAGTTGAACCAGAAATAAATGCAAGCTGAGCTTGGTCAAAAGTATAGAGGCCATTCGAATGCTTCCCCTTCAACAAAACTTGATGAGTCTTCAAATCCTTGACAAAACATGAATTGGTATGAAACTCAAAATAAAGACAGTTATCTTGAGCAAACTTTGATACACCTAGCAAGTTTTTGGTAATTGCAGGCACATGAAGTAAATGTTTAAGGGATAGAATCTTATTAGAGAAGGGAGTAGCAAATGAAGAATGACCAATGTTGGTGATAGACAAACCTGTGCCATTGCCTACAAACACTTGATCTTTACCATTAAACTCAGTGTTGGTCATAAGATTGGTGGAATCAAGGGTAATATAGTTTGTTGCACCAGAATCAGGATATCAATTTAGATCCCAGGCAGTAGTTGTGTCAGTAACCATAGCCTGCATAGTTGATCCTACTCCAAAGTTTTGATTTGGCTGCTGAGGACCTTGGAAGCTTTTGTCAAATCTATAGAAACAATTTTTTATAATATGACCTGGTCTACCAAACAATTGGTATACTGGCTTGCCATTAGAACCCCAACTAAACCTACCACCTCAAGTAAAAGAGCCACCTTTCTGTGTGAAATTCCCTCGAGACGAATTACCAGAATAGCCATTACCAGAGAAGCTATTTGAACCATTACCAAAATAGCCAGTGGAATCATTACCAAAATATGACCTATTAGATCCACCAAAATTGGAACCAGAAGAAGAACCACTAGATCTATTTCCATAGTTATTAGAATAACCATTGTAACCATTATATCCACCCCTGTGCTAATTAGAGTAATTACCTCGAGGACCAGTGGCGATATTCGTAACAATGCTTTTATTGTGATTCTCAATTCAAGATTCAAGAGCAAGCAAGAGTGATTCAATTTCTAGAACAATGTATTCATTAATTCTAGAGGATACAGAGACTACAAATGTATCATATTTATCATATAAGCCCTCAAAAATGGTATCAATGTGATCTATAGTGGTTCGTGTATAACCTACTGAAGCTAACAAGTTTACAACATTTTTAATTTTCAACAAATACTCATTAATAGTCATAACACCCTTCTTAGTATGCTGGAGCTGGGTTTTAAACTGAGTTACCTTAACTCCCATCTGAGATGAAAAGTATTGTTCAAGTCCAATCCAAACTTTAGCAGATATCTCACAGCCGACCATGCGATTGAGAACACCCTTAGTCATCGAGGAGAGCAACCATGAAAAGAGTAGTTGATCCTGTTGTTCCCAGTCTGAGAACTCTGGATTGTATTGCTCGGTCTCCACATCACTAGCAAGAAAAAATAGTGGAGGAGCTCAATCTAGCTTCAAAAATTTCTAGAGCTTGTTTCCTTTGATTGCAGCCATAATTTGTTGTCGCCATAGAAAGAAGTTGTTATCCCCAAGTTTTACTGAAACAAAGTGATTGAAAGTAACAAGAGAGTTATGCAGAAAAGAAGAAGAAGAAGAAAAGGATGTAGAACCATTGGTTCTTGCAGAAACTAATGCTTAATTTGGAGGAACATTGTCACTATTACCAGTGGTAGCTCGGCCACCAGTAGAAACAATATTGGCCATCAATGGCAAGAAGAGCTCTAATACCATATTGAAGTTTCTAGGCATAGTAAATGAAGAAACAAAAGAAGATGAAAGAGTCTAAAAGATTTGAATCACATTTACTGAAATGTTATTACACAAGCAATTACAATACATAGAGCTACAGATCAAAACAGAATAAGAAACTGAATAACAAACTAATGCCAACAAGGCATAAGAAATTCTATAATAGAATTTTATTCTGTCTTAATACTCCTAATTTATATAAAATATCATTCTGTAAAAAATAGAAACATATGAACATGCATATTTTTATTTTGTTGTTTTTAAATATTATATATAAGTTAACGAGGTTGATTGTACTGTTTTGAACGTTTATATTTTTATTTTATTATTTTTAAACATTAAATACATGTTAACGGGCTGATTGTGCAACTGTAAATGTTCACAATGTTTTATATGACTATTTACGTTCTTCTATTATGTTAACACATTCTTTTATTACGTTCTTTTATTATATTCACAAAAATTACGGAAAGAACATTTACGTTCCTTTGTTATTAATATTCACACTACTATTTAAAAATTTGTGAACATTTAGGGAGAAAAGTGTAATAAATGCTTATTATTACAAGAAAACCCTAATGCCTCGATTGATCTCCTTCAGTACAACAAGAAAACCCAAATGCCCTAACACCTCGATTGTAGACCCTGAATGTTCACAATGCCTATGTGAAAATTCACAAAAAACAAAAATATCAACAAGAACTTCACAATGCCTATGTGAACATTCACAAAAAATAAAAAGGATAATGACATTTTTTACTATTCACAAATGTAGTCGGTGTTCAATTAGACCCTCGTATCTTGAAATAGACACATTAGCGTATGACATTTCAATTATGTTTCAATTTTACTCCAATTACTATTCTATTAAGGTCAATGGTAACGGTCGAAGGGTATTTTTGATCATTTCGCATTCAAATTTAAATCCTGCTATTCAACCTGTATGAATTAATTACACTTTGTACCCTGATAGGTGTAAAATACCTATCTAATTCTAAACCGAATTTGCCAGTTTTCGAGTATTTTATTAAAGTTTGAATATCTTTTTAGCTGTTTTTATTAGTCAGGAGTAGGGACGTAAACAATCGGCAAACTAAGCGAAATGGTGGAGAAAAGGGTAGTTAAAAGATAAAAAAAAATGAGGTTTTCAAAGAACAGCGCAAATCCGCCTAGGCGAAATTTCCACCGCCTAGGCGGAAATCCATTAGAAAGTTGGAAATGATGAAATGTTAAAATCCGCCTAGGCAAAGTTTCCACTGCCTAGGCGGAATTCCGTCAGAATACTGGACATACTGAACTGCTGGAAGTGCTGAACTGCTGAAATCCGCCTAGGTGAAGTTTCTACCGCCTAGGCAGAAATCCATCAGAAAGAAAGAAGAGAAGAAGTTAGTCCTCTGCTTAGGTGAATAAACCATTGCCTAGGCAGAATTCTAACCGACTTAAACTCCGCTTAGGGGAAGATTATATCGCCTAGGCACATTTCGCAGAACAGTCTAAAATATTTATTTAGATATTTTTGAACCCCTAGGCCTATTTATACCCCTTTCCCATGTCTGAAAAAGGTTGTTGATGAAGCCTAACCCTAGTAGAGAGTTCTTAAGCTATATTTTGAAGATCAAGAAGGAGATTCATCATTCGGGCAAAGAAGAATCACTTGCGGACCGATCATTAGCAACAATGAACCGTTTCACTTTCAGATTTGATCGTTCTTCTCTTATTTTTATCTTTGTAATTACTTTTTCATAGCTAAGAATGTTGAATCCCTCTTATTTTGTATGGTATATGGCTAAGATCTTATAGTATTAGTTAAATGTTACTTAGGTATAGTTGAAATCATGTAATTGTTAAGTTGAAGGAATTAATGTTACTTTAATGTATTATTTGTCTAAATCCGATTGTGTTTACCATTATGCTTGATATTATGCTTGTATTGATAAACCGAGAATACGGGGTTTGACACTCGGGAGAAGTAACCCAGGATTCGGACTAGGGTAAATACAACGTGACGTTCTAACGACCCGGGAGGGCGTTAGAACGTATGCAATCCATGACGTTGGCTAAAGACTCACGCGACCTAGGGTCGTAAAGGCGTTGAAGGGGACTTCTTCATTGACACGAAGTCGTGTAATCCCCCGTCTTATACTCGGGAGAGGTAGCAGATGAGTTATCGATACAGATATTGTCAGAATAGATAAAAACCATTATAGCTAAGTTAATGATGCATTATGTGAAAGAAATCAATACCTAAGTAATTAGTGTAATTAGAACTAATCTAATAGTTGTCGTTTATCTTAGTATATTAAATAGAAAACAAACAATTTTTGATTAGTCGAGATATTTAATTCACAATACTCAACCAAATTACACGTCATTTCCAGTGGAATGATATCCGATATTACAAGATCCATTATATTAAAACTAGATCTCGTATACTTGCGAGTAGTCAATACCGCGAGGATGATGGTGTGAATCCTCGCGCGTACAAGTTTTTGGCATCGTTGCCAGGGATGCAAGGTGTTTTTCAATTAAGTTGATATTGTGATCAAGTAGTTGAATGTTAATCGCGATAATTATTTTGCTTTTAATTTTATTTAATTAATTTGTTTATTTGATTTATTTATTTGACTTAAGTAGTGCATGCGGTGTAGTCAACGCATAGGTAAACAGAAAGAGGAGAAAGTTACCGCTATGGCCGGGGGACGTGAAAATGTTCCACAACCACCGGAGCAGCACGCACTTCAGCCTCCGGAGCAGGAGAGGCCACAACGAGTCCTTAGGGACTATTATCGGCCACTAATGCTGGATAACTATTCAGGGATCCGGAGGCAGCCGATCCAGGCAAATAACTTTGAGTTGAAGCCCACCTTAATTAACATGGTTCAGCAAAACCAGTATGGCGGGAATCTTCATGAAGACCCTAACGTCCACTTGGAAACCTTTCTCGAGATTTGTGACACTGTCAAGATAAATAGAGTTGCCGATGATGTCATACGGTTGAGGTTATTTCCGTTCTCTTTACTAGATAGAGCAAGGGGTTGGTTTCAGTCGATCCAACCGGGGAGCATTAATACTTGGGAGGACCTTGCACAAAGGTTCCTCACTAAGTTCTTTCCACCTTCGAAGACTTCTCAACTCCGAGGCGAGATTACGCAGTTTCACTAGAGAGACTTTGAGCCGTTGTTTGAGGCGTGGGAGAGATTCAAGGACCTATTGAGAAGGTGCCCCCAACACGGGTATCAAGATTGGTTTCAAACCCAATTATTTTACAACAGGTTGGATGGCCAGACTAGAACGATAGTTGATGCAGACTCAGGGGGATCGTTGTTGTCCAAAACCCCTAACGAAGCTAATGCACTATTGGAAGAAATGACGGCTAACAATTATGAATGGCCGAATGAGAGGAACACGGGAAGACGGGTCTCTTCTATCCAAGAATCTGATCATATTGCAACATTATCGGACCAAGTGTCCAAGCTCTCGGATCAATTGGTCTCCATGTCTACAAAAGGCGCTTTGTCGAGTTAAGGGGAAGAGATAGCATCAAGTTGTTCTCAATCCGGATTGGATAATGAGTTCGAGAAATGCCATTTTTTAAACAATCGTGCCTATACTTTCAGGCCCGCTACCAATATTTCAACTCATTACAGTCCTGGACTTCGCAACCATGAGAACTTCTCATATGCGAACAATCAGAACTCTTTGCGGCCACCTCCGGGTTATGGAAATCAAGCTTCGGGATATCCTTTACAATCCAATCGTCAAATGCAACAACCACCAATGCATAATCCAAAGTCAAATTTGGAAGAAGTGTTGGGATCGTTTATGAAGGAGACTCAAACTATGATGCGTGAGACGCATAACCGGCTAAACAAACATAAAACACGGCTTGACTCTATTGATACCACTTGTATAAACACCAACGCCACGGTGAAGGCTTTAAAGACTCAAATCGCGCAGCTTGCTAGGTCCATCCAAGAGCAATAAAAGGGAAAGTTTCCAAGCAACACGGAAACCAACCCTCGGGAATGCAAGGCGATTAAGTTGAGGAGCGGAAGAGACATGGAAGTGAGCAAGCCTATGGAAAATGAGCCAGGAGTGAGTCATGAGTTTTATCATGATGAACCAAGAACAAGTGCGGAGGAGGAAGTTGAAGTAAAAATCGATGAAAGAAAGGAGAAGCCGAGTAAAGACTTGAATGAGGAAAAGAACCAAGAGAAAGTCGAGGAGAGAAGAATAGATGAAAGGGTGATGCCAGGGTGAGTAACATTTTCAAAGAATCCACCGATTTTAGTAACCCCACCTCAAAGATTCCAAAAGAGGAAGTTGGATGCCCAATTTGAAAAATTTCTTGAAATTTTCAAGAAAATTCACATCTACATTCCTTTTGCGGATGCATTGGAACAAATGCCCAACTATGAAAAGTTCTTGAAGAAAATCATAACAAAGAAGAGAAAGTTGGAGGACTACAAAACGGTGAAGCTAACGGAGGAGTGTAGTGCAATACTACAAAGGAAGTTGCCTACCAAATTGCAAGATCCGGGTAGTTTCACAATTCCGTGTACTATCGAGAAATCTCATTTTGATAAGGCTCTTTGTGATCTTGGGGTGAGTATTAATTTGATGCCTTTTTCCGTTTGTAAGAAGTTAGGACTTGGGAGTGCAAAGCCGACAACGATCTTTCTTCAAATGGCGGATCGTTCGTTAACCTATCCAAAAGGTATCATTGAGGATGTGCTAGTGAAGGTAGATAAATTCATATTTCCGGTGGATTTCGTTGTGCTTGAAATGGAAGAAGATAGAGAAATCCCGATCATCCTAGGAAGCCCTTTTCTTGCAACGGGAAAGGCCTTGATTGATGTGCATAATGGAAATCTGACGTTAAGAGTGAATGATGAAGAGATAAGGTTCAACATTTTTAGAACTATGAACTTTCCGGATGAACCTCCCAATTGCAATTGAGTTGATGTTGTGGACTCTTGCGTGAGGGAGTTCTTTCTTGTGAATATGGAGATGGATTCGTTAGAGTATACTCTCACAAATTCTTTATCTATGGGGGATCTTGGTAAGAAAAGCTCTACCATGGAACTTGATGTTGTGGACTACGTGCTGACTTTGGATGCTCAATCTAAAGACATAGAAGATCCTATTCATGTGGCGGAGATCGAAGAAGTTGAAAACTCTCCCGAGAAATCAAATCTGCCTCACGGTGGATTATTACTCAAGTAATTGCCGGAACATCTTCGGTATATCTTTTTGGGAGATAATTCGACCGAACCGGTTATAATTTCATCAACTTTGATGGATGAAGAGGAGAGTAAGTTGCTGAGAATCTTGAAGAGGCACCGATCCGCTTTTGCTTGGTCTATATCGGATATCAAAGGAATTAGCCCTTCGGTTTGTATGCATAAGATTTTGATGGAGGATGCGTTCAAACCCTCCATTGAACATCAACGGTGGCTAAATTCGGCTATGAAGGAAGTGGTGAGAGTGTAGGTGTTGAAGCTCTTGAATGCGAGAATTATATATGCTATATCCGATAGTGAGTGGGTTAGCCCGGTGCAAGTGGTGCCCAAGAAAGGAGGTATGACGGTGGTGAAGAATGATAAGGACGACTTTATTCCTACACGGACCATCACGGGATGGCGCGTGTGCATTGATTATAGAAAATTGAATAAGGCGACAACGAATGATCATTTTTCTCTTCCTTTCATTGACCAAATGCTAGATTGATTAGCCGGATATGAGTACTATTACTTTCTTAACGGCTATTCAGGTTACAATCAAATAGCCATTGCACCGGAGGACCAAGAAAAGACTACTTTCACATGCCCTTATGGGACGTTTGCTTATAGATGTATGCCGTTCGCCCTTTGCAATGCACCGGCAACCTTCCAACGGTGTATGATGGCAATATTTTCTGATATGGTGAAAGAAAAAATAGAAATCTTCATGGATGACTTCTCAGTCTTTGGGTCGTCTTTTGATAATTGTCTCTACAATCTGGCACTTGTTCTTGACCGATGTGAGGAGAAAAATTTAGTTCTAAATTGGGAGAAGTGCCACTTTTTGGTTAAAGAGGGGATCGTCTTAGGTTATTGAGTCTCTTCCAAGGGGCTTGAGGTGGATCGAGCAAAGATTGAAATGATTGAAAAGCTTCCGCCACCGATTGTGAAAGGAGTTCGAAGTTTCTTGGGGTATGCCGGCTTTTACCGACGCTT
Organism: Eucommia ulmoides; assembly: GCA_016647705.1. NCBI lineage: Eukaryota > Viridiplantae > Streptophyta > Magnoliopsida > Garryales > Eucommiaceae > Eucommia > Eucommia ulmoides. Next base: position 16,242,520 of record CM028335.1, on the reverse strand, counting down.
TATTAAGGACTTTTCTTGAAGACGGTGAAGCCGTTATGTCACCTTCTTGAGAAGGATACTTCATTTGAATTCAATGAGGCTTGCATGGATGCTTTTAAGGCGATAAAGAAGAAGTTGATCACGGTTCCAATAATGGTCGCTCCGGACTGGGAGATGCCATTTGAGATAATGTGCGATGCGAGTGACTATACCGTTAGTGTGGTGTTAGGCCAACGGAAGGAGAAGATCTTCCACTCAATCTATTATGCAAGTAAGACATTGAATGATGCCCAGGAAAATTACACCACGACTGAGAAAGAAATGCTAGCGGTTGTCTTTGCTTGTGATAAGTTTCGCTCTTATATCATTGGGTCAAAAGTGATCGTTTACATGGATCACACAGCTATCCGGTACTTATTTGCAAAGAAAGATGACAAGCCCAGATTGATAAGGTGGATTCTTCCATTGCAAGAGTTTGATGCTGAAATAAGGGATAAAAAGGGGAGTGAGAACGTTGTTGCCGACCATTTGTCAAGGTTGATTCAAGAAGAAGTTGGTAAGGAGTCTAGCATAACGGAAGTGTTCCTTGACGAACAACTATTTTCAGTTGAAAATGCACTTCCTTGGTATGCGTACATTGTGAATTATCTTACATGTAACGTGTTACCGCCAGATTTGACTAGAGCCCAACGGAAGAAATTTCTTTTTGATGCAAAGTATTATCTGTGGGATGAGCCATTGCTATTCAAGAAATGTGCTGATCAGGTGATTCGAAGATGTGTTCCGGAGGAGGAAATGGCTAGTATTCTCTGTCATTGCCATTCATCACCTTGTGGCGGCCATTTTGGTACGACTCGGACAGCATCGAAGGTACTTTAATCAAGTTTTTACTAGCCTTCTTTGTTTAAAAATTCGTATACATTTGTAAAAACTTGTGATAGATGTCAAAGGGTGGGTAACATATCGAGAAGGCATGAATTGCCATTGACGTCAATTCTTGAGCTTGAGTTGTTTGATGTGTGGGACGTTGATTTCATGGGGCCATTTTCACCGTCATTTGGCAATGAGTATATTTTGTTAGTGGTGGATTATATATCTAAATGGGTCGAGGCCGTAGCAACACCTACCAATGATGCCAAAGTGGTTTTAAAGTTCCTTCAACAAAATGTCATGACACGGTTCGGGACACCTCGAGCCTTAATCAGTGATGAGGGAACCCACTTTTGTAACAAAATGCTTAGTGCTTTGTTGGCAAAGTATGGGGTTAGACACAAGGTGGCGCTACCATACCACCCACAGACAAATGGCCAAGCCAAAATTTCAAACCGAGAAATCAAGCTAATTCTAGAGAAAACGGTTCATAATAATTGCAAGGATTGGGCGGTGAAGCTTGACGATGCTTTATGGGCTTATCCATGGCTTTTAAGACACCGATCAGCATGTCTCCGTATCGATTGGTGTTTAGGAAAGCGTGTCATTTACCTGTTGAATTGGAGCACCGTGCAATCTGGGCGATTAAGAAACTCAACTTTGACCTAAAAGCTTCTGGTGCGCAACGTCTCCTCAAATTGAATGAAATTGAGGAATTCCGACATGAGGCTTATGAGAATACCAAGCTTTACAAAGATAAAACGAAGAGGTGGCATGATAAAATGATAGTCCGGATGGAGTTCAATCCGGGCCAATAATTTCTATTGTTTAACTCAAGGCTGAGACTCTTTCCCGGAAAGTTGAAGTCCCGGTGGTCTGGACCATTTCGGATCAAGCATATTTATCCATTTGGTGCTATCGAGTTAGAAGGCGAAGACGGACGAACTTTCCAAGTCAACATGGAACGGATCAAGCACTACTTCAAGGATGAAGAGCGAGTTGTGGAGAACATCTCTCTCGTTGAAGGATAGAGCCGGAATTCATAAACGTCCATGCTAGGGACGTCAAACCAAGCAACATCTTTTGATATGTCATCGAGGGTAACGAACATTTCCAACTTTTGTATAAATTACTTTTTAGAGATCGTATTGATCTCGAAATATTATTTTTTTTGTGGTGAATTGATGAGGCTAGATACTTAGGATTGAATTACATGCTAAAAATCGTTTGCGAAACGAAGTGAAAGTAAGAGGTGTAGAGCAAAAATGTGAAAACCTGAAGAAATTCAGCCAAAGTCCACACTGGCGTAAATTCGCCTAGGTGGAAAAACCACCGCCTAAGTGAAAATTGGACAGAAGGCTGAGAAAACATACTGGCGTAGATTCACCCAGGCGGAAAAAATAAGAAAGGTTGAGTTTCTATACTGGTGTAAATTCGCCTAGGTGTAAAAACCACCGCCTAGGCGGATTAACATCAGAAGGTTTTTAAAAAGAAAAAGTCGCTACTTCGCCTAGGCGGAAAAACCTCCGCCTAGGCGAAGTCACGACAACCCTGTTTTAAAACGCAACAGTCCTCTTCGCAAACGGCACTTCCCTCCTAAAATTTTCAAGAAACCTCTCAACTTCACCAGCCCAAATCCTTTCCTCCCTTTGAAGATTCATCCTACAATGCAAAAAACTTGGATTTTCACCAAAAATCTTTATCCAAACTTTGGATTCCTCTTCCTATTTTCGAAAATCTAGGGTTTAAACGGTGAAACAGTGCGAGATCGCCATCCTCAAGTGATTTGATCAAAAGTTTTCAACAAGTAAGTGTCAATGATCCTATTTTTCATTTAAATGTTGAAATATTTGCTTCATTTTCTCATTTATTTCAAAAATCATTGGATTTGGCTAGAACCCTAAACCCCTTTAAACCCTAGATTACGTTTTTCATGCTATTAGGGATTTAGGAATGATTTTTGGTAAACCCTATCATGTTTTTGTGTTGATACACAATGTGAATCATTTATTTTACGCTACATTGCGACAAAAATGTGATTTTGTTTTGGTTGGTGGGATATCTTGTGAAATTTGTATTGTTTGGTTTTGGTTGGCAATGTTTGATAAAATAGGGCATTGTGTGTTCGCTGACAAGGGTTTGAATTGCGTGTTCTATTGTTATTATTGTGGTTGGTGCTGTGATTGTGATTTATAGGCAAAATGGCAAAGCGTTGGGCATCCAAGCAACCACGAACGGAAGAACCTCCGGCTGCCTCAGATTACAACTCTCTAAAATTTATCTCCAAGCAAGCCGAGGACCATTACAATAAACATGAAAGTGAGTAACCCGGCATTTTCCAGAGGGGGTTCGGACCTCTGCATGAACTTCCTGAAGAATTCAGGACCGTCATTCAACGTAGAAGATGGGAACAGTTCTGTGCTTCACCCCCACCAGGGGAGTTGGCCCTCATACGCGAGTTCTATGCAAACATTACCGAGGCCACGGGATTTCAGACAAGTGTCAGGAACATCCTAGTTCTGTTCAGTACGGACCACTTCAATGAGTTGCTTGGATTGACGGGACCGGAAGCCTCTCAAGATTTATCTGATGCTGCCACACCGATAATGAGTGTGGTCATTCAGGTCATCTTCAAGGCTTGGTTTTTGAAACCAATCCCCAAGATTTGGCATCAATTTATCTGCACCAATCTGCTCCCTACCTCCCATGTGTCCGATGTTTCCAAGGAGCGAGCGTTTATGCTATACGGCATTGATAGAGGGACGCCCGTCAATGTCGGTTGGCACATTTATTCTTCAATAATTCATACTTCCAGGATGACGAAGGGTGGCCTTCCTTTTCCCTCCTTCCCCACCGCTCTCTTTCTACGTGCCGAAGTTCGTGTCACGTCCACAAGCCCCTTTCCACCTATAAAGCCACTCGATCTTTCAATGATTAACAGATTGTAGAAGGGCGGACCAGCTGAGGGAGAAGAGGGTCCTGAAGAGGAAGAAGCCGGCCCTTCGGAGCCACCGACGCCCACAACCTGCCGCGACCAACTCACCCAGATTTTACGAGATGTCCGTAGTCTCCAATCCGATATGACCCAGCTCCAAGCTATTTTTTCTCGGATGGAGAGCTACATGGATAATTACATTCGGAAACAAGATCAAAATCAACGAGTTTTATGTAAGCACCTCGGAATCGACATAACGCGTTATACGCCCAGGCCGCCTTTCGATACTGATGAGCCACCACCGCCATCTCCTCCCCAATGAAGGATAGGAGGTTAGACTTGTATGTCTTCCCTCCTAGGTATGTGTTCGACCCAATTTTCAACACATATATTTCTATTCTGCTATTGGGTTCGCTGCCTAAGCAGTGAGAACACTGCCTCGTTCAAGTTTTGGGGTATGATATGCAAGCATGTAGTTTTTATTTTTTTTGGGGAGGGGGGGGGGGGGGGGGGGGATATGAAGGATGACAATATTTTGATGTAAATGGGACGAAATTCTTTTTGTGGACAAATTTTTGTTTATAATGATATTAATGTTAAATTTTTGTAAATTTTGAAATTCTTTTTGTTATACATGTGTAATGTTTAGCTATACATGTGTAAGGATCATTAGCATAAGTAATATTAGTTTGTAGAATTAGAGTAGATATGTTAATAAATATAGTTGTACGTGCATGCTGAGTTTTTGAGTTCGTCCGAACCATGTCCCGATGATGAAAATTACCCCCTAAATTGCATATTGAGGTCGGGGGTAATGCTATTCACGTGTGTTTTGTGTGCTTAGCATGTCGATTAGGTGAAAATTATTTTGATCCTAAATCGCACGATCTCATAAACTCATTGTATAATTAGTTGAACGATTTGACGCCGATTATTCAGTAATAAGTTCGTGACAGAAATGAGGAATCTAGAACTTGACTGGGGGAGGCTTGAGGAGAAATTATAGGTAAGGTAATTCTGGAGGCATGATATAGGCCTTCATTTTTATCGCTTGAACCGTTTGAAACTAACCTGAAAAGTTATTCCCTCGTTCTCCTGTCGAAGCCATAAAATTTTTACTTCTGAACTTGTTTCTATACTTTAACCAAGTAAATCTTTCAAAACCATTGTCGCTAAGAATAAAAGTGAAAATTGAGTGAAAACAAGTAGCATTAGATTATGCTAACTTGAAGCGGGCAATCGGGGTTTCAGTTTAAATATTTTTGGTTAAGTATAAGAGTATTCACTTGTCAATCCTTTAGTTGTATTTACACGCCCCTAAAACTGTACAAAATTGAATAAGTTTGGGGGTGTGTGTGTATTTGTCTAAAACAAAAAAAAAAACAAAAAAAAATAAACCACTATGTGAATATACTGTTTAATTTCGGTTGTTGTGAAAAATGAATACAAGTTTACTTAATCTTGTTCAGGGTAATATCTTCAAAGATAGGGGGTTATGAGAGAGATATAGCGACAAGCGTTTATACCTAGGGTATCGTTAAAATTTTAACGAGTTTCTATTTCTACGATACCCTTGGTTGTTCTCCAAATCCAAACCAAGCCCTATTGATCTCGGTGAATGTCCGAACCTACATTAGTGGATAGTTGAGCCCAGTTAAGCATATGGCTTTCCTGAATGTTTTAACAAGTTTAAGTCATGACCTTATTCATTGAATAATCCAATCCGGTGTTTGATTAGTTATACATCTGAGTTCTCACACACACACATTTCAATTGGATCTAAAATGATTTTAACTGATATTGAGTGTTGAAATTTTGGAACACCACGTAGTGTGTGTTATTCCTTAACCGGATCTGATTACGGGTTGTTGAGGGAAGAATCGCATGGTTTCTTTCATTGAACTTAAATCTCACAGGTGTGTACTTCTTATTTGTTAATGATTACTTATTTTTAGTTCAGAAATTAGTCAATTAGTGTAGTTAGTGTTATTTAGCATTAGGGTGTTTTGCTCGAGAACTAGTAAAATTCCAAGTTTGGGGGTATTTGATAGGTATAAAATACCTATCTAATTCTAAACCGAATTTGCCAGTTTTTGAGTATTTTATTGAAGTTTGAATATCTTTTTAGCTATTTTTATTAGTCAGGAGTAGGGACATAAACAATTGGCAAACTGAGTGAAATGGTGGAGAAAAGGGTAGTCAAAAGATAAAAAAAAAGAAGGTTTTCAAAGAACAACGCAAAACGCCTAGGCGAAGTTTCCACTGCCTAGGCGGAAATCCATAAGAAAGTTGCAAATGCTGAAATGCTGAAATCCGCCTAGGTGAAGTTTCCACTGCCTAGGCGGAATTCCGTCAGAATGCTGGATGTGCTGAACTGCTTACATCCGCCTAGGCGAAGTTTCTACTGCCTAGGCAGAAATCCATCAGAAAGAAAGAAGAGACGAAGTTAGTCCTCTGCCTAGTCAAATAAACCATCGCCTAGGCAGAATTATAACCGACTTAAACTCTGCCTAGGCGAAGATTCTACCGCCTAGGCGCATTTCGCAGAACAGTCTAAAATATTAGTTTAGATATTTTTGAACCCCTAGGCCTATTTATACCCCGTTCCCATGTCTGAAAAAGGTTGTTGATGAACCCTAATCCTAGTAGAGAGTTCTTAAGCTATATTTTGAAGATCAAGAAGGAGATTCATCATTCGGGCAAAGAAGAATTACTTGCGGACTGATCATTAGTGACAGTGAACCGTTTCACTTTCAGATTTGATCGTTCTTCTCTTGTTTTTATCTTTGTAATTACTTTTTCATATCTAAGAATGTTGAATCCCTCTTATTTTGTATGGTATATGGCTAAGATCTTATAGTATTAGTTAAATATTACTTAGGTGTAGTTGAAATCATGTAATTGTTAAGTTGAAGGAATTAATTATAGCTAACTTAATGACGTCGATTATGCATTATGTGAAAGAAATCAATACCTAAGTAATTTGTGTAATTAGAACTAACTTAATAGTTGTCGTTCATCTTAGTATATTAAATAGAAAACAAACAAATTTTGATTAGTCGAGACAATATGAAACTATTTAAATCACAATACTCAACCGAATTACATGTCATTCCCAGTGGAACGATATCCGATCTTACAAGATCCATTATATTAAAACTAGACCTCGTATACTTGCGAGTAGTCAATACCGCGAGGACGATGGTGTGAATCCTCGTGCGTACACACTCCCTTATTTTTAAAATTATATTTTGTACCTTTAATTTTTTAAATAATTATATTTATCTCTCACCCTACCCTCTCTTTCACCACCACTACCACCGCCAATGCCACCGCCAACCTCTACCACCAACCACCGCCACCCCCAACGGCCTACTGCCACTGCTCACCGCTACCACCAATGTCCACCTGTTTATACCATTTACCTCCACCAGTCACTGCCAATGCTCACCGATTTATACCATTTACCTCTCCTATCGTTTTACACCAACATCCTCATTTAAAAAAAAAAAAATTATTTTTTTAATCCTTTTATTAAAAAAATAGAAATATAAAATATAATTATACTCTTTCTCTCCGGCGATGGTGGTGGGCAGTTGGCGGTTGGTGGTGGCCGGTGGTGGTGGCGGTGGCTGTTGGTGGTGGTGATAGTTGGTGGTGGTGGTTGGTGGTTGGCAATGGAGGTTGGTGGTGGCGATTGGTGATAGTAGTGGCGGTGAGAGGGTGGGTAGGTGGGAAATAAATGTAATTATTTTAAAAAGTTAAGGGTAAAAATATAATTTTAAAAATAAGGGGGTGCAAAGTGTAATTAATCTATATACGCTGAATAGTAGGAATTGAATTTGAACGCGAAATGATCCAAATACCCTTTGACCATTACCATTGATCTTAAGAAAATAGTAATTGGAGCAAAATTGAAATGTCAAGGGCTAATGTGTCTATTATCAAATATGAGGGTTGATAGGTGTGATTTACTTATCTATTTTCAAACCAAATTAAGTTAGTTTTCGAACGTTTATATAATATTTTATTACGTTTTAATTAATTTTTATATTTGTTGTATAAATCAGGTGTGTGGGGGCAAAAAGATAGGAAACTAGAGCGAAAACGATGAGATCGAAACAAAAATGGTCGAAGAACAGTGGAAAAACAAGCTTGGGGGCAAAACTGTGAAACAAGCCCACCGCCGCAGCGTCTAAACCTCCGTCGCGGTAGTGAAAATGCTAAGAAGACAAATGCTACTGACGGACCACCGCCTAGGCAGTGAACTAACAGAATAGTTTTCAAATCCACCGATATCCTCACCACCTCGGTGATTAACAAACCGACCTACCCACCGCCGTGGCGCTAAATCCCACTGCCGCGGCGGTGACCCTCTATATAACCTAGATATTTTTATTACATATTTTGAGATATTTTATCTATAAATACCCACTTCTCTCCCCTCCTCTTGATCCCCTTAGCCATTTGGGCACCTTAGGCCATACTTAGGCTTAGGTTTAGGAGTTTTAAAAGTGGAGCTCACATCCCGAAGTGGAGAAGACGGCGAAGCGATCGTTGAGCGTTCTTAGCAGCTAATCTTCGGACAAGGCTAAGTTCTTTGATTCTTTTATTTATTTCTTTAACTTAGGATCACGTGAGCATGTTTAGCTCGTTTTTTCATTGTAAATGCGATTATGGCTGTAGTTAAACATGGATTGTATAGGGATTAACAATAAATTTATGAATATGTGTTTGGATGATTTCGGGTGTTTCGTTTGTGATTGTTCTTCGTAGTTTGATTGTGTTTATCGTATTATTTGTTTATTATGCTTAAAATGATAAATGGAGAATACGGGATTTTGACAAACCCCATATTCGGATTAGGGTAAACAAACACCACAATTCTATAACCCGGTCGGTGTTTGGATTGTGGACAATCGATGACGTTGGGACAAGACTCACGCGACCTAGGGTTGTTAAGACGTTGAGGGGGACTTCTTCGTTGACACGAAGTTGTGTTATATCCCTCATCTTACACTCAGGAGAAGTGGCGCGAGAGTTTTAGAACGGAGATTGTCGTCAGGGTAAATACAATGCACAATCCAATGACTCGGTCGGGAGTTGAATTGTGTGCAATCAATGACGTTTGACGAGACTCACGTGACCTAGGGTTGTTAAGACGTTGAGGGAGACTTCTTCATTGACTCGAAGTCATGTATTCCTCCATCTTACACTCAAGAGAGGTGGCGGTGGAGTTTACGTACCGAGATTTTCAAATAAGTCGAACACCATAAACATGAGTAAATTGAGATCGAACACATATTTGTAAGCACGTTAATCCCTAGGCGATTCTTTCCCCTAAAACATATTACTATATTAATATAGTTAATTTAGGTTATATTAGTATTAGTTTAATTAATTAATTACATTTGTTTGTAGCCTAGATAAAGTTAGGTAATGACAAACATGATACTCGATAGTAACGACACCAATCCCTGTGGATACGATAACCAAATCTTAATGATCACACTATACTAAAACTTTGACCTCGTACACTTGCAAGTAGTTGGTGGCCGCTAATTAAGTGCTGCCACTTTTACTGCAAACGTACGGATCAAGTTTTAGTATAATGGACCTTTTGGTTGGGTGTCTTATCCATAGGGATTGGTTGAGATTACTATCGAGTACTGCAATTGTCATAACCTAACTTTATCTAGGCGCTCAAAATATAATTTAATTAATTACTAATACTAAAATACTAATTTAACTATACTAATACTATATTAAGATAGTTTTGAGAGAACAGGTTGTCTAGAGATTAGTTTCGTTTATGAATACGTGTTTGATCTCGTTTTAGTTTATATTAATGGCGTTCAACTTGTATGACAATCTCAGTTCGTAAACTTCTTCACCACCTTTCCTGAGTGTAAGACGTGGGAATACGCGACTTCGTGTCAACGAAGAAGTCCTCCTCAACGTCTTAACGATCCTAGATCACGTGAGTCTTGTCCCAACGTCATTGATTGCGCACAATTCAACTCCCTCTCGGGTTATTGAATCGTCGCGTTGTGTTTACCCTATCGATAATCTCAGTTCTTAAACTCCCCCGTCACCTCTCCCGAGTGTAAGACGAGAGAATACGTGACTTCGCGTCAATGCCGAAGTCCCCCTCAATGTCTTAACGACTCTAGGCCATATGAGTCTTGCCCTAACGTCATCGATTGTCCACAATCCAACTCCCGACCGGCTTGTTGGATCGTGGCGTTCGTTTATTCTAGTCTGAATCCTGGATTTTTCAAACCTCGTATTCTCATAACATGATAAACAAACAATACGACACACACAATTAAAATAACGAAGAACATCCGCAAACAAAACACAAACTCAATTAAACAACGTATTCATAAATTATATTAATAATCCCTAAACAACCTATATTTAGCCAATGGCCATAACCATGTATACAATGTAAAATGGCGTAAACATGCTCAACAACTACCAAAATAAAGAAAACAAAGGAAAGAAACGAGCGACTTAGCCTATATCCGAAGAATTAGCCCTAGAACAGTCGAACGATCGCTTCCCTCTTCATCTTCCACCTCAGGTTGAGAGCTCTGCCTAAAAAATCCCTTATCCTAACCCTAAAATATAGCCTTAGGCCTTAGGGGCCGAAGAAAACCGAAGAGAAGAGGAGAGAATGGTTTAAATAGGCAACAAAATATCTAATAAATATCTAAACTGTGCAGAGTTGACTGCCTAGGCGGTGGGATTCACCTTCTAGGCGGTGGGATTCACCTCCTAGGCGGTGGGGTATGTCGGTTAAGGTTCACTGTGTGGAGTCAGCGCTGGAGTGTGAAAACATTCTGCTGGTTTACTGCCTAGGCGGTAGGCTTTCAGCCAGAATTGGTTTTTCTCTACATCTTTACCGCCGCAACGGAGGTCTGGACACTACGGCGATGGGCTTTCTTCCAAATTTTGCCGCCTTGCTAATTTTTCCACCATTCTCCGACCGTTCTCGATACGATTTGATTTTTTATGCTCCGATTTCATACATTTTCATCCATACACTTGTTTTAATACAAAAATAAATAAAAACATATCAAAACATATAAAAATAACTATAAAACTACTCTAAAACTAAAAAAATCGGTTTAGAAATACATAGGTAGATCACACCTATCAGTAGTCATATACGCTAGGATGCGAATCCTACACCGTACACGTTTTTGGTCCCGTTGCCGGGGATTGGTTACTGTCATAGTTTTTGGCAATCGCCACCAAGTTTTTGGTAACGATTGCTGGAGATTGTGTTTTGTCATTTATTGTCGATATTGTGAGTAAATAACTCGATTTTACTTTAGGCATTTCTTTTGTATATAATTTTTGTCTGTAGTTTTGTTTTTGTTTCTTATGCAGGGTACTTGGTGATGTTAGATCGATGGGTATCGATGCATCCCTTTCAACGGGATTTCAAGCCATTTATTGTACGAGGCTACGTACATAAGCCGGTAAGGCGTTTCGTTGAAAAATCGAGTCGAACAAAGCAAAACCTTGCCAAGCTTGAGGGTGTTCTGAAAATGTCGGGCTGAAGACATTAAACCACGCGCTTCTTGGGAGGCAACCCAAGGTTAAATAAATTAAATCCATCTCAGCCTAATTTAAACAGAGGCGAGATCCTCTCGCCTCCCAGGTACGTGTTCTAAACCCCCTTCGTCAGCATGTTTTAATTTCATATATTGAGAATGATGATTGGGATCGCTGAGGACACTGTCCATTTTGAGTTTGGCAGTGATGTGTAGTATAGTACGTTAGTTTATGTGTTATTGTTTTCTTGTGTGCATGTTTGTTTAGGTTAGTTTGTGTTTATTTTTGTGTTGTTGTTTGCATGCTAAGTTTTGCGTTCGTCTGGGCCGTTACCCGATGATGAGATTACCCCTGGTTGTTTTCAAGGTCAAGGGTAATACCCATGCATGTGTGATTCTATGTGCGTGACAATGCTTTTTGGTCAAAATTATTGTAGATCCTAATTTGCACGAGCACATAGACTTAATGTATTTTTGTTCAATTGATTCGAGAACGATTATCAATTAGCCAAATTCATGACACATTAAGGATTCTAGAACTTGATTGAGGGAAAGCTTGAGGCGAAATCCTAGGCGAGGTAGTTCAAGAGACGTAATTCAGGCAATCATTTGTCGCTTGAGCCTTTTTAAGCCTACCCTGTTATATGTTTATCCCTCGTTACCCTGTCGAAACCTAAATGCTAATTTGATTTTGAACACGTAAACTAATACCCTCGCCAGTTGACCTTTTTCCAAACCTTAATCGTTGAATTTAAAGGCACATTTGACTGAATCAAGGTAGCAATTGTAAATGCTACTTGATGTGAGCGGTTGGGTTTAGGACGAACTTCGGATTGGTTTGATATTCGAGTACTCACTTGTCGCTTTTCTTTCGTTTTAACCACACCCGTAAAATCATACTAATCGAATAAGTTTGGGGATGTGGTTAGTTTTAAAAAAAAAACAACAACTATGTAAATATAGTTTATTTCTGTTTATTTTTGACAAGTGAGTACTAAATGCATGTTCGAGATTGTTTCCAATCTAAGTATAGGGGTTCTAGAGTGAATGTGCTAAGCGTTGAGCCTTGGGTAACGTTAAGTTAACAACGTTAACCCGTTTTCTATTCCAATTTACCATTGGCCAACTATTCCTTAACCGAATCAAGCCCTAATGATCTCTACGAACTACCTAACCTACATTAGTGCAGAGTGGACCCCAATCAGGCTTATGAAAATCCTAGTCCTTCACAGTCTAAGTCATGAATTTCGTTGGGGGATAATCCAATCCAGTTATTTTATAGTTATATTATTGAGTCATGCACTAACATGTTTACAAGATCTAGAATAGCATTCACCATTATTGCATGTCGAAATTCTAGAACCACATGATTTGTTTTACCACCTGAACTCGATATGACTGGCGGTTGTTGAGGAACAACAATAACTAGGCCGTTAGAAGAATTTAATACTCGCACCTCGTTATACTTAGATTGTTTTAGGCTATTTGTTATTTCGTTTAGTTGTGTTTTTTATTTTTGTGTGTGTGTTTGGCTCGAGGATTAGCCAAATTCCAAGTTTGGGGGTATTAGGTCCAATTGAACACCGATTGCATTTGGGAGGAGTAAAAAAAAGGTCATTATCTCATAACAAAAAGATCAACAATAACAATATTTACATTTTGAAAATGAACTAAATTAGAACACATTTAATTGGTTTCTTTACTAACAAACTATTAAATAAGGCAAAACAATAGAAAATCCATATTTATTTTACCTTTTTTACATGTAGCAATCCTCAACCATTTTACTTTGAGCTTTTTGCACCTTGCACCCTTGAATTTTTAGAGAAATTTCACTTTAAACACTATCTTTTCAATTTCACCAAAAATTTATATATATGAGATCGGGAGCCACCGACTGGAAGCTGTGCATGAACGGTGACGTGGCGGGAGGAGGTTAACACTTAGTCCACTATCTACATGCATATAAATGCTCATTTATGCATGTAATGATCACAAAAAACAGATCTCAAAATAGGAACCCCAAACCGGAGAAGGAAGAGAGAGAAAACGAAGAGAGAGAGAGAGGTCCGTCGGCGGTAAGGGTGCAGTCCGGCGTGGGTGGTGGTGGTCCGTTCGGTTTGTTTTGTGTGTGTTTGTGTACGTTAGGTGTGCATGGGTGTTCAATTATGCGAATGAGGGTGTGCGTTACTGTTCATCGACGGTTGGGGGGTGCTCTGTTCAGTTACAGCGTTTCAGTGTGGGTTATCGGCGGGGATGGTAGTCGGGTGGTGTGGCGTTGCCGTGGGTATGTGTTGTGGGAGGGCAGTGTGGGTTGCTGCTCGTCGTCCGGTGTCGGCGCATGTATACGTTTGCGTTGCCGGCAGTTTCGGAGCAGGCGTATGGGTGATTTCCTCATCCGGAGTGTGTGTGTGTGTGTTCTCAGGTGTACCGGTGTGTGTGTACGTGTGTTGTTCGGCCGATGGTGTTGCCGTGCGGTGAGGTGTGTGTGTGAATAAGATGAACGGAGTTGGGGAGAGAAAGAAGAAGACGTCGGCCGGGAAATACAAACAGGAAAAACAGAAACGGGGAAGAAAGAGGGAAAAAAAAAAAAAGAAAAAAAAAAAAGAAAAAAAAAAAAGAAAAAAAAGAAAGAGAAATTACAAAAACAACCCCAAAAGAAAATTCAAAATTCATCCCGTGGCCCGTGCACATTTCGAAACAGGTAACATTTTTATCGGATACTATTATCGATCAAATTAAATTGTTGAGCATTAAGATTTTTCGCACTCGTAATAGTAATTGTCGTGATCGTGATAACATTTTTTTAGGATCGCTAATTTTAATAAACTGGTACAGTAAACTTAACAGAGCGAAATTAAACGAATAATAATTTCTGTAATGCAATGTGGGAAATGGGAAAATTATGGGGAATTAGGACCTGCATTCATCTAATTAGGTTATTTTAAATACGATATTAATTTAGGCCTTGTTACTATTAGGTTCGCAGGCACCGGAGTTTCGGTAGGAAGTAGTTAGTAAAAGCTTCTGGGAACGGATCATGAGGTGAGTGTACTGTCTTCTTGCCAATTTTTTTTTTTTTTTTTTTTTTATAAAATGGCTGTATTGGGACTGAATGACTTATAAAATGATATGGATCAAGCAGGATTTAGGATGAGTGAGTAAAAATGAATTTTTCGTGAGATTACAATAATTTTCGAAAGGAAATTAAGAATGATTTTCATTGGATTCAGTAGTTTAAAAAGAGAGTGAAAAAATGGTTTCGGTGAAAATCAGACGTTTTTTTTTTAAGTAAAAGAAATATATGATTTTGGATTAAAAATCAGTTTTGGAAATAGAGAATGATGGTTGAGATTTGCCGACATTGATTAAACGATAATATTGGTTTGTGAATTGATGATAACGTTATAAATTTGACAATGCTATGAAATTTATCTGCTTCGGCAGAGTGATGTGATCCGCTTCGGCGGAGTGATATTATCCGCTTCGGCGGAGTGATGTTTATCTGCTTCGGCAGAGTGATGTTAGACGTTTATACTGCACAGTGATTATCCGCTTCGGCGGAGTGATGGGTGTTCGTAGGAAGGTATATCCTACGGATGGTACGGTACCGTTGCAAACTCCCGATCGTGAGGTTAAAACGATCACTAGGGCTGGCCAACGTGTGTGTGTTTGAGAATATGTTTTGAGATGTGGTAATTTGCTTATACTGAGTGATTTATTATTTATATGGTGAATGGCATGATTCTTATACTAAATGATTTTTCATGGAACTTATATGTAGCGCTTTATTCTTACTGCTAATATTATAAAAACCTTTGCGAACTACGTAATGTCTTCTTATTTAAGCTTGATCCATTTAGACGCTGCAGAATAAACTGTTATTACTATAAAAAAATATTTTACTAAGAAGGCAGTACAGTCGCAGGTACAACGGTTAGGAGTTGGTCCCCTACTGGCACTAGGTAGAGCTACGTGATGGAGTCATATAGGCGTTTGAGAGAAGCTGTCAAAGGCAAACCTACAAAAGGTTCATGGATAAATATTATGTGTTAGGAAATAAGTTGGGACGGGTGTGCCCCCCAATTAAATGTTTGTATTTATATGGTGGATGTATATTGTCTTTCATTTGGTTGTTTGGGTATGAGGTGATGTCATGTTGTAGTCACGCTAGCCTCGGGATGACGGGTGTCCGAGACGGGTTGTGACACGTAAACAATTCAAAAATTATCACCTAGATTAAAAACTTTGTTGATCATTAAATTGTTATGCAATTGGTGAAGTATGAGTACGCCAAAGAGGTTTGGGATCATTTATTAAGGTTGTACACACAGTCTAACTTTACAAAGCAATACCAATTGGAATATGATATTCGAGCATTGAAACAGAATGATATGAGTATTCAGAAATTCCAATCCTCTATGACAGATCTTTGGGATCAATTAGCCCTTATAGAATCTGCAAAATTTCGAGTATATACTACGTACATTCCTTGTAGAAAAGAACAATGTTTCGTTTAATTTTTTTTTTATAGCCTTACGTAATGATTTTGAGGGATTTCATGAGATAATTTTGCACCGTACTCCACTTCCTTCTATTGACTCAGTGGCTAGTGTATTATTGACCGAGGATATACGTTTCAAGTCTCAATCAGAAAAAAGAGTTTTTCAAACACCTAGTCTATCTGTTCTGGTAATTCCTTCTAAACCACCTCATAATCATCAAAACAAGCTCTATTCGAGGCCTGCGTTTGATGAATGTAGCTTCTGTAAGCAGAAAGGTCATTGGAAGGCTCAATTCCCTAAATTGAGTAGAATGTAGCAGCAGCAACAACAACAGCAGCGTCCCAAGTAGAAATCTGACAATCAATCTAAAAAAATGACCTTACAGGACTCCATAGCCTAACACTGCAACAACTGTACCATCATCATCAAATTCGTTTGACTTTGGAGACCTAACATTTTATAATCCCACAATGACTGCCTTCACTGAGCAATTTCCGAAGTTTCTTGCCACACAGCCACATGCCATGTCCGCTGCATTTTTAGTAGGTTTGTTGCCCTCTAATTCTTCAGGTATGTCTTCCTTTATATGGGTCTAGATTATGGAGCCTCTCATTATATATCACCTGACTTATCATTATTCGTTTCTTTAAATCCTACATTATCTGTATCCGTTATGACTGTTAATGGTACTCTGATGCCATTAGTAGGCATTAATCCTGTTGTCACACCTCGGTTATCTCTTTCGAGTGTTTATCATATTCCCAATCTTGCATTGAATCTTGTTTCTGTTGGCCAATTATGTGATTCTTGTTAGTCAGTCTTTTTCTTTTCTATTTCTTGTCATGTACAAGATCCACAATCCCAAAAGCTAATTAGGACAGGCCGTAGGCAGGGGAGACTATATATATTGGATGAGCTACGAGTACGAGGTGTCACAGCTTCCGGTGTTGACTTGTCGTCTTTTCATTTGACTTTTTCCTATTCTAGTTTTTATTTATGTTGCAACATCTCTTTTAAAATACTTAGTATCTACAAGAGCATTAGAAAAATTTTCAGCTTGTGATATTTCTGATCGTAGTGATTGTAAACTAGCAAAATTGGTTGCTTCACCTTCTAATTAAAGCATTTCTTCTTCTCTTACACCATTTGATCTGGTTCACTATGCCTCTAGTTCTTCAGGTATATCTTCCTCTATATGATTTTAGATTATGGAGCCTCTTATCATACGTCACCTAACTTGTCATCATTTGCTTCTTTCAATCCTACATCATCTATATCCGTTATGACTACTGATGGTACTCTGATATCATTAGAAAACACCGGTTCTATTGTGTCACCTCGGTTATCTCTTTCGAGTGTGTATCATATTCTCAATCTTGCATTGAATCTTATTTTTGTTGGCCAATTATGTGATTTTGGTTACTCATTCTTTTTTCTCTTCTATCTTTTGTCATGTACAGGATCCGCAATTCCAGAAACTGATTGGGATAGGCCGTACGCAGGGGGTACTATATATATTAGACGATCTATGAGTACCAGGTGTCGCAACTTCTAGTGTTGCGTTGTCATCTTTTCATTTGACGTCTTCCTCTTTTAGTTTTTATTTATGGCATTCTCGTCTTAATCATATTTTAGTATCTCGTTTAAAATACTTAATATCTACAGGAGCATTAGGGAATTTATTAGCTTATGATATTTCTGATTGTAGTGGTTGTAAACTGGCAAAATTTTCTACTTTACCTTTTAATCGAAGCATTTCTTATTCTCTTGCACCATTTGATCTGGTCCATTCTGATGTATGGGGACCTTCCTTAATTTTTACAAAATGGGGGTCCAAATATTATGTTTCTTTCATTAATGATTACACTTGATATTGTTATGTTTATCTCATGAAACGTCGTTCAGAATTCTTTGGTATTTTTCAAACGTTTCGAGCTCTTGTTAAGACTCAATATTCTGCTCTTATCAAGTGCTTTATATGTGATTTAGGTGGGGAATATATTTCTAATCCTTCCATTAACTTGTTTGCTTTAGATGTAACAATTTACCAAACCTCGTGTCCTGACACTCCCAAGTAAAATGGTGTCGCTAAAAGGAAACATAGGCACATTGTTGAAACTGCTCATTCTCTCTTACTGTCTACCTCTGTTCCTAGTGTATTTTGGGAAGAAGTAATCCTTACTACGGTGAACCTAATTAAAAAGATGTTATCCTCTCATTCTTCAGATTTGTCTCCATTTAAAAAATTGTATGGTTATGCTCCCAATTTTTTTTTTCTTAAGAGTATTTAGGAGCATTTGTTTTATTCTTCGACTGAGAGTAGAGCACAGTAAGTTATCTTCTCGTTCTATCATATGTCTTCATAGGCTATGGTAAGGGATAAAAGGGATATCATTATTTTGATCTAGTTGCACAAAAGTTATATGTGCCCCGTTATATTGTGTTTCTTGAGCATATACATTTCTTCTCTATTCCTTCTAGTCCACACAACTTAACGAAATCTTACCTCATTTCCATTGATATTTTCTCTGATGACACAGATAGTTTTTCTTCTCCAGACCCATGCACTACAAATATTGACCCATCTCATGCGTCTAGACCTCATGTTTACACTGGTAGTTCTGTAGGTACTGATACTTCTACCTTTCCTTCCCCTCCGACGGCCAACCAAAAATCTTCTCAATTTGTGGATCTTTTTCCTCGCCATCCTCAGCGCATTCGTGAGTCCACTCATATACCATATTTGCTTTACTTTTGCTATTCAAATTCTTTTGCTTTATTTTAGCCTCTATTCATTGTCTCTCTGAGCCTTTATCCTATAACGAGACAGTACTTGATCCCCTTTGGCAACAGGCTATGGTTGAGGAACTTTCTGCTTTACACAAGACTGATACATGGGATTTGGTACCTTTACCTCCTTATAAAAGTCCAATTGGTTCTCATTGGGTCTACAAAATTAAAACTAAGTCTGATGATTTAGTTGAGCGGTACAAAGCTCGTTGGGTTGCCAAGATATTTTCTCAGCAATATGGTATGTATATGAGGATACTTTTACTCCAGTTGCAAAAATAACAACTGTTCGCACTCTTAGTGCCATGGCATCTTTTTGTCAGTGGCATATTTCTCAGAAGGATGTTAAAAATATCTTCTTGAATAGCGATCTTTAAGAAGTAAGTTTACATGACTTATCCTCCGGGTGTCGCTCATAAGTCTGGAGAAATTTTCAAACTCAAGAAAACTCTATATGGTCTTAAACATGCCCCTCGAGCATGGTTTGAGAAATTCTCTACGATGATTACGTCGCTTGGTTTTCACCCAAGTAATCATGATTTCACTTTGTTTATAAAGTGTACCACTGTATGTCGTATTCTACTATCTTTATATGTAGATGACATGATTATTACTGGTGATGATGTTGATAGGATTGCGATCTTGAAGTTAGAATTATCTCGTCAGTTTGAAATGAAAGACTTGGGGACTTTATGCTACTTTCTGGGTATTGAAGTAGCATTTTCTCTAAAAGGCTATTTTTTCTCTCAGTCTAAATATGCAGTTGACATTCTCAAGCGTGCTTATCTTATTGATACTAGGACCATTGATACTCCTCTAGAGGTGAATGTTCATTATTCACCTTCCAATGGTTCTCCTTTGAGAAATCCTACCTTATATCGTACAATTGTTGGCAGTTTAGTCTGTCTAACCATCACTCGCCCGAACATTTCCCACATTGTTTATATTATCATCCAGTTTGTCACTTCTCCTACTATAGTTCATTGGGCTATTGTTCTTTGTATCCTCCAGTATCTTTGGAGTACCCTCTTTAAGAGTCTCTTATTTCCATCAACCTCGTCTTTGGAGTTACATGCCTACTCTAAGGCTGATTGGGCTAGTGATCCCATATATCACAAGTCTGCCATAGATTTTTGTGTATTTTTTGGTGATTCTCTTATTTAATGGAAGAGCAAAAAGCATGTCGTTGTTTCTAAATCTTCCACATAAGTTGAGTATCGTGCAATGACATCCACTACCACCGAAATAATTTAGTTGCGTTGGTTACTTGCAGATATAGGTATTTATCTTTCTCATCCCACTCCCTTGTATTGTGATAACAAGAGTACGATTCAGATTGCTCACAATTCAGTCTTTCATAAACAGACCAAGTACATCGAGATCGATTGTCATCTCACTCGTCATCACCTTCAACATGGGACTATTACTTTACCTTTTATGTCATCATCCATGCAAATTTCCGACTTGTTCACCAAGTCATATTCTACTGAGTATGCAAGAAATGATTTATCAGTCTTAGCAAAAGAAGACGTGACCCAAGTGATTTGGTTTAATATAATTCACCCAAACCTCTAGCTAGACTAGTGTAATGATTGAGATGAGATTTCAATCTGTATCATAAGGAATTATATTATCAATTAAGTACCTATGACTGGACTGGGGATTTTTTACTTTATCACATCTTGTTGGTCTTTTTGAGTACGCATATAAAGAGATCGTGAAATACGCTTATCATACCTAAAAGGGTTCCCTTGGTTAAATTCATGTCATTTGGATATGACTATGATATATGGATAGACGTGACTCACATTCGAAGGAAATGTCTTAAAGGGAAAAATATTTTCTTCTGAAATGGAAAAATTAGAATTGTTCTAATTTTATAAATTAATTGATTAGTAAATAATTAATTAATTATTTTCATCATCTATCTTTCAGTATAAACTTAATTGGTCACAGACAATAGAGAATTGAAGATAAAATAGTCTTTTAAAAACGAACAAGTAGTAATATTGAACATAACAAGTTCAGGGGTCAAAGTACAAATATGAAAAAAGAAAAGGTCTAGGGTTTTGAGCATTAGCCGCTCACTTATAGATTTTCGGCCATAAGGTAGCTTGTCCTCTCCCTTTTGTTCTCTCTTAGATTTTTGTGTGTGAGAGATTGCATTTTCTAGATTTCACCACTAATTTGAATATTACTATACCTAGATTTAAATCAAAGTTATCTTAGATTTTTGGGATTAGATTTGGTCTTAGAAATCCCAAGAATAATTTTCTTTCGGAGATTCTCTGTGTGGATACTGTGAGAGATGAGCCATCTATATCACTTCTAGGAGAATCGAATCTCCAGTAACTGTATTATTCATATTATTTGTATTCAAATGCCTCGAGAACTAACAACTTTGAGACTGAAATACAAAAAGAGGTAATATTTACATTAAAAGTGTTTTAATATGTTATTTGATTTATTGTTTTAATGTGAATACAGTTAGATCTAGCTTAAGAAATTAGATATTAAATTGTGATTTAATTTATTTTTTTTTGTTGTATGGATCTGTCAAATTTAATATTCGATCCCTTCATCAACTTATCTTCAATGGGTGATATTCCTAATATTTTTCTAATAATCTCATCTCTAACTTAAATTTATTCTTGTCTTACCACTTATCCACCTTAATATCTTCAACTCTACTATCGCTGCCTTTGAGCGTACCTCTTATTTAGCCTGATATTTTGAACTATATAATTTTTTATTTTATTTTTTTATTTCAATTTTACAAAGCTTTGTGTTGTATTTCAATGGTATCCTACAATTACAAATTATCCTAACTGCACTTATCCACTTTAACCATCATAACTTAACTTTTGGTATAATGCCATTCTCGATTTGCCCATTCCCTTAAGTATCTAAAATGATTAATTGCCTTTTAATACTTTGATCATGTTTCATTTTGTTCCCTCTACTTTTAAATTAAGGGAGTGATGTGTAGGCTTTCAAAGTAAATGGGACAAAATAAAACAAAATCAATTTACAAAGGGGTAAAAGACAATTAACCCTATCCAAAATTATCAATTGTAGGGACCTCTTGATCTCAAATTTTTACCATGTCATAATCTCTCTTTGAGTATTTTCAATGTTGTAATGCATATATTTCTTCTTACTTTTACTGATCATTAATTCCATAGACTGCAATATTTTCTTTCAATACTCTAACTTAATGTTAAGTCATTTTTTAGTTTCAACAAATAGTATTGTGTCATCCACAAACAAGATAATTCATCATATCCCATCTTGAATATGTTTTATTAATTATTCATTACCAAAACAAAGAGACAAAGACTTAAATACGACAATTTATTCAAGTCTATATTAATTGGAAAGGCACAAGTATCACCTCTTATGGTTTAAACACTAATAACTGTATATTCATACATGTCCGTAATCACCTTAATGTATTATTGGAAAGTTGTTTCTTTTTTGAATTCACAACAAAACGTTCGTGGGTACTCAATAATATGATCTTTCTAAGTCCAAAAAATTCACATGTAAATCTTTCCTTATATTTCTTCATCAATCTCCTAAGTAAATATATGGATTCAGTGTTTAACTGATTAAACATAAATCTAAATTATTTATCTTCTATAATCATCTCATGTCTTATTCGATACTCTATCACTCTCTTCTAAAATATTATGGTATGACTCATAACCTTTATGCCCTGATAATGTAATTTTGGGCATCTCCTGTATTTTTTTCAATAAGCACTACTTATCCTCTAATCATCCGACATTCTCTTATTTATCAATTTTCTATTGAATATATTTCATCCCAAAATTTGTATGTAGGGCAAGGTTGGGTACATTTAACCCTTCATAGAACTTACAATTGGGGGAGTTTTCGTGTAATGAATTGCCCTTTAAAATTTAAAATTGTAAAGGAGGAAAATAATATAAAATGTCAACAACAAAAAAAGTATAGTGGCCAAAACACCTCAAATATACTTCAACGACACTTTAATTTTAATTTTCTGTTATTTGACTTCTAATTACACTTTACAAACTAACTGTTTATCAAGATCCCCTTCTCTCTCTCTCTCTCCCTCTCTTAGTTCTCTCTCAAAAGTGTCAAGACTCAGTCCTCCAGCGAAGATCATGTGTTGTGCCGCTGCCTCTATGCTTTGTCGTCATGCGTTGCTGCCTCTCCGTGCTTGTCCGCGTCCTCGTCAAATATGTAAGTTCTTTTTCAATCACTCAATATAATCTATGTTTTAGGTAATTGTTGTTGTTGAATCGTTAATATATGTATATACACATAAATTGTGTACTTGGATCCATTATGATCAATCAACTACTGGTGCGAAAATCTGCAACGATCGATCACAAGAAGGACACGGATCGAGCGGGTACGTGGCCTTCCTTAACCAAATCTCCAGAGTTCCTCAATAAAATTCGTGATTCTCTTCCAGATGAGGAAAAATGAGCTGTCAAGTGATTTGTTATGTTGGGGACCATAACCCTAATATTTACTATTTATATGGTGTGATTAGGGTTCCCATAATCCCCTAATCTCCCCAACAATTTTCGGGTTCTACACATTTAACCCACATTCTTTTGAGTAGTCCATGGGCTTACCCAAATTAATTAGATCACTTAATTTTAGCCCATTAAATTGAAATAACAAATATAATTGGGTCAATAATATGTTGCTTAAAATAGATTAGGAAATAAAATTTTCTAAGAATCTCCTACTTCGGCTCTATATTATTCCTGAAACAATTATATCAAAAAATTCCTTAGGCGCGCATCCGTATGCTATTTATCCTTAGACTTATTCTTAAATAATATGGTCCACCTCATATACTAACAATGGAATTGCCGCAGCTTTTATCACAATACAATCGTGAATAAACCACGATTGTCAACATACTAATACACTCAATAACATAAATCAAATATGGATGAGTAATATGGAAATTACATGCAATGTGATCTCAGACATACTTATTTTCAACTGGTCCAACTTTAATATTTAGTGAGATCAATCCAAAGTCCTTAATGCATTGCAAACATTGCAAACAAAAAATAAACAATCAACTTTATTCTGCAGAAAACTTAAACAATTCAATGTCTAAAGCAAAACATATAGAACAAAAATGACTCCCACTAAACCAAGGTATCATCAGATATGAAATTCATGTGAGCGGTTTGCTTATGAAAGACTTTAAGGGTTAAGCCCTTGGTTAATGGGTCCGCTAGCATAGAATCTGTCACTATGCGTTCTATAGCAATCTATTTATCCTGAACTCTCTCCTTAAAAACTAGAAACTTGATGTTGATAAATTTTGACTTTGTCGAGCTCCTATTGTTGTTGGAGTAAAGATCTGTTAAGTTATTATCACAATAAATCTTTAATGGTCTTTCAATGTCATCTACCACACGCAGCCCAGTAACAAAGTTCCTCAACCATATTTTGTGATTGGACGCCTCATAGCAAACAATAAACTCTGCTGCCATGGTTGAAGAAGTTATGAGAGTCTACTTAGCAAACTTCCATGAGATAGCTCATCCAACTAACATAAAGATGTAGCTTGACGTAGAGTGCCTTCTATCTTGGCATCCTGCAAAATCGGAGTCAGAGAACCCGATGATCTCTAAACTCTCTGATCTCCGATAAGTGAGCATGTGGCCTTTTGGTCTTCTCAAATAACGCATCATGCGTTTGGCTGCCTTCCCAATGTCACATACCTGGATCACTCAAGTATCTGCTCAAAACTCTCACTGTACATGCTTTGTCGGGACGAGTACAAACTTGAGCGTACATTAGACTCCCTATTGCTGACGCATAAAGAATCTTCTGCAGCTCTTTCCTTTCAAGGTCATTATTGGGGCATTGATTGAGACTAAACTTATCTTCTTTAGCTACGAGTGTATCTCCTGGTTTACTGTCTTTCATGCCGAATCTACTCAAAACCTTATCAATATAGCTCTTTTGTGACAAGTCAAGGATACCTCGAGAACCATCTCTCAGTATCTGGATACCTAATACAAAAGAGGCATTACCAAGATCTTTCATCTCGAATTTCTTTGTCAAAAAGTTTTTGGTTTCGTGCACTAAGCCTATATCGTTGGTAGCGAGCAAAATATCATCAACATATAATACCAGAAATATATATTTACTTCCACTGAACTTGTGAATACACAATCATCAGCAACATTCACCTCAAAATCGTATGAACTGATGAATTAATGAAACTTGTGATAATATTGACAAGAAGCCTATTTAAGACCATAGATGGATTTCTTCAATTTACAGACCATGGACTTTGGATCTTCCGATACAAAGTTTTCTGGCAGTACCATATAAATCGTTTCGTTAATGTCTCCATTAAGAAATACAGTCTTGACATCCATCTGATGTAGTTCTAGATAAAAATGAGTCATCAGTGCCATTATAGTTCTAAAAGAGTCTTTCAAAGATACGGGAAAAAAAATATCTTTGTAGTCTATGCCTTCCTTTTGAGTAAAGCCTTTAGTGAATAGACGAGCTTTATATATCCCAATGTTACCCTTCGAATCCATCTTAGTTTTGAATATCCATTTACAACCAATGGGCTTCGCACCTTCAGGTAACTCGACGAGAACCCAAACATCATTGTCTTTCATACACTTCAACTCATCTTTCATGGAATTAATCCATTTGTTAGAGTTAGAACTGTGTATGGCTTGACAAAAGTTGATTGGGTCACCATCTGTTAAACCAACGTCATCCTCATGTTCTTGGAGAAAGATGATATATTCATCCAAAATCTTACTTCTCTTCTCCTGAGTGGATCTTCTTAATGGCAGTTCTTGAGGTTGTTGGGTTTGTTCTATAATTTGTATTTGAGGAAGAATCTCATTATTGTCTTGTTCTGGAACAATGTCAAGAATAGGAACCTGAGCCTGAACAACATTATCCAGAGCCAGAACAATGTCTTGTACAGTGATAGGTATAGATACCTGATCATCGTCAATAACATGTTCCCCTTCGAAGAAAATTGTGTCTTGAACAACAATAGATACAGAGACCTTATCACCGTCAATAGCAGATTCTTCTTCAAAGACAATATTCGGTATGTTTCCTTCCCCCTCAAACTCAACACCCTCAAGAAATCTCACATTTTCCATTTCAAAGAAAGATCTTGATGTGGGATCATAAAACTTGTAGCCTTGATAGCGCTCTGCATAACCAACAAAATAACAGCTTACCATTCTTGAGTCCAATTTTCTTTCATGTGGCCTATAAGTTCTTGCCTCAACTGGATAACCCCAAATGTGCAAATACCTAATGCTAGGCTTCTTTCTTTCCCAAAGCTCACAAGGGGTTTTGGCAACTGCTTTACTGGGTACCCTGTTAAGGATGTATACTGCGGTCTTTAAAGCTTCCCCCCAAAGTGACTCTAGAAAGGGAGAGTGACTAATCATACTCTTTACCATATCCTTAAGAGTCTGGTTTCGTCACTCTGCATTATCGTTCATATTAGGCTTGCCTGGCATGGTGTGTGGCGGGACAATTCTACACTCATTGAGAAACATTGTGAAGGGTCCTAGACGTTGTTATCTTGATCCATCATTTCTCCCGTAGTATTCGCCACCACGGTCCGATTTGACACCCTTAATTTTTTTTCCAAGGTGAAGTTCAACTTTAACTTTGAAATACTTGAAAACATCCAAGGATTAGGACTTCTCATGAATCAAATATAGGTACTCATAATGAGAGTAGTCGTCTATGAACATAATAAAATATTATTGTTCATTCCATGAAGACGTAGGGAATAGATCACAGATATATGTATGTATTAGTTCTAAGACATTTGTAGCTCTCTCGGCACCCAATTTTCTTTTGTTTGTTCGTTTTCCCTTTATACACGCAATACAAACTTGAAAGTCTGTTAAATCTAGGAGTTCAAGAATTCCATCTGATACAAGTCTATGAATTCTCTATTTTAGTGATATTACCTAAGTGCTTATGCCATAAGGTGGCAAAATTCTTATTGAATTTTCGCTTTGTACCACGTGAATTTGTTTGCAGTATTTTGTTATATGAATTAATATCAAGCATATATAGATTATCAATCAAAGAACTAGAGCCAATAAAATTTGAAACTTGATAGAGACTAAATTTATTATTTTCGGAAGAACAAGCAAAACCTGATTTGTCCAAACTAGAAATAGAAATAAAATTTCGTCTGAAAGACGGTTCAACAAATGTCTTATACAAATCCAAATAAAATCCGATTTTCAATCGTAATCCAAAAGTCCATATAACTTCCATCGCAACTTTATTGCCATTGCCCACAAAGATAAATATTTCAACATCATTTGTAGTCGGTTCCACAGGCAACCCTACATAGTCATACTTGTGTGAGTAGTAGCACCAGAATCTACCCACCAAGTATCCATAGGTAAAGAAGCTAAATTAATTTCAGAACAAGCCAAAGTTAAAAGAATACCCTTCTTTGCACGCCAGACAACGTACTTGGAACACTCCTTCTTCATGTGTTCCGTCTTCTTGCAGAAGAAGCTATCAGGTAAAGACCTCATCCTGCTTCTTTTGTATCTTTTGCTGAGAAGTTCCTTCCGCAGCAACCTCAGCTCTCTTCTTTTTTCTTGCTATGAGAGGTCGAGGCCAATTGAGCACTTTCAGTCTTCTCTTGCTCTTGTCTCTCTTCTTCTTGCACACGGTAAGATATAAGCTCATTGAGGGACCATTTGTCCTTATGAGTATTAGAACTCAGTTTGAATTACCCAAAGTATGCAGGAAGAGAGATCAAAACTAAGTGCACGAATAAGTCATCAGACAACTCTAACTTTAGTGCCTTTAGTTTTGATGCAAGATTATACATCTCCATGATGTACTCCCTTATGTTACCTTTAGCCTTATACTTCATCGCGACGAGTTTACCTAGAAGGTTACTGTACGACAAGGATTTGATCGCTCGCATATAAGACTACTCGCAAGTGTACGAAGTCAAAGTTTTTGTATAGTGTGATCGTGAAAGATAGGGTTATCGTACCCACAGGGATTAGTGTCGTTACTATCGAATACCGCGTTTGTCGTGACTTAACTTTATCTAGGTGAAAAAATAAATGTATTAATTAATTAAACTAATACTAATATAACCTAAATTAACTACACTAATATGCTGATATGTTTTAGGGTGAAGAATTTCCTAGGAATTAACGTGTTTACAAATACGTGTTCGATTTCGATTTACTCACGTTTACGTTATTTGACCTATTTGACAATCTTGGTACGTAAACTCCACCGCCACCTCTCCCGAGTGTAAGATGGGGAAATACATAACTTCGAATCAACGAAGAAGTCTCCCTCAACGTATTAACGATCCTAGGTCACGTGAGTCTCACCCAACATCATTGATTTCACACAATCCAACTTCCTCCCGGGTTATTGGATCGTTGAGTTGTATTTACTCTATCGACAATCTCCGTTCTAAAACTCCCTCGCCACCTCTCCTGAGTGTAAGATGAGGGATATAACGCAACTTTGAGTCAACGAAGAAGTCCCCCTCAACGTCTTAACGACCCTAGGCCACGTGAGTCTTGCCCCAACGTCATCGATTGTCCACGATTTAAACCCCAACTGGGTTATAGAATCGTGGCGTTTATTTGCCCTAATCCAAATCCGGGGTTTGTCAAAATCCTGTATTTTTCATTTATCGATCCAAATATAATAAACAAATAATACGATAAACACAATCAAACTACGAAGAACAAACATAAACGCAACACATAAATCATCCAAACAAACATATTTATAAATATACCGTTAATCCCCACTACAATCCATATTTAACTCGTGGCCATAACCACATAAACATTTAAATCGAGCTAAACATACGCACATGATCCTAAGATAAAGAAATAAGAAAAAACAATCGAAGAACTTAGCCTCGTCCGAAGATAAACCGCTACGAACGCTCAACGATCGATTTGCCGTCTTCTCCATTTCGGGATGTGAGCTCCACCTCTAAAACTCCTAAACCCTAGCCTAATTATGGCCTAAGGTTACCAAATGGCTGGGGGGATCAAAGGAGGGGGAAGGAGAGGGGTATTTATATGCAAAATATCTAAATAAAATATCTAGGCTGTGCAGAGGGTCACCGCCGCGGCCGTGGGATTTAGCGCCGCGGTCGTGGGTAGGTCTTTTAGTTGATCGCTGTGGTGATGAAGACAGCGGTGGCTTAGGAAGAATATTCTGCTGGATCACCGCCGCAGCGGTGGGCTATCGGTAGCCAATTTCAGTTCTCTGCTTCTTCACCGCTGCGGTGGTGGTCCGTCAGTTGCATTCAGCCTTTCTCAGCATCTTTACCGCCGCGATAGTGGTCTGGACTCTGCGATGGTGGGCTTGTTTCATAATTTTACCTCCGAGCTTGTTTTTCCACCGTTCTTTCTATCGCTTTTGGTTCGATCTCATCGTTTTCGTGCCAGTTTCCTATCTTTTTACCCTACACACCTGACTTATATAAAAAGTAAGAAAACTTATTAAAACATAATAAAATACTATATAAACGCTCGAAAACTAACTTAATTCGACTCGAAAATACGTAGGTATGTCACACCTATCAAATACCCCCAAACTTGGAATTTGGCTAGTCCTCGAGCCAAACACACACACTAAAATGAAAATACACAAACTGAATTAAATAATAAACAACCTAAAACAATCTAAACATGATGACATGCGAGTTTGGACTTCTTCTAACGGCTTCTTTATTTTTGTCCCTCAACAACAACCAGTAATATCGAGTTCATGAGTTAACACACAGCATGTAATGTTCTAGATTTTTGACATGCAATAATGGTGAACGATATTCTAGATCCTGTAAACGTGTTAGTACATGACTTCAATAATATAACTATACAACGATCGGATTGGATTATCCCCCAACGAAATTCATGACTTAGACCGTGAAGGACTAGGATTTTCATGGGCCTGATTGGGGTCCACTCTCCACTAATGTAGGCTTGGATGTTTATGAAGATCAGTAGGGCTTGATTCGATTTTGGAATAATGGCCACGAGTACTTTGGAATTGGGAAACAGGTTAACGTCGTTTAAATTAACGTTACTCGAGGCACATCGCTTGGCACTCTCACACTCGAAACCCCATATATAGATTGGAAAACAATCCCGAACAATCAATTAAAGACCGACGTACTCACTTGTAAAAAAGAAACGGAAATAAAAACTGTAGTTACACTTGATTCTTTTTTTTTTTTTTTTTTATGTATATATATATATATATATTTTTTTTTTCTTTTCAACGTACACACTCCCAAACTCATTTAATTGTTACAATTGAAGGGGTATGTGAAATATAAACAAAAAATGACAAGTGAGCACTCAAATACCGAACCAATTAGAAGTTTGCCCTAAACCCAACCGCTCACATCAAGTAGCATTTACAATTGCTAACTTGATTCACTCAAATGTGCCTTTAGTTCAGCAATATAGGTTTGAAAAACGATCAACTGGACAGGGTATTAGTTTATGTACTCAGAATTGAATTTACATTTAGATTTCGACAGGGTAATGAGGGATAAACATTTAACAAGGTAGGCTTAAAAAGGCTCAAGCGACAAGAGAATGCCTAAATCACATCTCCTGAACTACCTCGCCTAGGATTTCGCCTCAAGCTTCCCCTCAATCAAGTTCTAGAATCCTTAATGTGTCATGAATTTGGCTAATCGATAATAGTCCTCAAATCAATTGAATAACTATACATTGAGTCTATGTGCTTGTGCAAATTAGGATCTACAATAATTTTTACCAAAAAGCATAGTCAAGCACGCATAATCACACATGCATGGGTATTACCCTTGACCTCGAAAATAACTAGGGGTAATTATCATCATCGGGTAACGGCCCAGATAAACACAAAACTCAACATATAACAACAACAAAAACATAAACACATTCTAATTTAAACACACATGCAATACGAGAAACAATAACACATAAACTAACATACTATACTACACATCACTTCCGAATTTAAAACGAACAGTGTCCTCAGTGATCCCAATCATCAATCTCAACATATGAAATTTAAGCATACTGACGAAGGGTGTTTAGAACACTTACATAGGAGGCGAGAGTATCTCGCCTCCGATTCAAGTCGGATGTGATGGATTTAACTTATTTGACCTTGGGTTACCTCCCAAGAAGCACGTGGTTTAATGTCCTCTGCTTGATATTTTCAGAACGCCCTCAAGATTGGCGAGATTTTGCTTTGAATGGCTCAATCTTTCAACGAAATACCTCACCGGCTTATGTGCTTGGCTAAGCAACATAAAACGGATTGGAATCTCGTTGAAAGGAATGCATCAATACCCATCGATCTAACATCGGCACGTACCCTGCATAAGAAACAAAAACAAAACTACAAACAAAAAATTATATACAACAAAATGCCTAAAGTAAAATTAAGTCATTTACACACAATATTGATAATAACAACAAATCAATCCTCAACAATCATTACCAAAAACTTGGTAGCGATCGCCAAGAACTGAATTCGCCTAACAACCAATCCCTGGCAACGGCGCCAAAAACTTGGTGCGTTGACGGGACTAGAATACGATACACTTGCTTCTCCTA
Organism: Eucommia ulmoides; assembly: GCA_016647705.1. Lineage (NCBI taxonomy): Eukaryota > Viridiplantae > Streptophyta > Magnoliopsida > Garryales > Eucommiaceae > Eucommia > Eucommia ulmoides. The sequence continues at coordinate 16,211,214 of CM028335.1, read as the reverse complement.
TCTAAAACTTAAGTCCTGAGCCATTACCGCATTTCTCCGACAATAATATCAAAACAATCCTTGGTAACGACGCCAAAAACTTGTACACGTGAGGATTCTTCGCTCCTCGCGGTGTATGACTACTCACAAGAATACGAGGTCAAAGTTTTAGTATAGTGTGATCATGAAAGATCGGGTTATCGTATCCACAGGGATTGGTGTCGTTACTATCAAATACCGCGTTTGTCGTGACCTAACTTTTTCTAGGCAAAAAAACAAATGTATTAATTAATTAAACTAATACTAATATAACCTAAATTAACTACACTAATATGCTAATATGTTTTAGGGTGAAGAATTGCCTAGGGATAACGTGCTTACAAATACGTGTTCGATTTCAATTTACTCACGTTTACGTTGTTCGATCTATTTGACAACCTCGGTACGTAAACTCCACTGCCACCTCTCCTGAGTGTAAGATGGGAGAATACATGATTTCGAATCAATAAAGAAGTCCCCCACAATGTCTTAACGACCCTAGGTCACGTGAGTCTCTCCCAACGTCATTGATTGCACACAATCCAACTCCCTCCCGGGTTATTGGATCGTCGCGTTGTATTAACCCTACCGACAATCTCTATTCGAAAATTCCCTCGCCACCTCTCCTGAGTGTAAGACGAGGGATATAACGTAACTTCAAGTCAACAAAGAAGTCCCCCTCAAAGTCTTAACGACCCTAGGTCGCGTGAGTCTTACCCCAACGTCATCGATTGTCCACGATTTAAACCCCAACCGGGTTATAGAATCGTGACGTTTGTTTACCCTAATCTGAATCCAAGGTTTGTCAAAACCCCGTATTCTCCATTTATCGATCCAAGCATAATAAACAAACAATACGATAAACACAATTAAACTACGAAAAACAAACATAAACGCAACACCAAAATCATCCAAACAAACATATTTATAAATATACCGTTAATCCCCACTACAATCCATATTTAACTCGTGGCCATAGCCGCATATACATTTAAATCGAGCTAAATATGCTCACATGATCCTAAGATAAAGAAATAAGGAAAAACAATCAAAGAACTTAGCCTCGTCTGAAGATAAACCGCTACGAACACTCAACGATCAATTCATCGTCTTCTCCACTTCGGGATGTGAGCTCCACCTCTAAAACTCCTAAACCCTAGCCTAAATATGGCCTAAGGTGCCCAAATGGCCGAGGGGCTCAAAGGAGGGGAAATGAGAGGGGTATTTATAAGCAAAATATCTAAATAAAATATCTAGATTGTGCAGAGGGTCACCGCCGCGACCGTGGGATTTAGCACCGCGGCGGTGGGTAGGTCCGTTAGTTGATCGCTGTGGTGATGAAGACAGCGGTGGCTTAGGAAGAACATTCTGCTAGATCACCTCTACGACGGTGGGCTGTCGGTAGCCAATTCCAGTTCTCTGCTTCTTCACCGCCACGGTGGTAGGATTCACCACTGCAGTAGTAGTCCATCAGTAGCATTCTTCATTTCTCAGCATCTTTATCGCTGTGGCGGTGGTCTGGACGCCGCAGCGGTGGGTTTGTTTTATAATTTTGCCTCCGAGCTTATTTTTTTACCGTTCTTTCGATCGCTTTTGGTTTGATCTCATCGTTTTCGCGTCAGTTTCCTATCTTTTCGCCCCACACATCTGATTTATTAAAAAAGTAAGAAAACTGATTAAAACGTAATAAAATACTATATAAATGCTCGAAAACTAACTTAATTCGGTTTGGAAATACGCAGGTATGTCACACCTATTAGTTACTCACCTTTGACTTTTTGTTTTTGGCAAAGAATTGCTCAATTTCCTCCAAGAACTTCTAGACACTCTTTCTCTCGGCGATAGAGCCCCGAAATACTTCCAGAATGGAGCGCTTCATAATTATTAAACACATCCAGTTGGACTGATCCCACTTTTCTATTTTAACCTCATTGAGGTTTTGCAGAGTATAATTGGGTCGCTCTTCCCGAAGCGCTTGATCCAAATCCATACAACCGAGAACAATTTCTACGATTTCTTTCTAGACCTTGAAGTTCATCTTGCTCATCATTGGGATATTGGTGACTTGGGCAGAAACATTTGGTGTAGTAGTAATAGAAACTGTATAGAGAACAAAATAAATAAGCACACATACAAGTTTGTTAATAATAAAACAAGGCATGAATAATTAATCCAAATTTGGGGACTCATCTCAAGATACCTAGCACAAAATTAATTCCTAGTCTTTGGACAGATGAATTAACTGTAATTGGTACTCTCAGCGCAGGAATCAAATGTTGATAATAGGTCATGTCAAACAACAAGTATTTCTTTGGACCTACTCATTGTTCACATGAAAACTTGATAATCATCACATATTTATTCTCGCAAGTATGTTTATTATTTTGAAAATCAATAACCTTCCTTTGGGCCGATTATTGATCGCATAGATAATAACCATACTAATGTCAAAATAATGTCTACTATTTAGTTAAACGATAACCTTTTTTGGGCCGGTTATGGTTCACATAAATAACAAACATCAATGTTTATTATTCGGCCAAATAATAGTCTTCCTTTGGGCCGACTATTGCTCGCATAAATAATAAACATTTATATCTCAATATCCCAAAATAAAATAAACTATACAACAAAGATTACTTTGGTAACATATTATTTCATTTTAATTTATTTCAAGATATAGGATTATGTTAGTCGACCATCCTTATGGTCCATTGATTGAATGTCATGCAACGAGTTACAGTGTCTGACATTGGGGCATTCAATCGATCGACTGGTCCTTAAAATTTGGTTGACCGGATTGTACAGAAACTTGTTTCCCTGTTCTGAAACAGTTGGTTGACTGACCATGAAGGTCTGGTCAACCCAAAAAAGTTTGGGATCTTGAATCAATTGGTTAACCGACCGTGTAGATTCGGTCGACCGATTGGGCAACCTTAGCATCCTGTATCAATCGATTGACCGACCACGAAGGGTTGGTTAATCGATCGATCAGAACCCAAAATCGGCATCTTGTATCAGTCGGTCGACAGAGATCGATACAGAGCCAAAAACCCTGTCACCCCCTTATTGAATCGGTTGACCGATTCATCCAGATCTAACTTTAATCCCAATTTTGACTATGATTTAATCTAATTATGGAAAAACGCAAAACATAAAAGTTGTACATCTCGTTTTGAGATTTCCAAAAAAAATTGAATCACCTTAATCGAAATTCATATGAGAAAATTATGGCCAAAATACAAACTTGTGTCAAAATTGTCTAAACCCTCTCTGCACCAATCAGACCGATTCATTTGAGTCGATTGACCGATTTGTTTAGATCTGGTTTGGATCTGAAGTTTCTATAGAGAAAACACCCAAAACAAAATCCTAAAATTGGGGTTTTTCTTTCCTTAGATACGTGATATTTAGCAAAAATTGACTTAAACCATATAAACCACATCAAAATCTTAATGTTTTCTCCTACTATTTCACAAATAAGGAAACTTTAATGTAGAAAACACAAATCCTAAAATTCTAAGAACTTGAAAAAAACTCAATAACCCTAATGATTCAACATGAAGTAGACTCAAATATCACTTGTTGGAATTTAATCCTTATAGATATGAATCTAAAACACCTAAATCAACACGTCAAATCACCAAGAGTTCTAATATACACATAAATTGCGTACCTAGATCCTTTATGATCAATTGACTACCAGTGCAGAAATCTGCAACAATCGATCACGAGAAGGACACAGATCGAGCGGGTACGTGGTCTTCCTCAACCAAATCTTCGGAGTTCCTCAATAAGATTTGCGATTCTCTTCCAGATGGGGAGAAGGGAGTCGTCTAGTGATTTGGTATATTGGGGATCATAACCCTAATAATTTCTATTTATATGGTGTGATTAGAGTTCTCATAATCCTCTAATCACCCTAACAGTTTTCGATATCTACACATTTAACCCACATTCTTTTGAGTAGTCTATGGGTTTACCCAAATTAATTAAATCACTTAATTTTAACCCCTTAAATTTAAATAGCAAATATAATTGTGTTAATAATATGTTGTCCAAAATAGACTAAGAAATAAAATTTCCTAACAAGTTAATGCTTGTTGTTGTTGCTTAATCCCGAAACCTAAATTCCATTTCTTCAACCTCCTTTCTTCTGTTCAACCAAGGATTCAAAACCCGAATTTCACCCGAAACCTGAAACATCCGAACCCGATGGTTGTTCAGCCAAGGAGATTCGGGTGCGGTCGGATTTCGACCCCTCAAAATCCTTAGGGTCGGCCCCAAAAACCCCTCCATCCCCAATCGATCCGACCGATTTTCACCCCTAATTATTAAGTATATATTGTGAATGAATTTGATCTTGAAATTGATGTGTAAAGAGTATTATTTCGTGTCATTCTTTTAAGCATCCAATAACAATCAAATAAAAAAATTGAATAGAAATTTTAATTAGTAAATTCATTCTATTTTTTTTTTCTTTCTTATTCTATTTTATCCGGATTTGATTTCATTCAAGCAAATGAGTGGTAAGAGTATTTAAAAAAAAAATGGATGGTGGACTACTCAGTTGGAGCCAACCACACTCTTAACGCACTTCCAAATTTGCCCTTAAAAGTATGACCACATAATACAAAACATTGATTTTCTTTTCTTTCTCAATTTTTTTTTAAAATCCCGTTCTTGCCGTGTGATACCATGCAAAATGGATTTACCATGCAAATTTTGTGTTCATTAAAGACACACACATTGCATTAAACCTCTTTTTTTTTTCCCACTTTTAGTCAACAAATATGTGATGTGGATTTTAATTGCACCCAAAGTGGATGATTGACTTTTATTGGAAAATTAATATAAACTAGATTGTTTTATTCAAATAATTTTAGTTGTCAAAATTTTACAAAAAAATAATAAATTCTCACCATTAAAAAAGTAAAGACTAATTAGATTTTCATGTATTCATTTTAGAATTCAATCATACAATTGACATCTAAATTTACACATAAGTTGTTGTTTGAAGGGAAACTAAATTATATGTTGAATTTTTTTTTTTTACTGATTATATAAAACTAAGAAAAATTAATATATTGTCTCTAAAATGAGTCATTTATTATTTTCTTTTTTTATGTCATTTATTTATTTATTAGTTATTTAATTAACTTAAACTAGATAGAATTCATCTACATTATATCAACTAGATTTTGAATTTTTATTTTAAATAATATTAAATCAATTAAAATATTAAAAAATCTAAAAAATAAGTTGGTAAGTTAAAAAAAATTAAAAATAGGACCAAAATGTAAAAGATAAATAAATCAAACTATATAATAAGATCCTAAAACTAATCATGCAAATTCAGTCGTTTCTTGAGGTACAAATAAGGTTTTATCTTTTTTATTATTTTTTTATGAAATAGTGATCAGTGGGTACGATACGTTGGGTTAATTACACTTTAAGTTCTCGTCTTTTGATTTTTATTAATTTATTTTTTTTCTTTTTTTTTTTTGGAACTTCTTTTATGTTCAAAAATTATTAAATAAGTAATTTATCCCCTTGAATTCGCAATAATTAGTAAAATTGATGGTTGCTTATAAATGTACACCCACCCATTTTCGCTAGCTTTACATCTCTAGAAACAAAAATAAATATTGTTTAATACAAGTATAATTTTGTACATGCACATATCCCTGTCTAAGGGCATGTTTGATAAAAATTAAGTTCTTAAAATTGATTATATTAAGTATTTAATTAATTAAGTTTGTTTGATAAATGTAATTAGTATTACTTAATTAATTAAGTTAACTTAAAAATTAAGTCAAAATGTGAATAAAAAATTATGTCAAGGTCTCTTCATTTATTTTATTTTGCTTAATGCACTCAATTATTTTTCATTTAATTTTTTTTTTTATATTTTAACCATTTTACCCTTGATCCCTTGCGAGGGTTTAATTAAAATTATGGTTAATGAGAATTGAATTAATTTTGAATTATTTTATTGTTTTAAGTTTATTTTATATTTAAATTATTGTTATGATTTAATTTAAGTAATCAAACTACATAAAAAAACACATAATATTTACATATTTTTAGATTAATTTCTACTTTTAATTTTAATATATATATATATATATGTTTTAAAATGGCACTCTAATTTTATTGCTTTTTTCTCAATTTTTTTTCTCTTCACATTATCTTAATTCAAAGGTAGTTATGTAAATTAAATAATTTTTAGTATACAAATTTTGTATTTATCAAACAAATAAAAAAAATTCAGCACTTTATTTTCAGCACAATTTTATCAAACAACCTTCTTAAATTTTCAGCACTTAAAATTTCAGCACTTAATTTTCAGCACTTAAATTTTCAGCGCTTAAAAATTAAGTTGTTATCAAACAAGCCCTAAGTTTCTATTTTTTACACTCAAGTCCTCGTTCTTCTCCTTGCTCCCTTTTTCAGGGATATCATTTCCAGTACGGCTGATGACTATTAAGAAACTTGTCTAATCTTTGGATTTCTTTTCATCGTGTATCATGTATTCATTATGATTTTATTGTATTTCCTTTTCTATATTTGGTAGTTTCTTATTAAGTTTTTTGGGATTTTTTTCACATTCTTGTATATAAATACTAATGAATACTTGTCAATAAGATTGAAATTTTTTACCTTCATCAATTTTCTTCATGGCGTCAAAGTCCCAAGCCAATCGTCACCTCTGATTTTTTATTTTTTTTCTTTGTTATTTATCTGTTGCTGCAATGGAAGAATCATCACCCATCGACAACCAGACAGCACCACCATTGTCGTCTATCTTTCCGCCTCCACAAACCACCCAACACCCCGCCACCGTATGGCAACATATGGCCATTCCAACACCCTTCTCCATTTCGCTTCCTCCACACACTATTTCTTCCATGCTTCCATCACTTCCTAAATATCCAATTATTTCCATTGTCTCACAAATTTGCCTATTCCTTCTATTTCAACCACCACCCATTCGATTCCCTCAGCCATACCAATGGTCTCTCCAACTACCTCGACTCATGATAGCCAACTCTTCTCTATTAATACCATAGCACAAGCCCCTCTAAAATTATCTTCATCAAACTACCAACTGTGGTATTCTCAATGGCGCTCAACTCTTATAGACTATGATTTTACATCTTATGTCACCTCTTCACCAACAGATCTACAACTTAGTTCTCTTTTATGGAATCATCAAGATCAATTACTCCAAAGAGCACTTGTAACTTCCTTTGACAAATGAAGTTGCACCATATGTGATGTCTGCAGCAACGTCCTTTGACGTATGAACTATTCTCCATAATTTATATGGACGACCATCTTGTGCACGTCTTATGAATCTTGAAGAGTCTTTGGCCTGAGTAACCAAAGGATCTCAACCTATGTCGGCGTATCTCCAACACATCAAACAACTTGTTACAACCCTGAATGCATCTGGTGCAAATCTAATGATGGATGATATCACTCTCCATTTTTTTCAAGGTCTTTCTCCAGAATATAAGGAAATCTCAGGGGCTATTCGAACTCGAGACTCCCCGCTTACGTTTGATGAGCTTCATTAAAAATTGTGCGATCACGAGACCTTTATTACTCGTGATACATATTAGACCGTCTCTCTCATAACAGCAAATTTTGCTTCTCGCCATTGTGGTTTTGGAAACCAAAACAATAACTGGAACACAAGGCAATCATCTTCTCAAAGTCACACATTCTCCAATCAACGACATCATCAAATAGGACAACCAAAGAGCACAAAGCAAGGGTCCAACATAGTGTGTCAATATTGTGACAAACTGGGTCACACTGTGAAGTAATGCTGGAAACTTTTTCCGTGGGTCAAACAATCCAACTCGGCCAACTCTAGATCCTCCAATGCCAGCCAAAAGACCAACTAGCCACGTGCTAATTTTGTCCAGTCGAATTCCACATCCAACTCCAATTAGTTGGTCAACACCAGTGCATCTCATCATGTGACAGCCAATTTTCAAAATCTCTCATTTCATTTTGATTATGATGGTGGTGAGGATGTCATGTTAGGTGATGTTAAAAATTTAGAAGTGACATACACTGGCTTCACCTCTTTACCTTCTTTTTCTATACATTTACATCTAAATAATGTCCTTTGTATTCCTCGAATGGAAAAGAATCTTATTTATGTTTATCAACTTTTCTCATCGAATAATGTTGTTGTTGAATTCTCACATTTTTCATTTGTTGTGAAGGATTATTGCACGAAGGTGCCTCTGGTTGCAGGGAAGACTAAAGATGGAGTCTATGAGTAGCCCTTGAAGAACTTGTACAAGCCGTTAGCCTATCTTTCAGTCAACTCTACCCAACTATCCAACCTATCTTGATGGCATTGTCATCTTGGTCATTTTTCTTCCCCTATCATATGTCGTATTTTTAGTTTAATTGATATTCCTGTTTCTTCCCTTACATTGAAATTTTACTGCGTTTCCTGTAAGTGCAATAAAATGCACAAAACTCCTTTTGCAACTTCCTTAATAAAATCGACGTCTTCTTTGGAATTTGTTTCTTATGATGTGTGGGATCCTTCCCCAGTTCCTTCTATTGATGGATTTCAGTAATATTTAATTTTTGTTGATCATTTTACAAAATATGTTTGGTTATATCTCATGAAAAGACAGTCTGAAATCTCCTAAATGTTTCCTAAATGCAAGGCCTTAGTTGAAAATTTCTTTAAGAAAACTATTGTCCCTTTTTATTCTGACAATTGTGGTGAATTTATTCACCTTAAAGATTATTTTTCTAGTAATGAGATATCTTACTTCTTGACCCCTCCATATACACCAGAACATAATGGTATTGCTGAAAGACGCCATAGACACATTGTTGAGACAAGTATCACACTTCTTTATATTTTCAATCTACCATTATCCTTTTGGTCATATGCCTTTTAAACGGCCACATATTTGATCAATAGAATTCCAACTCCACTTTTGAATAATGACTCATCTTACCTTCGTATTTTTGGAACCCAACCAAATTATACAAAGGTTCGTGTTTTGGGTTGTTTATGATACCCGTGGCAGCATCCACATGCTAAGAATAAATTGGAACCAATGTCAACTCCGTAAATTTTTCTTGGGTACTCCCTTTATCAAAGTGCCTATATATGTTATGATCCAGTTACCTCAAAACTCTATCTTTTTAGGCATGGGGATTTTGTTGAACATGAATTTCCATTTACCAAGTTGCAACCTCTTCCTAGAAGAGTTAGTGAAGACATAATTAACAATGGGCTTCCACACTTTATTATACCCGTCCAAGCCATCAATCCCACCATGGAGTCTAATGTCGATCAACTGTTATCTATACCTTCTATTCCTTCTTTGGCCACTAGTAGCACTCTAACTCATGGTCCACCCATTGCAGAAGCAACCTCACGCGCTAGCCCTTCATCAAATGAAGCTCAGAGATCTACAAAGCAAAATTTAAGTATGAGTATTCTATCCCCTTCCCCAGCCCATTCATTTTCCTCTTTGTCTACTTATACTTCTAATCATGATAGGAAAACACACTCACCCAATGACCACTTGAGCCAAGAACAACATTCGCAAGTCTAGTCAATGCCTCTATCTAGCCACTACCGCCCAAGACCTCGCGACCATTTCACACCATATGAACCCTCCACTTCAACCAAAACCAATATCACTTTCAACAAACAACAAGTCTCCCAACGTGAACCAATGGAGCCCAAGTCTATTTCTCATTCATTAAAGTATTTAAATTGGTGGGCTGCTGTGATAAAAGAATTTCAGGCATTGCAAAAGCAAGGAACATGGGTTTTAGTTCCTCACAATCCAACTCAAAGACTAGTAGGATCCCAATGCATTTTTTGGGTAAACCATAATTCAGATGGTTCCCTCAATAAGTACAAAGCTCGCCTACTTGCACAGAGATTCACTCATAGGTTAGGTATTGACTATATTGAAACTTTGTAGTCTGTTTCTAAGCATACAACAGTTCGGGTTATTCAGTCTATTGTTGTTACAAGAGATTGGCCTCTTCGTCAACTAGATGTCAACAATGAATTTCTGCATGGGCATTTGACAGAAGATGTATAAATTATATATGCAAACTAAAGAAAGCTTATGGACTTAAACAGGCCCCTCTGACGTAGTACTCCGAACTCAAGAATTATCTTATCTCCTTGGCATTTTTTGTCTTGCACTCTGATCATTGTCTTTTTATCTACTGTCATTTTGGGATAACGCTTTACTTGGTGGTATATGTAGATGATTTAATAGTCACAAAAATTCATCCTAATGTAATGATAAGTTTATTCAAAAGCTTGGACAACGATTCTCAATTAAGGATCTTAGCAATCTCAATCACTTTCTTGGTGTTCAGGTGGTTCAAAACCCTAATGGATTATTTTTTTTCTCAAAATAAATATATTGATGATATTATTGCCAAAGCTCAAATGGGTGGATCAAATGTCATTAGTACTGCTATTTCCACCGGTAATTTTGAGAAAATGTGTTATTTGTTGCATAGTTACCCGGTTGGATCCATAAATAACTAGATACCCAGGAAAGAAAAAAATTATGCAGGTACAAATGATATATTCGCTCAATCAAGAACATACAATGAATACTACATGCCAAAAAAAGAATTCCAGATTTAACGCACCAACAAGTATGAATCAAAATATACAAAGGCATAAAATGGATGCTATCGGAAAGCAACGGGTTCAGTGAAATAATTATCATTCGGAGATAGGGAAACCTCAAAAGCAGCAGAAAGTGGTTTACAGAATTATTGCAGATAACAACAAAATAAATCAACTATTAGTGTCCAAGATGGACAAAGATGTTGTTGAGAAGAATCAACTGGTTACCCCCAAGAACGACATGTCAACTCAATCAGTTGTTTCGAAGGATAGTAAGAATGAAGTTGACAATAACAATGAGGAAACAAACAAAGTCACCCTCAAGGACGTTAGAGGTACTCTTAACCCTTCGCAGTTTAAATTCATTAAATTTTTTAAAGAGAGTGGTGTCTGACTTGCCAAATAGGTAAGTTGGAAATGGTTTCTAAGACTTATATTAAATAATGTGCTTATTTGTTGTCTTAAAAATATTGCATAGTAATTCTGAGAATCATAGTTAATTAAAGTATATTAATATGTTTTTATGATGAGCTTAAATCGAGGAGTGTTCATGTATTTGATTTTCAAACATGTTACATAATTTAAAATGAATCAAGTATTTTTGCTCTCATTAGTATTTATTGCATATACATACTAGTAATACCATTTGTATAATGTATTGTCATTCATGTCATATATTTTTTATACAAATTAGTTAAATTGAGCTTATTTTTTATACATCTTGAAATGGTATCTTGATTTGTTATAATGTATGATATCATGATCTATTTGATAAAATTAATTTTTAGCATGATCTTATCTGTTAGCATATCGTATAAATTTAAATTTATATGGTTGGTATCACTTTATGAAATCACATTAATCTATTTTGATACCATATATGCGATTGTCTGAATATAAATAACATATCAATTTGTACTTAGTGCTTTAAGTTGATTCTTTTTGCACGTGGATATATTTATAGGCATCAAGTATCTAAACTACATGCATAATAATATGTCTTTCACATATGTTTCGAGTGTCTTGAGGTTTAAATGATAATTATTCTGGAAGGTCTCTAGAATGTTATGAGATAACATCTTTAATATGCATGTTATTATTGAGATATGATTCATGTCCTTATACGTTAACGATTAAATGATTATGATATCCAACTAGTATAGATATATGTTAATGATATAATATTCGGATCTACTAATGAGGATTTTTGTCAAGAGTTTGCCAAGAATATGCAGGTTGAGTATGAAATGAGTGTGATGGGAGAGTTAAGTTTATGTCTTGGGTTGCAAATTAAGTAAACCAAAGAAGGGATTTTCATTAATCAAGCCAAGTACACTAAAGAATTATTAAACAAGTATGGCTTGGATGGTGTTAAAGAGTACAAAACTCTCATGGCAACAATTACGAAATTAAACAAATACAATACGAGCAAAAACGTAAATAAAAAATTGTATCGTAGTATGATTAATAGATTGTTGTATCTTACTGCTAGTAGACCTAACACAATGTTTAGTGTATACTTGTGTGCTAGATTTCAGTCTTGTCCTGAAGAATCGCATTTAACTGCGGTTAAGCGAATCTTTTGACATTTGAAAGAGACGAGTAACCTAGGATTATGGTATCCTAGGGGGAGTGACTTTAAGTTAACCAGTTAATCTGACATTGATTTTACCAGATGCAAAATTGAGTGTAAAAGCACAAGTGGTCATGTCACTTTATAGGACATGCTTTGGTTTCTTGGTCTAGCAAGAAATATAACTCAATTGTCTTATCTACTACTGAGGCTAAGTATATGGTAGCTTGTAATTGTTGTGCTCAAATTCTATATTTTAAGCAATAATTTTATGATTTTGAAATATATAGGGAAGAAGTCCGTATTTATTGTAATAATAAAAGTGCTATATGCTTAAGTAAGAATCCGACACAACACTCACAAACTAAGCACATAGAGATTAGACATCATTTTATTCGTGATCACATTCAGAAAAAGGGGATATTGAATATTTTGATACCTCTAATTAGCTGGTTAATATTTTCACTAAACCTCTCGCGGAAGATCAACTCTTGAAAATTATTCGAGATTTAGGCATGGCTAGTCATAACGATGTATGCCTAGAGTGACGTTTTTTGTTCTCCATCCCTACTTTTTGAGATGGCAAAGGAGGAGAAGTTTATGTTTAGGAATTTGTTCACCTAACAATTGCATTGATTCAAGAGAGACGTTAGTTATTTGGCTTATATTGCATATCTTTATCATTGTTTGCTTATGTTTTCATAATTATGCTTAAATGAGTTTAAATACCCGTCCTCGAATTTAGGGAGAGCGTGGTTACATTCTTTATTGAAGAAAACATTGAAGTTAATTGTCATCGTCAAAAAGGGAGAGATTGTTGAACCCTAGGTTTTGATAAATAATTAAGTATTGATGTTTTATGTGGAATTAATGATTTTGTTGAGTGTTTCAGAAAAAAGTACCACATAGTTAATTAATAAAAAGATCTCATGAAGAAAACATAAAGGGTGCAAGATGGACGCAATGAAGATATGAAGAGTTTTGAAGACCTAGAAGAAAAATAGGGAAAAACAACTCTCCACTTATATACACTTAATGCAACCCAAATTAGGATCACACACGACACTTTAAATGAGTTATTTTTGTGTGTGTCTTGATATGAAATGATAGAGTTTAAGATCTTAATTAAAGATATTGAATGTGATCCTTGTGAGAAATGATATTGATAATTGACCTAAATTGAAAATATGTTCTAAAGTATAAAAAGTGAAGTATTTTGGCCAAATTGGTCAATCGAGAAAAGCAACTTGTATTTTTCGTTCTGCCTCAGGCTGTCTCGTGATAACTTCTACAACTTAACCCGCAGCAGTACCTTGACCAACTCCCGGTCTAATTCGTCAACCGAATCAAACATTGAGTTTTGGAGCAAAAATGAGGTGTTACTAATCCAGTTGGTTAACCGAATTAAAGAGGTCGATCAACCATTTCAAATAGTGGTTGAAGGAAGAGAGCAACCTGAACCAATCGGTCAACCAATTAGAGACAATCGGTCAATCGTTTTGAGCCAGTGGTTTTTTTTAAGAGAAACTAGAGCAACCTGAACCAATCGGTCAACCGATTGGGGACAGTCGGTCAACCGACTAGCATATAAGTTTAAGCTATGTTTTGGCTCTAGACTAGTCGATCAACCGACCAGTGGGGATTGGTCAACCGACTGTGTCGATTGAGGTTTTGTGTGACTTGGTGTCTTAGTAAAAAAGTATCCATTTTTTAGGATTACAAGGGAAAGATTTAGGAGATTTGAAGTTAATTAATATATGGTCTATCTATTCTATTATCCCTATTGATTTGGTCCATATACATTAAGATTCTTTAAATTTAAATAGATTAATACTTCCTATATTTATGATTTTAAATTGAGAATAGTTTTGTGGACTTATTTGAGACAATTGAAAGATATTTTAATGTGAAATACACCTAAAATGAAAAGTAATGTTATATCAAATCAAAGTGTGTCATTTATTGACAAAATATTTGAAAACTAGCTATTGGAGGTCTAAACCTAAGTCTATTTAAAGAGACCTGCGAGAATGAGTTAATACACATTAAGAACATCAGTTTGAGATTTTATAAGAGTGATTTTTTTTTGATTTTTTTTTTTGAGATTTCAAAGAGTGATTCTATATAAGTTCTTGATCTAAAGCACTTGTTGTTTGGCGTCACTGATTTGAGTTTCAATTGCGATACCATTATTGTCTTCGGTGTTTTTCCGGTGAGATCTATTCAAGCTTTATTATTTATTTTGAAGTTATATTTTTATTGATTGCTTGTTATAGGGTTGATTAGAAAATAGTTTTAAACTTAAAAGCCTAAAAATCTTATAAAATAATTTTTGTTTGATTATCTTATTACGTGCTTAAAATTGTGCTACCCATATTATTAATTAATTAAATTTTGCTTGCCTCATATTATATCTATCACGTAGTAATTATTCAAAACATTAATCGAGTATATTTTTATTGAGGTAGTAGAAGCTCCTTGTGAGAAGAAACTTACATATTTTTCACATTTTTTGTATTTATGAGTTTGAGCGGATTAGACACATTTGGGACGATATCTAGTTAGAGTTGCTAGGTTTCGATCTTTTTCCTGTAAAAAGTATTAGGGTTTGATATTTGTCTTGCAAAAATGCTATATTATTATTTTTCCTTGAAAGGAATTAGATTTTGATTTTCCCTGTAATAGAATTGAGTGATTTGTAAAGGTTCTTGCTAAGCCTGGATAAGTATAATAGTGTGAGAGAGTGGTAGGTTTGATCTTTAGCCTGTTAAAGAGATTAGGTTTTGATTTTTCCTATAATAGAATTAGGTTAGTCTTGAGCCTGGTAAAAAAATAAAGTTCTTCCTAAGCATAGGAAAATGAGTTGTAAAGATTCTTCCTTAGCCTGGGAAAAGGATAATTATAAAGGTTCATTCTGAGCTTGGGAAAAGAATCGTGAGTTTTAAGAGTTTGGTTCCTACCTGGTAAAGGAATAAGGAGTTTAGTGGATTACGAATCTCCGTGGAGCTCGGGGGACTAGAGTAGGTAAGAGTAGCTTACCAAATTAGGATATATCGTTGTGTGCTCCATTGTTTTTTTTTCTATTATATTGTGTTTGAGTGTGCACTTTGTGTTAAACACATATCCGCTAGTAACTAATATAATAATTAATTTAGGCTAATTAATTATTTGATATTAAGTGTTTAATGAATTATTTGTTTAAATTTGAAAATACCCAAATCACCCCCCTCTTAGGTAGCTCTTTTGGCCAACAATTGGTATCAGAGCTAGTTTTAGCTTGTTAGACTTAACATCCTAGCTAAACATGATCACATGGAAAGCACTGATAATGATATTGTATGTGAATCTTCTTCTTGTCTTGATACTATTAGAAGTCTCCTGCTTCCTCTGATAATCAGGGTCCCGTTTGTGAGAATGATAAAAATTGTGATAACGAGGCTACAAATAAAGCTATTGAGTTGTTGATTGCCCTTATGTTTTTGAAAAAAAAAAAGAATTTGAAACTTGGGCAAAAGATTGCGATTCTTGCAAATAAAAGGTTTAGTACCACTAAATCTCTTAAGAAGAAGAATTTGGAAAAGTATTTTTAAACTGCTAATTTTTTTATTGCTTTATTTGAAATTGGTAAATTACTTGAAGAAATAGATTCTCTTGAAGAAAAGAACGAAGTTTTGAAAAATAATATTTATGATTTTTAGCAAAGTGATTTTAAAAATAAATATCTTGAAAATTTAAATGAGGCATTGAACATTGAGTTGGATAATTGATAGGTGAATTTTATCTATTTATTTCCAAACTGAATTTGGTAGTTTTCGAGTATTTTTATTAAGTTTTAATTTATTTTTGTTTAAAATAGGGGTTAGGAGAGAAAACGGTCAAAAAACGAGGAAAGGGGTGGAAAAACGATCAAGAGGATCAAATATTCAAAGCAGTAGTTTCACTGCTGCAGCGGTGAAACAACAGAGAGTTCCCCAAGTTCTGATTGCTCAATGCTACAATGGTGAGATCCATCGCTGCAGCGGTCAGGCTCCACCTATTTTAGATATTTTGTTTTGTTCCCATTCGTTCCTACTGTTCTTAGAACACCTAGGGAGTGTTTTGAGTTTTCTAAAAAAGGCTCTCGACCAACCAAAGAGGAGAAGCTTAATTGGAAAAGAAGAAACAAGATCGGAGCAATTATTACGGATGCCACCTTCAGATAACGGTTATTCTCCCTTATTTCTCTCTTTATTTTTAACTCGTTTTTTGTTGTTTGAACATATATATATTATTTATCGTTAAATATATGGTTATGGCCATGAGCTGAACACTGATTATCTATGGGATTGATGTAGTTTATTAATATACGTCGTTTGTTTAATCTTTGTTTCGTTATTGGTTGTTCTTGCCTATTCGATTGGGTTTACTATTCTTCTTCATTTATATGCTTGCTTAGATATATTGAGAAATCGGGGTTTGACACTCGGGAGAAGTAACCCTAAATTCGGACTAGGGTTTAAACACAATGCGACGATCTAATGACCCGGGAGGGCATTAGAAAGTGTGCAATCCGTGAGGTAGGGGCGAGACTCATGTGACCAAGTGTTGTATAGACGCTCGAGGGGGACTTCGGCGTTGACGTGAAATTATATATTCATTCACTTTACACTCGGGAAAAGTAGTGAGTGAGTTTTCGATACCTCGATTGTCAGATAGATTTGAATACCGTTAATGTAAATTAGACGAAATCAAACACGTATACGTAAATGAAGTTTATCCATAGATAATCTATTTCCATATATTAGATTTAGTATTATATTTTAATTAATAGTTAATTTAGTATATAATATGATTAAAACAAAAACCCTATGTTTTATCGCCTAAATAAAATTTGGTTATATAATCGCGGTAATTAGCTACAGTTTAATCCAATCCCTGTGGATACGACAACCCTTCTCATTCACTATTCTATAAAACTTGACCCGTACACTTGCGGTGAAAGTAGCGACGTAATTTACGCGCTACCAATAATGCAAGGTGTGAGCTTGATAAAGTTCGTTTGAAAATTCATTCTATTGAAAATTATTGTCGAATTTGTAAGAATGATCTTGAATTTATGCACAAGAAAACTTTTGATCTACAAGTAAACATTAGTTCGTTGGAGTGATCATTTGAAAAGACTCAAAAGGAGCTTAACAAAGCAGTGGATAAATTCAAGGATATTAAGAGAGCTAAATTTATCGAAAAACCAATAGTTGCTACAGCAGTTTCTCAATATCACAATCAATATCGTGCCCCTGTACGGAATAATGATTATCCTATAAAACGTGCTAATAATGCTAGATGTTTTTTTTATGGAAAGCATGATCATTTTGATAAAATGTGTTATCTGTTGCATGGTTATCCGGTTGGATCCAAAAATAACTAGACACCAAGGAAAGAAAATTTTTATGCAGGTACAAATGATAGATTCGCTCAATCAAGAACGTACAATGAATACTACATGCCGAGAAGGGATTCCATATTCAATGCACCAACAAGTATGAATCAAAATATACAAAGGCACAAAATGGATGCTATCGAAAAGCCACGGGTTCAGCGAAATAGTTATCATTCGGAGATAGGGCAACCTCAAAAGCAGCAAAAGGTGGTTTACAGAATTATTGAAGACCATAACAAAATAAATCAACCAGTAGTGTCCAAGATGGACAAAGATGTTGAGAATAATCAATTGGTTACCCCCAAGAATGATAAGCCAACTCAATCAGCTATTTCAAAGAATAACAGGAATGGCGTTGACAATAACAATGAGGTAACAAACAAAGTCGTCCCCAAGGACGTTAGAAGTACTCCTAACCCTTCGCAGATTCAATTCATTAAATTTGTTAAGGAGAGAGGTGACCGACTTACCAAATACGTAAGTTAGTAATGGTTTCTAAGACTTATACTAAATAATGTACTTATTTGTTGTCTTAGAAGCATTGCATGGTGATTCTAAGAATCACAGTTAATTAAAGTATATTAATAAGTTTTAATGATGTGCTTATATCAAGGATTGTTCACATCTTTGATTTTGAAACATGTTACGTAATTTAATATGAATCAAGTATTTTTGCTCTCACTAGTATTTGTTGTATATACATACTAGCAAGGCTATTTGTATAATGTGTTGTCATTCATGTCATATATTTTTTATAAAAATTAGTTGAATTAAGTTGATTTTTTATGCATCCTGAAATGGTATCTTAATTTGTTATAATGCATGATATCATGATCTATTTGATAAAATCAGTTTTTAGCATGATCTTACCTGTTGGCATATCGTATAAATTTGATCTTACATGGTTGGTATCATTTTATGAAATTGCGTTAATCTATTTTTGATACCATATATACGATCGTCAAAATATACAAGATATATCAATCTGTGCTTAATGTTCTAAGTTGGTACTTTTTGTACGTGAATATATTTGTAGGCATTAAGTATCTAGTTATATCAATGAAAATATGTCATTCTCATACGTTTCATGTCTCCATATTTTTAAATGATTAATATTCTTGAAGGGATCCAGAATGTTATGAAATAACATCTTTAATATGCATGTTATTATTGAGATATGATTCATGTACTTGTGATTTAACAATTAAATGATTTTGATATCCAATTAGTATGGATATATGTTGATCATATAATATTCGGATCTACCAATGAGTTTGTCAAAAGTTTGCTAAGATTATGCCGGTAGAGTTTGAAATTAGTATGATGGGAGAGTTAACCTTCTTTCTTTGGTTGCAAATCAAGCAAATCAAAGAAGAGATTTTCATTAATCATGCCAAGTATACTAAAGAGTTATCATTAGTATTTTATTTTATTCGTAATCACATTCAAAAAAAAAGGGGGATATTGAATATTTTGATACCTCCGATTAGCTTTTTAATAACTATACCTCTTGTGGAAGACCAACTCTTGAAAATTATTCCAGGTTTAGGTATGGCTAGGCATAACGATGTATACCTAGAGTGACGTTTTTGGTTCTCCATCCCTAGTTTTTAAGATGACAAAGGGGGAGAAGTTAATGTTTAGGAATTTGTTCATCTAAGCATTGCATTGATTAAAAAGAGACATTAGTTATTGGGCTTATATTGCATATCTTTATCATTGTTTACTTATGTTTTCATAATTATGCTTAAATGAGTTTAAATATCCGTCTTCAAATTTAGGGAGAGCCTGGTTATATTATTTATTGAATAAAACATCAAAGTTAATTGTCATCATAAAAAATGGGGAGTTTGTTGAACCCTAGGTTTTGGTGAACAATTAAGTATTGATGATTTTGGTGGAACTAATAATTTTATTGTGTGTTTCAGAAAAGAGTTCCATACAGTTGATTAAGAAGAAAATCTCATGAAGAAAACATAAAGGGTGCAAGATGAACGCAATGTAGATACAAAGAGCATTGAAGGCCTTGAATAAAATTAGGTGAAAACAACTCTCTACTTATATACAAATAATGGGATCACACACGACACTTTAAATGAGTTATTTTTATGTGTCTTGATATGAAATGATAGATTTTAAGATCTTAGTTTAAAGATATTGAATATGCTCCTTATCAGAAATGATATTGATAATTGACTTAAATAGAAAACATATTTTAAAGTATAAAAAGTGAAGTCTTATGAAAATCGGTCAACTGAAAAAAAAAACGGTCAACCAAATCAAACAGTAAGTTTTGGAGCAGAAATGAGATGCTATTGATCCAGTCGATCAACCAAGTTAAAGTGATCAGTCAACCATTTATAATAGTGGTTGAATTGGCGAAGGAAGAGAGCAGCCTAAACCAATCGGTCAACCGTTTAAGTCAGTGGGTTTTTTTAAGAGCAACTAAAGCAACATGAACCAATCGATCAACCGATAGGAAGCAGTCGGTTAATTGACTAGCCTGTAAGTTTAGGCTATATTTCCACGTTGGAATGGTTGGTCAATCGACCAGTGGGGATAGGTCAACCGACTGTCTCGACTGAGATTTTGTGTGACTTGGTCTCTTGGTCAAAAAGTATCTTTTTTTAGGATTCCAAGGGAAATATTTGGGGGATTTCAAATTAATTAAGATATGATCTACCGGTTCTGCTATCCCCTATTAGTTTGGTCCATAAACTTTAAGATTCTCTTAATTTAAAAAGATTAGTACTTCCTATCTTTATGGTTTTAAAGTATGAATAGTTTTGTGGACTTATTTAAGATAGTTGAAAGATATTTTAATGTGAAATACACTTGAAATGAAAGGAAATGTTATATGGGGTCTAAGTGTGTCATTTATTGACACAATATTTAAAAACTAGCCGTTGGAGGTCTAGTTCTAAGTCTTTTTAAAGAGACCTACGGGAATGAGTTAATACACATCAAGAACATCAGTTTGAGCTTTTATAAGAGTGAGATTTTTTCTAAGATTTCAAAGAGTGATTCTATATTAGTTCTTAATCTAAGCACTTGTTGCTTGGCGTCACCGATTTGAGTTTCAATTGTGATTCCATCATTCTCTTCGGTGTTTTCCCGATGAGGTCTATCCAAGCTTTATTGTTCACTTTGAAGTTATATTTTTATTGATTGCTTTGTATAGGGTTGGTTAGAAAATCATTTTAAACTTAAAAGTCCAAAAATATTTTGAAACAATTTTTGTTTCCTTATCTAATTATGTGATTAAAATTGTGCTACCCATATTATTAATTATCTGATTTTGTTTGTCTCACATTGTATCTATCACGTAATAATTATTTGAGATATTAATCGAGTATATCTATATTGAGGTAGTAGAATCTCCTTGTGGAAAGAATCTTTTTTTTTTTGTATTTGTGAGTCTGAGCAAATTAGACACGTTTGAGACGGTGTCTAATCAGGTTAGTTAGGTTTTGAACCTTTTCCTGTAAAAAAAATTAAGGTTTGATCTTTATCCTACAAAAATGTTAGGTTATTCTTTTCTCTTAAAAAGAATTAGGTTTTATTCTCCCTGTAATAGAATTGAGTTATTTGTAAAGGTTCTTCATAAGCCTGAGGAAATGATAAGTGTAATAGTGTGAGGGAGTGGTAGGTTTGATCTTTAGCCTATTAAAAGGATTAGGTTTTAATTCTTCCTGTAATAGAATTAGGTTAGTCTTGAACTTGGTAAAAAGATAAGGTTCTTTCTGAGTTTGGGAAAAAAGTAGCTGTAAAGGTTCTTGCTGAGCTTGGAAACAAGATAATTGTAAAGGTTGATTCTGAGTTTGGGAAAAAAATTAGGAATTGTAAGAGTTTGGTTCCTACCTGATAAAGGAATCAGGAGTTTAGTGGGTTGCGAATTTCCATAGAGATGGGGGACTGGAGTAGCTAAGAGTAACTTACCGAATCAGGATATATTGTTGTGTGTTGCATAGTTTAGTTTCTTTTATATTGTGTTTAGGTGTACACTTAGTATTAAACACATATCAATTGCGTGACTAAGATAATAATGAATTTAGGGAAATTGATTATTTGATAATAAGTATTTAAAGAATTATTTGTTTAAATTTTGTAATTACCTAATTTACCCTCCTCTCTCTTGGGTAGCTTTTTGGGCCAACAATAAACACACAAACACCACACTTCCGTCCACCTCCAACACATTACCACCACCTCCAACCACCAAAAATATTTTGACACATCTCTCCCAAGTTCCAAACACCTCCCCCTTCCCTGTTCGTGATTTTTCCTCTCCATCCCCACCTCCTCCTTACTCCGGTAACAGCAAACCGTGCAACTCCCTCCGCCAATCTTCCATTCCCAACCTCTACCACTTCCCTGCAGCTAAGCCATGCTTACCCTACTCTGAAACTCACCAAGAAACACAAATATCATCTCAATTTCAGACCTAGAAAAATTAATAACAATTAACAAACTTTTAGTTAAAAGATTTTTTTTACCATGAAGTACCCAATAAAGAAGATGTAGATCGAAAACTTAGGGGCCATTGTGTATTTAGTTTATGTTTTCAGCTTCTTCCTCATTAGGACAACGGCGATAGCGACGACAACTCTGTATCTTCGATGGAGTTGAGATTGAACCTATGATTGAATTGGATCGTATGATAAAGGAGATTTTGAATTCCCAGATGGCGAATTTTTCGACTAAGAAATTGAGTTCTTGGGGATGGGGTTGCGCCGGAGGGGGTAGATCTTGGTCACCGCCCCTCCTTTCCCCGACCACCACAATCCCACCACCACCAATCATTTCTGATTTGGAAAAATGACAGAGAGATAGGGGGAGAGAGATATATCATCGGAGAGCACCCCCATCCACGACAATGGCGCAACGGTGGTCAGATCTCACTCTCTCGATCTCACGACGTTGCAGATTAGCAGGAGAATAACAAAAGAAAGAAAGAAAAAAGAAAAAGGAAAGGAAAAACTGAAAAACAAATAGTAAAATTACATTTTTACCCTTCAAATATAACATGTGCAAGTCACATGCAAAAATCTGTCAAAGTTAACCCCATTTTTTTACGGAAGGGCCACTTAAAAAAATAGTTTCAAATACGATGACCACTTTGACAAAAACAAATTAGAGGGCCAAATGAGAAAACTCATGCAAATACGATAACCAAAATTGTAATTTGCCCTAAAAAAAAAAGTCATTTCTGAAATTATTTTCAATAAGGATAATATAATGATTTCAAAATCATTTAGATTTTTTTTAATAAATGTGTACATTTATCTAAAAAAATGGTATATATATAGAATTATTCAAAATTGATTTACCCCTATTTATTTTTCAAGATCATCATAGAAGTTAATGTTGGTGGTGTCTACTATACTTTTTATTTTATTTTTGGTTATGTTTTAATTTAAAAAAAAATATCAAAACAAATTTAGGTAGCATTTGGTTTCATGAAATTGGAACGTCACAATTAAAACTAAAAGTAAACAATATTTAGAAAACGAAAAATTTATTTTGTAATACTTAAGAGATATATAAATGAAAAAATAAACCCCCAACTATCATAATAAAATTTTTAGTCTTTAGAAAATAGTCTTCTGCTCCTTAACTATCTTTTTTTCATTATTTACATATAACTTCATTCTATAAAATATAACAAGTTGTGAATATTTACATTTTATTTTATAATTTCTTAAACATTTTATTATATTTTAACACTGATTGTAGTATTGTGAATGTTCACTCGGATACTAAATAAAAAGAGATCTAAAATATGTACTAATATTCACAAAAAATAAATCAAGAACATTTAAAGAAATTTAAGATCAATGAAAATAACATTCACATAAATAACACAAAACTTCCACAAAACTCAACAAAATTAAAACAAATCTAACCTGGTGCAAACATTCACAAAAAACAAAACAAAATCACTTTGAACAAATCAAAATATTGTGCTGAACAAAATAAACACGAGAACATTCGCAAAATAATTAAACAACAAACCCCACAAAAATCAACAAAAACCAAACGAAAACAAGATAAATCTGAAACAATATGAACGTTCACCAAATGAACAATGAACATTTACCAAAAATATCGATATGAACATTCGCAAATAAATAAAACAGAATCAACACAAAGTATTTACCATGAATGAACAGAAAAACTCTACCAAAAATCAACAAAGGAATGAACAAAAATTCTACTAAAAATCAACAGCCGACCAACAAATCAAAACAAACTTTCACCAAAACATAAATATTCCGAGATTCGAAGATGCAGATCTGAGATCGAAAATCCGACAGATGATCTGAAAGATGCAGATCTAAGATTCGGTGGTGGACGAACACTCTTATCGGGCAAAAGATGATCGAAGATCTGAGATCGTAGATCCAAAAGAAGAACGGAGATCTAACGGCAAACATAAGACCGCGAAAGGCAAAGAAAGTCTAACGATGAACGGCGAAGAAAATCGAACGACGAACATCAGATGGCGAACAGCGAAGAAAATTAAAGAACTAAATACAAACAATATTTTGATAGAGAATTAAATAATAGCAGTTTTGCTTTAAAGGGTTATTGAGGAGATAAACTGTGAAATTTGGGCTAAACATAAATTTAAAATTTACACGTATTTATTTTTAATTTTAATTTCAGGACTTCAATTCCATGCTATTCTTGAAATTGTATCTTAATTTTCTCATACATCTCGTTCTCTTGAATTATAATGGTGTATATAGAGCTTGATTCTAGCATTTCCCTAGAATCAAGCTACTACTAATCTAATTTAGGAAAGCCATTACATAATCTAGGAAATTTTAGTTTTTGCCTTATTTAACACTCCCCTCAAGTTGGTACATGGATGTCCCACATGCCCAACTTGTCTAGAAATTTTAAGAATACCTAATGACGGCCCAAGAATTACCCAAGAGGGGGTGAATTAGGTTTGGCAAAATTTTCGGAACTAATTCTACTCAAATCAAACTTAGTGTTTATGTGACAGTGCACAGCGAATATTCAATCAAACAAACAATCACAAACACAAATATAAACCGAAAAGTAAATAGTAGAGTTAGAGAAATTGACACCGGTATTTATAGTAGTTTGGCAAAAATCCTTTGCCTAGTCTACTCCCTCGAGCTCCTTCAGAGATTTCACTATCTTTAATTTTCTTTTAGGTGAAAATCAAACCTTCTATAGTAACTGCTTGAGAAGTTCGTATCTCAACACTTTAC
Source organism: Eucommia ulmoides (assembly GCA_016647705.1). NCBI lineage: Eukaryota > Viridiplantae > Streptophyta > Magnoliopsida > Garryales > Eucommiaceae > Eucommia > Eucommia ulmoides. The sequence continues at coordinate 16,186,300 of CM028335.1, read as the reverse complement.
AATCAAGAATGAATATGTTTCACTCACAAATCTCTCCTCTTGAGTAAAACCCTTACTCAAGATTTATAATGAAAATCTCACTATCTCACAAAATGGATCTTCAACACTCTCAAGATAAATAACTCAATGATCTCTAAGTATATATGAAGCAATTATACAACAATCACTCAAATGAATATGAATCAAAGTGATGTTGAGCAGCAAGTTAGCTTGGAAGCTTAAAAAACTTGAGAATGATACTCTTTGATGCACTATTGTGAGACACTTGTGTTCTTCAGGTGTTTTGTCTTCATATTTATGTCAAATGCAGCTTAATAATGATGATAGAAGGCATCTGAATGAGGTTGTAACTGTTGCACCTTGTCTCCTTGAAGATAGGATGTCACATGGGGTACATTTCCATAAGACTGTCAGAGTTTTCTGACCAACCATCAACCTCTGACAAAACAGCTCCTCATGGGCAAAAAAGACAAGTCTAATGTAAGACCTCGATTTCGAACGTACGTCAATTTAATTGCATTATTGAGCATTTAGAAAAAATACGAGGGGAAAATATGCAAATTAAAAATTCAAATTAAAAGTTTAGGGGTCAATTTGCAAATTTAAAAACTTTCAATCCAAACTTTGGGAGGTATATTAGCATTTAACTTCTTTCTTAAAAATTTTAAGGGGTGAAATTACAAATTAAGAAAATTATAAATGATGAATTTGGATTAAAATAAATATTTAAAGAATGAGGAGGAGAAAAGAGCAAGTTAACAAAATATTTTTTTTTTTTAAAACACACACACACATATATATATATACACATATGTTCGTGCGTGTGTGCAGTGAGAGCCGGAGACAGAGCAGAGAGAGATCGGTGACGTGGCAATCGAACGATCAAGCTCAATCCACTAATTACATGCATATATATGCATTCATGTAGTAGTGATCATGAATGGCAAGAGAAAAATCGAGAAAAAAAATCAGAAAAATCTAGAAAGAGAGAGAGAATCGGAGGGGGCCGTCGGTTTTCGTAATCGCCGATGGTAGTGAGTTCTTCGGTGAGCAGTGTGGTCGTCGTTCAGTGTGTCATTTCGTGCGTAAAGGGTTTGTTCAGGCATTGGCTGGGTATGTGTATGAGTGTGCTCTGTTTTTCTATTTCGTGCCAACAGTGTATGTGTGTGTGTTACCGCTACTGCTGCTATGTGGTCGACCCTGTTCGGGGGTATGTGGTTGACCCTGTTCCTCTAATGGTTTATGTTTGTATATGTGAGGGTTGTTGAGTGGGTATGGGCAGCGTTGTTCGTCGGCGATGTGTTGTAGTTCGACTCTGTGTGTATGTGTTTCAGCAGTGTGTTGCTCCGTTGATCCGGCAAGCTATGTGTATGTTGTGTCTACTGCTGTGGGTGTGTTTATTGATCACCGATGGTAGGTTGTCGGAAAGAGAGAGAGCTGGTGGGGCGGCGAGACTTGATCGGCGGCGGGAGCCCTTCGACGGTCGGCGGCAAGGAATCCAACAAACAAAACAGAACAGAAAAGGAAAAAGAAAGAAGAAGAGGAGAAGAAAAGAAGAAATTACACAAATAACTCTAACAAAATTCAAAATCCATCTCGCAACCGTGAACGATTCGGAACGGGTAACATTTTTCGTTAAGTTTATTTTAGTTTTGTTAAATTAAATTCTAGCATCAAAATTTTGTGACCGCAATAATAAATTTGGGACCGTTCGTATTACTAAATTTTATGCAGTAATTTTTAACGGAATAAAATTAACCGAATAATAATTTTACATAATAAAATGTGGAGACGGAAGAAATTGTGAAACTTAGGGTCTGTATTGCCTGATTAGGTTATTTTTTGCATAAAATATTAATTTAGGCCTTGTCACTATTAGGTTCGCAGGCACCGGAGTCTCGGTAGGGAGTAGCCAATGAAAGTTTTGCGGAGCGGATAGCCAGGTGAGTGTACTGTCTTCTTGCCAAACTATTTATATATATATATATGACGAAAAATAGTTGTAGTTAAATTAAATGATTTCAAAATGATATAAATCAAGTAGGTTTTTGGGTAAGTTGAGAAAATAGATTTTCGATGAATTGTGTTGGTTTCGAAAGGAAGTTGAAAATGATTTTTCGCTGAAATTTGGTGATTTTAAAAGAGAGTGAAAAATATCTGATTTTCTAAAAATAAAAAGTGGAAAAATGATTTTGGTGAAATCAAACGTTTTTTTTTTAAAAGAAAGTGAAAAATAAATGATTTTGGATTAAAAATCGGTTTTGGAAATAGAGGGTGATGTTTGAGATTTGACTATATTGATTAGACGATATTATTGATTTGTGATTTGATAATGACGTTATTGATTTGACGATATTATAGTATTTATCTGCTTCGACAGAGTGATGGTATTGATTTGACAATGTTATTGATTTGACGATACCATAGTATTTATCTATTTTGGAGGAGTGATGTTATCCATTTTGGTGGAGTAATGTTTATCTGCTTCGGCAGAGTGATGTTAGACGTTTATATTGTGTAGTGATTATCCGCTTCGGCGGAGTGATGGGTGTTCGTAGAAAGGCATATCCTACGGATGATACGGTACCGTTGCAAACTCCCGATCGTGAGGTTAAAACTATCACTAGGGCTGGCCAGTGTGTGTTTGAGTTGTGTGCTTAAAAAGTGTGTTTGAGATGTGTACTTGAGATGTGGTGTTTTACGTATATTGGCTGATTTGATATTTATTATCATGGTGATTAGTATGATTTTTATATTAGTTAGATTTGAATGGAACTTAATTATGTCGCTTTATTTTCCTTGCTTTTATACTGGGGATTTTACGAGTTATGTGGTATTTATAAACTTACGCTTGATCCATTTAGATGTTGTAGAATGAGTTTTTATTATTAAAGATATTTTTACAAAAAGGCAGTACACTCGCAAGTGAAGCAACTAGGAGTCGGTCCTTTACTGGCGCTAGGTAGAGTCCTACGATGGAGTCGTGTAGAGGGTTAAGATGAGCTTTCTGAGGCGAACCTGTGAGGGGTTCATGGTATTATATTTTGTTGTTAGTATATTTGGGGAATGGGTGTGTTCCTATAACAGAAATATGTATAGCTTCATATAATATGATGGTTTATTTATATTTATATATATATATATATATATATATATATATATATATGCATATTGTCGTGTAATAAATGGTTGGTTGGTTGTTTTCGGTAATGTCATGATGTCGTCACGCCAGCCCGGGATGTTTAGATTTTGGGACGGGTCGTAACATCTAACCTATGCTTAATAGGTATGGTTTTAAATATTATTAAATTAGCTTCCCATAGAATCAAGAATCATCCCAATTGAATAAGTATAGAGTGAGATATGACAATTTTAGTGCACCAAGGTCATGATAGCAAATTATGAACATGTTCATAAAATATAGCACAAGAAGCATATATTCCATATCCTAGAAATAGAATGATGGTATATATTCATAAACAATAAGACAGAGCATGTGTTAGCATGTTTAAGATCAGCCCATAAGCTTTGTGCCCATGCCTATCAATAGATATATAAGATGAAAGCCTATGCTTGTCAGAATTTTTAATTACAACCTCAAGAATGTCATGTGTATACAATGTGTATGTGTAGGGAACTATTCAAAACGTGTATATATGATGCATTCAAATGTATATGATCATTGTAATCCATATATTCCAGCCTCTAACTCATTTGTATTTAGTCCAAGATCAAACACTTAGAGCATACTTATTAATACAAAAATAGTGTTTGTCATGGATTAATATCAAAATGCAAATTAATCTTTGATTCAATGTTATGAATTTGATTCTAACACATATATAATATATAGATACATCATAACATGAATCAAGTAATGGAAACAAAATTTGACATGTCAAAATTATTCTTAAACCATTGAAATGATTTTGATCAAATTGATTTAATCCAATGATGATTTGATCAACTTTAATATTTTTTTAGGATACTAAACACCTTAAATAAGGTATAAACACATTCAAAACATATCAAGAACAAATTTCAATCAATCTGAAAAACAAAGCAAAAACAGGCAGGAGAGAGAAAAATTATTGACATTTTGACAAACAGTTATTGTTTTATAGGACAAACATATCCAAATTATTCCTAATAGGCACATAATTAAATCTTATTAAGTTAGGGTTCCATATAAAAAATAATAACCTCATTTGAACTCCAAATGAGTGAGGTATGATCAAATGAGTGAGCAAAGGTCCAACCAGATTTTTCTGCAAAAACCAACTACTGACGTTTGCCAAAACATTGAATTTTGAACAACCAAAACAATTTGGAACAGCATTAAATTAATAAATTTTAAATATATTTGAATTATCTTTTCAACCATATAATATTCATTAAATTTGGACAAGTATTGAGAGAGATATGATCAATTTACTACAAAAAGTCTCAATCTGAAATTTCTGCACAGCTTGTATTGGAGTAGTTGTGCTGTAATTTTAGCGCAAGTGTTAATTTTGGTTGTTCTCGGTTTTTGTCCTTGGTTCGTGATCGTTTATCATCTTAAACACTTTTAAAACTTGTAGCAATGACATTTGAAGTGTTTTGATGATCCAAATATATAATCTAAAGCCTCATTTTTGTGCATACATAGTTCTAGTTGCATTTTAGAGCATTTAGAAAAAAAACGGGGTTCATTGTGTTATTTAAATTTTATTTGAAAATTTTTTGGGGTTACTAGAATATTTAAAAGTTTGATTTTAAAAAAATTTAGTGGTTATGTTAATATTAACTTTAACTTTTAAAACTTTTGGGGGTTAATTTGCATTTAAAAAAAAATTGCATTTAAGAGTTTTAGGGATTTAATAAATATATATAATATTGTCCTAGGTTATATATGTAATATTTATACATCATTAATAAATATTTACAATACTGTTTTTATGATACAATCACCCAAAAAAAAAAAAAAAAGAGATAAAATCAAACAATTTGTGAGAAAAAAAACAATGCATGTGTCATCAAGATCAAACATAAAAAAAAAAAAAAAAAAAAAAAAAAAAAAAAAAAAAGCCGGTCAATATAAGTCTTCATATATATATATATATATATAACCTATACACATTCAAAGCTCAACCAAAAAGAAAAAAGAGAAGAAGAAATTGTTGCGGCTATTGTAGGTATATGTTTCTATGTGTGTGTGTATTGCTAAAATAAAATATATCACACGTTCTATTTATGGGACTATCAATACAGACACATATACATATATATTTATATGTTAAAAATATATATACGTAGGTTCAATTAATATAGTGGGTTCGAGAAATGTAATAGATATATTTGTATACATAGATATATCTAATTTGCAAACAATACAATTTAAGATAAAAATTGTAAATTTTACTAAAACAAATTTTTTTAGTATTTCGAAGACTAATAAAAATTTTAACGATTAATTAATATTTTCCTGCAAATTACATTATTAACGGAAAAAAAATTGTAGTCGTTGTTATAATAATTTCTGTACAGTTAATATTAACTTAAGAAATTAGACGTTAAATAATTTCGCATAATTAAAAACAAATTGGGAATGGGAAACAATGCATTTTAGGTCATGCATTGCATAGTAGATTTATTTTAAATAAATTATTAATTTAGGCCCTTTGGTTATTAGGTTCACAGGTGACGACGCCTGCGTAATATTCCGACGATAATGCTTCTAGTAGCGCAAAAATCGAAGTGAATGTATTATCTTCTATGTAAATTGTCAAATTATATTTTTGTACTAAAATGTGAAAAAAAAAATGGTTTATTAAAATTGATTATTTTACCGCGTTACGCGGATCAAATAAATTTTAAATGTGAAAAGTGATTTTTACTATCTGACTATGTCGTAATTGTCTTCTCGTCAGGACGGCGTGTCCTGCGAGATATGGATATTTGTTGTTACTTGTCAGGTAAGTCCTGTAAGGTGAATATTTGTTGTTACCTGTCAGGCAAATCTTGTAGGATGGATATTTGTTGTTACCTGTCGGGCAAGTCCTGCAAGATGGATATTTGTTGTTACATGTCAGACAAGTCCTGCTGAATGGATATATGTTGAGACCTGTCAGGGGTGCAAATCTTGCAGGTGGCTACACCTACCATTGGGGATATTGAATGGCCCTAACATTGACAGTCACCTTAGATGGCACAATTGTATAGGTTACGGTACCGTCTTAACTCCCGATCATGAGGTGAAAGATCCTATGGTTAGTAGGGAAATATGAGTGCAATATTTTATTATATATCAAATTATTTGATTGGTTAATTCAAATGCGTTTATTTAATTGCAATTATAGTTGTGGAGTTTATTTCGGCTTAGTGTGCGGTTATATTTATGTTATGTTTGGAAAGTGGTATTTGATAAATATACTTGATCCATAAATTATTTTTATAGTATAAAGACAATACACCAATAAAATATTTGATTTCAGGTGCCGTAGCTAGGAACAGGTCAATTACTAGCACTAGGTAGAGTAAAGAGGTGGTGTCATTTTAGAGGGTTGGCTAGACAGGTGTGAACCGTGAAAGTTTTAATTTTTTTTGTGGTTTTGTTGTGAATATTTGGAACACGTGTATTACAAAATTTTGGAATGGGTAAATATATTTTTTTGAAAAAAAAATGTAGTGGTGTATATATATATAACGTCAAGTCGACGTCACACCCGACCTCAAGCGATGGGGGTCCAAGAAGGGGTGTGACAGTTTTTGGTATCAGAGCCTTGGTTATAGATCCTGTAGGCACATCAGATTGTCTAGTCAATAGTGGACCATAAGATAGGGTGTCGATAGGTGGATTTGGCACGTGAGTGGTAGTTATTTTATTGAATTATATATATATATATATGAAGACTTATCTTAACTGGCCTTTTTTTTTTTTATGTTTGATCTTAATGACACGTGCATTGTTGGTTTCCCACAAATTGTTTGATTTTATCTCTTTCTTTTTCTTTTTTTTTTTTTTTTTTTAGGTGATCTTATCATAAAAACAATATTGTAAGTATTTATTAATGATTTATAAATATTACATATATAACCCTAGGACAATATTATATATATTTATTAAACCCCTAAAACTCTTAAAAGTAATTTTTTTTTTTTAAATGCAAATTAACCCCCAAAATTTTTAAAAGTTAAAGTTAATATTAATATATTAACCCCTAAAATTTTTTAAAATCAAACTTTTAAATATCCTAGCAACCCCCAAATTTTTACAATAAAATTTAAATAACACAATGAACCCCGTTAGTTTTCTAAATGCTCTAAAATACAACTAGAACTATGCAGCACAAAAATTAGGCTTTACATATAAAGTACCTTATGATCATATTGAAAGCATAATTTCTCAATTTTAGCATAGTTATGATCAATAGGTGAAATTTCCAATTAAGTAAGATATGAACAATCTTATCGCATGGATCATAATATAATAATGATATGAACATATTCAAAATATTATATCAATGATATTTAAAATATTTTCACATCGAGATCATGCTATGTACTATATGATCACATCAAATCCAAGTTGAAGCATAATAAGCACGTTTGTGAACAAGAAATGAATTTTTCAAATTTCCATGATATGATCAAATACATAACACACATTGTGATATTTAGGTATATTGAACATATTAAAAACAAAACATCACAAATGTTCGGGGTGTGTGTGTACAACCTATAGAGTTATGAGTTCAATATTCTTGAGTACTGTTGTCGAAATGAAAAATTATATTAAGTAAATCATACTTTCGGTCTTGAATGAATGTCCATGATGTATTTCCATAATATAAGATTGATTTATACTTGAAAACAACATTAGTACATTAAAACGTCAAATGAGGCTTTATCGTCAAAATTGCATTATCCAAAGATCCTATGATTGAAATCGTTTAGGCTAACACCTTATTTGAGACTGCTTTGGTGAGGATGTTAGACAATTAATCCTCTGATCGAATCTTAGATAATTTCACAATCTTTCCATCGAACTTTTCCTTAATGAAAAACCTGTCGACCTTAACGTGCTTTATACGATCATGTTGGATTGGGTTATGCATGATGTCACATGCTGCTTTATTGTCCCAAAATAATCAGATAGGTTACTCAGATAGATAACGTAGATCCTGTAAAATGAGTCTTAGACATAATGTTTCATACAGTACATTTATCAAACCTCTGAATTCAGCTTATGCACTTGAGCGTGCTACAAAATTTTGTTTTTTACTTTTCCATGTCACAAGGTTACCTCCTAGAAAGGTAAAGTATCCAAAAGTAGACCGCTTGTTACCCACATCACCAACCCAATTAACATCGGTATAAGCATTTGTGCTTTGATGGTCTGTGTTTTTAGAGAATAATACTCATTTTCCTGGATGAGACTTAAGGTACCTCAAAATGCGAATAATTGCATTCATATATTGTTCTCCAGGATTATGCATAAACTGGCTAACAATACTCAAGACATAAGTCAAATCTGGTCTGGTATGAGATAAGTACAACAATTTTCCTTACTAGTCTTTGATTTCTTCCTTTGTCAACTGGTATGTAAGACCCTAGTTTCCGTATACGCATAAATTTTAGTTGCATTTTAGAACATTTAAAAAATAACGGGATAAATTGTGCCAAATCATAATTATTTTAAAAATTTAGGGGTCAAATTAGCAATTTTAAAAATATTAATTCTAGATTTTGGGTTTAACTAATAACTTAAAGATAATCAAAGGGGGATTAACATAATTTAACATAAAATATATAAACAAATTGATAATGGGGGCAAGCTATGATCCATTATATATATATATATATATATATATATATATATATATATATATATATATATATATATATATATTTCCAGGCACACATTTTACAATACCCTAAAAATAAGGAAAAAAAACAGAGAGAGAAGAAGGTTCAGCCGATTGGCGGTGAGTGTGTTGGTGGTGTTTTTCATTCGTCCGGCAGTGTGGGAGTCCGTGGGATGATCATCGTCGTCATTCGACGAGCGTAGGCTGTTTAGTGTCGTCAGCGTTGGTGTGTGTGTGTCGTCGTTGTTCGTCTAATGGTGCGTGATCGTCGTCGTTCGTCTGGTGTGTTTGTGTGTGTGATCATTGTTGATCGGTCCGGCTGTGTGTTTGTGTGTGCTTGTCTATTTGGTTGTTTCGCCGTCAGTGTGTGGGTGTGTGATCGTCGTTCGTTTGTATGTGTCGGTCGTATCTCCGGTTGTCCTTCGATGGACGTGGTGTGTGGGTGTGCAGGCCAGCAATGCGTATTGATCGTCATATGGGTGTGTGTTCTGATCGTTGAAGGGGTGTGTATGTGTAATTGATTAATCAATGGTGATCGTGCATGTGTGTGTATGTGTGGCATCGCCGTTCACTCTAGTGACTATGTGGGTTCTGTTGATAGTGTGTGTGTGTGTGTGTGTATGTGTGTGTGTGTGCTCAAGCGATCAGGTGTATGTGTGCGTCGGTTGTCTGTTGTCGACAGAGTGTGTGGGTCACCGGCGGTGAGTGTGCATGGGTGTGGACGTGAGTGTATGTGTGTCCCTGTCGTTCAGCATGTGTGTGGGTGTGTGGGCTATCCCGTGATCGCCGACGGTAAAGTTGAGTGTGTGTGTGTGTCGACGGGAGCTCAAAATCAGAAGCAGAAAACAGAAAGAAAAAAAAAAAAAAAAAAAGAGTAAAATCAAACAAAAACCAAAATTCAAAAACCAACCTCTCGGCAAACGGAAGATTCAGAACAGGTAACGATTCCGCGTCGATTATTATTTTCATCGAATTAATTTATTAATATTAAATTTTCATAATCGTGACGATAATTTTTGCAACTGTTAATTTTAATAATGTTGTACAGTGAATATTAACATAATGAAATAGGACAAATAATAATTTTCCATAATTAAAATTGGCGAATGGGAAATTATGCATTTTAGGGTCACACTTTGCATATTATGTTTATTTTAAATAAAATATTAATTTAGGCCCTATCGCTGTTAGAATCACAAGCACCAACGTCCCGGTAGTTGTTAACGACGGTATTTTTACAGTGCGGAAATCGAGGTGAGTGTACTATCTTCTATGTAAATTTACAAATTATATTTTTGTATAAATTGTGGGGGGAAAAGTGTTTATTAAAATTGAACGATTTTATGACTTATGTGGATCAAGTAGATTTTAAATGTGGAAAGTGATTTTTGTCCGACTATGCCATAGTTGATCCCGTCAGGAGAGCATGTCCTGCGGGATAGTATTGACCTATTAGGAGGGCACGTCCTGCAGGTGGTTGATTATATTGTGATATATTATGACCTGTGATAGGTGTGAAAAACCTATCTATTTCTAAACTTAATTTGTTAGTTTTCAAGCGTTTTAGTTATATTTAATTGTGTTTTAGTGTGTTTTAGTGTAGAACAGGGAAAGGACGTTAAAGGGCAGTAAACAAGTGAAAACAGTAGAGAAACGGTGAACAAAATGTGCAAAACAGGGTTTCGGTGAATGAAGACCATCGCCTAGGCGGAAGTTCCATCGCCTAGGCGGAAAAGAGGCAAAATATTGGAGTACTGAAGGGCTGAACCACCGCTTAGGCGAGAAAACGACAGATTGTTATGCCAGCAGCCACCGCCTAAGAAGAAAAACCACCGCTTAGGCGATGACACTCTACACAGAAATATCTGTTTTCAGATATTTTGAAGATATTTTCAAACCTTACCTATTTAACCCCTTTCTCCCCCAAACCTTAGATTTTTTAGGGACCTTAGACCCTTACCTTAGACGTGGGAGAGGGCTTGGTTATTCTTGAGAGCTGTCTTCACCCTTAGTTAGATTAGATTAATTTTAGGAAGTGTTCTTGGCCAACCCTTGAAGAGCTAGAAGAGGAAGTTCATCAACGGAGAAGAGGGAGCTTGGGAGGATTGTTCTTTGGCGAAAGTGGACTACTCCACTTTGAGATTTGGCTTTTCTTCCCTTGTTTTCATCTTTGTATTAAATTTTTATTGTTGATAATAATGATCTCCTCTTGATTTAATGTTGTATTGGCTAAGAACATGTTAGTGTAATTTAGAGATTAGTTAGGGAAATGTGTAGTTGTGTAAATACTCGTTTGGTTTAATATAAGTTTCTTTAACGGTTGTTGCTTTTAAGTCCGATTGTGTTTATCATTTGATGACGATCTTAATATGCTTGTAATGGTATTAGGGTTGGATTTGAGAATCTAGGGTTTGACAATCGGGAGAGGTAACCCTAGATTCGGACTAGGGTAAACACATCGTTACGACCTAACGACCCGGGAGGGCATTAGTTAGTGTGCAATCGATGACGTTGGGTCAAGACTCACGCAGCCTAGAGTCATTAAGACATTGAGGGGGACCTCTTCATCGGCATGAAGCCACGTATTCCCCTGTCTTACACTCGGAAGAGGTGGCGGAGGAGTTTACGAACCAAGATTGTCGGATACCTAAACTCTATTATTGTTAACTAAATGAAATCAAACGTGTATTAAGTGAACGAAATCAATCCCTAATTAATCAACTTAGTTAGGATTAACCCACTAATTGTAGTTTAGCTTAGTTTAATTTCAATTCACATCTTTCGTCGTCAGGATAACATGAGACTACGTCAATTGCGGTATTCAATTCAATTATTCACACTCTTCTCTGTGGGAACGATATCCGATCTTCACGATCCACTATATTAAAACTTAGACCTCGTATACTTGCGAGAGTAAGTAGGCGTGCAATTTTGCGCCCTACCAACCTACCAGGAGTGTCCGTCCTACATGTGGTTGATTATATTATGACCTGTCAGGAAGATTAGTCTTGCAGGTGGTTGTTGATATTATGACATGTCAGGAGGATTAGTCATGCAGGTAGTTGGTGATATTACGACCTGTTAGGAGGATTAGTCCTGCAGGTGGTTGGTGATATTATGACCTGTCAAGAGGATTAGTCCTGCAGGTGGTTGTTGATATTATAATCTATCAGGAGGATTAGTCCTGCAGGTGGTTGTTGATATTATGACCTGTAAGGAGGATTAGACCTGCAAGTAGTTGATTGACCCGTCAGGAGTCCAAATCCTACAGGTGATACCCCTACTATTAGGGATAATAAATGGTCCTGGCATTGATAGTCACGTTAGTTGGCACAATTGTACAGGTTACGGTACCGTCGTAACTCCCGATCGTGAGGTAAAAATAATTCTATGGCTAGTAGGAAACGATATGTGGGGTATTTTATTATACGATGAATTGCCTGAATTGATTGACTTAAATATATTATTTTAAATGGGTTGATGTAAATATATTATTTTATGGCATTGGTTGACTTAAAATATTTGGATTGGGTATTAAATATATTATTTCATTACATTAATGGCAGTGAAACGGAATTTTCAACATGGTATGCGGTTATATTATATTATATTTTGAAACGCGGTGTTTAATACTTATGTTTGATCCATAAAATATTTTTATATTATGAAGACAGTACACCGATAAATTATTTGGTTTCAAGTGCCGCAGCTAGGAGTGGGTCCACTACTGGCACTAGGTAGAGTCCGGAGGTGGTGTCATTTTGGAAGTGGGCCGATCGGATGTAAACCGTGGAAGGTTCAGGCTTTTTGTGATTATGTTGTGAATAATTTGGGATCGGTATATTCCCAAATTTTGAAGTGGGTATATATATATATATATATATATATTTGGAAATAAATTTATAGTAGTGTATGTATATAAATATATGTATGTATGTGTAGTAGTGCGTATAAATATATATATGTATGTATTTAGTTGTTTGGTCAGGTTGGGTCGAAGAGACGTCACACCCAGCCTTGGGCAGTAGGGGCCTAGGGTGGGGGTGTGACATGGTACCTAGTTGGGTTCAACACATAGCTTTAGATCTTCTTCTACTGGTGTATCAACTTGTTGATATGCTGACATACCAGTCTCTTGTAATAGATTTAGAGCATATTTTCTTTGAGACAGAACTATCCCTTTGTTAGATCAGGACACTTCAATCCCAAAAAAATATTTAAAAGGGCCTAGATCTTTCATTTCAAATTCTTTGGACAAGTAATTTTGCAAGGCCTTCCTTTTATTAGGATCATTCCCTGTAACCACCATATCATCCACATATACAATGAGCACAGTTATCTTACCTTGCTCCCTTTTGAGAAAAAGAGTATGATCTGAGTTAGTTTCACTAGAAGAAAAAAGGATTTTTATCACGCTTGGTATATATAATTTATCTCATTTTTTGAATAAATCATGATCATAAAATTATAAACGACATATAATCTCGCTTAAAAAAATTTGTGTGATAAAAAATATTTTTTATCTTAGAAATTTAATTAAGTGTGAGAATAAATAATTGGTTTTATCACAATTATCATTTTAAACATGATAATTATAAGTCCCCTTCTGCCTTTTGGTTCGCAAAATCTCTCTCACGAACTCTATTCTCTACCCTAGTAGCCGCACATCCCTAGTAGTCGAAATGTCTCTCTCTCTCTCTTGCCGATCTCTTCCTTTCTCTCTTTTACCTGCTCTCACAATGACATGATCTCATCTAACCCTAGACTTCTCATGCCGCAGCTCTTGATTGGCCGGCCACTACGATCCTCTTCTCAATTTGTCGATACTCTTCTCAATTAGCAACTCTTCTTCTTTTCTCTGTCTTCTCACGCCGCTACTCTTGATTCTTCTCCGAATGTCAAAATCTTATAATTTTGTCGTTCACCAGTTCAGATGTTAGCATCGATTGTATTCCTTGTTCTGTAAAACCTTGCTGACCAATATCACGCATGAAGAAATTGGTTCATCCCACTTGTTCTATTGGTAATCAAAATCAAGAAAGTTTCAATTTCTCTTTGTAAACACTAAATCATTCTCCATCCCCCTCGTCCCCGCTCAATTCTCCCTGCCAAGTATTATGCCAATCTTTCTTCCTCTCTTGCTTTCTAGTTGTTTTTATTTATTTTTTGATGATTTTATTCCTATTTCTCTTACTGCTCATTTGCTATTCATATTTACTTCTCGATTTTTAGAATTTTGAGATGTTATTGTCAATTTTGTACTTCTGTCAAAGCAGAATTGATTGTTTATTTTGAATTTAATTATGTTCTTAAGGTATGCCTCTCTCTTCTTCTGCTGTAATTTTTGTCAGGGGTTTAAGCACGAATCTAAGTTTTACCATGAACAACATCACAATTTCAACGGTTTTGCTCGGATCGAAACTGCAATGCTCCATCATCTTCATCATCTTTCCTTGTAGCTACAAGGTATGTCCCTCTGGTGAGATCTGAGGTTTTGATTTGGTTTCAATCTAGATCTGCAATTGGGTTTTGTTGACCGCTCCTCTATTTCTGATCGGATCTGAGGATTTTTCCTTCTTTATCTATATTTTGGGACTATTGTATGGTCATAAACCATGGAAAATAATGAATCCACATGCTCCAAGAAAAGAAAGAAATCTTTAGGGGTATCTAAAACTTCTACAACCTTTAAAAAACCGAAGCCCTCTCATGCTTTTGTCCGATTATCTCCCCCAAGCAAATTTGTTAGTAAATATCCCTTTGAAATCAAACATCCAAATAGACAAAATCGGCACTGAGATTGTCTTGTCATGATAACTCAAAATCTTACCCTTAATATCTAAAGGAAAAATATCAAGTAATTTGCAAAATTCAGTTCTCCATTTGCCAAGCTATTCCCACTCACTTTAATTTTGCATAGCTTGTCAATCTTTGAGCTTCACCTAAAGATTTCATTATTTTATTCTGCACAGATGTTCTAGGTAAAATGCATGATCGTGGAAGTGGGCCTCATATCATAAAGACCAGACAACCTACAGAATAGAGAAATCAAAATGGAGGTTTCTAAAGAACTTGTTCAATGCCATACTGTTAACTCGCTTTTATTTTGAAAAATTCCATGCTCTAATTGTGGAATTTCCAGGACTAGGGTTGGGAGAAATGGAACAAGATTGCTTGATTTCTTATAGAGCTATTATGTTGATTTTTGAATGTCTAATGATTTCTAGTGATCCTTTTGAGGTTTAGGTATGTCGTAGTTACATCTCTTGGACTTATCTGTCTTCTTTGCTTTCAGAACTCGTATCATTTTTCCTGCTTTGAAATTTTTGAGGTAGGTAGGCAAGGAACAATAATTGTGTGTTGAGGAACTAGTTAAGATCACACTTGAGCATTCTCTAAGCAAGGACCAATTATTTTCCCCCAATACAAAAAAGAATTGCAATTAATGCTAGTGATCAAAAGTGGCAATGTATATGTACAAAGTCATTAGGTGAGATTAAACACCCTTGGTAGAATTATTTCTAGTACATACTTATATACCCTTATTTGCAGTTCTACATATATATCACATCATATAGCTCATGGGTAATGAAACAAGTAATGATGCATTGTTTAGTTTGCATATTGAAATAGGTCGTGTTATTTGGAATTCTAAATTTAAAGACAAAGTCGACTCTTTTCCATCATGGTGTCATGGTACTAGATAAATGGATTTTAATACATATCGAATTTTGTATAGGATAATCGTTTAGCTGAACTAATTCATTTGGTTCTGTTGATATATTGTTCTGCATTTTTTTTGCATTTTTCTGCATGTTTTTAGGAAACTTTAAGGTATTATATGTTCAAATTTAAACTATAAGAAGCAAAGTGATATTTCGGTTAAAATTTCAAGGGCACAAAGTGTCAAAAAAAAAAAATTGGGCTAAGTATAGTGCATGTTGTACTATTTTTGGTTAAACTTCAGGGGTACAAAGTGATATATGGTATTATATGTTCAAAATTTCTGCATGTTGATATGCACTTGGAATGGGAACCCTTTCCAAATTTGATGGAGTTTGTGTATTGTGCTTTGCTGCTGTACATTGTGTGCGTTGTTGTTGTAATATTTTTGTTGTGCTTTACATTTTATACTTTGTTGCTGCTACGAACAGAAAAAAAGATTTTTATTGTATGAGTGCAATATATTGATTTGTATTATTATTCTTTTTTTTTTATTTTGCAGTCCAAGTAGAGCCACTGTTATTTGAGGATTGGAAATCTACTTTTATCATTGGATATGGTCTACCATTACAAGACTTCATTTTTGAGTCACCTGATGACAAAGGTTAGCCGAACTTCACCTTTGGAATGCTCTATAGCTGAGACATTGATAGATTAGTTCTCCATGAATTAGTAACTCTTATTTGTTTTTTATTTGTTTTGTACTTGATAGAAATTTTATATTTTTACATTTGTTCTTATGGAAATTTAAGTTTATCATTCTTGTATTGAAAACAATTTTATTTGTGTTTTTCATGTTGATGTAAAATTCTTATGTCATCAATATTTTAATTGTTTTAGAAATATGAAATTTATTTTTTAGTTAATTTTTTATAACATTTTTTTATTTATAAAATTGTGCTTTATTTTTTTTTTTTTAATATAGATATGAGAAACAATCACAGTTTTTAAATGTGACAGACAAGCGAGTAAACATCTCAGTTTTATACAAAATTGAGATAAATGTTGTTCAAATAATCACGATTTTTTACTTTGATCACATATATATGATCATTTTAATCACATTTGAAAACTGAGATAATAGACGGATTAACTATCTCGGTTTTTAACTGTAATAAAAAATCTATCATCTCGATTTTTAACTGTGATAAAAAGTCTACTTTTAATCACACCTCAATCTATCACCGTCAGTTTTGGAATCAAAAACCATGATAAAAAACTTTTTATCACCATTTTTAACCATGATAAAAAAAAAAAAAAAAAAAAAAAAAAAAAAAAAACTTTTTCTTTTAGTGTTTGATGGTAGCCAAAGGCTATCATAGATTTAGTAAACCTGCCAAACCATGCTCTAGAAGACTGTTTTAGCCCATACAATGATTTCTTTAGTTTGCAAACATTCTGGTTGTGTCTTTTGGGTATCATGCATCCCGGTGGGAGATCTATGTAGACTTCTTCAAATAATTCACCATGTAAAAAGGCATTCTTCATATCAAATTATTGTAAAGGTCAATCCAAGTTTGCAACTAAAGATAGCAGAACACGAACTATATTGATTTTGGCTACAGGTGCAAATGTTTCTGTGTAATCAATCTCGTAGGTTTGAGTGTGACCCTTTACTACCCGTCTCGCTTTAAAGCGTTCAATTGTGCCATCAGCCTTGTACTTCACGATGTAAATCCACTGACATCTAGCTAGTTTCTTTCCTAATGAAGGATCAACTGGTTCCCATGTTTCATTTTTTTTTTTCCAGAGATTTCACCTCTTCGTTCATAGATGCTTTCCACTTAGGATCAGATAAGGCTTCTTAGACACTGTTAAGAATAGATACAACAGATAATTGATTCACAAATGACATATTTGATTCTAACTACCAATGGTTGGACACATAATAACTCAATGGATATTTTACTTTAGTAGAGAGTTCAAGTTCATATGTGGATTTAGGAATCCCTCTGGTGTGGCGTTGTGGTAATATCTTCTATGTGGCTTAGGAACATCTTCAGTAAACGATTGTTGAGATATGTCAACCGGGGATAGAGCTATATTTTCATGAATCTCAATTTCTGGCTGAGATGGAGGATGATCCACCTCTTCAGTTATTTGGTTCTCGTCATGATCTTGATCTAATATCATACCACTTACATTCAATTCACCCATTTCCTCATTTACTCTAGTTTATGAGTCATTTCCAGGGAAATCAAATGTCATATCAGTTATCGCCGAGTTTCTCACATCTTGGTTATCGTAATCTAGACTTTAAATTTCCTTTTGTTACTCTCTCTGAAATTCAAGTTTGCAGAAGTACATTGTATCTTCATGAAAAATAGCATCCATAGTGATAAATAGTCGACATGTTGGAGGATGATAACACCGATATCCCTTTTGATGAGTAGCATATCCAACAAAAACACATCTCAATGCTTGAAAAATTAACTTGGTGCATTGAAGCTTGTGTAGATGTACAAACACCACACATCCAAAGATATGAGCAGTTAAACTTGAGACAGTTGGAGCAACAATCTTATCATTAAGAGTTTGGAATGGTGTTTTGAAATCGAGAGTATTGGAAAGTACCTGATTGATTAAATAGACTGCTGAAGTTAAAGCTTCTCCCCAATAAGACAATGGCATATGGGCTTCAATTAGCAAAGCTCGACCAACCGCCAACAAGGGCCAATTTTTTCACTCGGCCACCCCGTTTTGTTGAGGTGTGGTAGAGAAAGTTGTATAATGAATCATTCCTTGTGCTTTCAAATAATGTTGAAATTCAGTACTCTAATATTCTCTACCATTGTCACTGCGAAGAACTTAAATCTTTCTATTGTATTAAGTTTCAATCCGTTTATGAAACTTTTGAAATATCGAGTTCACTTCACTTTTGGATTTTATCAAGCAAAATTATGTCATTCTGGTACACTCATCAATAAACGTTACAAACCAAAGCGCCCCACCCAAAGTAGTGACCTTCCATGGACCCTAGACATCAGAATGAATAATCATAAATTGAAATAAACTTTTATTCAATTGTAATGGAAATACAGCACAATGGCTTTTTGCAAGTTCACAAGTCTCACAGTGAAAAACTAGAAACATCGACTCCTGTAAATAAACTAGGAAATAACCTTTTGAGATATCCAAATGAAACATGCCCAAGCCAACAATGCCGTAACCATATTTCTTTCTATTTTTTATCTTCAGAAGCACCTACTGTCAAGGCTTGTCGTAGACTTTCCGTACTTTTTGATTCCAAGTCCAAGTAATATAGCTTCCCCTGTCTAATACCACGACCAATCGTTTTCCTGGTTTGGATGTCCTTAAACACACAAAAATCAGACCAAAAAATGATAACACAAGATAAAGTAGTGGTTATTTGAGAAATTGACAAAAGCTTATAATCTAAAAATAGAACAACTAAGACTGAATCTAAATTTAAGGTATTGGTGAGAGTCAAAGATCATTTCCCAATAACTAGGGTCGAAATTCTATTTGTTGTAGAGACAAACTTTTGGTTAGAGTAATTGAGTGGTGAGATCAGTCTAGAATCATATGTTATGTGACCTGTTGCAGCAGAATCAATTATCAATGTATTATTCAAAACAGGTGTTGAAATATTTAAAACCTTACCATCATTATCTGCGGCTATTACCAATGTTGAGGCGTCGTCAATGATTTCATATTCCATTTTTGTTTGATCCACTGCTGCAGTGAAAGGCTTTTGGTGATTTTTCTTCATGCGACTAGGATCCCACCATTCTGGATAGCCCACCAGTTCAAAACAACCACTTTTGGTATGGCCAATCTACTAACAATGAGTCCACTTGTGTGAAGACTTGTCAACACACTTGGTCTATCTACCAGTGTTAGGTTGTGCTCAAGATTGTTGACTCTGATTAGATCGATTCCAAGCCACCATGGCATTGGGTTCAGATGCTCCAGAATCGCCCTAGAAGGTAATATTACGTGCCGCCTCCCATCGAACTAATGAAAATGATATTTTTTCACTCATTTGTTTCTAAGAGACAAATGGTCAAATTATTCTCAACAGTACTCTCAAATGGTCAAGAGTCAGCTTCTCAAAATAATGATCAAATGACTGAAGATATAATGACTCTTTTTTTTTCACAAGAGCAAGAGCAAGAGAGAGAGAGTACCAAAGCTAGTGTACAATGTCAGAGGTGCAACTTTCTTCAGATCGCAATCAACGGGATGAACGATGATGGAAATGACGGTGAAGATCAAAGGCTCCAACGGCGGCGATTGGACGGCTGGATCTAGCAGCGGCTGAACTGAATCAGGACAGCCTTGATGGTGGCTCCGGCGACCTGAATTAGCAGATCTGGCCGGCGACTGAACTGAATTTGCGGTTTTGCGACAATTAAACACTTGAGCAAGACAAATCCACACCAACGATCTTGAGAATTGGAGGCAGGAGTTCAGCGATTCGTGAAACCTTTGAAGCTTTTTTGATACCAGGTTTTAGATTCGGTTCTGTGCAGTGATGGTGTGGTTCACCTGTGCAGTGATGGTGCAGCGGTCGTTGGACATGGACAGAGACAGCGGTGATATGCTTGATTTAGGGTAAGATGGTATTGGATTTAGGGGGTTTCTTCTCCCCTCCTTTTTTTGAGAGATTTGGAGCGTTTCAATTTGGCTATGATACCACCTTGAAATTTTATCTTAATTTTCTGATACCTCTCACTCTCTTAAATTACAATGGTATATATAGAATTTGATTCTAGTTTCCCCAAATTAAGCTATTACATAATATAATTTAAGAAAGCTATTACATAATCTAGCAAATAATAGTTTCTGCCTTATTTAACTGCTATCAACCTTTACTTTAACTTTGAAATTTAATATTACACGAAGTTTTTTGCTTTCTAGTATTACACTTTTTTACCCATTTTCTTCGTAATTAAATATGAAATATTTATTTTTTGAAGAAAAAAATATAATTTTTCAAAATATTAACCTCTATGTATCATCAACACTATATCGCAAATTTGCTATAGTCATTATTCAAAATTAAAATATATCCTTATCTAAATTTAATTTTGATGTTGAACATAAAGTTATGAACTATAATATAATCCAATTATCATAGTGATGGTACAATATTTTTATTGTATATTAATGGATGACGCGTCTAGAAAAATATTTAGAAAAAATGAAAAATAAATTATTATCAATAAAAAAAAAGGGGGGGGGGGGAAAACCCAAGAAAGTGATGGGAATGGGCTTGAAAAAGGAGTCAAACCTAATTTGATTTTTCTTGTAAAAAAATGGTAAAAGAAGGAAATACCATTTAAGTCGCAATCCCCAATATGTACAGCCACCAGTAACAACGGCCACGTGAGCCACGCTGAACCTTCTTCTAGAAAACGCATGCCCTTTATTATAGTGTTTTTTATTTCTGCTTATAAAAATTAAAAGAAATTTTATTCTATAAATATACTTTTAATATCGAAAAATTTTTAAATTAATACTTAAATTAACTATTATCTATAATTTTTAATTTAAAAAAATTAGTACAAACTCCTCTTAATAAATTTTAGGGTAAGTTATTTTGGGTTCCAAAATTCTATAAATACTTAATTTTTATCACACTACCATTAATTAATCAACTAAAGCTCCACTATTTATATATATATATTGTACGAGAAATTTATCAATGAAAATTTCAAAAATCCAAAAACTCACTGCGTCAACAAATTCATATATGTACTTATAAATAATGCGCCTCAACTACACTAGTGTAGTTCTGATAAATAAAAAAAAAACAAAAAAATATATATTTTTATTTCAAAAGGATTGAAACTTGTGAAGTCTATCTTAGTTAATATCTTATGCATGGGTTTATAGTAAAAATTCTTCAATTTTAAAGATGAAATTGCCCTAAGCTAATAAACTCCTAAATTAGTCATTCCCTTATTTTCATGCCATCACACCATTTTTCCCATTTCTCTCTAACTCCCTCTTAGCCACTGTCTCCACCTACACCACTACTTCAGCCTCCACCTTCATCGCCGATGCCAATGTCGATTGTTGGGTAGGTCCAGCCCATATGGGTGGACCTAACCCAAACCCATTAGGACTTTTGTTGATCCTAAGATCTACTTAAGAGGAAGAGTGAATTAGGTATTTATAAAAATTTGAACAATTAATTCAAATTTAAAATATCAATTTTCCTAATTGATTATTATCTTATTAAGCAGCAAAAATATGTTTAGCTAAGTGCATACCCAAACAAACAGAAAAGTAACAATGTCGCATAATATTGCCAAAAATCTCTAGCACGTGCAAAAGATCTACCATGTGTCAAAGACCTCTACAACCTACAAATAATGACCTACAAAACCGATTAGCTCAAGGGGATACTGGTGTGGTGTCGGCGAAAGAACCTCCGGCATGAGATTAAGTTAGTCTATTTTCGAGTGAGAGATCAAATACTTGAGAATGTATATAATATGTTAATACCTTTCTTATACATAGACTTCTTAATTTGTACCGTTTGTTGGTGAAGTACCCCCATCCACGATTCCTATTTGCATGGGATTTAACGATGATCTCGCCATGAATAGTAAGTTTGTTGCAATTCTCTTAATGCATGGAATCATGGGGTTTTGGGCTCATCTTCTAATGGCCTTCCACTGCGAGCTTTATTTATTCCCGATTGGACCCCTTTATAAGGCATTCTTCTATTCATGTATTGGGCTGCTCTTATGAGCTAACCTTATTCCAAGTGGGCTAATGTGTTCAGCCAGGGGTGACCACCGGGTAACTTCTTTCGGGTCGGATTATTAACCCGATCGACCCATCAAGGCTTTTCAAGCCTCTATTAAACATGGGTGGGAATTTCACCCATATCATTTGCCCTCCTGACTTTTGCCCTCCTGACTTTTGTGACGATTCAAAGAAGTAAAACAAAATATCACCTCACTGTTCACGTAAGTTCTTGACTTTGTTCACTTTCCTGATCGAATAGTTGTTTGCGCTCGATTTTTCTTTTTTTTTTTTTTATTCTATTTTGAATTATGACCTTGAGTCCATTAAACAGTCCGGCGGGGGTTGATTCGTCGTCAACTCCTCTTACGGAGAAAACGACGTCTCCTAGAGCCCGTCCGTTCAGCGATTCCCCGGTGAACTTGGAAAATCATAATGCTAGTACCTTTAGGGAGGATTGGCTTGAGTCATTCCAAGAACAATACAATATCCCTGCATCGATTTTGATTAGGGTTCCATCTGGGAACAAACGTCCTTATGGTGCTAAATAGGATAAAATATATCTCTTTCTGTGGATCGTCGAATATGGCCTTAGGCTTTTCCCCCTACCCCATTTCTTCGCAACCTCTTTCATTAATTAGAGATTACTCTGGCTGGTAGGGCGTAAAACACACCACTACTTATACTCGCAAGTATACGAGGTCTAAGTTTTAGTATAGTGTGATCATTAAGATCGGGTTATCGTATCCACAGGGATTGGTGTTGTTACTGTCGAATACCGCATTTGTCGTGACCTAACTTTATCTAGGCGAAAACAAATGTATTTAATTAATTAAACTAATACTAATATAACCTAAATTAACTACACTAATATGCTAATATGTTTTAGGGTGAAGAATCGCCTAGGGATTAACGTGTTTACAAATACGTGTTCGATCTCAATTTACTCATGTTTACGGTGTTCGACCTATTTGACAATCTCGGTACGTAAACTCCACCGCCACCTCTTCCGAGTGTAAGATGGGGGAATACATGACTTTGAGTCAACGAAGAAGTGCCCCTCAATGTCTTAACGACCTTAGGTCACGTGAGTCTCGCCCAGCGTCATTGATTGCACACAATCCAACTCCCTCTCGGGTTATTGGATTGTCCCGTTGTATTTACCCTATCGACAATCTCCGTTCTAAAACTCCCTCACCACCTCTCCCGAGTGTAAGACAAGGGATATAACACAACTTCGAGCCAACGAAGAAGTCTCCCTCAACGTCTTAACGACCCTAGGTAGCGTGTGTCTTGCCCCACGTCATCGATTGTCCACAATTTAAACTCCGACCGGGTTATAGAATCGTGGCATTTGTTTACCTTAATCCGAATCCGGGGTTTGTAAAAACCCCATATTCTCCATTTACCATTCTAAGCATAATAAACAAACAATACGATTAATACAATCAAACTACGAAGAACAATCACAAATGAAACACTGAAATCATCCACACAACGTATTTATATATATAGTGTTAATCCCTACTACAATCCATATTTAACTCGAGGTCATAGCTGCATATACAATAAAATAACGAGCTAAACATGCTCACATACTCCTCAGATAAAGAAATACGGAAAAACAATCGAAGAACTTAGCCTCGTCCGAAGATAAACCGCTAAGAACGCTATACGATCGATTCGCCGTCTTTTCCACTTTGAGATGTGAACTCCACCACTAAAATCCCTAACTATACCCTTAGATATAGCCTAAGGGGCTCAAAAATCCATGGGGGCAAGAGAGTCTCCAGCCAAGGAGGAGGAGATGGGGTATTTATAGCCAAAATATCTCAAAAATATCTAAAAATATCTCAAGACTGTGCAGGGAAAATCTGCCTAGGCGGTGGATTCTTCACCTAGGTGGAGTTAGGTCGGTTCGGTCTGATCGCCTAGGCGGTGAAGTAGGCGGTGGACTGGGAGAACATTCTGTTGGATTTTCGCCTAGGCGAGCGGCTGTCAGTAGCCCATCTGCGTCTTCTGCTGGATTTCTGATTAGGTAATGGAATTTTCGCCTAGGCGGTCGTCCGTCAGTAACATTTTTCTCTTCTCAGCTTCTTCACCGCCTAGGCAGTGGTCTGGACGCCTAGGTGGTGGGCCTATTTCATCTTTTAGCCTCCGAGCTTGTTTATCCACCGTAACTTCGAACCGCTTTGGTTCGATCTCATCGTTTTAGCTCCAGTTTACTATCTTTTTACCCCACACACCTGATTTACACAAAAAGATAAAAACTAATTAAAACATAATAAAAATAACTATAAACGTATTCGAAAACTAACAAATTCGGATTGGAAATAGATAGATTTTTCACACCTATCAATATCCCCAAACTCAGAATTTGGCTAGTCCTCGAGCCAAACACACACACTAAAATGAAAAATACACAAACTGAAATAAATAACAAACAACCTAAAAACAATCTAAACATAACAACATGCGAGTTTTGATTTATTCTAACGGCCTAATTATTTTTCCCTCAACAACCGCAAGTTATATCGAGTTCAGGCGGTAACACACATCATGTAATGTTCTAGATTTTCAACATGCAATAATGGTGAACATTATTCTAGATCCTTTAAACGTGTTAGTGTGAGACTCAATAATATAACTATACAACGATCGGATTAGATTATCCACTAACGAAATTCATGACTTAGACCGTTAAGGACTATGATTTCCATAAGCTTGATTGGGGTTTACTCTCCACTAATGTAAGTTTAGTAGTTCATGAAGATCATTAGGACTTGGTTCGGTTTTGGTATATTTGGCCAAGGGTAATTTGGAATAGAAAATGGGTTAACGTTGTTAACTTAACGTTACCCAAAGCTCAACGCTTGGCACATTCACTCTCGAATCCCCATAGAAAGATTGGAAACAATCCCGAACATGCATTTAAGGCCGACGTACTCACTTGTCAAAAGAGACGGAAATAAAAACCGTATTTACATTTGATTCTTTTTTCTTTCTTTATTTATTTATTTTTTCTTTTCTAATTTTTTTTCTTTTCTTTTCTTTTAATGAACACAACCCCAAACTTATTTAATTGTTACAATTGAAAGGGTGTGTGAAATATAAATGAAAAACGACAAGTGAGTACTCAAATACCGAACCAATTGGAAGTTCACCCTAAACCCAACCGCTCACATCAAGAAGCCTTTGCAATGGCTAACTTGATTCACTCAAATGTGCCTTTAAATTCAGCGATTTAGGTTTGGAAAAAGATCCACTAGCCATGGTATTAGTTTATGTGTTCTGAATTGAATTTGCATTTAGACTTTGATAGGGTAACTAGGGATAAACATGTAACAAGGTAGGCTTAAAAAGGCTCAAGCGATAAAGATAATGCCTAAATCATGTCTCCTGAACTACCTCGCCTAGAATTTCACCTCAAGCTTCCCCTCAATCAAGTTCTAGAATCTTTAGTCCTCAAATCAATTGAATGACTATACAATGAGTCTATGTGCTTGTGCAAATTAGGATCTACAATAATTTTTACCAAAAAGCATAGTCAAGCACATAGAATCACACATGCATGGGTATTACCCTTGACTTCAAAAACGACCAGGGGTAATTTTCATCATCGGGTGACGGCCCAGATGAATGCAAAACTCAACATATAAACAACAACACAAAAACATAAACACATTCTAACCTAAACACACATGAAATATGGAAAAATAATACCACATAAACTAACATACTACTACATACTACATATCACCACCAAACTCAAAGTGGACGGTGTCCTCAGCGAACCCAATCATCATTCTTCAACATATGGAATTAAAGCATGCTGACGAAGGGTATTTAGAACACTTACCTGGGAGGCGAGAGGATCTCGCCTCTGAATCAAGTCGGATGGGATGGATCAAAAAGAATTGCTTGGGTTAGCTCCCAAGAAGCGCGTGGTTTAATGTCCTCGGCCCGACATTTTCAGAACGCCCTCAAGAATGGCGAGGTTCTTCTTTGAATGGCTCAATCTTTCAACGAAACACCTCACCGGCTTATGTGCTTGGCCAAGCACAATAAATAGCTTGGAATCCCGTCGAAAGGGATGCATCAATACCTGTTGATCTAACATCGGCAAGTACCATGCATTGGAAACCAAAACAAAACTACAAACCAAAATTATATACAAAGAAATGTCTAAAGTAAAATTAAGTCATTTACACACAATATCAATACTAACGAAATCACCAATCCCTGGAAACGGCGCCAAAAACTTGGTGCGTTGACGGGACTAGAATACGATACACTTGCTTCTCCTATCTAAAACTTAAGTCTCCGGCCGTTACCGCATTTCTCCGACAATAACATCAAAACAATCCCTAGCAACGGCACCAAAAACTTGGTAGCGCGTAAAACACACCGCTACTTACACTCGCAAGTATACGAGATCTAAGTTTTAGTATAGTGTGATCGTTAAGATTGGGTTATCGTATCCATAGGGATTGATGTCGTTACTATCGAATACCGCGTTTGTCGTGACCTAACTTTATCTAGGCGAAAACAAATGTATTTAATTAATTAAACTAATATTAATATAACCTAAATTAACTACACTAATATGCTAATATGTTTTAGGGTGAAGAATCACCTAGGGATTAATGTGTTTACAAATACGTGTTCGATCTCAATTTACTCACGTTTACGGTGTTCGACCTATTTGACAATCTTGGTACGTAAACTCCACCGCCACCTCTTCCAAGTGTAAGATGGGGGAATACATAACTTTGAGTCAACGAAAAAGTCTCCCTCAACATCTTAACGACCTTAGGTCACGTGAGTCTCGCCCAGCATCATTGATTGCACACAATCCAACTCCCTCCCGGGTTATTGGATCGTCGCATTGTATTTACCCTATCGACAATCTCCGTTCTAAAACTCCCTCACCACCTCTCCCGAGTGTAAGACGAGGGATATAACGCAACTTTGAGCCAACAAACAAGTCCCCCTCAACGTCTTAATGACCCAAGGTAGTGTGTCTTGCCCCACGTCATCGATTGTCCACAATTGAAACCCCGACCGGGTTATAGAATCGTGGCGTTTGTTTACCTTAATCCGAATCCAGGGTTTGTAAAAACCCCGTATTCTCCATTTACCATTCTAAGTATAATAAATAAACAATACGATAAATACAATCAAACTACGAAGAACAATCATAAACGAAACACCGAAATCATCCAAACAACGTATTTATACATATAGTGTTAATCCCTACTACAATCCATATTTAACTCGAGGCCATAGCCGCATATACAATAAAATAACGAGCTAAACATGCTCACATACTCCTAAGATAAAGAAATAAGGAAAAACAATCGAAGAACTTAGCCTCGTCCGAAGATAAACCGCTAAGAACGCTCTACGATCGATTCGTCGTCTTCTCCACTTCGGGATGTGAGCTCCACCACTAAAATCCCTAACTATACCCTATGATATAGGCTAAGGGGATCAAAAATCCATGGGAGTAAGAGAGTCTCCGGCCAAGTGGGAGGAGAGGGGGTATTTATAGCCAAAATATCTCAAAAATATCTCAAGATTGTACAGGGCAAATCCGCCTAGGCGGTGGATTCTTCGCCTAGGCAGAGTTAGGTCGGTTCAGTCTGATTACCTAGGCGGTGAAGTGGGCGGTGGACTGGGAGAACATTCTGTTGGATTTTCGCCTAGGCGAGCGGCTGTCAGTAGCCCATCTGCGTCTTCTGCTGGATTTCTACCTAGGCGATGGAATTTTCGCCTAGGCGATCGTCCGTCAGTAGCATTTTTCTTTTCTCAGCTTCTTCACCACCTAGGCGATGGGCCTATTTCATCTTTTAGCCTCTAAGCTTGTTTATCCACCGTAACTTCGAACCGCTTTGGTTCGATCTCATCGTTTTAGCTCCAGTTTTCTATCTTTTTGCCCCCACACACCTGATTTACACAAAAAGATAAAAACTAATCAAAACATAATAAAAATAACTATAAATGTATTCGAAAACTAACAAATTTGGATTGGAAATAGATAGGTTTTTCACACCTATCAATACCCCCACACTCAGAATTAGGCTAGTCCTCGTGTCACAACCCGTCTCGGACATCCGTCATCCCGAGGCGGGCGTGACTACAATATGACATCACCAATACCCAAATTTTCATATCAATGACAATATACACCTACTGTATAATACAAATACCTACTATGGGGGACACACCCGTCCCAAAATTTGATTAACTAAAAGTATTTATCCATGAACCTTTTATAGGTTCGCCTTTGACAGCTTTTCTCAATCGCCTATATGACTTCATCATGTAGCTCTACCTAGTGCCAGTAGGGGACCGACTCCTAGTTGTTGTACCTGCGAGTGTACTGCCTTCTTAGTAAAACATTTTTAAAATATTGATACGTTCTAAATATTTCCACAATTTAGTATGGATCAAGCATAGGTATATAAGCAATGAAAGTAAAGCGATATAGATAAATTCCACCCAAATCCATTTAGTATAAAATCCTACCAAACATCATAATAAATAACATCAAATCAACCAATATACGTAAAACACCACATCTCAAACACCAATCTCAAACACACACCTTCAACACACACACACTGGCCAGCCCTAGTGATCGTTTTAACTTCACGATCGGGAGTTACACCGGTACCGTAACATCCGTAGGAATGCCTTCCTACGAAATATCCACACCCCTTTTGGGGAGAAATATAATCCACACCCCTTACGGGGAGAAACATCCATATCCCATGGGAAGAATCCACACCCCTTACGGGGAGAAACCACACCCCTTTCGGGGAGAACAATCATGGCATCGTCAAATAAAATATAGCATCATCGAATCATAACTCTATAAATATCGTTCCAAAAATCCAGTTTACCAACTCACTCAAATCCTGCTTGATTCATATCATTTATAGATTCATACAGTTTAGGTAATCACAAATGTCATCTCATATATATAGAAAATAGTTTGGTAAGAAAACAGTACACTCACCTGAGTATCCGTTTCCGTAGACTCGACCGCTTACTTTCTACCGGGACTCCGGTGCCTGCGAGCCTAATAGTGACAGGGCCTAAATTAATATTTTGTATAAAAATCCCCAAACCACGCCATGCAACCCTAATTTCCTTAATTCCTATTTCCCACCTTTTCTTTTGGAATTTTATTATTGAATCAGTATTGTTTCGTTCCGGTTTATTATATAAACTGTGTTCATATTAACGGTCCCATTATTTATTATTTTCGTTTTTTGACATTCCAGTGCTAGTAATTAGTTTCATAACCACTCACGAGACAAGTAAATTCATCAATTAAGAAAGCTCAGAATTCTACCTCTCTCGAATTTTTCGTCTGCCGCGAGATAGATTTTTGGATTCTACTGGGGCGGTTTGCGTAATTTCTGATTTTTTTTTCTCTTCCTTCCTTCTTCTCTTTTTTTTTCCTTTCTTCTTTCTCTGTTTCAGCTTCTGCTTCACGGTCCCGTTTCAGTTCAGCCAGCCTACTTCTCTTCCTCTCTCTCTACTGTCGTCAACCCCCTTCAGCCGATCCTCACCGCCGGTTCTGCACAATGGCACCACCAATCAACAACTACTGCCAATATTTCTGCAACCGAACAGTCCTACCCACCTGCTGGACACGCACAACCCCCACACCCAACACACATCGTCACCGCCGGAGGAACACCCACACGCCGAACAACAACACAAAACACACACACCAGTCCCTAAATGGAATGGAACAGACCACCCCGCAACGATCACACCGTCTGCCGTCTGCCGTTTTCATTTCCGCTCTGCTTCAGCTAGAACGAAAATCACACACCCATGCCGATGATCGCCTGAACACTGGACACACACACACGCGACGAACAGAGCGCACACACCGCCACGTCGTCGACTGCCTCTACGTCACCGTCGATCAGCTTCCTCACTGGCGACCCAACACACCCCCTGACCGCCGGACCTCCTCTCTCTCTTTCTCTAGATTTCTGAGATCATGGTTCGTTCTTCCATGGTGAAATCGACGTGGTGTGCATGTGTATATATATGCATGAGAATGGTGGTGTAGGCTTGATCAATCGTCCGCCACGTTGAACTCCTTCTCGATCTTCCTGTCGGCCGGCTGCATTCCTCCAACGCACACACATGCATATATATATTTTATATAAAAAAATCTTTTGTTTAAATTACACTCTTCTCCCCCTATCTTCCACTACGTTTTATTTTAAACTCATTCATTTTTATTTTTTTTTTATTATTTTTTTTTTATATTGCACTACGATCCTTAAAATACTTTATTCTGGAATTTGACTACAATTTGTACATCTCAAATTCAGAATAAGTTTCCAAATTGCAATTTGACCCAATTATCATTTTATTTTATTTTTATTTATTATCATCATTATTATTATTATTTTATTTTGTTTTTCCAATTTTTTTTTCCCGAATTTTGTTTTTTTTTAAATTAAAATGACGTACGAGCTAAACCGAGGTCTTACAACTCGAGCCAAACACACACACTAAAATGAAAAATACACAAACTGAAATAAATAACAAACAACCTAAAAACAATCTAAACATAACAACATGCGAGTTTTGATTTCTTCTAACGGCCTATTTATTTTTCCCTCAACAACCGCTAGTTATATCGAGTTCAGGCGGTAACACACATCATGTAATGTTCTAGATTTTTAACATGCAATAATGGTGAACATTATTCTAGATCCTTTAAATGTGTTAGTACGAGACTCAATAATATAACTATACAACGATCGGATTGGCTTATCCACTAACGAAATTCATGACTTAGACCCTTAAGGACTATGATTTCCATAGGCTTGATTGGGGTCTACTCTCCACTAATGTAGGTTTAGTAGTTCATGAAGATCATTAGCACTTGGTTCGGTTTTGGTATATTTGGCCAAGGGTAATTTGGAATAGAAAATGGGTTAACGTTGTTAACTTAAAGATAGGTGTGCAAAACCTATCTATTTCTAAACCGAATTTGTTAGTTTTCAAGCGTTTTAGTTATATTTAATTGTGTTTTAGTTTGTTTTAGTGTAGAACAGGGAAAGGACGTCAAAAGGTGAGAAACAAATGAAAACGGTGGAGAAACATTGAACAAAATGTGCAAAATAGGGTTTCGGTGAATGAAGATCACCGCCTAGGCGGAAGTTCCACCGCCTAGGTAGAAAAGAGGCAGAATGTTGGAGTGCTAAAGGGCTGAACCATCGCTTAGGCGACAAAACCACTGCCTAGGTGAGAAAAGATCAGAATGATATGCCAGCAGCTACTGCCTAGGCGGAGAAACCACATCCTAGGCGAAGATGCGACAGAAACTTCACCGACTTAAGTCCATCGCCTAAGCGGTAGACCACCGCTTAGGCGGTGACACTTTGCACAGAAATATCTATTTTCAGATATTTTGAAGATATTTCCAAACCTTACCTATTTAACCCTTTTCTCCACCAAACCTCAAAAGGCTAGAGACGTGAGATGAGGCTCCGGTTGACATCTTGAGAGCTCTCCTTCCACATTAGTTAGGTTTAGGTAATTTAGGAAGTAGATTAGATTAGTTTAGGAGGTGTTCTTAGCCAATCCTTGAAGAGCTAGAAGAGGAAGTTCATCAACGGAGAAGAGGAAGCTCGGGAGGATTGTTCTTTGGCAAAAGTGGACTATTCCACTTTGAGATTTGGCTTTTCTTCCCTTGTTTCCATCTTTGTATTTAATGTTTATTGTTGATCATGATGATCTCCTCTTGATTTAATTTTGTATTGGCTAAGAACATGTTAGTGTAATTTAGAGATTAGTTAGGGAAAGGTGTAGTTGTGTAAATACTCGTTTAGTTTAATATACGTTTCCTTAACGGTTGTTAATTTTAAGTCCGATTGTGTTTATCATTTGATGACGATCTTAATATGATTGTAATGGTATTTGGGTTGGATTTGAGAATCTAGGGTTTGACACTTGGGAGAGGTAACCCTGGATTCGGACTAGGGTAAACACATCGTTACGACCTAACGACCCGGGAGGGCGTTAGTTAGTGTGCAATCGATGACGTTGGGGCGAGACTCACGTGGCCTAGATTCATTAAGACATTGATTGGGACCTCTTCGTTGACACAAAGTCACGTATTCCCTCGTCTTACACTCGGAAGAGGTGGCGGAGGAGTTTACGAACTGAGATTGTCGGATACCTAAACTCTATTATTGTTAACTGAACGAAATCAAACGTGTATTAAGTGAATGAAATCAATCCCTAATTAATCAAACTAGTTAGAATTAACCCACTAATTGTAGTTTAACTTAGTTTAATTTCAATTTATGTCTTCCGTCGTCAGGATAACATGAGACTACATCAATTGCGGTATTCAATTCAATTATTCACACTTTTCTATGTGGGAACGATATCCGATCTTCAAAGATCTACTATATTAAAACTTTAAACCTCGTATACTTGCGAGCGTAAGTTGGCATGCACAAATGCGCCCCTACCAAGTTTTTGGCGCCGTTGCCGGGGATTAGTTTGAATTTTAATTGAATATTGCAAAAGAAATGCGGTAACAGCTCAGAACTTAAGTTTTAAATAGGAAAAGCAAATGTATCGTATCCTAGTTCTGTCAACACGCCAAGTTTTTGGCGTCGTTGATGTGGGATTAGTGTGAATTCTAAGTTGATATTGCGACTAAGTAGTCGAGTGTTAATCCTGACATTTATTTTTGTTTTTTTTTTTGTTTTTTGTTTCATTGTGTTAATGAGATCAAGCAAAGCGAGAAAAGATGAAGAAGATTGGAATTCTTAATTCTCAATCCCGAGATTGAGCTTATTGCAAATGATAAGGATTGAGAGGAGAAGCCGACTTCAAGCCATGATCTTGATCCGACTGAGCATTTGAGCCCAAATTCCTTGTCTATAGGGAATTTTGGTGAAAAATACTTAGTGACACGATAGTCCAGCTGGGGACGGTAACTCAAGCGCTATTTTTTTTAAATGAAACTTAGGGTATCAAATTACCCTATTTTTGTTACTATTTATTTGATTATTTATTCTTTTTGGAAGCCGGCATGGCTTCGGAACGTGTTCGGAAGTGAATTTAAGAGTATGGAAGTTTGGGGAAGTATTTTAAGTTTAAACACGTTGAACAAGCGAAGTGAAAACGTACGGGGTGGAGCCGTATTTTGAAAATTTGAGAAAAACATGAAAGTGAGAGCTGTAGGGCCACCGCTTAGGCGGTAAAAATACAGAGTGGGTGTTTTTCAGCAAAAAAAGGCCCACCGCCTAAGCGGTGAATCATCGCTTAGGCAGTAAAAATACAGAGTGGGTGTAAACAGCCCACCGCTTAGGCGGTAAAAATACAGGATGCACCAAATTTTCAAAATACACTCCACCGCCTAGGCGGATTAACAGCAGAACAAAATGTTTTCACACTAGTGTAATTTCACTTAGGCGGAAAAACCACCACCTAGATGGAATTTCTTCAGAAGGTTTGATTTTAAAGAAAAGAGTTTCACCGCTTAAGCGGCGAATCCACCGCCTAAGCGATGAACCTTCTGCAGTTAAAAAGAGCTCGTTCGTTCAAAATTAAAATCCCAAGGTTCCCTCCCCAAATCCTCCACCTTTTCTCTAAAACCTCACTCCCAAACCGTTACAATACTCAAAAATCATCTGTCCATTACCAAAAGTAGTCATTTCCATCACGATTCAACCTCCAAGAATCGGATCTCCATCCCTATTTTCGAAAATTTAGGGTTTTGCGTGAAAGGTGCGATTTCTTCATTCTCTTTTGATTGGATCATTAATTCTCAACAAGTAAGTTTCTTTTACATTACAATTAGTCTAGTTGTTGAAATTATTAGTTGGTTTGCATGATTATATCAAAGAAATCATTGGATTTTGAAATTTTGCCCAAAACCCCTTAACCCTAGTTTCGCAATTTCGAAGTTCCATGGGTTTTTTGTTTGATTCTTGGTGTTAAACATGTTTAATTGGATTGGTTGAGTGTGTGAACTAATATAGGATGTCACATTTGTGAAATTTGTTTGAAAAATTCAAAAGGGTGTTCGTTTTGGGATGTATGTGTTCTTGACAAGGTGATTAGGGAGGTTTATGTTTTTCAATTGATCATATATGATGACGTTGTATTGGGTTTTTGTGATTGTGATTGTAGGAAATGCCGAAAAGAGCAGCAAAGAAGAGGGCCAGAGGAGAAGGGTCGAGTTCACACCCTACGGTGCCGACCGATATTGACTACGATGCCACCCGCTTTATGTCAAAACAAGCGGAGGAGCACTTTAAAGAACACGAAAAATATCGTGTCTGCATACGTCATCTGGGTTTCGGTCCGATTGAAGATCTCCCGGTAGAATTTTAAAATGAAATCTGAAGCCGCCACTGGGAGCAATTCTGTAAATTGCCACCCCCAGGCGAGATTGCTTTGGTCAAAGAGTTTTATGCTAATGCTACAGAGGCCATTGACGACCTAGCAAGGGTTCGAAATCAACCTATCATCTTCAGTCCCAACTTCATCAACCATCTCTTTGGACTGTCGGTACCGGAGTCCCTTGAAAGCCAAGACCCTACTTTGTATAGGGTCATTTAAAAGATCACATCTGGCAAGGTAAAGTGAAAACACCAAAGGTCGAACGTCGCTACCTTTTCAGTGCAATGCCTCAAGCCAATTTCAAAAATCTGGCACCACTTCATCTGCGGAAGCCTCCTACCGACATCACATCTGTCAGACGTCTCAAAGGACAGGGCCTTTTTTATCTATAAAATTCAGATCGGACAACCAATCAACGTTGGACTTCTGATCTATTCATCGATCATTCATGCTACGAAAGCAGTAAAGTTTAGGCTCCCATTTCAGTTAATATTGACCCATATTTTCAGATTAGCTAATGTGATAGTATCCGGGGGAAGCCTGTGCGACCCTATCACTCCACTTACTCTGTCAGTGATAAACCAGTTGTGGAAGACTGGGGCGTAAGAGGCACCCGAGCCTGAGCCTGAGGAAGGGGAAGAGCAAGCAGACGAGACGGTTGGACCTTCTAGATCCCGAGATGAAAACTCCCAAGAGAGGATTAATAACAAGCTTCAGACCATCCTCCAGAACCAATATGAGATTGCTTCTTTCCTAGACCAATTTTTGAGGCAACAAGATCGAGTCCAACTGAAAATTTGGGATAGCCTTGGCCTTGAGATGGACGATTACCCTCCGATGCTATCTGTGCTGCCACATCTACTCCAGAGACCACACTCTTCTTCCCAAGGTGATGATGGTGATGATTCGTCTTCAGGTGAACAGTCGGGAATAAGTCTTATTCCCTATGTATGTGTTTAACCCATTTTGTGTGCAAGCATGCTATTTGTTTATTGGGTTCGCTGATGTTGGAACACTGCCATGTTCAGGCCTGAATGGTATGGAATGGATGATAGTTTACTGAATGTTCATCCATTTTGATTTTTTTGTAGAAAAGGATGAACAATTATTATTTTTTGAACAAAATGGAAAGATTTTGATGTACAAATTTAAGTTTATGTAT
Source organism: Eucommia ulmoides (assembly GCA_016647705.1). Classification (NCBI taxonomy): domain Eukaryota; kingdom Viridiplantae; phylum Streptophyta; class Magnoliopsida; order Garryales; family Eucommiaceae; genus Eucommia; species Eucommia ulmoides. The sequence goes on along the minus strand of CM028335.1, from coordinate 16,150,435 downwards.
GTATTTTATTTTGAATGTTTTAGTTTTTAAATTTTTAGTTTAGTTTAGTTTAATTTTTGTTTTTGCATGTTTAGTGTTAGATTAATTTATGTATGTTAGTATTAGATTTAGATTAGATTTGTGGATGTATAAAGTTGTGTTTGCATGTTTAGATGTGAGTTCATTTGGGCCAAGACTCGATGATGAGAATTATCCCCAAATTGCATATTGAGGTCGGGGGTAATACCTTCCTTATGTGTTTTGTGTGCTTAACATGTTGATTGGGTAAAAATTATCTCGATCCAAAAATTGCACGATATTTGAACTCAATGTATAATTATCTGAACGATTAGACGTTGATTATTCGATATTAAGCTCATGATAGAAAATGAGGAAACTAGAACTTGATTTGGGGAAAACTTGAGGCGGAATCCTAGGTAAGGTAATTCTGGAGACGTGATTTAGGCCGTTAATTTTTCGTTTGAACCGTTGTAGCTAACCTGAAAATGTTAATTCCTTATTTCCCCTGTCGAAGCCGATAACGTAATCAAATTCTGAAAACGTTCAAATACTCCTTTCAATTAAATTTTTCCTAACCCAATGTCGCTAAGCCTAATTTTAAAAAATTGAGTGAAATCAAGTGAGTGGTAGGGTTTTTGATAAATTTTTATTGATTCGGTATTAGTGTATTCACTTGTCACTTTAGTATTTCTTTTTGCACGCCCCTAAAATAAGTTTGGGGGTGTGTTTCTATCATTTCTTTTTACATATTCCTAAAATTTTATAAATTCGAATAAGTTTGGGGGTGTGTTTCTCTAACTTCTTTTTGCACTCTCCTAAAACTGTAATCATTCGAATTAATTTACAAAAAAAAAAAAAACGTGAATATAGTTTTCATTTTTTTTCTTTTTTGACAAGTGAATACAAGGATTTTCGTTTCTTATTCAGAGTTGTACTTTAAATGTGGGGGTCATGAGAGAGGATAGCGACAAGCGATTTTACCTCAGGTATCGATCAATTAAACCGATTTGCTATTTTTATTCCAGTAATACCCATGGTCATTCTCCAAAGCCAAACCAAGCCCTATTGATTTCTGTGAATATCCGAGCCTACATTAGTGGATAGTAGACTCCAATCAAGCGTATGGTTTAAATTATGAGCTTAACGATTGAATAATCGAATCCAGTATTTGACTAGTTATACATTTGAGTTCTCACACACACACTTCAAATGAATCTAGAATGGTTTTTATTGATATTGATCATTGAAATTTTAGAACACCACTTGGTGTGGGTTACTTCCCGAACTTAATCCAATTTAGGGATGTTGAGGGAGGAACAAATTGGTCATTTTGATTGAACTTTATATTTACATGCATATACTTCTTTCGTGTTAGTTTAATCTTTCATTTTTAGTTGGTTAGTTCGTTAGTTAGTTTAATTTAGTGTTAGTGTTTTGCTCGAGGACTAGCAAAATTCTAAGTTTAGGGGTATTGATAGGTGTGAAAAACCTATCTATTTCTAAATCGAATTCGTTAGTTTTCAAGCGTTTTAGTTATATTTAATTGTGTTTTAGTTTGTTTTAGTGTAGAACAGGGAAAGGACGTCAAAAGGAGAGAAACAAGTGAAAAAGGTGGAGAAATGGTGAACAAAATGTGCAAAACAGGGTTTCGGTGAATGAAGATCATCACCTAGGCGGAAAAGAGGCAGAAAGTTGGAGTGCTGAAGGGCTAAACCACCGCCTAGGCGAGAAAAGATCAGAATGATATGCCAGCAACTACCGCCTAGGCGAAGATCCGACAGAAACTTAACCGACTTAAGTCCACCACCTAAGCGGTGAACCACCGCTTAGGCAGTGACACTCTGCACAGAAATATCTATTTTCAGATATTTTGAAGATATTTCCAAACCTTACCTATTTAACCCTTTTCTCCACCAAACCTCAAAATGCTAGAGACGTGAGAGGAGGCTCCAGTTGACATCTTGAGAGCTCTCCTTCCACCTTAGTTAGGTTTAGGTAATTTAGGAAGTAGATTAGATTAGTTTAGGAGGTGTTCTTGGCCAATCCTTGAAGATCTAGGAGAGGAAGTTCATCAACGGAGAAGAGGAAACTCGGGAAGATTGTTCTTTGGCGAAAGTGGACTACTCCACTTTGAGATTTGGTTTTTCTTCCCTTGTTTCCATCTTTGTATTTAATGTTTATTGTTGATCATGATGATATCCTCTTGATTTAATGTTGTATTGGCTAAGAATATGTTACTGTAATTTAGAGATTAGTTAGGGAAAGGTGTAGTTGTGTAAATACTCGTTTGTTTAATATACGTTTCTTTAACGGTTGTTGCTTTTAAGTCCAATTGTGTTTATCATTTGATGACGATATTAATATTCTTATAATGGTATTTGGGTTGGATTTGAGAATCTAGGGTTTGACACTTGGGAGAGGTAACCCTAGATTCGGACTAGGGTAAACACATCGTTTCGACCTAACAACCCGGGACGGCGTTAGTTAGTGTGCAATCGATGATGTTGGGGCGAGACTCACGCGGCCTAGAGTCGTTAAGACATTGAGAGGGACCTCTTCGTCGACACGAAGTTGCGTATTCTCTCATCTTACACTCGGAAGAGGTGGCGGAGGAGTTTACGAACCGAGATTATCGGATACCTAAACTCCGTTATTGTTAACCGAACGAAATCAAACGTGTATTAAGTTAACGAAATCAATCCCTAATTAATCAACCTAGTTAGAATTAACCCACTAATTTTAGTTTAGCTTAGTTTAATTTCAATTTATGTCTTCCGTCGTTAGGATAACATGAGACTACGTCAATTGCGGTATTCAATTCAATTATTCACACTTTTCTCTGTTGGGACGATATCCGATCTTCAAATATCCACTATATTAAAACTTTAGACCTCGTATACTTGCGAGCGTAAGTAAGCGTGCACAAATGCACCCCTACCACTTAACGTTACCCAAGGTTCAACGCTTGGCACATTCACTCTCGAATCCCCATAGAAAGATTGGAAACAATCCCGAACATGCATTTAAGACCGACGTACTCACTTGTCAAAAGAAACGAAAATAAAAACCGTATTTACATTTGATTCTTTTTTATTTTTTTTATTTTTTTTTCTTTTCTAATTTATTTTTTTATTTTCTTTTAATGAACACACCCCCAAACTTATTTAATTGTTACAATTGAAAGGGTGTATGAAATACAATTGAAAAACGACAAGTGCGTACTCAAATACCGAACCAATTGGAAGTTCGCCCTAAACCCAACCGCTCACATCAAGAAGCCTTTGCAATGGCTAACTTGATTCACTCAAATGTGCCTTTAAATTCAGCGATTTAGGTTTGAAAAAAGATCCACTGGCCATGGTATTAGTTTATGTGTTCTGAATTGAATTTGCATTTAGGCTTCGACAGGGTAACTAGAGATAAACATGTAACAAAGTAGGCTTAAAAAGGCTCAAGCGACAAAGAGAATGCCTAAATCACGTCTCCTGAACTACCTCGCCTAGGATTTCGCATCAAGTTTCCCCTCAATCAAGTTCTAGAATCTTTAATGTGTCATGAATTTAGTTAATCGATAATCGTCCTCAAATCAATTGAATAACTATACAATGAGTCTATGTGCTCTTGCAAATTAGGATCTACAATAATTTTTACCAAAAAGCATAGTCAAGCACACAGAATCACACATGCATGGGTATTACCCTTGACTTCAAAAACGACCAGGGGTAATTTTCATCATCGGGTGACGGCCCAGATGAATGCAAAACTCAACATATAAACAACAACACAAAAATATAAACACATTCTAACCTAAACGCACATGCAATACGGAAAAACAATAACACATAAACTAATATACTACTACATACTACATATCACCACCAAACTTAAAGTGGACAGTGTCCTCAGCGAACCCAATCATCATTCTTCAACATATGGAATTAAAGCATGCTGACGAAGAGTGTTTAGAACACTTACCTGGGAAGCGAGAGGATCTCACCTCTGAATCAAGTCGGATGGGATGGATCAAAAAGAATTGCTTGGGTTGCCTCCCAAGAAGCACGTGGTTTAATGTCCTCGACCCGACATTTTCAGAACGCCCTCAAGACTGGCGAGGTTTTGCTTTGAATGGCTCAATCTTTCAATGAAACGCCTCACCAGCTTATGTGCCTGGCCAAGCACAATAAACAGCTTGGAATCCCGTCGAAAAGGATGCATCAATACCCGTCGATCTAACATCGGCAAGTACCCTGCATTGGAAACAAAAACAAAACTACAAACCAAAATTATATACGAAGAAATGCCTAAAGTAAAATTAAGTTATTTACACACAATATCAATACTAACGAAATCGCCAATCCCCGGCAAAAGCGCCAAAAACTTGGTACATTGACGGGACTAGAATACGATAAACTTGCTTCTCCTATCTAAAACTTAAGTCTCCGTCCGTTACCGCATTTCTCCGACAATAACATCAAAACAATCCCCAGCAACGGCGCCAAAAACTTGGTAGCGCGTGAAACACACCGCTACTTACACTCGCAAGTATACGAGGTCTAAGTTTTAGTATAATGTGATCATTAATATTGGGTTATCGTATCCATAGGGATTGATGTCGTTACTATCGAATACCGCGTTTGTCGTGACCTAACTTTATCTAGGCGAAAACAAATGTATTTAATTAATTAAACTAATACTAATATAACCTAAATTAACTACACTAATATGATAATATGTTTTAGGGTGAAGAATCGCCTAGGGATTAACGTGTTTACAAATTTGTGTTCGATCTCGATTTACTCACGTTTACAGTGTTCGACCTATTTAACAATTTCGGTACGTAAACTCCACTGCCACCTCTTCTGAGTGTAAGAAGGGGGAATACATGAATTTGAGTCAATGAAGAAGTCCTCCTCAATGTCTTAACAACCTTAGGTTACGTGAGTCTCGCCCAGCGTCATTGATTGCACACAATCCAACTCTCTCCCGGGTTATTGGATTATCGCGTTGTATTTACCATATCTACAATCTCCATTCTAAAACTCTCTCGCTACCTCTCCCGAGTGTAAGATGAGGGATATAACACAACTTTGAGCCAATGAAGAAGTCGCTCTCAATGTCTTAACGACCCTAGGTAGCGTGTGTCTTGCCCCACGTCATCGATTGTCCACAATTCAAACCCCGACCGAGTTATAGAATCGTGGTGTTTGTTTACCTTAATCCGAGTTTGGGGTTTATAAAAAACCTGTATTCTCCATTTACCATTCTAAGCATAATAAATAAACAATACGATAAATACAATCAAACTACGAAGAACAATCACAAACGAAACACTGAAATCATCCAAACAACGTATTTATACATATAGTGTTAATCCCTACTACAATGCATATTTAACTCGAGGCCATAGCCGCATATAAAATAAAATAACAAGCTAAACATGCTCACATACTCCTAAGATAAAGAAATAAGAAAAAACAATCGAATAACTTAGCCTCGTCCGAAGATAAACCGCTAAGAACGCTCTACGATCGATTCGCCGTCTTCTCCACTTCGGGATGTGAGCTACACCACTAAAATCCCTAACTATACCCTTAGATATAGACTAAGGGACTCAAAAAGCCATGGGGACAAGAGAGTCTCCAGCCAAGGGGGAGGAGAGGGGGTATTTATAGCCAAAATATCTCAAAAATATGTAAAAATACCTCAAGACTGTGCAGGGCAAATCCACCTAGGTGGTGGATTCTTCGCCTAGGCGGAGTTAGGTCGGTTCGGTCTGATTGCCTAGGCGGTGAAGTAGGCGGTGGACTAGAAGAACATTCTGTTGGATTTTCGCCTAGGCGAGTGGCTGTCAGTAGCCCATCTGCGTCTTCTGCCAGATTTCTGCCTAGGCGATGGACTTTTCGCCTAGGCGATCGTCCGTCAATAATATTTTTCTCTTCTCAACTTCTTCACTGCCTAGGCGGTGGTTTGGACGCCTAGGCAGTGGGCCTGTTTCATCTTTTAGCCTCCGAACTTGTTTATCCACCGTAACTTCGAATCGCTTTGGTTCGATTTCATCGTTTTAGCTCCAATTTCCTATCTTTTTGTCCTACACACCTGATTTACACAAAAAGATAAAAACTAATTAAAACATAATAAAAATAACTATAAACATATTCGAAAACTAACAAATTTGGATTGAAAATAGATTGATTTTTCACACCTATCACCGGCCAAATTAGTCCCTAACGGATTCTGCCAGGTCGTGGGAGCTTTAACTCTTTCTTGGGTAAACAATGTTCCTCTTACTATAGAAATGACTAGGAGCGTCTGTTTCCTTAACTTTCTTCACGACACCGGGAAGTACTACTATTTAGCCATCAACACATACTCTTTCTTTACCGACTTTCCTGCTGCGGTGAAATGTTGGAAAAGGCGATGCCTCTTCTTCAAGGATAATTGGAAGTTCTCCCCTGATGAGATAGGGCAGCCTCCAGTTGTATTGAAGCACTTTAATTCTCGAGTTACCCTCTTTTTATTTGTCTTTTTTTATCTTAGTTTGCCAATTTTGCTCTAGTGGTATCCTTATATTTCCATGGGTTATTTTGTGCAAGCGAGGATGCCTACGAGTGTTTTAGCCTTACAACTAAGGTTGAGGACAAACTGAAGAAGCTCTTGGTCCCAGAGAAAAGATCTAGCAAAGTCCTTGCCTTCGACCCAGTTAAACCACCAAAGATGGACACGTCAGGAGTCAGTCGTCTACACGATTTGGCCTTAGGGAAGAGGAAGAGAGCACCCAAGAAGACCCCTCGATCATCTGGGAAACCTTTTTCTCCTCTACCAGCTCCTCAGCCATCTGCTCAACTAGCTGCAACTCATCCAGCAGCTCCTCGGTCTCTAGCAGCTTGGCTCATCCTTTCTACATCATCAGACTCTGACGACTCACAACCACTGAGCAAGTGACAGCGTGAGGTAGTTTATGTACCGGTTCCCAACTCACAATTTCCAATTCCTACCTAAATTTTGGGGCTGGAGCTCGTTACTCGTGCAGTTAGGACCCCTATAATTTGTGCCTCTGAATCTGTTACAACCAGCATTCCGCTATCTCTTTCTGCTTCCACGGAATCCTATTAGGGCACGTCTGCTTCTTCAAGCAGTCATGGTATGTTTCGTGAGCAGATGTGCTATTTGTTGAAATAGGTGAGCCCTTTAATCCCAAATCGCTAAGAAATTTTCGAAAATGCTATACAAACTTTGTTTAAGCAGTTCTAGGACAGGATTTGGGCCAAGATCGGGAGTCACAACTATGCAGAGGTCTTCCGTAATCTCATTTACGCACTTCTTCAAGTAAGTTTATATTTTTTTAGCATGTGTAAATTCTTTAGAGTTGTGTTATTGATTTCAAATCAAAACCAAAATTGTTTTGCACAACATTCACTTATCTTCTACGCTGGCAAGGAGCTCAGATTATATGGTTGAGTTGGATACTTAGATTATGCATCAACTAATAGAGTCAAGCTTGCTGGAAGAGGACCTTCCAATTCTTCAAGAGAAGAAGGTTTCTCTTGAGACTGATATGGCAGTGGAAAGGTCGTCCAGAGAGACGGATGGCATTGTCTGCTGACTTAGCAGTCCCTCGTTGATCTATCTCTTCCGTTAGTAGCACAATCTTCAGCTCAGCCTACAATAGACCAAGCTCAAGCTCTGCCCAATGATCCAGTCCTAGTTCTTTCTAGACTCTAGGTTGCTAGCTAATCAAACAATGTAGACCAGCGGTTGATGCTCTAATTTAACGACTGTCTTTTCAATTTTTAATGCCTGCTATTTTTTGTAATGATGAAACTTTTGTAATTATGTCCTGTTTAAGCAATCGCCGCGCATATTAGTATTGTAAAAATGCTTTTATAAATACCGAACATCTTTCATCACTTCATGTCACTTATTTGTTATAAATACATATGTTCAACAATTCACTTTCACTTTCTTTGTCATTTTTGCTCATCGGTTTGGTTATTTAGAGCCAAACCGTGTGTTAAGGTTTTCTATAACCCACACTTTCTTTCCTCTGTTGAGATTTCAGATAGCCTTCTCTTTCTCTTTCTTTCTTTTCTTGACCCTCTTCTGTCGAAATCATGTCACTGCCATCTTCGTCTTCATCCTTTGAAGTTATGCAGATCGAGAGGCCAAAAGATGAAAGATAGGCCAACACTTCCGCGAATACATGATAATGGAGAAGACCTTCTCAGAAGAGCACCCTCACATCCGTGCCCCTTGAAGACGCCTGTGCCATCTTCTACTCCTTAGAGGTTGCCCACTTTCGTGCAGTTTCTCAGCTGCAAGAACTCAAAGAACATCTGAGAAGGGCAAACACGGAGAATCGCGAGCTGATAGGCCACATGCAGCTTCAAAAGGAGTACACCAATCTGATAAAAGAGATGAGAGATAAGCTCTGGGAGAAAAATGACGAGAAAAATAAAAAGATTAGGAAGTTGGTTCATGCGATCAATCAGTATGAGGAGCATGATTTATACCAATCCAACTCAAACTCAAATAAGCTAGGTTATCTTCCTTCTACTGGGTCGGATTAGTTCCACCCATCTCAGCTCCGGATATACCAGATAGAGTTTTAGACTTCGTAGTTGTTTTTCTTATTTATTTATTTTATTTTTTATTTTTTTTATAATATGAAAAGTATTATGTCTTTTTTTTGTTGATTTTTTTTTTTTTTTTTTATATCGATGTAAACCCCATTTTTTGTTAATATAATGGGTCTAGTGTTTCTTTCAAGTGTCTTCACACACAATGTTTATGTTTTATTGTTGCATGTGTATGTGTTTGTATGATCTTTCTTGTTCTTCCTTTGCTTGCCCTTCTTCATAACGTATTAGTTTACCGAATGTGCTATGAATCTATGTAGGCATTTGTCTGAATGAACAAGAATCTGTATATGTAGACTGAACGCATCATATTATTTATACACAATAAACTCATTCCTTCAAATGGTTTTCCTTATGAACTATTTGAGTTCATTTCTCACTTAACACCAAGTGATTTGAGTCCAATTGATGTCTCAGTTACACTTAGGAATTTTACCACTAGAAGTGATTGGTGATTTTTCCTAGGTGTTACTTTGATGAGCTAATCTTCTTTTCACAACTTTACACTTAGTGATCTTTATCACTAAGTTTTTTCTCTGTTCTGCTTATCTGCTCAGCTTGTTACGCATTTTTACACTAGGTGATTTTTATCACTAAGTGTTTCTTGCTGAGCTAATCTCCTCAGCTCACTTAATTTTTTAACACTTAGTATTTTTATCACTAAATATTTTTTTGGTAAGCTGATCTCCTCAACTCACTTAACGTTTTTACACTTGGTGTTTTTATCACTAAATGATTCTTTGGTGGGTTGATCTCCTCAGCTCACTTAACGTTTTTACACTTGGTGTTTTTATCACTAAATGTTTCTTTGGTGGGCTGATCTCCTCAGCCTACTTAACATTTGTAGACCTAGTGTTTTCATCACTACATGTTTCTTTGGTGAGCTGATCTCCTCAGCCTTTTTTTACGCTTAGTTTTTTTATCACTATATGTTTCTTGGTGATATTTTTACACTTAGTGTTTTTATCACTAAATATTCCTTTGGTGAGCTGATCTCCTCAGCTCACTTAACGTTTTTACACTTAGTGTTTTTATCACTAAAGGTTTCTTGGTGAGCTGATGTCCTCAACTCATTTTCATTTTTACATTTAGTGTTTTCATCACTAAATGTTTTTTTGCCGAGCTGATCTACTCAGGTCGTTACGCAATTTTACTTGGTGATTTATCACTAAGTGTTTGTTTCATGAGCCGATTTTGGCAGTTGCTTTACGTAAAAAATTAATCAAATAATCATTTACTACAAACTAATAGTTTTTTTTAGAAAAAGACTTTTATTTATGCACTTAATTCAATGAATAACTCACAATGAATGGAAATATATAATTCCAAAGTTTTAACAAAAACATGAAATTTAAAATGCCAAGACACCTTAAACGAAATACTTTCGTAAGTGTAAGTTGTTCCATGGCCCTGGATTGCTACTCTATCAAAGCCTTCCAACCAGTAGGTCCCTATCCTATTTATCTTGGTCACCCGGTAAGGTCCTTCCCAATTAGGCGATAATTTTCCCAAGCATGCCTCTAGGCGGTGTGACATTACTCATTGGAGTACAAGTTCTCCTACTGCAAAATACCTTGGACATATTGCATGGTTAAACATTCTTGTTACTCTTGACTTATATGTCGTCATTCTTAATGTTGCCTTATCTCATTTCTCCTCTAGTTGGTCTAATTCTTAGCGTATAACATCTTCATTTTCCACAAGATTGACCGTGCTATCACATCTTGAGGGTAACCCAATATATATATATATATATACTAGCGTATAACCCGTGCCTGAAGGCACGGGTGTAGAATAACCAAACCCAAAAAAAAATGATATAATTTTATCTATTATACAACATTCTACATCTATTAAATTTGAATATTAATAATAAAACAATCAAAACCAACATAATACACCTATTCATTTGAACATCAATAATAATTAACAATCGAACATCAATTGTAATTAACAATCGAGACTAAAACTTGTACTGATATAAAAAAGTTCAACAATATAAAAAATCCAATGATATTCTACAGTTTTATATATAATTTAATCTTCAAAGTAAGTTATAAACCAATTGAAATAAAAATAATGACAATTATGAAATTATCCAATCAAAATAATGGTACCGAACAGTTAGTGCATAACGCGTGCCTAAAAGTACTATTATACTTCATTAAGAAAGCCCAAAAGCACTATTATGCTTCATTACGAAACAATATTATTACAAATACAAACACTTAAAAAACATTTTTAAGAAAAATCCTAGCCAAATAAAAAAAAATCCCATAAAACGCATTCAAATATCAATTTCTTACAACAATAATTAATTTCGTAAAATGAATCTCAAATGAACATACACATTGCAAGGGAAACCAATAATAATATGACCTTACCTCCAATTCGGATAGAATCAATGTATAACTTAAAAAATAAAGAATAACATGTAAACTTGACAAACTATTTACGCTGGAATTAAAATAAAATAAGCTCATAAAAAAAAATCACATTTTTCTGAAATCTCAATATATATTATCTTATATGTGTGTGTGTGTGTGGATGTGTGCGCACTTGCGCGCACTTGCGCGCACGCATGTATGTGTGTGTAGTGCACGGACCTTCAAGTAATGACCAAAAATGATGACAAAACAACATATTTAAAAAGATTTTCTTTATTCTTTGTGCTAAAAATGATAAATAATTCGATGAACATGCGATTATGATTTTTAAATATGATAGGTTTAATTAATATTTTAAAATATGATTTTAAAAGTTAACTGACAATCACATGAAATGAATATTTCAAGTCTGATGAACACATAACGAACTAAAATTTAGCAAAATAAAGAGGTAGAGACGAAAGATTTCAAAGTCAGCATAAATTACAAAATATGAACATTTTTAACAGTAAATAGTTGATCACGTACTCACAAATAGGATGTGTTCTTTAATTACTTGAAGGGTGAGTAACTGCAGAAAAGAGAGAAAAGCGCACTGCAATTGGGGAGAGAGAGAGAGCTGAAAGAAGGGTTAATTAAATTGAATCCTAATTAGTAGTTTAATTAAGAAACATTGGATGAATCAATGTCTAAATTAATTAATTAGTAATTTAATTAGAGAAAAATGGATAAATCGTTACCTAAAATAATATTAATGGCTAAACTTTTGGCTCTAAACTTAATATGTTAATTTTGACCCTAAAATTAATTAATTGGAAATTTAATGTGATTAGGACAAAAATTTTAGGCATTAATGTTATTTTAGGCATTATCTTTACTAATTAATGTTAATTTAGGGCCATATATGTATCCCAACATTTTTTGCCCCAAATTAAATTTCAATTTCCTTTTATGGCCCTAAACTTATATCTCGAAAATATCCTAGTCAACAAATTTATTTGTCCTAGTCAGCATTTGTCTAATTAATTAATCAATACTATATTAATTTGATTTCCATTTACATTAATCCGATTTCCTATTTGACAAATCTAGTTTCCTTACACGTCCTCAACTTATGTCTTAAAATGTCCTAGTCAGCATTTAGTTTGTCCTAGTCAGTAACTTTATTTGTCCTAGTCATATTTTTTTGTCCTAGTCATAAGTTTATCCTAGTCAGCCAAAAAACCGTCATGTTTTATATAATAGATATATATATATATATATATATATATATATATATTTATTTATTTTTCTATTTTTTATCACTTCAGAAAAAAACAAAATTGACAAACAGAATCCGAACAGAAGACGAAGAACGAACCCTAAATCTTCGAACAAATTCAAGAACAAACTCGAAATCGAAACCTTATTTGGATTTTGATTTTGAAATATAAATCGATTTCAAACCCTTCTTGGATTTCAATTTCAAAATCCAAATCGAAACCGAAATCGATTCCAAAGGTTAATGGAAGATCGAAGAATGAAATCGAAGGTCGACGAAGAAGAAGTAGAAGATCGAAATCAAATGTCAATGGAAAATCAAAAACGAAAGTCGACGAAGAAGGAAGCACAATGAGCGCTGGTAGTCGTCGTCAGCTCCGGTCGTCGTCTCGAGCATCGGTGGTCGTTGCAAATCGCCGACCGTCAGGTAGCAAGTTTGTTCTTCGCAAGGTCTGAAGGTTGTCGATTGATCATTTGCTTGAGTGGATTTCTCAAATTCTACCTCTCCCAAATGCATTTGTAAATTCCTCTATTCACCCAAAAAAGAATTTCACAAATCCTTTATCCTATTACCCAAATAAGGGATTTGCCAAAAGTAGATTTCAAAATCCCCTAACCAATTGAAATCCCTCCTACAAATCCTTCATTCAAACACAACCTAAAGGAATTCTCCAGTCTTCTTCTTGGTCTAATTTGCCTATGCAAGTGCAAATGTTGGTTAGTGCTGTTATAGAGGGTTATTCAAGGAATTCCCCTATTTTGGACCGCTAGTCTGGTCCAAAAAATGACGTCAGCACAGAAAGCGCATCAGCTTTCTCATTTTCAGTTCTTGGAATGGCTTTGAATCTGCAATTTTGAAGTATCGTTATTAACACGTTTACTTTCTTTACGTAAAGGCATAACCTTTCTTTATTTAGTAAGTACACTCCGTTTATCTGGATTACTACCTGTTGTGGGTCTGATTTTAATTCCAAATCAAGAGCTCTTAACCCTTTTCCATCCAAGGATCACTGCTTTGTATTCTACCTCGTTGTTGGAAATTTGAAATCCGAGCTGCACAATTCTTCAGAGTTGATCTCATTCAGGTGTCTCTAGGACTATGCCTACACCACACCCTTTCACGTTCAAAGCACCGTCAACCCATAACTTTCACATCCCAATTGACTGATCAGAGCATTCACCATCTTTTATTACCGCTTCTCTTGGGGGTGTCAGCTCAGCAATGAAGTCTGTCAGAGCTTGTCATTTAATTGTTATTATGGGCTTGTATTTGATAAAGAACTAACCAACATCTGTTGCCTATTTCATGAGACGTCTTGATGCTTCTGGTCGATGCATTACTGCTCTGAGGGGGTACGAAGTCAACACGTTGATTACATATGCCTGGAAGTAAGGCCTCAGTTTTTTAGCTGAAGTTACCAAAGCCAGAACGAGATTTTCTAGTTTTACAATTCGGGGTGGAAAAATCACCCCAATTTCTCGTGGAAAACTTCAAATCAAGGACAACCTCTCACCTCATCCTATAAGCCTCAATATCAAAATCAACCCCAGGATTTAACCAATCCCAATGTCAAGGGACATCCTCCCAACCAGCCCGAAATGATCAACCCACTAAAATACAACAAATCCTAAAAATCTTACATAGACAAAGGCAAATGTTAGAACGACAAGACCAAAGGGTAAACTCAAATTCCCAATCTATAACTCGACTAGAAAGCTAAATCAAACACCTCACCGACACTATATAAAAAAGAGATGAGGGAAAACTTCCTATCCAACCACTGAATAATCCTAGGAGTCAACACTTCATTGGAGAAATGAGCAAGCCTTACAAGCATGTTCAATCCATTACAACCCTTAGGAGTGGGTGAACAGTTAACAATTCGGTGGGAATTGAGGAGATAAGTCCAGAAGATGAGAGTGAAAATGAAGAGGCGGCACAAGGGTCGCTCCCAAGCAAGAAAGTTGAGGAACCCAAACAGTTGAATCTTGATCTTGATACACCTAAAGAGATATATTCAGCACCTTAGGCACCATTTCCTCAATGCTTGAACCAACCTTCACCGTTCAATCGAAATAGTGCTAGAATGGAAGATATCCTTGAGACCTTTAAACAGGTCAAAATTAATCTTCCGTTCTTGGATGCTATCCAACAAATCCTTGCGTATGCAAAGTTTTTGAAAGACCTTTGCACACAGAAGAGAAAGTTTAGAATAGATGTGTCGAAAAAGGTCTAGTTAACACAACAAGTGAGTTCTATCTTAGGATGCGAAACTCCACCAAAATATAAAGACCCGGGCGTCCCGACCATTGCATGTGTAATAGGATCCCAACCTATTGGAAAAGCTCTTCTAGACATAGACGCAAGTGTAAATTTGTTGCCGCTTTCTGTTTATGAGCATCTAGGTTTAGGGGATTTAGAGCCTACATCGGTGACACTTCAGTTAGCCGATAGGTTAATTCGGAGACCAAAAAAGATCATTGAAGACGTCCTACTAGGAGTACAAATTTTTTTCTATCCTGTGAATTTCATAGTTCTGGACATGGAACCAGTCCCCAACCCAAATTATCAAATTTCTGTCATTTTAGGACGACCTTTCCTGGCCATCGCCAATATTTGCATTGACTGTCGATCAAGTATTATGGCTGTTTTATTTGGAAACATAAAGGTATGACTCAATGTTTTCAATGTGATTAATCAAACCCCTAATAAAAACACATTTGTCTGTTTTTGGGCTGATCAAATCGATGAGTTAGTGGAAGAGTCTTTGCCTTCAATGTTATCCCAAGAAGATCTTAGTAAAGATGAAGGATGGGAATCCAAAGAACTGAGAGACAAAATCCATGAACAACTAGCAATATCCAACACTGATATCCTGTGGTTTAGAAAGATTGAACCACTACTACCATTGGCAGATGTCCCTTTAAAGCTATACCTCGAATCACCATCATCATTAGAGTTGAAACCACTCCCAGATTCACTCAAGTATGCATTCCTTGGCTACAATGATACCCTACCTGTGATTATCTCGGCCAACCTCACTGGAGAGCAAGAAGAGAAATTGATGAATGTTCTTCAACATTTTAAGAAGGACATATGATAGAACGTGGCAGACTTGAAGGGAATTGACCTTTCGGTATGTATGCATAAAATCCATCTTGAGGTTGATACAAAGCCAACAAGGGAGTTTCAGATAAAGCTAAATCCTAATATAAGAGATGTGGTAAAGAAGGAAGTCGTGAAACTATTAGAGGTAAATATTATTTACCCCATATCTGTTAGCAAATTTGTAAGCCCAATTCAAGTGGGCCCAAAGAAATTAGGGATCACAGTAGTAAAAGATTCCAGGGGAAAGTTAGTTCCCAATAGAAAGACCACCGGGTGGTGAGTTTGTATCGACTATTGAAAGCTCAACACCTTGACAAGGAAGGATCACTTCCCGCTACCATACGTTGATTAGATTATTGAGAAATTGACAAGTTTTTCTTACTATTGTTTCCTTGACAGATGCTAGGGATATAACCAAATTCCAGTGTTTCTAGAAGACTAAGAGAAAATGACATTCACATACCCATTCGGCACTTTTGCGTACAGAAGGATGCCATTCGGGTTGTGCAATGCACCAACGACTTTTCAAAGGTGCATGATTTCAATTTTCTCAGACATGATTGATAACTTCCTTGAAGTCTTCATGGATGACTTCTCGATTTTTGGGACATCATTTGAAGGATGTCTTGACAACCTTGAGAAAGTTTTAGCAAGGTATGAGGAAACAAATTTGGTGCTGAGCTGGGAGAAAACCTATTTTATAGTGTAACAAGGTATTGTGTTGGGACATGTCGTTTCCAAGAAGGGGATCGAGGTGGACCAAGTGAAGGTTGATATTATTGCAAATTTTTCACCGCCCACAACGGTTAACTAAATTTGATCCTTCTTGAGTTATGCAGGATTCCATCGACGTTTTATCAAGGAGTTTAGCAAAATTGCATGACCTCTCTACAATCTGCTTGCCCTGGGTGTGCCGCTCGTTTTCAATGAATCATGCTGAGAGGCATTTGAGACACTCAAGGCAAAATTGATCTTTGCCCCTATAATTCAGCCTTCGGATTACTCTCACCCATTTGATATTATGTGTGATGCTTTCGATTATGTGATCGGTGCTATTTTAGGGTAGAGAGTTCACAAGGTACCACATGTTGTATATTATGCAAGCAAAACACTTGTGGAAAAGCAAGTGGACTATACTACTACTGAGAAAGAGTTGTTAGCCGTTGTCTTTGCTTTAGATAAATTTTGATCTTATATTCTAGGGTTAAAAATTATCATATTCACTGATCATTTGGCTCTAAGGTACCTCTTGTAAAAAAAAAAAAGACAAAACCTCAATTGATGAGGTAGATTCTCTTACTTCAAGAATTTGATATTGAGATTAGAAATAAGAAGGGAGTAGAAAATATTGTCGTTGACCACCTATCTCGAGTTTTTATCGAGGAGAGTCAAGGACAAGAAGCAATTAGGGATTCATTCCCTGATGAGCAGTTTTTCTCTATGACTCAAATGTCCCCACCTTTGTTTGCGAACATTGAAAACTACCTTGCTACAGATGAATTCCTTCTCAGTGGACAAATCAAGATAAAGATCAATTTTTCTTACAGGTCAAACATTTTTAGTGGGAGGACCCTCACCTATTTAAGCATTGCGCAGACCAGGTAATAAGGAGATGTGTGCCTGAAAATGAGTTTGACAGTATTCTAGATTTTTACCACTCTCAGGCTTGCGAGGGACATTTTGGGGGGAAAATGAAGACAACAAAAGTACTTCAAGGTGGATTCTATTGGCCATCCCTGTTTAAAGATGCGCACCAATTTTGTCAGTCTTATGAGTAGTGCCAGCGCACGGGATCAATATCCCATTGAGATATGATGCCCTTCCAACCTATTTTGAGAGTGGAGAATTTTTTATGTCTGGGCCATTGATTTCATGGGACCGTTCCCAACATCCTTTGGTCACAAATGTATCTTGTTAGCAGTAAACTATGTTTTAAAATAGGCTGAGGCAATAACTACTAGAACAAATTACCATAGGGTAGTGCTTCGCTTTTTGAGGGATAATATTTTCAGTAGTTTTGGGACACCCTGGGCGATCATTAGCGATGAAGGAACACATTTTTGCAATAGGCCATTTGTGGCATTGGTACGAAAGTACTCTTTGACTCACAAGGTAGCCACACCTTATCATCCTCAAACTAATAGTCAAGCGGAGGTATCTAATCGAGAAGTGAAGAAGATATTAGAGAAAACGGTACATCCCGACCGTAAGGATTGGTTAGAGCTCTTGATTGTTGTATTATGGGCGTACCGTACAACCTACAAAACTTCTATCGGTATGTCATCTTACCGATTGGTGTATAGAAAGACGTGTCATTTACTTGTTGAGCTAGAGCATCAAGCCTATTGGGCTACGAGAGCATTAAATTTTGAGATAAAACGGGCAGGGGATGAACATAAGCTTCTGTTGATCCTAAGATTTTGATGAACAATTAAATGTTGATATTTTTGGTGGAACTAACAATTTGATTAAGTGTTTCAGTTTATTAGTTCCAAACGATGACGATATGATGATAAAGATGATGAAAGATTAAGAGGTTGAAGAATTTAAAGAACTTAGGAAAAACAACTCAGGTTAAATTTCAAATATTAATATCCCAATTAGGATCACACACGACACAAAAAGATTTTAAAATGATTTTTATAAATATGTGTGTTTTTAATAGGATCCTAAATAGCTAAATTATTTGCTCCTATGTGTAATTGAAAAAGAAATATTTATAATTAATTAAAATTAAATTTGAGTATTTAGTGGAGCTAACCAAGAAAAGAAATTGGTTAAAAGGGCAAAAACGTTAATGAGAATGAATTAAAAATGAATTTAGAAGAGTGTTCCAACATCCATAAGTTGACATGTAAGTAGACCAGAACAAAGAAAGAAAACTCTCTGTATCTCTTGGTTGACAGGTATGTCAACTTGTGCTTAAATATAAACTCTCTGTATCTATAAGTCGACAAAACGGTTAATCTGTGAAGAGAAATGGAACTCTATGAATCTCTAGGTTAATAGATAAGTCGACCGATAGGCACTGAATTCTTGGCTTGGCTACATCCTGAATCGATCGGTCGACTACTGATCTTGGTCGGTCGACTTACTGGTCTGTTTCAGGATATTATGGAATTTTGGATTTTATTCTGAAAGTAGCCGTTACTAGCTATTTTTTGGTTAGGATTTATGAGAGATTTTAGGGATTTAATATTATTTGAGATATGCAACACATATTATGATATCCCTATAGATTTGGATCATTAAGTTTGAATATTTCTCAATTTGATACATAATTGTTTCTATTCTACTTAATTGTGATTGAGAAATATTTGGAGGACTTAATTGAGAAGTTTAAAAGCTATAATTAAGTGATTTAAAACAGAATGAAGTCTTATTGATATAAGGGGTCTATAGGAGCAATTTAGTGTCATGACAAATGAGAACTAACCGTTAGAGAACTGATTTTAACCCCATTTATATAGACCTACGTTTTTTATATTATTAATAGAGATTAAGAGAAATCAAGAGATCATACTGAACTTTTCTAAGAGAAATCATATTGAGATTTGTGAGAGCTTTTCTAAGAGACATTCTTGAGAATTATTTGCTGTGAATCATTGTTGCTACCGAATCTAAAGTAACTTCACTCTAATTATTCTTTCAGTGGATTCTAGGTGAGATCTTTCCAAAATTACTTTCTGTTTAGTATTGCTTGATTAATTTTTGGAATTTGATATTTAGAAATTGTTTTCTGATTTTTTATTGAAAAATATTTTTTAAACAATTTCATGAATCAATTTGATTACATGCTATCCATTTTTGTTTAAAATCAGATTTTAAAAATCTCATTTTTCTATAACTAGTTTTGGGATATTAATTGAATTTTAATTTATCTAGGGTGGTAGAAGCTCCGAGTGAGAAAAACCACTTGTCAATTTTTAATTGGTAAGTTGAGTGACGAATTAAATACTGTTGCGAGTATTTAATCTAAGGGTAATTGGTTTTAGTCTCTTTCTGTAAACAGATTGAGGTAGTGATTCTTCCTGAATTGAATTATTTTGTGTGAATTTTATAATGGTTCAATCCTTACTGGGTAAAAGGATATTTATAGTATTTGTGAGATTTTGATTCTTTAACCTTTGTGTTAAAAAGAATTAGGTTATTCTTAAGCCTATAAAAAGTAGAGGTTATTCCTAAGCCTGTGAAAATGAATTTTTAAATGTTGATTATGAGCCTGTAAAAGAATTTTTGTGAGGGTTTGGTTCCTACCTTTAAAGAGATCTTGAGTTTAGTGGGTGCGACTCTCCATGGGGCTCGAAGGACTGGATTATCCAATAGTAGCTTGGTGAACCAGTATAAATTTCTGGTGTGCTGCTATCTTTACATTATTTATTTTCGTTGTTTGGTGTGCACCTAGTTGATTTTATATTTCCACTGTGATATAAAGATAATAATTAATTTAGGATTAAAATTAATCATTTGAGTTATTAAAGTTTTTTTTCTTTGATATTTTTTAATTACCCAATTTATCCCCCCCTCTTGGGTATTTCACTGGGCCAATAATTTCAACTTTCAGAGTTGGACGAATTGCAAAACGAGGCCTTTGAGAATTCAAAATTTTATAAGGAGAGGACGAGAGCTTTTCATGATAAAATCATTAATAGAAAATCCTTTCATCCTAATCAAAAGGTATGGTTGTTCAATTTAAAGTTGAGTTTTTTCCCAGGCAAACTTCGATCTAGATGGGATACCCATTTTATGATTGAAAGAGCATACCCCAGTGGGGTAGTGGAGATCATTAACTTGAGAGACGGCCAAAAACTTCAGGTTAACGGCCAGAGATTGAAACATATGGTGGGCTACGAGGAGCGGGGCATAATCGAAGTAATAAAATTGGTTAATCCAATCTATTCATGATGCCCCATCACGTCGAGATGAAGACGTTAAACTTAGCGCTGAGTGGGAGGCAACCCACTGTTGTTTTAGTTTTCTTATTTTGATTTGATGAGTTTCTTTTACTGTTTTGACAAACAGGTTTACAAGCATTCAAGTCAAGCCAAACAGTTCAGTTACACCAAGGTTGTATCTTTCATTGCTTAATTAATTTCGTAATTTTCTTATTGAGGACAATGCGAGATTTAGGTTTGGGAGGGGGGTAAATGCTTGTATTCTTTTTGATATTTTATTCCACACTTAATTTTATCAATCTATCCTATGATAGCATGTTTGTTGGGCATAAACTAGAGTTTGTTAAAAAATCATTGGAGCAGAGCACTAATTTTTAAAAATATTTTATTTTTCAACCTTATATGCATGCTAACTTTCTTTTATTTTAAATTTAATACATGAGTTGGTTTTAGAATTTTGGCATAAAAATAACCTATCCCTGGAGTTCAAATATATGTTATAAAATAAATAAATAAGTTATTTAATAATAAAGATTTTTTGTCTTAATGATGAATTTTTGCGGAGTAACCGAGCCTCTTACCTCAGTAAGCTTCGAGTTTTCGCGTCGAAAGGCGGAAGTGATTTGTTAAGACGATAAGTGACTCGTTAATTTTGAATCTTAAGTTATTCGAGTTATTAAGCCTGAATGGTGTCTTAACACCTAATGCCCCGATCCAACTGGATTGGGATCATTGGCCCAACACTCGCTACACGGATATCTTAAAAAGCCCAACGGGGTTAACATTACACATGTTACTTATTTAAAAGAAATTCATTATTTTATATATATATATATATATATATATATATATAATAAAAACATAATAGTATTTATTTGAGGGAAAAGCCATTTGATTGTTTAAAACCAGTAAACTAGTTACTATGTGCTAAACTCGTTATAAACGAGAGTGTATGTATGTTGTGGGTGCAATAATGAATATTATTGGGAATCACGTGATGTAAGATCAATGACTATCTCAATAACTTTTGTTTGATCTTGATTTGATATGTTATCATGAGACATGATTGATAAATATCTTGTAAAAAATAAAATTCACAATACGAAATTTGAGATGTTCACAGGTAGCATCACTGTAAACCCTCACGAGACTATACTCGTCCACTAGGGGTAACCTATGGGTTTAAAGGCTTGTTGCATGCGCTAAATGCAATCGTGTTCCCAACGAAAATGGCCTTTTATTTAATTATTATGTTTAGTTTTGCTCGAGGACTAGCAAAATTTAGGTTTGAGGGTATACTCGCTCCTCATTTTGTGTGATTTCGTACCAATAAACTTAGTTATGTTAATCGTTCAATCAAAATAAAATATTGTAAATTAAGTTATTTTATTTATTTTTGTAGGTTTTTGAATTTGGAATAAAACGACATTAATTTGGGATAAATCGAATGAAAAATGAACAAACCACGTCAAGCTGAACAGAAGACAGAAAAGACGAAGCAAAGCGGCTCAACCGAGCTGCCCCTGAGATAGGAGTCGATCCATCAGCTCAATTAGCCACATGGCCAACCCGTGGGCTGGCATATACCAGCCTTTCTGGCTAATTAGCCAAGTTGGCTAGCTGTCCTCATCTCTCTCTTTACTTTTCTCATTTGCACCCCTAAAGTTGTTTTAAAAAATCAATAAATAGGGAGAGGATTGGAACTAAA
The DNA here is from genome assembly GCA_016647705.1 of Eucommia ulmoides. Taxonomy (NCBI): domain Eukaryota; kingdom Viridiplantae; phylum Streptophyta; class Magnoliopsida; order Garryales; family Eucommiaceae; genus Eucommia; species Eucommia ulmoides. Next base: position 16,128,440 of record CM028335.1, on the reverse strand, counting down.
TAGATACCAATTTTTACTTTATTCCTAGAAGAAATAATAGTATTTTCTTGTTGTTCTTCTATTTATTTATTTTTGTATTTCAAGAAAATATCATTGCACGCACCCATGAGCGGCTAAATTTTCTTACATCGGGTTAGGATGTGATGAGGTATTTTGAATTTATGTAATATTGTATTTTCTATTTAATTATTGGATATTGTATAAACTATTGCATGACATGAAACTCGTTCTTAAAAATGATTTTATTGTAATTGAATTTATTGTCAAAATATTCTTGTAGAAATTTTGGTTTAAATTTAATTACTACTTAAACATTAGAACTTGTACTTGTAGTCTAGGTTTAATGGTTATGCAATCATATTCTTCAGGATTGATTATTGGTCTGGATAGTTTATACCTAGATTTTAATTCACTTTAGATTAGTGTAGTGTAGGAATTAAATACCGAAGATAAACCATATCAGAGAATAACAATCCAATCTTTCTGAGTTGTTTCGGCCTGTACTTTGGAATACTCATTTTTACAAATCTAAATTAAAGAAGAAAATACGAGAATAACATAAATCTAAAAATACGAGTTTATAATTCCTAACTCGGTCTCTTATTTTTATTTTTATCAAAACTTTATTTCTTTGCAATTAAAATTTTCAAATCATCACTCCAAAGAAAAGAAAAACAATTGAAAATTGATAATTATAAGACCGATCCCTATGGTTCGACACACGAACTTAAGCACATTATATTACGATATTTTGCGCTTAATTAGAGCAAGTAATTTGAGCGATCACATGTGTTAGTTTCGTAGCTATTTATAGGAACTAATAAGGGATCAAAAGAGATCCAGAAGTGAGAGCTGTCACAAAAACTGTGATAAGGAGCGAAAAGACGATGGTCCCAACAACAATCGCAAAGTCATTTACACGATAAACACTGCTGGACCCACCACTAGAGAAACCAACAGCGAGTGAAAGAGAAAAAATTGAGAAACAACGTTGGAGTGAAGTTATGGGGAATCAATGTCAGTCACTCTGAGGCCAGGACAGGTCATTATGTTCATTGATGAAGATTGCAAATGAATCATACATCCACATAACGACACCCTGGTGATAACACTCTGGATCTCCAGTTTCAAAATAAAGAAAATCTTGATTGATACAGGCAGTTTTATCGATATCATTTTCCTAAACATGTTGATATAGATGGGGGTACTTAGCTTAGATGTTGGATCGACCCAGATTGTAATGGTAGGATTTGACGACGACCTTAACTCTCTGATAGAAAAGATTACCTATCAGTCACCGCAAATAAGGGAGAGAACAGGTTTATGAAATCCACAGAGTTCATGGTAACGGATTCCACATCCCCGTATAATCCAATAGTTGGGCAACCATGACTTCATGCAATGAGAGCCGTGGTGTCTACATTCCACCAATGCATCAAATATGCAAAAGATGGAGTAGTGGCAATTATACGTAGAGACCAGGTGGCATCCAGGAAATGCTTAGCAATAGTTATGAAGGGAAGAAAGAAAACCCAATAACAATTAAAACTAGAGCAGAAAAAGGCTTCATCTAATAGCTCAACTCCGGAGATAAATGACTGCAAAGAGCAACCCAGTGTTCTCTAACCCGCTGAGCAAGTACGAGGAATAACCTTCAAGGAAGGAATGAAGAAGCTGATGATAGGCACATCTTTAAGCCAAACTAAGGAAGAGAAAATCAAGAGATTACTAGGAAAAAGCCTAGATGTGTTTACTTGGAATCCATAAGATATAGAAGGGATCAATCCTGATGTGGCAATCCATCAACTTAACATCTCAAGGTCTTACCCTCCGGTCAATAAAAAGTGAAGGACATTCAGCCCAGAGAATAAATAAGTGATTGAATCTGAAATACAAAGGCTGCTTAGAATAGGGCACATAAGGGAGGTGATATTCCCAAAATGGTTAGCTAACCTTATGCTTGTTAAAAAGAATAACATAAAGTGAAAAATGTGCGTAGATTTCACTGACCTCAACCAAGCATGCCTGAAAGATTGTTATCCGATGCCACGAATAGATCAAATAGTGGATGCGGCGGCAGGGCACGAACTGCTAATCATGATGGATGTTTATTCAGACTATAACCAAATCTGGATGGACAAGCAGGATGAAGAAAGAACGACCTTCATCACTCTAAGAGGTACGTACTGTTATAAAGTAATGCCCTTTTGTTTTACATAAGTAAATTACTGGTTTCAGCCGCTATACTAGTATGGATTATTGTCCTACCTGGGAAATGTCTGAGTAGAATTGGCATACTCTTGAACATATTCAAGGAATTGTGTTCCCACAAGACATTCAAGAACAGTATGGAATAGGTTCAGGCAAACCGAACATGCAGTAGTGGAGGAGGATGTAATTAATTGATTTTGTAACTACAATTGTCCCATTATTTGTTTCATGATATCAATGCACTATGTATTAGGATCCGATTGCTTGACCTCGTACACTCATCCTTGCATTTGTCCAATGTTGTCTCGCCTGACAGCGAATACATGTTGTAAAAAAAATTCACTTAGATTTTCAAACATGCTCCATGTCTCATCCTCGCTTTTTGCAAGAAAAATTCCTCCACATGACGCATGTATCATAAGGAGATTGCGTTCGATCAACCCATCATAGAAGCTCTGCGCTATTTTCCATTTGGGTACCCCGTAATGTGGACATTCTCTCAAAAGGTCTTTTATTCGATCCCAACTTTCATGGAACTCTTCAGAGAATTTTTGGGTGAATGAAATTATGGATTTCCTAAGTTGATTGGTTTTGCCAATTAGGAAATATTTTTGCAGGAAAGTCCTTTAAAGCCCTTCCCATATAGTGATTGATCCCGGGTGCAGAGAATGGAGCCACTCTTTAGCCCGATCTTTTAAAGAGAATAGAAAAAGACTGAGAAAAACCACACCCTCAGATAAATGGGGCAGTTTGAAAGTGGTGCAAACCTCTAGGAAATTGTTGAGGTGCTGATAGGGGTGTTTGCTATTAAGCCCATAGTAAGATGGAAGCATTTGAATAATAACTGGCTTAATTTCGAACGAAGTTGCACCCCCTAGGTCGGGTAACTTTATGCATGAGGGTGAGGTGTGGACTGATGGAATATAATATTCCCGGAGTGGTCTAGGTGGTTTGGTCATTTCGTTTAGTTCGGATTTTATGGTTTTTTTAGTTTAGGTCTCCTAGGCACACTTCTAAAAATCTTGTCAAGGTTGTCGTGAAAGTCAGATTTTTCCCTAGGCATATAACAAGCACACTCCACAACCTTTTTGCACAGTTTTATATTTTATTTTATTTTTTATTATTATTATTATTATTTTTAAAAGTAGTTAATTATATGAACAATGAGGATGGTGGTCTTAGTCGTCCGATCTCTATAATAATAAAAAGAAAAAGAAAAAAAATGAGGATGGTGATCTTAGCCGTCAAATCTCTACAATAATAATAAAAAGAAAAGAAAATAATGATGGTGGTCTTAGCCGTCCGATCTCTACAATAATAATAAAAAATAAAATATAAATGAGGATAGTGGTCCTAGCCATCCGATCTCTACAATAATAAATAAATAAAAAATGAGGATGGTGGTCTTAGCCGTCAGATTTCTACAATAAAAAAAATGAGAATGGTGATCTTAGCCATCCAATATCTACAATAATAATAATAAAAGAAAATAAAAATGAGGATGGTAGTCTTAGCTGTTCGATCTCTACAATAATAAAAAAAAATGAGGATGGTGGTCTTAGCCATCCGATTTCTACAATAATAATAAAATAAAATAAAAATGAGGATGGTGGTCTTAGCCGTCCGATCTCTACAATAATAATGAAAAGAAAATAAAAATAAGGATGGTGGTCTTAACCGTCAGATCTCTACAATAATAAAAAAAAGAAAAAGAAAAAAATGAGGATGGTTTGATTTTTGATATATTTTTTTTAATATTTATATATATTTTTATAAAATGAACAGAATAACCTGAATCCTTGCTTGAAGATGTGGAGTAAAAAATTGGATCACAGTTAACCTGTGAAAACAAACTCAAAATAAAAATAGATGAATTTATAGAAGTGGAGAAAGAAAAAAAAATAATAACAAAAAATTGACAATTAGTGATACCGTTCCTCGGCAACGGAGCCAAAATTTGACCGCTCAAATTACTTACCCTAATTAAACGCAAAATATCGTAGTATAGTGTGCTTAAGTACGGGTGTCGAACCATAGGGATCAGTCTTATAATTATCAATTTTCAATTATTTTTCTTTTCTTTGGAGTGATGATTTGAAAATTTTAAATGCAAAGAAATAAAGTTTTGATAAAAATAAAAATAAGAGACCGGGTTAGGAATTATAAATTCGTATTTTTAGATTTATGTTGTTCTCGTATTTTTTTTCTTTAATTTGGATTTGTAAAAACGAGTGTTCCAAATCACAAGGTGGAACTACTCAGAAAGATTGGATTGTTATTCTCTGGCATGGTTTGTCTTCAATATTTAATTCCTACACTACACTAATCTAAAGTGAATTAAAATCTAGGTATAAACTATCCAGATCAATAATCAATCCTCAAGAATATGATTGCATAACCATTAGACCTAAACCACAGGTGCAAGTTTTAATGTTTAAGTAGTAATTAAATTTAAACCAAAATTTCTACAAGAATATTTTGACAATAAATTCAATTACAATAAAATCATTTTTAAGAACGAGTTTCATGTCATGAAATAGTTTATACAATATCCAACAATTAAATAGAAAATACAATATTACATAAATTCAAAATACCTTATCACATCCTAACCAGGTGTAAGAAAATTTAACCACTCATGGGTACGTGCAATGAATGATATTTTCTTGAAATACAAAAAAAAATATAAGAACAACATGAAAATGTTATTATTTCTTCTAGGAATGAAGTAGAAATTGGTATCTATTTAGTTCCAATCCTCCCCCTATTTATAGATTTTTCAAAACAACTTTAGGGGTGAAAATGAGAAAAATAAAGAGAGAGAGAGGGGGTCAGCTGGCCAATTGGCCAGAAGGGCTGGTATACGCCAGCCCATAAAGTGGGCTGGCTATACCAGCCCACAAAGGTTGGCTATGTGGCCAACCTGTGGGTGGCCAACCAAACCGGTGACTCGGTTCCTCTCTCAGGGGCGGCTCAACTGCTTCGTCTTTTCTGTCTTCTGTTCGACTTAACGTGGTTTGTTCGTTTTTCATCCGATTTGCCCCAAATTAATGTCGTTTTGTTCTAAATTCAAAAACCTACAAAAATAAATAAAATAACTTAATTTATAATATTTTATTTTGATTAGACGATTAACAAAACTAAGTTTATTGGTACGAAATCGCCTAAAATGAGGTGCGATCAACATTTCAATTAGTCACTTAATCTCTTTTTTGATATCCCAGCAGTCATCGGTGTCCTGGCCATGATCCTTGTGGAATTCACCATACTTTGCTTTGTTCTTCCTATTAGACTTTCCATAGATTTTGGGTGGCCACTGGACCACCTCAGACGAACGGATTTCATGCAGAATTCTAGAAATTGACATCCATAGTCCTAGAAGGTTTGGTTCCTAACGAGCTTCCGGTCTCAATCTTGAGCTCCTTGGATAATCTTTCTACGTGTCCAAACTGCAACCTTTTGTTCTGCTGTTGTCTTTCTTGCTTTTCCTGGGTTATCTTTGGATGATAGCCTTTCTTTTCTCGAGAATCTAACATCTTCCAACTTCATGTAGGGTTTGCTTTTTGGATTGTGCTTTGTTAGGGAGTCTTGGAATCGCCATGACACAATCCCGAAGTAAACACGTTTATAATAAGGTTTGTGTCTCATCTCTCAATACACGTTAGTTCTTCATCAACTCGATTCATATACTGGAGCAAGGACTCCATATTTTCCTACTATAGAGCTAACAGGTAATCGGCCCCTTCATCAACTTTTGGCAGGGTATGAAGCAACTGATAACTTGTTTCCCGAAGTCCCGAAGTCCGTCAATAACGAAATGGAATTATGTGGTAGCTTGTGCAACCATTCCAAGTCAGATCCCTTTAAAGTAGTAGCAAAGACTCTGCATCACGCAAAGTTGCCCGCTCTATAAAGCGCCATAATATGTCTAAACTAGCGAATATGGTCACCGGGTCTATCTTTCCATCGTATTTTTTGAACTTCGTCGAGTCGAACTTATCCGAGAGTGGAACCTCTAATATGTCAGAGGTTGATAGGTGTAAATTACCTATCTATTTTCAACTCAAAATTGTTAGTTTTCGAGTACATTTATAGTTGTTTTAATATGTTTTTATTCTTTTTGTATTAAAACATGTGCGTGAGGTGAAAAAGTATGAAATCGGATTATAAACGATCAAATCGTATCGAGAACGGTCGGAGAATGGTGGAAAAATGAGTAAGACAGCAAGATTCTGAAAACAAGCCCACCGCCGCGATGTCCAGACCACCGCCATGGCGGTGAAGATGCTGAGAAGAACAAAATGTTGTTGATTGCCCTCAGCCTAGGTGGAAATTCCACCGCCTAGGCAAAAATCCAGCAGATTGTTTTCCACAGCCACCAGTGACTCCACCGCCTGGGTGAACCTTAACCGACATACTTCACTGCCACAGCGGTCAGCCGCTGCACAGTGTTAGATATTTATTTAGATATTTTGTCTATTTATACCCCTTTTCTCCTTCCTCCTTGGCTCCCCTCCGGCCATTACAGTCCTTAAGGCTTAGGTTAGGATATAAAGAGAGTATGGGGAGTGCTCAAACATATCCGAAAGAGAAGATCAACACGCGGAGAATAAGAATAGTTTGGTGGACGGTTTTAGCGGCTAATCTTCGGATATCGGCTAAGTTCATCAGTTTTTCCTGTTATTTCTTATCTTCTATGTATGTTTGAGCATGTTTAGCCTAGTTTCAATTGTATAAATGGTTATGGCCTTAGGTTAAACGTGAATTATGTAAGGGATGAATATTATTTATGAAAACATAGTTTTGGTTGAAGTTGTGTTTCTTAATGCTTGTTCTTCACTGTTTTGAATGTGTTTATTATATTGTTTATTTATTGTGCTTAGATTTATATATCGAGAATACGGGGTTTGACAAATCCCAGATTTGGATTAGAATAAACAAATGCCACGATCCGATAACCCGGTCGAGGTTAGGATTGTGGACAATCTATGACGTTGGGGCAAGACTCACATAACCTAGAGTCGTTAAGACATTGAGGGGGACTTCTTCATTGATTCGAAGTCGCGTATTCCCTCATCTTACACTCGAGAGAGGTGGCAAGGGAGTTTTAGAACTGAGATTGTCAATAGGGTAAACACAACGCATGAAATCAATAACGGTGGGGTGAGACTCACGTGACCTAGGGTCGTTAAGACGTTAAGTGGGACTTCTTCATTGACATGAAGTCACGTTACATCCCTCATCTTACACTCAGGAGAGGTGACGAAGGAGTTTACGAATTGAGGTTTTGTGTGCGATCAATGAGGTTGGGGCAAGACTCACGCAACTTAGGGTCATTAAAACGTTGAGGGAGACTTCTTCGTTGACAAGAAGTTGCGTTATATCCCCCGTCTTACACTAGGGAGAGGTGGCAGAAGAGTTTTAGATACCGAGATTGTCAAATAGGTCAAACACCATTATTGTAAACTAAACGATATCAAACGCGTTTAAGTAAATAAAGTTAATCCCTAAATAATCTATCCCATAACTATCTCGTATTAGTAATTAGTATAGTTAAATTAGTATATTAGTATTAGTATTAATTAATTAAAATACATTTTTAGCGCCTAGATAAAGTCAGGTTATGACAATCGCGATACTCGATTGTAATAACACCAATCCCTGTGGATACGATACCCGACCGAAAGGTCCATTATACTAAAACTTGATCCGTACACTTGCGGTGAAAGTGGCAACGCTTATTTAGCGGCCACCAAGTTTTTGGCGCCGTTGCCGGGGATTGGCAAAGTGGATTACTATTGATATTTGGAGTAAATAACTCGATTTTAATCTAGGCATTTCTATTGTATATAATTTCCGTTTGTAGTTTTGTTTTTGTTTTCCTACAAGATGCTTGAAGATGTTAGATTGACAGGTACTCTTGTGTTTCGTTCATTGAAACATCTCGCCAGTCTTGAGGGCATATGTCGGGCCGAGAACATTAAACCAAGCGCTTCTTGGAAGGCAACCCAGGGTCACAAATAAGTTAGATACATCTCCGTCGATTTGAGTCAGAGGCAAGATCCTCTCACCTCCCAGGTATGTGTTTTAAACTCCCGTCTTCAATATCATGTTATATACTGTCATTGGGATCGTTAACGGCTCGTTTTGGACATCACTTGTTTTGAGTTGGTGGTGATGTGTAGTAGTAGGGGCGCGAAATGTGCACGCCTACTTACGCTCGCAAGTATACGAGGTTTAAAGTTTTAATATAGTGGATCTTTAAAATCGGATATCGTTTCCATAGAGAAGAGTGTGAATAATTGAATTGAATACCGCAATTGACGTAGTCTCATGTTATCCTGACGACGAAAGACATAAATTAAAATTTAACTAAGCTAAACTATAATTTGTGGGTTAATATTAACTAAGTTGATTAATTAGGGATTGATTTTGTTCACTTAATACACGTTTGATTTCGTTTAGTTAACAATAATGGAGTTTGGGTATCCGACAATCTCAGTTCGTAAACTCCTCCGCCACCTCTTCCGAGTGTAAGACGGGGGAATACGCGACTTCGTGTCGATGAAGAGGTCCCCCTCAATATCTTAACAACTCTAGGCCACGTGAGTCTTGACCCAACGTCATCGATTGCACACTAACTAACGCCCTCCCGGGTCGTTAGATCGTAACGATGTGTTTACCCTAGTCCGAATCTAGGGTTACCTCTCCCGAGTGTCAAACCCTAAATTCTCAAATCCAACCCTAATACCATTACAAGCATATTAAGATCGTCATCAAATAATAAACACAATCGGACTTAAAAGCAACAACCATTAAAGAAACGTATATTAAACCAAACGAGTATTTACACAACTACACATTTCCCTAACTAATCTCTAAATTACACTAACATTTTCTTAGCCAATACAACAATAAATCAAGAGGATATCATCATTATCAACAATAAACATTAAATACAGAGAAGGAAACAAGGGAAAAAAAGCCAAATCTCAAAGTAGAGTAGTCCACTTTCGCCAAAGAACAATCCTCCCGAGCTCCCTCTTCTCCGTTGATGAACTTCCTCTTCTAGCTCTTCAAGTGTTGGCTAAGAACACTTCCTAAAACTAATCTAATCTAACTAAGGTGGAAGATAGCTCTCAAGAACAACCAATCCCTCTCCCACGTCTAAGGTAAGGGTCTAAGAGGGTCTCTAAGGTTTGGTGGAGAAAAGGGTTAAATAGGTAAGGTTTGGAAATATCTTCAAAATATCTGAAAACATATATTTTTGTGCAGTGTGTCACCGCCTAAGCGGTGGTCCACCGCTTAGGCGGTGGCTTAAGTCGGTTAAGTTTATGTCAAATCTTCGCCTATGCGGTGGTTTCTCCGCCTAAGCAGTGGCTGCTGGCATAACAATCTGTCATTTTCTCGCCTAGGCGGTGATTTTTTTGCCTAGGCGGTGGTTCAGCCCTTCAGCATTCCAACATTCTGCCTCTTTTCCGCCTAGGTGGTGGTCTTCATTCACCAAAACCCTGTTTTGCACATTTTGTTCACCGTTTCTCCACCGTTTTCACTTGTTTATCGCCCTTTAACGTCCTTTCCCTATTCTACACTAAAACACACTAAAACACAATTAAATATAACTAAAACGCTTGAAAACTAACAAATTCGGTTTAGAAATAGTAAGGTTTTTCACACCTATCATGTAGTATGTTTTAGTATGTGTTTATGTTTTTAGTTAAGTTTTACTGTCTTTATATGTGTGCATGCTTGTTTAGGATTAGTTTGTTTAGGTCTAGTTGTTGTTTTGTGCTAAGTTTTGACGTCATTTGGGCCTTTACCCGATGATGACTCTATCCCCTGATTGTTTTGAGGTAGAGCGTAAAGCTCATTCATATGTGTTCTGTGTGCTTAACGTATTATCTTAGTAAAAGTTATTGTGGATCCTAAATGCACGAGCACGTAAGCTCATTTATGTGTGTTCCTTCACTCAATTTCATGACAATAGGGATTCTAGAACTTGATTTGGGGGAAATTCGAGACGAAATCCTAGGCGAGATTGTTTAAGAGATATGATTTAGGCATTCATTTGATCCCTTGAGCCTTTTGAAGCCTACCATGCAATATTATTATCCCTCGTTACACTGTCGAAGCCTAAAAGCCGTTTCAATTCTGAACACTTAACAAATACCATAGCCGATTGATCTTTTTCCAAACCTACATCGCTAAACTGAAGGCACAAATTTGAGAGAATCAAGTTAGCAGTTGCAAATGCTAACTTAAAGTGAGCGGTTGGGTTTAGGGAAAACTTTATATTGGTTCGGTATTCGAGTACTCACTTGTCATTTTTGTTTGTTTTTCACACACCCCTTAAATATTACAAATCAAATGAGTTTGGGGGTGTGTTGTGTAAAAAAAAATAGTTTCTTTTTTACATGACAAGTGAGTACGACGTTCTTAAACGTTTGTTCAGGGTCGTTTCTAAATAAACTATGGGGTTTCGAGTGTGAGAGTGCCAAGCAATGTGCCTTGGCTAATGTTAAGTTAACAACGTTAACCCGTTTTCCAATTCCAAATTTACCCTTATCCATTTTCCTAAAACTGAACCAAGCCTTAATGATCTTCATGAACCTCCGAGCCTACATTAGTGGATAATAGATCCCGGGTCAGACATATGGATTCCCTATACCTAAAAGGTTTTAGTCATGATCTATATTTAGGGATAATCCCATCTAATCAATGCATAGTTGTATATTTGAGTTTAATCACACACACTTAAACAGGATCTAGAATGGCGTTTACTATTTTTGAACGCTGAAATTCTAGAATTCCACATGGTGTGATTTATACTTGAACTTGATAGGATTAGGGGCCGATGAAGGAAAAATCTTTCGGCCGGTAGATGATAATCAAAACTTACACATTTTTGTTTTTAGTGTTTTCCATTTTTAACTTTTAATTTCGTAATTAATTTTTATATTTTCTTGTATTGTGTGGGTGTTTTGTTCGAGGACTAACAAAATTCTGAGTTTGAGGGTATTTGATAGGTGTAAATTACCTATCTATTTCTAACCAGAATTTGTTAGTTTTTTAGTACGTTTATAGTTATTTTTATATGTTTTAATATATTTTTATTCTTTTTGTATTAAAACAGGTGCGTGGGGTGAAAAGGTATGAAATCGGAGCATAAACGATCAAATCATATCGAGAACGGTCGGAGAACGGTGGAGAAATGAGCAAGACGGCAAGATTCTGCAAACAAGCCCACCGCTGTAGTGTCTAGACCACCGTCACGGCGGTGAAAATGATGAGAAGAACAAAATGTTGTTGATTGCCCTCGGCCTAGGTGAAAATCTCACTGCCTAGGTTGAAATTCCTCCGCCTAGGCAAAAATCCAGTAGATTGTTTTCCACAGCCACCGCTGACTCCACCGCCTAGGCGAACCTTAATCGACATACTTCACCGCCACAGCGGTCAGCCGTTGCTCAATGTTAGATATTTATTTAGATATTTTGCCTATTTATACCATTTTCCTCATTCCTCCTTAGCTTCCCTCCAGCCATTACAGCCCTTAAGGCTTAGGTTAGGATATACATAGAGTATGAGGAGTGCTCAAACATATCCGAATGAGAAGATCAACACGTGGAGAAGGAGAATCGTTCGGTGGTCGGTTTTAGCGGCTAATCTTCGGATATCGACTAAGTTCAGCCGTTTTTCCTTTTATTTCTTATCTTCTATGTATGTTTGAGCATGTTTAGCCTAGTTTTAATTGTATAAATGGCTATGGCCTTAGGTTAAACATGGATTATGTAAGGGATGAATATTATTTATGAAAACGTAGTTTTAGTTGAAGTTGTGTTTCTTGATGCTTGTTCTTCGCTGTTTTGAGTGTGTTTATCATATTATTTGTTTATTGTGCTTAGATTTATATATCGAGAATACGGAGTTTGACAAATCTCGGATTCAGATTAGAATAAAGAAACGTCACAATCCGATAACCCGGTCGGGGTTAGGATTGTGGACAATCTATGACGTTGGGGTGTGACTCACGCGACCTAAGGTCATTAAGACATTGAGGAGGATTTTTTCATTGATTCGAAGTCTCATATTCCCTTATCTTACACTCGGGAGAGGTGGCGAGGGAGTTTTAGAACTGATATTGTCAATAAGGTAAACACAACGCATGAAATCAATGACGTTGGGGTGAAACTCATGTGACCTAGGGTCTTTAAGATGTTAAAGAGGATTACTTCATTGACACGAAGTCACGTTATATCCCTAGTCTTACACTCGGGAGAGGTGGCGAAGGAGTTTATGAACTGAGGTTTTGTGTGAGATCAATGAGGTTGGGGTAAGACTCACGCAACCTAGGGTTGTTAAGACGTTGAGGGGGACTTCTTCATTAACACGAAGTTGCGTTACATCCCCCGTCTTACACTCGAGAAAGGTGGCAGAGAAGTTTTAGATACCAAGTGATAGGTGTGAAAAACCTATCTATTTCTAAACCGGATTTGTTAGTTCTCAAGCATTTTAGTTATATTTAATTGTGTTTTAGTGTGTTTTACAATAGAACAGGTGAAAGGACGTCAAAGGACAAGAACCAAGTGAAAACGATGGAGAAACGGTGAACAAAATGTGCAAAATAGGGTTTCGGTGAATGAAGACCACCGCCTAAGTGGAAGTTCCACCGCTTAGGCGGAAAAGAGGAAGAATGTTGGAGTGCTGAAGGGCTGGACCACCGCCTAGGCGAGGAAAACAACAGAATATCTTGCCAGCAGTCACCGCCTAAGCGGAAAAACCACCGCTTAGGCGAAGTCACCGACAGGAGTTAACCGACTTAAGTCCACCGCCTAAGCGGTGAACCACCGCTTAGGCGGTGACACTCTACACAAAAATATCTATTTTCAGATATTTTGAAGATATTTCCAAACCTTTCCTATAAAACCCTTTTCTCCACCAAACCTAAAAAAGTTAGGACCCCTTAGACGTGAGATGATGCTCCGGTTGTTCTTTGGGAGCTCTCTTCCACCTTAGTTAGATTAGATTAGTTTAGGAAGTAGATTAGATTAGTTGTAAAGAGTGTTCTTGGCCAATCCTTGAAGAGCTAGAAGAGGAAGTTCATCAAGCGAGAAGAGGAAGCTCGGGAGGATCGTTCTTTGGCGAAAGTGGACTACTCTACTTTGAGATTTGGCTTTTCTTCCCTTGTTTCCATCTTTGTATTTAATATTTATATTTGGTAATGATGATCTCCTCTTGATTAAATGTGTATTGGCTAAGAACATGTTAGTGTAATTTAGAGATTAGTTAGGGAAAGGTGTAGTTGTGTAAATAATCGTTTGGTTTAATATACGTTTCTTTAACGGTTGTTGTTTTAATTTCGATTGTGTTTATCATTTGATGACGATCTTAATATGCTTGTAACGGTATTAGGGTTGGATTTGAGAATCTAGGGTTTGACACTCGGGAGAGGTAACCCTGGATTCGGATTAGGGTAAACACATCGTTACAACCTAACGACCTGGGAGGGCGTTAGTTAGTATGCAATCGATGACGTTGGGTCAAGACTCACGCGGCCTAGAGTCATTAAGACATCGAGGGGGACCTCAGCGTCGATACGAAAGTCGCGTATTCCCTCATCTTACACTCGGAAGAGGTGGCGGAGAAGTTTACGAACTGAGATTGTTGGATACCTAAACTTCGTTATTGTTAACCGAACGAAATCAAACGTGTATTAAGTGAACGAAATCAATCCCTAATTAATCAACTTAGTTAGAATTAAACCACTAATTGTAGTTTAGCTTAGTTTAATTTCAATTCATGTCTTCCGTCGTCAAGATAACATGAGATTACGTTAATTGCGGTATTCAATTAAATTATTCACACTTTTCTCTGTGGGAACGATATCCGATCTTCAAAGATCCACTATATTAAAACTTTAGACCTCGTATACTTGCGAGCGTAAGTAGGCGTGCACAAAATCTCCCTTACCACCGAGATTGTCAAATAGGTCAAACACCATTATTGTAAACTAAACGATATCAAATGTGTTTAAGTAAATAAAGTTAATCCCTAAATAATTCATCCCATAACTATCTCGTATTAGTAATTAGTATAGTTAAATTAGTATATTAATATTAGTATTAGTATTAATTAATTAAATTACATTTTTAGTGCCTAGATAAAGTTAGGTTATGACAATCATGATATTCGATAGTAACGAAACCAATCCCTGTGGATACGACACCCGACCGAAAGGTCCATTATACTAAAACTTGATCCGTACGCTTGCGGTGAAAGTGGCAACGCTTATTTAGCGGCCACCAGAGGTAAATGGAATCTAAGTTCTTTTCAGTAGCATTTCCAGTTCATCCGGGGGTAAATCTTTCTCCTCCCTATTTATGGGCTGCTAATGAGAATCTACAGTCTCAATCTGGCTGATCATTCTTTTTTTTGCAGGGTGGTCGCTGGTATCTCTCTGGACAGCCCGTTCTCCCTACGATGGTGGCTCTAAAGATTCTAGGAATTTTGCTTCTTCTCTTAAACCGTTATTAACGAGAGGTTGTTGTGCGTTATTGGCGATCTGCTATGCCATCCACATTATCACGTCTGCCATTGCTGATATCTTTCCTGTTAGAGCGTCGAATCCACGAATCAGTGGTTTGTACCTCCGGCGAATGATCAGCATGAACCTCTTCTGAAGCTTCTATAGGAACTTCAGTACTCACTGGTAACAGAACTTCACTGTTTTAGCTCAGACCTGCTCCTCTTGCTCGTAAATGCCTCATCTTGAGGACGATAAGGTTTCTATTTTATTTCCCACAGACGGCACAAAATAATGTTGTCAAAAATCCCTAGTACGTGTAAAAGATCTACCAAGTGCCAAAGACCTACACAACCTGCAAATAATGACCTGCAAAATCGATTAGCTCAAGGGAACACAAGTGTGGTGTCGGTCAAAGAACCTCCAGCGTAAGAATAAGTTAATCTATTTTTGAGTGAGAGATCAAGTACTTGAGAATGTATATAATATGTTAATATATTCCTTTTATATAGACTTCTTAATTCGTGCCGTTTGTTGGTGAAGTCGCCCCATTCACGATCCTATCCTATTTGCGTTGGATTTATCGATAATCTCTCCATGAACAGTAAGTTTGTTGCGATTCTCCTGATGCATGGAATCATGGGTGTTGATCCTAAGATTTTGATGGACAATTAAATGTTGATGTTTTTTGTGGATCTAACGGTTTGATTAAGTATTTTAGTTTAATAGTTCCAAATGATAAAGATATGATGACAAAGATTATAAAGGATTAAGAGGTTGAAGAATTTGAAGAACCTAGGAAAAATAACTCAGGTTAAATTTCAACTCTTAATATCCCAATTAAGATCACACATTACACAAAAAGTTTTTTAAATAATTTTTATAACTATGTGTTTCTTATAGGATCCAAATTAGTTAAATTATTTGCTCCTATATGTAATTGAAAAAGATATATTATTAATTGATTAAAATTAAATTTAAGTATTTAGTGGAGCCAACCGAGAAAAAAAATCGGTTAAAGGAGCAAAAATATCAATGAAAATAGATTAAAAACGAATTGAGAGAAGTGTTCCAATATTAGTAAGTCAACAGGTAAGTCGACCGGAGCATAGAAGAAAAAGTCTCTGAATCTCTAAGTCGACAGGTAGGTCGACTGGAGCTTAAATATGAACTCTCTGAATCTGTAGGTCGACAGATAGGTCAATCGATGGGTTATGAATTTTTGGCTTGGCTACATCATGAATCTAGAAGTTGACCGATGAACATTGGTAAGTCGACTTATGGCATTATTTTAGGATTTTGTGGAATTCCATATTTTATTCTAAAAGTAGTCGTTACTAGCCGTTTTATGGTTAGGATTCACGAGATATATTAGGAATTTAATGTTATTTGAGATATGCAACATATATTTTGATATCCCTATAGATTTGGTTCATTAAGTTTGAATATTTCTCAATTTGGTACATATAATTCTTTCTATCCTATTTAATTATGATTGAGAAATATTTGGGGGACTTAATTGAGAAGTTTAAAAGCTATAATTAAGTGATTTAGACTAGGATGAAGTCTTAATGATATAAGGGGTTTATAAGATTAATTAAAATGTCATAACAAGTGGGAACTAGCCATTAGAGAGCTTATTTTACTCTCATCTATATAGACCTGCGTTTTTCATATCAGAGAGGGAGATTAAGAGACATACACTGAGCTTTTCTAAGAGAAATCATATTGAGAGTTTGGTTCCTACCTGTAAAGGAATCTTGAGTTTAGTGGATGCGAATCTCCGTGAGGCTCGGAGAACTGAATTAGCCAAGAATAGCTTGGTGAACCAAGATATATCGGTGTATACTGCTTTGTTTATTTTCTTTATTTTATCTTGTGTTGTTTGGGTGTGCACCTAGAGCCTATTACACTTATCCGCTTCTACAAAGATAATAATTAATTTTAGGATAAAATTAATTTTTTAAGTTTTTTGAAGTATTTTTCTCTGATATTTTTAATACTACCCAATTCACCCTCCCCCCCCCCCTTCCCCTCTTGGGTATCTCACTGGGCCAACAATGGGGTTTTGGGCTTATCTTCTAATGGCCTTTCACTACGGACTTTATTTATTCCCGATTGGGCCTCTTTATAGGGCCTTCTTCTATTCATGTATTGGGTCGCTCTTAGGAGCTGACCTCATTCCAAGTGAGCTAATGTGTTCAGCCCACGGTAATCACTGGGTCACTTCTTCTAGGATGGATCATTAACCCAATCCAACCCATTAAGGCCTTTCAAGCCTCTATTAAACGTGGGTGGGAATTTTACCCATATCACAGCACATAAAAATTTATACTGGTTCGGCAAGCTAATCTTACCTATGTTCAGTCCCTCAAGTTCCACAAGGATTTCGCAATCCACTACCCCTTGAACCCTTTCCGTGGTAGAAACCAAACCCTGATTCTATTGGCCGACTCAAAATCAACCTTTACAACTCTGATTCTTGTCACAAGCTCAGAATCAACTTTTACAACCTTGATTCTTTTCACAGGCTCAGAATCAACCTATCACACTCTCACATTATTATACTTATCATTTTTACAAGCTTAGGAAGAGCCTTGTCTCACCCTAATTCTATTACATAAAGAATCAAAACCTAATCTTTTAAAAGGCTAAATATTAACCTCATATTTTTCGTAGGCTAAAGATCAAACCATAATCCTTTTCTCAGGCAAAAGATTAATTCCTAATCTTTTTCATAAGCTAAAGATCAAAACCTAACTACCCAGATTAGGTATTGTCTCAAACGTGTCTAATCCACTCAAACTTGCAAATTCAAAAAATGTACCAGTTTCTTCCCATAATAATACAAAAGATTTACCAGTTTCTTCCCTCAATATAATTATGCTCAATTAATATCTCAAAATACTACGTGATATATTCTATTGTGAGGCACAAATCTGATTTAAATAATTTAATGTACAAATAGCAAATAATCAGATTTTTCAAATAAAAACCATTTTAAAAGATTTTCACGATATTAGATTTAAAAATATTTTTTCTCAAAATACTAAATCCAAGTACTTAAACAAATAATCTAAGAAAATAAATTGATTAGCTTTGAAAGATCTCACCAGAATTTCTCGAAAACAATTCTGATAACTCAATGACGAACACAAACTAGTGACCAAAACTTTTAGTGGCTTGATCAAGAACTCTTTTGAAAACAAAATGTCTCTTATTAATTTCAGCGAAGAAAATCTCTCTTATAATTGTCAAAAACTTAGTGTTCTTGATTAATTATTATGAAATCTGCAGGTCATTATTGATAAACCTAGAACTAGACTTATAACAGCTAGTTTTCAAAAAATATATCAAGAAATAACACATATGAACCCCATATATCATATAGATTTATAACGGTTGTATTTTACAAACAATATAACTTTTAAACCTCTCAATTTATTCCCAAAAATAATTTGATCTAAGTCAATGAAAGTATAGAATGAATTTTATCACAAAATCAAAAAGTATATGGACTAAATCGTAAGGTCAAATCAAATCACATAAATCTCTCTCATATCTTTGACCCCAAATATTCTCCACCAAAATAGTAATATTTAAACTAAAAATTTGTAGGTTTAATTATAGGAATTTCAAATATATCTTATAACGGCTATTTTTAAAAAGATATTATCAAAAATTATTTTTTTAGACCCCTTATTTAAATCTAGCTTACAACTGCTGGTTTGACCACGTATTAGCCTTAAAATATCTTCAAATTAGTCTCCAAAAAAATTCATCAATGGATCGATTAGAGTGTGTACTAACATGTTATTAATGAAACCAAATATGATAAATTGTGGAAAAAATTAGAGTCCTTATACGAGCGAAAAAATAGATTGAATAAGGTTAATTCTATTAAGAGAATTGTTCACTTGACCTATAAGGATGGACAAAACGTAGGTGACTACATGAATGATTTTCAAGGCCATATTAATTAGTTGATTACTATGAAACTTGTTTTGAAAGATAAAGTCGAGACATTAGTATTTCTTGGTACATTACCTGACAACTAGGAAATGCTCATAGTATCACTTAGCAATTCAGCGACGATGGATATGGTCAAAAATAGTCTCATTAATGAAGAGTCAAGGAGAAAATAGCAGTGTTTACCCTCAGAATCACAGGCATTGGTTACTAAAAATCACGAAAAACAGAAGAGAAGCAAAAGCATAAATTCTCCTAATAATGGGAGGCCTGACAAATCAAGGGGTAGATCGAAAGGTAAAAAGAACTTCAGGTGCTTCCACTACAACAAGCCAAGACATATAATTCAAGATCGCAAAACATTGAAAAGGGAATAATCTAAAGATCGAAATAACAAGGACAAAGAGGTTAAGGAGACCAATGCAGTTGTTGCTAATGAAGATATTGTGATTCTTTATGAAGATAATTGTGTCAACTTTGCATGGCATGACAGGAATTGGATGATTGATTCGGTTGCTTGTTTCATGTTACTTCTCATTGAAATTTCTTTCTGTCTTACAATAAATGTGACTTTGTCTATGTAAATATGGGACATGATGGTGCATCCAAGATCATTAGCATAGTGAAATTTAACTAAAAATCGATATCAGCTGCAAATTGTTACTTAAAGATGTTAGACATGTCCCGATATTCGGGTTGATTTGATCTCCACCTAAAAGCTAGACAATGAAGGCTACAATAATCATTTTAGTGAAGGAAAATAAAAACTCACCAAAAGTTATTTGGTATTAGCCAGAGACAATAAACTAAGCATTTGGTATGTATTGCAAGCGACATTGGGTAAAAAAATGGTCAATGAAGTTGAGGATTATTTTATGGAGTTATAGCATCGGCGGCTTGTTGACTTAAGTGAAAAAAAAAAAAAAAAAAAAAAAAAAAACTTCATATGCTCGCCATACAACAACTCTTGACAGGTTTAAAAGATATATCTCTCAAAACTTGCACGCACTATTTCGCTGGTAAACAATATAGAGTTGCATTTCAAAATTTTAATTTTTCTAGGAAATACCATGCTTTAGATTTGGTGCATACAATTGTCTATTTCATGAAAGATATAACACTTGGTGGTACTTTATATTTTCTTACATTTATTAATGATTTTTCTTGGAAAGTATTTTTCTATTTTTTGAAAACTAAAAACCAGGTATTGGAGGTGTTCAAGCATTTTCACGCCAAAGTTGAAAGAGAAACATGTAGACAATTCAAGTGTGTGCATGTAGATAGTGGTGGTGAATACAGAGTCCCATTTAAGGAATACTGTAGGAAATACCACATTACTTTGAGAAATGTGTGCCTAAGACTCCTCGGTATAATCAAATTGTTGAGAGAATGAACTGGACCATTTGTAAACGAATCAAATGTATGTTTTCCCACACAAAGTTGCCTAAATCATTTTGGGTTGAGATAATGAGAACCACAATTGATTTGATTAATTTGTCTCCATTAGTTCTTCTGGATGGCGATATCCCAAAAAGTGTATGTACCCTAAAAGACAAGAGGTCCAAGCATTTGAGGGTATTTAGATTCAGGGCATTTGTTCATATTCTGAAAGAAAATAGGTCCAAGTGTGATGACAAGATAAAACAATATATATTCTTGGGCTATGGACATGAGAGATTTTACTACAGATTGTGGGATCCAATTGACAAGAAAGTGATTCGTAGTAGGGATATGATTTTTTTTTATTTTTTTTTTAAGATCAGATTATCGAGAATGTTGAGAAAAGTGTAAAACCAAAATTCTTTGTCAAGTATCCAATCAACCTAGATCTAGTTCCATCACCCATGACAGATCCACCAGAAGATCAATTCCGTGAGACTATCGTTAATGCACATATGGGTAATGAAATAGTGTAAGACCAATCACCTCCACCCCATTCATTGATGCTCAGTTGAGAAGGTCTAACACGGATCGAAGGGCTTCTACAAAATATCATTATAGTGAATATGTGATGCTTACAGATAGGGAGAGCCAGAAAGGTATGAAAAAACCATGTCGAGTGAAAACAAAAATTAGTGGAGCAAAGTCATATAAGAAGAGATTAAGTCTTTACATAAGAACTACGCTTATGACTTGGTGCAACTTCCTAAAGGCAATGGAAGTTTCAAGAATAAATGGGTCTGCAGATTAAAGTTAAAGAGAATAGCTTACTTCTAAGGTACAAAGTTTGATTTGTTGTGAAATGATTCAGTCAGAAGAAATTTTCTCTCCAATTTTCTCTCTAGTAGTTAAAATTTCTTCAATTCGGGTCGTGCTTAGATTAGTTGCCAACTTGAATTTAGAGATTAAACAACTTGATGTGAAGACAACTTTTCTACATGAGGATCTGGAAGAGGAAATGTATATGGAGCAACCAAAAGGATTCAAAGTCATCGACAGGTGATTTTAGGGGCGGATTTGTTTGGTATTCGTCGGATTTCGTCTGAAAACGTCAAAAATCGATGATATGAATCTTCGTTCGTTGCAATGGAATCTGGCGATATGGAATCTTTGGTCTTCGCAATAGAATCTTTAGTTCGTTTGTTCGTCGCGATTTGGAATCTAGGTAGGTTCGTTATTGAATCTAGGTAGGGTTTGTCCGTTCATCCGTAGAGTGTTGGAGGTAGGTTTTGGTAATTCTCGTAAACTCTATAACTACAAAAGGGCAATATAGGTAGAAGATGTTTTTTAGTACTTTTGGGGTAGGCTAAAAAAGTCTGGTCTTTGAAAATATGTTTTTTGGTCAAATGGGAGTCTACATAGAATTTTCCAAAAATATATTTTGTTTTTAAGACTGAAAATTTTAAATATTTGAGAAAATTAAATATTGGGTTTGAAGAAAAAAAAAATAATATATATATATATATATATGAAATTTGCCTCATAACATTAAAAAAAA
This sequence comes from Eucommia ulmoides, assembly GCA_016647705.1. NCBI lineage: Eukaryota > Viridiplantae > Streptophyta > Magnoliopsida > Garryales > Eucommiaceae > Eucommia > Eucommia ulmoides. The sequence continues at coordinate 16,106,802 of CM028335.1, read as the reverse complement.
TAAAAAAATACATTATATAAGTTAAATAGATTGAACAAAAAAATTATTGATTTTTCAAATGTAATTTTTTTATGAAATAAAAAATAAAGAATAATACATTAAGTATGTTTGGACAAAGAAGGAGTTGTGTGTTCATAAAAATAAAGAATAATACATTAAGTATGTTTGGACAACGGAAGTAGTAGTGTAAAATACTTGATTATACCATCATTAATTAATAGACAATATTAGATTTGAGATGCAGATCTCTTTTTATCAAATGGGCAATATAAAATTGGGGTGTCATTAACTTAGGTTATCTTAGAAATTAGGTTATCTTAGAAAATTGTTTCTTTATCTAATATATATATATATATGTGTGTGTGTGTGTGTGTGTGTGTGTGTGAATAAGCAAATATTTGTAAAAAAAGTATGCTTTCATCTATTACTCATGGATTTTTTTTATTTTTTTTTAGGAGAGAATTATGTATGAGAAACTTATCACTGGCGTCCCTTTACTTTAGACTTTAGACAAATATCAGGTGATCTCTTATTTTTTAATAAATACCATATAGATTTCTTATTTTTTTAATTAGAGCAGTTAATCTCCTAAATCAGAGTTGACTGGCTAATGTAAACATTTAAATTCTAATTTTACTTTTACGATATAATATTTATTTTTAAAATTACTAAAATACCATTTATCTTATGTGTAAAATAACAAAATTACCGTTCACTAATTCTATTTTTTTTTTCCTTTTTCTTTTATTTTTTCTTTTTTCTTTTTCGTTTTTTTTCTTTCTTTTCTCCCTCCTTCATCCTCCCACCATCATTTTCTCCAACGATTTCCACCAGTGACCTCTATCGCCAGTCGCCGTCACCTACAGGAGGTGCGGCGATGATGGTTGTGGTCAAAAGGGTGGTTGGGTAGAGGGTGGGAGAAAGAGAATAAAATAAAAGAAAAAAAAAATTAATTATATATAATGGTAAAAATGTATTTTATTTTATTTTATTTTTATTTTTTTTTATTTTTTTTGTTAACCTATTTGACCAAAAAAAAAATCGGTAAGGTATATCCGTGATATTTGACAAAAGACAAGGAATTATCGTGATAATCGTCTTAAATACTGGGGATGTCAGTGAAAATATATTAAAGAGAAACACTCTCAAAGGTGATTTTGCAAGTCCGTATACAAAATACTTAAAAAGTAAAGGGGCAAATGGGCAATTGACAAAATAAGAATAAGGACCTTATTGCAAAACTCCCCGCAATGTCCCATTCGAATTTTCCGACCGTTGGGACCCGTTGCAGACGACATAACGGTTAATGATTTTCAAAAAAGGAACTCCAACCGTTGTTTCTCCTCATTTCTCTCTTCAAATCTGAAAACCCAACAAAACACACACTAACACACACACATACACACACGTACACATCTGAAATTGAAAAATTTCGTAGATTCTATATGGGCTGTGCTTCTTCAAAGCTTTTTAAGAAAGATCTGAAGCGAGAAATTCTGTTCGGCAATGGAGATTTCACCACCCACGTCGTCTCTCTCACTTCCTCCACTTACGGCGCCCTCAATCTCGACAAGGAACAACGTTCCATCACGACGGAATGTCGGCCAGAATCGGAGAAATCTCTGCCGCCGGAGCCGGAAGTGATCGACGCTTTGGAACTCATGGAAGGCCTCGAAGAACAAGTACCCGATTCGCTCATGTGCCGGAGAAGCCCGAAATCGCCGGCGTTTCTTCGCGGGTTTGCCGATTTGGATCCCAGAAGCCCCCTGAAGTTCTTAAATCAGATTGGTACTCCCAAAAAGACGAAAAAATTCGCTGGAAAAGAGAATCAATCAAAAATATCTCCGAAAGTTGATAGTTTGAGGATTGATTCAGGGGTAGTTTTGTCCCGGAGGAGGAGTTTAAGCCCACTTTTGGATCCCAAAATCGTTTCTTGTTTCGACAAAGAATCGTTCGAAGAGAACCAACAGATCAAGAAGATGGTTTCGACATCAACACCCACGTGGCAAAAACCCAGAAAGTCGAGAGATTTAGACACAATTCTCGGACAATTCCAGAGAAAATGTCCGGCCGGTGGTCAAGACGCCGTCGTTTTCTACTCCACCACTTTGAGGGGAATAAGGAAGACTTTCGAGGACTGCAACGTTGTTAGATCAATCCTCGAATCGCACAGCGTTCGGATGTTCGAACGCGACGTGTCAATGGATTCCGGGTTTAAGGAAGAACTGAGGGGTATAATGGGAACAAAAGAGGTAAAAGTGCCCCTTGTCTTTGTGAAGGGGAGGCTAATTGGGGGAGTGGATGAGGTCTTGAAGCTGGAGGAGGAGGGCAAAATGGGAATTTTATTTAGCGGGATTCCGAGAGCGGGCCCCGGATGCCACGTCTGTGGCGGGGTCCGGTTCGTGATGTGTTTGGAGTGCAGTGGGAGTTGTAAGGTTTTGGGGGAGGATGGGAGGAAGAAATCGAAGTGTGAAGAGTGCAATGAGAATGGGTTGATTCAATGCCCCATTTGCTCCTACTTGTGATTTTAACATGTTATCTTTTTAGCCTTAGGGAGTGTTTGGTGTGAGGATATCGAGCTTTGAAATTGGAATTAAATTAATGTCATTTCAATTCCGAAGTTCCAATTCCATGAAATCAAACACTTCTATATTGTTTTTATTTCGAACTATAGGTTGAAAAGTACGAATAGATTGATTTTCGGATTTTTCAACTGTAATTTGGACCATTAAAAAATGGACAAACACGTTATGAATAGTGGGTTTTAAAGTGTATTTTAGACCCCAAAATTTATTTTTATATTTATTGTGTTTTTATTATAATTAATTTTTTGAATGAAAAGAAATTTTTTATGGGTTGTAAATTGTTCTGTTATTGGAATAATCACAAAAATGTGTGTTTTGTTAGATGAACTTATTCTTAGATGCAAGGAATAATTATTTGGAAAAAAAAATTGGCCAAGTCTGAATTTTCGAGAATGATTTTTGCTAGCAAATTATGTACGTTTCTAGCGTGCAATTTGAGTTAAATTTGATGCACCTAATCGTCTTTTTAACGTGGTGTCCTTTTTTATGATTTTTTTATGATTAAATAAATTTTCAATATGAATAAATTGGAAAAGAGTAATTGGCCACATATCCGATGCTAAATTAATAAATATTCTCAAAAGTAAGGAGCATCTATTATAATATATGCAAACTGCCTAAAAGGTATTAGTCCGACTAACAAAGGGAGATACTCCATTTCTTTGTCAATCAAGGTTTAACTTTCCTGAGAAATTCTGAGAATTAAATCTTAAATTTAATCCTGAATGCATCAAACCGATATAAAGAAGTGGGCACTTAAAATCGCCCGAGGAGGTGATTAGTCAAAGTGCACGTAAACTGACCCGGACACACCTTACCCTTAAAAAAAAAAAAAAAAAAATATATATGTTTCACTGCCAGCCATCGCCACTCACAAGCCCACCGGATTTTAATCACTCACCGAACCTCCAATTATTGTTTTTAAGTTGCATTACTACTTTATTATATTTTTTACACCTAAATATTTTTGCAACCGTTGGTTATCAGAAAATTATGTGAATATAACCAAACAATATATTAAAATTATTCCCAAAAGAATACTAAATTTTAACTGAAAAATATACTAAAACAAGTCCTGCTTCGATTACCAAACTCCAGAACCAGCAATCCAAAGTCCAACAGAGTGATAACGATGACTAACAATACAAATTTTAATTGAGAATACTTAAGTAAAGATACAAAGAAACATTAACCACAAAAATTTATACTCAAAATTAAAATAAAATAAATTATAAACTAATCCATAATCGAGACTATTAATAATTAACAAAAAATCAAAAATACTAGTCTTAATCAGAAAATATACCTAAATAAACGCAATCTCTACAATATAACTTCATTTTCTCGAACACAACACGGGAATTATATCAATTTCAACCGTATAGTTTCAAAGGTGCGGGTGTGGGTGTATGAGAGGGTGAATTTGGATGAACAACCATCAACAATCAAGCAACACAAAGTTTAGTTAATTATACACCGAGTCCAGGTCAAACCACTTCAACCATGGGCATGACTTTCTCACTCTCTCTCTCTCCCTCTCCCTCTCTTACCATATCCATTCACTGATAACAAATTGGGTAACAGGCAACAATAGCAATAACTAATATGGGTTATAACGACTACGCCCGCGCCCACCATCATTACTGCCGCCGCCGCGCTTTCCACCACTTGAGCTGCCACCACCTCTCACATTACCTCTGCCACCGCCACCTCCTCTTTGATGCGATGGTGGAGTCTGTGGTCCTGGCTGTTGCCTACAGTATATATAAACAGATTCGTATGAAAAACACAACATAAATATGGCAGAGCAAATAACCTAGTACTTCATTGTCACTAAAAAACCCATATATACTACTGAATCATATAGGGAAAAAAATTGGAAGCGATTTAAATTTCTAATATTTTCAAGTATTACATGGTTAACAAACCAATTAAACCAAAAATATTTTAGATTTCTTTCGAGTAATGTGGTCTGCTTTGCACTTCGTTTGCTTGGAAAGGGGAAAAGTGGAGGGAGGGAGAGGTAAGGAGAAGTGCCTTCTTTTCATTTGCATGCATAGGAAGGTATTCAGTTCCATTGTGTATTGACTGTTATACCCTTTATGTATAACATGTATATAGAATAATAAAAGCCATGTATGTAATAAAATACAGTAACAAGGGTAAAATAGTAATTTGAATTGGCTATATAGGTTTTCTTTCAAATCACTTCAAATTTGAAGGGCGACTTCCTTCCACACAAACACCGACATCATTCCTAGGATCTAAAAAATGGGGACTTTGAGAACAAGCAAGCTAGAGAGACTTACAGGACATATCCAATCCTTCCATCAGGCAAAAGCATTGGCATCATTGCCATGCCAGATGGCATACTAGGTCCCTGTCCGTACATCGCTTGCTGTAAGAGAAAATAGCATGCAACATCAGCTTTTCAAGAAGAATAATACAACTGAAAAATTCCATAAAATCAATTTTTTTTAAAACGTGTATTCGAAAAAATGTACACACTTGAGCATAGCCTGCACCGCCATATCCAGCACCATAGGCATTCCCAACCATGCCATAGCCAACATGAGGCATGTAGCTTGGAAGTAAGGCCGGAGTTTGTGTATGGGTTCCTCCAGAAGATTTATTATCTGCCTGCGGCTTGGCAAGTGAGCAATCCAACACTTGACCTGTAATAATCCAAAAATTTTCAGATAAGAGAGCCCGATGGCCATTGAAAACAGAGAGAGAGAGAGAGAGAGAGAGAGAGAGAGAGAGAGAGAGAGAGAGAAGAAGAAGAAGATTACCATCTATCTCATATTTCTCATTGTTGTTTAGAGCCTTCATGGCACTTGACCTTTCGGCAAAGTGAACAAAACCGAATCTGCTCTTCTCTTGCCCTTCTTTAGCAGGAGGGAGTACTACTTTTGTGATCTTCCCATGATGTTCAAATAGCGCTCTGAACCGATCCTGAGTAATGTTTTTGGGTAGATTCTTCACATAAATCGCTTTAACCTACAGTAGGAAACACATCGAGATTCGGTTCAAGTCACTGCACTCAATTACTCGTAACATTCAAGCACTTCGGGGACAGTAGAATTTCCGTTCAAGTCAAAAAAAATTGTAGAAGAGATCACAGATAGTATTCCAAACAAATTATATAGCTAGGAATTACAATTCCTTGAATTACAGAAAGAAAAGGGGGGGAAAATCAAATATCAATTCTTATTAGAGCATAGATATTGCTGCGAGTATATTCTATTTTCACAGACATATTAGTGAAAATTCGTCAGGTAGCATTCTCAAAGGAAATAAAAGGTATCAGAATCCATGTTAAACAAATTATTTTGAAATTCAATAAAAGCACCTATTTAAGATGATTCGATGGGAAACACAAAATGGGGTAGAATGGATCACCTGTGAAGAAGCTGGTGATTCTGCATTTCTAGGATCAGCCCAGCTCACTGTTGGAGAATTATCATCAAGTTTGAAATTTGAATCTGACATCTTTTGTCTTGAGTAGTCCGCACATGCATGATTGTAATACTCAACGAAAGCAAATCCACGATTTTTGCTGGAGTTTTGTGTGTCCTGTAGAGTATCAAAGAATGAAATGAATAGTACAGGAACCAATGTTGGTGAGAACGGAAAAACAGGAACACCCTAGAAATACTTGCAATACCATTTGGTAAGAAGAAGACATGAGAAAAGAAACAGAACTGATTTCGGAATACAAACCTTCAACAATTCCACAGAAATAACACCTGGCCCTATTCCATTCAAAACCTTCTTCATGTCTTCCTGACTCCAGTTTTTTGGAACTTTACCAATAAACAATCGGTTTTTTTGCTTGTGATGTGGAACATTTTACCCTTTTCCCCTGGAAGTGAAGGATATTTGACAAAGAAGTCAATATAGGCAGCTGAAAGTTGCATTTCAAAAAATAATAACTAGCGCTGACAACTTCAGAGCAATTTATGGGTGCATACATGTAGCAGATTTTTCTGGATAAATGACAACTGATAGTTTATAGCAGACAGAAAGGATGGGCAAAGCCCCCCGTGAAGAAGGAGATGGAAACAGTAAGTTGTGTGCATTACCTTCAGCTCTCTATTATTAAGCTCCTTAATGGCCTTAGAAGCCAACTCCTTCGTTCTGAAGGTGACAAACGCAAATCCTTTGTTTGCGCTCGAGTCTTTGCCCTTCATTATCCTAACCTGTTTTTCCATGAACAGTTTGTTGATTAGACATTATTAGAGAACTAACAAATTTTGTAATGACCGGAATAGATTTTACCTCAGTGACTTCCCCTACTGATTCACAAAACCCTTTGAGATCAGCTTCGGAAGCATCTTGAGGAATGCCACCAAGATAGACTTCTGACCCCTGAGGAGGAAGGGCAAGAAGCTCTGAATGCTTTTTCTCCATATCTTCGTCAACATCAGCAGCTTTCATCTCGTCATCAGTATCTTTCTTTGTCTCATCAGCATTTGCCTCTTCTTCCTCCTCCTCTTCCTCCTCTTCCTCCTCCTCTTCCTCTTCTTCTTCCTCCACTTCTTCCACTTCCTCCTCTTCTTCTTCTTCTACTTCTTCGTATTCAACCTCTTCTTCTACAGTCTCCTCAGGCTCATTGTCTCCATCAAGATCCACCTGCTCTTCAGACTCAGTGGGCTTTTCTGGCTCAGCAGGCTTTTCAGGTTCAACTGCCTTGGCAACCGCAGCTTTGGCCCTTGTCCTCGGCATCTTAAGTATCTAAAAGGTAAGCTTGGACAGCAACTGTGATGGAAGTACAGAAGCAAGAAGCATTTGCAGAAGAAAGAATCCATGTGGACAAGTGGAAACAAAAACGAAGGCCAAAAGGAGTTCCAAGGTAAGAATCTCGATCGAAAATGAGCCATGAGATATGGTCACAAGGAGTGTCAATGTGAATAATTCATATTTAAGGGGCCAACAAAAATATATTACCAATGCAAATAGAGACAACCAAGAGAATTTTCTGAACGATAATCAAAGAGGACGTTGATGCTAAAACAGGTGCAAATGCAATGAAGCAATGACACCTCAAATTATAGATGCTGATTGATTCCCGAAATAAAGGTCAACTTTTAGTGCAAAGTAAATAGTAGGAACCATTATTTATAAGAGAGAAAAGATAAAAGGGAAAAGGAGCAAATATTAAGAATGAGATGAGAAGCAAAGGGTTAAGATTATAAGGAGTTTATATTTATGCAGTAATCCAATTCCCACAATATAAATCCACTTCCAGAATACATGCCAAATGTGTAATTCCTGCAGTCAATTAATGCACAGATACTGAGAATGCAGTGATCAAGGATCAATGCGAAATGCACCTCATAATCCCAGATTACCATTGCTGAAATTTATACTTCCAAAAATCAAAATTAATCAATGTGAAAAGGCTATTTTGCAAAGACAAAACACTAATGATTGTATAGTGGATAACTCATTGTTACTTTTTGTTTCTCAAGTAAATACTGGAGTCAAAGAATATAATATAACTAATAGAACTGGCAAGAAAACCTGACCTATAGGAAAACTCCAGGTTAAACAATGAAAAGGAACAGCAGTTTTAAACCTATCAGTCTGTAACACATGAATTGGTGAACGACATTTTTTAGGGCTAATCCAGTGCAAAAAACATTAATTCGAAAGGAAAGAATACCACCTAGGTGCCCACTAACAGTATTTAACGTACCAAATTTTTCACATTTTCCTCTTTTAGTACTTCAATAGAAGCACTAATCAAGGTCATGAAGAGTCGGGGGTGGGGGGATAGGTGTCGATGAGATGACATAACCCATAACAACATATCTTCACAGTAACTTTTAATATTTTTAAAAGAAATGTAGTTAACTAAGGATCTTGGAAACCGGAAAGCTTCAGAAATTCTCACGTCAAAATCCATAAAAAGAAATTCCCTAAGCACTACAATCGTACATAGCCCATTGGAAGTAACCCATATTGATTAAATTTTCACTTCCCAAGACTCTCTGAAATTTAGTCCACAGAAAATATTATCCCGCCCCTACCTAGAAAACCACATTGCTCACCCTGAGAACATCATTAGTTTCAACCAATGGCATGCTTCTCTAATACAATGCCAAATACCAAGACAAGATCAAATAGTTAAAGAAAGAGAGTTGTATGGTTAATGGAAGTAGAAGACTAGAAGGGCAATCAGATGATACATCAACCAATGATTGTATGAGTAAGATTTAAGGTGGCACATGGCATAGAAACTAGATCATTAGAATCAACGGTAACTGCCCATTTTTCTGGATGATTACAGCCCCCTCTTGGAATCAAGGGCTTCCACAATCTAAGGCAAGGATTGGAGTAAACAATGAGTCAAATGGTAAGGCCAGTATCATGGAGCTCACACAGAGCTCAAAGCTCATATTAGAACTCCATCGCTGGAATGGGCAACATAACTGGAAAACCAACACAGTAGTAGCCACCTTACAGCTTGAATAATTATTAATGATGTTTCCATTTTGTAGCCAACACAGACAAAAGACGAACAAGAATGATATTTAAGAGTGCTGCCTAGACTCTAGAGTTACAAAAAGTACTGGCTTTACCGAAAGTATTAACTTGTGCAACTTAAAATAGCTGTACTTGGAAGATAAATCACACAAGTCAACATATATTTAAAATCAAGTGCCAATACAGCTTCTGGTAACACCTAAATTCTAAAAACGATAACCGTGTATGTCCACTGTATCAGGAATGATTATGATGATGATACTAAACCATTTAACCCCAAAGCTAGTGCTACTTCAGCTCTTGCAGATCACTAGATAGCAAAAAGATGTTAGAACACCGCTGGGAGTGAAAATCCACGACCAAACAGAAGTGCAGAAATAGTTACATAGAACGCATTTGCAAACTAATTTGACCAAACCAGAAAAATCTACCCCGTCAAAAACATTTACGAAGTAAACTGAAACGAACAGAGGAATTACTTCGAAGAAACACAAATACAGAAGCATGAATCAGAAGAAATACAGACGGATTCTACATAAGCAGATAGAGATACAAGAAACCCAAAGTGTTCGCGACAGAAAGATGGAGAAGAAATTGGAGACGAACCAGTAGGAAATCTACTCTGTCGGCCGAAGAAGGTGACCTGAGAAAGCAAAGCACGGCCTCCCACTATCGGCGTTTGCAGAAACCCTAGAGAGATGGCGACTGCGCTGATAGGGCTTCGGTGTGTTTTCGTAACACGTGATTCCTCGCTCTTTTTGTAGGGTGTGGAACAGCCCAAGTAATTTTTTATTATTTCTTTGTTTAATGTTGTTTTTAAAATTTAGGTTAAATTCGAGCGCTAAAATTACGGTCTGAGGTAGTAATTCGGCATTGAGCCCAAAATTCCCCCCCCCCCTTTTAAGGAAAAAATCTAGGTTTTTTTTTTCAAAATTTTTTTTAATAGAAAATTTGAATTGATTTGGGCTAAATCAATAACTCAGATAAGAAGATTAAATTTTTAAGAGATTTTAATTCATTTAAGATTTCACTCTTCCACTTACAAAACTGAATTTAATTATATAAGGTATATGTTATTAACCTCTCCTATCATTTTGTACTATATCAGATACCTGTCCTGTCATTTGGCAAATACAAGAGACCTCTCTTGGTTTTTTTTTCAAAAACCATTTACCTTCCTTTATACAAAATCACCCTTAGGTTATTTTTAAAAAAAAATTCATTAGCACCTTTATATTTTTAAAATTATATTTTTTACCCTTAACTTTTTAAATAATTATACTTACCTCTCACCACCACTCATCGCCACCTCCCACCGTCATCTAACACCACCATCCTTTACTTTTTACACTAACATTTCCATTAAAAAATAATACTTTTTTTAACAAAATTAAAAAAATAAAATAAAATAATTAAGAAGAGAAGAAAATCGGTACTTTTACTCCTAAATTTTGGATTGATTTTAAATTGCACTTTAATGGGCGCAAAAGAGTAACTAAAAAATAGAGAGGATAATTTTTTTTTAAAATAAAAGAACAAAAATATATTTTTGTAAAGGCATTTATGTTTTTTTACATCAAAATATTGGTGGCGGTGGGAGGTGGTGGGCGGCGGCAGTGGGAGGTGGCGGCATGTGGTGGGTGGTGGCGACAGTAGGAGGTGGTGGTGGTGGCTGTGGGTGCGGTAGTAAAAGGTGGTGATGAATATATATAAATTAAAGGGTCATTTATGTATTTTAATTTTTTATTAATTAATTATTTTTTAAATAGTGAAGGGTAAAATTGGGATTATAATAAAAAAATTATTATTTTTTAATCAATAAGGAAGATAAGTGGTATTTGAAAAAAAGATAGGGAAGGTCTCTGGTATTTGTAAAATGACAGGGGAGATATTTGGTATAGTGCAAAATAAAAAGGGAGGTCAATAGCATCACCCCTAATTATATATTATTTAAGTTTCATATGTGTAATTTATTAGTCAATTTTTTTTTATTATTTATTATTTTTTTATATATATAAATTTGAAAATTGATATAGTACTTCTAGGTAGGGATGGTCGTGGGCCGGGTTCGGGTCGGGCTTAGACTAGTGTATTACAAAAAAACGTTGGACTCTAGCCCGACCCGACCCGGTGATCGGACCTTAATTCTATGCCCAAGCCCGGCCCTATAAGAAAAATCTAAGCTCGAAGCCCTACCCACAGGCCCACGGGCCTTTTTTTTTTTTTTAAATTTCAAAAATAAATACAAAAAATTCAACATCAAACCAACAAAAAATATTAAAATTACCATTTTTAAAGGCAAACCAATATTACAAACAAACCAAACCAACAAAAAATATTAAAATTATAATCTCTGAAAGAAACCAATATTCCAAATATTAGGGTTGTATTGTAATGTGTATATATATATATATATATATTATTTTTATTTTTATTATTATTTTTTTTTAAATATCCTTCGGGCCGGGCCTAAAATTTTTTAGCCTTGCCCAAGTCTAGCCCTAATTTTGATCGGGCCCTAACACCTAGGCTCAGGCCTTGTCCGTGAGCTCAAACCCTAACCCCAAACCCTAAAAAAATAGGGTCGTGCCGTTCGGGCTGGACGGGCCCCCAGACCCATGACCATCCCTACTTCTAGGCTCAGAGAATGCCTAATATATTAATACTCTATGACAAAACTACCCAAGATTAATTTTTTAACATTAAACACTTACTGCCACAATAAACATTCACTATCATCACCACAACCATTATTCATTGTCATTGCTACTACCACCACACACAACCATCATTACATCAAATTCACTACCACCATCATAATCACTGTCTATTAGGGATGGTCATGGGCTTGGGGGCCCGCCCAGCCCGAACGGCCCGGCCCTATTTTTTTAGGGCTTGGGCTTAGAGTTTAAGCCCACGGGCCGGGCTAGGGCCTAGGTATTAGGGCCCGATCAAAATTAGGGCCGGGCTTGGGCAAGATTAAAAAATTTTAGGCCCGGCCCGGCCCGGCCCGAAGGATATTTAAAAAAATAAAAAAATAAAAAATATATATATATATATACACGTTACAATACAACCCTAATATTTGAAATATTAGTTTTATTTAAAAATTGTAATTTTAATATTTTTTGTTAGTTTAGTTTGTTTGGAATATTGGTTTACCTTTAAAAATTGTAATTTTAATATTTCTTATTGGTTTGGTGTTGAATTTTTTGTAGTTATTTTTGAAATTTAAAAAAAAAAAAAATAGGGCCGGGGGCCCATGGGCTGGGCTTTGGGCTTAAAATTTTCTTATAGGGCCGGGCTTGGGCATAGAATTAAGGCCCGATCACCGGGCCGGGCCGGGCTAGGGCCCAACATTTTTTTGTAATACACTAGTCTAAGCCCAGCCCGAACCCGGCCCGGCCCGGCCCATGACCATCCCTACTGTCTATCACCGTTGTTGCTACAGCAACTATTCACCACCACAACAAATATTCATCACCACTATTATTTTTTATTACCACCACAACCATCATCAATCACAACAAACATTCATTATCACAACAAATATTTACTATCGTCATTGCATCAAAATCGTCACCTCCACCACCACTACCACCTTTGCTATTGCAACGATTCACCACCACAGCAATTATTCACTATCAACACAAATATTCACTACCATCACAACCATCGTCAACCATTACAACAAATATTTTTTTGTCACTGCCACCATAATAAAGATTTACATCACTGCTTATACCATTTACCCCCACAATGTGGTGAGTTTTTTTTTTGTGTGTGTGTGTATGTAAATAAACGCAAATGCTCTTACTCTAATTTTAAAAAGAAAAATATCCTTCTATTTTTCAAAAAAAATCACTAACATCCCTATTTTTTTAAAATTATTTTTTACTCCTAAAACTTTTCAAAATTATTTTTACTCCCCCCCCCTAACCCCTAGTTCCCTGCAACCCCCTCTCCTTGTTCCTCGTTCTTTCCCTTCTTCTCCTTCTTCCTTCTTTCTTTCCTTCTTTCGTTTTTTTCCTTCTCCTTCCATCTTCTCTCTCTCTCTATCATTGGGTGCAAATCCGACGATGCCAAATTTGTGTGTATAGCGTTGGATCTGCGTCTAATGGCACAGAGAGAGAGAGAAGGAAAAGGAAAAAAAAATGAAGGAATAAGAATGCCAGGGGGCTTGGGGTTTAAAAAAACAAATTAAACAAATTTAAGTGAAAAAAATATTTTTTTTTAAATAGTGATGTTAGTATAAAAAGATACAGAGAGGAAAATATATATAAAAAAAATAACTTAAAAGGGATATCAGTGTATTTTAATTTTTAATTTATTTAATTATTTAGTGTAAAATTATCATTACAATTAAAATTTTAATTATTTTTTACCTGGAGGGAAATGAAATAGTGTTTGATAAAAATGACAAGAAGTTGACCGGTATTTTACAAATGACATGGGAAGTTTGTGTTTTTTGATAAAATAACAAGCGAAGTAAGTGGTAAAAACCTTCTATTGATTTATAAGCAAAGAAAAAAATTATACTACATTACCATCCACCAAATAGTAATATTATGAGCCCTTTTATGATGCATATTGTGTTTAATACTTTCCTACCCAGACACTTGAAAATTTTATATCAATTTCTCTAAGAATTCTCCCTTAGCCTGCCCCTTCCATTTTGGGTAAAGTGCATAAGCTGATTTTCGCCTCAATTTTTTGAACATCTCATTGAGCTTGGATTCCAAATAGAAATCAATGGGTTTAGAAATACCTTTTCTCGCTCTTGCCCTTGCTCTGAGTGTTTTTAAGATCTTCATTTCTGAGTTTCAAACTAAATTTCTATCGAGTTCGATTGTGTTGGAGTAGAGAACTAAGATTTTTTTTTTTTTTTTTACGGTGCGATGTGTTTGGACCAATTTACGCACATCTCGACTAATTATCTCTCCGGGTAATTTTAAAAGCTTACTCTCTAAATTGGTCTGGTGTATTTAGGATTAAATTCAAAATTTGATTTTTGGAATGCTCCTTAGAAGAGTGGAACTCTAGATGACAAGATTAAATTCTTGTTGTATTTTTCTAACACTTGGAAAATAATTTCTTTTTTGGGGTTTAGTATGGGTTGCATTTAGTATGGTGAAAATAATTTTGAAATGGGTGATGGCAGTAATGAACTTTTTGATATTTTAATTATAAAAATCTTGTTATAATTCTATCAAATTATTGTATTTAATTGTTCTGCATAAAATCTTTGAGCTATTAAAAAGTTAGGTAACCTTTTCCTTCGTCTCGTATTTTGTAATTATATCAAATTATAATTATTTTTTAAATTCGTGCAATATTTCCCCTATCTATTTACACAAATATCACCCATACAAAGAACTCACCTAGTTCCTTCAGTGGCATTTGGTTAGTGTTTTTACTTTTCTGTTTCTACCTCCAAATAAACTAGGATGGAAATCATGTTTCCGTTTTGGAATAAAATATTCCAGGAATAAAAACATGTTTTATGACGACTATTGTCCTAAAATTGTTTCTTTTAATTTATAAGAACAGAAACAAGAAACACGTTTGTTTACAATATTTTTTTTCCCCTTTAAATGTATGGTGGTCGACAGGGCAGTGATAGCTTGTAGGGTGATAATGAGAATAGTTTGTGAGAGTGAATAGTAAATAATTTATTTTTTTTCTCAGATTTTTATGGAATTCAAGAATCACTCCCAAACTACACCCAAAATTTTAGAATAAAAACATATTTATTATGTTTCTGGACATTAATTCCAAAATTTTGAAAGCAAGAAAAGAAATCAGGACACAAAACATGGCCTTCATGTATATAAGTTAATCTTCAATCGTAACTTTTCACTTAAAATAGAAAAAAAATGAACTTGACATGGGCTATTAAAAAGACCAGCAAATTCATTGGCTACAGCCAACAAGTACAAGTAGCAAAATCCAAAAACAAACTCAGAATTGTTTTTTAACAAAATAGAGCAACACAAACTTTAAGAAACCAGCCTACCTAGTAGATGGGATCATCCATATACAACGCCATACATAGACTTTAAAGGTAATTCAAAAAAGGCTTTTAGTTGAATTCCTACATGAACAAGTGTTTATACTCCCCATTGGCAAATTGACAGAGCTGGTTGTAGTTGGACATCTCTGCAGATTTAAGAACAAAAAGCAGTGACGACAAAGAAAATAACCCTTCCAAGAACAAAAACACTAATCAAACGCTACCTAAAGAAAAGAAACATAAGTTGCTCCTCTCCCCCAAGTAAATACACCAAAACTAAACCGTGCCAGAAAATAAAGGACATAGGGGGAGAAAAAAGAGGCAAAAGCAACCAATTCTAAGTTCCAAACTACTCTTATATATAAAAGTTTTTTTTTTTTTTTTTAAAAAAAAAAAGCATGTATCGGCATGCGTATATGCATATGTAAATTAATAGCATTTTAAAAAGGGATTCTCATTATATTGTCCTTTGTTTTCTACAATTTTATTTGATGTGTTTAGAGCAACTTATTTTTTCATCCTAATTGGTATCAACTAGATGGATTCAACAACTAATTGACAACAATCATACGGATTCAACAACCAGTTGATATTAACTGAAAAACCAAAACTTATACTTTAAGGAAAATATAATAATTTTCTCCTTGAAAAGCGCTATTTGGATGAACAAATGAAAATCTAATCCAATAAAAGGAGTCATACCAAATGTATCTCCGAAGTTGTTCCATATTTCAGCACAGATGGATTTGTTATCCTCAGCAATACCGATGACCTCAACATACGTTGTAAGAGAAGAGGAGGGATGTCCTTTTATGATCAACTGTTGTTCGTCCGTCGATTTTCCATATACCACACCACCATCAGATCTTATTACTTGAATCACTGCACGAACCCTCCTTCCAATGTACCTAGGCAGCAGCTCAGCATTGACAAATACTGCAGGATTTGAAGTATCCATGTTCTTCATAACAAACAAAACAGGTTAAGTTCTTCATAATTCTAGACAATTTCAATAAATAAATAAGCTTAACTAGGGCTCCCCAAGCTTTGTTATTTCTAAACGTAAATCATACATCTACTTAGGGCTACCTGTTCGTTTCATTGGACCATGTTTTGTGTCGTGTCTTTGCTGACACAAACGACAATAATACGTGACGCAAACATGATAACATATCGTGTTAAAAGAATGAAACACAAACACAACCCTATATTTTATCGTGCTACCCATTAATGGGCAAACCAAAACACAATTCAAAATTATTTCGTGTTTATGGGATTAGCAGGTAAACCCGAAACACAGCTTGTTCATTTTCGTGTTTGACACGATAACAACCCGAAATTTGTTGAGACTTGAGACCAAACTCATACACAATAATTCCATGTCGAATTCGTGTTGTGTTTTTGTGTCAATGCCCATGTTACCAGCCCTACATCTACTGCCCAATATATATGTACAAAAAAAAAAAAAAAAAAAAAAAAAAAAAAACTTGTGACCTCCATATGTTCCAAATTCAAGTGCGCGCGCACACACAAAATTGCATCCACAGAAGCAAAAGGGGAAAAAAATTATGAGCAATTAAGATTTTGGTAAGGGGAGTAACTTAAACAAATATTGACAGTATTAAGAACATAATAACTAAAATTGTTAAGATCAAGGGAGAGACGAACTCAGCAACAGCAACAAAGATGATCATTGTAAGTTGATTTTGGAAGAAGATTATTAACGGTTTCAAGAATTTTTCATAGTATTCATTAGACTACCCATCCATTCTCACTTCATAACCAAAACTGATAGATCAATTCCACAGCATCCAAATCATAGTTTTAGCGTTTCATTCATGTCATGTGGATCAAACCCATTCACCGTGACAAAAATAAAGAGGCAGTCATCATTAAAGAAAAAGAAAGGCAAATCATAGTTCTAGCACTTTATTCATTTCATGTGGATAGAACCCATTGACTACAAACAAAAACAAAGAGGCAGTCATTATGAAGAAAAAGCACGCCTTTTTTTTTTCTTGGGGGGGGGGGGGGGGGGGGGTACTTGAGATCCACAGTTCTAACTTCTAACTATACATGGGAAAACAAAAGAAAGAATTGAAGCTCAAATAAAAAACTATGAGAAAAAAATGATGTGATACAATTTCTCCAGTATTTTCACCTCAAATAACGAATGTTATACACCTACTACCACTCTCTTATTAACCTAAGTGAGGGCATAAACATTAAAAATTAAGTTTCACATTCATCAAAATAAGTTGTATTATAGCAAAATAAAATTGTAGCACAAATACAACTATTTGCTAATCCTCTATATCATTTCCCACCAACCCATGGCCTGCAGGCCAACTTATGAAGCACCGACACTACTCAGAGGGATGACCCATACCCAACACACTAACACGACCTTGACACGTGTCAAAGGGCATCATTTTTTTGCTAATCCCAATACGTGTAAGAGACACCTTTCTTGCATGTTCGATAATTCTTCATGCAATTTATTTTCTTCAAAAGTTTTGTCATTTGAAAAATATAACTTGAAACCCTAAAAATAAAACTACAAATTTTAAAAAATATCATTGTAATGATTGTGGATGAATGTTTAGATGATTAATGTTTATTCAATTTGTTGATGGTGTTGATCAAAAACTATGATTATCAATTGTTGATGGTGTTGATCAAAACTATGATTAAAGGATTGAGCCGAATGGTTTTGCTATTACTTTTTTACTACCAACCACTCATGAAAGTTGCATCATTGGCATGCAAATAAAATTCCAAAACGAGGAAAAAAAAATCTGACTAAACAAATGTAGTTGGAAATGTCATAAATGAGAGACATACGCAAATGCTACCAGATGAGCAAGGGTTGGATTTTTGAGAGGGACTGATTATGGGGGGCTGATATTTGGGGGAAAGAGAGAGGCTCTGAGAGAGAAAGATGAAGAGAATTACGAGAGAGAGAGAGAGAGAGAGGCTGATATTTAGGAAATGTCATAAACAAGAGATATTCGATTCGACCCGTTCTCTCCCATCCAATGTTCTAAGCATCGGCCATTACGTAATGTAATGGCCGTAGGAGAGAAGGGGTCGAACTCAGTGTTGAGACTTGAGAGCACAAGAGAGTCATGGGAGTTGATATTTAAAGTAAAGGGCGAATATAAATCTCCAAAAAAAAAAATCTGATGTGAATCTTTAAAAATATATTTTTTCTTTGTTTTTAAAATATTTAAATTAAATAAAATGAAGTGTTTAAAAGTTTTTTAACATTTTTTACTCTAGTAACAGATACATTGGTAGGTTTCTAATAATAAATTTCCGTATCCCCAGCAGTGCCCTATCCTGATTTTTGATATATCTATACATTTTGTAAAATTTTTGTTATCACTCATATTTTATTTACATAACTATCAAATTTCACAAATCCATTATTCCATAACAACAATAAAATCATATTCATTGATATTACAACCCTCCGAAGTACTCCATTTCTTAAACAAGACAAACAATAATTATCAAGTATATTAGACACAAACATTTAGCATTTTAATTAATTCACACATAATTCGAAAAAATTTAACTTAAGGAATTCCTTAATTAACAAATAACAAAATTGCATAAAAAATAAGAATGACAGAAAATTAAACATTGGCGTAAAATAGGGGAATGCAGAGGAGATCTGTGCAGAGACAAAATTTACCGAAAAAGCAAAAACATACATGTATAGAAACTACAAGAAGATGAAGACAGATCGGAGATCTGCGGGAGAACGAACCGCGGGTTCACGGCAAGTCGACGCCGAGATCTGGACGGTCGACGATCGTGAACGGCGTCGCGGCTGCGGCCGGCCGGCTGCACTTAGACTAGGGTATGAAGAGTAGTAATTTGAACTGCAAATAGGATTGGGAAGAGGCGCTTATTAATGGTACCTTATAATATTTGTACTTTTTTATCTTTTAATTTAGAGATTTTTATTATTTAATACTCCAAATAATAAAAACTATTAAAAAGACCATTCACTATCAAAAATAATATTTTGGTCATCAATTTTTTTTCAAAAAATAATCTTTGTTCTTTACCTAGTGAGTTCTTCTAATTTACATAACATGTCATTTTACAAATCTGTAACCATATAAATAAGAATGTAAAGTCAATTTATCATAAAAATCAAAATAATGAACTTTTCCGATGCCAATTTTTATAATATATATATATATATATATATATATATATATATATATATATTGTATATTTTTAGAAAAAAATATAAATTTCTGAATGTCTATATATACTGTTGTACAAGTTATATGATGTGACAATATACGTGAACATTCACAATAGTTTGTGTTCTAAGAGTTGTTTCGAAATGGTGTGAATATTCACACTAGCACAATATATTATTAATGTAATAATTCACAATGATATTTTATGCTATATGAACATTCATAATATTATTTTGTACTGGTATGAATGTTCACGCTATTGTGAAACAGTAAGTCGTACAGTGATAGATTTAAGATTATCAATGCGAACATTCACACTTTATGATTGTGAATATTCACACTAAACAAAGCAAATCCTTGCAAAACTCCCTTGAACAACTTGAAGCATCTTCTCGACCCCTGCAGATCCAAAATCCAACAAATCCAAATAAAATCCGACAAATTAGACCTCATTGTCATTAATTAAAAAATAGGGTTCCAAGCTTCAACCATCATCATCTACGCTGCAGTCCTTGCTCCAATTTTCGATGTGATTGAGAACAACGTTCTTCGCCGACGAGAAAAGTTTTGAGCGTTTGAAAACGGAATCGGAGCATCATCCAGATCTAAGTTTAGATTTGAAGAAAGTTAGGGTTTGAAATCAAATTTGCATTGCCTTTTTTGTCATCGCCTTTTCGTTCAGATCTAAATCCCTAGATCTGGAGTTCTAAAGATGAGTTTTCCTAACTTTGTTCTTGCGAAATTGAGGAAACCCTAGGGGAAAGATCAAAGAGATAGAGACTCTGAATATGTGTTTAAATCTGAAGAGGAGTATGAAATCGCATGGTAATGGGAATGAGAGAAATGATTGGCAACAGGAGAACCGTTGTTGACTTGGAAAATTGCGACGAAAAATGGCTGTTGTGCCATGTCTTTTGGTGGTCTGACGTCGCCGGTCATGGAGGACTAATTTCTACATACTATTTTGGAATGATCTTTTTACCAACATAACTCTTTAATTGGTTAGTTTAGTATAACAACTCTTAAATTAGGCTGAAAGAATAAAAAACCTTTTAATTTAATATTTATTTGTATTTACCACTCTATATATTTTTATAATATTAAGTTTTATCTTGTCATATCCCTCTAAATATGTTCGGACTTCCTCTAAATATGTCTAGACACATTCTACACGTATCTTCCATGTATCAGATTTGAAATTTAAATTTTAACTTCTCTAGGATGTTGAAATATGTATCTTGTCGTGTCGCTTACGTGTTCGTGTCCAATATGTGTCTGACTTGTATACAACAACCCTTCAGACTGTGTTCATGCTTCCAAGAATTTATTAAACAATTGTTAAATGTTTTATTTTCTTCCATCTCTCTCTCTCTCTCTCTACTATTGAATATAGATTTCATTTAAATCATACAAACTAGTTTTAGGGTCGTGTCAAGAGCAATTTTTTTACTAATTTGGGTGTATATTTTTTTTCCAACTGTTTAAATTTAATTTTGTATATGTTGTGTAGGAGAAATTATTTTGTTTTCGTTAGTGGGTTTTGTTTTGTTTTTTGACTATTTCTATGAGTGAACCATGTATTATTGGAAGTGTTGAAAATATTTAAAAGAAGTTGTAATATTTTTTTTTCAATTAATATGATGGAACATTTTATATAAGGATTTTAAATTGAAGTTATCGTTTACTACTTGATAGAATACTGTAATTTTAATTGAACATAATTTGAATTTTAATAGGCGTGCATTTGTCAATTTATTTTTGTATTTATATCGTAATAAGAAAAATATCACATTTCAGTAAAATTAAGTATAATTATTTTGTAACAAACCAATGTTAATCTAATTTGTGTGTTTTTTTTAAATATTTAAGTAATTTTTTTTTGTTTTTTAAAATATTTAAGTATTTTTTTTTTTGAGGATTTTTATTTTTCGTTTTTCATAATATTATTATAAAAGAATATTGTACTTAATGTAGTGTTAAATAGTGGTATGATATTAAATTTTATTTATTTTTTAATAAAAGTACTAAAAATTATTTAAAAGAAATGATTATTTCTTAATTTGAATGTTATGTATTTGTAGTTGAGGCATGATTTTGTAGACAACTTAAAAAACAGAAGGCATAACATTATCATGTGGGAAAAAATGGTTAACTCAACAATAAAAGAAGTTTTTATAAATAATAAGTGATTAAGACAATGTAAAAATGGTTGACACATTTTGAGGCTTCTATATCGAATGGCGAATGATTAGACAATATTAGAAAAAATGCACATTACTAATGTATTTATTAGAGTTTTTTGTAGGCAATAGAATAGCATTAAGCATACATGTGATGATGGATCTTGTATTTGTGTTCTTGATATGATTTGCAATCTTGTATCCGCATCTGTCATTCCCAAGTAATGTTGTTTGGTTGATGAAATGTTTGGTATCAATTGGATAGTATATACAACCGTGTAGTTTTTTCATCAATCTTTTAGGCTGTCATCATTAATGCTTAACTGGAATATGTATGATTTCTCGGCTGTAGGTTTCATAACAACACGTATTTCTTTGGGGTCTATTTTCTACAAACAAAAGAGTTAATATTATTTTTTTCAAAGGTAGTTTCTTGACAACAATTACATTCATATTTTTTTTTTGAATAATTAAATAATACAATGCTTACATCAACATAACACATGTCTATTGCAGTGTTTCTAAATAAAATTTTACAATCCCGATAAAAAAGGACAAAAATTGTATTATTTGTTCCATCAAATACACTAATCTGAATTTTGTATCTACAAATATTGACCTGTTAGTAATTTGAAATTTTCTTCAAAATTGATAAATTTAATTGGTTTTTCAATTAAGATACCTGGGAATTGAATTGTGCGCTTCCATATGGCAATGGTAGCACTAAAATTTGTCATCATTTTTTACTTTTCTTATACACCAAGTAAATGAGCCATAAAACCATCCGCGATAGGCTCTAATTTCTTTTATTATTGTTTTGCATGTGCAAAATGTCCCATATATATATAGGGAACATTTTAATTTTTTTAAGGAGTAAATGATGAGGTTTATCATTTTATTTTTAAATAACACTTTTATATCCGGGTTCTATTTTATTCATTGATTTCTTCAATAGTTTTTCTATTTTATTTCATCTGCTTTCTAATGAAATGTCTGTCTTTCATGAGTCGGTAATCAAATAACTGATCGTTCTCAATTTTATACCAAATTTACACTCTTAAATTTATAACGAGGATATCTTTGTCGAATCCTTTAATGTTTGATAAGAGGTCATACCGGAGGGAACATTCCTAAAAATATCAAAATTTTGCCTCACCTTAATTTGAAAAATGTCAAACAAATTTTATTAGAAGGAAAAGATTTCAAAACAAAATAAAATGTTTGAATTTAAACTAATTGGACTTAATTGGATATAAGGTATCGTTTTTGGACAGGCATCTTAGGGTGCCTAACACCTTTCTTAAGTGCAATTGACCCTCGAGCTCTTTAAATGAATATTTTGTTTAACTGTGTTTTGAAGTCAATTTTTACTTAAACCTTTTAAATTGTTTTCTAAAAATCCGGTGACTTAGCACACCATTTAAACCCAATACTAAGTGGCGACTTCTTATTTTAAAATGATCTAAGTACTTTTTTGAGAAAATCGGTGCTTTAAAAACCCTTTTCTCCTTTATGCTTATTATTATTTCATATCTTTTTCCTTTCGAAAAATCGGGGCGTGTGTCTTCCATAGAACCGAAGTTCCCACTAAATATTTTATTGAAATATGTGTAAAGGGTCACCTATGTTTTTAAAAATATTTAAACCCCCAATTATTTACAAATGATTCCAAAAAATAAATTGGTCCACAATCGAGTTTCAAAATGATTTGGGAGTTCGATTACGATCGAGGAAGGTATTAGGAACCTCGAGATATCCAATTAAAATTGGTTACCTAATATCCATCTAAGTAAAATTAATCTAGTTAATTGAAAAAAAAAAATGAAGAAATTTTTTTAACATTTTTTTAAATGTCTACCAGTACAATCACTTATCAAATATATAAAAGTGACAAGATTAATCCCCGGAGAGTGTTTGTTTATATTTCTTAGTATCTCATGGAATAAAAATATGAAGAAAAAAATTATCTTCGCATTTATTTATTTTATTATTCTCCATTATTTGATTGGGTTAAAATTCGGAGAAAAATAAAATTTCTTTTTAATTATGTTTCTCCATTATTACATTAGATTGAAATAAAGAAGAATACAATTTATTTATTTTTTGGGGTGCAAATTTATCGAAAATCATGTTTAGAGATGTGATCGCCAATTTTTTTTATTAATTTTAATTAGTAATAATACAATTTATTATTTTTGTAAGAATAATGTCAGAAATAAAGAAATGTCAAAAATGATGAAAAAAATCACAAAAAGGACCAAAAATTTGGAGGAGGTTGATGCTGGAGAATTAAGGAAATTAAAGGGTTAATTTTGAAATCAAGACCATCGAGGTCATTACATTTTGACACCTAAAAGGCAATGGCCAATTAGGTGGCGTTTGGCTAGTGTTTCCACTTTTCTCAACCCAACTGAAATGAGTTGGGTTGAGTTGAGTTAAGAATTATGTTTTCTATTGGGAACAGAATTGTATTTGGTAATGGTAATTTTTTTTTTTTGTGTCAAGAACAGAATCATGTTTGGTAACGATATTATCCTAGAATTATTTCTTTATAAATGTTTTTTTTCCTTTTTTTTTTTTTTTTTCCTTTTTCTTCACTTTTCCTTTGTCTTCATCATCTTCACTGTGAATGAACCACCAGCACAATGAAGACAATGGCAAGACGAGATCGATGTCGACCATCAGATTGTGTGCTCAAGAACCAAACCCTAAATCAAAAAGCAAAATGAAAATCGAACGACAATCGAAATCGATTTCGATTTCGTGATGACGGCAAGATGAAGACGGCGAAGACGACGACGGCAAGACGAGATTGATGTCGACCATCAGATTGTGTGCTCAAGAACCAAACCCTAAATCAAAAAGTAAAATGAAAATCGAACGACAATCGAAATTGAAAATCGATTTCGTTTCGAAATCGATATCGATTTTGCTTTTTGATTTCGAAATCGAAAAGCGAAATCAATTTCGATTTCTTGGTGACGGCAAGACGAAGATGGCGAAGACTACGACAAGGCGAGATTGTGTGCTCAGGAACTTTGGCGGCGACGATACTCGACTTGGAGCAGAGAGAAGACGTTGACGATGGCCTGCTTGGATCGACGATAGCATCGACGATGATCGATGATTGACGATCGACAATCAACGATGTCATGGTCAAAAATATGTTTAGATGAAGAAAGAGCTCCTCATTAAGAATTAAAAAAATACCGAGCGTGTCCTTCAGTTTGGGTTGAGTTTTTTGGGCAAAAAAAAAAACAAGTTTTTTTTGTTTCTAATTTTCTTAGCATTTTGAGAATCAATTCTCATTTTTTGGATTGGGTTGGGTTGAATTTTGTGTTTGCCAAGCGCGTTCCTAGAAATCAATCCCAGAATTTTTGGGGTTGGGTTGAGTTGGGTTGGAAACACTAACCAATCGGGGCCTCAATGACCAATAATCAATGGCATTTTTTGTGGGTTATATGGTTTCGGACAATGCAGTAGGATAAAAACATTTTTTATTAATTTCTATTGATTATTCATATTTGCCTTCTAATTCATCCTCAGTTTTTTTTTTTTTTTTTTTTTTTTTTTTCCGGCAGTGCAATTCTTTTTCTTCTGTATTTTTTATTTTGTCTTTTTTCATTTTATTTTGGCTGCTGCCGACTTGGTGGTGGGAGTTCTCCAATGGGGTCTAGGTTGAAAATATTTTAGGAAAAACAGACCGCCATGAACGACTAAGTTCATAAACCGGATTAAACACTGTATTCGTTTTAAGATTTCTTAATGCAATTTTATTTCTTAATTTATTTTATCTGTGTATAAGATTGTATAACAAGTGTTTGATATTCTTAAATTGTTTATAAAATTAATTATTGTTTTTTATCATTTTTAAATGTTAGAAATAATTATTGATACTTGCGGGTTAGATCTAATACTTGTGGTTTAAATCTAACCATTATACAATCCATATTTATTGGAATCGATACAGTTTAATATGATGTGTTATACTTAGCAATTGATTCACCGTATATTGGTAGGAATAGAATCCCGAAGATAGTCCATATCGATTAAACGGTCGATTAATCGATGTATTTGATAAGATGAATTATTCTTAAGAATTGGTTCACCATAGATTAGGAACCGAATTTAGAAGATAGTTCATGCTGATTAAATAATCAAACTTTCATTGTAATTTTTCTTATAGTTAAATCACTTCATTATACACATAATCAAAATAGATAAAAAATTAAAATACATTAAGATAACTGAAAGACGAATGCATTGCCCTCAACCCAATTATTTATCATTTAGTATTTTAATTTATTTATTTTTCTATTATTTATTAAAAATTTCAAAACAAAACTTGTTAAATTCAACTGAAGAATAAGATAAAGATTAACAGTTACAATCCAATCTCTGTAGTTTAACACCCTTACTTAAGCACTATACTACGATATTTCGCCCTTAAATTGGGTATCAAATTTTAGCGATCAATAACTATTTCTAATGACATTGCTAATATTCAGAAATATTTTAGTAGCACTATTGGATGATAAGGTACAATCTTCTGTGCATAAACCATTAGAATTGAATTAATAGAGTGAGTATATATTTTTATCATTTTAATACAACAAAAAAAGAACATTATGGGAGGCTATTTTTATACATGGTAGGAAGTTGTAATAAAAGTTGATTAATATTTAATAAATGAACATTGATCTAAGTTTTAATGCAAATTGTATAACAACAGCAACAATTAAGCCTCTATCTCACTCAAATAGGGTCAGCTACGTGAATCTGTTTACGCCATAATGAACGATCAAAGGTCAACCCTACAATCACGTTCAATGTCATCAAATCAATTTTAATAGTCTCGTTCCAAGTCTTATTAGGCCTACCCCTTCCTCTAGTAGCCCCCACACTTGAACTAAATCGCATTTTCTCACTGGTGCTTCTATTGGTCTTTTATGTACATGTCCAAACCATCGTAAACGATTTTTTCTCATTTTTTCTTCGATGGGTTCTATTCCCAAATTATCTCTAATAGTTTCATTCATAATTTTATTCATTCTCATCTTCCCACTCATCACCATAGCATCCTTAATCTGTTACACCAATTTTTTAGAAATATTTTTTTTACTGACCAATATTCTAAACCATAGAAAAATACTCATCTTGTTGCAGTTTTGTAGAATTTTCTTTTGAGTTTCAATGGTATCCTACGATCGCATATCACCTCAACTGCATGTCTCTACTTCAACCATCCTGCCTTGACTCTATGAGTAATATCCTCATCTATTTCATCATTACTCTGAAATATTGAATCTAAATATCTAAAATAATTAACACCATACCATTATCTCCAATTTTGACCATACCATTATCTCTTCGAGTATTACTAAAATTGCAATGTATGTATTCCGTCTTGCTTCTGCTAACCTTCAAATCTTTAAACTCTAAAGTTTATCTCTATCTTTCTAACTTAGTATTAAGACTTGTTCTATTTTCATCAATTAGTACTGTGTCATTGATCGCTCAAAAATAATACCCTTAAATTGGTACCGCGATACTGATGTAGTACGGTGTTCAAGTAGGGTGTCGAACCACAGAGATCGGTCTTGTAATTATCAATTTCTGATTACTTTTCTTTCTTTAGTGAAAACAATTTTGATTTTTTTAAAATAAGAAAAGAAAATATTAAATCTAAAATAAAAATAAAATAAAGAACCAGGATAGGAATTGTGGGGTTAGTATTTTGAGAATTATGTTTTTCTCGTATTTTCTATTTAAATCGGATTTGTATAAACGAGTGTTCCTAACTACAAGCCGGAACTACTCAGAAATATATGGATTGTTATTCTCCGGCATGATCTATCTTCGGTATTTAATTCCTACATTAAACTAATCTAAGGTGAATTAAAATCTAGGCATAAACCATCCAGACCAATAATCAATCCCCAAGAATACGATTGTGTGGCCATTAAATCAAGACCACAGGTGCAAGATTTAATGTTCTAGCAATAATTGAATTCAAATCAAAATCTCTACAAGAACATTTTGACAATAAATTCAATTATAATTAAATTCATTTTTACGAACGGAATTCCTTCCACACAATTGTTTATACGAAATCCAAATTTAAATAAGAAAAATACAATATTACATAAATTCAAAAGTACAATACCACAACCCTAACCTGGTTGAAGGAAGTTAGCTTCTCATTGTTGCATTGAGTGGTATTTTCTCGGATAATATCCTCACAAACACCATTTACACTTTGTACCCCAAACTATTCTCCCTTCCAAAAATAAAAATGAAATAAAAGAAAAACAAATAAGAAAATACTACAACTATTCTAAGAATGAAGTAGGAATATGGATTCTCTTTTGCTCTCAAACTTCCCTTCTATTTATAGAATTAAAAAGGTGAGTTTTGGGGTGAATTTGAGTCAAAAGAGGAGGCTAGGGGTGCAAAAAATCAAATATGGAGGCCCATGGGGTTGTTGTGGAATTTGTCCACCGGAGTGGGCGCGGGTCGGGCCGGATCGGGCCGGGTTCGGGTCAAAATAGTTTGACCCGCAGCACTATGTGGCTGCACATAAGGACCATCTTCAAACGGTTGTATCTTTTTCATACGAACTCCGATTTGGCTCTATAACCAGTCGTTGGAAAGCTTAGAGAGTCTACTTTCATATGAAACTTGTATCATCTCAAAATTCCAACTGTATAATTAGTTATGTCCAAAAGAGTGGACAGTGGTCTTCATTCTAGTGCCGAAAATCGCGACTTTTATCCGTTTGATCATTTTCTCTGAATTTTGCTCCAAATTAACATGGTTTTGTATCATTTCCAAAATCCTACAAAAACAAATAAAACAACTTAATTTATAATATTTTAATTTATTTAAAAGATTAACAAAACTTAATTTAGTGGTATTAGATCGCACAAAATGAGGTGCGATCACACCCCCAAACCTAAATTTTGCTAGTCCTCGAGCAAAACTAAATATAATAATTAAATAAAAAGCCATTTTCGTAGGGAACACGATTGCATTTAGCGTATGCAATAAGCCTTTAAACCCCTAGGTCACCCCTAGTGGACGAGTATAGTCTCGTGAGGGTTTACAGTGATGCTACCCACAAACATCTCAAAATCTCTTTTCGTGCATATTATCTCTCACAAAATTTCTATCAATCTTATCCAATGCTAACATATCAAATCAAGGGCAAACAAGAGTTACTGAAATAGTCATTAATCTCATAGCACGTGATTTTTAACAATATTCATTTTTGTACCCACGACATATATACAACTCTCGTTTATAATGAATTTAACACATGTAGTTAGTCAACTGGTTTTGTACAATTCAAACAATCTTTTCCCCAAAATAAAAAATATTTGTTTATATCGGTGTTGTTTCTTCTTTTCTTTTTTTTTTTTCCTTTTTTTTTTTTTAATTATATTTTTTTTTAATTTTTTTTTTGTAAGTAATTTTCTTTAAATAAGTGACATGTGCAATGTTAACCCCACTGGGCTTTCTAAGATGTCCGTGTAGCGAGTGTTGGACCAATGATCCCAATCCAGTTGGCTCGGGGCACTAGGTGTTAAAGCACCTTTCAGGCTTAATAACTCGAACAACTTAGGCTTCGAAGTTAACAAGCCTCTTATCGTCTTAATAAATTGCTTTCCCCTTTTTACGCGAACACTCAAAGCTTACTGAGGCAAGAGGTCCGGTTACTCAACGAAAGTTCATTATTAAGACAGAAAATCTTTATTAGTATCACAATTTTTTTTATATATTTTTTTTTTTTTAAAAATGATTTATTTGTTTTTTTTTTTTTTTTTTTTTTTTTTTTTTTTGTTTAAACTTTAGGGATAGGTTATTTTCTTATCAAAATTCAGTAAACTAACTCTTGTACTAAATTTAAAATAAAATAAAGTTAGCATGCATGTAAGCGTTGAAAAATGAAATATTTTTAAAAAATCAGTGCTCTGCTCCAATAATTATTTAGCAAATTCTAGTTTGTACCCGACAGATGTGTTATCAAATGATAGATTGACAAAATTAAGTGTGAAATAAAATATCAGAAAGAATACAAGCATTTACCCCCCCAAACCGGAATCTTGCATTGTCCGCAATGTGAAAATGACAAAATTAAATTAGCAAGGAGAGATACAACCTGACGTATCGGAATTGCTTATTTGTACTGAGTCGGTGTGGACTGCTCGTAAATCTGTCAGATAGAACACTCAAAGAAATCTTATTAAATCAAATATAAACACTAAAATTAGAAAACTAACACAACAGTGGGTTGCCTCCCACTCAGCGCTAATTTTAACGTCTTCAGCCGGACGTTATGGGGCATCAAGAATAGATCGGGTCAACCAATTTTACCGCTTCGATAACGCCCCGCTCCTCATAGCCTACCTTATGTTTCAACCTTTGTCCATTTACCTTAAGTTTTCGGCCATCTCTCAAGTCGATAATCTCCACAACCCCATTGGGGTATGCTCTTTCAACCATAAATGGGCCATCCCATTTTGATCGAAGTTTGCCTGGGAAAAGTCTCAACTTTGAATTGAACAACCAAACCTTTTGATTAGGATGAAAGGACTTCCTATTAATGATATTATCGTGAAAAACTCTCGTCCTCTCCTTATAGATTCTTGAATTCTCAAAGGCCTCATTTCGTAACTCGTCCAACTCTGAGAGTTGAAGCTTGCGTTCATCCCCTGCCCGTTTCATTTCAAAATTCAATGCTCTTGTAGCCCAATAAGCATGATGCTCTAGCTCGACAGGTAAATGACATGCCTTCCCATATACCAACCGGTAAGGTGACATACCGATAGGCGTTTTATAAGCCGTACGATACGCCCACAATGCATCAACCAGGCGTTCCGACCAATCTTTCCGGTCCGGACGTACTGTTTTCTCTAAAATCTGCTTTACTTCTCGATTAGACACTTCCGCTTGACCATTAGTTTGAGGATGATAAGGTGTGGCCACCTTATGAGTCACTGAGTACTTTCGTACCAATGCCTCAAATGGCCGATTACAAAAATGTGATCCTTCATCGCTAATGATTGCACGTGGTGTCCCAAACCTACTGAAAATATTTTTCCTCAAAAAGCGAAGCACCACCCTATGGTCATTAGTCCTAGTAGCTATGGCCTCAACCCACTTTGACACATAGTCTACTGCTAGCAAGATATATTCGTGACCAAATGATGTTGGGAAAGGTCCCATGAAATCAATACCCCACACATCAAAAATCTCGACAACTAGGATCGATTGTAGGGGCATCATATTTCGATGGGATATAGATCCCGTGCGCTGACAACGTTCACAAGACTGACAGAAGCGATGTGCATCCTTGAATAAAGACGGCCAATAGAAACCACATTGAAGCACTTTTGCTGCCGTCCTTTTCCCTCCAAAATGTCCCCCGCATGCCTGAGAATGACAAAAATCCAAAATATTATCAAATTCGTACTCAGGCACACATCTCCTTATCACTTGGTCTGCACAATGCTTAAATAGGTGAGGATCCTCCCAGTAAAAATGTTTGACCTGCGAGAAGAATCGGTCTTTATCTTGTTTCGTCCACTGGGCAGGAATTTCACCTGTAGCGAGATAATTTGCGATGTGCGCAAACCAAGGTGGGGACATTTTGGTAATTGAAAAAAGTTGCTCATCGGGGAATGAATCCCTAATTGTTTCTTTTTCCTTACTCTCCTCGAGAAAAACCCGAGACAGGTGGTCGGCCACGACATTCTCTACTCCTTTCTTATCTCGAATTTCAATGTCAAATTCTTGGAGTAAGAGAATCCACCTAATCAATCTAGGTTTTGTCTCTTTCTTAGACAATAGGTGCCTCAAAGCTGTGTGATCAGAGAATATGACAATTTTTGACCCTAGGATATAAGATCGAAATTTATCTAACGCGAAAACCACAGCCAACAACTCTTTCTCGGTGGTAGTGTAGTTCACTTGTGCATCCACAAGTGTTTTACTTGCATAATATACCACATGAGGCACCTTGTCTACTCTCTGCCCTAAAACAGCGCCGACAGCGTAGTCGGAGCCATCGCACATAATCTCAAAGGGGCGAGAGTAGTTCGGGGGTTGAATGATAGGGGCAGAGATCAGTTTTGCCTTAAGTGTCTCAAATGCCTCTTTGCATGAGTTGTCAAAAACGAATGGCACATTTAGGGAAAGCAAATTACAGAGGGGGCGTGCAATTTTGCTAAACTCTTTGATGAAGCGTCGGTAGAATCCTGCATGACCCAAGAAGGATCGAATTTGCTTAACCGTTGTGGGTGGTGGCAAATTTGCGATAACATCAACCTTCGCTTGATCTACCTCAATCCCCTTTTTTGAGATGACATGTCCCAATACAATACCTTGTTGCACCATGAAGTGGCTTTTCTCCCAGCTCAACACCAAGTTTGTTTCCTCACACCTTGCTAGAACTTTCTCAAGGTTGTTAAGACATCCTTCAAATGAGGTCCCAAAAATCGAGAAGTCGTCCATAAAGACTTCTAGGAAGTTATCGATCATATCTGAGAAAATTGCAATCATGCACCTTTGAAAAGTCGCTGGTGCATTGCACAACCCAAATGGCATCCTTCGGTATGCAAAAGTGCCGAATGGGCATGTGAATGTGGTTTTCTCTTGGTCTTCTGGAAACACTGGCACTTGGTTATATCCCGAGTATCCGTCAAGGAAACAATAATAAGGAAAACCCGCCAACTTTTCAATAATCTGATCAATGTATGGTAGCGGGAAGTGATCCTTTCTTGTCATGGTGTTAAGCTTTCGATAGTCAATGCAAACTCGCCATCCGGTGGTTTCTCTAGTCGGGACTAATTTCCCTCTGGAATCTTTCACCACTGTGATCCCTGACTTCTTTGGGACCACCTGTATGGGACTCACAAATTTACTATCAGAGATAGGGTATATGATACCCGCATCTAATAGCTTCACGACTTCTTTCTTTACCACCTCACGCATATTAGGGTTTAGTTTCCTTTGAAACTCCCTTAATGGCTTTGAATCATCTTCGAGATGGATTTTATGCATACACAATGAAGGGTTAATTCCTCTCAAGTCTGCCACACTCCATCCTATGGCCTTCTTAAAGCGTTGAAGAATATCAATCAACTTCTTCTCCTGTTCCTCTGTGAGTTCGGCCGAGATAATCACAGGTAGCGTATCACTCTGGCCAAGGAATACATACTTGAGTGAATTCGGGAGAGATTTCAACTCTAGTGGTGGCGGGGATTCAATGGATGGCTTTAAAGGGGCACTCGCCAATTGTGGTAATGGTTCAATCTTTCTAAACCAAGGGGTCGCATTGCTAGATATTTCAAGTAATTGATGGATTTCTTCTTTCAAGTCATCTTGTCTAAACCTTTCATCTTCTGTAAGTATGATTGTTGCCTCAAGAGATTCCTGGGACAACATAGAAGGTAAAAACTCTTCCACTAGATCATCGATTTGATCAATCCCAAAACAATCAGATGTGTTATCCTCTGGGGGTTGATTAATCGCATTGAAAACATTGAGTTGTACCTTCATGTTGCCAAAGGAGACGTTCATAACACCCGACCGACAGTCAATGCAAGCATTGGCGGTGGCGAGGAAAGGTCGTCCTAAAATCACTGGAATTTGACGACTCGGATTGGAAACTGGTTCCATGTCAAGGACTATGAAATCCACTGGGTAAAAGAATTTTTCTACCCCTACTAACACATCTTCAATAATCCCTCTTGGTTTTCGAATTGACCTATCGGCTAACTGGAGTGTTATTGATGTGGACTTCAGATCCCCCAAACCTAGACGCTCGTATACGGAAAATGGCAACAAATTTACACTTGCGCCTAAGTCTAGTAGGGCCTTTGCAATAGGCTGATTTCCTATTACACATGTAATGGTCGGGACTCCCGGGTCTTTAAACTTTGGTGGAGTTTCACACCCTAAGATGGAACTCACTTGTTGTGTTAGCAAGACCTTTTTCGACACATGTGTTCTAGACTTTCTTTTCCGAGTACAAAGGTCTTTTAAAAACTTTGCATACGCTGGGATCTGTTTGATAGCATCCAAGAATGGAAGATTAATCTTTACCTGCTTGAACGTCTCTAGGATATCTTCCATTCTGGCGCTATCTCGGTTGAACGGTGAAGGTTGGTTCAAGCATTGAGGAAATGGCGCCCGAGGTGCTGAATGTATCACTTTTGATTTGTCAAGCTCGGGGTTCAACCATTTAGGTTCCACAACTTTCTTGCTTGGTAGCGGCCCTTCTGCCGCTTTTTCTTTTTCACTCTCATCTTCTGGAATCATCTCTTCAATACCCACCCGATTGTCCACTATTCTCCCACTTCTAAGGGACGTAATTGATTGAACGTGCCTAGAAGGCTCGCTCGTCTCTCCAATGAAGTGTTGACCCTTAGGATTATTCAGTGGTTGGCTAGGAAGCTTCCCATCGTCTCTTTTACTCATAGCATCAGCAAGCTGCCCAATTTGTGCCTCTAACCTAGCTATGGATTGGGCTTGTGAATTCACCAATTTAAGGACGTCCTCAATCTCAGTGGACTGAGTGTTCCTCGCCCGTTGGAAGAATTGTGTTTGACCTTGGGATTGGTTAAATCCAGGGGGTGGGTTTTGGTATTGAGGCTTGGAGGATGAGGTGAAAGGTTGTCCTTGAGCTGGAGTTCTCCATGAGAAATTGGGGTGATTACGCCACCCTGGATTGTAAGTATTAGAGTACGAATTATTATCCTGTCTGGGGAATGTTTGAGCAACATTGATATGCTCTTGAACATATTCAGGGAATTGTGTTCCCACAGGACACTCAAGGACAGTATGGGATGAGTTTAGGCAAATCGAACATGCCGTAATGGGGGGAAGAGACGAGAGTGGTTGATTTTGTAACTGTATCTGACCAAATCTTTGGGAAAGTAGATCAACTACTTGTGTAGCGAGATCTACTTGCTTGACCTCGTACATTCCTCCTCGCACATGTCCGACGTTCTCTCGCCTGACAGCGGATGCATGTTGCAGAGAGTTCTCACTCAGGTTTTCAAACATACTCCACGCTTCGTCCTCGCTTTTTGCAAGGAATGTTCCTCCACATGACGCATCCACCATGTGGCGATTGCGTTCGACCAACCCTTCGTAGAAACTTTGCACTATTTGCCATCTTGGTACCCCATGATGTGGGCATTGCCTCAAAAGGTCCTTCATTCGATCCCAACTGTCATGGAAATCTTCAGTGGGTTGTTGGGAGAATGAAGTTATGGCTTTTCTAATCTGGTTGGTTTTGCCAATTGGGAAAATTTTTTGTAGAAAAGTCTTTTGCAGCCCTTCCCATGTGGTAATCGATCCCGGGGGTAGAGAGTGGAGCCACTCTTTTGCCCGATCTTTCAGAGAGAAAGGAAAAAGTCTGAGGTAAACGGCATCCTCAGACAGATGTGGCAATTTGAACGTTGTGCAAATCTCTAGAAAATCATTTAAGTGCCTATAAGGGTGGTCAAGGCTAAGCCCATGAAACGATGGAAGCATTTGGATAGTGGATGGTTTAATCTCAAATGAAGTTGCACCCCCTAACTCGGGTAACCTAATGCATGAGGGCGAAGTGTAGACTGAGGGAATATAATATTCCCGGAGTGGTCTATGTGGTTCGGCCATTTTAGTGAGTTCAAATTTTACGATCTTTTTAGTTCTAGGTCTTTTAGGCACATTCCTCAAAAGTCTCTCAAGGTCGTCATAAGAGTTGGACTTTTCCCCAAGCATATAAACGAGCACACCCCACAACCTTTTTTTGCAATTTTTTTTTTTTTTAAACAAATTTAAGCAATTATATCAACAAGCGGTCTGGAGGCTCAGCCTACAAGTTAAGAAAATAAAATAAAATATTTTTTTTTTTAATTTTTTTTTTAAATAAATATAAGCAATTATATCAACAAGCAGTCTGGAGGCTCAGCCTACCAGTTAAAAAAATAAAATAAAATAAAACAAAAAGAAATGCGAATAGGAGGCTCAGCCTACCAGATAACAGAATGAAGATAAATGACGGAGGCTCAGCCTACCTGCCAACAAATAAATAAACTGAAGATTTACCAAGAAATAAAAATGATTTTTTTTTTTAATATTTTTTTTTAATATTTTTTTTTTATTTTTATTTTATTTTTAGAAAAATGGACAGAATAACCTGAATTCCTTACTTGAAGGTCTGAACTGAAGATTGGATCTCGGTTAGCCTGTAAAAATAAACTTAAGAAAAGAAATAGATGTATTTATACAGGTAATATAAAAAAAAATAACAAAAATTAATAATTAGCGATGCCAGTCCCCGGCAACGGCGCCAAAATTTGATCGCTCAAAAATAATACCCTTAAATTGGTACCGCGATACTGATGTAGTACGGTGTTCAAGTAGGGTGTCGAACCACAGAGATCGGTCTTGTAATTATCAATTTCTGATTACTTTTCTTTCTTTAGTGAAAACAATTTTGATTTTTTTAAAATAAGAAAAGAAAATATTAAATCTAAAATAAAAATAAAATAAAGAACCAGGATAGGAATTGTGGGGTTAGTATTTTGAGAATTATGTTTTTCTCGTATTTTCTATTTAAATCGGATTTGTATAAACGAGTGTTCCTAACTACAAGCCGGAACTACTCAGAAATATATGGATTGTTATTCTCCGGCATGATCTATCTTCGGTATTTAATTCCTACATTAAACTAATCTAAGGTGAATTAAAATCTAGGCATAAACCATCCAGACCAATAATCAATCCCCAAGAATACGATTGTGTGGCCATTAAATCAAGACCACAGGTGCAAGATTTAATGTTCTAGCAATAATTGAATTCAAATCAAAATCTCTACAAGAACATTTTGACAATAAATTCAATTATAATTAAATTCATTTTTACGAACGGAATTCCTTCCACACAATTGTTTATACGAAATCCAAATTTAAATAAGAAAAATACAATATTACATAAATTCAAAAGTACAATACCACAACCCTAACCTGGTTGAAGGAAGTTAGCTTCTCATTGTTGCATTGAGTGGTATTTTCTCGGATAATATCCTCACAAACACCATTTACACTTTGTACCCCAAACTATTCTCCCTTCCAAAAATAAAAATGAAATAAAAGAAAAACAAATAAGAAAATACTACAACTATTCTAAGAATGAAGTAGGAATATGGATTCTCTTTTGCTCTCAAACTTCCCTTCTATTTATAGAATTAAAAAGGTGAGTTTTGGGGTGAATTTGAGTCAAAAGAGGAGGCTAGGGGTGCAAAAAATCAAATATGGAGGCCCATGGGGTTGTTGTGGAATTTGTCCACCGGAGTGGGCGCGGGTCGGGCCGGATCGGGCCGGGTTCGGGTCAAAATAGTTTGACCCGCAGCACTATGTGGCTGCACATAAGGACCATCTTCAAACGGTTGTATCTTTTTCATACGAACTCCGATTTGGCTCTATAACCAGTCGTTGGAAAGCTTAGAGAGTCTACTTTCATATGAAACTTGTATCATCTCAAAATTCAAACTGTATAATTAGTTATGTCCAAAAGAGTGGACAGTGGTCTTCATTCTAGTGCCGAAAATCGCGACTTTAATCCGTTTGATCATTTTCTCTGAATTTTGCTCCAAATTAACATGGTTTTGTATCATTTCCAAAATCCTACAAAAACAAATAAAACAACTTAATTTATAATATTTTAATTTATTTAAAAGATTAACAAAACTTAATTTAGTGGTATTAGATCGCACAAAATGAGGTGCGATCAGTCATCCACAAATAACATACTCCAAGGTACTTGTAGGACCTCAAGTGCAACCACTTATCTTAAAATCAATTGGTGTTAGGAAAGGCATATACCCTAACCTTATAGTGCATTCATCACACACAAGCGCCCACGGCATTCGACTATAACTTGACCCATACCCGGGCCTCCGCCATAGGACAATTGCTGCCAAAACCCTGACCAACAATCTCCCCTTCAGCAATTACTCCCGCTGGGAATCGAACCCGTGACCCTGGCTCTGATATCACTTGTAGGACCTCAGGAGCAACCACTTATCCTAAAATCAATTGGTGTTAGGAAAGGCATATACCCTAGCCTTATAGTCCATTCAACATACACAAGATTTATACTGGTTCACCAAACTACTCTTGGCTAATCTAGTCCCCCGAGCTTCACGGAGGTCGCACCCACTAAAAGCAAGATTCTTTTAAAGGTAGGAACCAAACCCGCACACTTATTCTTTTACAGGTTCAGAATCAACCTTTACAATTTTATTTTCAAAGGCTAAGGAATAACCTTTACTTTTTACAGGCTAAAGAATAACCTAATTCTTTTTAACATTACGGCTCAAGAATCAAAACCTCACTAAAACACTCCAAATATCATTTTACCCGATAAGGATTGAACCGTTACAAAATCACTCACAAACACACAATTCTTATCTAGGAAGAATCACTACCTCAATCTCTTTACATGAAAAGACTAAAACCCAACTACCCTTGATTAAATATCTCCAATGATATTTAACCCGTCACAACTCACCAATACAAAAATTGATAAGTAAATCTCACTCGTAACTTCTACTACCCCAGATATATATAAACTCAATTAATATCCCAACTAGTAATAGAATTATGTGAGATACAGAAATCTATTTTTAACAATATATGGGTAGCAAATTGGAGCACGTAATCAGATTTAAGAAACTGTTTGAAAGAATATTTTCTTTAAAAATCAAAAATAATTTCTAAGATCAATTTCCAAAATACAATAATAAACAAGTAATAATCAATATGGAAAGATCTCACCTAGAATCCACAGAATTAATGATGAAAACAATGTAGCTTCAATTCCGATATTAGCACAAATTAATCGGAGTTGATTATCAGAATTACTCTTAGAATAGCTCATAGTATCGTTGAATGATGAATCTTATAAATGCTCTCTCAAAATATAAATTGATTTTTTCTCTTAGAATGATTAGAAATGATTCGCTCTCTTAGAAAATTCGCAGGTCTATGTAAGGGCACATGTAATCAGCCTCCTAACGGCTAGTTTACAAGTGTCATGACAATAAAATACTCTTATAGACCCTTCATAACATAAGAACTTCATTTAGGTTTAATTTCACTTAATAAAAACTTTTAAAACTCTCAATTAAATCTCCAAAATATTTCTCAATCAAAACAAATAAGTATAGAATTCATTTTAAGTACTAAATTGAGAAATTTTAATAATTAATGAACCATATTGAAAGGATTTAATAGGTATATGAATCATATCTCAAATGTTAAGAATATCCCAGAAATCTCTCTCAAATCTTAACCAAAAACGGCTATTTTTGGATTTAAAATCGGATAAACCAATATTCTGAAACTGCGCGTTCAGTCGACTGAAGGATACTAGAAGTAGCCCTTGCACTTGATCAGTCGACTCGCAGATTCCGAGAGTTTGCCAAGCTTTCACCAGTTGACTGCTCTGTCGACTCTCAGATTCAGAGAGTTTGCTAAACTTCTATCGGTCGACTGCTCTGTCGACTCAGAGATTCAGAGAGTTCATCTTCTTTCTCCAGTTGACTCCTCAGTCGACTGCCCCCTTCTGAATCTCTTCTCTGATCTCGTTTTTAATTTACTTTCTTTTACAATTTTGCCCCTTTATCCATATTTATATTCAAATGAACTCCACTAATACTCTTATATTCTATTTTAGTCATTCAAAAATATTTCTTTTTAATTCACCTAGGAGCAAATAAATATACTCAACTAAAACACACATAAAGGATAAAATTCATTTTGTGCCATGTGTATGTTCCTAAATGCACAAGTATCGCCTTCTCCAGTTTGAACACTAGTGATTATACCTTCATACATTTCCTTAATTACCTCAATATATATGTTGGATACACATTTCTTTTCTAGTACCCACCACAAAACTTCTCTGGGTACCCAATCATAAACCTTCTCCAGGTCCACAAATACCATATGCAAATTTTTCTTCATTTCTCGATATTTTTCATTAATATCCTAAGTAAATGGATAGCTTTAGTGTTTGATCAGCTAGGCATAAATCCAAATTAGTTCTCTTCCCATGCTTGTTTCATGTCTTATTCTATATTCTATCACTCTCTCCCAAAATTTTATAGTATGACTCATAAGTTTTATATCCCGGTTGTTCGCGCAACTTTGAACATCACTTTATTTTTATAGATGGGCACTAAGATACTCCTTCTCCAGTCATCATGCATTCTTTTAGTCCACAAAATGTCATTAAAAAGTCTAGTCAACCACTCTATCCCAAGATCTCCCAGACATTTTCATACCTTTATTGAGATCTCATATAGCCCTACTGTTCTTCCAATCTTCATCTTCCTTAGTGTTATTCTAACTTTCGAAAAGCTGATTCTTTTATGAAACCTAAAAATATTATCTGAAGGTAAATTGGGCAGCTCTATATTAGATTTCCCAGCATTGTTCTCATTAAATAAACTATAAAAATAATTTATCCATCATTCCATAATATCTTCATCCTTCCACTAGGACCTTCTCATCATCGTCTTTAATGTACTTGATACTTCCTATGTCTCTAGTCTTTTGTTCTCGTTGCCTAGTGAGTTTAAATATGTCCATTTCACTAAATTTTGTATCTAACTTTTGATACAAATTATCATCTGCCCGATACTTTGATTCTTTAATTACTTTTCTTGCCTCTATTTTTGCATGTTTATACTTCTCCCAACTCTCTTTGCTTAGACATTTTTGTCATTCTTCATAAGCTGCTTTCTTGTCACGAATTGCTTTTTGGACCTCCTCATTCCACCACTAACTTTCTTTATATTATGGTCTCCCTCCTCTGAAAACTCCTAAAATTTATCTTCCTATCTTTCTAATACGATTCGTCATATCACTCCACATTTTGTTCACTTCCTCATGACTCTTCTATCACTCATTATTGCTAATTTTATCCTTAAACAACTCTATATTCTCACCTTTTAGATCTCTCCAACGTATCCTTGCATGTCTACTTATTTTAAAATCCTGTTTCCACCTCTAAAACTTTAAATCGGTTACCATCAGTCTATGTTGGGTGGCTATACTCTTTCTGGGTATGTTCTTACAATCCTTACATATTAAGCGATCCCTCATTCTGGTAAGGACAAAGTATATTTGGTTATTCCTCTGTCCACTCATAGGATAAGGTGCTCATCTTTCTTCTTAAACCATATATTCAGAAGAACTAAATCATACGCTATAACAAAATCTAAAAGCATCTCACCCATTGCATTCTTCTCCCTAAATCCATAACCACCATGTATTTTCTCGAAAGTTCCCCTTTCATTCCCTACATGTCCATTCAAATCTCCTCCAATAAATATTTTTTCTTGGTTAGGTATACTTTGAAGAACTTCGTCCATATTATCCTAGAATTCTTGTTTAACGTCCTCTTGCAATCCCATTGAAGAGCGTACAAACTAATAACGTTAATGACCTCTCCTCCAACCATCACCTTCATAACCATCATCCTATCTCTAATTATCTTAATATCAACCACGCTATCCTTTAAATATCTATCTACCATAATAGCCACCCTATTCCTATATTTTTCCTTCCCCATATACCATAACTTATACCTCGTACTCTCAATTTCTCTAGATCTTGTTAACCCACTTAGTTTTCTACAAGCATATAATATTAATCCTCATTCTGCTCATCACGTCCACCAATTCTCTAGTCTTACCCGTCAAAGTACTTACATTCCAAGTTGCTAACCTAAGCCTATTCACATGGACTAACTTCTTTATCTGCACCCGTCCATCATAATGCGGTAACCCTTGCTTATTTGATACCGTACCTGGGCGAAAACACGGCGCGTCGTTTCTAAGCGACGCCCTAACCCATCCTTGCTCATTTCTCACTATATTTGGGCAATAGTAATGTAGCGTGTCAGTAGTAAGGGACACCCCAATGTTTAATGTATTCGGATTCATGTCATAAGAGTTCTGACAAAATTTTACGCTGACTGTCAGCTACCTAACGCAACCTTCCTCCTTCACCTAAGCTTTAGATCGACTGTGTAAAGAATATAGCATAAAACACTCACATGCAAAGTATTTTATGTAGATGATAAATTATATGAAAAAAAATAATTGAAACTTTACAGCAACTCTGAATGTCTTTATAGTAGTAAAAGTAATAATTGTTGGCCCAAAGACCTACCTAATAGGGTGGTGAATTGGGTAGTTATAAATATTTAAACAATAAATTCAAATTGAAGACATCAATTTCCCTAATTAATTATTATCTTATTAAGTAACGGAAATATGTTTAACTAAATGCACATCCAAACAAACAGAAAAATAACAGTGCAACACACAAGAATTTATCTTGGGCAAACTAATCTTATCTACATCTAGTCCACCAAACTCCATAGGGATTTCACAATCCACTAATCTTTTGATTCTTTTCCCAGATTGGAACCAAACCCTTACAATCTTAATTTTTTTCATAGGTTCATAATCAACCTTAGCACTGATTCTTTTTATAGGCTCAGAATTAACTTATCACTCTTAAACTTATCCT
Organism: Eucommia ulmoides; assembly: GCA_016647705.1. Classification (NCBI taxonomy): domain Eukaryota; kingdom Viridiplantae; phylum Streptophyta; class Magnoliopsida; order Garryales; family Eucommiaceae; genus Eucommia; species Eucommia ulmoides. The sequence goes on along the minus strand of CM028335.1, from coordinate 16,064,706 downwards.
TTTCTCAAACTTAGGAAGAACATCTACAATACTCTAATTCTATTACAAGAAGAATCAAAATATAATCTTTTAAAAGGGTAAAGATTAACCTAATCTTTTTCGCAAGCTAAAGATCAAACCCTAATTATTTTTCAGGCTAAAGATTATACCCCAAACTTTTTTATAGGTTAAAGATCAAAACCTAGTTACCCTAATTAGACATTGATCCAAACGTGTCTAATTCACTTAAACTCGCAAATATAAAAGATTTCAAGTTTCTTATCGCAAATAAATTTTACCACCTCAATACAATTATACTCAATTAATGTCTCATAATACTAAGTGCAAGATTCTATATGAGACACAAATCTGATTTAAATAATTAAAATCCCAAATAGCAGATAATTAGATTTCTTAAATAAAAACTATTTTTAAAAAAGATTTTCACAGTATTAGATTTAAAAATGATTTTTCTCAAAAAAAAATTATCTAAGCAATTAAACAAATAATCTAAAAATGTAAAATAAATAACTTGGAAAGATCTCACCGAAATTCGTTGAAAATTATTACGTTAACTCAATAGCGAACACAAATTGGTGACCAACACTTTCAGCGCCTTTGATCAAGAATTCTTTCAATAATCTCACTTATAATTTTTTAGCGTAATAATCTCTCTTATAATTGCCAAAAAACTGATGTTCTTGATTATTTATTATGAATCCCGCTAGTTTATATTAATAGACCTAAAACTAGATTTATAACGGCTAGTTTTCAAATATTATGTCATTAAATGACACTCCAAGACCTCATGTATCATATATCTTCAAAATAAGTATGTTTCATTAAAATATACTTTTAGAAAAGCTCGATTTGATCCTTAAAACTTTTTCAAATCAAAATCCTTAAGAATAGGAAGTATGTTATTAATTCAATTAAGAGAATAAATAAATATGTAGATTAAATAAACTAAAAAACACATAATATGTGATATATATATATTGGTGTATAAAATTGGTACATACCTCGAGTATGGTCCAATAGGACGACAGGGCGGGTCCTCTTGCTGAGGATAGAGTTGTTGAGTCGAAAGTAGAATTGAATATTCCTTAAGTGAGCTGGAATGGTTAACCTGAAGGGCTGACTTGCTGAAGTCCAGAGTCCAACTCCTCGGTGACCTGTATCTTCACACGGAACCTAGCTGGAAGATTCATGGAAAGCCTCTTCGGTGTGAAAGTAAGATCTCAGGAAGAAAGAATTCAGTATGATTTAACTTAGAAAAATAAGCATTATGATTCGTGTCAAGTATGTAAATAGTAAAATTCACATCACCTTATGACGTTGATTTGTTCCAATATTTATAGAAATGGAACCTGCATAGTAAAATTGCATAGAATGTGCTTGGGATTTTGGGCCCATTTGGAGAAGCCCGCGGGCCTTTTGTCAGTCCTTTGGAGCAACTATTGGCAATAGTAGACACAGGGCTGGGGCCCAAGTGCTGACTTGGTGAAGCCCAAAAATACCTTCATCAGTAACCCCCTAGCCTTGTGCGGCGAGGGAAGCGAGACGGTCAGGGATATCAATTTCTAGCTGAAACGGACGTTCTAAAGACTTTGAAGCACTTGAAACACACACACACACACACACATATGAATATATATATATATTAGTTTATAAATGTTTATTAGTCAAATGATATGCCCACAAAAAGTGAGAAAAAGGAAAACAAATCATTAAGGGAAATTTAGTGTCACTTTGTTCACATATATAATATTATAATTTCAATTTGATTCAAATCTAGAAAAGAGGTCAATGGAAATATTTTAATCAAATTCTCACTGATTAGTGGCCTCACCCCTTCCCCCCTTCTTCTTATTATTTTTTAAGTGTGGATGGGGTAGTAAAGAGGGGGGAACAAGAAGCAAGGAGAGGGGAGGCCAACACATTTCAAATACTTCCAATTTTTTAGAGGGGAGAAATTGAGATAGATCCCCATACGGTCGGGGTCCGAGGTCAGGTAGCATGGTAGGGCAATCCCAAATTTCTTCGATTTTTAGGGCGACGCTTTTTCTACAGTTAACTTTTTCTGAGAAGTCAATTTAAAATAGGCCCCCATTGGCCGGGGTCCGGGGTCAGATAGCATGGTAGGATGACCTCGAATTTATTCGATTTTTAGGGCGACACGCGTTCATCATGAACAAGCACTGAGCATAGACCGGCCTTCACCGTGGACAAAATAGAGGCATGCCCTAGAGAGGCTCATGCCGCGGGGAAACTAGGAGCACAGGCTGATAGGTGGCGCATTGGCCAGCGGGCCGGAGCCGTCGGTGATTAGTCAACCACCACCGGCTTGCGATCGATCGGTCGTTAGAGGCAGTCTCCTGCTGGCCTTGTACGTAGTAGGACTGGCTGCATGTAGCAGAGTGCTCTTCTCCCACTTTGCATAAGCTGCTGGGCAAATCTTCAATACTTAGAAATTGTTTGAATTTTTTTAGTTTATTTTCCTCTTTGCTCCCATGGAGTTTGAGCTCCATTCAGTTTGAACCCTTGAGTTTGAGCTCCATTCACCTTGCACCCACTTGGAGTTTGACCTTCATTCACCTTGCACCCTTCAAGTTTGTCCTTTCTTTTACCTTGTACCCTTGAATTTTTTGAGGGGATAATTTTTTGGCACCCAGTATTTTTCGTTGCTACCCTCTTGATAGGTGAGGCTAGGGGAGGACGTGTTGAGCAAGTTAGGGCACTGATCGCCGAGAGTTGGTTGAAACACTTGGGAAAGGCACCCATCTGCCCCTTACTGGCCAGAGGTAGCGCAACAAGGCAATGAGCATAGGATAAGACGATGCCGACCAGAGGGAATATGAAAAAACTTTTGGATGATACTCCTAGACAGCCCTTTTTTGGGAAGGCACTTCTGAACGGTGTTTTTGGAGAAGGTTGTCATATGGACACTGCTGGCTAAAAGCACTGCAGCAGGGCGGTACTGGTTACCATCTGGATTCTACCGGTTAGGAGTAGCATGGCAGGGCGATGTCGATTGTCATCTGGACCCTACCGGGTAGGAGTAGAATGACTGGATGGTGCCCGTCACTATCTAGATCCTGTCGGCTAGGAGTAGCATGGCAAGACGGTGCCTATCGCTACCTGGATTGTGTCAGCTAGGAGTAACGCGGTAGGGCGGTGTTGGTCGTCATCTGGACCTTGCTGGCTAGGATTAACACGACAGGGAAGTATATTTGGAGAAGACCACCATAATGGCTATCTACTGCCTTCATTCAATTTTTCTCATTGGCCGTGTAGAGATAGAGTTCTTAGAGCCGAAGGATGGTGCCGAGCACAAAGGTGTTGGGTAGAGAGATACTGCGAAGGACAATGCTGACAAGAGAGGCCCTGAGGAGGGAGAGGTTGATGCTAGCTCTCCTCATATGGACACCCCTCATAACGAGAGCGCAGAGAACTGAGATTCAGACCGTCGCTTCTTCAGTACTTAGGATTCTGTAGACTTCTTTTCACTTATTCCTATTTTTCTGCGTACGAGTGTGTAAGCTTTTGAGCGGCATAACTAGGGTACTTTAGAAGTCTACTACTTCCTCCCAACGTTTTTGTAAAGTCTCTTTCTGCTTGGTCCTATTTTCAGAGTTGTAAAATTTTGAAAATTTTGTGAAAAAACTTCTCGTCTCTACCCAGGACCAGGGACCACTAGCCCTTCCAGTCCAGAGTACGAGTTGGTTGTGAAGAAATCATGTCATGGACTTTGGAAGAGGGTTCCTGGTCCTCTCGGTTCGTAGGGGCGCAACGCGGTGGTTGGTCCCCCGTGGTCGATCATCGGAGAATTTTCCATAGTCACGCTCATTCAAGAACTCTTCTAGGTTATCTCCATTTAGTCCATGTAGGTACACCTTCCATTTTAGAATGTCGAACTTATAGTCGACTGGTGGGGAGAGGTACTTAACTGCTAGCTCTCAAACCCGATCAATGCCCTGCCCTTAGCGGATGACCTTGGTCTTTCCCCAGGTATGGACTATTCATTTCCTGGAGAGGGTTTGGTTATCACTCTCGAATTTGAGTGCCGAGATAAGACTTATGGAGAGTCACTTGCAATGCCAGGAGTCGAGATGTTGATATGGAGAATCACCCATGACTCAGGGGGTCGGAGTACTACTGAGGAGAATCATCCATGATGCATGGGGTCAGAATGCAACCGTGGAGAATCATTCGCAATGCTGGGAGTCGGGATGCGACTCAGGGGGTAGGAATTCAACTTGGAGAATCATCCACGACGCTGAGAGCCAAGATACGACTCAGGGTGTCGGAATACCACTGAGGAGAATTACTCGCAATGCCAAGATCCAGGATGGAACTCAGGGGGTCGGAATGCCATTGTTCGAGGGAACTCATCTCTACCTCAAGTGGGGCAAAGGGATACTCATCTCTGCATTTGAGCCTCGCTCGGAGATAGACATGAGCTCACTCGTCTTGGTCTCTGGTGGGACGGAGGGTTGCTCGTCTCCGCATATGGACTCAATGCACTCTTTAGTGGGATGTCCTTAGTCATAGTAAAACACAACACTTAGTCATCGCCATAGAATCCCCCACAAATGTTTGCGGAGTTGGAGTGTCCTGATGAAGAGCTCTACAGCTTGTAAGGTTGGAAGAAAAACGGAGTGCTAAGCTCTCCACAAGCTCGACAGGATGGAGCCTAAATAAATGTCTGAGGGCCTTCCCCTTGGAGTTTGGTAAGTAGGGGCGGAACGGTGGAGTTCTATTGTAGTGGTTCATCTGGGGGCGTGTAAAGTGTCTGGGCACTACCTCACCCAAAACCTTTTCCACGTAAGTAGACCTCTCCCTAGTAGGGAGTTCAACAGTACCTTCTAGATGATTTTCTAGTGCTCAGGATGAAACTTTCTCTTCTTATGCCATACTGGAGGATCCTGAGGGTTGGGATGTCGTTTATTAGAGTGTTTACACAATGCACATTTGTATAAAAACACATTCTTTATTTTGATAAGCAAAACTGCCACACTTTATAAAAACTGGAAATTATTTTACATAGTGGATCTCCCTTACAGAAGCTGCGGTTCAGCTGGTCAGCATTTTGTGAGTGCCTAAGTGGCACACCTTCTTCTATTTCAAGATCGTAGGTGCCCAAACGTGTAACCCTAGTAACTCTGCATGTCCTTGAAGTTGAATCCTCCATGGATGAACCTATAGCTATCCCATTCTCTCTATGCCCAAGTCTCTCCTTGAGGTTCATCCTTGTCTGATTGCTCTTGATTTCCTCTCTGGACATAATTCTCGGGATAGCCTCTTCGGATGAGAGCTTCAATTTTCTACCAGGGCTGGAAGTAGTTTTCTGTGGAGTGGCCTCGGTCTTGGTGGAACTCATCGTACCTAGTTATCGACCTCTCGGAAGACCTTCCTCTCAGGGTCGGCGAAGGAGGAAAAAAGTCCTGCCCTGAGTTTTCTATGAAGATGGCAGCCACAAAGGTTGTGAGCGAAGTGAACTCTGGTTGGTGACGCCCTAGAAGAGAAACTGGCCTAATGTCTCCAGGCAGGGGTCTAAACCTTCCTTCAGTTTGTAATCTTCTCGAGTCTTGGGCTTGATTCGAACCTCCATCCATTGGTTTTGCTTAGCTGGTTTACTCCTTCTATTTTTCCTTGGCTGTAGCACGGAGGTCAGCACTATGAAATCTAGTCCCACGGTCCAAAGCTTGATTGAGAGTGGGGGCAGAGTTGGAGTAAAGGTCATAGGATAACCTCAGATGTTGGAGCCCGTCAACAAAGGCATTCAGTGCTACATTATCAGGGAGGTCGTCGCATGCATTCGCTTATCGGTTGAAGCACTCAACATAGTCTCCCAAAGGTTTAGTGGGCTCCTACTGAAGAGTAAGGATATGAGCCACAGTCTTTGGCCTCCACTGGGAGCTGCTGAACTGAGTCAGGAACAATTGCTCGAGCTCTCTGAAAGTGGAGATGGATGTTAGCCTCTGGCCCTAGAACCATGACCTCGCTGCACCTATGAGGGTTTGAGAAAATCTCTATACCACAGCGCTACAGAGGCCACCTGCATGTCCATATGAGACTTAAACATGGATAGGTAGTCAACATGATCTGACGTCCCATCATACGAACTCATCTGGCGGTAGGCGAAGTGCCTCGACGCTACTTATTCCAGAACTTCATCCACAAAGGGAGGTCTCACCTCCATGATAACTCCTAGTCCTGTCCGGTATCCTTGCACCTCTTGAAGGCGGGCTTCCATATCAGCCAGGCGATACTCCACGGCCTCTCTTGCTCAAGGCTCCCGTTGTATACGACTGTGCGCTCGGGCCAGAGTGTGATGGAAATGAGGTGAGTAGGAACCAGCTTTATGTTCACGTCGGTCTCTGAGATCGAACTTGGCTAGACGATGAAGAGTTTGACCATTAGGGGACACAGACAAGCCCCTTGGCATAAATTTGTACGGAGAAGGAGGTAGAGATCTTGGCATTACCGGGGGGCCCTCTCCTGTTCCGCAAGCTTGGGGTTGCGAGGCGAATGGTGGACCTCGGGGACATGCCTATTTGAAGTGGTTATGTAAACATCGCGGTCTTGAGGTGGCTTCTTAGGCACTGCAATTTGGAGAGCTGTACACACGGCTTGAACTCTTGCATTTGGCGTCCAATGAGATTAACCTGAAATACCTCTATAACTCTTGAGGTCCGTCCTACAGCCCCCGGTGGTAGAGTGGATGGTCTTGCTGGTGCTGGGGGGAACAGTTATCCTCGTTGGTCAGAGTTGGGAGTTTATCCTTTAATTCTTCTATTTTGTGTCTGTCTCACTAGACCTTGTGATCACCAAGGCTCAACTGAGTAGGGAGCAATGATCAAGTGAAGGCTTTTTGCACGGTTCCCACAGTCGACGCCAAACTGTTGGTATATAAAATTGATACACACCTCAAGTATGGTACAGTCGGACGACCAAGCGAGTTCTTTTGCTAAGGTTAGAGTTGTTGAGTCGAAAGTGGAGTTGATTATTCCTCGAGTGAGCTAGAATGGTCAACCTGAAGAGTGGACTTGCTGAAGTCCAGAGTCTTGCTCCTCAGTAACCTGTATTTGCACACGAAACCTAGCCGAGAGATTCCTGGAAAGCCCCTCTGGCTTGAGAATAAGATCTCAGGGGGAAAGAATTCAATATACTTTAACTTAGAAAAATAAGGATTACGGTTCGTGTCAATTATGTAAATAGTAAAATTCACATCACCTTATGACATTGATTTGTTCTAATATTTATAAAAATGGAACTTGCATAATAAAATTGCATCGTAATGGGCTTGGGCTTTTGGGCCCATTCAGAGAAGCTCGCGGGCCTTATGTCAGGCCTGTAGAGAAATTGTTGACGATAGTGGACACGGTGCTGGGGCCAGGTGCTGACTCGGTGAAACTAAAAAATACCCTCATCAATCATCAAATTCCCTTGAAAAACCCATTTAAAATCATAAAAAAAAGAAAAAGAAAAAAAAAAAGAATTGACCCAAAAACCGAATCAACTAAAAAATTTGACTGTGACCATCGGTTGAGTGAGCTTAACGCCAGTCGACCGCCTCCTTCAATGGTTAATTTTTTAACCGTTGAACAGCTAATGGTCAGTTGATAGACCACCTAGTTGGTTGACCGATCGAACTCGTCGTTTTTTTTTTCTTTCTTTCTTTTAGCTACTAGATTCATTAGTCAATCGATTGTTCCCATCAGTTAATCAATCTAACCAGTAGGTCACCCACTTCACTTACTTAAGCCACTATTTTGGTTAGTCGACCGACCCTTTTCTTCGATTGATCGAATTGACCCGAAAATCCATCATTTTAAGTATTAAAACCACATTTTCAATTAAACTCTTAACCAAAAATATTTAAATGACTTATCACTTTACAAAAATCATATTCAGACCCTAAACTTATCACTACACACATAGGATTTATTCATTTTTAAGTTTCGTGCGTGATCCTAATTAGGGTTGCATTAAGAGTATAAAGGTAATGAATTGTTTTCACCAAATTTTCTTTAATACTTTTTAAATCTTCATTGCTTTCATCTTGCACCCTTTATGAATGTTTCAACGATATTTCATTTTGATCATATATTTTTCTCATTTCAATGGAACTTAAATTTGAAACCACTAAACAAAAACATTAGTTTCATAAAATATCAACATGTAATTGTCCATCAAAACATTAGATTTGACAATAACCATTATGTATAGTTTATATTTTGAAAATAAAATGTTGTTGTCGACTTGGTTAGCCATACTTCTCCGTGAGGTAACTCTAATTTTGATGCCTTGGTTAAAATAAAAGAAGGAAAAAGATGACATCGTAATACAGAGTACTCGAATATTTGATAGTTTTTACAATATAAATTATTAATGTACATTGCTTAAATATGAAACTTACTCTTGCAATTCGACATTTCTTGTTAGAGTTATCATGACAGTTTTAGTTGTTTTACACTTTCCAATAGCAATAACGTTCCCAACAACATCTATCAGTAGTGACAAACAGCAATAAGTAAATATAATTTTTAAATTTGGTAATGTTAAAGTTTGTTGGTATTTTAGGAAGGAAGTTTTTGTTATCAGAGAAATACAAAATTGTTTCAATTCTGCTTGATAGTTCATTGTAGGTTGAAAAGGTAAAATTTGTGTTGTGGGATGACGTCACATTCTGCAATGAACTTTCTGATCGATGTTGTAATAAAAAAGTTCATCGTTCGAGTGTTTAGAGTTGGTCTTTACTGCGATTTGGTGTACGTAGTTTGAAGTTTATATTCATGTATACATTGTCTTCATGGATTTGGTGGTGGAGCTAATCAACCTATATTTTCTTTAATGAAATAACTGGCAGAGATATCAAGATGTCCCTTTGTTCTACCACATCTTCTGACTAACTGATGGTAGTTGTTTGGATTTCTTGAAGTAAAGGCTGATCCGAATTGTTGACGAAATGACCTAGAACATGATCAACGATAGGTTGATTTGAGACAGGATCAACAACACTATGAACAATGTTCACTTCGGGCTTTGTCATTAATACGTCTTCTCATCAGAACCATTTAGAATGACATCAAGAAAACTGAAGTCATGGTCAGGAAACTTGGACTTTACAACATTTCGACAAAAGTTAAACCCCACATGCTGAATTTCACCGCGCAGGTTGTCAAGTTGTTTCCAACTTTCTTCATGCTGATAGGCGAACTCCTCAGTCTTTAGAATTGAGCGATCCAGTTCCTCGACCCTGCAGATGAGCTCAAGAGATCTAGTTCCTCTACTTCGACATTCTTGAGCTCCTTATTTTTTATTATTGTGTTCAAGGATTCTTTCTCCTGTTGGGTCTTGGAGAGCGCCTTAGCAAACGCTTTATCTTTCGCCACCAGTTCAGCCTTCAGGCTTACGACTTCAGATGAAAGTCACTCGATGTCTTTCGATAGCGCTTTACATCGACTAGTTGTAATGCCAAGGTCGTTCTTGGATTTCTCTTGGGACGACCTCTCCATGGCCAGTTAAATCTCTAGAGCTCCATGATAGGTGTGATCTACCTACGTATTTCCAAACCGGTTTTGTTAGTTTTAGAGTAGTTTTATAGTTATTTTTATATGTTTTAATATGTTTTTATTCTTTTTGTATTAAAACAGGTACGTGGGGTGAAAATATATGAAATCAAAGCATAAACGATGAGATCGAACTGAAAGCGATCGAAGAATGGTGGAAAAACAAGCTCAGAGACAAAATTGTGAAGGAAGCCCACCGCCGTAGCGTCCAGACCACCGCCGCGGTGGTGAAGATGTTGAGAAAGACCAAAGGCTACTGACGGACCACCGCCTAGGCAATAAACTAGCAGAAAATTTTGCCAAAGCCACCGTTTTTTCATCGCCACAGTGATCACCAACCGACATACTTACCGCCGCAGCGATGAATCCCACCACCACGGTGGTGGCCTCTGCATAGTTTAGATATTTTATTTGATATTTTTGAGCCTATAAATATCCTTTTCTCCTCATCTCTTCCGAGTTCTTTAGCCCCTAAGGCCTTTGGCTATATTTTAGGGTTAGGATGAGGGAGCGCTCTCAACCTGAGGTGGAAGATGAAGAGGGAAGCGATCGTTCAATGGTTCTAGCGACTGTTATTTGGATATTGGCTAAGCCGCTCATTTTTTCTATTTGTTTTCTTCATTTTGGTAGTTGTTGAGCATGTTTACGCCATTTTATATTGTATACATGGTTATAACCATTGACTAAACATGGGTTGTATAGGGATTATTAATATAATTTATGAAAACGTTGTTTAGTTGAGTTTGTGTTTTGTTTGCGATTGTTCTTCGTTATGTTGATTGTGTGTGCCGTATTGTTCGTTTAGCATGCTTAGATTTACATATCAAGAATATGGGGTTTGACAAATCTCGAATTCGGACTAGAATAAACAAATGCCACGATCCTATAACCCGTTTGGGGTTTGGATTGTGGACAATCTATGACGTTGGGGTAAGACTCAACGTTGAATAAGACTTCTTCATTGATTCGAAGTCGCGTATTCCCTCGTCTTATACTCGGGAGAGGTGGCGAGGGAATTTTAGAACTGAGATTGTCGATAGGGTAACCGCAACGCACGATCCAATGACCCGGTTGGGAGTTGGATTGTGTGCAATCAATGACATTGAGGCGAGACTCACACAACCTAGGGTCGTTAAGACGTTGAAGGGGACTTATTCGTTAACACAAAGTTGCATTATATCCCCCGTCTTACACTCAGGAGAGGTGGCGTTCGGAGTTTTAGATATCGAAATTTTCGGATAAGTTGAACACCGTTAATATAAATTAAAACGAGACTGAACACGTATTCGTAAACGAAACTAATCCCTAGACAACCAATTCTCTCAAAACTATCTCGATGTAGTATTAGTATAGTTAAATTAGTATTTTAGTATTAGTAATTAATAATTAAATTACATTTTTGTCGGCTAGATAAAGTTGGGTTATGACAATCACGGTACTCGATAGTAATCTCAATCAATCCCTGTGGATACGATACCCGACAGAAAGGTTCATTATACTAAAACTTGATCCGTACGCTTGCGATGAAAGTGACAGCGCAATAATTAGCGGCACCTATTTTCTATTCAAATTTACCCTTGGCCATTTTCCCAAAACTGAACCAAGCCCTATAATCTTCATGAACCTCCGAGCCTACATTAGTGGAGAATAGATCCCGGGTCAGGCGTATGGATTCCCTATACCGAAAAGGTTTTAGTCATGAACTATATTTAGGGATAATCTTATCTAATCAATGGATAGTAGTATATTTGAGTTTAATCACACACACTTAAACAAGATCTAGAATGACGCTTACTATTTTTGAACGTTGAAATTCTAGAACACCACATGGTGTGATTTATACTTGAACTTGATAGGATTGGGGGCCGATCAAGGAAAAATCTTTCGGCCGGTAGATGATAATCAAAACTTACACATTTTTGTTTTTAGTATTTTTTCATTTTTAGTTTTCAATTTCGTAATTAGTTTTTATATTTTCTCGTATTGTTTGGGTGTTTTACTCGAGGACTAACAAAATTTTGAGTTTGGGGGCAATTGATAGGTGTGATCTACCTACGTATTTTCAAATCGGTTTTGTTAGTTTTAGAGTACGTTTATAGTTATTTTTATATGTTTTAATATGTTTTTATTCTTTTTGTATTAAATCAGGTGCGTGGGGTGAAGAGGTATGAATTCGGAGCATAAACAATCAATTCGTATTAAGAACGGTCGGAGAACGATGGAAAAATGAGCAAGGAGGCAAAAATCTTAAGGAAGCCACCGCTTAGGCGTCCAGACCACCGCCTAGGTGGTGAAGAAGCAGAGAAAAAACCAATTCAAGTTGACAACCCACTGCCTAGGCGGTGAATCCCACTGCCTAGGCAAAAATCCAACAAAATGTTTTCCACAGCCACCACTTTGTCCATCGCCGCGGCGAGCCTTTAACTGACATACTCCATCGCCTAGGTGGTGGCCTCAAATATTTTGTCTATTTATACCTCTTTCCTCCATTCTCCTTCACACGCTCCGGCCATTATAGCCCTTAAGGCTTAGGTTAGTATATAGAGAGAATATAGGCAGTGCTCAAACATATTCGAAGGAGAAGATCAACATGCGGAGAAGGAGAATCGTTCGGTGGACGGTTTTAGCAGCTAATTTTTAGATATCGGCTAAGTTTATCCATTTTTTCTTTTATTTCTTATCTTCTATGTATGTTTGATCATGTTTAGCCTGGTTTCAATTGTATAAACGGCTATGGCCATAGGTTAAACGTGGATTATGTATGGGATTAATATCGTTTATAAAAACGTAGTTTTGGTTGAATTGTGTTTCTTTGATGAATGTTCTCCAATGTTTGAGTGTGTTTATCATATTGTTTATTTATTATGCTTAGAATGATAAATGGTGAATACGGGGTTTAACAAATCCCGGATTCAGATTAGAATAAACAATGATCAGATAACCCGGTCGGGGTTAGGATTGTGGACAATCAATGATGTTGGGGCAAGACTCACGTGACCTAGGGTCGTTAAGACATTGAGGGGGACTTTGGCGTTGACTCGAAATCATGTATTCCCTCGTCTTACACTGGGAGAGGTGGCGGAGGAGTTTTAGAACTAAGATTGTCGATAGGGTAAACACAACGCATGAAATCAATGACGTTGGGGCGAGACTCATGTGACCTAGAGTCATTAAGACGTTGAGGGGTACTTTTTCGTTGACACGAAGTCACGATATATCCTTCGTCTTACACTCAGGAGAGGTGGCGATGAAGTTTACGAATTGAGGTTTTGTGTGCAATCAATGAGGTTGGGGCAAGACTCACGCAACCTAAGGTCATTAAGACATTGATGGGGACTTCTTTGTTGACACGAATTTGCGTATTCCCCCGTCTTACACTCAGGAGAGATGGCGGAAGAGTTTTAGATACTGAGATTGTCAAATAGGTCGAATACCATTGTTGTAGACTAAATGAAATCAAACGCGTTTAAGTAAATAAAGTTAATCCATAGATAATCCATCTCATAATTATCTCGTATTAGTAATTAGTATAGTTAAATTAGTATTTTAGTTTTAGTATTAATTAATTAAATTACATTTTTAGCGCCTAGATAAAATTAGGTTATGACAATCGCGGTACTCGATAGTAATCTCAACCAATCCTTGTGGATACGATACCCTACCGAAAGGTCCACTATACTGAAACTTGATATGTACGCTTGCAGTAAAAGTGACAGCGCATTAATTGCGGCCACCACTCTATTTTTTGCCTGAATAGCTTGAAGGTCCTTCTCTAGCTTACTTGATTCGCTAAGTTGGAAGACCAACTGGGAATCCAGTTGTATGATTTTATTCGGACTTCCAGCCAGAGCATAGATGATATTAATACTCTACAAGAAAATAACTAAGGAGTGAGGTGAACGAGTAGGGTAAAGGAGTAACCTAAAACTAATGTTTGAAAACATACCTAAAGGTTGGTACAAATGCCAGCCTTAAACAGGTATGTTCAGGTATGTTACCCAATTTTGGCTTGAACCTTATACTATGATTGTACCATCAGAGTATGAACTGTGTCATCAAATTTCTTTTGAGCCTCCAGCATGGACGATTTCGCCTCACTTAATTTATGATGCATTAGTTTTTGAGATGACACATGTCCAGCGGGTAAGCCGACCTGAGCATCACGCGCAGGTGTTGGGGTAAGAGTAACAGGGACCAAATGAAGAATTGGAATACTAACCGCGCGGGTAGCGTATTCGAGGCCTCAAATTTTAGTAGGAGAACGGGGACGAGCACTTGGCACTAGAACATAAATGACCCTATCACTACACCTACAGTTTAGAGGGCGGTCATCGTCAGAGTCGAACTGAATTTGCTGAATAAAGGTAGCATGGGGTAGCGAGTTGTGTTGAGTAAGAGGCTGTGGGGCACTTATTAGTGGAGGATCCTTAGTTTTCCTAAGTACAAAGGTTAGAAGCATGTTCCTTCCGTCCTGAGACATATTCTTTGGAGTGAAAAGAATATAAGTCAATTTCTTGTAAGACTGAATTGGGGGATCTAAGAGTTTCAACAACTCTACTTCGACTTCTGAGCTAGGGGGGATGCTTTTACAGGCCTCCTCACCTAGTCTCAAGATAAATTAAGCAGCACTCAACAATTTGATAAAACCTATGACAAATTATGAGAGAGACTGGGAATATTACTTAGAAGATTGAAACTCCTTAGGACCACCAGGCTTAACCCCTCCTATTCGGGAGAGAACTCCTAGCCACCGCTAAAGAACAAGTAGCAGTTCTTCCACTTTTTGATTGAGGAAGGGAGATCGATAAGGAAATGGAGATCAGAGGGAATTGACACATAGAATCGTCCAACGGACCTCATGAATTTCATTAAGAAGACATTTCTCACGATGGCAGGGGTAAGAATGACTTTATTGCCCGGGAAAGTGCTATGGCGCCCATATGTGATGAAATCCATTAGGCATTAATTGGGTGGGAGAAATATCCAATTGCTTAAAAAGATCTTGAAGAAACGAAGAAAGGGGAAGACAACGACCTTATTTAAACATCGACACATAGAAATAAATTTAATCTATCCTAGGGGTGTAAGAACGCTCGTTAGGTTCTGGAACCCTAATGGAGACAGACTCAGGGATTATGTACTATTTCTTAAGTTCTACGATCTCAACTTCCTTGATAGAAGAAGGACCATGGCCACCCCAACTTAAAGGAGCACCTGAAGAAAGTAAGGCACCAGAATGACTAAAATTGTCGGAACCACATTCGAAAGACGAACTGACTTCGGGAACACTATGCAAAGGTACGACATCCATAAGAGCGAATAAGATTTTGACAAAGGAGTAAAGAGGGAAAAAGAAGCCAAGATTCAGAAAAAATAATACAATAATGAAATAATGAAGATGAAGGACCGGGGGAACTTACTGGTAAGGGTGTGTAACTGATCAGGCTAACCTGCCTAACCCACGCAACCCACCAAACTCACACCACAAAACACCGACCTAATACTGACCAACGTGTTGAACAGGTGTGAATCCTTAAATGGGCATGTTATGGTTTAGCCCATTTTCTTACGGGTTCAACCTGCCCAGCTTTCCACGAATATTTTCTCTTAACAAATAATTTTTGTTCTAAGAAATGATATTTTTCAACTTTAGATTAATATTATGTTGTAGTCATGTCCTTCAGTGAACCAACACTTTGTTTTCTCTTAGGTACACAATACACATTTTTTCGCTACTGAGGTTATCTTAAGCCTTTCTTTATGATAGCTTTTCAAAAATGTATCATTACAAATATTACTAGCATACAATTTTTATAGCAGTTAGTCAATTTTTCTGTAAGTTTTAGTAATGTAATAATTTTTTTAAGTAATATTTATTATATTTCAAGGCTCAACCTGAAATACTTGGTAGTCCATGGTTCTAAACCCGAAAATAGGTCCAATCCGCACACTATTGGGTAACTCACGATTTAAATTAATTAACCCGTACACTCCAACCCGCCCCAACTCATACATCATTGGGCGAACCACGATTCAAACAAGCCTAACCTGCCTGGTACTGGTTTAGTCCGGTGTTTTAGCCCAAACCTCCCCAACTCACCTCCTGCCCACCCCTACTTACTGGACAGAGAGTGCTATGATTGAAGGATAGTGATTGCGTTTTCTTTCTCGGGAATAAACTCGAATCAGGAAGGCAAATGATAGAGGTAAAACTCTTGCCAACCATTTCATGTAAGACCCAAATTTTTGTATACACATAATTTTAGCTGCATTGTAGAAGCATGTAGAAAATAATGGGGTCGATTTCATAAATAAAATTCAATTGAAAATTTTAGGGGTTTGTCTGAAATTTTTACAAAATTTAAGTTTTGGTTTTGGTTTTAATTAAAAACTTAAAGAAACTTAAGAGATGATGAATATAATTTAACCAAATATGCATATGTGTGTGTGTGTGTGTGTGTGTGTGTCTAACCACACAAATCAGAAACAGGAAAACACGGAAGGATTGAGAAAAAAGAAGAAGAATCTAGAAACAGAAAATAGAGAGAGAGAAAAACGGCGGTGGTGGGTGTCGGCTGTGCCGTTGGGTTGCCGTTCGGTGTGTGTATGTGTGATTGTGTGTGTGTTCTGCTTCCTGTCCTCGTTGTGGGTATGAGAGGGTGTGATCGTCGCTGTTTTGTTCGATGGTATGGGTGTGTTCAGTCCGGTCATGTATGGATGCGTTGCCGTCGTTGTGTGGGGGGGAGGGTGAGGTTGCCGGCAGTCGACGAGAGTAAGGGAGAGAGAGAGAAACCGCCGGCGATCGGCTGAATCAGGAACCAAAAACAGGAAAAAAAAAAAGAAACAGAGAAAAGAGAGAGGTGGGTCCGGCGGTCGGGGGTAGTGAGATCCGACGAGCGTGGGTGTGAGTAGGTTCGTTCAGTCGTTGGTCGATCGTTGGTGGTGCCAACGGTGTGATGTCCCGTTCGTTATCGATGGTATAGAGTGCTGATGGAGTGATCGTCACTGTTTCGCCGTGGGTTGCCGTCGGTTAATTCGGCGGTGGGCTGTTCAGCAGCCGGTGGTGGTGTGCTGGGTCGACGGTAAGCTTCCGATGGCCGTTGTCGTTGCTGTTATGTGGGTGTGTGATCGTGGGGGTGTCGTCATCAATTTCAGGAAAGAGAAAAGGTGGTTCGACCGGTGAGGTGGTCCGTCGACGGTCGTCGATCTTGTGTTTGGTACGAGTGAGCTGTTCTGTCGGCGATCGTCAGCAGTGTAGGTGGTTGGAGTCGATCGTTTGGCCGGTGGCAAATGAGAACCAGTGAGAGGAAAGTGTCTCCAGCGTTGAGAGCGTCGGGCTGAACCAAAAACAGGAGAAAAGAAAATCACATAAAAATCAAAATTTGGAAATCTAATTTCTCGGCCAGCGAGCGATTTGGAAACATGTAAAATTTCGGTCGATTACTATTTTTCGTTAAATTAAATTACTAACATTAAAATTTCCGTAGTCATGATAATATTTTTATAACCGTTAATTTTAATAGTTTAGTATAATGAATATTAATATAGTAAATTGAGGTAAATAATAATTTTTCATAATAAAATTTGGGGAATGAGAAAATTATGAAATTAGGACCATGCATTGCACATGGGGTGTATTTTTAAATAGATATTAATTTAGGACTTATCGCTGTTAAGTTCGCAGGCACTAGTATCCCGGTAGATTTTGGACGATGATAGCTTTGCGGAGCTGAAATCGATGTGAGTGTACTGTCTTCTATATAAATTACAAATTTTATTTTCGTATAAATTATGGAAAATGTGTTTATTTAAAAATGGACGAATTTGCAACTTGTATGGATAAGTTGATTTTAAAAGTAGAAAAATGATTTTTGGATCGATGGATTGGTTTTAAAGGTGGGAAAAAGATTTTTGGATCGAGTCGGTTTGTAAGGTGGAGAGTGATGTTTGGTCTGACTATGCCATAGTTTCTTCCGGTAAGCGATGTGGATATTCTTCCTGCAAGGGATGTGAATTTTTTTCCCGTAAGCGTTGTGGATTTTCTTCCCGCAAGGGATGTGGATATTCTTTCCATAAGGGATGTGGATTGACTCGTTAGAGAGTGCAAACCTTGCGGGTGGTACGGTACCGTTGCAACTCCCGATCGTGAGGTAAAAAATGATTCTATGTTAGTAGGAAAGGGGTGTGGTGTATTTTACAATGAATTGTCTGGATGGATTCGGTTTGGATATGTTACTTTAAAATGAATTAGCGTATATATATTATTTTGGTTGCACTAGTTGACTTAAAATGTTTGGATTGGATATTTTCAGTATATATATATTGGTTTATTTCATTGGGGACAAGGAAACTAGATTTCCGTACGGTGTGTGATTATATTATATTGGTATTAGGTATTTTAAATACACTATTTCTTTACATTAATGACAGTGGAAAACTGGTTCCGAATAGGGTGTGTGATATATGGTATTGTTGTTATATTGGTTCATTTCATTGGTGGCAGCAGAACCGAGTATGTGATTGTATAATATTATATTTTCGAAATGTGGTATTTATTATTTATACTTGATCCATGAAATATTTTTTTTACTATGAAAACAGTACACCGATAAAAAAAATTGGTTTCAAATACTGTGATTAGAAGTTGGTCCACTACTGGCACTAGAGGGAGACCAGAGGTAGTGTCGTGTTGGAGGTGAGTCGATCAGATGTGAACCGTAGAAGGTTCAGGTATTTTGGTGTTTTTGGTTGTGAATTTTCGAGACATGTGTGCTCCCAAATTTTGGGAACATGTATATATATATTTTTGAGAAAATTTTTTACAGTAACGTGAGTGTGTATGCTTATATATACATTTGGATATACGTTGACTGGGCGGGTAGCATCATGTCGACATCACGCCCGGCCTTGAGTGACGAGTCCCCGGGGTGGGGTGTGACATTTCATCTATTTAAACATGCATCCTACTCGATTGGGCCGTGATAATAGGTCTGGAGAGGACGCCGCATCTTGGGCCGAAAAAAAATAAGGACTATTTGCACTTTAGCCCACTGGGAATTGAACCTCAACCCAAACATTAGCTGCCAAAGGCCCATTTGATAGTCTGGTCAAGCAACCTAGTATGATGGCATGATAAACAAGGAAATGACAACGTAATGTCTGTCATTCCACTTTCAAAAGTAGTATCGTAAAAAACAGCCCATTACCCACCCATTACCATTAATGGCCAAAGAATATAATAGTAATTCATTTGTTAATACACTTTTTACTATCTCAAATTAGATTAACTTATTCTCACGCCAGAATTTCTGAGTAACAACCGCACCGATAAAATTTTCGATATTTAAATGCATTTATCTATAGTTCCAATTTTAAAATTCTACTACAGGAGCATCATTGATGCCAATACTCAAACAAAACATTTTACCCTAAGAAAGAACCATATGTATCATTCTCCCACTTTACAACCCTCATTAATAACAAATTTCTAAATCCCAAGTAGGGATTTATTGAAATTCAACCACCCATTACAACTACCTCCAAAAACAGCAAGTATTACAACCACCCCCCAACCCACCCCCCGTTTCCTATTCCAGCATCTTTGTAATCTTTCAAATAAATACAAATAAAGATCGGATTAAAAGACATTTTTACCCTCCAGATGAAAAAGAAAACACACCACATTTAATTGATCTGTGCAAGGGGCGAGCGTGGGATGAGTGACGGTTTCAACTCTTTCGTGTCGAATGATTCATACGAATTGTTTTCTCGAAATTCCTCTAGAAGGGCATCCATTGGCGCAGTTCGAAGAGATTCTATAGTCCCTTTGCTTGGAATGTCGGGCTCACTTCTGATAGGTGTTGATCCTGTTGGCTCGTAGTCCTGAACATAAGGAAAGTATTCATATAAAATAAATGAACATCACAAGGGCTTGTTTGGTTGAATGGATTTGAGAGCAAAGATAATAAAGCCGTCGAATTGGAGTTTGAAATAAACACTTGTAAACTCAGATTTTTACTGCATTCATTTCTAATTCCAATTCCAAGGCTTCAAATTCCACGAAGCCAAACACTACCTAAAGGGAGTCCTTCCTATTACAGAATTCAAATAATTAAGATGACAATTGTTTATCAATGTTTCTGCTCGCAAAGAAAACTTGGAAAACGAACTGCCCGGGAAAATTTTTATGTTCCTAAAAATTTGTTCTGAAAATCTGGGAGCCAAACAGAGATATTTTTGCTCCCATATCAAAAATTTGATAACAAAAACACTGAATCAACGGAGGCCAAGGTAGTGTTTGGCTATATGAAATTGTAGCCTTATAAAAGAATCGTTGAACCACATGCTTCCAAACACTGCCAAAGTCATTCGTAAATCCTCTGGTAGTCTATAAAAAGCCTAGTGAATGAGACTCTTCTTTCAGTCAAATACAACAAGTACTAAGCCTTTGTCCTACTTACATGAATCCGTTTACGCCATGAAGGTCAATCAAGGGTCATTCCCTCAGTCAGGTTTAATGTCATCAAATCAACTATAATAGTCTCGTCCCAAGTCTTCTTAGGCCTATCTCTCCCACTAGTAGCCCTTTGGACTTGAACTAAATCACATTTTCTCACTGGTGCTTCTATGAATCTTATATGCACATGTCCAAACTATCGTAAACAATTTTCTCTCATCTTCTCTTCGACGGGTATTATTCCTAAATTCTCTCTAAATAGTTTCATTCTTAATTTTATTCATCCTTATCTTCCCACTCATCCACTGTAACATCTTTATTTCTATTACACCAATTTTTTTAAAATGTTTTGTGTTTATCGCCTAACATTCTGAACCATACAGAAGCATCAGTCTTATTGCAGTATTGTAGAATTTTCCTTTGAGTTTAGATGAAAATTTTACTGCCAACTAAATTTTACTCTCAAAATTAGGCAGCAATAACACTGCTGGTCCTATCACAATAGCAATTTTACCTCTATAGAACACTGCTTGTCCTTTCACAGAGGGACTTCTTAGGTAATTAAGCTTCAAGTTTTTACTCCAAAATCCAAAGCTTCAATAACATCAATCTCAATAAAAAAAGAAAAGAGAAAAAACTATTAGCGTACCATATATTTTTGCTGGAAAGTATCAAGTGCCTTCTGTTCTATAGAGGTAGATTGTGAAGAGTGATCCTGCTGGAGAGCCTCTACCGTTTTTGCATGAGCTCCAGTAGCGGCCAAAACTCCAGATATGGATCCTCGCTCTTGCTCCGACACACCTGCTCCAATTTTATTTTATTTTTATAAAGAAAGACATGTGAAATTGAGAATATTCAAAACTTTAATATTGCTTTACAACATTATACAAATGTAACTTCTTTTGTGCGCGCTCGCTAGACAGTAAGATTGCCCAATATAGAACTTCAGTTAATGGCAGACACGTGCTATGTATGGAAAAATTTAAAATAAGTACAATTAATAGTTTTTAGCCTCGCAATTCAATAATTTTGACACAAGTAAAAGTTTTGAAAGTAATATAATAAAAATTAAATTAAAAAAGATAGTTTTACCTGTTTTTTAAGGTGCAAAGTACATATAAAATTTCTCTTCAATTGGAAAATGTAGAAAGAAGATTTAGAGAAAAAAATAGAAAGTTGGTAGAGAGAGTAAAAATATATCAAGATATTATAATTTTTGAAAAATATAATTAAAATATGATGCAATGAGAAATTGCCACATCATTAAAAATAATTTAAAAAATTAATGTTGTAGAAAATTATGATCCATGTACAGAAGGTTTCTCAAGCCTCCTACATTCCATTAGTAATATAGATGAATTCAATGCAAGTACATAATCTGGAGAGAAGGAAATTCATGACTTTGGACACTTCAATTTACCAAATAAATTCGGACACCTTATTTTCTAAATGAAGCCCATGGTGCTTAAAAACGAATATGAAAAAACAGGAATATAGGGAAAATTTGGTCTTACTAAGATCCATACCAATACTATAATGCATAAGGTTACAACTGAACTTACTATCAATATGCTGAATAATGCCTTCGGTATTCTTCATTACATCATCTTCAGTAGCAGCCCTTGCAGAATCGACCTCAACATCATGTTGCTCATTGCTATCAGACACATTTCTGGATCAAAAAGTTCATATTAACTCAATGTTGTACTCAACAAACCGCGAAAAAGAAGATATAAAGTAACAGTGAAGATTAGAAAACAAATGACACACATAGAAGTATGATTTAAATATATGATGGCAGCACCAATATAATTCGAATACCAAGAACCAGAATGCAACACAAGAGAAAATTATAAATGACCAAAATGGAATAAAAGCAAAATAAAAAATGGGTAGGGTAATGTAAAAGAATATATTAGTTTTATCCCCATAAAACATCTCTTAATCCAAACAATAATTCAAAATAAATTGGAAAAAAGAGGTGGAGAGGCATTTTTTTATCTGTCTTCATCAATCTCTTAAAATATAAAAATTTAAAACACAAAACGCAACTACATTTCACTTCTTAGAAAGTACTTAAAAAGGCATTACTAAACTATGCCTTAAATATTATTACAACTCCAAGTACCAGTGGAACAAAAAGGACCACAAGGATCTTTAAATGGGGAAATCCCTAAAAGCATTGGACTCAAAAGTTTTCCAATTAATTAGGGCAAAGAAAGCATGTCAACCAACCTTACAAGCGAGACCATGGTTGAAGCATGTTGACCGCACATATCATTTACGGAATCATGTGTCTTTCTCCAGTGCTTGGAAGCAGTTTCTGCAGTGCTTACACTACACCAGAAGAACCGGTAAAATTATGAAATGACAAAATGTTCCGCTGCCAAGAGGAAAAGCAAGGAGAAGCAGTATTCTGTGCTACCAAACGTTACCCAAAGGAAAAAGTGCAAGAGCAAGGAAAGAGTCAAATCTAACCATTTTTGCAAAAGTAACTCCATACGACAATGTTTGGCAGCAGAGAAATCAGCATTATCTCTAGAATCATTCTCAGCTTGCATAGAAAATTCATCCCATTTCCTTTTTGCATCTGTTGTGATACCCTCCATCAAGGAAACATGTCCATCCAAATAATCCTTATTCCCCATCACAGTTTCTCTGAGACCAGTAAGCTTGTCATCCACCTGTCAACCAACAATCAAATCCCTTCAGCATAAAGAGAAGGGAGAAAAACCCAAAGTAAGAAAATCTAGAACAAACCAGCTCTTTTTGACGGCGTATGTGATCAAAGACTAAATTGGTCATATCAGCAATGAGCTTCTCCGCCTCTGATTTTGACTGCTCCTGAACAATTTAAGATTCAAATGTAAGATAACTTGCACATAGTCTCATGTCTGCATTTACAATTTGTCAACTTCGATTTACCTCGTAAGCCTTCTGGAACTCAGCAATACACTTCGTCTGAACATCATTAGCTTGTGTTGCATAACATTCAAGCCTTTTCGATTCTTCCACAAGTTTTTGAAGAAATTCTTGAATGAACTCAGATATTGTTGAGGCATGCTCAATACTAGAATTAAATCTCTGTAGATTTAAATTAATGGAGAGCAATTAATGTACTGCCAAAGAATTGGTAGCTGCAGATAGAAAATAGCAGAGAACTTTTAACTCATTCAAACTTGTATCAGCAAAATTTTGATTTGTTACTAAAAATAAGGTTAAATGACCTGATCTATGAAGCACGGACACAGACTCAGCGACACCACAATTTCTCAAAAATTCCAACACAGACACGGCGGGGATACGTCAATAAATAAATATATATTTTATATATGTTAGGTTGTTAGCCTAATTAATGGAAGATGTGCAATTAAGTAAATTCTTTCAACAAAAACCATTAAACTAATAATCATAAATCTTCAAAATTCAAATCAACATTCACATTTATAATTTTCCATAAACAAAGTAAGAGAGACAAGAAAAATCCACTATAGATCGATTGGTTGATTATCATCTCAACACCCTTCGTCGGTGAATAAGACGGTTAGCTTTCTATCTTTTTCATCTCTCGTTTCTCCAATAGTTAAAGATCCAATTAATAGCTTATTTAATATCAAATTACACGTGTTAGACACCGACACTCAGCCTCTAATGGAGTGTCGGTGCTTCCTACGACCTAATGGTCCTAGTAGGAGTACCAACCTATAGGTTTATCCCATTCAAATTTAACTGAACCAATTAAAACTTTCAAATAATATTAATTGCATCGATTAATCCCCTTTTTAAAATCGGCCCATATTCACTGACGATAATGCCCCCTACAAATCCGGAATCACATTTTTGGCAACATCTTTTTCCATGCCATAAAAGCAGGAATAGTTAACAAATTAAAACTAAACCACTTTTATGTTCTTATAACAGCGATAACTTCTTCTTTTTTTTGAATATATCGTTTACTTGATTTGATTACATATTTATGAACGAGAGATGATAACCTTCAAAACAACATCCATTTGTTTATACTTTGTTATATAATTTAATATTTGTTGAATTCAACATGATGATGAATTCTGTGTTGAATTCAATAATATATGCGTCACTATTCAATCTAATTTTTGGGGGGTATTTTTTTATTTAATTGCATTCAACGCTTTTTAAAATGACAACACTATATATTTATAAAATTTTGTTGAAGTACCATCTTAAATTCAACATGAATGTGAAAACTATGAATATTCGAAAATACCATGTTGAATTCAACACAAACGTGAAAACTAATTAAAAAAAATGGTGAATGTGATATCGTTTTGCTTGATTTGAATTTTGAATACAAATTAATGATCGTGGAGTCATTGGCTTCAAAACAACATCCATTCGTATTTTGGTGTATAATTTAATATTTGTTGAATTCAACACGATGATAAATTCCGTGTTGAA
Organism: Eucommia ulmoides; assembly: GCA_016647705.1. NCBI lineage: Eukaryota > Viridiplantae > Streptophyta > Magnoliopsida > Garryales > Eucommiaceae > Eucommia > Eucommia ulmoides. The sequence goes on along the minus strand of CM028335.1, from coordinate 16,040,256 downwards.
TTCGACAACATGCGTCACTATTCTATTTAATTTTTATTTTTATTTTTTTGTATTTTTTTCATTTAATTACATTCAACATTTTTTACAATAACAATGCAATAAATTTATAAAATTTTGTTGAAGTACCAAGTTGACTTCAACATGAATATGAAAACTATGAAAAATCGAAAGTACTATGTTGAATTCAACACGAATGTGAAAACTGATAAAAAACAAAATGGTGAAGGTAATATCGTTTTGAAGATTTTATTCAGAAAGACCTGAATGCATTATTAGATCATGAAAAGAAAAAAAAAGATAGTTTTTTCAGGTTTAATAACAAGATTTATATTTAATTTTAATTTAATAACAGCCTCTAATTTTTGGGAAGTTATATATCAAGTAAGTGGTCATCCATAAATTCAGGGACTTAATAGTTGTTACAACACAACAAATTTGACTGAATCTTCACAAAGAATTGGAATGTAACCCAGAAAAAACATTGGTTTATTTGGTAATTTTGGCTCCTAATGGGAGCCCCGAGTAATAACCCACCAATCAGACAATTATTTTTACTAGAATTCCGTGACCATCCTAGTAATAAAAAACAGTATCAACAAACATATAAATTGCATCTTGGCACAAGACTTGGAGAAAATACAAACCTGACGAAGATCTCGAGCAAATAAAGCCATTTCACTTTGGTGGTTAGATAGAGTACTGTTGAGATCATCAAAAATTGAATCTGCTTCGACGGCTTCCGCAGCTAAAAACTGGATCGTAAAGAAAAGAAAATGTGAAGAAAACTGCATATATTATAATCAGGTGACAACATAAATTCATTAATGAAAGGAAGCAATTCATTAATGAAAGGAAACAATAACTCTACGACATACTTCTTCAACAGAATGTGCATTGGCATTAGCCAACCCTGAAATCTCATCTAAACCAGCATTTGAGGTTGCTTTGTGCAAACGCACAACATTTTGCACAGCCTCAACATGGGAAAGATATAAGGTCCTTGAAGCCATTACTTTCTTCTTTAAATCACCAATCGCCTAGAGAGAAAGAAGGATTGAAAAGATTGTTATCAGAACTTTCAATAGAAAAGTTAACTAAACTATCATACAAACATGCAGGAGGAACAACAAGCAAAAATAGAGGACAAAAAAGGAAAAACTTGAACAAATACCTTATTATGGATGTCTAGAAAAGAATGGCACAACTTCTCAACACATTGAAGGTGTTCATTTTGCTGAGACATTGACTTGGCCACTGTGTTGCAGAGTGAACCAAGCTTCTGCACAAGCTCAGCTTGGAAATCATCCACAACTGACCTGTTATCAGCATTTAATTCATCCTCTCTAGCTATTTTGGACAAAAAATAATCACATTAGAGCCATTGGATCAGAAATGTTGGTACATGATGTATAGCTTATATAACTAAGTTCCAAATGCATTATGTACCAATCTTCATATACAGTGAGGCATTATCCTGAAGAGATCTTTCCAACTCGGATCGTAGGACGCATGCTTGATGAGCCAAAGCATTCTCTGTTTTCAATGATTCAACCAACAATATTTAGAGATAAGAACAAAATTAAAAACCATAAATACCATGTCTTACCTGCTTTTTTCTGTGCGGATATAATAAAATCCCTCTCCTTGAGGGTAAATTTGCATCTCCTTAATTCATCTTCAGTATTGACCAAAATGTTACTTGTTTGGTTCAAGTTTTTCTGTAAAATTCCTCCATTAAGAATCCAGAATGGTTTCAAAAAGAACACCTTCCATTCAGAAAGGGCCTTACCTGAGTCACATCAAGATTGGAGCGTAACTCTGAGCATTGTTTGACCTGAGCATTATATTTATCTTGCAACTCCTCATGTTGCTGCTTATAACAAATTGATTTTGCGAGTTAAATGAGAAAACCAATATCATACAATAAGTTGAAGGAAAACTCTCATCTTCAAGTATTAACAACGTAATGATAACCAACCTTTTGATGAATTTCTATTGTAACTCCCATTTGTTCAATCTGATCTGCCATTGCCTGTGTATCAAAAAAAATTAAGGAGGTTTGACTTGCTTTGTTCTAGAATAAGGCACTAGCAAAAACCAAGACATAAGATCCAAGGTGGTTTCCTAAACAATCATTCATCCGAACTCGTATAAAAACATATATCGTTTTAGAATTGATATTGGGTTGCTTAGTTGAAAACATGAGAGGAAAAAATACAACCAAATCATAGCAGATAATGTTATGTAAAACATTGAATCAATAAACAAAACAAATATAGGGACAAGAAGGAATATGATATCAAAATTTTACTTAATGGCACCTTAAAAAAAAAACCCCAAAAAAAATGGTTACGAGACTGCACACCTTCTTTTCAATTTCCTCTTGTAAGTATCGTTCCTTTGGTATGTATACACCATTTTTCTCACGTGCGGCATAAACCTCTAAAGTAAGCAAAGTTAGACAAGAAAGAAAAGATAGCTATTTAGCATCTCTCAACCAACAATATGCATATTAAAAGTTTTTACCGGCCTTGAGTCGCTCAATTTCGCCATAAAGATCCTTGATGAGAGTTGATTTCATCATTTTCTGGTTTACCTACAAAGAGCAATAAAATCTAATAATATGAACAAAAAATAGAAGAACAAATTAGTATTGTTAACAAAATCGCACTTGTGATTAGACTAACATAAGAGAGAGCATCAAAAGAAATCTGTTCCGCCAAAAAACAAAATGCGTACAAAACAATAATAGGAAAGTGGGAAAATCTGTAATTTGGGGACTGGACTGTTGAGAGGACTACAGCATCCTCATCCACTGAACTTCTTGAGAAATACAACGCAACTAAATATAATATGGAGCTGATTTAGAATTTAGTACAGAAGTGCTTGTAAGACATCCCCTACAGCATAAATAGCAGGCAAATGTTGAATAACTGAAAATATGTGTCACAGAATACATATGAAATATAAAATAACATATTATAATTGTGTTGCATAATTAATGTGCAGTCTCAGATCAGATTGCAATTAAGATGCCTAAATACCACAATGCATGTTGGAAGCTAGCAAGAAAAACATTTAGAACCGATTGGCAGCGAGGGGATCTATACCATAAATTACTCCAGCAAAATATATATCGAGTATTATACTAGCATAATTAACTCGTAGCATAAATTTATCTCTATAGCATTGGCTTCATTAGCTTCAGTATATCAGGTTTCAAATCCAAAAGCATGTTAAACACGAATAAGAACCCAGCATCACATTTCTGGTGGAATGAAATCAGAAAATATACATTTGAGGAATTGATAAAATAATGATGCCATCTGATTAGTTATATCAACAAACCTCAGGCTTATTTTTTATATTTTTGGCCCTGTGAGCATAATCCAAAGTGCTCAAGGTCTCCTCAAGACAATGAACAGCAGGTGATACCGTGGCAATAATGCATGTCTTGGTTCTTCCCCCCAGTGAATCACGAAGTAAGCGAGTCAACTTACTATCCCTGAATAAGTTAACACTTTTATTGGAAATGTACATAGTGAAAGTAGAGATAGAGAGAGAGAGAGAGAGAGACTTAAGGGAGGAGAAAAGAACGGACAGAAGGATCAAAAGGAAAATAAGAAAAAGATGTTAAAGAACTGGGATTACCTATACGGAATGTGCCCCAAATGCTCCACAAGAGCATTTATTACTCGTCCTAAAGTGAGTAGGCTTTTGTTTATTTCTCCAGCTTCTCTTGCACGTCCCTAATAATTTAGAATAATTTCGATAAAGAAGAGGAAAAGTTTCGGAAGAAACTGAATATATTACTCAACGATATGTCATTGCAATTAAAATAGATTTATATAAAAGAGATTGGAAGGTAAAATATACCTCCCTAGCACCAGAACGAGATATATTCTCAGAGCCAGCTAAATCAACTAGGTTCAGCTTGCCACATTTAATTAGTTCTTCACCTTCTGGAGTTGCTTCCTTGATGTGTATAGTGATGGAGAAAAGAGAATGCGAACGACTGAAATACAAAATAAATTTACATTAATTTAGATAATAAGATACTAAAACTGATAGCATGAGAAAAAAATATACCTCGACTGCTTGTTTAATAAAGTTTCAGCAGTGCGCCGTTTAGCGGAACCCCGTTCAATTAAAGTAAAAATTTCACTTGCACTTGTCACAATCTCCTCCTCTAATCCTCTCACCAGTACTCCACCCTTTCCATCCTCCATTAGAGGTAACTGTTTCTTCTGCTTGTCGTCCACAACAACTCTAGAAAGTTCTTCTGGTGCAAGCAAGTCAGTGATTTCTTCATTATACAACTCCAAAAATGTGACTTTCACGCTATATTCAGCATTCTGGCCCTCCAATGTATCAAAAATTTGCTGCACTGCTCTAGGTATGACCCCAGCTTCCGGAGGCAACTCCCCATTAGGTCCACTCTGTATAGAAGTGGAGAGCATCATAGTTATGGAAAATCGAGCACACCAAAACTTATTATATATTAAAATGATTTTGAGATTTATATTATACAGTACCTTTGACCTCTTACATTCACCTTCCATGGTGTAAGTTTTCCCCGTGCCTGTTTGTCCATATGCAAAAATAGTACAGTTGAAACCCTCCAAAACTTCATTGACAATAGGTACAACAGCTTGTTCGTACAAATCTCTTTGCTGAGCTGAAGGACCAAAAACCTGTTTACAGAAAAAATAAGTCCGAGACTGGAATATGCAGAAACCCAATGGGCCTAACTCACTCTCAAAAGACGCCTTGAGAGAGGAGGATTTTCCCTAGGCTTATATATAGCTCAAGATGAGGTAACACAAGCAATGCGGGATTCAACACGTCCCCTCACGCGCAGGGTGGACTTTACCAAGCCACTATGAATGGATATCGGGGTGGGATTCAACACACACCCTCATGCGCAAAGTGGACGTTCCCAAACCACTGGGAATGGATATCGGGGGGGGGGGGCGCATCAAATAAGAGGCCTAACTCTGATATCATGTAGAAACTCAATGGGCCTAACTCTTAAAAGATGCCTTGAGAGAGGAGGATTGCCCCTAAGCTTATATATAGCTCATGATTAGCTCAAGATGAGGTAACACAAGCGATGTGGGATTCAACGTAACAAAATCACCGCAGTTACCCACAAGTACAACATTAGACGTAATCAAAATATTCATTTATAGCCTATTTGAAACCCTAAAGTTGGGAAACCTTGAAAGGAAAAATTGGCAATTAAATCAATGAAAAACATAACACATCCTAGAGTTTATACTGAAGTAGAATCTGTAAGATGAAATCTTATCCGCATTTTGAAATTACAGAAAGTTACTTGAGTTTTGAATATTACTAAGAGCAGACAAAATCAAAAGGATATAGAATAAAAATAAATCAACAAGAAATATACCATTATTCTACAATCTCCAATGTACCAGAAATTGTATAAAAAAAACAATAAACTGAATCATGAAAAATTGTACATGAAATAGGCCTTCATTAGCAAATGCATCCTTCAAGGATTCTAGCTAATAACAATCAACAGCAATACAAAAAATGGCCATAAAACAACACCCCCCCCCATCCCACCCACCAAACACCCGCACGGATGAAGAAGAAAAAAGAATAGTAAGAAATACAATAAAATAAAAAAGGTCAGTGATATCTTCAGGTTCCCTCCAATTTTCACGAAAACCCAATGAAATGTTTTTCCATAAATAATGTGGCACTGGACAATTTAGGGTTGCTATATAAGAGGATGTACATCCGTCAAAAACTGAGCGCGCACTCAAAACTACATCACTTTAAAATTTTCAAGAGATGAGCCATCAAGCGTGGCAAATTCGATAACTGTTATTCTTGTTAAATAAATGACATATTTTAAGCACTCTAACTGGTGATCCATCGCCATTGACAAAATGGAATACTCCCAAGTGCCATATTCGGCACAAAGGGGCCCATTCATTGGTTGTATTGGATTTAATTGGTAATGAGTTTATATTTAACTTTTAGTCAGATCCTGAAATCTAAATACATTAAAATTTTAAATGACGAAATTGTTGTAGTACCAATATTTTCTTGCAAGGGGCAAAACACTATTTATCGGCAATTACTTAATTTGCCTTGCCAAAATGGGACACACTGTTCTAGTTGCTCTAACTATCCTTCACATTACAGTTTGAGAAGTTGCAAAATACAATGTCACTGTGCATCAAATTCAAAGTTCTGTATAATTTAAACTCCACAAAGTTAAGTATTAAAATAAGAACCATTACATATAATTGCCCATCCACAGTTGAGGCGGTTCCGTGGCAGTGCCTCATAAACCAATGACCAACCAATCAATTGAGCAATTATGTCAAAGAAATGTGAATGAAATACTTTGAATTGGCTTGGGTATGAAAATTTAAAAAAAAATACAAAAATACAAAAATAAAAAAATTTGATACTCTTCTTTCAGGTGACCATTACCTTATCAAAAGTGAAAACCTTATCGATATGTTTTCCAGCTATGTTTTGGGATACGGCCACCTCTCTTTGGTAGTCATTGCACGTTACCACCTGAGGTGCATTGTTTCGTAACTCTTCATCGCTGAAAGGCCTGATACAATTATGAAACAAATACAAGTTACAGACGCAATAGTCTTCAAATTAACCAACAAATATGGATATTAAAGTGAACAATGGAATTCAGTGAACGAAACCCTAAGCCAAAATGCATCGAGCGCAACATGGAGAAATCAAGCGCAACAAGTAAAAGCATTTGCATATGTAGATTGACAACAAAGTGAAAGAGTATGAGAGTTCAGTACCTACAGCGTAGGAGAACTTGTACGTTAACTCCTTTCTCTTTCTCGGGACGCATCGACATTTTCAGGCAACGACGATGAGAGAGCGATTCAAACCTACGGTTCAATAGTGGATTCGATCTCGTTCACTTTCTCACCCCCTCACGCTCTCTCTCTCTCTCTCTCTCTCTCTCTCTCACTCTGTCTTCGTAGTTACACAGTCTCTTTCTCTCTCCTCCTCCTCCTCCTCCTCCTCCTCCTTCCGTCGATGTGAAATGTGAATCGAGAAATGAGAGCGGGACGGGAGAGTGATTTCAAAATTTGAGAGACGCTCTTGGGCATTCATCCAACGGCTACCACTAACTCATTTGGATCTGACGACATATGATAAGTGAAAGGGAGCTATTCCTCGTTCAAAAAAAAAAAAAAAGGGAGCTATTGCCCTTTCTACTAAACTAGAGATAGACACGTGCTTTTGCACGTGACTAGTAAAAATTCTACATTAATTATTTATTTTTTATCCTACATTAAAACATTATATAAATTTATTAGATAAAAAAGTAATATACAAATTTGAAGCTCACCATTTATTTTTCAGAAGTTTTAAACTTTTAATATAATGTTTTTTTTTTTTTTTCTTCTGGTGGACATTACCATTTGTAATTATGTCATTTTATTTATAAATTAAAAGTTGAAAAAACAAAAAATCAAACTTAAATTCAATGTTTATTGCTTTCTCCTTCACATTAAATAGTGTTTTTTTTTCAATGTCTATAAATTTTTATATTATATATTTTGATTTTTTTTTTTTGTGGTGTGTTGTGTTTTCGTTCTTCATTTTCAATTCGTAATTAGTATTTTTCTTTTTTTATGTTTGATATTTATTTATTGTGTATTTTATTTTGATTTTATTGTTGTCTTTTTCATTTTAAATTATTCAATATATTTTTTGTTCTTTATATTATATTTATTTATTTTATTTATTTATTTTTTATTTTTGGTTTCTAATTAGAAAATAAAAATATTAAATATTAAAAGGTAAAATATCAGTACAAGGCAAAACAAGTATTTACACGATGACACGACACGAAATCGATACGAAATTATCAAGTCTAGGTTTTGCTTATCAGGTATTGGGTTGTTATCGTATCAGAACCGATAACCTGATAAGAAATAGTGCAGGTTATCAGGTTGACCTGATAACCCAATAGGTTACACGATAAGACACGATAAGAATTTCGTGTATTCAGGTTACACGATAATCTGAGATCTAATAGGTTACCCGTTAATTTAGTAAATTATTTTTACACCCCCAAATTATCAAATATTATGTTTAAGTACCTAATATATATATTCACATTTCTCTAACCCTACTCATTTAGTCAACTTAACAGGTTAACAGGTAATTAACGTGTAATGGGTTAACGTGTAATGAGTAGGTTAATGTGTAATGAAAATCTATCAGGTCTTATCGTGTCGTGTCGTGTTGACACGATAATTTTCGTATCGTGTTCGTGTTTGGATAGTCTGACACAATATGCTTATTGTGTCGTGTTCGTGTTTGGGTCTTATCGTGTTTCGTGTTATCGTGAAATGACTTATTACACGACCTGTTACCTGTTTTGCCATCTCTAAGTACAATCAAATTTTAAATGTGAATTTTGTAATATTTTATTAGTTAATATATTTTTTAGTCATTTGTTTTTGTTAGTGTCGGAAATTGGTCCGACCAGCAGTATGGTTCGGTTACCCTTTGCGTGGAGAGCTACAGCTGATCCGGGGATGACCTTAGTCCTTGCTGGAATCCTCAGTCCAAGCTAGACAGGCACTATCCGGCCTGTTTTCCAAGCTGGAGAGCCTAAACTGTTGGACTATTATCCAAGCTGAGCTTCGACTTGTTACCTGCACAAAGGACGGGTTTGGGTGTTCCCAGGGTGTCCCTTCTAACTTGAGAGTAAGAGCTCAAGGGAAAGAAAACAGGTCGTTTGGAATAAAGCTATTACCTCAACCTGTTGAGTGTGTTTTTTTCATGTGGAAATGTTTTGATGAAGCCTTCTATTTATAGGCGATGAGGTGATTAGCATTCCGAAAGATTAGGGCATTAAGCTCGATTTGGCGCTAATTAGTCAGAAGCATAAGGAACATGGCAGATTAGAGCCATGGTCCTACGTAGGGGTGTTCAAAAAAATCGAAAAAAGAACCAAACCGACTCAAAAAAATCGAAAAAAAACCGCCCCTGCCAAAAAAAACCGCCAGGATCGGTTCATTTTGGGGGTAAAACCGCACCCCCGGTTCAATTGGTGGTTTTAGTATATGTAAACCGTGTCGAACCGCAAACCCATAAAACGACGTCATTTTAGGAGTTTTGTATATATACACGCTACAAGCAGAGAAACCCTAGCCATAGCCACATTTCTCAGTCACGATCGCAACTCTTCTTCCAATTCTCTCATTTATTTCTCTCTCGATCGTAGCTTCTTACCCCAGTCGTCGTCGTCCTCCCAGCCGTGAGAACAGATCGCAACCCTAAATCGCAACATTTTCTGCACCATCACAACCTTAATCGAACCATCACAATCCTAATCGCAAGATTCGCAACCCTAATCGATCATTCGTTCGCTGTCACAGATCATCCACCGTTGCAGATAATTGGCAATGCTCAGCCGTTGCAGATCTTTGGCCATCCTCCACTGTGTCGGAGATCGTCGTCGTCCACCATGGCAGATCCGTGTCCGCCGTCACAGGTCTAGCCTTCAAATCATTCAGGTAATCTTCTTTCCCAAAATCATTCGTTTTCGTTTTCGTTAGTTAACAGATCTGTTCGTCGTTTTAGGGTTTCTTTTATGTATCTGTTCGTTTAAGAGTTTCATATATGGATTTATTTGTTTTCATTTGTGTATGTTCGTTTAGGCTTTCGATTTGTTCTTCAGTCCAAAATCAAAAATCGCACCGACCCCGACATAAACCACAGGGACAGTTTTTTTCACACATAGAAACCAAATCGTTAGGGAGCGATTTTCAATATGTGAAAACCGAGGACCTCGGTTCAGGGACCAAAAATTGCAAAAATCGCACCGCACCGAACCGTGAACACCCCTAGTCCTAAGCCTTGGGCCCTTTTGTTCGCAGATAGAGAAGCCCATAGGCCAAGCATATTAAAGGAGAGACAGGCCGACCTGGGCACCGAGGCCCAAGTCGGGACGACTGCACCGGTATGCCCCTAGTGATGATAATGGAGGTGATTCTTACTTGACGATCGAGTAAGCGCTTCATGTTGACCGACCTGAGGAGGCGCCTAGGTTGTGTACTCACTGGGCTTCTCAGGCTGTTGCTGATAAAGTGGCGTTGGTAACGTGGTGATATTAGTCCAGGTGGCGGACATATGGAGGTGGTCGAATTTTACCCATATCAGTTGCCCTCCAAGCCTCAGCGGGGAGATGGAACATAAGATGCTAAGGGTTCTTGTCACGATACACTGGGAAGTGAGAATCCGGGTCGAGACGAAACAGATTAATTGATCAGGTCAGCTCAGATTATCGGAAGGCCCGCAAAAAGCTTGACTGACACGTTGACCGGATGCATGACACGTGGCTGATGGCGCCTGAATCGACGCTCTGCGCACCATCCGATCAACGTGACAGTTCGACTTCTCAGCCCTTCTATAAATAGACACTTTATTCCTTCGCACCAGATTATCAGCGATAGCTCCACCCGACTTCAAATCACTGTACTCTCATTTCTCTTCTCTTATTTCTTTCATGTCTTCAATGTCTGAGTCCTACTCGTCGAGGTACATTCCTTTTGGATCTGAAGAGATTGTGGCCGAACCCCACGTTGAGTAGATTGAGCTCAACTTATCTGCAACTGAGGTCAATGAACCAGAGGTGATCTCTACATCTGAGGTGACCACCGAGTCGGAGGCCGTCGCTGAATGAACCACCTCTTCTTCCGAAAAGGCCCGCAGAGTGGCAAGAACAAGGACCTCCCAATCTCCTGGCGCGACCAGCGGCCTCAGCGGAGGAGAGTGAAGAGCGAAGTGGGCTCGTCTGGGGGCCCTGGTGGTGGCGCGTAACCATAGATTGGTTGAGATTATTATCAAAAATTGCGATTATCATAACCTAATTTTATCTAGGCGCTAAAAATATGTTTATAATTAACAATATACTAATACTAAGTTAATTAATCTAATTAAACTATAATATTATATTGATATGTTTAGGAAAAAGATTGCCTAGGGATTAACTTTGTTTACAAAAACGTGTTTGGTCTCATTTAGTTTACGTTAACGGTGTTCGACCTATCCGATAATCTCTGTATCGTAAGCTCACTCGCCACCTCTCCCAAGTGTAAGACGAGTAAATATACAACTTCGCGTCAACGAAGAAATCCCCTTCAATATATTAATGACACTACGTCACATGAGTCTCGCCCCAACATCATTGATTGCACACTTTCCAACTCCCTCCCGGGTTATTGGATCGTCGCGTTGTGTTTACCTTAGTCTGAATTTGGGGTTACCTCTCCCGAGTGTCAAACCCTGATTTCTCACTATATCTAAACAAGTATATAATCATGACAAACAGTTAAACACAATCAAAATAGCGAAGAACAACCATTAACAAAATACAAACTCAAACAAACAACATTTTCATAAATATTATTAATCCCTAAGACAATCCATGTTTAGCTAACAACCATAACCGTATATACAATGAATAACGAGCTAAACATGCTCAACAAACTACCAAAGTTAAGAAAATAAAGAAAGAAATGAAGAAACTTAGCCGTATTCCGAAGATCTGCCACTAAAACCACTCCGAGAGTGTTTCTCCTTCTTCGATTTGTGTTCTTCTCCTTTGGGGTTTGGATGAGCTCCCCAAAATCCTCTCAAAATATGCCTCTAATATCTTATGAGGTCTAATGGGCGAATGGAAGAGGAGATGAGAAGAAATAGAAATAAAAAATATCTAAATAAATATCTAATTTTGGTGTAGAGTGACTGCCGCGGCGGTGGAAATGTCGGCAATAGTGACTGCTGTAGCGGTAGAATAGTGGGTAGTGTCTCTGTATCTTGACCGCCACGGCGGTAGACTGCAGAACCTGAAACTCAGCTTATTTGCTCTTTCTCCACCATTCTTGATCCGATGTGATCATTTTTTATCCATTTCATTCATTTTCTCCCCAAACACCTGATTTATATACTAAACGAATAAAAACATATTAAAACGTATTAAAATACTATAATAACACTCGAAAACTTAACAAGTTCGGTTTGGAAATAGATAGGTGAATCACAACTATAAAATACTCCCAAACTTAGAATTTTGCTAATTCTCAAGTAAAACACTCACACTAAAATGAAAAACACAACTAAATTAAATAACATGAACAACCTAGACACAAACAATCTAAACATAACGATATGCGAGTTTTGAATTCTTCTATCGACCAAGTCATTTTTCCCTCAACAACCCCCAATCATATCGAGTTCAGGTGGTAAAATGCACCATGTGGTGTTCTAGAATTTTAACATTTAATAATAGTAAATGCCATTCTAGATCTTTTCAACGTGTGTGTGCGAGACTCAATAATATAGCTATCCAAGACCGAATTGAATTATCGACCAAAGAAACTCACGACTTAGACCGTAAAGGACTAGAATATCCATATGTCTGATTGAGTTTCACTCTCCACTAATGTAGGCTAAGTAGTTCATAAAGATCAAAAGGATTTGGTTCGGTTTTGGAATATTTGGCCAAGGGTATTTCAGAACAGAAAACAGGTTAACATTGTTAACTTAACGTTACCCAAGGCTCACACACTCACTCTCGAACCGCCATAGATAAATTGAAAACAATTCCAAACAAACATTTAAGACCGACGTACTCACTTGTCAAAAGAAACATAAATTTAACGATATTTACATATGTTTTTTTTTTTAAAGAACTACACCCCCAAACTTATTCGATTATTATTGTTTCATGGGTGTGGTTAAAATGAAAGAAAAGCGACAAGTGAGTACTCAAATACCGAACTAATCAGAAGTTCGCCCTAAACCCAACCGCTCAGTTTAAGTAACATAAGCGAATGCTAACTTAATTCACTAAAATCGTGCCTTTAATTCAGCGATATAGGTTTGGAAAAAGATTAATTGGACAGGGTATTCGTTTATGTGTTCAGAATTGAAATGGCACTTACTTGGACAGGGTAACGAGGGATAAACATATAACATGGTAGGCTTAAAAGGCTCAAGCGACAAAATGAATGCCTAAATCATATCTTCTGAACTACCTCGCCTAGGATTTCGCCTCAAACTTCCCCTCAATCAGGTTTTAGAATCCTTAAATTGTCACGAGTTGCTAATCGATAATCAGCCTCAAATCAATTGAATAGAAATACATTGAGTTTATGTGTCCGTGCAAATTAGGATCTACAATAACTTTCACCAAAACGCATTGTCAAACACACATGCATGGGTATTACCCTTGATCTCGAAAACAACCAGGGGGTAATATCATCATCGGGTAACGGCCCAGATGAACGCAAAACTCAGCATGCAATATCAACAACACAAAAATATTATACACTAAACAAACATGCAATACGGTAAAACAGTAAAACATACTAACATACTACACATCACCGCCAAACTTAAAACGGATAATGTTCTCAGCGACCCAATCATCAATCCCAACATTTGAAATTAAAGTATGTTGACGAAAGGGATTTAGAACACGTACCTGGGAGGCGAGAGAATCTTGCCTCCGAATCAAATCGGCGGAGATGGATCTAACTTATTTTTTTCCTTGGGTTGTCTCCCAAGAAGCACTTGGTTTATAGTTGTTAGCCTGATACGCCGAAGTGCTCGTCAAAGAGCAGCTTCCGCCCATAGTACGTGTCAAATAACACCACATACGCGTCTTGGTTTAATATGCCCTCAAGACTGGCGAGATATTTCTCTACTCGGCTCAAGCTTTCAACAAGATTCCTTACCAGCTCATGTACTTGGTGGGCATGAAAGGACATTGCTAAAGGTGACGAAGGACAAGTGAGCCATATCAGATCCTTATAGATGTAATCGTCTTGGATCGACTGCGGCATCACCAGCTGGAATTCAAACGGGAAAAATTCACAACGATTAATGTGAATTTTTATCGCCAATCCACTCTCAGTTCTCTCTTCTTCAGCTTCATCAATGAATTCTCCCAAGCTCCTCCCGCTCATTTCTGGTTCCTCACGGTGGCTATCATATGATATGGCATGCTCGTCTCTCTGTGCCACCGTGTCTGACTCGGCCTCAATCCAGTAGATGAGTTGACCGATTTGCGTCTGCAAAGATGTTATGGTCGCATCGATGTCGGCCCCGTGCGTCTCAAAATAATCAAGGCGATCCTCATGCTCATTGATCCGATCATGCATCTCCCTCAACAATTTTCCCCATAATTGTAGCGAACATGTCTTCTAAGGCAGGGGAAGACTCCTTATCTTGATCCAGAATGTCAATCCATGGCGCCGTAGTGTTGAAACTATCCCCTAACCTTTGGTGACTTGGTGAATAATTCCAATTCTAATAATCATAGGCCGCCATTTCCTCCAACGACCAAATGGCTTCGTCCGCAGTTAGGTTGTAGAAAGAGGAGGTATTATTTCCCCCTTCCACCCATATTCTGGTTGCAGCTTGTAACCTATCGAGGAAATTCAAGAATTGACATTTCCTTAGGAAATCTTGGTTCGGAAACCAAAATAGCAATTCCTTGTATCGATCCCAAGCACTATAAAAACGCTTGGAATCTCGTTGAAAGAAATGCATCAATATTTGTCGATCTAACAACTTCAAGTACCCTGCATAAGAAATAAAAACAAAACTACAAAATAAAAATTATACACAAAAGAAATGCCTAAAGTAAAATCGGGTCATTTAATCACAATATCAATAATAATCTAAAACACAATCCCCGATAATGGCGCAAAAAACTTGGTGGCGTGTAATTAACGCACGCCACTTTCACCACAAGTATATGGGTCAAGTTTTAGTATAGATCAGGAGAGTAAGAGTATCGTGTCCACATGGATTGGTTGAGATTATTATTGAGTACCATAATTATCATAACCTAATTTTATCGAGGCAATAAAAATATGTTTAATTAATAAATACTAATACTAAGTTAATTAATCTAATAATACTAATATTACTGTGAGATGATTAAGGGAAGTAGATTGCCTAGGGATTAACTTCATTTACCTAAATGTGTTTGATTTCGTTTTAGTTTACGTAAATGGCATTCGACTTATTTGACAATCTTGGTTCGTAAACTCACTCGCCACCTCTCTCAAGTGTAAGACGAGTGAATATGCGACTTGTTAACGAAGAAATCTCCCTTAACGTCTTAATAAAGTTAGGTTACATGAGTCTTACCCCAACGTCATTGATTGCACACTTCCAACTCCCTCCCGAGTTATTGGATCATCGCGTTGTGTTTACCCTAGTCTAAATTTGGGGTTACCTCTCCCGAGTGTTAAACCCCAATTTCTCACTATATCTAAACAAGTATATAATCATGACAAATCGATAAACACAATCAAAATAGCGAAGAACAACCATTAATGAAATACAAACTTAAACAAACAACATTTTCATAAATATTATTAATCCCTAAGACAATTCATGTTTAGCTAACGGCCATAACTGTATATACAATGAATAATGAGCTAAACATGCTTAACAAACTACCCTAAGTTAAGAAAATAAAGAAAGAAACGTTGTGTTCTTCTCCTTTGGGGTTTGGATGAACTCCCCAAAATCCTCTCAAAATATGCCTCTAATATCTTATGAGGTCTAATGGCCGAATGGAAAAGGAGAGGATAAAAAATAGGGATAAAAAATATCTAAATAAATAGCTAATTCTGGTGTAGAGTGACTGTTGCGGCAGTGGGCATGTCGGCAATAGTGACCACCGTGGCGGTGGAACAGTGGGCAGTGTCTCTGCATCTTGACCGTCGCGGCGGTGAGTTCACCGTCGCGATAGTGGATTTATAAAGACTTTAGGGCCTTCTCTGTAATTTGACCGCCGCAATGGTGGCTTCACTGCGACGGCGGTGGGCTATAGTTCTTGAAACTCAGCTTCTTTGGCCTTTCTCCACCGTTCTTGATCCGATGTGATCATTTTTTATTCGTTTTCATCCATTTTCACCCCAAACACCTGATTTATATATAAAAAGAATAAAAACATATTAAAATGAATTAAAATACTATAATAACACTCGAAAACTTAACAAGTTCGGTTTGAAAATAGATAGGTGAATTGCACCTATCACTTGGTGTTGAGCTCGGCGCGGGTCCAATCGTGGAGCTTGATATCGAGGGCTTGCCCTCAAGGGCGGAGGCCTAGCTATCAACATTGGGTCACGCCCCTAGGGCCATCTCAACCTTAGGTCGATTGATTTATGAGGTCCCCCAGGACGCCTTGGTTTGGCGGGTGAAAACCGGCCTGATGGAGAAGAAATTTGGGACCATCGCTCCAAGTACGTGTTCCCCAGCACGATAGAGAAGTGCGTTCCCAGGGAAAATGATTGGGCCTGTGCCCCACCAGAGGGGTTCATAATAGTCTACGACCAGCAACTACAGGGCAGCCTGCACTTTCCCGTGCACTCTTTAGTGAGAGAGGTCTGCAGAGATCTCAGGTTGTATCCGTCACAGTTCACCCCCAATAGTATGCGGATGGTCGTGGTCTTCTATGTGATATGCCTGGCCAAGGGCATCACCCCGTCTCTTGATCTGTTTTATGCCATCTTCTTGGTGAAGTCCATACCAGGCGGGAAGGGTTGGTACTACATCTTGGCTAGGTAGAAGTTCTTCGCGGGCTATGCCAAATCTATCAAGGACTGGAAACCGAGCTTCTTCTTTCTTGGCCGGACCAGATGAGAGGTGACCCTGGCGTCAGAGTGGGAGTTCCCGGTCCAAAGGTACTAGGGGACCGTGGGTAAGCTTTTCAACCCGATGTTAGTTACTTTCCCTCCCCAGTTAATTTTTCTGAGTCGTCTTGTGATAGGTGTGATCCACCTACGTATTTCTAAACCAAATTAAGTTAGTTGTCGAGTGTTTATATAGTATTTTATTATATTTTAATTAGTTTTTATCTTTTTTGTATTAAATTAGGTGTGTGGGGCAAAAAGATAGGAAATTAGAGCGAAAACGATGAGATCGAACCAAAAGCGGACGAAGTTATAACGGATAAACAAGCTCGGAGGCTAAAATATGAAATAGACCCACCTCCTAGGCGTCTAGACCATTGCCTAGGCGGTAAAAAAGCTGAGAAAAGAGCAAATGTTATTGACGAACCACCGCCTAGGCAGAAATTCCTCCGCCTAGGAGGAAATCCAGTAGAGAAATCAAAGATAGGCTACTGACAGCCCACCGCCTAGGCGGAAATTCCTCCGCGGAGGCAGAAATCCAGTAGACTGTTCTTCCACATCCACCGCCTACTTCACTACCTAGGCGATCAACCAAACCAACCTAACTTTGCCCAGGCAGAAATTCCTTTGCCCAGGCAGAAATTCCTTTGCCTAGGCTGAAATCCCCTGTACAGTCTTGAGATATTTTTAGATATTTTTAAGATATTTTGGCTATAAATACTACATCTCCTCCTCCTTCTCTGGTCTCTCTTGGTTTTTTTAGCACCTTTGGCCATACTTAAGCCTAGGTTTAGGAGTTTTAGAGGTAGAGCTCACATCCCGAAGTGGAGAAGACGGCGAATCGATCGTTGAGCGTTCTTAGCGGTTTATCTTCGGACGAGGCTAAATTCTTCAATTATTTTTCCTTATTTCTTTATCTTAGGATCGTGTGAGCATGTTTAGCTCGTTATTTCATTGTAAATGCGGCTAAGGCCATAACTAAACATGGATTGTATAGGGATTAACACTATATTTATAAATATGTTTGTTTAGATGATTTCGATGTTGCGTTTATGTTTGTTCTTCGTAGTTTGATTGTATTTATCGTATTGTTTGTTTATCATGCTTAGTTAGATAAATAAAGAATACAAGGTTTTGATAAACCTCGAATTCGGATTTGGGTAAACAAACGCCATGATTTTATAACGTGATCGGGGTTTGAATCGTGGACAATCGATGACGTTGGGGCAAGACTTACGCGACCTAGGGTCGTTAAGACGTTGAGGGGGACTTATTCATTGACTCGAAGTTGCGTTATATCCCTCGTCTTACACTCGGGAGAGGTGGCAAGAGAGTTTTAGAACAGAGATTGTCGATAGAGTAAATACAACGCGATGATCCAATAACCCGGGAGGGAGTTGGATTGTGTACAATCAATGATGCTGGGTGAGACTTACGTGACCTAGGGTCGTTAAGATGTTGAGGGGGACTTCTTCGTTGACTCGAAGTCATGCATTCCCCCGTCTTACACTTGGGAGAGGTGGCAGTGGAGTTTATGTACCGAGGTTGTCAAATAGGTCGAACACTGTAAACGTGAGTAAATCGAGATCGAACACATATTTATAAACAAGTTAATCCCTAGGAAATTATTCACCCTAAAACATATTAGCATATTAGTGTAGTTAATTTAGGTTATATTAGTGTTAGTGTAATTAATTAAATATATTTGTTTTTTGCCTAGATAAAGTTAGGTCACGACAAACGCAGTATTTGATAGTACCAACATCAATCCCTGTGGATACGATAACTTGATTTTAACAATCACACTATGCTAAAACTTTGACCTCGTACGCTTGCGAGTAGTCATATACGCAAAGGATAGTAGAAATCCTTCGGCGTACAAGTTTTTGGTGCCGTTGCCGGGATTGGTCATTAGGCGAATTCAGTTCTTGGCGATCGTAACCAAGTGTTTGGTAACAATTGTTGGGCATTGATTTGTTGTTATTATCGATATTGTGTGTAAATGACTTAATTTTACTTTAGGCATTTCTTTTGTATATAATTTTTTTTTTGTAGTTTTGTTTTTGTTTCTTATGCACGGTACTTGCCGATGTTAGATCGTCGAGTATTGATGCATCTCTTTCAATGGGATTCCAAATCGGTTTATATTGCTTGGCCAAGCACATAAGCCGATGAGACATTTCGTTGAAAGATTAAACCATCCAAAGCAAAACATCGCCAATCTTTTGGGCGTTCTAAAAATGTCGGGCTGAGGACATTAAACCACGCATTTCTTGGGAGGCAACCCAAGGTCAAATAAGTTAAATCTGTTACATCCGACTTGAATCAGTGGCGAGATCCTCTCGCCTCCCAGGTAAGTGTTCTAAACACCCTTCGTCAGCATGCTTTAAATTTTATATGTTGAGATTGATGGTTGGGATCGCTGAGGACACTGTCCATTTTGAGTTCGGAAGTAATGTGTAGTATTTAGTATTGCTAGTTTATGTGTTATTGTTTTCTCGTATTGCATGTGTGTTTAGGTTAGAATGTGTTTATGTTTTTGTGTTGTTGTTTATATGTTGAGTTTTGTGTTCATCCGGGCCGTTACCCGATGATGATAATTACCCCTGGTTGTTTTCGAGGTCAAGGGTAATACTCATGCATGTGTGATTTTGTGTGCTTGACTATGCTTTTTGGTAAAAATTATTGTAGATCCTAATTTGCACGGGCACATAGACTCAATGCATTTCTATTCAATTGATTTGAGGAAGATTATCGATTAACCAAATTCATGACACATTAAGGATTCTAGAACTTGATTGAGGGAAAGCTTGAGGCGAAATCCTAGGCACGGTAGTTCAGGAGACGTGATTTAGGCAGTCGTTTTGTCGTTTGAGCCTTTTTAAACCTACCCTGATACATATTTA
Source organism: Eucommia ulmoides (assembly GCA_016647705.1). Lineage (NCBI taxonomy): Eukaryota > Viridiplantae > Streptophyta > Magnoliopsida > Garryales > Eucommiaceae > Eucommia > Eucommia ulmoides. The sequence goes on along the minus strand of CM028335.1, from coordinate 16,020,647 downwards.
TCCATCATTACCCTATTGTAGCCTAAATTTAAATTCAATTCAAAACACATAAACTAATACCCTAGCCAGTTGACCTTTTTCCAAACCTAAATTGCTGAATTTAAAGACACATTGAGTGAATCAAGTTAGTAATTGTAAATTCTACTTGATGTGAGTGGTTGGGTTTAGGGCGAACTTGGTTAGGTATTCGAGTACTCACTTTGTCATTTTTCTTTCGTTTTAACCATACCCGTGAAATAATACTAATCAAATAAGTTTGGGGGTGTGGTTAGTAAAAAACAAAACTATGTACATATTGTTTATTGCTGTTTTTTTTTTGACAAGTAAGTACTACAGCCTTAAATGCATGTTCGGGATTGTTTCTAATCTAAGTATGGGGGTTCGAGAGTGAATGTGCCAAGCGTTGAGCCTTGGGTAACGTTAACCCGTTTTCTATTCCAAATTACCCTTAGCCAACTATTCCTTAACCGAACCAAGCCCTAATGATCTCTATGAACTTCCAAGCCTACATTAGTGGAAAGTGAACCCCAATCTGGCATATGGAAATCCTAGTCCTTCGCGGTCCAAGTCGTGAATTTCGTTGGGGGATAATCCAATCTGATCGTTGTATAGTTATATTATTGAGTCTCGCATTAACACATTTACAAGATCTAGAATAGCGTTTACCATTATTGCATGTCGAAAATCTAGAACATTACATGGTGTGTGTTACTGACTGAACTCGATATGATTGGCGATTGTTGAGGGACAAACAATAACTTGGCCATTAGAAGAATTTAAAACTCACATGTATTTATGTTTAGATTATTTTTAGGTTGTTTGTTACTTAATTTCGTTATGTATTTTTTATTTTCGTGTGTGTGTTTGGCTCGAGGACTAGCCAAATTCCAAATTTGGGGGTATTTGATTGGTGTGATCCACCTACGTATTTCCAAACTGAATTAAGTTAGTTGTCGAGTGTTTATATAGTATTTTATTATGTTTTAATTAGTTTTTATCTTTTTGTATTAAATTAGGTGTGTGAGACAAAAATATAGAAAACTAGAGCGAAAACGATGAAATCGAACCAAAAGCGAACGAAGTTACGGTCGATAAACAAGCTCGGAGGCTAAAATATGAAATAGGCCCATCGCCTAGGCGTCCAGACCACCACCTAGGCGGTGAAGAAGCTGAGAAAAGAGCAAATATTACTGACGGACCACCGCCTAGGCGGAAATTCCTCCGCCGAGGCGGAAATCCAGTTGAGAAATCAAAGATAGGCTACTGACAGCCCACCGCCTAGGCATAAATTCCTCCGCCTAGGTGGAAATCTAGCAGAATGTTCTTCCACATCTACTGCCTACTTCCCTGCCTAGGCGATCAGCTGAACCGACCTAACTCTGCCTAGGCGGAAATTTCTTTACCTAGGCTGAAATCCCCTGCACAGTCTTGAGATATTTTTAGGATATTTTGGCTATAAATACCTCCTCTCATCCCCCTTCTCTGGCCTCTCTTGGTTTTTTAGCACATTTGTCCATACTTAGGCCTAGGTTTAGGAGTTTTAGAGGTGGAGCTCACATCTTGAAGTGGAGAAGATGGCGGATCGATCGTTAAACGTTCTTAGCGGTTTATCTTCGGATGAGGCTAAGTTCTTCGATTGATTTTTCTTATTTCTTTATCTTAGGATCATGTGAGCATGTTTAGCTCGTTATTTAATTGTAAATGCAACTAAGGCCATAACTAAACATGGATTGTATAGAGATTAACACTATATTTATAAATATGTTTGTTTGGATGATTTCGGTGTTGCGTTTATGTTTGTTCTTTGTAGTTTGATTGTATTTATTGTATTGTTTATTTATCATGCTTAGTTAGATAAATAGAGAATATGGGGTTTTGACAAACCCCAGATTCGGATTTGGGTAAACAAACGCCACGATTTTATAACCCGATTGGGGTTTGAATCATGGACAATCGATGACGTTGGGGAAAGATTCACGTGACCTGGGGTCGTAAAGACGTTGAGGGGGACTTTTTTGTTGACTCAAGGTTGCGTTATATCCCTCGTCTTACACTTGGGAGAGGTGGCGAGAGAGTTTTAGAACGGAGATTGTTGATAGAGTAAATACAATGCGACGATCCAATAACCCGAAAGGGAGTTGGATTGTGTGCAATGATGCTGGGCGAGACTCACGTGACCTAGGGTCATTAAGACGTTGAAGGGGACTTCTTCATTAACTCGAAATCATGTATTCCCCCGTCTTACACTCGAGAGAGGTGGTGGTGGAGTTTACGTACCGAGGTTATCAAATAGGTCGAACACCGTAAACATGAGTAAATCGAGATCGAACACGTATTTGTAAACACGTTAATCCCTAGGTAATTCTTCACCCTAAAACATATTAGCATATTAGTGTAGTTAATTTAGGTTATATTAGTATTAGTTTAATTAATTAAATACATTTGAGATAAAGTTAGGTCACGACAAACGCGGTATTCGATAGTAACGACACTAATCCCTGTGGATACGATAACTTGATCTTAACAATCACACTATACTAAAACATTGACCTTGTACACTTGCGAGTAATTATATACGTGAAGGATAATAGAAATCCTTCAGCATACATCTTGATTTTATTTTTTTCATCTATGAAGAAGCACGAGCTGAGCCCGAAGATTCTTGTACAGAGAGATCGGATCTTCAGCACCCCGTTATGTCACGTTGGCACTCTTATCTCGTCATGCTTGTGTGACCTCTACTTTTGGAGCGACCCCTTCCTTCTACCAGTAACCTTGAAAGAGGATTTCAAAAACAGTAAGTCTTTCCACCCCTGCTCGTTAATTTATTTACAATTGCACTTTCTCCTGTTGACTGATACTCCCAGGTTTATTCTTCTCACAGTCATGGACATTGAGATGCTGGCATAGTTGGCGGCACAGGATATCAAGAAGGGGGATACAGGAAGGGATACATAGTCGGCCCAAGAGGGGGCAATGGTCTAGGCCATTATGGTCAGGTTGGCGCCTATTAACCCATCAGCTAAGGCCGCAACTTAGCAGGCCCTGCCAGGTCAGTAACAGTAGATAGGGTAGCAACTTCGAGGAGGCCGATAACCTCAGCCACAACCACGCTGGCGGCGATACCCGTGGACACGGAGAGCCCGACCCCCACGAAAAAGAGAGATAAGAAAAAGAAGAAAGTAGGTACTTCTGAGACAAAGGTCGGGCAACAGAATAGAAGTTGTGAGAGGTCCTACAGGGATGAGAAGAGTCCAGCAGAAAGAGGAGGTGGAGCCTTTCGCCATCAAAACTGGGCTCTGACGTGATTAAAGCATCCTTGAGATGCCAACTATCACCCCGACCTTCATGCACCAGATCACTCCCCCGGCAGACCGAACAAAATTTGGCAAAAAATATGATGGTAAACTCGTCTTCGATCTCTATTGGTACCAACTGTCGATAAGGTCTTACCTCGATAAGATCTCCAGACTTGAGACACTTCACTTTCTTTAACCTTTTTATTTTTCGACCTTGCAGGCCTTCTATTCTTCAGTTGAGCTAGGGATGCATTTCCATAAAGCTAGCGAGAAGTGCGAGAGACTGGGGAAAGAGAGGTCCGAACACATTAACAGGCTGAATGAGAACTAGAGAGAGTTGGATAGGCTTCTGGGCGAGGTCGAGCAATTGACAAAGAGGAACGAGGAACGAGGAACTGGCCAAACGGGTCAAGGATGACATGGAAAGAGCCAACAGGGCCATGCAATAGTCCCAGACTACTCTCAACTAGCTTGAAGTGATGAGGGACAGCCAGGTAGTTGAGTTGGAGTAGGCCCGAGCTGAAGCAGTAGCGAACTGGAAAAATAGCCAAGAGTTTAGAGACGTTAGGGATTGGATCGAAAGGAGTGTGATAAATGTGGGGTTCAAAGGGGAAATCAATTCAGTCTGACCCCAGTTCCTAGAAGTCGACTATACAGAGATCAAGCTTGAGCTCGATCTCGCAGATATCCAAGAAGCCCAGGTCGAACAGGATGCCGGGCTGAGCAAATCTTTCGGAAGTCGGGGCAGACATAGCAGGACTTTCGGTGGTCAGGGCGGTGCCACGGTGGGCAACAAAGGGCAGACCGGTCCGAATCCCTTCCAGTAGTAGGCCTCCAACAGCCTAATCAACCAACAAAACTTGTAACTTTTTTTGCTTTGTTTTTTTTTTTTTCGCCCTGTAAGGAGCGGGCTTGTAACCGCGGGCAAGAGTCCCAATTTTTTGTAACCACAAATTTTTGACTAATAAATAAAACAACTCTTTTTTGCCAATTGTATTTTGTATGCTTCATTTTTCTGATCTGCTTATTTCATAGTTTCTGGCCCGTTACTACTGCACACTACTCACAAATGTGATCTGATGATTATTGCAACTTGAAGGAAGTAATCGACCTTAAATAATTTGAACAATAAACCCTTTAATCAGCCCGAGCAATCGTCCAATTTAATAACCGAGATAACCTTCAACAGCCCGGCTATCGCGAATGAGCAACTATACCGACCTGGTTAATTGTGGACCCGGCATCTCCCTCTTTGTCCACTTGCATTTTTCTTTGACAAATTTTGGAAACTTGTTGCTTGGGCAAGAGAGCATTGCTAGCCATCTAATTACACACTAACCTTTCCGATTTTCTATGCAATGCAATTGAATCTACAGCAAGAATTGTGAGAATCTCCAAACCATATGCTAACCATGTCAACCAAACTATAGAAACTCACACTACTTCTTAGTTATACGAAGTCTCTCTTTGTAACCTTTCCATCGTTAGACAGGGCTGGCCGTCCTATTCCCTAGGCGACCATAAGAGCTCGGCTTGTTGAGCTTTTGTGGTTGCCTTAAAGGAGGGGGTCTGACCTAAGACAAGGTTGTCTTAACCCCTTTGGACTACCTCAACCTTCCCTACATGAGCACTGTCCCTTTAGGTAGTCCGAGATCAACTCAGCTACGAAGGAGTAGACGTAAGCTGATAAGTCCTCAGTCGTGATCAGCGTGACGCCATTGAAGGGTGGCATCTAGCCGGCACCCCTGGGCTAAAACCAATGACCTTATTTGATAATTGATCTTCTTTTTTTTTCGGTGCGACAACTAGTCTTTTGTCAGGATGTGTTGGAGATTCGACGTGACAGCTAGTCTTTCGTCGGAGAAATGGCTGGAGGGTGGCTTGCTTTAGCCTCTCGACATGAAGGATTACTTACCTTTACCTTCATTTGGAGAAGTGACTGGAGGGTGGCTCGCCCCGGCCTCTCGGTACGGGGGGTTGTTCGCCACCGCCTTTCCACTTGTGGAGAATTTGGAGATTTGGTAGAATTTGAACCAAACACCCTTTATCATTAATTTTAAAATTTCAATTACAAGCTTCTAAGATCAAAAATAACAAATCTTTGACAAACCTAAGGAGTTGGCTCTTCTCTCGAATAATAACGCTTTAAGTGCTCAGCATTCCAAGGGTGTCTTAGGGGTACCCCATCTTCATTTTACAAGTTGTAGGAACCGAGACGGGCTATTCGAGTGACACGATAAGGTCCTTCCTAGCTCGGAGCTAGCTTACCGGTACTTTGGTCCATGGTGGCCAACGTGGCCTTCCTCAGGACGAGGTCGCCTATGACAAAGGATTGAGGTCAGACCTGGCAATTATAGTATCGAGTTGTTCTTTATTGATAGGCGGCCTAATGGATCTGAGATTTTTCCCTCATTTCTTTCAGTAGGTCAAGGTTGAGCGCCAGACCTACTTCGTTTTCAGCTCGGTTGAAGGAAGATGCAGTACGGGGTGAATGTAGGCCAATCTCGACCGGGAAGAAGGCCTTCGAGTCGAATATCATCCCGAAGGGCATCTCACCAATGGGAGTCCAAACCATTGTGTGGTATGCCTATAGTACGGGGTACAGGTCTTCCACCCATAAACCCTTGGATTTATCTAACCTGGTCTTTATATTCTGCAAAATGGTCCGATTGGTGACTTCAACCTGGCCATTAGCTTCGGGTGACTTGGGGAGGAGAAGTGCGTGCTGATTCCCATCCTGGTGCACAACTCGACGAATAAGTCATTTTCAAACTATTTCTCGTTGTCCAAGACGATGGCGCTAGGAATACCAAATCGACAAATGATACGCTTCCAAACAAAGTCTCAGATCCTTTCCTTGGTGATTTTCGCGAGGGGCTCTACTTCTACCCATTTTGTGAAGTAGTTGATGACGAAGACTAGGAACTTCCTCTGCTCGGTACCCTGAGGGAATGGGTCAAGAAGTCTATCCCCCACTGGGTGAAGGGCCACGGGCTAGTCATTGGCACTAGCTCTGTAGGAGGGGCGTGAGGGTGCGCGACGAACCGCTGGCACTTGTTATATTTCTTAACAAATTCTTTTGCATCTTCAAGCATCTTGGGCCAATAGTAACCATACAAGAGCAGCTTCTGAGCTAACGACCTGCCCCCCGAGTGATTTTCACAAATGTCCTCGTGAACCTTCCTCATCATATAGTCGGCCTCTTTAGGTCGGAGGCATTTGGAGTACAGACCTGAGAAGGACTTGTGATACAGAACACCGTCAATGAAGGCGTACCATGCTGCTTGGTATCGTAATCTCAGGGAATGATCTTGGTTATTCACAAGCGTTCCATTGGTGAGATAACTCATGATCAAATCCATCCAGGTCGGTCCAAAACTGAGGGCACAGATTGTAGTGACCTCGTCTGAGGAGACGGTGCTCAGCTCGACCAAATACTCCATGGGGACTATCCTTTGGAGAGTATACTCAACCGTCGAGGCCAAATTTGCCAATGCATCGGCATACCTGTTCTATTCTCGAGCTATTTTCTTGATTTGTAGCTTTTCAAAGTTTTTTACGAGGGTGTTTACCCTCTCCAGGTAGGCGACCATGCTCAGATCCTTAGCGAGATATTCACCGTTGACTTGGTTGACCATGAGCTAGGAGTAGCACAGGGCCTGGAGTGTTTTCACATTGAATTCCAAGGCTAATCTGAGCCCGGCCAAGAGGGCTTCGTACTCAGCCTCATTGTTAGTAGCCCAAAATTTGAGCCTGAGAGCGTATTCAATTTTTTTTCTCGTCTGGGGTGATAAGGACCATCCTGGTACCCGAGCTATTTTGGTTTGAGGACCCATCAGTAAAGAGTTTCCATGAATTGGGACCCAAGTCGGAGTACACCCCGGTTGAACTGGGTGATCCTTTGACCCTGCCTATCGATGGAGAGGCCACCTCGACAGCTTGTTGCTCGGTGGCGAGCTCCTCATCTAGGAAGGTCAGCTCGGCTATGAAATCAGCTTGGACCTATCCCTTTATTGTTGTCCTAGGACGATACTCGACGTGAAACTGGCCCAATTTGAGGCTGTATTTCATCAATCGCCCAGAGACATCAAGGGAGTGGAGGATTTACCTTAACGGCTGGTTGGTCAACACCACTATGGTATGCGCCTGAAAATATTGCTTGAGTTTTCTCGAGGTGATTAGTAAAGCGTAGGTCAGCTTTTCAAACTTTGCATATCTTGTCTCGGCGTCAGTGAGGACCTTACTCGAGTAGTCGACCAAGCCCTGGACATTGGTCTCTTCTTTGACCAGGGCAGTGCAGACCGTCGTGGTGGAGACGACTATGCAGAGGAACAGGTCATCTCCCCTTCTCAGCATGCTAAGCAACGGAGCCGATGAGAGGTGTTTTTTCAGCTCTTCAAAGGCGTGGTTACATTCCTTGGTCCACTCGAATGCCTTGTTCTCCTGGAGGATTTTAAAGAACGGAAGGCATTTTCAGAGGACCGGGAGATAAACCGATTCAGGGCGGCTAACTGGCCAGTCAACATTTGAACCTTCTTCTTATTTTTTAGGGAAGCCATACCGAGCACTATGCTGATCTGGTCGAGGTTGGCATCTATACGACATTGCGAGACTATAAAGCCCAAAAACTTGCCAGCGACAACCCCGAATATGCACTTGGTCAGATTTAGCTTCATGCAGTGAGCTCGGAGTTTATCGAAATAGGCTTGGAGATGACCGAGGTGGTCTTGAGCCCGGATGCTTTTTATAAGTATATCATCGATGCACACCTCCATTGTCTCCCTGATCTCCTTTGTGAACATCTTATTAACAAACCTCTGATAGGTCGCCCCTGCATTGCGAAGGTCGAAGGGCATGACCTTATAGAAGTAGGTGCCCCTATCCGTAATGAATGAGGTCTTGCTCTTGTCCGGAGGACTGTTTTCTTGATCTACCCAATCGGTCAAGGAAGTTATTCGGACGGGATCTGATTGTAGCCGGCGTAAGCATCGAAGAAGTTGAGTCGCTCGTGCCCCACCGTCGCGTCGATCACAAGGTTGATCCTGGAAAGGGGGGAAAAATCCTTCCGGCAAGCCTTATTGAGATCTTTGAAGTCTACGTAAAGTCATCATTTGTTGCCGACCTTCGGAGCCAAGTTAACATTTGCGAGCCAGTCCGAGAATTTAACTTCCTCTACTACATCTGACCTGATGAACTTATCCATCTCTTCCTCTTTTATTTTTGCCGGTCTGGGTGAAACTTCATTCTTTTCTGAAAAACAGGTGGGTAGTGCGCATCAGCATGTAGCTAGTGCATGGCCATACTGGGATTAATCCTAGAAAGTTCATTATGTAACCAGGCAAAAATGTCGTAATTCTTCCTCAATAGCTTAGTGAGCTTAGTTCGCTGCTCAGTGTTGAGTCGAGCTACTATCCTCACCATCCTCTCAGCGATGATGGGGTGAACGGGGGCTTTGAACAAATCTTCACGAGGTCAAGGTCCAAGCTCTTTGTCCTGGGTATCGTCGATCAGCACGGGCGTGACATTGTTTTGGCCTGGGCTATGAGCTCAAGAAGGGATTGGCAAGGGTCCATAAGCTCGGGCTCTAGTTGTAATTGTTATTTCTTCTCCATCGCCCTCCTTGCACAGGCCCAGGTAGTTTCTTGATTCCCTTGGACTTCACGCACCCTGGAACTGGTGGGGAACTTTATTTTTTGGTGATATGATGAGCACACAGCCTTTAAGACGGCCACGGTGGGTCAGCCCATAATTGCGTTGTATGGCGATGTCCTATCCACTATGAGAAACTTAGACCAGACAGTGGTTGTCTTTGGCCTGGATCCAACTATGACGGGTAGCGAGACCCACTCAACCGAGTTGATGACGTCCTCCCTAAAATCGACAAGAGGGGACTTTATAGGCTGCAGAACATTATAATCAACGCTCATTTTGTCAAATGCCCACTTGAAGATAATATCAGCTGAGTTGCCGCCATCGACCAGAATTCTCGTTGATTTGTAGTGGTTAATTAGAGCGGAAATTACCAGGGCGTCATCGTATGGAATGTGTACCCCTTTCAGGTCAGATTCACCAAAGGAGATGATGTGGTGTGTGGTGGCATCTACCGTGATGACCTCATATACGCCTTACTCGCCCTTTTTCTTACCCTTGCTTTTGTATCTCTTTCGAGAGGAGGAGGTGTCATCACCGAGATTCAATCCCCCATGAATGAAATTAATCTCGCCATCGACCCTCAAGTTGGCGTCATCACCCATGTTATCTTCTCGGCGTGGAGGTCGGTTGCCATTCCTTCTTCGATGCTAACCCCGGTGTTTGTCGTGGCAGTTATTCCCCACGACGCGGTCTTTGTTTACTCGACGAACATAATTACCAAGGTAACCTCGTCTAATGAGAGCCTCTATTTCTTCTGTCAACTGGAAACAATCCTTACTGGTGTGACCATGATTTCTCTGGAAGTCGTAGTATTTATCGGCCGACCTACCCAAAGACTTCCCTCTCATGGGAGGGATAGGTGGGAAGATCCCCTTCATGGCGTTCTTGACGAAGATGGTGGCGACAGAGGCAGTGAGGGGCGTAAAACCGTACTGATGGAGACCTGAGAGTGGCCTCCTATCGCCGGGCATAGGTCCTAACCGACCTTCCACTTGGAGCCTCCTAGAGGTTTGAGCCCATCTTGACCCTTCATCAAGTTGGCCCTTTTTCTTGAGGAGTTTTTTGTTCTCTCTCTTCACTTTGTCAATGAGGTTGGCCTCTTAGTAACTGGTGCCCAGAGCCAAGGCTTCACACAAGCACGAGACGGGCCTGGAACTTAGATCATATGATAGTCTCTGGTGCCTTAATCCATTGATAAAGGTGTTGAGGGCCATGGCGTTGGATACTCCTTCACAGGTGAGAGATTCCATCCAGAATCTGTGAACGTAATCACCCAAATTCTCATTTTTCTCTTACCTAAGGGTGATGATATGAGTGACGGTCTCGGGCCTTCATCTAGATTGGCTGAACTTCTCTAAAAATTACTGCTCGAGCTAAAGAAAGATAGAGATTGAGGCCGGCGTTAGGTCCTTGAACCATATCCGAGTAGGACCAGTCAGACTAAGTGGGAAAAACTTGTATCTCGTCGTGTTGGAGGCAGCGTGCATATCCTAGTGGGAGACATAGATAAAAAATGAATTATCCCATTGTACTGGGCTACCAGTGGATTGGGAAATTGATACGGAACAGGCTCCTCCGTGATTTCAGTAATAAAAGAAGATCTTACCCCTGCATATAGCCTGGTTATTCCCCCAGTGTTTTGTATTTAATTGAGAGTGACCTCCATCTCAACCATGCGTTGCTCCATAGTTGCTTCACCTCTCGTCGGGGCAACGACCTGACTAACCACGACCCGGGCCTCATGCCTCTGAGCTAGGGACGGAGAGTGAGAATCTACCTCACGAACTTGGCGAGACTGGCGCTCAAAACGATCCTGGAGATTGTATTCCTGAGCTGGCGGTGACCCTAGTTTATCCTTAGATTGACGTTCACCTGTTGATTGGGATATAGACCTTGAAGCAACAGGGGGGTCGAGATCCCTCTCCCTAGGTACCCGGTTAATGGCCTGAGGCCAGACCCGCGCCACATGTCTGTGAGAGGCAACCACTCGATCATCGGACTCCTGTGGGTAGTCTCTCTCCTTTGTAATAAAGAGATCTGCCCCCCTTGATCTGGGTCCGGAGGTAGGCGGGAGAGAAGAATGTTGAAGTAGTCTTGGAACTTGTCGAGCTAGCGCTCCACGTTATCAAGCCTTGCAGCGTCAATGGCCCCAGAAGTTTGGCTTGGGAAGACGCCTGAGGCCGAGATTGGGGGACAAGATTGTCCCTTAATATTGATATTTTGTCCCTCAATATTGATATTTTCTTCGTCGACTAGCCGGCGGGCAGTAGCTCTTGTTTTCGGTCTTGGAGCTTATGACATATCTTCAGTGGGGTTGTTATTCACCGCGGTGTTCTAATTCCCTGATCGCAAAGAATGTCCAGACCTTGTGTTCATCAAACCTTAGCAAAACAGGTAGCTGATGACTTGGAGAAGGCTATTTGTCTGCTTTTTAGAAATTGGTCCAACCAGCAATATAGTCTAGTCGCCCTTCGCGTGAAAAGTTGCAACTGATTCGGGGATGACCTTAGTCCTTGCTGGAATCTTGGGTCTGAGCTAGACAGGCACTATTCAGCCTGTTATCTGAGTTGAAGAGCCTGAATTGTTGGACTCTTATTTGAGTTGCTGTCAAGGTTGAGCTCCAACTTGTCACCTGTACACAGAACAGGCCGGGGTGTTCCTGGCGTGTCCCCTCCGGCGTGAGAGTAAGAGCTCGGGAGAAAGAAAACAGGTTATTTGGAGTAAATCTATTACTTTAACCTGTTGAGTGCATTTTTTCTGTGTGGAAATTTATTGATGAAGCCTTCTATCTATAGGTGAAGAAGTGATTAACATTCCAGACGATTAGGGCCTTAAGCTCGGTTTAGCGCTAATTAGTTAAGCGCGTGAGGAACATAGTGGATTAGAGCTATGGGCTTGGGCCTTAGGCCCCTTTATTCACTGATGGAAAAGCCCATGGGCCAAGCGTGTTAAGGAAGCGACAGGCCGACCCGGGCAGCGAGGTGCAGGTCGGGACGACTGCACCGGTTTGCCCCGGGTGGTGATAATGGAGGGGATTCTTGCTTGACGATCGACCAAGTGCTTCGTGTTGACCAACCTGAGGAGGTGCTCTGGCTGTCTACTTATCGGGCTTCTCAGGTTATTGCTGATGAAGTGGCGTTGGTGACGTGGCGATGTTAGTCCAGGTGGCGGACACGTGGAGGTGGTCGAATTTTGCCCACATCAGTTTTCTATTTTTTCATTTATTTGTTTATTTGTTTTATTTTTTGTATTTTTTGTTTTAAATTTTTATTATATATTTCGAACTAATAGAAAATTAAAATAGTAAGTAGTAAAATGCAAGTACAATCAAATTTCTACAGTTTACAATCAAATTTTGAGGGTAAAATCTGTAATATTTTATTTAAAATTAGGAAGAAGAATGTAATTATGCTGAAGGGTAAAATCGATAATTATTTGAAATTACCTTCGTGGACAAACCTTCAGATAAATTACAAAAGTTTCATCCCAAAAAAAAAGACAAAATCAGAGCTGAAATTACAAAATTGTCATCAACATTGGCTCTTTTATATATGTTATAGATGTACACCCCCATAAAAAAATTAAAAGAAAATATATTTAATTAAATTATTATTTTATCTTTTGATTTACTAACATATATATCCTTTTGGTTTTTATTTTCACACATTTCGTTCCTCCTTCTCTTCTTCCCCTCTCCAGCGAACATTTATTGTCGGCGAGGGCCACTACCTCCTATTCACCGCTTCCGCACCAGTGGGATGGCCAACATCGGGCAAATTTGGGGGATCTGAGCCCTTAAATATATATATATATATATATATATATATATATATATATATATATATATATATATATATATATATATATATATATAGAGAGAGAGAGAGAGAGAGAGAGAGAGAGAGAGATTGAGAAAGAAAAATAGAGGTAGTGGGTCGTGGGTGGCCGGCACCGATGGGGTGCCTCAATGCCTGGCGTTAGTTGATTTTCGAGGTGATTTGTGCAAAATATAAAAAATTGGATGGGTGGAAAAGAAAAAGAGTAAAGTTACTTTACAAAGGGTAAAAAAGTAAATTCATAATAATTTTAATTTAATTTTTAAAAAATTGTATATTTAAAAAAAAAAAAAAAAAAGGTGTACATATAAAAGCACTCTAATTATAATTTATTGTGTATCACTATGACAAAATTACCTTTACATTTCTTTTTTAGTCCCGAGTATTATAAAATTCCAAATATTAACCCAAAAATCATTCGATGTAATTTCAAAAATAATCATTGAGGAATTGACTTGAACCAATCCTAATTTACATAACAATGCATTACTTGTAGTTTATTGACAAAATTTAGTTATAAACAACAAAACAAACACACACAAAATCAAATTAAAATCATAAAATTAACTATTTCATAATCAATTTATTAATTTCGTCAACCATCCTTTACTTTTCAACCATATTATAGACAATAAATTTGAAAAAAAAAATGATTAAAGGCAAAAAAAATATAACCTTTAAGTTTTTCTTCTAAAACTCCTATTTTAAAAACAAACAACTTTTTCACCCTCAGATAAATAAAATATGTTCATAACTCCTATTTTTTAAAAAAGTTGGTACAGTATCTTAGTAATAAATCTTAATGACAAAATTACCCTTAACATTTGAAACCCTAAAATTGTTATTAAAAAATAAAATTTGATGGAATTATCAAAAAAAAAAAAAAAGCTAAGAATACTACAAAATAAAATTTAGTGAAGCGTAATTACAAAAATTGTGTGGATATTACAAAATAAAATTAAGTGAAACGTAATAAGGGTATTTATGACATTTTACAAAAAAATTATATTTTTAAGAAAAATAAAATTAGGTGAAATTTTTATTAAAAAATAAAATTTTAATCGAATTTGAAAAATAAGTGAAATTTTAGAAATGTGTTTTTTTTTTAAATTTTAGAAGCTTTGAAAAAAAAGGCGAAAATGGCAATTCTATAAATTTTGTAACTATTGAAGGGTAATTTAGGAAGAATATATTTGTTGGTATTTTTAAGCTGAGATAAAAATAAAAAATTGTTCCTTAAAATATTATTTTTTGATAAAATGGGAGCTCACAATTTTTTTTTTCTAAAATTAATTTAAAATTGACTTATGAAATATAAAGAAGCCAAAAAAGAAAAGTAGATTTTAAAAGGGAAAAAAATCAAAGAATATAAGCATTAACGTCCAACAACTAACAATTTGTCTCCTCTGAGAAAAAAAAGAAACAAATTTTGAATTAGTAATTGTATAAATAAAATATGTTTCATGAAAATAACAATAATGAGATTACAACCAATGTATGTTTTGATTAAAAAAATAAGTGAACTAGAAATCATTATATATAGTAATTTCGAAATTGTGTAAAAAAAATGTTTCGAATCATTTCTATTTGATTCAGACCTATTTTAAAAAAGTCAAGGTATTTTGAATTATTTGTTGACATGAACAAAATCAGGAAAAACCATCATATATGTAACAAAAACTATTAAGAATGATGTTTATGTATATTACATGTAGAAAAATAGGAAGAAAAAAAAGGGACAAATATCATCAAAGAGACAAAAAATCTCAATTAATGAAAAAAACTATTATAGAAAAACTATTTAGAATGATCTTTATGTATACTAGATATAGAAAAATAGGAAGAAAAAAAAGAACAAATATCATCAAAGAGACAAAAATTCTCAATTAATAAAAAAAAACATATACGACTTTTAGTGAGATGTAATGAAATCGAGGTATAATGGAATGAGAAGAACAATTTAATGGAAGAATAAATAGAATGTGTTAGAGATCATTAAATGCATGATCCTCATTAAATGCAACCTTCTTCCTTCCACCATTAGAAGTTAATGCACAACCTCCATAGTTTAAGATTTCAACTAACATCATTCAATGCTCAAGATGAGATCCAACCACTTCCTTCTTCCTCATTAATGATTGTTGTCTTGTAATTGTATATATATACATATAATTGTTCAATGTAAATCAATGTGTTGAATGTAATGAGATCTCTTTCATATTATATTGTTTAACATGGCATCAAGAGCAATCTTAGATCCACCGTATTTTTTCTAAGTGCAGATATTTGCCTTTTTTTCTTTTCCTTTCTGCTTCCGTTGTTCATCCAATTTTCTTTAATTTCCAGTGCTCCATTTGTTTTTCTAATCATAAATCTAGAAATGTTACTCTGAAACAATTCTAAGGTCACAAAAATCAAAACCATTAGATATCTAACACACTTCCACGTGCCGCCTCTACTTTTGCCATAAATTTTTTCACTTCCCCAACATATTCCCTTATTCAGAATGATTTTGGATGCCAATTACAAATTCAAGACCAGATCCAAAATCCTTTTTCCAAGACAATTCTAGTGAAATATCACAAAGAAATTTTTGATCTCCTACGTGTCGTCCAATGCAACTCAAGAGTTCCAACTTTAGATCTACTTGTCGCTGGTTCTTTTCATACGCAGACATGTTCATTTGCATCGCTTTGTGACCGGTTCAACACTAATTTGGCCGGTTCTTCTCCGCTTCACATCGATTCTTGGAGTTTTTAGGTGTTCCAATTCCAACTGTGGTGTTAGTTTTTCAAAATTTTGTCTCTACCATATAGTTTATTTTATATCTACACATATTTTTGTTAAGTATTCAATATCTTTGCCATCATCTTTTCATACTACTTCTTGAGATTTGGATACTGGTTCCTTGCTAATTTCCCAGAAAGGAGTTGTGGATATGGTTTTACGAACATCAGTTGCCGGATATCTTACGCACCAACTTGTTGAAGTAGTTCAACTTGTCGAATAGATTGTGTTATTGTCCAAGGTATTTCTATGAGTCCTTAAAATGATATGATGTTTGAAAGGTTTTTCCATTCAAGAGTTCTTATGTGTTTCCACACCTTTTGAGACCTAAAAAAATGGACCAATTTTCTTAGGAACACATACAAGATTCGTCACTATAAAAATAAGATAATGAAACGCCACCATTAACTACTTCATTTATGAATTTCATAGTAATAGGAATACATGTCTTACTGAGATAGAATTTGTAACTTACTATCTTCTTACCTTGGCTTTAGGGCTCTCCCTTGCAACTTAGGTGGAAAGTGAAGAAGGTTATTATTATGGATCCATCTACATCATCTTTTTATTCAAATTTGAATAATACAATATATACTTCTCTTTATATTGTTGATTTTGTTCGCGAAGTTATTTTCATCGGTTCAAGTGCTTATCGATTGGTTCTTCACGACTTAGGATCGATTCCTGAAAATTTATATCTCGGGATTATAACATCAGTCTCTATTTCTCAAAATCAATTTTGGATAATATAGTTTCTTATATATTATTGATTTGTTCAAAGGACACGTCGAAGCCTTGTCCTCTATCTGCCAATATTGTTTCCCAAAAGAAAGCGATCTTGTCTCTAACATTATTTCTATCTCTATTGGGGATTTAGCTTCACTATTCAAGTGTATTCTCTCTAATTGTGTTACAAACTATTTCCATTCTCTTTCACTAACTACAACTAATTCTTAGTTCTTTGATTCTTCCTGTTGTAATCATATGACATCTGATCCCAATATTTTTCATCCAAACTATTGTTTATAAATTCTCCTATTGTTCATACTACTAATGATTCTCATGTGCATGTTACTCACACTGGTCAGATCTTTACTTCTCATCTTTTTATTTCTGACATATTTTTAATTTCAAAACTTAGTTTAAACCTCTTATCTATTGGGCAAACTTTGTGAATTGGGACATGAAGTAATATTCTCTAATAGTAGTTGTCGTGTACAAGATCCTTAGATAGGAAAAATTCTTAGAATTGGTCGTAAAATTGGACGTCTATTTAAGCTTAGTAGTTTGCATATTCTAAATCAATCCACAACACTAACATCCACACCACCTCCCAAATTAATCCACACCACTACTACAACCCCACCATTCTTATTACTACCACCACCACCTTCATCATCATCACTTGACCCATATTCTCTCAGCATTTGGCATGTTCGGTTAGGTCATGTATCTGGTGTACGTATCCGCACTTTAGTTGCTAGTGGGAAATTAGGATTTGTATCTACTGAGCATCTTGATTGCCTTCCCTGTCAACAAGCTAAACAACATACCTTACCTTTTCCTATTAGTGACTCAACCCCCCTCGTATCCTTCGACCTAGTCCACTCTGATGTTTGGGGACCCTTACTTCCTCCTACAATAGGAGAATCTATATACTTTGTCATATTTGTCAATGACTAGACTTGCACAACTCGATATCTCTCATGCATAAACATTTCAAATACCTCAAATCTACTCAGACTTTATTGTCATAGCCCATACTCAATTTTCTCGCAATAACAAAATCTTCCGATTTGACTATGCCATGGAATACAAAGATTAGTCTTTCTTAGCCGCTGTTCGAAAACATGGAACACTTCCTCACGATCTTGCCTTAGAACTTCTGTCCAAAATGGTTGAGCTGAATGAAAACATTGTCATATCCTAGATATCGTCTATGCTTTACTTATTTCGTCTTCTTGTCCAAAGAGCTTTTGGGGAGAAGTTGCTCTCACTGCCGACTATACCATCACTTGGGTTCCTTCACCTACCATTGATAATCTTTCCCCTTATGAGAAGTTGCATGGAGTCTCTTCGAATTACGACCTCTTAAAAGTCTTTGGGTGTGTTTGTTTTATTCTCCTACGACATCATGAACATACCAAACTAAAATCTCAATCTCGAATATGTTGCTTCCTCGGATATGTAATTGAACACAAAGAATATCGCTTTTCGGATCCCATTTCCAATCATCTTCGTATTTCTCATCATGTCAATTTTTGGGAACACAAGATGTTTTTCTCAGTATTCAAATTTCATCTAATCTCGTTAACATACCAAACTATATTTAATGTTACAGAAAATGGGTGCAATGTTTCAAGCCGTTAAAATATTTGTTTCACTTTCAAACAGAGATGAAGTCAAATTACGATTGAAGGTGGCCAATGATCCTCTCAAGTTTCAAAATGTTCATTTTTTAAGTATTATAATAAAATTCCTCAAAATATAAATATTTATTAATTGATACTTTTAACCTAAATTGTTGGTTTTGCTACTGTTGTGGTCATTGCAAGAAACGTGCAAGATATTATCTATATATTATACTTCATCATGAGAAATTTTATCTATGTGAATCCTAATTTTTTAGCGTTACAAGTTTTAATATTTTTGGTGCCAATTTCTCATTAGATTTTTTTTTTGTGCAAAGATCGCTTCTGTTTCTAATATGTGCAAAACCTATTATATATTTTTACTTTGACTTCTCTCTTTTAATTTTTTTAAATTTCTCCATGCCATAAGAAGATTTGCAAAAGATCATCTCACATTAATCAACTAATTCTTGTCGTTTTTCACAAAGACAGAGAGAGAGAATAAAAAGGACAAAAAAGAAAAAGAAAAAAAAAAGATATAAACAAAAAATAAATAAAAAATATAATTTTATAATTTAACTCCTATTTCCGTCTAATTTAACGACCAAATTAAATTGAGGACCTAATTAAAACTATATTAAAGATATAAGGTTTAAAGTGAAACACGAGTTATTGGACCGCATAAAAATTAATCAATAGTTAGAGGGTCAAAAATAAATTTTATGTTGGCCCAGTGATCTACCCAAGAGGGGGATGAATTTGGTAGTTATAAAAAATTTAAACAATTTTCTTATCTTCTAAACACTTAATTAATCAAATAATCGATTTACCCTAAATCAATTATTATCTTTATAATGCAGCGGATAAGTGTATTTAATCTAGGTGCACAACCAAACAACAAAATATAAATAAACTAAATAAAACAACACACGAGGATATATCTTAGTTTACCGAGTTACTCTTCGCTAATCCAGTCCTCCAAGGCCCATGAAGATTCGCACCTACTAAACCACTTGATCCCTTTAACAGGTAAGAACCAAATTTTTACAATGATTCTTCTCACATACTCATAATCAACCTTTACAACTCCTTTTTCACATGTTAAGGAAGAACCTTATCTTTTTTCAAGCTAAAAACTAACCTAATTCTTTTACCAGGCTACTAATCAAACCTCACAAAACACTCAAAGTATCATTTTCACTGGTAAGGATGGAACCGTTACAATTTACTCCAAAATAATTCTAATAAGGAGGAATCAAGCCTAATTCTTTTCAAGGGAAAAGAATAACCTAACATTTTTATCCATTAGGTAAAGATCAAACCTTAATCTTTTTCCCGAAGAAGATTGAACCCAAGCTACCCCTAAGTAGATACTCCCAATAGTATCTAATTCGCACAAACTCACCAATTACAAAAATCAATGAATTTTTTCCACTTTGAGCTTCTACTACCTCAAATCAATTAAACTCAATTAATGTCCTGAAATTACTAGTTATAGAATTTACATGAGGAATTCAATATCTGATTATATAAAGTATGGGTAGTATAGAATTTAAGCACATAATTAGATAATCACAAAAATCGTTTAAAAGAATTTTTTATGCTATTTAAAGTTTAAAAACGATTTTAACAAGATATTATCAACCAATCAATAATAAGAATATGATTTCACAATAAAGAGTAAATAGCTTGAAAAGATCTCATCAGGATACCACTGAAAGATTGAAAATTGAATTACTAAACAGCTCAAATCGGTGACGCTAAAACAATTAACGCTTTAACTCAAGAACAATTTACACAATTAATTTTACAATTGATTTCTTGATATAATCTCAGAATAACAACTCTTAAAAAGCTTAGGAATTGAAAGTTCTTGATTGAAGTGATGTATTGATCTCAAAAAAAGCAGGTCTATTTAAGTTGATTTGAAACAGACCCTCTAACGACCAGTTCCCTCAAGATATAACAATTAAATGCACATATAAACCCCATATATCAATACCATTTAATCTTGATCCAATTCACTTAAATATGGGTTTTAAAATATTCAATTAAGTCTCTAAATTAATTCTTAATCTCAAGTCAAATAGATAGGAAGTATTAAATGTACTTACTTGAGAAACACCAATATTTTATGTATCATATCTATAGGGTTATCCAAATATGAGTAACATATTATTAATATATCCAAATCCCTAAGATATTTTATTCAGGTAAACAAATAACGACTAGTTTTGATCAAATCTCGAAAATCCTCGAAATCTAAAACAGCCTAGTCAGTTAAACCGACCTCTACCTATCAGTCGACCGATGGATACAAGATGTATCCCAGCCTTTGCTCAAATACAGTTCGGTTGAGCGATCCCCCATGGGTCGATTGACCGATCGATACATGATGTATTCTCCGGCCTAATTTCGGCCTTGGTCAGTTGACCGATCGATATAGGGAATTTAGCTTTCGTCCATCGGTTGACCAATCTCTCCTTGTCCAATTGATCGATTGATTCAAAGCTATCATTTTTTCAGCCATTGCCCATTGGTTGACGAAACCTCATTGGTCGGTTGACTGATTGTTGATAGAACACTTTCTCCTCAATTTATTTCAACTCCAATCTTCGACATTTTCAACCCTTTGGCCGATTTCTTTTCTCAGTTAACTAAATTGATACTAATAATCAATTTTAAACACTAATCTTGCTTAGGTCAATTTTCTTTTTTCAATTTCACATTGGAGCAAATATTTGAACAATAATTAGGACCTTAATTAAAACATATGTAAATATAAATCATTTAATTTGTATCGTGTGTGATCCTAATCGGGATATATTAAGAGTAAAAAGGATTTGAATTGTTTTTACCCAGTATCTTCAGAATCTTCGATACTCTTTAATGTCCGTCTCTGTATCCTTCATAATTATTTCATGATATTATCTTGAATGAAACTCTTTAAACTGAAACACTCAATAGACACATTAGTTCCACAAAAAAACATCAACACTTAATTATCCATCAAAATTTCAGGATCAACAATCTCTATCTTTTTTATGATGACAATTAATTTTGATATTTTCTTCACAATAAGAATGTAACCACGCTCCCCCCAAATCCAAGAACGATTTTTTTTAACTCGTTAAAGCATAATCATGAAGATAATTCAATAAATATAGAACAAAATATGATCAATAAAATAATTATAGATATTTAATAAAGCATAACACGATCATATCAACAATGTTCTCCCTCTATATTAGTGCAATGCTTAGGCAAACAAGTCCTAAACATTAACTAACTCGTTTTAAGTGCAAACATGGTTTCCCCTTTATATTTTTAACTCTTTTATCAATCAATTTTCTTTTAATAAAGATATTCAATAAACATCAACATATATTCTCCCCCTTTGTCATCTCAAAAAGTGGGAAAGATGAACCAAAAACATTGTAAGCCAAATAAGTATTTCTTAAAACATATTAATTCTTTGAAGCTTATCAACTCTTTTAAAACCATATTATCTCATAAATAATTTTAAAACATATCAACTAATAAGAGAACAAAATCATCTTTTTAAGCACAAAAAATTATTTTCAATTTTCCAAAATATATGTGGATCATCATAGAGATAAATATTTAGCAAAATATGATCAAATCTAGTCAAACCATCAAAATCGACAAAGTACTAAGTCAAGTTCCACACAATCCTAAATTAACTATTACAAACCAAAAATATCAATGTGCGACATATTCAAATAACATAACCAAACTAAGAAAGATAGAAGATGAGCTAGTGAGAACCTTGTCTGGTAAATGGATAATATGGTCCTAATGGACTGGTAGTAGACTGCTGCGGATACTGGACGACTGGCTGGATATTCGAACTCAAAGGCATTTGTTGATAATAAGACATTGACGGCCCTGCCCCTGATGGCCCCGTTCTTGATGGTCTAGTTGCAGACGGTCCTCTAAAGAACTGTTGTGCTACAAATGAAGTTTGTTTGCTGTAACGTTGTTGTGCACTAAACTGCTGCTGTGATGCATACTACGAGATATGCATAAACTAGAACATTTGTTCCAAGTTGCTTGTGATTAGGGCTGTGTAGGGAACCTATAAACCCGACCCATCTGCATTTGTCAATTGGACCCGCCCGAAAAACATCGGGTGTACTATTTATTATTGGTCGAAATCGGGTGAAACCCAATTGTTCTCTCATACATCAGATCAGATAGCAGATCCAATAGAGCTCCACCCACCAAACTCGATTTGGCCAGACACCTAGTATAAATAGTTAAATATTCTAGGGTTTTCTCATTTCATTCATTTGAAATCGCAGCCGCCGCTTAGGGTTTTCGCGAGTCTTGACATCGTCGTTCTCGTTCATAATCCAAAGATGCCTCCCTAATCTTCGTTCCTCATCTAATCTTTATTCCTCAATCACTCTATTCAAGTCCTATTCGATTGTGTTCTTGTGAATTCAGTCTATTCAGACTTCAGAGGCTTTTGATGTTGCTTAAACGACGAGTTTCAAATTTCAATAGATTATTATCATCTTCTGTTTGATCTTTTATGTTTACTTGTTTAGGGGTTTTGAAAATTGAAATATTAAATCTGCCTAGAAGTTAAATCTGTTTAGGGTTTTATTCGAAATTGTTTCTCTTCTCTAAATCTCCATGTTTAGGGTTTTAAATCTGCCAACAAGCTAATCGAAAGTTTGGATTCAAAACTATTTCTCTTTTCTAAATCTCTAAATCTCCATGTTTTGAAACCTCACCCGACCTTTTTCGGATTCCAGTAATTAATCGGTCGAAATCGGGTGAGATTTTTCTCACTCAAACAGTATTGGGTCGGGTGTCGGGATACCCTAAATTTCCCCCCACCCGACCAGTGCACACCCCTACTCGTGATTCTGCCAAATTCAACCTCCATGTTTATATTCATCTGAGCCATACAACTTTTTAGCCTTGCCATCCGATGATCCATTATGTTTGCATATTCCCGAAGATCATCAATTTGATCATGCAATAAGTCTATCTTATCCTTTGAGCTCATTTCTTTCTCATCATCTTTATCTTCTTCTTTTTCATCAACCATCATTCTTTGTCTTTCTTTACCCTACTTTTTCACCCATCTGTCCTTCCTGAACCTTTACCCCATCAACACAATATTACCCACATTTATCCATCCTGGGGTAATCGAGAGGAATCGAGAGGAATTTACTTTCCTCCTGATTAGCTCTCACTCTAAAGTGATCAAACACTCTCTAAAGCGCATCAGCATAGGGTAATACTCTAAACGGTTTCTGCAGATGGTATTTCATGTGGTCAATCATAATACGGGCTAACTCTAATTTTCTCCCCTCGACAATCTCATTTAACAAATATAGATCAAAGTCATTCACATTTGCATGACTTTTCCCTCTAAGCACAATTGTGTATGAGATCACCAAATGAATGAGTCAGTGCTCAAGTGATAATGATCCCGCTTTGTCTCCATCCAAATCAAACTTTTCTGCAATTTCTTTTCTATTAAAGTTTCTTGAAAGCCAATGAGGGGTATTGAAGAGAAACACATCTCCTCTTTCCAACTTCAAAATCTTACTCAGAAGAGCCCTATCGAACCTAATTTATTTTCCCTTAACAAAAGATGTCATATAAACATCATCAAATCTAAGGTTGCTATAGAACATCCTTACCCAAATCGACATCCACTTATTATTTGAAGTGACAAAATCAGTCCAACCTAAGGCACTAATAAACAATTCAATCTCAAGATTTTTCTTCTTTAGACAATTGAAATCTATGGGTGCAAACACACAATTTTTCAATTAGCAAATTCCGATTTATATTTTAGTTCTTTCTCATTGTTCCTAAACTGAGTTTTGTCAAACTTTTCTCTTAGGGCAGACAACTTAATTCTAGGCATTTTTCTCACGATTTAAAGAACAACCAACCAAGAAAACTCAAAAGATCTAACTTATATGAAGTCCAAACCAAAACCCTAGAGGAAAGAGAGAAGAACCAACCTTATTTTGAAGCAATAGGTTTCCAAATCATAGTTCTGAGCCCTAGATCTTCAGATGCAAGTCAAAACGTGTTCATTTCATGAAGATTTAGAATGAAAATACTTGGGAGATGAAAGGTTTTTGGAGAGAAAGGGTTTCAAAACCAAAATGGATGAAATGAATGGGCTAGGGGATATAAATCCTGTAACAATCGGTTGACCGACCGTTCAAGGGTCGGTTGACCGACCACAACAATACCTCCAACTTTTGCAGGCCTGTAATCGTCGGTTAACCGACAGACTTCCAATCGGTTGACTGTCAGTGCAGTTTAAGCACACATGTTCGTGTATTTAAACCCTAATTGATCTACTTAGCTTGATTTTTACCTCTTATTTTGATCTACATATATTATTTAAAATATTTTCAAACCCATACACTTATACACCCACCCTCCCATATCATAAATACCTAATTTTTAAAATGTGAATGATCTGTCTCCTTAACAAATTTAATATACTTGAACTTTAAAAAGTTTGACATACCCGGATCGTCCTTGGGAGCAATTGGAGTGTGTACCTTTGGTGGATTACTAATTTTAAGCTTAGTGTTCTTTGAATCCACTATTTTTTCTTTTGCTTTATTTGTTACTTTGATTTCCTCTTTCCTTGTATTAGACTTTGTCGGGATTGATTCGATAATAATTTCTTTGCCTTTGTTAGTTGGTTTAAGTTGCTTTTCCTCATTCTACTTCGCCACTGCTTTATACACTGTTCTTTTCTTGTATTGATATCTCGCCAGTTGAGGATTGTTGGATTTCATGTAACGAACTTTTTGCTCTTTGATCCTTCCATTTTGCTCAACCTGATTCTTCCTCTTAGGTACATTGAATCTTGACTTCCTTGTCGGCATGTAATATTCATTGTATCCTCGTGTTTACTTAAATCTCCGATTTGTACCTGCATAAAAGTTTTCTCTTTTTGGTATTTAGTTATGTCTAGACCCGACATGGTAACCATGTAATAAATAAAAAGATTTTTCAAAATGACCATACTTCCCACAATAGAAACATTTATCATTGTTAATACGTCTCTTCGGATAGTCATTGTTTTGCATGGGAGCACGGTATCATTGGTGATATTTTAGCGACTATTGGTTTTTCAATAAGTTTAGTTCCCTTAATATCTTTGAATTTATTCATTGCTTCATCAAGCTCCTTTTGTGTCTTTTCAAGTAATCGCTCTGTTATGCTAACATTTACCTGTAGACCAAAATTCTTCTTATGCATAAATTCAAGATCATTCTTAAGAATTTGACACGTATTTTCAACAAAATGGATTTTTACACGAGCTCTATCAAACTTGCACCTTGTATTTTCCAACTCAATATTCAAGGCATAATTTAAAGTTTCAAGATTTTTCTTTTTAAAATCATTCTGCTGAAGATCATAACTATCATTTTTCAAAATCTCGTTCTAATCTTCATGAGACTCAATTTTTTCATAAAATTTACCAATTTCAGATAAAGCATTTGTAAATTCAACAGTTTCAAAATATTTTTCCAATTTTTTTTTCTTAAGAGATTTGACAGTACTAATTTTTTTATTTTCAAGGGGTGCAATTTTTTGCCCAAGTTTGAAATTATCTTTTCCAAAAACATAGGTAAGGGCAATAAGTATCTCAATAGCCTTATCTGTATTCTCATCATCACGAATTCCACCATTCTCACGAGCAGAACAATGACTATTGGAAGAAGTGGAAGACTCAATATTAGTATAAATAATATCAGAATCAGTGCACTCCATGTGATCGTGTTTAGTTAGGCTGTGAACCATGTTGAGCTAAAACCAGCTCTTATACCAATTGTTGGCTAGTGAGCTACCTAAGAGGGGGTGAATTAGGTAGTTATAAAAAATTTAAACAAATTTCTTATATTCTCAGCACTTAATTAGTCAAATAATTGATTTACCCTAAATCAATTATTATCTTTATAATGCAGCGAATAAGTGTATTTAATCTAGGTGCACACCCAAACAACAAAATATAAATAAACTAAACAAAGAAGTACACAAGGATATATATTGGTTCACCAAACTACTCTTGGCTAATCTAGTCCTCCGAGCTCCATGGAGATTCGCACCCACTAAACCACTTGATCCCTTTAATAAATAGGAACCAAACCCTTATAATGATTCTTTTCACAAGCTCATAATCAACCTTTACAATTCCCTTTTCACAAGTTAAAGAAGAACCTTATCTTTTTTTTCAAGTTAAAGACTAACCTAATACTTTTACTAGGCTAAGAATCAAACCTCCTAAAATACTCCAAGTATCATTTTTACCAGTAAGGATAAAACCGTTACAATTCACTCAAAAGTAATTCTCATCAAGAAGAATCAAGCCTAATTATTTTTAAGGGAAAAGAATAATCTAACTTTTTTATTCACTAGGTAAAAATCAAACCTTAATTTGTTTTTTTGGAAAAGATTGAAATCCAAGTTACCTCTGACCAGATACTCCCAATAGTATCTAATCGGCACAAACTCACCAATTATAAAAATCAATGAATTTCTTTTCACTCGGAGCTTCTACCATTTCAAATCAATTAAATTCAATTAATGTCCCGAAATTACCAGTGATAGAATTTACGTGAGGAATTCAATATCTGAATATATAAAGTGTGGGTAACACATAATTTAAGCACGTAATTAGATAATCACAAAATCGTTTTAAAATAATTTTTTATGCTTTTTAAAATTTAAAAACGTTTTTAACAAAATCTTATCAACTAAGCAAAAATAAGAATATAATTTCACAATAAAGAGTAAATAGCTTGGAAAGTTCTCATCAAGATACCACCGAAAGATTGAAAATTCAATCGTTAGACAACTCAGATCAGTGATGCCAAAACAATTAGTGCTTTAACTCAAAAACTTTTCACACAATTGATCTTACAATTGATTTCTCGCTATAATCTCAGAATAGAAACTCTTAGAAAGTTTAGGAATTGATAGTTCTTGATTGAAGTGATGTATTCATCTAAAAAATCGTAAGTCTATTTAAGCTGATTTGAAATAGACCCTCTAACGGCTAGTTCCCTCAAGATATAACAATTAAATGCACATATAGACCCCATATATTAATATCATTTAATCCTAGTCCAATTCACTTAAATATGAATTTTAAAATATTCAATTAAGTCCCAAAGTTAATTATCAATCTCAAATCAAATAGATAGAAAATATTAAATATACTTAATTGAGAAACACCAATAATTTTATGTACCATATCTATAGGGATATCCAAATATGAGTAACATATCATCAATATATCTAAATGCCTAAGATATTTCATTCAGGTAAGCAAATAACGACTAGTTAATGGCTAGTTTTGATCAAATCCCGAAAATCTTCAAAAATGGAAATAGCCTAGTCGGTTGACCGACCTCTGCCCATCAGTCGACCGATGGATATAGGATGTATCCTAGCCATTGCTCATACACAGGTTGGTTGACTGATTGATACATGATGCCTTCTCAGGCCTAATTTCGGCCCTGGTCGGTTGACGGATCGATATAGGGAATTTAGCTTTCGGTCATTGGTTGACCGATCTCCCCTAGTCTAGTTGACCGATCAATTCAGAGGCATTATTTTTATAGCCATTGCCCATCGGTTGACCAAATCTCCTTGGTCGGTTGACCAATTGTTGCTAGAACATTTTCTCCTCAATTTATTTCAATTCCAATCTTCGATATTTTCAACCCTTTAACCAATTTCTTTTCATAATTAACTAAATTGACACTAATAATCAATTTTAAATACTAATCTTACTCAGGTCAATTTTTATTTTTCAATTTCATATTGGAGCAAATATTTGACAATAATTAGGACCTTAATTAAATCACACATAAATATAAATCAATTAACTTGTGTCGTTTGTGATCTTAATCGGGATGCATTAACAGTAAAAAGAATTTGAGTTGTTTTTTCCTAGTATCTTTAGAATCTTCAATAATCTTTAATATCCGTCTCTGCATCCTTCATAATTATTTCATGATATTATCTTGAATAAAACTATTTAAACTGAAACACTCAATAAACACATTAGTTCCACAAAAAATATTAACACTTAATTGTCCATCAAAATCTCTGGATCAACAATTTACCCTAAAAAATATATTTTTTAAGGACATGTATTGACTACCATTTTTCAAAAGATGGATAAATTTATGATTTTGAACAAAATGAGAGAGGTAAAGGTATAAACCTTGTAAAATAATGATCAAATTTACCCCTTTTTTTTTTTATTCTGTTTTTTTTCCATTTTCTTTTAGGCTTTTGTACAAAACAGACTTGTAAGTTGCACTTACTCTATTTTTCATACAGACAAAATGAAATACCTCATTTTATCAACCGGACTAACATCTCTAGAGTTTTTAAGTAAAGTTAATATGACAAACTTGTATATACCTTAAAAAATAAAACTATTTAATGTTACAAAAAATTGTGAGCAACGTTTCAATTCATCAAAATATTTGTTTCAATGTATTTTTAAACAGAGACGAAGTCAAATTACGATTGAACGTTGCAATTGATCCCCTCAAGTTTCAAAATGTTTATTGTAATAAACTTCCTTAAAATATAAATATTTATTAATTGATACCTTTTAAGATATATATTATTCCATGTGAATCTTAATTTTTTAGAGTTATAAGTTTTAATTTTTTTTTTGTGCCAATCTCTTATAAGATCGTTTATTTTTCTAATATGTATTACCTACTACCTATGTGATGGTGATTATTTGTTGTAATGGTGGCGATGATAGTTGTGAATATTTGTTGTGGTGGTAGAGGTAGTGATAGTAAATGTTTTATGATGTGGTGACGGTGGTGATAACAAATATTTAATGTAGTGGTGGCAGTGGTGATAGCAAATATTTGTTGTGGTGGCGACAGTGATAAGAATTGTTGATCCTAAGATTTTGATGAATAATTAAATATCAATATTTTTTGTGGAACTACTATGTTTATTGAGTGTTTCAGTTTAAAGAGTTCCAGACTACATTATGAAGTAATTGTAAAGGATGTAGAGATAATGCAAAGAAAACATGATGAAGAAATTGTGAAGGATGCAGAGACGGATATTAAGAGATTGAAGATTCCAAATAATCTAGGTGAAAACAACTCTAATCTATTTTTACTCTTAATGTATCCCGATTAGGATCACACACGATACGAAAATAATTTTATATTTATGTGTGTTTTGATAGGATCCTAATTAGTGAAATTATTTGCTCCTATGTGTAATTGAAAAGGAATTAAAGATAATTAATTAAAATTGAATTTAAGAAGTTAGTGGAGCTAACTGAGAAAAGAAATCGGTTAAAGGGGCAAAAACGTCAAAGAAAATGAATTAAAATCGAATTAGGAGAAGTGTTCCAGCATTAGTCAGTCGACTGATAAGTTGACCTGCACTTAAATAGTGAACTCTCTGAATTGATTAGTCGACATGGAGGTCGACCTATGACCACAAATGAAACTCTCTAAATCTCTAGGTCGACCAATGGGCGAATGAATTTTGGCTTGGCTAGTATCCTGAATCGAGTGGTCGACTTATGGGTGTTTGTCGGTCGCCTGATGGTCTGTTTTAGGTTTAGAGGATTTTGAGGATTCTGATCAAATTAGGGCTGTGCAAATAATTTGACGGCCCGGCCCGCCCGAACAAACCGACTGGGCCCGGCTCGAAATCTTCGGGCTTTGAGATATTCTATTCGGATCGGGTAAAACCCGATCCGAATGACCCTTACTTTTCGGTCGATATTCGGATATTACCTTCCCTTACTCGCCGATGGCCCGACCCGACCGAAAAGTTGTTTAAACGAGAATTTTAGGGTTTTCTTCTCATCATTTTTCATGCCCCCTCTCTTCTCGTTCGTTCTTCTTCAGTTCTTTTTCTTTTTTCCTCTCTTCTTCTCTTCGTCTTCGACCATGAGCATCATTTGTTCGTTCATTGCATTACAACGGCGATAATATTGTGGCTTTGTCGAACTAGAGAATGATCAAACGGGCGAGGTTGATGGACCGATGGGGAGAGATAGAAACGGCGGCGACATTCATGGACCAATGGTGAGTTCGATTTGTTCTTTGATGTTAATGTTTAGCAGTATAAGTTTTCGATCTTTGATTTTGATTTCTGCTTTGGTTAGGGTTTTCATTTGATTTCTGTATTGATTAGAGAATAGGTTTTCGTTTGATTTCTGCTGTGACAACTTGAGCACCCGACCGTAACTGCCCGGCACCCATCGAACTCGAGAATGATCGAATTTTGATGTGCAACGATCGGTCGCCGGTTCCAGGGTTTTCTCACCCGATAGGGTCGGGTCGGGTGGCGGGTTATGGCCATATGGTCGGGTTTCGACCCGTGTACACCCCTAGATCAAATAGTAGCCATTACTAGCCATTTATGATTGAGATATGAGAGAAATTTTAGGGATATGATAGTATTAAAAATATATCATTGATATTTTGTTATCCCTATAGATATGGTTCATATATTTTGGTTATTTCTCAAATTAGTTCATATAATTCTTTTTATCCTATTGATTTGAGTTTGAAAAATATTTGAGAGACTAATTTGAATGTTTTGAAAGCTATAATTAAGTCAAATATACCTAAAATGAAAGATAATGATATATGGGATCTATAG
Organism: Eucommia ulmoides; assembly: GCA_016647705.1. Lineage (NCBI taxonomy): Eukaryota > Viridiplantae > Streptophyta > Magnoliopsida > Garryales > Eucommiaceae > Eucommia > Eucommia ulmoides. The sequence goes on along the minus strand of CM028335.1, from coordinate 15,990,029 downwards.
ATGTTTTTTAGATACTTATCATTTAAAAACTAGCTGTTGGAGGGCTTGTTTCAATTTCCTATATATAAACCTGCGGATTTCATATAACACACACATCATATCAAGAACTATTCAGTTCATAAGCTTTTATAAGAGTAATCGTTCTAATATTATTTTAAGAGATCAAATTGTGAGATTAATTATTGAGGAGTTCTTGAGTTAAAGCGCTGATTGTGTAAGCGTCACCGAGTTGAGCTGTTTAGCGTTCCAATCTATAATTCTTTAGTGTTATCCGGGTGAGATCTTTCCAAACTATTAATCTTTACTGCATATTTATTTTTCTATATTTGTTTGGTTGATAAGATCTTGATAAAATCGTTTTCTTAACTTTAAATCGCATAAAAATATTTTAAAACGATTTTTGGTGAAAATCTGATTACATACTTATTTGTGTGCTATTCATATTTATCATAATCAGATTTTTGGTGAAAGTGTTCCAAGCATATTCTTAATTGAGTCTATTGCTATCATTACTTGTTTAGTTAATTGATTGTATGACAAATCGTTTTTAAACTTTAAAAGCATAAAAATTCTTTTAAAACGATTTGTGAGATAATCTGATTACGTGCTCAATTTTGTGCTACCCACATTATTTCTATAATCAGATTTTTGTTTCCTTACTTAATTCTATCACTAGTAATTATCAGGACATTAATTGAGTTTAAATTGATTTAAGGTAGTAGAAGCTCTAAGTGAGAAGAACTTATCAATTTCTTGTAATTGGTGAGTTGTGTGCGGATTAGATACTATTGGGGGTATCTAATCAGGGGTAGCTTGGTTTCAATCTCTTCCGGTAAAGAGATTGAGGTGTTAATTCTTCCTTTATAGAATTAATTGTAAGTGATTTGTAAATATTCCATCCTTACCTGGGAAAATAATAGTTGGAGTGTTTTTGTGAGATTTTGATTCTTTAACCTAAGGTATAAAAAGAATTAGGTTATTCTTAAGCCTGTAAAAAGTAGAGGTTATTCTTGGGTTTGGGAAAAAGAAGAGGTTATTCCTGAGCCTGAGAAAAGAAATTTATAAAGGTTGATTCTGAGCCTGTGAAAAGAATCATTGTGTAAATGTTTGGTTCCTACCTGTTTAAAAGAATCTTAGTGTTTAGTGGGTACGAATCTCCGTGGGGCTCGGAGGACTGGATTAGTCAAGAGTAACTTGGTGAACCAGGATATATCGGTGTGTACTGCATTGTCTATTTCCTTTATTTTATCTTGTGTTGTTTGGGTGTGCACTTAGAGCTTATTACACTTATCCGTTGTTATAAAGATAATAATTAATTTTAGGATAAAATTAATTGTTTGATTTTTGAAGTATTTTTATTCTGATAATTTTTTAATACTATCCAATTCACCCTCCCTCTTGGGTAGCTTACTGGGCCAACAAGAATATTTATTGTGGTTGTGATGAGATAATGAATATTTTTTGTGTTGATTAATATTTATTATTAAAAAAAAATAGAGGTATTCGTATCATAAAAATAACCTAATTTTTGAATTAGAATTTTTATAAAATAAAAGAAAAGGTGAAAATAAACTTACTAAGCATTGGACTTTTGGACACCAAAAAATCACTCTAATCATAAATGTGAATGCACAATCAATCTAAAAAACAATCAAGCCATATTTATTGTTCCACATAGCCCAGCAATAGCCCAAATATATCTACCCACTAGGCCCAGTGGAGGACCGAACCTATAGTCACGTGTCCCTAACGGCATGTTTGGTTGGATGGAATCAAGGGCGGAATGGAATCGCATTCTGCCCTCGATTCCTATTTCGTTGTTTGGTTCTCCAATGGAATCACTTTCATGATTCCATTGGAATGAAATTGGATGGAATAGGATTCCATTTGAGATGGGGTGGAATGGAATTCCAATCCAATGGAATCAATACCTTAAATTACATGATAGCCCTTGTAATTAAGCCCTTGAAAATTGAGAACAAAAATAGAAATTAGAGAATATAAATTGAAATTAGAGAACAAAAAGTTGAGAATAGAAATAGAAAATTGAGAACAAAAAATTGAGAACAGAACTAGAAAATTGAGAACAGAAACTGAAAATTGAGAATAGAAACAGAAAATTGAGAACATAAACCGAAAATTGGGAACAAAAACAGAAAATTAGAGAACAAGAAATTGAGAACATAACCTAAAAATTGAGAACAAAAATATAAAATTAGAGAACAGAAAATTGAGAATGAAAACTGAAAATTAAGAATAAAAACATAAAATTAGAGAATAGAAACAGAAAATTGAGAACAAAAACATAAAATTAGATAATAGAAAATTGTGAACGAAAACCGAAAATTGAGAATAAAAGCAGAAAATTGAGGAAAAAAAATAAAAAATTGAGAACATAAACTGAAAATTGAGAACAAAAAATAGAAAATTAGATAACGAAAAATTGGAAAAGGAAACTGAAAATTGAGAACAAAAACAGAAATTAAAGAATAGAAACTGAAAATTGAGAAAAAAAATAGAAATTAGAGAACAAAAACTTAAAATTGAGTTGAATAGCGAAATATAATAAAATGAGAAAAGGAATAGAATAGTGAAATATAATAAAATTTTATTATAACCAACCAAAAAGAGAATGGAATAATAATTTTATAAGGGCAAAATGGAAATTTTACTATATTTCACTATTCCATTCTTTCTTTCATTCCATACCAACCAAACAAAAGAATGGAATAGTGATTCCATTCACAATTTCATTCCATTCCTTATCCCATTCCATTACTTCTTCCATTCCATTCTACCCTCATTCCATTCCATCCAACCAAACATGCCGTTAGCGCTTGTCTGAGGTTGTTTAGTAGTTAGGGTTAATTAGATCGCTTGTTTTCTAATTAACTACAAGTAAGGGGAGATAGGAAAATAATTCCAACGGTGAATATTCAATGTGTGAATTGATTTATTCTTGGATCGATGAACAATTATAAAATTCCGAAGGTAGATGTTGACTTAGACCAAGGTGTGTTTTCTGATTGAATTTCGATATTAAGTTCATAATTATTTTTCTTATTGATTTTATTAGTTTAACTATCCTATAATAAATAAATAAATAAAAAACCTCTTTGTTCACATAGCACAGATTTAGGCTAGGCACTCTCTGTGGAAATGATACCTACTCACACTACTACATTTCATATTTAGGAGTAGGATTTTATTTTTGGTTGCCTATGACCTACTACCTCTCCCTTTGTCGGTTTCGGCAAGAATGTTGTGAGTTCCATTTGATATATCTCCCTTTCCGTCACAATCGGTGCTACGCCTGCCTCGACCATAGTTTGGGCCAAATTCTTCATTATGAACCGACCATCTTCATATAATACCATCATTGGATAACCGACTCTAGTTGCTCTAAAGGTCGTGGCTTCTCACTACCACCAATTAATAAAGTTCCCTATAGAGAGAGGAGTTGGAAAAATATGTGGAGTTCAAGAAATGGCCAGATCGTGTGCCAAGAGAGCACTTGAGAAGAGGAAATAGCAATCAGCGGTCGGGACCAAGAACAGCGAGGTCGAGCTCATGGCTCTGTCTGATCCCAGAACCGTGTCGATTGACGATCCCCAAGATGAGAAATCTCATCCTTGGCCTCATGAAGACCTGATGGAGATACCCATTCATCCCACCATTGAGGAAATGATTATCCGGATAGGCGATAAGCTCAGCGCGGCATGACGAGAAGAGCTCATTGATATCCTCAGGAAGAACTACGATGTGTTCGCTTAGTCTCACAATAAATTTCCTGGGATCGATCCAAATATAGCCATGCATCATCTTCACACTGATCCTCACCATCCCCCCCGTAAGGCAGAAAAGAAGAAAATTTTACCCAGAACCCCAAAAATCCATTGAGCAAGAAATAGTAAAATTGATGAAATCAGCCATGGTGGAAGAAGTTGAGTTCCCAGATTGGCTCTCCAACATTGGTTTTGTTCTCAAGGCCGAAAACAAGCAACGTCTTTGCGTGGATTTCAAGGACCTCAACAAGGCTTGCCCCAAGGATTTCTTTCCTTTGCCGAGAATAGATTTGGTCATAGATGCCTCACCAAGCTCTTAAGTTTCCTTGATGCTTATGTCGGATATAATCAGATCCTCATGTTTTCTCCTAATATGGGTAATACCTCATTCATCACAGATAGAGGCACGTACTGCTGTAAGGTTATGCCGTTTGGCCTCCGTAATGCCGGGGCAACCTATCAAAGGCTCGTGAATAAAATATTCAATGAGGAGATTAGATCAACAATGGAGGTTTGCATGAATTACATGCTCGTAAAGAGCATCAAAGCGTCTAACTATGTTGTCCATCTCCGGAATTGCTTTGATAAACTTCGAGCTTATCGCATGACGTTTAACCCTACCAAGTGTATTTTTGAGGTCTCAACAGGGAAATTCCTAGGCTATATGGTTTCCCAATGTGGCATTGATGCCAACCCTAATCAGGTCAGCGCCGTTCTCGAGATGGCCTCTCTACGGACAAAGAAGAAAGTCTAAATGCTCAGAGGGAGGTTAGCTACTCTCAATCGCTTTATTTCACGCTCCTCGGAGAAGTACCTCCCTTTCTTCAAGATCTTGCAGGGAAATAAAACCTCTGAGTGGACGACGGAGTATGAGGCCTCCTTCCAAGAACTCAAAGCTTACCTCTCCTTAGTACTGCTGCTTAGTACCCCCAAGGATAAGATAAATTGTTCTTGTGTATCACTGCTTCAGATACCGCAGTCAACAAGGCTCTTGTCCAAGAAGAGGAGGGAGTCTAGAGACCCATATATTATTCGAGCAAAGTGCTGACTGATGCCGAAACAAGGTACCAGCGATGTGAGAAGTTGGCTTATGCCCTTCCTATTGCATCAGCAAAATTGAGAGAGTATTTTCAAGCGCACACAATTGTTATTTTTATAGATCAACTTTTACGCCAAGTTCTTTACTCCCTAGATGTTTTTGGTCGGCTCATGAAATACAGCCTCGAGCTCAGCCAATTCTACATTAATTACTGGCCCAGGACAGCCATCAAGGGACAAGTCCTAGCTAATTTCATTGCTGAGCTGACCTTCCCAGAAGAGCCTATCCTAAATGACTATGACCCTGCCAGGCCAGATACTCATCCCAGCCTTGTAGAAGCGCCAGTCCCGAAAGGAACCTCATCTCATCCCAAGTCAAATGACGATCTTGGTCCAGACTAGTGGCAGCTCTTCACAGATGGTTCCTTAAACGTTGGAGGTTACAGAGCTAGAATGGTTCGGGTAGTCCCCGACTGGGAAGAAATTGAATATGTCCTTCAATTGGGGGTTCTGAGCCACCAACAATGAAGGTGAATATGAATCCCTTCTTGTCAAACTCAAGTTGGTAAGCGAATTCAACACCAAGAATCTCCAAGTCTATTGTGACTCGCAAATTGTTGTCAACCAAGTCAATGGCGAGTATGCGGCTAAGGATCCAAGCATGACCGCTTACCTCGGGAGAGTGAAGACATTTATTGGAAATTTTAAAAATATCCAAGTGAGATAAATTCCCCGAGAAGATAATAGGCATGCCGATACTCTCGCCAACTTGGCCTCCGCAGTGGAATTCACCCTGAAGAGAAGCATTCCCGTCGAATATCTGGAGGGACTGAGCACAGCAGTTTCCAACCAGGTGTCCACCATATGTGCCCTTTCTAATGGACCAACCTAGATGGACCCGATAAGGGATTATCTCCAGCAGAAATGCTCCACTCTGACCGGGCAAAGGCCAGGCGGATGTGCTACAGGGAAACAAAGTATGCCCTCATCAACGGGGTGCTTTATCTACGATCCTTCTCGCAACCGTACTCTCATTGCTTGAGGCCCAAATAGGCTGATTACGCAATGAGAAAAGTTCCTGAAGGGGTGTATGGTAACTACTCAAGAGAAAGGTCCTTAGTTCACAAGCTCATCAGATATGGATACTTCTGGCCAGACATGCATACAGACTCCTTGGAATTTGTGAAAAAATGCGATAAATGTCAAAGGTTTGCTTTCCATCCCCAGCTCCCCCCAACTATTCTCGTCCCCATGACGAGTCCTTAGCCTTTTTCCCAATGGGGAATTGACCTTCTCAGATCATTCTCCCAAGCGACCGGCAGAGAAAATTTCTCGTTGTTTCAATTGACTATTTTATGAAATAGGTAGAGACTAAGCCCCTTACACAAATCTCGAAAGAAATGATCATAGACTTCGTATACGAAAGCATAGTATTTTTCGTTTCGGAATACCCAAGGCTATTATCTCTAACAACGAAAAGCAATTTGACAATGATCTCTTTGAGGAATTTTGTATCGGGTTGAGGATTCAGACCCACTTTGCTTCTCTAGGGTATCTTCAAGCCAACGGACAAGTGGAAGTTACCAATGGAACCATTCTCCATGAACTCAAGACTAGGCTGAACAAATCGAAAGGAAGATGGGTTGAGGACATGTGTCCCGTTCTCTGGGCATATCACACCACGGAAAGGACCCTCACGGGGGAATTTTTTTTGCAATGACCTTCAGATCTGAAGCCGTAATCCTTACCGAGATCGGCATGCCCTCTCCTCGAACAACAATAATCTTCAGCCCGGAAGAGAATGACACTTCCTTGGCCCTTGATCTTGTCCTTCTCGAAGAGAAGATGGAGCGTGCCCATGTTCGACAAGCAGCTTATCAACGAACGGCGGCCAGACATTACGACAGAAGGGTCTGCCCTCAATCATTTGACATTGGTGACTTGGTCTTCCGAAAGGTAACCCTAGCCACCAAGGATTAAACCGCAAGTAAGTTAGCTCCAACCTGAGAAGGTCCATATCGTGTCACTCATATTGCTTGCCCCAACACGTATAAGTTGAAAACAAAAAAGAGTGTCCCTCTGAGATATTCCCTAGAACGTAGAGCATCTAAAACACTACTATCCCAGTGAGGAAGATCTGATGAACTTGTTAAAAAAATTCTTTTTAAAGTTTGTAATGAAGCTACTTATCAATAGGAGATGTGTTTGATTCAATTTGTTCCCCATTCTCCTAATGATGGAGAATAGTAGCCTCCCACCCCACCTTAGACGGGGATGTACAGCCCTCCATTCAACCATTGAGTGAAACGCAAAGCTAGATATATGCCACCCCTAGCCTTTCTCCAAAGAAAAAATAGTATCCCAATGCATCACGTCAAGGGTGATCTCCAATAGCGATCCCATCCCGGCGCATCACGCCGAGGGTGTAACCGGACCCTCTCTATAGGTCAACAGTTTGTGTTCGGGGACTGACTACGATTATCTTCTGATGGCAGAACATCGATCGGGTCAAGGACCTACAGCTAAACATCTCACCCCTGACAGCCAAGCTGAGCTTAGGCAACATAAATGGAATTTGCTCCTGTAAAGGCAAATGGGGATAACTCGAAAAGGCTCTAGGATGAACCCTACTAAGGAGAACCCACCTGTGACTGGCCACAGGGGGCTGATCGAGGGTTACTCTCCTAGTGACTGTGAGGGCCAGAAGCCATACGAGTACCCACCCTCCAACAGAAACCAACCACCCGAGCTATGCTCTGATGCTAAGCTGGAAGGTAGGGAAAATATGGATATGATAAGAGAGATGATATGGTAAACTAGCAAAAAACAATATCTTTTCTGGGAAGGGAAGACATATTTTTTTCTCGGATACTTGGCCGAGAAGGTGTGTTAACCTAGAAGGGAAGAACTGGGATTTTTCATGCAAATATTACAAACACTAACTTAAATACTCAACCTGAGATCATGTTGAACCTAGGTTCCGTGACCGAGAAAGATATGGCCTAAACAACTCTCCCTCTAACAAGCATGCTGAGAAGAGATAAGGGACCGGGATCAGATCTCATGCCGACCTCAGCACATCTAAACTATGAACGATGTTGCCATGTGTAATTATTCATAACGGAACGACTAGCATAAAGCCTCAGGGAGAAAAAGGGGAAAATGAATAAAACAACCAAGTGACAAGGATTATCTATCCAAAGCAGAGTACCACTGAGATCGGGAAGAATTGAAAAAGGACATCTAATTCACTAAGGCAAAGAGCAAAAAACGGACATCATAGCCAAAAATATCTAAGTCTTTGAAAATGACCGAGCAGGGGCTCAGGTCTATCTTCGAGATGAGTTTAGATAGTTTACCAAGTAGAAGCTCAATTCCATGCTTAGACAACCTGCCAAGATCAGATCCATTCCCATCCTAAAATTTTCGAGATCAAGCTAGGGGCCAAGCTCCTCCATCGGGAAAAGAAGCCATTACTGCTCCAAAGGGGACAATTCTCCAAGGACATACAGAAATTTAGAGACAATGAAGAGATTAAAAGGCAGGCATCATTCACTCAAATTTTATTTACAATTGTGGGGTCCTAAAGCCCATTATAATAAGGCCCTTTCAAGGCAAGGGGGCAAGGACACCAAAAGGAAACACTAACAAAAAAAAAAGTACAAATTCTTCGAATATTCCAGGATTGAATTTTGGGATTGAAATGGAGTCCCAAAGCCTTACTGAAATTGCATCCCTCTGTAACACTATGGTGATTTTCACGTTTGGCTCAAATTTCGTTCGTTCCTGATCATAGGGCGAATTGATTAGATGGACAAAGTCTGATAGCAGCTCTGGATGGTCTAGAATCCTCTGATCTTGGAAGAGGCCAGTGTCTGGAACTGAAAAAAAAAAGTATAGGGGCAGGAACTTTATTAGGCTGGGGGTGTCAGAAGCTACCCTTTTCTCCGTAGGGACCTCTAATATGATCTTCTCTGCCTTCGCTCTCTTCTGCTCTAAGCCCTAGCCTCTTCCATTTTCCTCTTCCCTTTATCCTTGATTCCTCCAGCAACATTCTTCTCGGATGGGAACGGGGGATCCTGCTCTGGCTAGAATGGCATCTCCCTTCTCGCCGTGGCTTTAATCTCCCTTCTTGGCTGCTATCTCCTGGACGACCGTCTCGACTCCACCTATACCCATCCTAGAGCCTCAAAGAAAGAACTCTGTGCTATCGTCATCTCTCCTCCCTCAAGAGCTTCTCCCAGGGAGCCCCCTCCTGGGGTTGGGAAGCTTGTCTCTTCTCAGCGTCCTCTTTTGCAGCTTTCTCTTTAAGTGCCCTTCTCAACACAGATTTGTTCATCTCTACCATAGGAGTACCAAGACAGTTAAACAAGAAAAAAATAAAAAGCGCTAAAAAGCTTTAGTATTCGAAAATTGTCGAGAATGAGAGAAACTTTACTGTTCTTTATTTTTGGGTCAATCTCTGGTACTGGCAGACCTGAGGAGCGATAGAAATAGCAGTCGTACAAGGTGGATTCCAATAGCTCCTCGACGTTTTTGAACTTTGTTTTCCAAATAACCTTCTTTTGTTGTTGAATCGATAAGTTGGGTTGTACTCTCTTGTCGCTCACTTTCTCTAGAATTGGACACGAGAAGCCTAGAAGAATAGTCAAATTACAAAAAGATTACAAAACCCAAAATTCACTCACAAACAAAATTATCCTCACCTACAACACCCCACTCTCTCGGGAGGGGATTAACCTTCTCCTCTAATGGGTTAAACTCCCAATCAGAACCTCCCATGAAAATGAATTATGGCTTCCAATTCTTAACGGATGACTCCAAACCCAAAAAGAACTACTTCCTGGCCGCCACATAACACCAACAGGCCCAGCACCCTGATCGCCATCGCGACGACCAAAAGTCCTAGTGCCACTCGAAGAACCTACCCGCTCCTCTAAGCAATGGGAAGGTACCAAAACAAGATCATCCCGTTGGATTGGGGATGTATTCAATGCTTGTTCAGGGGTAGCAGACCCTGAACTTGTTCCTGACCTTGATGAAAACCCTGGTGGGAACCCTGAAGAGGATCCCGACGCAGACCCAGAAGAAGAAGAAGAAGAAGAAGAGGATGAGAAATTAGAAGACATGACGGGAAGAGAAGGGTTACCTACCGGGAAGGTAAGGTTGCTCCAGAAATTGCAAAAGTGTAAAAAGTAAGTTGGGGTAGCCCTTTTATATAGGGAGCCCTTGTCCATCCGAACCATCGCGAAGGCAGGTGTTAAAATCGCTAGGAAAAATGTGTTGCTCAGAACTGTACGGACACATATCTTCTATCCGTCAGTTGGGCAGGCGGCGTTTCAGAGAGCATTGAAGTGGTACAGACCTGATGGGATATACGTGGGGCATGCGCATGACATGCGCATAGTGTGCACGGGCTTTTCACGAGCCTGAACGGCCGAGCGTTACTCCTACCAAGCCGACTATTCCTATCTCAGGACAACTTGTTCTCTTTCTTGGAAAAGGGTCCGTTCCCTACACAACACCTCTCTATGCTAAAAAAAAAAAAAAAGGCTCGAACACTCCACAAAAGTACCATAACTCCCAAAAAGGCTCAGAGTAAAGTCCCCTATGCTTTGAGTTCCTTCTCAACACTAGGTTTTGGTGGGCAACTGATGAGTGTAAAAATGGGCACTCCCACACAACCAACAGAAAACCGCCACGTGTCTACAATTCTCCACCAATATCAACTCCCATCAAAGAATAAGTGTGAAGATTGTGCTGGGCAGAGGCATTCCTTAAGCCTATGTCGATCATTCTAAAGGCCTCACCAGCAACACTCCCCAGGAATAGCAGGCAATCTGCCTCCGGGATGGGAAAACCTCCCATCCCATCTAGGCATTCTCCATAACGGTGTTTCCCATATTGAAAATTGACTCCACAAGCTCCTCAACAAAGCACCCCCTTCCAGTCTCTAGCTATCCTTGAAGGGCAGGCAGCAAACTTCCCCCTTCCCGTGTCCAGCTATCTGGAAAGGGCAGAGGACAGAACTTCTCACCTTGTAGGTAGCAGGACTTACCCATCTCAGATCATGGGCTAGGCCACTTCTCCATTTGCTAGTATCTTCAGCCATGGACCTCAACAAAAGGGCCAAAAAGCCCAGGCCCACGAAACTAAGCACTCCATTCGCCCTCTCATTGGCCACGCGCCGAGATAGGACATTGATCCTTGATTAAACCTTTAAACTAATCAATCCATAGCCTATATAAAGGAGGGCATACCAATGCCCAAAGGTACACCAAATTTGCTTACTCTTCTTGGTAGCATATTTATAAATCTTTTCCCTAAGCGTTGATTTTCACGCCAGAGGGGATACGCCGGGTTTATCTCGACAAGTCCTTTATGCAGGTGTCAAGGTGTTTCCCATCCCAGCTCGAACTCAACCCAGCTCGGACCCAACCTTTCACAAATCAGAAGACCGGAAGGCATTATGGCTCATGTCAACTCAAACCCACCTCTTCTCAGACCGAAGGGCTTCCGAGCTCATTCCTACTCGGACCCATCCCATTTCGGTAAGAAGACTCTCTACGGATAAGAAAACTCTCCACGGATCAGAAGGCGCCCAGGTTGCTTTACCCCTCAAGATCCATCCCGGGTCACTCTAACTCTGCCCATCTCAGATCAGATGGATTGATCCCGGGTCTCTCCATCCTCATCCCGGCAAGGAAGAAGATATTCGTCAACAATAACTAGACCATACCATTGAGGTCGCCCAAAATCCGACATCAACAATTTTAATACAAAGTTGCCCTATATATAGAGGTAAAAATTATCAATCCTCTCTCTTTCTAGTTACAAATCCGTTCTCAAGCAATACTAACAACTAACTAACAATATCTAACAAATTAGTTAAAAGAACAATTTAGTTAGCTAATTACTTTTATTTCTGCACTCCAAGTTTTTGATGAGTTGCATAGAGGGTGTATTGTTGGCAAATACTCCCACAATAACATATTTTTATTGTTTATTTCATTGTTTTTTTTTTTTAATTTTCCACTACCTCTCTCTTATTTTATATTTTTTAATTTTTATTTTATTTTTTATTATTTACTTATTTATTTTTAATAGAAAATTAAAAAAAGATGGTTGTTTTTTGTAGTGTTTAGAAGATCTAGCTAAGAGATACCCAACTAAAAAATTTGTTAAGATGATACAAACTAATTGCATTCTAGACTACCTAGATCATCATCTACTCTCTCTCTTATTTGTTAAGATGTTACATATTGATTACATTCCAAGCTACCCATATCATAATCTACCCTATCTTTGGGTCTACAATACCGATAATATTAAATCTAATTATGTGGGATTGTGTTGTTTTGGTCGGAAATCCACCCCTAATATTTTTAAGAGTAGCAATATCTGAATAGCGACACAACTGTCCTGCCTCTAACAATATCTACATAAAGAAATCCATTTGAATGTTGCCTACTGATTATCTAAGAATCATATTCTGAATAAGGTTCAATTTGATTCTATGTGATAAATAAAAATCAAATTGACAAAGCAATCGAAGGAAAACAAAGATTATACAAGACATATTTTAATGGATCAATTTTACAAGGTGGGGCGTCAATATGATAGCTTCCCTATTATAAATATTGTCCTTGGTTCATGGTGGCCGCAATTTATGCACTGTCACTTTCATCGCAAGCGTACGGATCAAGTTTTAATATAATGGACCTTTCGATTAGGTATCGTATCCACAGATATTGGTTAAAATTACTATCGAGTACCGCGATTGTTATAACCCGACTTTATGTAGGCGACAAAAATGGAATATAATTTAATACTAATACTAAAATACTAATTTATTATACTAATTACTAATACGAGATAGTTATGGGGTGGATTATCTAGGGATTAACTTTATTTACTTAAACGTGTTTGATTTCATTTAGTCTACAATAATGGTATTCGACCTATTCGACAATCTCGGTATCTAAAACTCCTCCGCCACCTCTCCCGAGTGTAAGACGAGGGAATACACAACTTCATGTCAACGAAGAAGTCCCCCTCAATGTCTTAACGACCCTAGGTTGCGTGATTCTTGCCCCAATGTCATCGATTACACACAAAATCTAAGTTCGTAAACTCCTTCGCCGCCTCTCCCGAGTGTAAGACGAAGGATATGACGCGACTTCATGTCAACGAACAAGTCTTTCTCAACGTCTTAACAACTCTAGGTCACGTGAGTCTCGTCCCAACGTCATTGATTTCATGTGTTGTGTTTACCCTATCGACAATCTTAGTTCTAAAACTCTCCCGCCACCTCTCCCGAGTGTAAGATAGGGGAATACATGACTTTGAGTCAATGAAGAAGTCCCCCTCAACATCTTAACGACCCTAGGTCACGTGAGTCTTGCCCCAACGTCATAGATTGTCCACAATCCTAACCCCAACCGGGTTATTGGATCATGGCATTTGTTTATTCTAATCTGAATCCGGAATTTGTCAAACCCCGTATTCTCCATTTATCATTCTAAGCATAATAAACAAACAATATGATAAACACACTTAAACATTGAAAAACATTCATCAAAGAAACACAACTCAACCAAAACTACGTTTTTATAAACGATATTAATCCCATACATAATCCATGTTTAACCTATGGCCATAACCGTTTATACAATTGAAACTAGGCTAATCATGCTCAAACATATATCGAAGATAAGAAATAAAAGGAAAAATGGATGAACTTAGCCGATATCCGAAGATTAGCCGCTAAAACTGTCCACCGATTGATTCTCCTTCTCCGCGTGTTGATCTTCTCCTTCAGATATGTTTGAGCACTCTCCATACTCTCTCTATATGCTAAACTAAGCCCTAAGGGATCTAATGGCTGGAGAGAGATCAAGGAGAGGAGAGGAGAGGGGTTTAAATAGGCAAAATATCTAAAACTCTGCAGAGGGCAGCGCTGCGGCGATGGAGTATGTCGGTTTAAGGTTTTCCTAGGCGGTGGACTTGGTGACATCCTGCATTGTCACTACCACAATGGTGGACGTTCAACAAGAAATCAACTCTCTGTATATTTACCACCACGGCGGAGGTCTGGATGCCACGGCGGTGGGCTTCTTTCACAATATTGTCTCCTTGCTTGTTTTTCCACCGTTCTCCGACCGCTCTCGATACGATTTGATCATTTATGCTCCAATTTCATATCTTTTCACCCCATATACCTGTTTTAATACAAAAAGAATAAAAACATATTAAAACATATTAAAAACGTAATAAACTTACTCGAAAACTAACAATATTCGGTTTAGAAATAGATAGGTAATTTACACCTATCAAATACCCCCAAACTCAGAATTTTGCTAGTCCTCGAGCAAAACACCCACACAGTACAAGAAAATATAAAAAAACTAATTACGAAATTGAAAACTAAAAATGAAAAAAATACTAAAAGCAAAAATGTGTAGGTTTTGATTATCATCTACCGGCCGAAAGATTTTCCCTCATCGGCCCCCAATCCTATCAAGTTCAAGCATAAATCACACCATGTGGTGTTCTAGAATTTCAACGTTTAAAAATAATAAGCGTCATTCTAGATCATGTTTAAGTGTGTGTGTGTGTGTGATTAAACTCAAATATACTACTATCCATTGATTAGACGGGATTATCCCTTAATATAGTTCATGACTAAAACTTTTAAGGTATAGAAAATTCATACGTCTGACCCGGGATCTATTATCCACTAATGTAGGCTCGGAGGTTCATGAAGATCAGTAGGTTTTGGTTCGATTTTGGAATAATGGCCAAGGGTAAATTTGAATAGAAAATAGGTTAACGTCGTTAACTTAACGTTACCTGAGGCACATAGCTGGCACACTCACACTCGAAACCCCATAGTTTAATTAGATACAACCCTGAACATACGTTTAAAAACGTCGTACTCACTTGTCATGTCAAAAAGAAATGTAATTTTTATTTTTTTTACATAACACACCCCTAAACTCGTTCGAATATTTAAATTTTAGGAGTGTGCAAAAAGAATTAAGTAACACACCCCCAAACTCATTCGAATTTCTACAATTTTCGGAGTGTGTAAAAATATGAACGACAAGCGAGTACTCGAATACCGAACCAATTTAGAAGTTCGCCTTAAACCCAACTGCTCACGTCAAGTAGCGAAATGTTGACTTGATTCACTCACGTTGTGCCTTTGGTTTAGCGATAAAGGTTTGGAAAAAGTTCAATCGGCTAGGGTATTTTATAAATGTTCAGAAATTGAATTGGCATTTTGGCTTCAACAGGGTAACGAGGGATAATGATATTACATGGTAGGCTTCAGAAAGGCTCAAGCGATCAAATGAATGCCTAAATCATATCTTCTAAACTACCTCGCCTAGGATTTCGCCTCGAATTTCCCCCAAATCAAGTTATAGAATCCCTATTGTCAAGAAATTGAGTGAAGGAAATTCGGTTTCAAATCAATTAGATAGTGCTCTGTTGAGTTTACGTGCTCGTGCATTTAGGATCTACAATAACTTTTACTAAGACGATACGTTAAGCACACAGAACACACATGAATGAACGTTACGCTCGACCTCAATAAACAATCAGGGGACAGAATCATCATCAGGTAAAGGCCCAGATGATGTCAAAACTCAGCACAAAACAACAACTAAACTAAACTAAATAATCCTAAACAAGCATGCACACGATAAAAACAGTAAAACTTAACTAATAACATAAACACATACTAAAACATACTACACATCACCACCAACTTTACATAGGCATTGCCTAAAACAACCCGTCAGCGATTCCAATGACAGTATATAGCATGATATTGAAGAAGGGGGTTTAGAACACGTACCTAGGAGGCGAGAGGATCTCGTCTCCGTTTCAAATTGACAGAGATAGATTTAACTTATTTTTTATCTTGGGTTGCCTCCCAAGAAGCACTTGGTTTAATGTCCTCGGCCCGACACATGCCCTCAAGACTGGCGAGATTTTGCAATGAAAGGAACACAAGAGTACCTGTCGATCTAACATCTTCAAGCATCCTGCCGGAAAACAAAAATAAAACTACAAAACAAAAATTATAAACACTAAAAAATGCCTAAATTAAAATCAAGTTATTTACTCACAATATTGATAATAACACTCATTTGCCAATCCCCGGTAATGGTGCCAATAACTTAGTGAACGTTGTCGGAAACTGAATATGATAACAACCAATCCCTGGCAACGGTGCCAAAAACTTGGTGGCCGCAATTTATGCGCTGCCACTTTTACCGCAAGCGTACGGATCAAGTTTTAGTATAATGAACCTTTCGGTCGGGTATCGTATTTACAGGGATTGGTTGAGATTACTATCGAGTACCACGATTGTCATAACCCGACCTTATCTAGGCGACAAAAATGGAATATAATTTAATACTAATACTAAAATACTAATTTACTATACTAATTACTAATACGAGATAGTTATGGGATGGATTATCTAGGGATTAACTTTATTTACTTAAACATGTTTGATTTCATTTAATCTACAATAATGGTATTTGACCTATTCGATAATCTCGATATCTAAAACTCCTCCGCCACCTCTCCTGAGTGTAAGACAGGGGAATACACAATTTCGTGTCAACGAAAAAGTCTTCCTCAACGTCTTAACGACCCTAAGTTGCATGAGTCTTGCCCTAACGTCATCGATTACACACAAAATCTCAATTCATAAACTCCCTCGCCACCTCTCCCAAGTGTAAGATGGGGGATATGATGCGATTTGGTGTCAACGAATAAGTCCCCCTCAACGTCTTAACGACTCTAGGTCACGTGAGTCTCCCCCCAACGTCATTGATTTCATGCGTTGTGTTTACCCTATCGACAATCTCAGTTCTAAAACTCCTCCGCCACCTCTCCCGAGTGTAAGACGGGGGAATACATGACTTCGAGTCAACGAATAAATCTCCCTCAATGTCTTAACGACTTTAGGTCACGTGAGTCTTGCCCTAACGTCGTAGATTGTCCACAATCCTAACCCCGATAGGGTTATTGGATCGTCGCGTTTGTTTATTATAATCCAAATCCGGGATTTGTCAAACCCGGTATTCTCCATTTATCATTCTAAGAGTAATAAATAAACAATATGATAAACACACTCAAATATTGAAGAACATTCATCAGAGAAACACAACTCAACCAAAACTATATTTTTATAAACGATATTAATCCCATACATAATCCGTGTTTAACCTATGGCCATAGCCATTTATACAATTGAAACTAGACTAAATATGCTCAAACATATATCGAAGATAAGAAATAAAAGGAAAAACGGATGAACTTAGCCGATATCCGAATATTAGCCGCTAAAATCGTCCACCGATCGATTCTCCTTCTCCGCGTGTTGATCTTCTCCTTCGGATATGTTTGAGCACTCCCTATACTCTCTCTCTATATGCTAAACTAAGCCCTAAGGGCTCTAATGACCAGAGAGAGATCAAGGAGAGTAGAGGAGAGGGGTTTAAATAGGCAAAATATCTAAAATAAATATCTAAAACTGTGCAGAGGCCACCACCGCTGTGGTGGGATTCACCACTGCGGCGGTGAAGTATGTCGGTTTAAGGTTCGCCTAGGCGGTGGAGAAGGCGGTGGACTTGGTGACATCCTACATTGTCACCGCTACGGCAGTGGATGTTCAGCAAGAAATCAACTCTCTGCATCTTTACCGCTGCGACGATGGGCTTCTTTCACAATATTGTCTCCTTGCTTGTTTTTCCACCATTCTCGATACGATTTGATCGTTTATGCTCCGATTTCATATCTTTTCACCCCCACACACCTGTTTTAATACAAAAAGAATAAAAATATATTAAAACATATTAAAAACATAATAAACGTACTCTAAAACAAATAATATTCAGTTTGAAAATAGATAGGTAATTTACACCTATCAGTTCAAAATCCTTGAACCCTTCTTTTCTCTATTTATACTTTGGAACTTTTAAATAGTTCAACATTCTACCCATTCCCTTTTTAAGGATAGTCAAACTTCATTCTCCATTGTGTTTGTATAAAAAACTAGACAAATAGAAACAATTAATTAATCAATTATTTTATAAATGAATTATTAAATTAAAATTAGAACAATTTTAATTTTTCCCTTTGCAAAGAACATTTTTTATGACATCTCCACCAACTATGAATCACGCATAACTACATATCATAGTTATATCCAGTTGATAAAAATTTAATTACAGAATCCACTCAGTTGTAATTATCGCACAATTCGATATTTCTATCTCTATATCCCGAATTATTCAATAGGGTAGGATAAAGTCAAGACCCTAGTTTAATCATATGTTCCTGATCCTTGATTTACTATGCGCTACCAATTAGAATCTCATTCTAATCATCATAATGCTTCTGCCAAAGACTTCAAGTAAATGAGGATGGATCATATTGGACAATTCTTTTCTTGCTAAAGGGTAATAAATTTTTTCTTGTATACTTGAATAATCACGTATGTCTCACTATATCAAATGAACACCTTTGAAGTTCTACAGCTAGGAGAAACATATAGTATTTTCAAAGTATAGAAGTGCACACACATGATAAATAATAGCTTGAGTGAAAAGATCACATATATTATTACAACTTAGATATTCTATTTTGACAATAAGCAATATTCTCGACATAGAATATCAAATATGGTCATGTTCAGTATCGAACAACTACTTTTATAAGTATACGACGCTAACAATTCCAATTAGATTTGAATATTTTAATGGAAAAACAAATAACAATAAAAAAAAAAAAAAAAAAAATTATCATCAAATGATACACAAAAATTTAAGAAAAATAATTATTTTTATTTTCAATAGCTCCCAAATTGAAATTAATACTATTTATATTAGACTACTTACTTAACTCCAAGCTTTGTACTAGCTAGATGATTTAAAAAAAAACTAAAAAATTGGAAACGTAAATTACATTTTGACCCCTTTCATATTCCTATATAAACAACATTCATTCACATTTACAAACACCTTTCTCTCTTCAATTTTATTTATTGTGTAAACAACTCTTCAATTTTAATTCATGGGAACAGAAATAAGAAACACTTTTGGTTGAAAAACACCAAAAAAATAGGAATCAATATTTTTTCTAAAAAAAATGTGGAGAATCAGAGTAGATTTTCATAGAATCGGAGACCACTTCTCCGATTTTGGTCAAGAAATAAAAATATAAAATAAAAAAATGTATAAACGGAAAATTGATTTCCGTTTTTTTCAGATTTTGTTTTTAAACGAATATTGGAAATCCGTCTCTCAAGAAACGGATTTCCAATATCGGTTTTATGAGGATCTAGTAATTACGTTTATATATATATATATATGATTTCAGAATTTTCTTTTTTTAATTACATTCTGTAAAGAACTCGGATAACCTTTGGCGGGGGCTATGGGGGTTCAGAGTGGAGAGTACCTGAAAAGCTACACTGACTCCGCAAGAAGTGAATGGAGCTCTTAATGACTGACAGATTGAAGATTAAAGGTTGTATAAACTATTATGTAACATTTTTTCGTTTATCCTTTTCGGCTCTTGAGGAATTGTTTTAAAAAATGAACTTTCTGTTGAAAGATTAAGGAGAGGGAGAAGAAGACCTCTTATGGAACCATTGGATTAGGCTGCGCAAGGGAGAGAAAAGAGGATGATAAAGAACAGAGAGTCTGCAGCAAGGTCAAGGGAAAGAAAACAGGTTTCATATTTGTGGAATTGAGATCATTTTCTTGTGTTATTCTCATTGTATATGATTGAATTTGCTTTGTTTGGATTCAGGCGTATCAAGCTAAACTGGAATCATTGGTACAATTTTAGCCCATGAACTCAGACTCTCTCTCTCTCTCTCTCTCTCCTCACACCCACGTGGCCATCTTTTTCTCCCACTATTTTCAAACCTATCCCAATTAATTCTGTAGTTCTATATAAAGCCCTACCCTTATCTATCATCCTGTATTAATCCCTGCAATACCCTCTCTATCTTTAAAACTCTAATTCTCTCTCTCTAAAACTCAGACTATCTCTCTCTCTAAAACTCAAGAAAAAACTGAAAGAGAAGCTGAAAAGAGAGAAACAAGAAGACACTAAAACAGAACCTGGCCGGACGAAGAAGCTGGGCGAAAAAAAAAAAAGAACAACAATTAAGTTTTTGTCCCACTTATGTAGGGTCGACTACATGAATTCATTTATGCTATAGAGATTGATCAATGACCATCCCCTCCGTCAGATTTAATGTCGCCAAATCATTTCTAATAGTCTCATCCCACATCTTCTTAAGTCTACTTCGCTTTCCAGTAGTCCCCTAAACTTGAACTAAATCACATTTTTTCACTGGTTCTTCCATGGGTCTTCTATGCACATGCCCAAACCATTGTAAACAATTTTTTCTTCGATGGGTGTTATTCTTAAATTCTCTCTAATAGTGTCGTTCTTAATTTTATCCATTCTCGTCTTCCCACATCCACTGCAGCATCCTCATTTTTGTTACTCCAATATTCTGGACATGATTCATTTTTACCGCCTAACATTCTGAACTATAAAAAAGTGTTGGTCTTATAGCAGTTTTGTAAAATTTTTCTTTAAATTTCAATGAAATCCTACAATTACAAATCACTCTAACTGTATTTCTCCACTTTAACCAACTTACCTTAATTCTATGAGTAATATCCTCCTCGATTTCGCCATTACTCTGAATCATTGAACCTAAATATCTAAAATGATAAACTTTCGACACCTCCTCATCTCTAATTTTGACTGCACCACCGTCTCTTTATGTATTACTAAAATTGCAATGCATGTATTCCGTCTTACTTCTACTAACCTTCAAACATTTAGACTCTAACGCTTCTCTCCATCTTTCTAACTTAGTGTTAAGACTTGGTTTACTTTCGTCCACTAATACAATGTTATCTGCAAATAACATACTCTAAGGTACTCTATCTTGAATATATTTTGTAAGCTCATCCATCACTAGAACGAAGAGGTAAGGACTTAAAGATGACCCTTGATATAAACTTGTATTAATAAGAAATACACAAGTATTGCTTCCTCCCATTCGAACACTAGTGATTATACCTTCATACATATCCTTAATTATCTCGATGTACACATTATATACCTTTTTTGTTTCTTAGAACTCACCACAAAACTTCTCTGGGTACCCTATCATAAGCCTTTTCCAGGTCCACAAATACCATTTGTAAATCTCTCTTCATTTCTCTATATTTTTTCATTAATTTCCTGAGTAAATCCAAATTGGTTCTCTTGTATGCTCGTTTCATGTCTTATTATATACTTTATCACTTTCTCCCAAAGCTTCTTAGTATGATGCATAAGTTTTATACCTCGATAGTTCGTGCAACTTTGAACATTCCCTTTATTTTTATAGATGGGCAGTAAGATACTTCTCCTCAGTCATCAGGCATTTTCTTAGTCCTCAAAATGTCATTGAAAAGTCTAGTCAACCACTCTATCCCAATATCTCCCAAATTTTTTCACACCTCTACAGGGATTTCATCTATCCCTACTGTTTTTCCAATTCGCATTTTCCTTAGTACTATTCTAACTTCTCAATCCCTAATTTTTCTACGAAATCTATAAATTTTATCTAAAGATAAACTAGTCAACTCAAGTCTAGATTCTCCGACGTCACCCTCATTAAATAAATTATAAAAAAAAAAATCATTGTTCCATAATCTCCTCATCTTTCACCAGTACCTTTTCATCAGTTTCTTTAATGCATCTGACACTTCCAATATCTCTAGACTTTCGTTCACGTCGCCTAACAAGTTTAAATATATATCTTTCTCTTCCTCTTTTGTATCTAACTTTTGATATAAATTATCATACGCTTTAAAAATAACTTCTCCATCATTCCATAATCTCCTCATCAATTACCAATACCTTTTCATCAGTTTCTTTAATGCATCTGACACTTCCAATATCTCTAGACTTTCGTTCATGTCACCTAGCAAGTTTAAATATATATCTCTCTCTTTTGTATCTAATTTTTTATATAAATTATCATACGCTTTAAATTTTGATTCCTTAATGACTTTTCTCACCTCCGTTTTTGTTTGTTTATACTTCTTCAAACTCTCCTGACTTCGATATTTTTGCCATTCCTTATAACCCCTATTTTTTTTATAAAAGGTCGACATAAAAAGTCGTGTGCAAATAGGAAGACAATATTAATAAATAAATAAATTAATTAAAGGGTCATATAGAAAACGTGCTACAAATAGGAGGACCAAATTAATAATTTACCTTTAATTAAATTATACCTCTTTCGATACTTAACCCTCAAAGTTGGTAGTTCTTGAGATGTGATTTGATAAAGTTTTTTCAAGAGTTGTTGGACTTGATCAGAAACCAGCAATAAAGAACAATCCTCTTAGAAACAAAACAAGTTTATTTTTTTTAATAGTACCCAAATAAAAACTCAGAAAGAAAAATATTCTTGGGATTTCGAAGAATTTGATTCTAATTCCAACAAACTAAATTAGTTTTGATTTGAATTTAGGTTGTAGTAAGATTCAAATCAGTAATGTAGATATAGAAATAAAATATAAAAATCTCTGCACAGAGAGGGTGGTGGTCAAAATTTATTGATGGTCTATTTTTACAGGTAGGGGGCGACCACATTGTCTCCTTCTATTTATATAATCTATCCAGAGATCAAAATCTTGTACCCTTTTATTTTTGTATTTGAGCGTTAATCATTGAAATTTTGAAAATTCATCATTATTACTCGTTTATTGTTCGAGATTTTCTCTAAATTTTATTTTTTATTGAGTGTGACTAGTAAACAAATCGAGTTCTTTATATTTTTTTATTAAAAAAATATCAAAATTACCTGACCAGAGTGAGTTTCAATTTATTTTTCAAAATAAATCAAACCAGCCGAGATGTGGCTGGTTTCATTTTTATTTTCATTGATTTTTAAGTCTTAAAAGAAACAAGCCCCATGGGTTGGCAGTTTTTTGTGACAATGCACCGGCCCCGCAGGGCCTGCAAAGGTGCAGGCCCCCAAAACCTCCCCCCTAATTCTTTATTTTGCAAAATTTTAATTTCTTTTTTTTTTAAAATTAATTTATTTATCTAATTTTTTAATATTAATTAATATAATAATCTATTTTCTTTATAATATATTTAACAATATTGATTTTGAAAAAAATAACATTGAACAACCCAATACATTGTCTCTTTCTCTTCTATTTACTTTTATTTTTCTCCAAATTCAAATATTTTTTTGAAAATGTAAATTAAAGAAAAGATCAATATGTTTTTCAATTACTTTTTTTAATGTATATAATATATATACAATATATCTTATCCTTTTTTTTTAAGAGATATTAACTGTTAATGTATATATTGTTCAATATATTAATTAATATTTATTTTTGAAGTTACATAAAATATTATTTTTAAAATTTGATTAAATTTTTAAAAAACAATTGAATTTGGAGAAAAATAAAGGGATGATTGGCCATTAATCCCAAATAACTAATGTAATTTTAAAAACAAAAATCTCATTTAAAACATAAGTTCTGATTCATTCCTTTAAAGTGGATTTTACGTGTGTATTAGTCTCCGCATGTGCACGCATTGCAGGAATTGTAAAGGAAATTTGGTGAGTAAATTCGAATTATAGTTAATATTAGTTACATATAACTAAAATTAGTTAGAAACTTAATAATTACAAATCATATGTAACTATATTACATATATCTATGTAATATTAGTTACATGTATCTATGTAATATTAGTTATATGTTATAAATTATATGTATTTATGTAATATTTGTTAAATCTAACAAATATTCTATACAGAAATTAATTTAATATTGTTATATGTATTTTGTGTAATATTAGTTAAATGTTACAAAATTACATATATTTGTGTAATATTTGTTACATCCAACAAATTTTTACACACAAATTAGTTACATCTTATAAATTACAGTAATATTTGTTACATCTAATAAGTATTTTACACACAAACTAGTTACATGTAGCTGCACGAGTGCAGATGCATGTATTTGGGTCTTCCGTCTTTTTTAATAGGCGAGAGTAAAACACAAGTTGTAATTGCAGATGAGACTTTTTTAAAATTAAGGGTAAAATAAAGGACTTGCCACCAAATGACCCAAAAATAAAAGTAAATAGAAAAGAGAGACAGTGCAATGGATTTTTCGATGTTATTTTTTCAAATTAATATTTTTAAATATATTATAAAGAAACAAAATAGATTATTATATTAATTAATATTTTAAAAATTAGATAAATATATTAATTTAAAAAAAATTAAAAATTATTTTAAAAAAAATAAAAAATCGAGGCGAGGTTTTCGAGGGCTACACCTTTGCAGGCCTTACCCTATCTTAATGCATTTGCATGAAGCACCATTTCAAAAAGATATCGGCCCAAATGGGGCCAATTTCTTTTGAAATTTAAAAATAAATAAATAAATAAAATCGCCCCATGAAAATAAATTGAAACCCACTCTGACCATAATTTTAATTTTTTTTTTAAATTAATCTTTGGAAATTGTTATTTTTTCATGAGTTGTTGGAATTGATCAAGAACCGGCAATAAAGAACAATTCTCTTCGAAGCAAAACAAGTGTATTTTTTTAACAGTATCCACATAAAAACTCAGAAAGAAAAATAATCTTGGAATTTTGAAGAATTTGATTCTAATTCCAACAAGCTAATTTAGTTCTTATTTGAATTTAGACTGTAGTAAGATTCAAATAGGTAATGTAGATATATAAAGAAAATAGAAAATCTCAACACACAGGTGGTGGTTGAAATTTATTGATGGTCGATTTTTACGGATAAGGGGCAACCACATTGTCTCCATCTATTTATATAAGGGAAAAATACTAAAATGTCTACTTAAAAGATTAAATCTACAAGATGGTCCTACACTTTTTTTTTTTTTTTGCACCTAATAGTCCTTCAAAAAGTATTAGTTTGCACCAAATAGTCCTATTTTTTTTAAATGACGATTTTACCCTTCCTTCACTACTTCTTCCTCCCTTGATGTCTTTCACGATTTTCTCCTCCTTGTATGTTCTTCCTCCCTCTATCTGCAATTCTACATATCGTTCGTCTTGCAATTCGTTTCTCAATTCACCACTGGCGACAAGTTCAACGAGATGACCTATTCTTTGCAGGAATTCGTTGGTGAAATCGTCCTCATCATCTGAGGAGTAGGGATGGTGGTCACAACTGTCATTGGAATAGCTACTGGAGAAGCAAAAGTCACCATTTTTCGGTGTTGGATGTTGCACAAAAACCTCTTTTCGAAATCCCTTCAAAAACAATCTTTCAAAATCCCTTCCCAGCGATCCGATAGAATCTTTCGAAATCCGTTCAAAAACAAAAACAAAACCACTTCGTTCCACGAGATTACGTCGTCGATCGAACGGTCATCGATTGTGGTAGATTTATTTTTTAGGGTTTGTTTTTTGTACCAATAGATTTCAATCTTCGACATTCTTAATCACATGTGATATATTAGGTTTCTGGACTTTGTAATCGTGTAGAGCGTCTGCACCTTCTTGGTTGCATCTTCCAACTACGTGACTGCGGCCAGTACGGTGGCGGCTGGGGTAAAACAAGAGCCCAAATTGGGGAGGGCCATGGTCATCAGGTTACTATATAAACCTTCCGATAGATTCAAATTCAAAGACACCATGCGAAACCCTTGAATTTCTCTATAAATTTGCGTGAAGGGTTTTTCATTTTTTTTGATTTGGGGGTTGCGCTTTGGTTTTTCATTGGGAAAGTTTCTTCATGCATAGGGGGCTATTTCTTCTGTCATCTCGTTTGATTTTCTAGGGTTTGTATTGATTTAGTTAATTTGTTTGGATTTATTTGAATGGTGAATTTGATATATATATATAATGTGTAGGGGGAATTTAGGATTCATTTGGTTGGATTGATTTGGTTTGTATTGGTAAAATCAAGCATATGAATGTAGAAAAAGAATTATCAATTTGAATGAAAAAATTAGAATATAAAACGATCTCGTGTTATATTTAACACTAGATTGTGTTGAATATAGCATGATGGTTGCGCGGCCCCAGACTCGTCGCCCCTAAACAAATGAGAGAGAGAGAGAAAGAAAAAAAATTGACTTGGTATATGCACCTGATGGAGTGGAGCTTATGTTAGGTATATTGTGTGGTTGTTTTTGTGAGATGGAGTAGGTACGGCCACTTGATAGAATTTGAACGGTAGTAAAAGTGGAATATAACATGAGGGGTACAATCGTCACAAAAAGACAAAAGGATTATTGTTGATCTTAAGATTTTGATGGACAATTAAAGGTTGATGTTTTTTGTGAAACTAACAGTTTGATTAAGTGTTTCAGTTTTTTAGTTCCAATGATGAAGATATGATGACAAGTAATAAATGGATGTTAAAAGATTATGACAAAGATGATGAAGGATTAAGAAATTGAAGAATTTGAAGAACCTAGGAAAAATAACTCAGGTTAAATTTCAACTCTTAATATCCCAATTAGGATCATACATGACACAAAAAGTTTTTAAATGATTTTTATAAATATATGTGTTTTTTATAGGATCCTAATTAGTTGAATTATTTGATCCTATGTGATATTGAAAAAGAAATATTGATAATTAATTAAAATTATATTTAAGAATTTAGTGGAGCTAACCGAGAAAAGAAATCAGTTAAAGGGACAAAAACATCGACGAGAATGAATTAAAAAATGAATTTAGAAAAGATTCCAGCATTGGTAAGTCGACAGGCAAGTCAATCGATACATAAAATATGAAGTCTCTGAATCGATAAGTCAATAGGTAGGTCGACCGGAGCTTAAATAGTGAACTCTCTGAATCGATAAGTCGATAGGGAGGTCGACCTATGACCAGAATTGGAACTCTCTGAATCTCTAGGTCGACAGATAGGTCGACCGATGGGCAATGGATTTTTGGCTTGGCTACATCCTGAATCGAGTGGTCGACCGGTGATCCTTGGTAAGTCGACTTGTGGCACTGTTTTAGGATTTTGTGGAATTCTGGATTTTATTCTAAAAGTAGCCGTTACTAGCCATTTTATGGTTAAGATCTGAGAGATATTTTAGGGATTTGATGTTATTTGAGATATGCAACATATATTATGATATCCTTATAGATTTGATTCATTAAGTTTGAATATTTCTCAATTTGGTATATGTAATTCTTTCTAACCTATTTAATTGTGATTGAGAAATATTTGGAGGACTTAATTGAGAAGTTTAAAAGCCATAATTAAGTTATTTGAATCAGGATGAAGTCTTAATGATATAAGGGGTCTACAAGAGCAATTAAATATCATAACAAGTGGGAAATAGCCGTTAGAGAACTTATTTTATTACCTTTGATATAGACCTGCATTTTTCATATTAGAGAAAGATATATCAAGAGAATTATACTGAACTTTCTAAGAGTAATCATACTGAGAAAATTTTAAGATATTTTCTAAGAGTTATTCTTGAAATATATTTGTTGTGGATTGTTGATACTACCGATCTAAAGTGATATTGCTATCATTATTCTTTCAATGGAATCCGGATGAGATCTTTCCAAATTACTTTCTATTTAGTATTGCTTGATTATATTTGGAATTTGATCTTTGAAATTGTTTTCTGATTTTTTTATTGAAAAATAATTTTGAAATAATTTCTTGAAGATATCTGATTACGTGCTCAATTACGTGCTACCCAATTTTTTTTTAAAATCAGATTTTGAATATCTCACTTTTTTATCACTAATTTTTGGATATTAATTGAGTTCTAATTTATCTGAGGTGGTAGAAGATCCAAGTGAGAAAAATCACTTATCAATTTGTAATTGGTGAGTTGGGTGACGAATTGAATACTATTGAAAGTATTTAATCTAAGGGTAGCTGGTTTCAGTCTCTTCCTGTAAAGAGATTGAGGTAATAATTCTTCTTAGATTGAATTGATTTGTGAGCAATTTTGTAACGGTTCAATCCTTACCGGGTAAAAGGATATTTGGAGTATTTGTGAGATTTTGATTCTTTAGCCAAAGGTATAAAAAAAAAAATTAGGTTATTCTTGAGCCTGTAAAAAATAGAGGTTATTCCTGAGCTTAGAAAAAAGAATTTGTAAAGGTTGATTTTAAGCCTACGAAAAAAATCTTTGTGAGGGTTTGGTTCCTACCTTTAAAGGAATCTTGAGTTTAGTGGGTGCAACTCTCCGTAGAGCTCGGGGGACTGGATTAGTCAAGAGTAGCTTGGTAAACCAGTATAAATTTCTGGTGTGCTGCTATTTTTTATTATTTATTTTTGTTGTTTGGTGTGAATCTAGATGATTTTATATTTTCGCTGTGATATAAAGATAATAATTAATTTAGGATTAAAATTAATTATTTGGATTTTTTTAAAGTATTTTCTTTGATAATTTTTTATCTACTCAATTCACCCCCCTTCTTGGGTAACTCATTGGGCCAACAATTATTTTGTAACATATGTTTAAAAAATGTGTATTTGATAATTTTATCCTCATATGAGAATTTTTTGGTAACTACCCTTTTATATGATCTATCCAGATATCAAAATCTTGTACCCTTTTATTTTTGTATTTACACGTTAACCCTTGAAATTTTAAAAATTCATCATTATTAGTCATTCATTGTTCAAGGTTTTCTTTAACTTTTATTTTTTATTGCGTGTGACTGCTACAAAAACCAAGTTCTTTATATTTTCAATACAAAAAAAAAAAAAAAATCAAAATTACCTGACTAGGGTGAGTTTCAATTTATTTTCGAGAATAAAGCAAACTAGCCGAGATGTGGCCAATTTCATTTTTATTTCCATTGTTTTTTTAAATCTCAAAAGAAACCGGCCCCATTTGGGCTGTTAGCTTTTTGTGGCCCATGCTTCATGCAAATGCATGGGGGGTAGGGTAGGGGCCTACAAAGGTACAGGCCAAAACCTTCCTATAATTCTTTATTTTTAAAAATTTTAATTTTTTTTAAATTAATATCTAATTTTTTATATTAATTAATATAATAATTTGTTTTCTTTGTAATATATTAAAAAATATTGATTTTAAAAAAATAACATCGAAAAACCCAATGCACCGTCTCTCTCTTCTATTTACTTTTATTTTTCTCCAAATTCAATTTTTTTTTAAAAAATCTAATTTGAGAGGGGGAAAAAAAGATCAATTTGCTTTTTAAGTACTTCTCTTAATGTATATAATATATGTTTGATTTTTATCCTTTTTTTAGAGATATTAATTGTTAATGTATATATTGTTTAATATATTAATTAATATTTATTTTCAAAATAAATAAAATATTATTTTTAAAATTTAATTAAATTTTAAAAAAATATTTGAATTTGAAGAAAAATAAAAGTAAACAGAAGATAGGAAGAAAGTGCATTGGATTTTCAATTTCAAAATTAATATTTTTAATTATATTATAAAGAAAAATAGATTATTATATTAATTAATATTAAAAAATTAGATAATATATTAATTAAAAAAATTAATTTTGTTTTAGAAAAAAAAAAAAAAAAAAAAAAGAATTATGGTGGAGGTTTTCGGGGGCTACACCTTTGCAGGCCCTTACCCCACCCCCATACATTTTCATGAAGCACCATCTCAAAAAGATACCGGCCCACATGGGGCCGGTTTCTTTTGAAATTTAAAAATAAATAAATAAATAAAATTGTCCTTAATTTTTTTTGTTTTTAATTAAAAAAGGTAAACAACTCACAAAAACCTGTTAGGCTAAATTAAAATGGACAAAATGACCACCACATCCTATTTTTAATTAACAGTGACCAATCAAACCCAGGCGTTCGGAAATGAATCGGTAAGCCCCTTCGATGTTTGTTGCTGCACCGAGAAGCCCCACGCCGCGATTATCGCCGATAATGGTTTACCGATTTACCCCCATGCATTTCCGCAACAAACGTTTCCATTTTTAGATCGAGACTTTCATTCACAACGCATCGTTGATTTGAGAAAACGAAACATTCCATTATTAGGGTTTTTTTAATTTCAAATCAGTTCAGTGAACTTAGGTCGGAGAAGAATGGACCGAGCAATCCAAAATACATTTTGATATTCAATTGGAAGAACGGAAGTGGAAGAGTCACTGACCGAGCACTATCGATACTTAGAAGTCAATATTTTCACAGAGCCAGCACCAAAACACAACAGGTATGTAAGAAATGGTGTTTTTACGATGCATATAATTATGACTGTGTTCACCAACAGAACGTAATCATTTTAAAAATTAATTTTTGATGGAGTTCATGTTGTTTAATTCGAAGACAACCATTTTGTCTATAAAGATGTTCACGAATGGGGTACCGGGTTGTTTTGTTTGGTTTGTTTTGTTTTGTTTATTTCCGGGAAATTAAACATTGTTACGGTGAACACGCACATACGACACATTGATAGATGTTACATTCAACATCCACACAATCATGTTACATTTAACATCCACACGATCAGTGTGTGTTGAACATACGTACGGGATGATCCACTTCGGTTAGATACTGCTGGCATTTTTGTTTTTAGAAAAATAAACAATGATTGTTATGTTCAACACGCATATACGACACATACATGGATGTTACATTCAACACTCACACACGGTCTGGAGCGCGCACGGTGATGTACATTCAACATCCACAGGATCAGTATATCTTGAATATGCATATGTAATGATCTCATTTGGTTGGATACCGCTGGCCTTTTTTTTAGAAAAATAAATAATGATTGTTACGTTCAACACGCGCATACGACACATGCATGGATGTTACATTCAACATCCACACATGGTATGGAGTGCGCACGTTGATGTTACATTCCACATGCATGCATCAAAACTTATTCAATGTCATTCAGGGATAAAAAATGGAGAATGTTACATTCCACATGAACAACACAAAATAATTTATAGGGGTACTCGCTAATCTTTTTTTTTTGTGCACTGATGGGGGAACACATTTTTTTTGTTTTGAACAGGATGACATCATCAATCCCACTACTGTGCAAATATGAGAATATCACAACAGTGTTGAGGATGAGAGATGATTGAGATCTTGATGGGTTGCGTCAAAAAATTGGGAACAAATGGACAGATTTAAGCAGCGGGAAGATCGAGTTGTCGTATTCACTCCCTGGACACCTGAAATGTGTGTTGAACGACCAAAATGACTTCGTGGAAATGTTTTTCCTAGCGGGCATAATGAAGATCGAACTTATTGAAGTATGTGTAGAAAGGCGAGTGAGTGATTTAAGCGGTTCAACTTGGGCATCCTCATCTGTGTTAGTTCCCGTCACCGATCGTAGCAGTGATAATAACGAAGTTGAAATGGACTATATAGGTAACTATGGTAATATGTTACAAAACCCGAACGACAAAACGCTACTATCAGCAAAATGGGCCGATGGAATACAGGAGGAGGGGCAAATATTCAGAGAGAGGGATGAGCGAATTTCGCATGGCGTTACAAAAATATGCGGTAGCAGTGGGGTTTAATTTTTGGTACCTAAAAAATGACAAGATATGTGTCACAACCGCATGCGCAATGCGAGAGGAAATGAATTGCCCGTGGTTTGTGCATGGGCGCGTGAGGAGTAAAAACGGCATATTCTACATTCGCAGCCTAGTAAAAGAACACACATGTGGTATTGCATTTCGGACAACAAAAAATAAACGTTTAAGCTCAAACATTATATCGTCATGCCTGACTGACGAGGTGCGTGAAAATCCAAAAACTCGCCCAGTAGATGCCGTTGATAGTTTTAGAAAATAATATAGACTAAAGAAATCATATCGAAATGCATGGATGGGGGTAGAAAAAGCCAAGAATAGCGTATTCAGTGATTATTCGTCGTCGTACGATCAAGTAAGATAGTATGTTGAGAAATGCAGAGAGACAAACCTTGTCAGTCATGTCGCATGGGAATACGATGAGGACACAAAGCATTTCAAAAAGATATTCAGTGCATTCCAAGGGTATATACACGGATTTTGTTTTTGTCACCTCATGTTGTTGCTCGACGGCACCTTTTTGACTGGTAGGTACAAGGGGAACTTACTAGCAGCAACAACAAATGATGGAAACCAAGGTATGTATACAAAAATGCTTCAAACACATCAGCGTTACATAGAATCATATTACCTTTTTTTTTCCATCAAACGTAACTAGTTTACATTCAACATTTTTTTTATATATATATAGCATGAATTTTTGTTTATTGTCTACATGTTGCATGTAAAACCTAAATCGTAAAAACTTACATCATAAATAATTGCATTTTAGAGCATTAAAAAATTTTAGGTAAATTTTTTATCGATTAAGAATTCAAATCAAAACTTGGGAGGGGGTCAAATTTGTAAATTTAAAAACATTACTCTCAATTTGGGATACGAATTGCCAATTAGGAATAAAAAATTAAAAATGTTAGGGATCAAATTACAATTTTAGAAACTTATAAATGTTAAATTGAACTCAAAAAGAAGATTTTAAGGAATTAGAGGGGGGAAAGAGTAATTTAACAAAACAAAAAAAAAAAGTTTAAACATATATATATACACACGCGACGCTGTGCGTGCGAGACCGCTGGAAGGGAGAAGAACGGAGGGGCAACGTGGCAGGCTAAGAGCATTCTCCACCACTAAATCCATGCAATATATACCTACTTGTGCATGGGCATCGATCAAACAGCTCCATCGAGTTTGAAACTAGAAAAAAAATCTAGAGAGATAGAGAGGATTGGGGGAGGACGTCGGGGTTCCGTGATCGGCGTTTCTCCGGTGAGCGAGCAAAGCGTGTATCTCATGGCTGCATGTGTGTGTTCCTGTGGCCGCTGCTTTGAAGCGATCGTGTGAATTTTCAGTGGTTCGCTCAGCGGCCGTGGGGGTGAGATCATCAACGATGTGATCGATTGCCATCCGTCTCCGTCGTCTGGTGAGTATTTATGAGTATTTTTCTCTACTTATTTGGTGGGTGTATGCATGCATGAGGATTTCAAGTTGGTCGGTAAATGTTCGACGGTGTGGGGGTCAATGACGTATATCCGGTGATTGTCACGGTGGTGTCGGTGGTAGGATATTTTGGTACATTGTAGGTGTATTTTAGTGTGCATGTGCAGGTGGAGTTTGTGATCGTGTGAGTTTTGGTGTGTGGGTGATCGGCCGTTGGTCGTCGACCGACGGTGGTAGTGTGTGCATGGGTGTGTTCTGTTCATCAGGTGGGTAGGTGTGGGGGTCGGTAGCGGCACTGTTAGGTCGCCGGCAGAGTGAGTGTGTACGTGTGAGAACCCTGTATGTGTGTTTTGTTCAGCTCGCCGGTGACGGCTGCAGACGGTGGAGGTGGTCAGCGCTGTTATGGCGTCCGTGTTGACGTGAGTGTGTTTGCGTGTGTGTGTGTGTGTGTGTTCGTTCGTTCAGCACTGTAGCGTGTGTGCGTTTCTCTGTGTGTGCGAGTGATCGGCCAACGGCGATGGATGGTGGGCATGTGATCGGAAGGGGTGGTCGGCGGTCTGACATCAAACAGAAAACGAAAACAAGAAAAAAGAAAAAAAAAAAGAAAGAAGAAGAAGAGAAAAAAAAAAAATTGCACAAACCACCCCGAAAAGAATTAAAAACCTATTTCACGGCCCATGAACGATTCGGGATGAGTAATGTTTTCCGTTAAGTTTATTTCAGGTTATTGAATTGAATTCTAACATCAAAATTTCGGAATCGAAATGATAAATTGGGACCGTGTGTATTACTAAATTTTAGGCAATTATTTTAATGAGATAAAAATTACCCAAAACAATAATTTTCATAAGTAAAATGGGCGAAATGGGAAATTTCAGAACTTAGGGTCTGCATTGCACGATTTGATTATTTTGCGTAAAATATTAATTTAGGCCCTATCATTACTAGGTTCGCAAACGCCAGCATCCCGGTAGGCTTTGGACGATGCTGTTATTTTTTGCATATATATATGATGACATATGTGTTTGCTTACACTGTATGATTTCATAAATGATGTGGATCAAGTAGGTTTTTGGAATTGTGTTGGTTTCTAAAGAAGGCTTCAAAATAATTTTCGTTAGATATGAGTGGATTATATTTGTCCTTGTAAGGGGTGTGGATTATATTTCTCCCCGTAAGGGGTGTGGATTATATTTCTCCCCAAAAAGGGGTGTGGATATTTCGTAGGAAGGCATTCCTACGAATGTTACGGTACCGTTGTAACTCCCGATCGTGAGATTAAAACGATCACTATAGCTAGCCAGTGTGTGTTGTAGTGGAGTGGTGGTTTGAGATATGATATTTATTTATACTGGATGATTTATTATTTTATTGTGATGATCAGTATGATATTTATACTAGATAGTTTTGAAATGAAACTGATAAATATTGCTTTATTTTCACTACATATATTGTGAAGACTTTTACACGCTATGTGACATCTAGATACTTGTGCTTGATCCATATTTAAATGATGTATTATTTAGAATGTATTATTATGTAAAGAATGTTTTATTAAAATAAGGCAGTACACTCGCAGATGAAATAGCTAGAAGTCGGTCCCCTACTGGCACTGGGTAGAGTCCGTCGATGGTATAGCGAGGGAGTATTTCGGGAGGTGCGGCCTGAGGCGAACCTAGGAGAGGTTCATTGTCATTTTCACCTTTCATTGTTATTAAAATATCAGGGACGGGTGTATCCCTAGTTAAAGAAGCTGTTTATAACCTGATTTTGTGATTGTATAATTATGAATGCATATTGTCGCCTTCTAGTTTTGGTTTGTCGCTCAGGTGATGTCGTGTCGATATCATGCTGGCCCCATAGGTGACGGGTGCCCGGGGTGGGGGGGTGACAATTTTGGTATCAGAGCCTATGTTATAGGTTTTATAGACTGACTAGTGCTTGTAGCGTAAAGGATCAAGAGATAGGAAGACGTATCAGTCATCTAGTCAGTAGGGGACTTTAAGATAGGGTGTCAGTGGATGCTGTTGATACTTGTGTAATAGTTAATTAACGTATATTAATTGTTGTCATTTTTCTGGTTCACCTAGTTAGTCATCGAATTGAATTTTATGGCTGATAACAGGTATGGAGGGGGGAGATAAAACCTCTGGAAGTGTGAGACCCCAGGGGCAGGCGGAATCCCCAAGGCAAGTGGAGCCTCAGGAACAGAGAAATAGGGAGCATGAAAGTATGCATATTGTGGAATCCCACATGCAGGCTGATAGGTTGCAAGGGAGCTTAGACGCGGTTGAAAGAATTTTGCAGGCCGCTGCCCAGCTGACGGAGCAGCAAGCGAGGATTATGGAAAGTCAAAGGGCCCAAAGTGATACTGCCACATCTTAGGCGGTACGACTAAAGAGGTTTAAGGAGTTAGACCCTCCGGCTTTCACCGGGACGGCAGGTCCGGCTGATGCGGGGAATTGGATTAGAGGTGTGGGTCATATATTTGAGGCGATGGGAATTGTCGACGATAGTCGAGTTTCCCTTGCCACTTTCCAGCTGAGGAAGGAGGCCGAGCATTAGTGGGAAGAAATGAAAATGTTGATTTCCGGTTCTGGCAAGGAGATTACGTGGGGTCGTTTCGTTGCCGTGTTTAATGAGAAATATCTTCTTGAGTCTTACCGATTCCAGATGGAGGAAGAATTTATCATGTTGAAGTAGGGAAAGATGACAGTTCAGCAGTACAAAGTCAAATTTGATTCTTTATCCTGTTTTGCCCCTGATCTGGTAAAGACGGAAGAGGCGAAATGCAGACGTTTCCAGAAGGGACTTCAGTTAGAGATTTATTCCAGGTTGACAAGCAAGCAGATTAAGAATTATGCGGAGTTGGTGAATATGGCAAAACTAATGGAGAGGGATGTGCAGGAAGCCGTCGAGAGTCAAGAGCAGTTCAAGAAGAGCCGATTTGAGTCACCCAGCAGATTTTCGGGTGGCACTTCACGAGGGACGGTATCTCGACCGCCAGTTGCTCGGGCCTCATCATTTGGCCAATCAGTCAGAAGCCGTGGTCCTCGATAATCACACCCCAGGCAACAACAAAGTGCATCAGAAGCTAGTGTGGGTCTGCAAAGGTATGGGAGGAGTCAGCCAGTTACTCAAACTGGGGGAAACAGATGTTATCAGTGTGGAGCACCGGGTCATTTAGCTAGATATTGTCCTAGGGGAGGACTGATATGTTTTTATTGTCATGAGTCAGGTCACATATCTATGCATTATCCGAAACTTGCTTCTATATTTGTGCCTCCTGCGAGCAGTATGGGTAGTGCGGGTCCTAGCACCGCCCAAGGGCTGGGTAGAGGATCGGCTGGTAGACTTCCAACGTGAGGCTATGTGTTTGCTACTATGCGACAGGATACTCAAGCTACTCCTGATGTGGTCACAGGTATCATATCTTTATACACTAGAGATGCTCGTGTACTTATTGATCCCGATTCTACGCATTCATTTGTTTCAGCAACCTTCATGATGCAAGTAGACATATTTCCCATTTCTTTATCAAATCCTATTGTTATTTCTACTCCAGTGGGTGAGTCGATCTAGATCGATAGTGTGTATAAGGACAGTCCACTTCAGTTTGGTGATAGAGAGTTATTGGCAGATCTATTACCCCTGAGTATTCACAATTTCGATATAATACTGGGGATGGATTTGCTATCCGGATATCATGCCACGGTGGACTGTTTCAAGAAAGAAGCGATATTTCAAATCTCAGGCGAACCAGAGTTTGTATTTGCTGGAGATAGAAGTATCACTCCTGTCAGTTTAATTTCAGTTCTAGAAGCTAGGAAATTATTGAGGAAAGGATGTCAGGGATATCTTGTGCACGTGATTGACACCAGTCAGAGAGAAATTCCGGTGGCAGATATTTTAGTAGTCAGAGATTTTTCTGACGTATTTCCGAAAGAATTGCCAGGGTTGCCCGTAGATAGGGAGATGGAATTCACGATCGAGTTACTTCCAGGCACTACCCCTATATCGATTCCACCTTATCGTATGGCACATACTGAGCTGAAAGAGTTGAAAGTACAGTTGCAAGACTTATTAGACCGTGGGTTTATTAGGCCCAATGTCTCCTCCTGGGGTGCCCCAGTGTTGTTCGTGAAGAAGAAGGATGGCACGTTAAGAATGTGTATTGATTATCAG
The DNA here is from genome assembly GCA_016647705.1 of Eucommia ulmoides. Lineage (NCBI taxonomy): Eukaryota > Viridiplantae > Streptophyta > Magnoliopsida > Garryales > Eucommiaceae > Eucommia > Eucommia ulmoides. The sequence continues at coordinate 15,952,967 of CM028335.1, read as the reverse complement.
CAACTGAATAGGGTAACGGTTTGCAATAAATATCCGTTACCTAGGATTGATGACTTGTTTGACCAGCTCCAGAAAGCTAAAGTATTTTCCAAGATAGATCTTCGATTGGGGTACCACCAATTGAAAGTCAGAGATAGGGACGTGGCAAAAACGGCATTCCGTACGAGATATGGACACTATGAATTTATGGTTATGCCCTTTGGATTGACAAACGCCCCTGCTGCTTTCATGGACTGTATCTTCCAGCCTTATCTGGATCAATTTATTATAGTGTTCATTGATGACATATTGGTCTATTCCCAAAGTAGGGAAGAGCATGCGAAGCATCTCCAACTCGTATTGCAGACGTTGTGAGAGAAGCGGTTATATGCGAAATTTAGCAAATGTGAATTCTGGCTAAATCATATAGTATTTTTGGGGCATGTTATTTCAGGAAATGGTATCCAAATAGACCCAAAGAAAGTTAAAGCTGTTGTTCAGTGGGAAAGACTGAAAAATGTGACTAAAGTTCGAAGCTTTCTAAGATTGGCAGGTTATTATCGACGGTTTGCGCAAGAATTTTCCATTATAGCTACCCCGTTGACTCGATTGACCCGCAAGGAATCCAAATTTGAGTGGACCGATAAATATGAGAAAAGTTTTCAGGAGTTGAAGAGTAGATTGATATCGGCACCAATACTGTCTCTCCCGTCGGAATGAGGTGGTTTCGTGATTTATAGTGACGCATCACATCAAGGGCTGGGATGTGTTCTGATACAGCATGGTCACATAATCGCATATGCATCCGGGTAATTGAAGAACCATGAGCGTAATTACTAGTTGTACGATTTGGAGTTAGCAGCAATTGTGTTCGCCCTGAAGATTTGGAGGCACTACCTGTACGGCGAAACATGTAAAATATACACCGAACATCAAAGTCTGAAATACTTGTTTACTCCGAAGGAATTAAATCTGAGACAGAGGCGTTGGATGGAATTGATCAAGGATTATGATTGCACCATCCACTATCATCCAGGAAAGGCAAATGTTGTAGCAGATGCTTTGAGTCGAAAATCGGCAGGTTCGGTCGCACACATTCGAGTCGCGCATGCTAACTTGTATGCAGAGTTGAGATTGTTGTGAGTTCAATTAGCGGTTGGTCAGACGGCAGCATTGCTTGCAACCTTGACTTTGAGGCCGACATTGATTGACCGCATTATTGAAGCTCAAAAGTCAGAAGTTTTATTGGAGAGGATTCGGGATGAAGTAAAAAATGGTCACAGAACTGATCATTATATCAGGGATAATGACAAAGCTTTGATGTGTGGGAATAGGCTGTGTGTACCTAATTACGTCAATTTAAAAAAAGATATCTTGGAAGAGGCGCATAGCTCAGCATACGCGATGTATCCGGGGAGCACCAAAATGTATGAGATTTATATGAGCATTATTGGTGGATCAGAATGAAACGGGAAATCGCAGAATTTGTTGCCAGGTGCCTTGTTTGTCAGTAAGTAAAGATTGAGCATCAACGTCCAGGTGGGTTATTACAACCTCTACCTATTCCAGAGTAGAAGTGGGAGCATATCATGATGGATTTCGTTTCGGGATTACCCCGTACTCAAAAGGGGTATAATTCCATCTGGGTGATCGTTGACAGGCTTACCAAGTCCGCTCATTTTCTGGCTATAAAGACGACATTTTCTCTTGAAAAATATACCCGATTGTATATCGATGAAATTGTTAGGTTGCACGGTGCACCGGTTTCTATAGTGTCGGATAGAGATCCGAGATTTACTTCGAGGTTCTGGCCGAGTCTCCAGACTGCTTTGAGTACCAAACTAAAATTTAGTACCGCTTTCCATCCTCAGACAGATGGTCAATCAGAGCGTACGATATAGACGTTGGAGGATATGTTGAGGGGATGTGTTCTGGAATTTCCGGGTAGTTGGGATAATCATTTGCCATTGATGGAATTCGCCTACAATAACAGCTACCATTCGGCAATTGAAATGGCTCCGTATGAGGCGTTGTATGGTAGAAGATGTAGGACCCCGGTTTGCTGGATTAAGGTAGGTGAACATAGATTATTGATGGCAGACATAGCCCAACTGACAACAGGCAAAGTAGAGGTGATTCGAGAAAAATTAAAAATTGCTCAGAGTCAACAGAAGAGTTATGCAGACAAGCGCCGACGGGAGTTGAAGTTCGAGGTGGGAGATCATGTGTTCTTGCGTATCTCTCCATGGAAAGGCATAATAAGGTTCGAGAAGAAAGGAAAGTTGAGCCCAAGATACATCGGACCATATGAAATTCTAGAACGAGTTGGCAGACAGCATATAGACTTGCATTACCACCAGCATTATTTAGACTACACGACGTTTTCCATGTATCGATGCTCCGAAAATATGTGCCAGACCCTTCTCATGTGTTGACTTCGCAGCCGATCGAGTTGGAAACAGATTTGACCTACGTTGAAGAGCCAGTCCAAATCCTAAGCCGTAGAGACCAGGTGTTGTGAACGAAAACGATTCCTTTAGTCAAAGTATTGTGGTGTAGTCATTCGGTGGAAGAGGCGACATGGGAGCGAGATGAAGAAATGAAAAACAAATACCCGCATTTGTTCAACTCAAGTAAAATTTCGAGACAAAATTTCTTTTAGGAGGGAAGTGTTGTAAAACCTAAATCGTAAAACGTACGTCATAAATAATTGTATTTTAGAGCATTAAAAAATTTTAGGTAAAATTTTTATCGATTAAGAATTCAAATCAAAACTTGGGAGGGGGTCATATTTGTAAATTTAAAAACATTACTCTCAATTTGGGATAGGAATTGCCAATTAGGAATCAAAAATTAAAAATGTTAGGGATTAAATTACAATTTCAGAAACTTATAAATGCTAAATTGAACTCAAAAAGAAGGATTTAAGGAATTAGAGGGGGGAAAGAGTAATTTAACAAAAAAAAAAGTTTAAACATATATATATATACACACGCGACGCCGTGCGTGGAGATCGCTGGAAATGAGAAGAACGGAGGGTCAACGTGGTAGGCTAGGAGTGTTCTCCACCACTAAATCCATGCAATATATACCTATTTGTGCATGGGCATCGATCAAACAGCTCCATCTAGTTTGAAACTAAAAAAAAATTCTAGAGAGAGAGAGAGATGATCGGGGGAGGACGTCGGGGTTCCGTGATCGGCGTTTCTCCAGTGAGTGAGCAAAGCGTGTATCTCATGGCTGTATGTGTGTGTTCTTGTGGCCGCTGCTTTGAAGCGATCGTGTGAATTTCTGGTGGTTCGCTCGGCAACCGTGGGGGTGAGATCATCAACGGTGTAATCGATTGCCGTCTGTCTCCGTCGTCTGGTGAGTATTTATGAGTATTTTTCTCTACTTATTTGGTGGGTGTATGCATGCATGAGGATTTCGAGTTGGTCGGTAAATATTCGGCAATGTGGGGGTCGGTGACGTATATCCAATGATTGTCATGGTGGTGTCGATGGTGGGATATTTTGGTACGTTGTAGGTGTATTTTAGTGTGCATGTGCAGGTGGAGTTTGTGATCGTGTGAGTTTCGGTGTGTGGGTGATCGGTCGTTGGTCGCCGACCGACGGTGGTAGTGTGTGCATGGGTGTGTTCTGTTCATCAGGTGGGTAGGTGTGGGGGTCGTCGGCGGCACTATTGGGTCACCAGCGAAGTGAGTATGTGCGTGTGAGGACCGTGTATGTGTGTTTTGTTCAGCTCGCCGGTGACGGCTGCAGACGGTCGAGGTGGTCAGCGCTGTTGCGGCGTCCGTGTTGACGTGAGTGTGTGTGTGTGTGTGTGTGTGTGTGTTCGTTCGTTCAGCAATGTAGCGTGCGTGCGTTTCTTTGTGTGTGCGAGTGATTGGCCAACGACAACGGACGGTGGGCGTGTGATCGGAAGGGGTGGTCGACGGTCTGACATCAAATAGAAAACAGAAACAGGAAAAAAGAAAAAAAAAAGAAGGAAGAAGAAGAGAGAAAAAAAAAAAAAAAAAAGGAAAAAAAGAAGAAGAAGAAGTAGAATTTGCACAAACCACCCCGAAAAGAATTAAAAACCTATTTCACGGCCCATGAATGATTCGGGATGAGTAACGTTTTCCGTTAAGTTTATTTCAGGTTATTGAATTGAATTCTAACATCAAAATTTCGGAATCGAAATGATAAATTGGGACCGTGTGTATTACTAAATTTTAGGCAACTATTTTAATGAGATAAAAATTACCCGAAACAGTAATTTTCATAAGTAAAATGGGGGAAATGGGAAATTTCGGAACTTAGGGTCTGCATTGCAGGATTGATTATTTTGCGTAAAATATTAATTTAGGTCCTACCATTACTAGGCTCGCAAACGCCAGCATCCCGGTAGACTTTGGACGGTGCTGTTATTGTAGCACAAGAAGCGAGGTGAGTGTACTGTCTTCTTACCAAACTATTTTCTGCATATATATATGATGACATATGTGTTTGCTTACACTGTACGACTTAATAAATGATGTAGATCAAGCATGTTTTTGGAATTGTATTAGTTTCTAAAGAAGGCTTAAAAATAATTTTCGTTAGATATGAGTGGATTATATTTCTCCCCATAAGGGGTGTGGATTATGTTTTTCCCCGTAAGGGGTGTGGATATTTCGTAGGAAGACATTCCTACGAATGTTACGGTACCGTTGCAACTCCCGATCGTGAGGTTAAAACGATTACTATGGCTAGCCAGTGTATGCTGTAGTGGAGTGGTGGTTTGAGATGTGATGTTTATTTATACTGGGTGATTTATTATTTTATTATGATGATCAGTATGATATTTATACTAGATAGTTTTGAAATAGAACTTATAAATATTGCTTTATTTTCACTACATATATTGTGAAGACTTTTACACGCTATGTGACATCTAGATACTTGTGCTGGATCCATATTTAAATGATGTATTATTTAGAATGTATTATTATGTAAAGAATGTTTTATTAAGAGAAGGCAGTACACTCGCAGGCGAAATAGCTAGGAGTCGGTCCCCTACTAGCACTGAGTAGAGTCTGTCGACGGTATAATGAGGGAGTATTTCGGGAGGTGCGGCCTGAGGCGAACCTAGGAAAGGTTCATTGTCGTTTTTACCTTTCGTTGTTATTAAAATATCAGGGACGGGTGTGTCCCTAGTTAAAGAAGTTGTTTATGACCTGATTTTGTGATTGTATAATTATGAATGCATATTGTCGCCTTCTAGTTTTGGTTTGTCGCTCAGGTGATGTCGTGTCGATGTCACGCCGGCCCCATGGGTGACAGGTGCCCGGGGTGGGGGGGGTGACATTGCATGAAGGAATGTTCCCAGTTACGTTCGCCATTGTTGATGCAGAAAACGACGATAACTGGTTGTGGTTTTTATCAGAACTCAAGAAGATTGTCGAACTAGGTATAGTGATAACATTCATTTTCGACAGACACAATGGGATTTTGTGAGTACAGAACGTGTTCCGACAGGGCTACCACACATATTTCTTGCATCATCTAAAAAAGAATTTGAGGGTTGCGATGACTGGCACAAGCACGACATTCAAGGAGATGATGATCCAAAAATTAAACGAATTGGCATATGCACACATGCCGGAAATGTACAAGCTGTTGTACAATCAAATGATGTATGAGGGGGCGTAAAAGTGCGTAGATTTATCCATGAATTGTCAGCCATGAAGTATAGTAACACGTTTTTCAGAAGAAAACGATATGGTGAGATGACGTCCAATCTGGCTTAGTGTTTTAATTCTTGGATAAACGAATTTCGACATCTGCCTACAATTTTGTTGATGGACAAGATAAGGATAAAGTGGATGAACTTAATGGCATATATGAGGGATGAAACAAATAAGTTACATGGTGAGATCAAGCCTTACTAGGAGAACAAAATATGTGAATTGATTAATGAAGGGCGAACCTGAAACGTCAGCTCATCAGGCAATGGAGTGTTCGAAGTTTATTTAATGCATTCTATCTTAGTTGATACCGAGGGACGATCATGCTCGTGCTGACAATGGTAGATAAAAGGATTCCCATGTGCACATGCATTTGTAGCTATCAACAAGAGTGGACTTCCAACATTCAGATACATAGAGGATTATTTTCGGAGTTGCTTTTATCGGGAGACGTATTTGAGAGGTATATACGCAATACCAACAATGGAATGACCAATATCGATCAAGAGCAAAGCAATGATTCTACCTCAATTATCAAGGAAACAATCGGGAAGACCAAGGAAAGTTCGGATTGCATCTCGTGGGGAGGTAAAAGAAAGACGATGCGGAAGATGTGGTCAAATGTCGAGACACAACACGAAATCTTGCAAAGCACCAACGAATAGGAGAAATTTCAATACTCTGATTTTTTATTATATTTTTATCTCATACTAAATAAAATCTACGTTTCTCGTAGATTTTATTGGACATGAATAAAACAACCATTTTTTCTCATTTAGGGATTGGTTATCATCCACAATCATATGCGTTTATATGCTGCTTTTATATAAGATTTGTTATGTGCATGTTACATTCAACATCGATTTGTTGTTGAATGTAACACCAGCGTAAAGCCGAATTTTTTTATAGCCACATGATGAATCTATTCTACACATTGTCTTTGCTTGCCCAAACATTTTTTTTCTTTGTGGGTTGAATGTAACATCAATTAAAAAATGTAAACGTTCCACGAAGAATTTTAGTGTGCTCACATAACCAAAACTAAATATAAAAAGTTTAAATCAAAAAGAGCAAAAGTTACGGACAATACTTATTAAGTAAATTTTTAGTTTTAAACAAATGAAAAAAGAAACACAACCTGTAACGCGAGGACGCATCCAATGACAAACGACGGTGTTTGGTATCCATCTTCAATTGAAAACATCAGGTTGGAATGCACACGATCAGCCTAATTGTAAGATGAAAAAGCACTCAAATACTCAACAAGCCTTATATCAGAAATACTACACAATTGGCCCTTGTTTGCAAAAAAACACGTTGTGATAAGATGCAAATAGAGCAACCGCACGACGTCCTCAACATTGTCTTCAACATCACTCCCCAAAATTCTAATCAGCATGTTCCTGATTTGAACTACACTCATCCGATTGGTCTTCACCCTCCGTCGGCGCAAAAACAAGCAATCGCTTTTCTTCGCATACCGGGCTGGTATCTATTTCTTACCGGACGTAAAGCCAAAAATCAATTGCACATCATCGGGAGTGAACGTCACTAGCTTCGGGCCAATTCTGAAAGCTTTCCGATACTGTTGGTATGTAAGTATGATAGTTGCACATAAACTATTAATCTTGTTAAAAGCTAAATCCACTGAATTTTCATGGAAAAGAGAGCTCATCGTGTTCCAAAAGGAAGTCCGTTTAAGAAGTTCAAGGTGTGAATCACGCAGACAAATACTGGAAACAAGCGAGCAAATTGTGATAAGTTTGCCCAGTATTTAGAGACAAGGGTACACAACGGGCGCGATTCTGGAAGTCTAGATGGTGACGAAGCAATGGCGTCCGAATCGGAAAAGCTATACAATGGCACGATGGAATTTTGAGACCCGTTGGGCGATGCAGCGGGTTACGTGGATCTTACGCGAACGACATCATCTAAAAAACAACACAATTTCGACGATAATGAATGTTACATTCAACACACTAATTAACAAAATATTTTACACAAATACTACATTCAACTCACAAAATTTTACACACAAAATTTTGAGAATATCCTACCAAATAAAGATTGTTACATTCAACATATGTTACATTCCACTCAAACGCAGAACAAAACACAACCACATAAGAAAAATCAAAGGGGAGAGTACAAAAACAACTGTTAACTTAACAAAACAGAACCCAACAATAAAAAACAGAGCGGAGCTGTTCTAGGGTTCGACGCATCGCTTTTCTTCTTGCACAAATAACATCTGTCATTATGTAAGATTCAATATGTTACATTTTTTTCAATACACAATTTGGAATTTGCTTTGAGTCGAATGAGTTAAAAATGTCACATTCAACACAAATTCTTTAAATTTTCCCACCAAATAGAGATTTGTTACATTCAACCCATGTTACATTCAACACAAAAGCAAAACAAAATACAAACATAGAACACGAATCAGAGGGCGAGTACAAAAACAACCATAAACACGATAAAAACAAAACCCAACAGGATTGAAAAAAAAAAAACAATTGTTCTAGTGTCGAATGTAACACGGGGTTAAATGTAACAAATCTATACAAACCCATAACACGAATCAAAGGACGAGTACAACAACAAATATAAACACGACAAAAACAGAATCCAACAAGATCGAAAAAAGAGCGATTGTTCGAGTGTCGCTTTCACTTGCATGTCGACCTTTTTAGGATCAAACAACAAATAAACACATAATACAGTATTTATTGTAATAAGAACACACCAAAAGTCAAAACATTTGAGAAATCAATAAAACCTACCCGAGTCTGTGAGATTCACTGCAGTTGCAACTGTATTGGGGTTGACGGTCCTCATCCTACGGCGAGTAGTCACCATTGTTTTCGAAGATTGAAGGTTTTTAGAGTGTTTTGATATGGAAATCAGCGGAGAAGATATGGAAATACCGACGGTTTTTAGGGTTTTTGGATAATAATGGAAGGTTTAGGCTCTGCAAATGGAAAATGCGTCATTACCTAAACGGTCACACTCACTCACATGAAGAATGGGCGAGTTGAAAGAGGCGGCACAAGAGAATGATTCGGTGCTTCGCGAGTACATGACAACGTGCATCCAAAAGTACATAGCTTTGGATGTTACATTCCACAAACCCTACGAATGTTGAATGTAACATCCACACAACTACATATTTACTCGGCCAAAAATCACGAACAACACATCAAATTAATTATGATTTTTTTTTTATTAATATGATGTAAAAAGTTTTATTTTTCAACACCAAAAAAAGCACAAAACATCCAAGTTTCATTTTTGTACATGCCAAAAAATGCACGCCCAGTTTTTTTGGAATGCAATTTTCGGAATATTAAATGCCGCACCAGGAAAGGAAATACAAGACACCTTATCCGAACATTTGTAGGGGCATTATGGTCATAAAAAAACACAAAGGACTTAATAGTGCAAAAAAAAGGCTTGGGGTTAAATTGGTACATGAAATTGTGAAAAGGACCTATCGGTGCGCCCCCCAAAATGAAATGTGAAACTTCTGTGAAGGAATGGACATCCACGTGCGAAACACTGTCAAAAGTACAATTTTTTCAAAGGGCATATGTCATTGATCTCCCTTTTCATTTCACACTATACTAAATACCTCCCCTGTCATTTTACAAATATCAGAGACCTTCTCTGTTTTTTTTTCAAACATCACTTACCTCCATTTGGACAAAATTGTCCTTAGGTTATTTTTTAAAAAATTCATTAGTACCCCTATATTTTTAAAATTATATTTTTTACTATTAACTTTTTAAATAATTATATTTACCTCTCACCACCATCCAACTCCCACCATCATCACCCAACTCCCGCCACCCACCACCACCTCCCACCGCCATCCAATGCTACCATCCTTTACTTTTTACACTAACATTTTCATTAAAAAATAATATTTTTTTTAACTCTTTTTTTTTTTAACAAAATGAAGAAAAAAAAAATCAAGAAGAGAAGACAATTGGTATTTTTATCCCTAAATTTTGAATTGATCTTAAATTGTACTTTAATGGGTGCAAAGAGTAACTAAAAAATAGAGAGTATGCTAATGATTTTTTTTAAAAAAATAAAAGAATAAAAATATATTTTTATAAGGGCATTTATATCTTTTTACATCAAAATATTAGTGGCGCTAGGAGGCAGCGGAGGGTGGCGATGGGAGGTGGTGCGCGGCGATGGTGGGAAGTGGCGGCAGGTGGCGGCGGCGGCGACAACGGTAGGAGGTAGTGGTGGTTGTGGGTGCGGTGATAAGAAGTAGTAATGAATATATATAAATTAAAGGGTTATTTATATAGTTTAAATTTTTATTATTTAATTATTTTTTAAATAATGAAGAGTAAAATTGATATTATAATAAAAAAAATTATTATTTTTTAATTAATAAAAGAGATAAGTGGTATTTAAAAAAAGACAAACCATTTATATTTACAAAATGACTGAGAATATGTTGGACGAAATGACAATGACGGTTATTGACATTACCCCTTTTTCCAAATTATAGTAATATTGCCTCCGATAAGGCATTCTTGTCGCCCTTCGTCCATTTCTATGTAGTTCTCTCGAAACAATTCTCCCAAGATCTCTCCGCATTTCATCTCCATGTCTGACCTAGAAAATCGCCCCAACCCGCCGCCACCGGAGCCCAAGTGCCGGCCGGTCGGCGGCACAGAGTACAGCTGGTGCAAGGCCGTTCCTGGCGGCACAGGTATAACCGTTCTGGCCCTCGTTCTCTCAAAACATCCAGATATTTCTCTTCTCCAAAATGCCCTCCATAGGCTCCAAACGTCCCACCCTAACCTCCGTTCCAAGCTCCGCCACGACACCGCCACCGGCACATTCTCCTACGTGACTCCTACAACCCCCGCCCTCCAAATCCAGCCGTTCGATCTCCAATCGACGGCTCAAATCGTCGAATCCCTCGCCATTCCGAACAATCCAATCTCTCCTTTCCAACTCGTCCTCGAGCACGAGATGAATTGGAACGAGTGGACTCGTTCTGGTTCAGAGCCATCATGTAACTCCGACGCCGATGTGTTCTTTGCGAGTTTGTACACTCTGAGCGATTCCGAGTGGGTGGTGGCTCTCCGCCTTCACACGTCGGTGTGCGATCGGACGTCGGCGGTGTCGTTGCTCCGGGAGCTGCTGGGGTTAATCGGAGATGGAGCAGAGAGGGGATTAGGGGAAGAAGAGGGGGTTAATTTGGCAATCGAGGATTTAATTCCCAGTGGTAAAGCGAATAAGCCTTTCTGGGCGCGTGGGGTGGACATGCTTGGGTACTCCTTGAATTCTTTCAGGTTCCAGAACCTGAATTTCATGGATACCCACGCGCCGAGAGGTTCGCGGGTTGTAAGGTTGCAGATGAACTCCGGCGACACCGACCGAATTCTCACTGTAAGTGATAATTTCAATCAGGGATCATTACACCAGTAGTCCCTCAAATCTATGTCATTGTCAAATAGTTTCCTAATCTTTTTATATTACCAATTAAGTCCATGAAATTTCAAATTATCAAATAGTAAGGATTACTTTAGGATTTTTGTTGATACTAACTAAAAACTTGAGGGACTCAATTAGGAAAATAAAAACAAAAGGACTTATTTCACACTACCCAAACTTTAGGGATAAGTTGTGTAATTTTACCTTTAAATTATTTCAAGGTTGTTTTTTAATTCTTATTATCCCATATCATATTTTTCACTCTCTAATTGAGGTTCCTAATTGTCCGCAACCAGCACCAAGTCTAATATTTTAGTGAAAGCGAAAGTTTTGACTTGGCTATAATTTGTTTTTGAAGATTGCCCATCATTTAATATTTAGTGTTGGTAGAACACTATGAAGCACGGGCACGGACACGGCGACCCCACCTGACATGGACACGGATGGGACACGTCAATAAATAAATATATAATTTTATATATATTAGTCTAATTAACAAAATATATTTTGCCATTAAGCAAATGCATTCAACAAAAATCATTAATCCAAAAACATTCTCATAAATAAATGCAAAAAGACAAAAAAAAATAAAAAAAATCACTCAAAGTTGATTGGTTGATTATCAATTTCACACCCTTCATCAGTAAATAATACAGCCTCAAAATCCGATTCGTCAAGGAAAAAATCGGTAGCCGAAAGAAGCCCAACATCATCCATTTGATCAAAAGCATCCCTTCCGACATCCCATATCTTGTTATCCCCCTCCATATATTGTGGTTTTTCCCTTGATAAAAACCGAAGATTATTGTGCACAAATACTAAGGTGGCGTTTGGTAATCGTTTTTGTTTCCATTTCAGTAGTGGGATAGGAATGGGATGGGATAGGATGAGAATTTTGTTTCCTTCTTGGGAGTAGAATCGCATTTGGTAATAATAATTTTTTTTTTTGTTTTGGGAATAAAATTGCGTTTGGTAACGATTTTATCCTAAAACCAATTTTTTTTTTTTTTGTGAGTTTTTTTTTTTTGTTTTGGCAGCGGTGGCAGCGACGGTGGGCGGCCGGCGACCGCCGCCGGAGTTTTCCGGAAATGGCCGGCGGTGGCGGGTGGTGGTCGGGCGGCGTATGAACAGTGCCCAATGGTTTTGGGAATGGAATGGGAATTATGAAAAACAATTTTTTTTGTTTCTCATTTCTTAAGAAAAAAATGGGCACAATTTTCAAATGGGAATGGAATGGAAACGAAAACAAAAATTACCAAACGCTATTCCAAAACAGAATTCTCAAAAATTTGGGAATAGAATGAGAAATTCTGGAAAGGAATGAGTTACCAAACGAGGCCTAAATCTTCTACACGTTGAGGGACCAACTTATTACTTCTCACTGAGTGAATGAAAGAGTATGTACTCCAATTACGCTCACAACGCGAGGAGGAAGATGGTTATCCAAATAATTTTAAACTGATAGGTTGAAGTGTGGAAAAGCCATGCCCACCACAATTTAGGTTCCACATCTGCTCTTTGACTTATAGAATCCTATTATGAGAAAGCTTCCATACATGTTGAATTTTTTCCAAATTCTGTATATATATTCTTCGAATCCTCTGAATTTGGGAAAAGATGTTTTAGGAATGCTTTTTTCTCTTTTGAAATCTCCTTGTCCTCTTGTAACCATACTTCACTATAGTACCTATTGAAAAGAAAAAGAAAAAAAAAACACAATATGTAGATATATATATGAAGTTTAAGGAAGGAAAAAAAAAAGAATCTAAATAAAAAAAGTAATTGTCCAAGTTAAAATTACCTAGGATTGAATGAATGTGTCAAGCAATCGAGAGGGGTGTTGCTTTTAGTCCATCGATCAATTAAAATATTGTAAACCACCGAAAAAAAAAAAAAAAACTTGACTCCTTCTGATCTTGTTTCTCTTCGGGTCGATGAATGACCTTTTGTATTTTTTCTATCTTTCTATCCTACCCTTCATAAATCAAGTGAAGATAGGGTTTACCCGTCTCCGCCATCCTCAACATATTATAAATTGGCCTAGTAAAAGAAAGAATGTAATCAATTTTGTCCCATCACAAATCATTGAAAATCTTCTCTTTACCGAAATGAGTTTTCTTTGTATCATTCTCTCTATAATAACTCCATTTTTCACTAATGGCATTGCTTGAAGTCCACGCTTGATGAGTTTAAATCGTTTCAACATGACAAGTATTGAAGCTTCGGATGCTATGTTTCGGAACAAGGAGGCAAGGCACTTGCTTCTCTGCATTTGTTAAAGAATAAATACCCTTTTAATAGGGTCATTAAATATTAAATTGCAAAATACACCCTTTAAATAAAAATAACTACAGTAAAATAATAATAATAAAATTTCAAAATTGACCCTCGAAAACAAAATCACAACACGAGCTTTCGAAGTGTTTGACACATTTACCTCACGTGTCTATGCCGTGTCAGAATCTAATAGAAAAATAATCGACACGTGTTGGAGGTGACACGTGTCGGAGGTGTCTCGGTGTCCGACACGTGTCGGACACCGACACTCAGTCTTGACGGAGTGTTGGTGCTTCCTAGGTAGAACATCATACAAAAATTACACTTTTAACTTTATTATTTCTCCAATGTTACAAAAGATTATCATAATTTTTATTTTAAGAGCCCTACATGTATTTTCCCCAATTTCTTGTCAAACTAACACTAACTTTTTTTACTGTTTATTGATGTATTTTGTGTGTCTTGGTCTAGAATTGTTTTTAATATGTCTTTTTTGGTAAGAAGTTGTTTCTAATACGCTTGATGGAAAAACATCAAATATTGCAAGAATAATGTTCTGTAACAACGAATTACGTTCTACTAAAATACAACTCAGTAGCATAAACAAGTTATAATGTAAATGCAAATTGTTCTTTAATAATGCAGATTTATAATGTAAATGTACTGTTACAGTCGTTTCTCATTGTACACAATTGTAACATGTAATTATAAACTTTTTACAAAAAATAGGTTGAAATTGTTGCACATGAAGATTAAATGTTAGAATTATATTATGTTTTCCTACCAGGAGAAGCATCCTCCCTCAATTTTTTTATGTTTCCTCTGCTACCCCAATTTTTTTTATTAATGTATTCAATAGTGTCCTTGATGTTTTGTAATTTGTATTAAATTTCTTAATCCAAATGTTACAATTTTAGACTTTTAACCAATTATTTCATTAATGTTACATAAAATTTCGGAAATATAGTCCTAAAAGTATGTTTTCCATTTCGATATTGAACAATCATGATTTTTTTTCCTGGATTCTTGATTTTTTTATTTTTTTAATTGATATAGGTCTTATCTTTGTTATATAGATGGAGAATTTTTATTCTAAAATTTTCAAAAAGGTTAGATTTGCAAATTAGTGTTTGATGGTGAAATTGTTCCTTTGGTGGTATCATTTAAATTATTTGATAGAAAAGTAAAAACCATGTGTAGTATTATTTATTATTTTTTCATTGGCTAGACGTATTGGTTCCTATATCTTTGGCTATTTCTAAAAAATAAAACAAAAATTGTAATGAAAAATATAGTTTCTGTGCTCCCTCTGTAACGGATTTCTGGCTCTGCCATTGATAGTATGGAATGATATTTAAGGGTTTAAGGGTAATAACATAAAAAATTCAGGGATATAATGGTCAGCGGGATCAACTTTAAAGTTGTTAAAACAGATAGGTTTAAAAATAGATAAATGACATCCATTGGGAGTGGGGGGGAATCTCCCCTATAATATGACGCATGTTTTGAAAATAATTTCAATAAACAATGGAACTTTATTTGTCAAAGGAGGGTTAAGATTGCTTCATGAAATTTCCCCGGGGGGGGGGGTGTTCTTAAATTATATTCTTATCAATTTTCCAGATCCGCCGCTTAGAATCACTGGTGTGTATGTAAATTTTGCAGGGATGTAAATCAAAAGGGATCAAACTATGTGGACTGTTGGCGGCTGCCGGACTGATTGCAGCTCATTCCTCCAAAAACCTTCCCGGTGATCAATGGGAGAAGTATGCGGTGGTGACCCTCGTAGATTGTCGTTCACTTCTTGATCCCCTGCTTGATCCCCATAATGTCGGTGAGTTTTTCATCCATATATCCTGGTTGCATAGTTTATTTAGGATGTTCATAGGCTGAACTTTGACGGGATCGGTCTGTGCCTGGACAGGCCTAACTAGGCTATGGATGAAATTTAACCCGAGCCTAGCCCAGTCGAATGGTCAACTATTGTCCCCGTGCCCTCTTCTCCTAGACTTCGAAGGGCTCGGCCAACCATGGATTTTTTATGTTACTTTTTTGCGGATACTTGTTTATCTGAATCATAGAAAATGGAAAGACAAGAAGTATTATCTAAAACAATATTTCATCTAACTTATAGATTCAATTTGTTAAAAATATTTGTTATATATAAATACAGAAATATGTGCCCAAATCTTGGCGCTATCTTGGAGTTTGCCTAAAAATGGATTTAGCCCAGCCAATGGGCTCAAATTATGAATCCGATCCCTTAAATCTTATGGATGGACACTAGCCACAGGCACGGGCCCGTGAGTTGGTCTGAATTCATGATCTTCATAGTTCGAAACATGTTAGAAGCGAAACTACATTATTTTTTTTTTTCGTGCAGGATTTTACCATTCGGCAATCCTCAACACCCACAACGTGAAGGGCGACGAAGGCCCATGGGGCCTTGCAAAGAGAACCTACGCCTCCTTTGCAAGTGCCAAGGAAAACAACAAGCATTTCTCTGATATGGCGGACATAAACTTCCTCATGACCAAAGCCATTGATAACCCTGGCTTGACTCCCTCGTCTTCGATGAGAACCTCGTTCATTTCAGTTTTTGAGGAGCCCATCATCGACGATTCTCACAAAATGGGTCTAGAGATCGGGCTTGAGGACTATGTGGGCTGCTCATCGGTCCATGGGGTAGGCCCATCAATGGCCATTTTTGACACGATAAGGGCTGGGGAGTTGGATTGTGCTTGTGTTTATCCTTGGCCATTGCATTCAAGGGAGCAAATGCAGGAGTTGGTTGATGATATGAAGAGAGTACTTGTGGATTGTGCTCAAAATATTGGGAGTGATTGCTAATTTCTTTTTTTCCCAAAGTGAAGATGTTTGTATTTTATGCTGGTATAATGCTTAGATCTCTTTGCTTCAGTTTTTGTTAATATGTTTAGTTTATATTTGAATTGGGAAATTATAGTAGGGGTAGTACGGAATTCTAGCTGTGGAAATTCAAACACAAATTTTGAGAGTATTACGTACAATTGTTTTCACAAATTCACAACAATTAAGATGCAAAAATAATTCTTATAAACTAGGTCAAACTCCTGCAAGCTAGGCCAATGCAAAACAAAAATATGAGAATATAAACTAAAGAATATGAAACACAGAGAATATAAAACAGAAAATATGAGAAACTAATTCCCTACAAACTAGGTCAATATAAAACAGAAAATATATAAAAAAAAAAAAAAAAAAAAGTTAATTCCTTGCAAACTGGGTCATCACTAAATATCTCTAATATGCCCCCATTAAGATGGAGGTCGAATTGAGATGCCAATTTTGGACTTCAGTGAGAGAAATTGTGGACGAGAAACAGACTCAATGAGAGCATCAACTAACTGATAAAAAAACCCATTTTGAACTTGATCATGAACGAAATGAAAGTCAATTGCAACATGTTTCATTCTGGAATGGAAAACGGGGTTTGAACACAAATGAGTGCCCCCAACATTATCATAATATAGCACAAGAAAACTGGGAAAGGGAACAAGAAGGTCAATGAGAAGAGAAAAAAATCAAATTAAGCTCAGCTGCAGTAGCAGCCATAAACCTAGCCCCAACATTATCATAATATAGTACAAGAGAACTGAGAAGGGGAATAAGAAGGTCAGTAAGAAGAGAACAAATCCAATTAAGCTCAGTTACAGTAGTAGCCATAAACCTGTATTCAACCTTCGTGGATGACCGAACAACAATATGTTGCTTCTTGGAACTCCAGGAAATAGGATTATAGTCGAGGTAAACAATAAAAGCACTAGTAGAAGAGTAATCATTCTTATTACATGTCCAATCGGCATCTGAAAAAGCATGTAAGGATGGTTGAGAGTATCGATATAAAAGGATGTCATCATTCAATGTACCACTTAGTTAATGCAAGAGACATTTAACAAGATCCCAATGATTAGTGGTTGGCCAATGCATAAACTGAGAAAGTTTTTTTTTTTTTTTTTTACTACAAATGATATATCAAGTCGTGTAATAGACAAATATTCAAATTTCAAATCACTACAACAAAAATGGGTTGTAACGGCAATTATTTTAGTAGCAATTAAAAAATAGTCACTAATGATATGTTTTTAGTGACAAATTATTTAATTCCTGCTAATTTATTCTAATTGCCGCTAAATCTTGTAATTTTGGTTCCAAATTTTGATATTGACATCTTTAATTAAAATAAAAATTAAATTAAAAAGAATTATTCAATTATTGAAAAATACTAAAATTGAATGTGGCAAACATTTAAAATAAATTTAGTAAAAAATTAAATACATAAAAAGATAAAAATTAAATAAAAAAATTAATATATGAGACGACGTAGTTTTTTAATCAGCACCAACAATTTTTGCCTCTCCCGCCGTTCGTATTTCACGAATTGTGCCTTCCCCTTTATCTGTGATATACAAGCAAATTGCAACCATTCCTATTTCACAAATTGTGCATTCTCCTCTTCTGTGCCCTACAAAAATTACAGCCATCTTCATGACTAAACGAAACCCTCTTTGGCCGAAAGAAACCCTTACGATTAAGCCGCCGTCATCGAATGAAATCATCCAAATTTTGATCTTCAGCCACCGTCGCAAAGCCATTTCCGTTGAAGCAGCTCCATCGCCAACGTTCAAGTAGGCTTTATCGCAACATAACCATTGCCTTTCCATTGTTATCAGAATACTAGATCCGATTGATTTTTAACAATGTTTTTTTCCAAATTATATTTTGATGATTTCCATCATTTTCTATGTTGTTTTTCACTCATTGCAGTCCCATCTGACATAATTTGGATCCTTTGAAAGGCAAGACATGTACACTGGTGAAAAGATCGTTCAAATCATGGTTTTGTTTGTTTATCGTATGGAGCTGTTTATTTTGTACTCATTTTCAGTTTTATTAGCCCCTATGTAAAGAAGAATGTTTTCCATGTTTTCTTTACCCAGATTGATTTTCGAGTAAATCATACTCTCATAAACGACCAGTTCTTTTGGGTAAGTTAATTCGAGTAGCCACCATGTTTTATGTTGTAGTGTGAGTTTATTGAATTTTGATTAGTAATTTTTTTTAAGTCATTGTCTGTTTATTTTTTGGTTTATCTCCTATTTGACAAGTGTTTTAAACTTTACGTGTACTTACAGGATTTGAAAAACTTAGAAAGTGATCCTGAAGAATTTGCAAGAAACTTCTGTAAAGATTTGGGTATTGAAGACTCTAAAGTTGGGGTAAGCAAAGTAAATTAACCGTAGTGTTGTAAGCAAATGAATTTGTTTCTTGTTCATATTAAGTTTTTGTGAGATTGAACTAGTGAAGATCCTGCAAATAACAAGGCAAAACAAATCCTAGCCAAAAAAAAAAAAAAGGAAATTTGAATTTCCTAAAATTGATTTTTCACAAATCACAAGGTGTCTAGGATAGTTTTATAGCTATTAGGACCGTACATGTTTTACAGCTATTATTGATGCCTCTAGTTGTATTCAGCACTTTGAAGTCACAACCCTCTGTCAAACGTGAGGATCCATGGCAATTGCACTGTGGTAGCTCTCCAGAGTCTAATAGTAGCCCTCTTCCCTAATTTCATTTCCAATCCATAGGTTCGATTTAGGTACGTGAGTCTGATTTGAATATTTGCTTGATTTTTAATGTCTTTTTTTGCCTAGTTCACCATCTAGGGTTAGGTTACGCACACTTTTGGATTCATTTTTTGTTGTTTAGTTGTTTTATATTTTCACTTATCCTATTCACCAATAAATATGTTGTAGAACATATTCTGTTTTCATTAATATGATGAATTACTTGGTGTTTACGTTTGCATTCCCAATTTTTTTTTTTTTTGAACTTGCTCTATTTTGAGCAATGCTTCATTTTTCTTTTTGAGCTCATCACCCTCTATGGAATCATATAATTTTGTGCTGGAAAAATTGGTGCTTTTGATGTGCTGATTTTTTTATCTCTTGTGCTGGGTTGATTTTCTTTTAACATCCATTTTTGAGTTGATCATTGAATTTCTTTCCTGAAGAAATTCATGTTGTTAATTTGTTGTAAAATTGTGTTGAACTGTGAGCTCAGAATGAGATATTCTATGGACAATAATGCTAAATTTTCATCAAGCACACTGCATATTTAAAATGGGACAGTGTTATTAAACGTAATATGCTCTCACCATGCTTAAAATCATTATGGAAATGATGTTTTGAAAATAAATATTTTTTTAACAATAGTGATTTAGTCCATCATACATAATTGCTATGATAAAAATTACTCAATTGACTATTTTTGTATTCACATGATTTATTTGCAACAATAGGTTCCAATACATAATTGTTTTATAATTGCTTATATATTATTGTTGTACAATATTGGAAATTATTAGTTTCTTGGTGCCTGATAAAATCTTGATATATATAATGGCACTTAGTCCCCACGTTTTGCTCAAGTATTTATAAATTCAAATCATGAGATTTGATGGACATTGAAATCTTGATTTTTTTTATTTTTTATTTTATCTTGCTAAGGGAGAATTTAACATGAATATGATGTTTAAGTCCTCATTTTGCTTATTCATGTGTATTAGTTGAAAATGTGACTATGAAATTAAAATGTGCTTTATGTGTCTAAATGCCATTAACTTTAACAATTTGTAGGTATTACCGTGTTTACTCCATTTACATACCTATGCGATTATAATTGTTTAATGATTAAATTGATTTGGCACAACATCTCATCGATGTCAACCTGTCAATTATTCTTGAGATTTTTTATTGGGTATATTAATAGTATTTTATATTAAGGGGAAGAATAATTGAAAATTGGATAAGTCTTATATGTGAAATTCTATGATTATTATTAAACTTAGTTTATTATAATTTTATTTTTTTAATATGAGAGTTTCATTAATTGATATGTTTAATAGGTATAATTTTAGCAACAATTGGTGGGTCTAGTTTACTCCTAATCATATTCTCTAAACCCCAACATAATTCTAAGAAACAGAAACGCCAATATGGAAACGAAAAAACAATCTGTGAACAAAACAAATTCTTGGAAACAAACACAAGAATCTGAGATCAAACATCGTCTCCTTGTCCACTTTGGTGATTGAGATGATGTATTCATATTTATAACTTGGTGCGTTGACTGTTTGAGAATTATCAACATCTTCCTGCTTGAATCTACTATTAAGGCAAAATTGGCTAAGGTTCCTCCATGCCTATTCTTCTCCTTCAAGATCTATTTATTTAAAATTTTAAACCGAGCTCAATAGCTATCCTGAAACCAATTATAAGTGGTTTGTACTTAGATTCATAATTTATTGATTAAAATCCTTTTCTCATGGTGTATTCCAACTCATCACCCTCCGTGGTCTTTGTTACAATAGTTGTCATGTCCTATTTTAGCCCATCATATTTCAGCCATGTCTTGTTTCTATTCCGTGTTTCCGTTACTATTTTGTTTCTATTTTGTGTTTCAGCCCCTGTCCTATTTCATTTTTGTGTCGTGTCTTGTCCTGTCCTGTTTCAGCCTATCCTATTTCTGTTCCGTGTTCCAGTTACTGCTCTATTTCTGTTCCGTGTTTCAGCCCCAGCTCTTTGCACCCTCTGTGTTTTTGTTATGTTATGTTCCTTTTGGACAAGAAATGGAACAGAAATATGGAACAGAACAAAAATAGTTTAGAACCATTTTATGTTCCAAACTGTTTTTGTTCTGTTTCCGTAAACAGAACAAAAACATAATTGTTTCTATTACAAAACTAAAATAGAACATAACTCTTTTTGTTTTGCTTTTGTTTTTGTTCAAAACATAACATAATAGAACAAAAACACAACGAAACAAACACAGAACAGTTGAGAACAAAAACATGTGTGGATTGGTGATTCGTTGGTGTAAATTTATGAATATTAGTTCTTTATGCATGTAACAACTGGTGATTTGTTAGTGTTTCTTATTGCTTCACTTTTGTTGTTTCTGTATTTTTCTTCCCATAAATTTGTCCATCCTAGATTTTGCGTTTAGGTTTCAATAACAAGGTGCCTAATTAATAAATTATTGATATACTATCTCATTTTGGATTGTAGATGTAAAGGCTAAAGAAAAAGAGACAAGTGCGTCCTCATAAATCATTTCAATGGTTTGACAATCCATGATTAAGGTATGTTCGTACTAGGTGGTGGGCTTCAGTGTCCTATTAAATCTTTTGTTGTTTGCTGAACAAAACAAATTGGTTATACAATTTTCTTGTAGTAGTTATATGTTTTGATGTCTTTCATTACACCTTAAAGTCAATTGAATTGTTATAAGTACCGTTGCATGTTCTGTTTTCAATAACCTAAAACAATATGCACGAAATTGGTTCTTGGTTGTTGAAATTATGAGATAATTGATGAAATCTAGTGAACTTATGTTGCAAAATTCTGTAGTTGATTTGATTTAAAATTACTGTTGATAGCTAAAATACAAATTGAGTAATCATTTTCTAGAAGATCTCATAAATTGAGTTGATTGAGGTTCTGATATTTGTTGCAATCTTTATGGATTCTTACCACTTTAAGTTGCCAAAAATTATGTAATACTCTCAAAACAAATTAGTTAATTTTTTATTGTTGATTTCTATAAAACCCTTGAATAAAATATGTTTTGATTCTTGATTTTTTTTTTTTTTAAATTAAAATATTACATTATGATAATGATATCAATTCTTGAGCTAAATTCTCTTCATTATGAAATCGTTGTGCTGAAATTGCCCTGAATTGGGTGATACAAAATTGTTCCATAATCGTTCTGTATTTATTCCATAATTTTTATGTTCCTATTTTTGGAATAGAAACATAACACATTTCACTATATTAATATATTTTTGATATGTTGTTTCATTTTGAATTGTAAATGGAAAAGACGAAGAAAAGAGACAAAGGCTTTCTCGTAAATTATACAAGAGAGATTGTATGGTTTGGCAATTCATACTTTAGATATGTTGCAATAGCCTTGGGTGGTGGACTTATTATTGTTTATATTGTTCATTTCAAAATTAATTGTTGAAAACTATTTTGTTTTGTTATGGTTGTGTTGGTTATTGTCTTATTTGGTATTGGTTGTATTTAATAGTTTTATTTAGGTGATAAATAATTATAGAATGTTGCATAAACAAAATGGATTATGTCAAAAAAATTGTGTGAATGCCTTTAATATTTATGTTATTTCTGTTTTTTTGTGTTTCTGATGGTCTTGTTTCTGTATATGTACATGTGTTAGACGTTTGATGTTGGTTCCACTATTCCCAGAAAATTTAGAAATTATGAATTTAGATTATAGATTTACGTTAAATTAGGAGTTCTCTCATATTATATTTTTTATTAATATGTCCTTTTTTTTTTCTTTTTTTTTGGGGGATATCAAATTTACGTTCTCAATTATTTGTATTCTCATTCGGATTTTTGTTGGTAATTAATAACGTTCATCTTATTTAATTGGATTTCTCTTGAAATATTTACTTGCTAAATTGATATTTGCCACTAAAAGTAAGAATAAATATTTTTTTAGTAGTATTCCCGCTATACAAAAAATGTAATAGTAGTTACATTTACAGGCTAAGTTGTCATTTGCCACTAAATGTAAAAATAAATATTAACATTAATTTTGGTGGCATTTAAAATTTCCACTATACAAAAAATGTAATAGCTGGTAAATGCAAAATATTTACCGGCTAAATCTTTAATTGTCACTAAATATAAACAAGTGGTATTTAAATTTGCCGTTATATGAAATCTAAATTAGCCACTAAATATCTTATATATTTAGAGGTTAAATCATTATTTGCCACTAAATATAAAATTAAATATTTATTTTTAGTGGTATTTAAAGTTTCCATTATATGAAATCTAAAGAGCCGCTAAGTCTTTTATATTTAGTAGCTAAATCTTAGTGGCAATTACAAATTAATTGCTATATCCTATAACGACTGCAGTATTAGCGACAGTTATATGAATTGTCACTAAAACTTTTAGCAACTAAAAAATGAATTTTTAGCGACTATTTGAATTGTCGTTAAAGCCCGTTTTTGTTGTAGTGAATAATAGCTCAACACTTGGGTGGATGAGCAAGAATTGTCCTGAAATACAAGGTGATTGGCAGACTAGTTGGAAGAGGTGTAAGAATCGGTTTGGCATTGAGCATGTTGGTGTAAGAAAAAATGTCCATAATATAAATCCAGTGAGAAAACAAAATACCATGATCATGAGTAACAACTTTTGAACCAAGGAAGTAAGATAATGGCCAAAAATTCTTAAGAGAACCGGTGATAAAGCAAAGCCACAAAACAATGAACAAGATCATCATTATCACCATTAAAAATAATATCATCAACATAGACATGGATATAAAGAAGATAACCGCTAGTATTGAGTACAAAAAGAGATGTATCAACGTGAATTCTGAAATCCCAAGGCAAGAAGAAAATTGTGAAGCTCACAATACCAAGCTCGTGGAGCTTGTTTGAGCCCATATATTGCTTTTCGAAGCTTACAAACATGTGATGGGAAGTCAGGATCAACAAAAACAAAACTTGGTGGTTGGATCATATATTCATCTTCAGATAGTTGACCTTGCAAGAATGCATTCTTAACATTCAGTTGACATAAAGACCATCCACAACTAATGACAATACTAAGAACAAGGCGAAAAATAGTACATTTGACCACAAGACTAAATGTATCATGATAATCTACGTCGAGTCATTGATGAAAATCTTTGGCAACTAAACAAGCTTTAAACCTATTAATAGAACCATCCAAATTATGTTTAGTACACAGTATCTACTTGGAACTAACAATATTATGACTAGAAACATATGGTAAGAGCTCTCATGTTCCATTCTGAACAAGAACATCATATTCTTTAGACATGGCCCGATGCCATTTTGGATCTTTTAGGGCTCAGGTTGTGGTGGTTGGTTCGAAGTTAGAGGTATGGGATGGTTGGGTGCAGAGATTTAATTTTTGGACAGGTTTATGAATATTATTTTTGGCTCAGGTGGTCATATAGTGGGAGGGTTGAGGGGTTAGTTGGTTTAGGAGTTGATTGATATTTGGTTCAGGAGTAGATGAAGCTCCAAAATGGATTGAAAAGCCATAGGTTCAGTTGTTTGTTGTGTGTTGGACAGAGAGAAAGATTCAGTGAGGGTAATAGTTGGCAACGATCGCACAAAGGAGTCCTATGGGGTTGCACATCCAATGGATGATTGAGTGGCAATCCTAGAGGTAAACTTGATAGAATTGTGATAGTTGGAAGAACCTTGGTATCAATGGAGTTAGAAGGTTGGCGTGGTGATGAAGTGGAAAGGGTAGCTGTAAGACCCTAACTTTAGCACATACATAATTATAGTTGCATTTTAGAGCATTTAGAAAATACGGGGTAGAAATGTGTTATTTAATATCCAAATTAAAAATTTAGGGGTCGATTTGCAAATTTGAAAACATTTATTCTACACTTTGGGATTCAATTTGTCATTTATTTATAAAATTAAAATTTTAGGGGTGAATTTATAATTTTAAGGAAAATTATATCTTGAATTAGGTTAAAATGAAAATCTAAAGGAAATTAGGGGGAGAAAAGAGTAATTACATTAAAGATTAATATATATATATATATATATATATACACGCATATACCGTGGAGTGACCGGCCAAATCGAAAACAGGGGAAGAGAGGGCAACGACATGGCAGGGCGGGGGATCAAGTTGAACCACCAAGTTCATGCATATAAATGCATCCGTCGAAGTGGTGATCAGGGAAATCTCAAAAAAAAAAAAACCCGAGAAGAGAGAGAGAGAAGCTGGGTTTTGGTTGTGGGGGCGTTTGGTCGACGGTGTGCAACTGGTGAGGAGGGTGTTCATCCGACGATTGTGTGGGTGGATGTGGGTGTGTCGTTCGGCTGTTCCGGCTGTGATAGTGTGTGTGCGTTTTCTGACCGTCAACGTTGTGAGCATGCGATCGTCCCTGTTCCGTTCCGTCGCCGGTGATTGTGTGTGGGGAGGGGATGATCGGCAGTGTATGTGCGTGTTCTGTGCTTTGTTTGCTGGTTATGTGTCGGCAGTCCGTTTTGTCGATTGTCGGTGCATATGTGTGTGCGTGTCGTCGCCGGTAGCATGCATCGACCATCGGACGATTGTGTGCATGTATGTGTCGTGTGGTCGGATGGTGTGTGTGCATGGGTGTGGACATTGAAGTGTGTATGTTTCGGTGTATGTGGGTGAGCCGTCGAGTTCATCGTGCGGGTATGTGTGGGATCGCTGCCGTCGTTCGGCTGGCGTGTCTGTGTTCCGTTCAACAGTGGGTGTGTGTGTGCGTGATCAGTTGTAGGCTGTTGGAGGGGTGTAGGTTGTTTGGTCGGTGGGTGAGTTCCGGCGGCGTGGGTGTTGTCGTCGATGGAGGGAGGCTGCCGGATGTTGGTGAGGAGAAAGAGAGAGAGGTCGGCGGGAGCAGAAACCGAAACAGTGCCGAAAAGAAGGAAGAAAATGAGAGAAAAAAAAAAAAGAAAAAAATGGGGAATTTGTAGAAACCACCCCAGGAAAAATCCAAAACCTATCTCGTAGTCGTCAAACGATTCGGAAACAGGTGAAATTTCGATCGATTATTAATTCTCATTAAATTAAATTTTATTTTCACGTTACAAATCCTAAAATCGTAATAATTTTGTAACGATTAATTAATTTTAATTACGTGGAACATAAAATAGTAACAATTCAGAATATAGGGTTTGCATTGCATGATTAGGATGTTTTAGATAAGATATTAATTTACATTCTGTCACTATTAGGTTTGCAGGTACCGACGTTCAGATAGAGTGTGGTTAGTGTCAGTTTTGCAAAACGGATATCGAGGTGACTGTACTGTCTTCTTGCTAAACTATTTTTCTATGTAAATATATATGATGAACTATGTGTCTACTTAAACTGTACGAATTTATAAATGATATGGATCAAGCAGGATTTGGATGAGTTAGTAAATTGAATTTTCGGAAGATTTCGATGGTTTTCGAAAAGAAGTTGAAAATGAATTTTGTTGGGTTTGGTGAAATCAGACGGTGTTTTTAAAAGAAAATAGAAAACATCTGTTTTTCTAAAAATGCCTGGTTTTCTAAAAATAAAGGGTGGAAAAGTTGGTTTTGAGGAAACGAGATAGATGTGGTGATTTGACGATGTTGAGTAGACGATATTTATTGAGTTGTGATTCGATGATGTTGTATTTGATTTGACGATGCCATAGTATTTATCCGCTTCGGCGGAGTGATGTTTATCTGCTTCGGCGAAGTGATGTTAGACGTTTATACTGCGCAGTGATTATCCGCTTCGACGGAGTGATAGGTGTTCGTAGGAAGGCATATCCTACGGATGGTACGGTACCATTGCAAACTCTCGATCGTGAGGTTAAAACGATCGCTAGGGCTGGCCAGTGTGTGTGTTTGAGTTGTGTGCTTAAAAAGTGTATTTGAGATGTGTGCTTGAGATGTGGTGTTTTACGTATATTGGCTGATTGATATTTATTATCATGGTGATTGGTATGATTTTTATATTAGTTGGACTGGAATGGAACTTAATTTTGTCGTTTTATTTCCCCTGCTTTTATACTGGTGATTTTATGAGCTATGTTGTATTTGTATACTTCCGCTTGATCCCATTTAGATATTGTAGAATGAGTTTTATTATTATAAAAAAATAAAAATATTTTTACTAAGAAGGCAGTACACTCGCAGGTAAATAGCTAGAAGTCGGTCGGTCCCCTACTGGCGTTAGATAGAGTTATGCGGGTCACGCAAAGGAGTCTTTGAGACGAGATATCAGAGATGGCATCTAAGTAAGGTTCAGGGGATTTGGTTGTTTGTTTTATATTCGGGATGGTGTATCCCTATCAGATGAGATTATTATATGTGTTGTATAGATTTAAAAATGTTGTTTATTGACGTATCCAGGGGGACTAGTCAGTTGGGCAGTGCCATGTCTACGTCACGCCGGTCCCACATGACGGGTGTCCGGGGTGGGGTGTGACAGTAGCAAAGGGAAACACATATTCAACTAACTTAAAATGACGAGAAACAATTTTTTTTTATATAAGTATCAAGACATGGATTAGTACTTTGAGTAAGAGAATAACAAAGAAAGACACATGGTCTGGAACGAGAGTCAAGTTTGTGTGAGGAATATGGTCGTAACCAAGGATAGCATGGACACACAACGATCTTAAACTTGGAATAGCTTGGTGAGAAACCAAAAATCTTTTCATAAGAAGAGGCAAAATTGAGGGTAAGAGTAAGCATATGATTGATTAAATAAACGACAGCGACAAAAAGCTTGAGACCAAAACTTTAACGGGATTGAAGCAGGAGAGAGTAAAGATAAGCCTAGTTTCAACAATATGTCTGTACCACCATTGTCATAGTAAAGAGTATTGATATTTTTATTAAAATGTTTTTCCACTATGGCTTTAAATCTAACGAAGACCTCTCTTACACTAGATTTTTTTCTTGAACTCTGTAATCTCTCAATTCAAGCTTTTTTTTTTAATCCATCTTAGACTAAATTGATCCCTAATTCTTATACTATCATTTCTATCATATTTAACTAGATGAAGGCACATAATAAACATAATTCAAAATGCGACATAATGATGCATGTGTGTGTGCTTCCTAGTTGAGTCAATGTGTGTTGGAGTATAAAAAATTAAGGCCCGTTGTGCCAAAAGCGAGAGAGTTTGTCTTATCTTTAAATATATAACTTGGTTTATTGATTTTTCCATCAGCTTCATCACGAACATTCATCTTTCTTGCTTCTTAGGCTCTTATCTTTAAATAGAGCGTTCTTCGACTCTTTTCTTTAACAAGAGCATTCTTCAATTGATCCTTTGGCTTGACTGATGGTGTTGCTCTTCAACTCCGAATCTTTCTCTTGCGGCTTAACCTGTTTTCACACTCAATACCCACGTTAAATACTTTAAACTTCAAATGATTTGTTATCATCAAAATACCACACTTAGGGTGTTAGAACCTTGGGGTTAACAATTTGTGGTGAGTGAGAAATTATTTTACAAAATGTCTTGTATGCTCCAAATATTTGGAAAATTTTGGTCTCCGTGTATATACTAGAAAGGAAATATTTCGACATTCGTTTTAAGTCAAGTCATGTTTTTGTAAGTAAAAATAGTCAAGTCATTGCAAGAGGAGTGAGAGTTGATATGTACACAACCATTATGGAATTAAAATTGTTCCATTTTCGGAGTATATCAATATTTCAAAAGATATGAATTCTTCTTATTTATGAAATTTAAGACTTGGACATATAAATATGGATAAAATACTAAGGATGTGTAGATTGATACATTCAAACGGGCTTTTCAAAACTAAAACTCATCGAGGAATAGAATATTTTATTACTTTCACTGATGAGTACTTAAGGTACAAGTACGTATATCTATTGACAAATAAATCAGATGCTCTTGAGAATTTAAAAAAGAAGTATAAACCCAATTGATAAAACCCATTAAAGCCTTGAATAATTATTGGGAAGGAGAATATGAAGCTATATATATTTTCTGCAAGGAAAATGACATAAGACATATTTACAAAAATGGTTTACACACATAAATAAAATGGAATTGCAGAAGGAAAAAATAGGTACCTAATGGAAATTACTAGTTCGATGACAACATATGTTGACCTACCTACACATTTTTTAGGTGAAGCCTTATCAATGGCATCATATATTTTGAATAGAGTCAATACCAAATCAAAACCTCTCACACCTTATGAATTATGTGGAAGAAAACCTGACTTGCCAAATTTAAATATTTGGGAATGAAAATCCTATATTTTAAAACCAAAACATGTAAGAGATAAACTAACAAACAAAACAAGGAAATGTTAATTCATTAGATATCTAGGCAATGGTAGTGGATTTTGTTTATATCATAAAGATAGAGGTTAATAGAAAGCCAGGACTTGTTTCCGCTAAAGGCACCAATGAGGTAACTCTCTTGGATCAAATAGAACTCCTTATTGAAGAAAATCACATAGAGATAACAGAAGATCCTTTAGGAAATGATTAAGTCGGGAGCTAAAATTGAAAATCCAATGGATTCTCAGTTAAGTGGGAGACAGAGAACACGGGAGTCATCTTAAGAACTTAAAAAGTCTGCTATGTTTACAACCTTTAGGAAGTATTGACTTGACTCAACTAGATAATAATCCAACAAATTTCTCTATGGCAAGATTGATGCAAGAGAATAGAACAAAGTCTTGAAAGAAAAGAATAAAATATAGGCACTAGTTGAAATTCCAAAAGAGATATATGATATTGGTTGTAAGTGGGTCTTTAAGAAGAAATATAAGGCAGATAAAATTTCGGATAAGTACAAAGTTAGATTGGTGGCAAAGTGATTCACTCAAAAACCCTGTATAGATTTTTGTGATACATATTCCTCCATTGTAAAATTTATATCTATCATGATAGTTATGTCCATCGTAGAAAAGATAGATTTGGAATCGCAACAGTTAGATGTCAAGGCTGCTTTCCTTAATGGAGAACTAAAAGAAGACATCTAAATGTTTCAACTAGACGGATATGAAGTCAAATGACATGGGGACAAACTCTATAGATTGAATAAGTCATTGTCTGGCTCAAACAATCTTCAGGACAAAATTCACCAGGCTATCCTAGAAATAGGATACGAAATGAGCCCACTAGATCACTGTGTGTATGTTTGGAAGTGGAAGAAAAAAAAAATATTGTCTTTTTACGTAAATGGTATACTACTGACAATGAATGACCTGGACATAATGAGCACAACAAAGTCATACCTAGGGTCTAGCATTGAGATGAAAGGCATGGGAAATGCACTCTATGTGCTTGGAATAAGAATAAGTAGAGATAAAAATGTGAGGTGTCACGACCCGACCCGAACACCCGACATCCCGGGCTGGCGTGACGACATCATGACCTCACCAAAAGCAAGCAACCAACCATTTATTACACGACAATATGCATATATATCAATAAACCATCATTTATATAGAAATATACATATTTCTATTATGGAAACACACCCGTTCTCCAAATATAATAACAGCAAAATATAATACCATGAACCCCTCACAAGTTCGCCTCACAAAGCTCATCTCAACCCTCCACACGACTTCATCGTAGGACTCTACCTAGCGCCAGTAGGGGACCGACTCCTAACTGCTTCACCTGCGAGTGTACTGCCTTCTTAGTAAAAATATTTTTAATAATAAAACTCATTCTACAATATCTAAATGGATCAAGCGTAAGTTTATAAATACCACATAGCTCGTAAAATCCCCAATATAAAAGCAGGGAAAATAAAGCGACATAATTAAGTTCCATTCAAATCCAACTAATATAAAAATCATACTAATCACCGTAATAATAAATATCAAATAAGCCAATATAAGTAAAACACCACATCTCAAGCACACATCTCAAATACACTTTTTAAGCATACAACTCAAACACACACCTCAAACACACACACTGGCCAACCCTAGTGATCCTTTTAACCTCACGATCGAGAGTTTGCAACGGTACCGTACCACCCGTAGGATTTACCTTCCTAACGGACACCCATCACTCTGTCGAAGCGGATAATCACTGCGCAGTATAAACGTCTAACATCACTCTACCGAAGCAGATAAACATCACTCCGCCGAAGCGGATAAATACTATGGTATCGTCAAATCAATAACGTCATCATCAAATCACAAATCAATAACATCATCTAATCGACATCGTCAAATCTCAAATATCACCCTCTATTTCCAAAATCGATTTTTAATCCAAAATCATATTTTTCACTTTCTTTAAAACCACCAAATTTCAGCGAAAACCCATTTTCAACTTCCTTTCGAAACTAACACAATTAATCGAAAATCCATTTTCTCAACTCACGTAGAAACCTGTTTGATCCATATCATTTTGAAATCATTTAATTTAACTACAACTATTTTTCATCATATATATATATATATATATATATATATATATATATATATATATAGTTTGGTAAGAAAACAGTACACTCACCTCATGATCTGCTCCCAAAAGCTTTTACCGACTATACTCTAACGTTACTCTAGTGCTTGCGAACCTATTAGTGATAGGGCCTAAATTAATAATTTAGGTAAAAATGACCCAATCATGCAAATGCAGGCCCTATATTCTGTATTTTCCCATTCCCCACATTTTATTATGTAAAATTATTATTTGGTAAATTTTCATTTCGTTAAAAGTTACTGCATTTCCAAATTTATTATTCCCGCTACGAAATTTTCGATGCGTTAATTTAATTTTATAAACTAAAATAAATTCAACGAAAAACG
Source organism: Eucommia ulmoides (assembly GCA_016647705.1). NCBI lineage: Eukaryota > Viridiplantae > Streptophyta > Magnoliopsida > Garryales > Eucommiaceae > Eucommia > Eucommia ulmoides. The sequence goes on along the minus strand of CM028335.1, from coordinate 15,921,123 downwards.
TTACCCGTTCCGAATCATTCACAGGTCGCGAGATGGATTTTGGATTCTATTGGGGTTCTTTCTGTAATTTTCTTCTTTTCTTCTCTTTTTCTTCTTTTTTGTTTTTCCCGTTTCTGTTATGTTTTGGTTTCCGTCGGCCGGCCACTCACCACACGTCGACAATCACCTTCACACACCCAGCAACAGCGCCGTTGGACCAGAACGGAGACCCACACACCCGCCGAACAAAACCAACGAACACACATACACCAACCTAAAAATCGAATGGCATACCCATCCACAAAATCGACGGCCGGACACACCCCGCCACACCGACCGACGACCGACAATAACCACAATCACACCGTTGGATCAAATACACACATACACACGCACACAACAACACACATGCCCACACTGTCCCAGTTGGAGAACGATAGCCCACGCACAAACGCCGCACACACACACACGGACACACCCCCCCAGTTGGCCCATGACCATCGGCCGACCACCCATACACACACGAAGTCGACGAACACACACACATGTCTGAACCACATGCCTATACACGCCGAAACACATACACCCACTTACGACGCTGGACAACATACATACACCCACATACACTGCTGAAAAAACAAAGCACACACGACCCAACACACACATGCACACAGCTATACACCCACTCTCCGAACAACGGTCGTCTGAACAGCGCTCACTTCGCCGGAGACACACACATACCACCGGCTGGACGGACGGACACACACACGCACAACCGGAGCCCACTACCGACCTCCCTCTCTCTCTCTCATTTGTTTCTTGTTCTTGGTTTACAGCTAACACACACACAAACACACTCCACTCACCCAACCGGAGAGACGGCGACGACACCCCCACCGGACCAACAACAACGCCCACCAACGACACAACAACGACGATCGAACAACACACACATAACACCTCCGCCGGAGCAACGGCTACGATCCGAAACTCACCACCGTCGAACCCTCTCTCTCTCTTTATTTCCTGATTTCTTCTGGTCTCTTCCTTTTTAGCTGTGGAAATGCAGAGCATACATTTATATGCATGGATTTAGTGGGTTATCTTGATCCCTTGGCTTGACACGTTGATCCCCCTTTCACTATTTTTCGGTGTTCTTGGTTTTGTACTTCCACAGTTTGTGTATGTGTGTTTATATATATATATATATATATATATATATATATATATATATATATATATATATATATATTATTTTTTCTCAAATTACTTTAATCTCCTCCCCCCCCCCAAAATCTCTTTAAGTGATCATTTAAACCCATTTCAACATTTGATATTTCTCAAATTTTTAAATTCGCCCCTTAAATTTTTAAATTGAGTAGTAAATGACATATTCTACCCCATTATTTTTTAAATACTCTAAAATGCAACTAAAATTATATGTATACAAAAAATCCGGGTCTTACCTGAGGTTATTATATCTAGATCAAGAAAAATATCTAAAAATGTAATTAAGAAATTCAACATGGAAAACTACAAACCATTAATTATGCATGTTTGCAAAATATTGAGTTTAAGTAAGAATATTCCACAAAGTCAATAAGACAAAGAGAAAATGAAAAATATTACTTATGTACAAGTTATGGGTAGTCCTATGTATACAATGACAAGTACTAGACCATATATATGTCATGTAGTAGGTTTGGTAAACATATATGGGTATTCCTTATGCACAAGCTATGGGTATTCCTTATGCACAAGTTATGGGTAGTCCTATGTATACAATGACAAGTACTAGACCATATATATGTCATGTAGTAGGTTTGGTAAACATATATCAATCTAACCCTAGGAAGGCACATAGGCAGACGGTTAAACAAATTCTCAAATATTTGTAAGGAACGAAAGGCATGCGACTTTGTTTTGGATTAAGTGATCTAGTAATAAATGGATATTGTGATGCAGTTTTTGCTAGTGATGTAGACGATAGAAAGTCCACAAATGGCCATGTATTTATATTCGGTAGAACGACTATTTCTTGGTTACGAAACAGAGTCGTGCTAATATGACTCAATCTGGCTATATTAATAGTTGGTCAATTAAGATATAGCACACTAGCAAGTAAACAGGTTGATTTCACGAAAGTTTACAAGAAAAAACTATTGCATGCATTCTATTGTAAATCAAATGATATCTTGGGCATATAGTGCTTATGAAGTTGCTAAATTATAATTGAAGTGTGGACTTCTTCAATTTTAGATATTAGTGCTATTCAATTGAAAGATAATGAATAAAAATCGTTTGGATTGTATCATTTTGACAGATGACATATGAAGGAAGGACATTCGTTAAGATTATTGGTCTACAAATTGCATACAAGAATAATACAAATACTTGACCCTGATCTGTGAAATATCAACCAGATGAATGTTAGAATATTATCGTTGGACACCATCTAAAGAGTACTCGAGGTTGCCATGATTTCCACATGGCTAAGGTTATTTACAGATATATCACATATTTGTCAAGTAGAAGTTGATGGTAATTGGTGACATATATGTTGATATGGTGAGACTGGCCACACCAGATCCATTCCCTTAACTACAAATAACTTCCCACTTGAGGGATTGATTGGGTATGCGAGGGTGTATGGTAGGAAAGTAAGACAAACCTATTAAAAATATGTTTCTAGCCCAAGGGTTATGATTGTTGACCGATGAGGTGTGCCCTTATAATTGGTCATCTTAATGGTTCACATGCACTCTATAAATATCAGGGGTAATACTTCACACACACCCCAACATTTTCAATGAAACTACGAAAACTTCTTGTGATGACTTGTCAGACCCCTTCTAATATTATGTCAGATGCCAATAACACCTCTTTAAGAGGGGAGGGGGGGGGGAAGAACAAATTGTCCATTATACTCTTTAGCTTTCAACTCATACTTTGTATTTCAAAATTTAACTCTAATATGCTAATACTGAAGACTATATTGCCCTTTAATAATAATTTAAGGATTAATATGAGATAATTAAAACAGAAAAGTGTAAAATAAGATATGATCAAATTTTTTAGGGTTCAAAGTATAATTAGATCTTCTTATTTCTCAAAAATTTTAGGGCTCATCTCTAGATTCTCCACTGCCGCAACTCACCCCCATGTAGTTCTGCTCAATGCCAAACAACCCACCGCCACGCCATTTTGATCACCCCCCTCCCTCGACGCATCTGCTTACCGCAAAAAAACCCACCCCAACCTTTCCACTACTCATCGCCGAACAATCCTCCACCCTAAATAAGCATAAATTTTAAAATCTGATAGAAATATGCCAAATTTGAGAGGGATACGCAGAACAAATTTCATACACAAATTACAGAATTTCCATAACAATTTTTTTTTTCCATTCAATGTTCTTCAATGGTTGACTCCCATCGCTGTACCATCGTCGTCGCCGTTGGTGAGGTTGAGGTTGCCTCCCGTTGCCATTGTCGTGGTTAGTGGTGGAAGGTGGCTAGCATCGAGATGGGCGATAGAAGGTGGTGGCATTAAGGGTGTGCGGCGATCGGTTTAGGCTAAAATCGCAGAACAAACCATTACTATGCGGTTTGGATTACTTTAAACCATCAACCGCCCACTAATGTGCGGGTTGAAGTGGGCGGGTTGGCTACTTCAAACCGTAAACCACCCAATAGTGTGCGGTATGAGAAAAATTACGGTTTGGGCTAATTAGGGCTAGGCAACCGGTCGGATTGTGTTGGGTTGGACAATTTCATCTGATTCAAACACAAGCTAATTTCTATTACCTCAATCAAAACAAATTTAAATCACAAACCAATAATAAAAAAGAAGCGTAAGTGACTGCAAAAGTGGACAACCTTTATTCAGTGCAACTTCATGAACCAAACAAGATCAAACTTCATGAAGATCTTCACTGCAACTTCATGAAGATCTTCATTATGCTGCAACTTAATGAAGATCAAACCAATAATGAAGATCAAACTTCTTTTGCAGTTTTTTGGTTCATAAAAGTGGACAATCTTTATTCACTGCAACTTAATCAATAAAACTGCAACTGCAAACATAGGTTTGGTTCTAATCATCAACACAGGTTTGGTTCAGTTTTTTTTTTTAGATACAACACATAATGAATATCACATTTTGAACACATAATGAAAAATAGAACACAAGTTTGGTGCGATTTCATCAACACAACAGGCAACTCATCAACACAGGTTTTGAACACATTTTTCACAAATTTCATGAACCAAAAAACAGCATAATGAAGAAGACGGTCTAAGGTGCGATTTCATATCCTCAAATCTAACAGTGGATATGAAATCCCCAAATCTGAAGGTGCGATTTCATATCCCCAAATCTAACAGTGGATATGAAATCCCCAAATCTGAAGGTGCGATTTCATATCCCCAAATCTAACAGTGGAACAAAACACTATTGAGTTACAAATCTAATTTATGCATTTTTTGAATTGTAACAAGAAGAGGATTGAAGAAAACAAACACCAAAAACTCAGTATAGTTTGTTACTCAAACCAGAAACATAACTCAAAATTCGAAAAAAAACACAAGCATTTGATGAATTGCGAACTCTAAGATTGGTACCTGTTTGTGATGCCTGCCGGCTCTGCCCTTGAACTTGAGACATTCTAGTATCGATCCACCCGTGGATTGGGAACAGTGGCTATGAAGCGTGCGAACCAGTCGACGACGAGTGGTGGTGAACTTGATTTGGGAATATGAAATCGCACCTTCAGATTAGGTTCCAATGGTTTCGATTTCGGCAAGCTATTGTGAATATATAGATCTAGGGCATTTTCGGACTTCGAAAAGGAAGAGGAAGAAGAGGAAATCATGTAGAACTAAGGAAAGTTAAACCTAGTTGCTGCGAATATGGAAAGTTCAATCGATTTGGGGGATTGAATCTTCGAGATCGAGAGAGAAGAGGAACGTTCGGAACTTCGGACGAAGGCAGCGTGAAATCGAAACAGGTATGAAACTCATAACTCAGAAAGTCCCAAAAGAGTGATGGCTCTTCTACTGTAGCGAACGGGCGGGTCGGGTCAACCCACGGGTGAAATCCATAGGCCCGCGATCCGCCCATGGGCCTTACGTGTTGAAGAAAACAGGCCCGTTTGGATGGCGGGTTCAACTTGGGCGAGCTATTTTCGGGTTCAAAACAGGCGGGGCGGGGCGGGTTCGCGGGTTATGAAAAATTTTGCACAACCCTAGGTGGCATCAACGTCAGGGTGGACACGATGGAAAATGAAGTAGAAAAAAAAAACGATGTATTTTAGTGGTTTTCCTAGAGGGCATAAACGTAATTCCATAAAATAATTCTTTAAATTTTTTTAATTCAGATAAGTTGAAGATAAAAGAGTCATTTTACTTTAATTTTTGGACATGGAATTTTCATGGTAATTTTCAAATGTAATAACTAAAATCTATTTAACTCATTTCTTATATGGGAAATTACCACAACTAACAAGAATACCTGTGATAATATCCCGTAAATACTAAGAAGTGAAATCTATTTCACTCCATTCTAACATTCCTAAAAAAAAAATTCTTTTATATTTTTTCTTCGGCAAAATATATTTTAAATTTCTAACTATTAATACGTTTCTATATAGTTCAGTAAATTTATTCATTTTAATTTAAATCCTGAATGCATGTACTCAGTTTTAACAAATTATTTTGTTAATATTTTTATCCAATGGAAAAAGTAACACGTGTATGTCATTTAACAAGGCTATTTTTATTGGGTTTTTTTTTTTTTTTTTTTTTCTTTCTTTCTTTTTTCTATTTTTTTTTTTTTTCATGCTTCCTCATGCCTGACCCTTTCTCCTTCTTCTTCTCTCAACTCCATCATCATCGCCGCTTGATATTCAGAGGGCAAGGTTCAGCTGGTGATTGTCGAACAATTTAGGCACGGAATGAAGAACAACCACGTTGTTCGGGATCGATTTGAGGAGGTAATGGTCTTTAAGTGGGTTTTGGGGATAAATAGTGTCGAGAGGAACCCTAGATTCGTTAGGGCTGAGAAAATTAGGAAATTTTGGGTGTTTCTTCAGCCATTCGGATCGCTTTTCGTCTTTATCAGAAACTTTGAGGTTGGGTGTGTACGGTTTTGAAGGATCTCGCTTCTCGTCATCACCTCTGTTCTTCACATCGTCGCCGCTGTTCTTCTTCACCATCGTGTACTTCTTTATCATGTCCTTGCTCCCCTTCAAGGTGTTGTGAAACAACGACAAATCTTTCAGGTTCCATTTTCTATAGCAGGTGTTTGAGGCTAAAAATGGTGAAGTAGATTAAGAGGACAATGGGTTCTTTGTGTTGGGTGTGTTGATTTCTGGTTCGAACAGAAAATCGGTGACTCTTAATGGGGATATTGATCTTGTTGATTTGTGTCTGATATTTGAATTCGATGGATTGTGTGTTCGTACTCTTCCTCGTTAATCGGTCGTTTGTTCTTGATTTTGCTCTGTACATGTTTGTTCTAATGCCGCAGAAATCAAAAGAAAATTCATCGTCGTCTTCATCATTTTGGGTGTTTTGGGTTTCTTTTGATTTTAGGGTTCTTGGTTTTTCTTCCCAAGTAGAGAGAACAGGGAGATTGAGAGAGATGACATGAAAAACAGAGGAGGTTGTGCTTTTTCTGTGATACATCAATGATCGCCTCTTTTTTCCTTCTTCAATTGAATCAAATGGATTTTTTCGGGTTTGAAATTCAAGTGATCGATGCGAATTTAAGATCCATTGTGATTTTATAGCAGAATTTTTACTTGTCTGATTTAGTGGCTTGTCAACTATTGGATCAATTTGTGTTTATGGAGGAGGGTTTACATGAGTAATTGCGTTTTCTAATTATTTGATGAACATATTAAGCTCATGGGTATTTTAAAATGAGCCCCAATACTCATTATTAATTCATTCTTACTCATTATTAATTCATTCTTATACCTATATGACCATTTAAATTTAGAAAAAAACTCAATTAGCATATAGTAATTATTTGTTGGACAGTTATATTTACATCTCTCCATTCATTATGTTTTTGTTGACATTGTTGTTGTACAATAACAATTGTATCCTCCTATTCATTATGTTGTTATTAACATTGTTGCTGGATGGTAACATTTGTATCCCTCATTTATTATGTTGTTGATGTAGTGAAAAAATATATATTTGAATTTATCTTAAATAATAAATATATAGGTAATATTTTCTTAATATGAGCTTGCAAGTTATGACTCATTTTAATGGTAAAAATCGAATTTTCTCTAATTTTTCCAAAGTTCATTTGGTGTTTCTCTCTCATAATCCCTGTGTTTGTGTAGTGAGAGAATTTTAAATGATAAAACCAATAGTGAGAGGATGAGATGTGTGTGTGAGAGAGAGAGAGAGATGATGGATGTGAGGATAGGGATGTCAACGGTTCGGGTTCAGTTCGGTTTCATGCAAAACTAAAACGAAAACCGTTTAAGATATGTAAAACCAAAACCAAAACCGTAGGTTGTTTTAAAATGGTTTTAAAATTGAACCTTTTAATTTTTTTTAGCCAAAACCAAAACTAAAACTGTAGCCACAACCGCAAACCATAATTCACTATTAATTCTAAATATTCTCCAAATCAAACGCTCTTTAAAATAACTAAAAACTAATAGCAAAATCAACTACATAAAAACATTTTTCGAAATTGTACAATCTACAAAACCAACTACATAAAAACAGGTTTCAATATAAATTAAAAAGCAACTAAAATGTAAACTAAAATGGTTAAAAGTGTAAATAAATAAAAATATGGATGAAACTATAAATACTAAATAAATTAAAAATAATATATATCGGTTACACGATTCGGCTCACAGTTCGATTACGTGGTTCGGTTATGCGATTACTATCCCGTCACATATTACCAAAACTAAAACCGTTTCGGTTTCTAAATTTAAAACAAAAACCATTTAATCGGTTTCAACTCGGACCATTCGGTTTAGTTTCTCTAGATTACCCGTCGGTTAGAATTTTTTTTGTCATCCCTATGTGAGGATGAGAAAAGAATATTAAAAATAAATAAATAAACCATTTTACCCTTAAAAAAACATGTGTCTTGCACATGACTTATTTTTTATTAGTTTGGATGTAAAAACTAACAGAATGATCAATGAAAACTGAGTAAATGTTTACAGTGTTTAAACTGTAACGCACTAAACTTATTGGACTAATAGTTAGATGGTTTAAAATGTATGTTGTCCTTTTTTCTTTGCAATATATGGTTTAAAAATAATTTATTCTAACTTAAGATCTTAAAGAATTAACATTTTCTAAAGGGGCAATTACCCAAAAATTCTCATGAGTCGGAAAAACTACCGATTAAACCTTTTTTTAAGTGAGTTATCAATAGTCCTTTATAATTATTCGGTCATATTTGTCCCTTCAACTACTTACTTGATCTATAACTTTCTAAAAAATAGGTATTGAAAATCATTTTCTTAAAAACAAAATAATTATTGTTGTATATTTTTTTTTTCACCGTCTAATTATATATCAGATTCGTCTTAATAATATTTTCAAAATGATATCTCATTCAATATTTTTTTCATTAGTTTTCAAAATGCGTATTACAATCAATATGATATTTTCAAAATTTTCAATGTTCACATTTATGTTATATTCAACACGTTATTCGAAACTTTTGTAATTTTTCACATCGTGATAAATTCAACATAATATTTTTTTTTATTCATGATTTAACTATATATTCAAATTTATCTAAATAAGATCTTCAAAAATATATCGTGTTCATCATTTTTTTTTCATCAATAATTTATATTAGTGTTATATTCAACACGAAATTTACATTCATTTTTTCATGATCTAATTATATATTCAGATTCGTATAAATAGGATCTCTCGTTCATCAATTTTTATCAAGTTCACATTTGAGTTATATTCAACACGAAATTTACATTCATGTTTTCACATCATGTTAAATTCAATATGATATTTTTTTCACGATCTAATTATATAAATATTCTCACAATATAATATTTTTTTGTTGTTTATTTTATATTTTCTATTTCTATTTTTTACTCTTTTGTTTTTTTATTTATTTATTTATTTTGTTTTTTTTTTCTTCTAAAGTTTTTGGTATTGTTTTTTAGGAGAAAGGTACAAATCTAGAAAAAAAACATACAATTTTTTTATTAAAAAAATTACATTCTCTTATATTCTACACGAAATTTACATTCGTATTCGTGTTATATTTAACATTGTGAAATAGTAAAATCATCCGAATTTGAAATTGGGATTAATCGCTAATATAATTTTATAAGTGATAGACCATTATGTTGAATTAAAAAGTTGATAAATCATTCAATAAATTTTTGCTAATCTAAATACAGGAGTTCTACCCGCCAACTGAAATATATGCACAAAAATGGGTATCCACATGATGATATGATATGACATGATTATGATTGTGTTTGTGTAATAAAGTTATAGATAGATTTTTTTTGAGGGGGTGCTAATTGTAATTCTCCTTTCTTTGTGGAGCTTCTTTTCTAAAAGTTCCCCATCCCTCCTCCCTATGTTTGAAATTTATACAGTAGAGCTCATTGTTCCTTCAACTCACAGACAAACGGTTACTATTCTAAAAGCGCGCTCTCTCTCTCTGTGGACTCAGTCTGGAGTGAGAAAGTGTTTTATGCTAAAATGCCCGTTTGTCTACTCCTTTTTATTTCCCCGACATTTTTTGGTTCTATTTTAAAAAAAAAATAGAATTTTTATTTAAACTACCAATATATATGTATTGAGGGATAGCGAGGAATTAATAATATAATTTTGAGGAACCAAAAGTATTAATTCGAGGAGATATTTTTTTATTTATCAATCAGAATTTGACTTTTCTAAAAAACATTACAATAATTAAAATTAAAATTTAATTTTAAATGCTGTAGACCGATATAATAGAGTGCAATTTCAAGATCGTCTGGAGAGATGTGATCGTCCGAGAAAGTGCTTAATCACTCCCATTCACTTTTTTTTCTTGCTTAATTATTTATTATACAATAATTATGATGATGATGATTCTTGGAAGAGTTAAAAGAAGGGTTATGCACCACCACTTTCTCAGACATAATGAGTGAGCAAGTGAAAATAGAAACAATTAAACAAAAGAATTATATCCGATAAACAATGTAGCCAAGTCTTCTTATTTTCCTTAGAACTTTGTAAAGTAAAATACTTAGATTTTTAATGTATCAAATTAACCAAATTCTTCAAATTAAGTTAAATTATGTCCGTCAAATAGAATAAATAAATAAAGCACTTTCAGAATTAGCACATGAATTCAATCTAGAGAAAATTATTATGTTGTATTTAAAATAATTTTTTATTATTTTGTAATTATTCGACTAAATTTTTAATTCACTAATTAATATAAAGTTAAATTTAAAATATCAAGTGTTGAATTTGAGATAATAGTTGGAACCAATTTAAATAGAGAAAATTACATTTTTTGTCAAGGTGTCTACGTGAACCTTGAACCTTGAGGTTGTTAAATTGCACATTTGATTTATCGAGTTACACATTTGTTTCAATCGCATAAAATTGAAAACGATGTTATGGTTTTAGACGGAAAATGGATTATGCTCAACATATAACCTTTTAATGGGGATATTTTTGTGATTTTATTATCCCATTAAATGTAAGAGATTTTCCCATAATGTTATCCTAACAATAATTCGGCTTTCTCTTACTCATTTTTCAGACAAATTGTTTGTTAAAGAAAAAGTTTTAGGTTTAGTTGAGTGATGAAGTGATAAAAATATTTACATTAGAAAGTCACGTGCTGAGCACTCATTATTCATGCAAATCAATAATAATATTTTTAATTTTGTGGGATTAAATTAAATGTGAAACTCTAGGGACCAGAATGCAATTTAGCAAATTTCAAGGCCATATAAACACCCACCCCATAATAAAAATATAATTTTCTTATTTAAATAGGATAAATTAATTTCATATCATTATTTACACTACACTTCAATATATGTCCCCCCATGATTTGTGGATAAAAAATTGTGAACATTCTTCTTGTTCGTGTGTGTAAACATTCTCAATTTTTTCATAGGAATCAATATTAATATGATGTGTTTTAAGTTTAATGTGTGGACATTAATGTAACTATCCACTCACAATGAATAAACAAAAACATCATCAAAATCAACAAAAAGACTAACAAAATAAAAACGGATCTAAAATGGTGAAGTACATTTCCCAATCTAAAAATTTTCGGATCTGAAAAATTCCAGAGACAACCAAAAACAAATAAAAAAATTGAAAAAAAACTAAAATTAACGAAAAATAAACCGGTGTGAACATTTCACCAAACTATATGCACATTCATACTATTATTGAATAGTGTAAATGTTCAGGGAGAAAAATATAAAATAAAACTAAGAAATTAAAACTAAAACAAAAAAAAAAGTGAGAAAAATATAATTAGTTGTCCCTTAAACATTCAATGCAATTGAACCCAACCGTGGCCGATCTAGTGTTTCATCCTCATTCAATTTTCAAATGATAAACGGATCCAGATCTTCGTCTCTTTATCTCTTCATCTTCATCTCTGATACGGATCTGGTGTTTCGTCTCCGATTTCTGATCAGATCTATTCGTCTATAGGTTCAAATCTTCATCTCTTCGTCTTCATGTCCGACTCAAATCTGGGGTTCATCTCCGATTTTCGATTCGTAGCGGTAGCAAATGGCAGACAGACTAGTTCACGGCGGATACATTGGTTTGCAAAAAGAGAGAGAGAAGGGGCCTTAGTCTTTATCTCTTATTTACAATTTGTGGCAGAGGCGAATGACAAACAGACTGGTTTGTGAAGAGAGAGAGAGAGAGAGAGAGAGGATGGCAGACTGATCCATGGTGATGATTGGTTTGTAACGGATAGACTTCAAGGTGGTGATGGTTCGCAGCGGATCGTTTCAGTGGTGGTGATGGTGGGAGAAAACGATTCGTGCAAATCCTTTCGAGGTGGTAATAGTGGGGTTGCAGCTGGAAAATGGAGAGAGAGAGACTGAAAAATGGATAGAGACAAAGAGAGAGAATGACCGGAAATTGAAGAGGAACGTTAGGGTTTCTTTATTACATACACATGGGTATAAATATCCATCCACAATTGTTTTTCAAATTGTCAAGGACTATACACTAACAATGTTTTCAAAAAAGACTAATTAAAACATGACTGTTAAAATATTTCTTTACTAAACTAATTGTTCAATAAGGGCTAAACAATAAAACGTTTTATCTAATTTTGATATTAAAAAACAAATAAACCATGATTCATTTTAGATATCGAATTTTCTCAATATCAATATCATTTCTCTATCTCTCACTCTTTTTCTTTATTTTGCTCCTCCTGCCATCACCAACTGTAACTCCAGACTACCGGACCTCCACACCACTATTAACTCTATGACATTACAACCAGCCATCACCATTGATATCAAAAGTTTCTCTTTTTTTCTCTCTCTTACCAAAACATGGCCACCACTAGATCTGGTGGTGGATGGGCATGATCTGATCAGTTACGACCAAATATAATTTTTCTTTCTTTGGATATGGATTTAGTTTTCGTTTTTTTTTTTTTTTTTAAATATGGTGTATTTTGTTGTTTTGATTTATTTTCAATTCTTCCTTTATGTTTTTTTTTTCTATTTAAATTTGCAGATATGTTTTAGTCTATTTCAAAATAAAAAATTATATTTTTTACTATTTTTAATTGTATAATTTTAATATTTACCAGTGATTTTTTTATTATTTGTTGTTGTGGTGGTAGTAACAGTGGTGATATTAAATATTTATTGTAATGACGGTAGCGATATTCAATATTTGTTTGGTGGCAGTGGTGAGAGCGAATATTTATTGCACTATAGTGGTCAATGAAATGGAGGTGATAATAAATATTTGTTATAGTGGTGGTGATAAGAATGTTTGATGTGTGGTAGTGATATTAGAAATATTTGTTGTGATGGTGGCATTTATAGTGAATATTTATTAGGGAAAAGTACATTTTAAATCCTCTAACTATTGACACGTTTCTATGTAGTCCAATAAGTTTTTTGGTTTCAGTTTAAACCCTCAAAATATGCATTTAGTTTAAAATGATCATTCTGTTACATTTTTCATCCAATCTAGCAGAAATGAAAGGTAAAACAGTCTTTTACTATTTTTTTATTATTTTTTTGATTATTTTTTTTCCTTTTTCTTTTCTTTTTTCTTTTTTCTTTTTCTTCTTCACAACTCTCTCTCTCTTTCCGGATATCACCCCTTATAACGAGGGTGGTTCACCCCCATAACAGGGGGTAATATTTGCGACTGGGGGGGGGGGGAGAAGGAGAGGAAAAAAGTTGAGCGGTAGAGAGAGAGAGAGAGAGTGGTGAAGAAGAAAAAGAAAAAAGGAAAAAACAAGAAAAAAAAAAGAATAAGAAAAATAAAATAAAAAATAGTAAAAGACCGTTTTACCTCTCATTTTAGTTAGATTGGATGTAAAATGTAATAGAAGAACCATTTAAAACTGAGTGCATATTTAGAGAATTTAAACAAAAATGAAAAAACTTATTGAACTACATAGAAATGTGTCAATAGTTAGAGGGTTTAAAATATATTTTGTTATATTTATTATTATGGTGGTAGTTGTTGGCCCAGTGGAATACCCAAAAGGGGAGGTGAATTGGGTAATTAAAAAATTTATTAGATTAATACTTCAAGAAATCAAATAATTAATTTTAATCCTAAATTAATTATTACTTTTATATCACAGTGGAATTAAATAATCAATTAAGTGCACACCAAACAACAAAAATAAACAAAGTAAATATTGTAGCACACTAGAGATTTATACTGGTTCACCAAGTTACTCTTGGCTAATCCAATCCCCCGAGCCCTATGAAGAGTCGCACCCACTAATACTCAAGATCCCTTTAAAGGTAGGAACCAAACTCTCACAAAGATTTTTTTACAGGCTCATAATCAACCTTTACAAAATCATTTTCACAGGCTAAGAAAGAACCTCTACTTTTTACAGGCTAAAGAATAACCTAATTCTTTTTAATACTAAGGCAAAAGAATCAAAACCTTACCAACACTCCAAATATCCTTTTACTCGGTAAGGATTGAACCGTTACAAAATTCACTCAAATACAATTTTATCTAGGAAGAATTATTACCTCAATCTCTTTACAGGAAGAGACTAAAAACCGGCTACCCTTGATTAAATACCTCCAACAGTATTTAATTCGTCACACTACTCACCAATACAAAATGATAAGCAAATTATCTCACTCGGAGCTTTTACCACTCCAGATAAATTAAAACTCGATTAATATCCCAAATCTAGTGATAGAAAAGTGTGAGATTGAAAATCTGATTTTTAACAAAATATGAGTAACAAATAATTAAGCACGTAATCAGAATTAAGAAATTATTTATAAAATATTTTCTTCAATAAAAATCAGAAACAATTTTTAAAGATCAATTTTCAAAATTAAACAGGTAATACACAATATATAAAGTAGTTGAAAAGATCTCACCCGAAATCCACATAATAAATAAATAAAGCGATGTTACTTTAGATCCAGTAGCAACAAAAAATAGCAATGAATAATTCTCAAGATCGACTCTTAGAATAACTCACATAATATCTTAGAATGATAACTCTTAGAACAGTTCACAAATGATCTTAACTCTTTTAGCTTTCTTGATATTGAAATGATGATTAGTCTTTATATATGAAAAACGCAGGTCTTGATATAGGATAATGAAATCAGTCTTCTAACGGTTAGTTCCCACTCATCATGACAAATAAATGCTCTCTTAGACCCCTTATATCATTATGACTTCATTTTGATTCAATTCACTTAATAATGGCTTTTAAATCTTTCAATTAAATCCCCCAAATATTTCTCAATATCAATTAATTATAATAGAATTAATTTTATGTACCAAATTGATAAATATTAAAAATTAATGAGCCAATTCAATAGGATTTAGATATTAGGTGAAACATATCTTAAATATAATTATATCCCTAAAATCTCTCTCAAATCCTAACAAAAAACGGTTACTTTTGGATATAATCTTGGAATAAATAGAATTCTGAAATAGCGCATTCGGTCGACCGGTCAGTCGACTGTCCTATTCAGGATGTAACCAAACCATCGCTGCTACGTTCATAGGTCGACCTATCTGTCGACTTGGAGATTCAGAGAGCTTGTTTTGCCTTCACTAGTCGACCTACCTATCGACTTAGAGATACAGAGAGTTCAACTTCTCTTCACTAGTCGACCTGCCTGTCGACTTAAAGATACAGGTTGTTTCTGCTGCTTGGTACGGTCGACCTATCAGTCAACTTGTATATGCTGGATCTCTTCTCTAAACTCGTTTTTAACTAATTCTTTTTTACATTTTTCGCTCCTTTAACCATTTTCTTTTCTAAATTAACTCCACTAACTTCTTAAATTCCATTTTAGTCAATTAAAAATATTTATTTTCAAATCACATATAGGAGCAAATAATTTCACCTTATCAAAACACACATAAATAATAAAAACTTTTTGTGCTGTGTGTGTTCCTAATTGGGATATTAAGAGTTGAAATTCACCTGAGTTGTTTTTCTTAATTTCTTCAAACTCTTAATTCTTCATCATCTTGACATCATCATTTAGCATCCACTTAATTTGTCATCATCTTCATCACTGGAACTTAAATAACTGAAACACTCAATTAAACCGTTAGTTCCACCAAAACATCAATACTTAATTGTTCATCAAAATTTTAGGATCAACAATCTCCCCATTTTTTATGATGACAATTAACTTTGATATTTTCTTCAAAACAAAAATATAACCACACTCTCCCTGAATCTGATGACGGATTTTTTTAATCCATTTAAGTATCATAATAAAGATTTTAAAAATCTAATCAATAAAGCATAAATTTATAACAAACTCCCCCTTAATAAAATATCACTAATTTCTCCCCTTTTGTCATCTTCAAAAATAAAATTTAGGGAGGGGGGAACATACACAAACTTCTACTCTAGGCAAATATCATTATACCAAGTCATACCCAAACCGCGAATTAATTTCAGATACTGATCTTCCGCTAGTGATTTGGTAAAAACATCAGAGAGCTGGTTAGATGTATCAATATACTCAATAACAATATCATTTTTCTGAATGTGATCACGAATAAAGTGATGTCTAATCTCTATGTGCTTAGTTCGTGAATGCTGTGTAGGATTCTTACTTAGACAAATAGCAATTTTATTATCACAAAAGATCGGGACCTCCTCCATACAAATTTCAAAGTCATTTAACTGTTGCTTAATTTATAAAATTTGAGCACAACAGTTACCAGCTGCCATATATTCAGCCTCAATAGTGGATAAGGCTATTGAATTCTGTTTCTTGCTTGACCAAGAAATCAAAGCATGTCCTAACAAATGACATGATCCACTAGTGCTTTTTCGCTCAACTTTACAACCGACAAAATCAATGTTAGAGTAACTTACTAATTTAAAATCACTTCCCCTAGGATACCATAATCCTAGGTCAGTCGTCCCTTTTAAGTAACAAAAAATTCGCTTAACCACAGTCAAGTGCAATTCTTTAGGACAAGACTGAAATCTAGTACAAAGACAAACATTGTACATAATATTATGTCTACTAGCATTTAAATACAACAGGCTACCAATCATACCTCGATACATTTTTCATTAACTCTTTTGCCCATATCGTCTTTTTCAATATTTGTAACCGTTGCCATGGGAGTTTTATACTCTTTAGCTCCTTCCAAGCCATATTTCTCTAACAGCTCCTTTGTGTATTTAACTTGGTTTATAAATATCCCTTCTTTGGTTTGCTTAATTTACAATCCAAGAAAGAAATTCAATTCCCCCATCATGCTCATTTCAAGTTCAACCTGCATTATCTTAGCAAACTTTTGACAAAGATCCTCATTAATAGATCCAAAAATAATATCATCAACATACACTTGTACTAATAGGATATCAGAATCAGTTTACTTTACAAATAAAGTTATATCACAAATACCCCTTCGAAAATTATTTTCGATCAAATATCGGCTAAGTCTCTCATACCAAGCTCTCGGAGCTTGTTTGAGCCCATACAAAACCTTGTGAAGTTTAAATGCATGATCGGGAAATTTATCACTTTCAAATCCCGGGGGTTGTTCCACCTAAACTTCTTCAGCTAAAAAGCTATTTAGAAATGCAATCTTTACATCCATTTGATATAACTTAAAATTACGTGAACATGCAAAAGCGAGTAGTATTCTAATTGCTTCTAGTCTAGCAACAGGAGTATAAGTGTAACGACCCGGTTTTCCAGGGCCGCTACTATGGTTTTTCCTATAGAGAATTCCTAAACCTAAAACCAACTCGTCGACTTCCCAGTCTACAGTATTCAGTAAATTTGATAATAATGGCAACCACTTTAATTACTGATTTTACGACGGCAATTATTAAATAAATTAATCACTATTTTTAAAAACGATCAAAGACAACCAATCATTTATTTTTTATTTAATCCACTCATTTTCTACAACACGGCGACAAATTTAAAAGTCTCAGGTTTATAATTTAAATCCCAATTTTCAATATTTTATTAACTCGGATTATCCTATCATAATTTTATGAAAATCGACTATTCAATATATTACAACAATTGCGACAATCATAATTACCATTTTCTCCTATTACAAAAAATAAATAATAATTACAATTTATTACATCCCGAAGTTTCAAATAAATTTATCTCTTCTCTCGTTTCCTCTCAGCCGACCCTGCAACCAAATATTGTGGGGTTGTGAGTTAACGGTCAGTAGAACTTCAACCCCTATAATACGTGCATTTAATTAATATAGCCCATAAACCAAGTAAGCATGCTCGTCACATAAATCTAACACATAAACCACATTAGCATACTCGTCACATAATTCCCACATCGTCCAAATCATTTTATATAATTTGACAGGTAAGATTTTCACAACAATATACCAAATAATATCATAATCACCCATGAGACAATTAAATACAATTAAATACATATATTAGGAGAGTTCGAAATTCTACCTTTCCCGAATTTTCCACCAGTCCGCGAGATGAGTTTTAGGTTTTCTTTTTCTTTCTTTTCCCACTTTTTCTTCTTTGCATTTGCTTCTGTTCAGCTCCTGACATCACCGTTGCGGCGTCGGAGTTCACTGTCACGACGAACGGGCTCACCCACTCTCTGTTCTGCTTTCTGAAGCTTCTCCGCCTAGGCGAACTTGCCACCACCTGCTCCTCTGTTTTTCCCCATTAAACCTGTCGTCTCTTTTTTTTTTTTTTTTTCTTCTTGTTCCGTTTCCTTTCAGCAGCCAACAACAACACACACACCCCCCACCGAACCTCAGAACAAAACACACACAACACACCCTGATGATCAACACACTCACACCGCAACCGTTGAACACACACACACAGCAGACACAAACACACATGCACTGCTCTCTCTCTAACTTATTGTCGGCGAACTCCAACGACCACCCTCCGAACACACAGAGAATTTACACACACACACATACACATGGAACACACTCACATACACGCCACAACAGTTGAACACACACACACGCGCACACACAATCGACAAAAAAATAGAGCACACACACAACTCACTATCGGCATGCCCAACTCACACCACCACCACCACCGACCGCCGGAACACATACGGCTCACCAAACGAAAATAGAAAACACACACACACGCACACATTTTCGATCACAGACCCACGACTAAACACACTCCGTTGACAACCGCAAAAATTACCGACCACCGGACGAATAACACTGTCAACGCAACACACCCCACAACGCAACACCCACCGTCAACCACAAACAGTGCACCGCCGACGACAACCGAAACCCACTGCCGGAATAGTCTTCTCTCTCTCTCTCATCTGCTTTTCTTCTTTGATTGCTTATCGATCCTTCTCCCATCTCTCTCTCTATCTGTATAAATATATATATAGGTGTGTGTGATCAAACAGTCGGCCAAGTGGCCATCTCCTCCTCACATTTTCTTCACTGCCTTTTTCTCTATATATAAAAATATCTAATTTTACACTAACTCCCCCTTTAATTTAGTTAAGATATTAATTAAACCAACTTCAAATTTTAATATTTTAAAAATTATAATTTGACCCCTAAACTTTTAAATCACATAATTAATATCGCCATCCACTCCTTTATTTTCAAATGTGCTCCAATACGACTCAAATTGTACATATAAGAAAAATCAGGGTCTTACAATAAGTTTCATTATAATCAATTCCTTCTTCTTGATTATAGTCATGTGCCACTAATCTTGCATTGTTTCTTATTACCAAATCAGTTTTATCCTTTTTATTTCTAAAAACCCATTTAGTACCAATAACTGGATGAAAATCCGGTCTCGAAACAAGACACCACATTTTATTCCCCTCAAATTGAACTAATTCACCTTGCATTGCGGAAATCCAAGATTCATCAATTAACGCCTCATTTATAGTTTTAGGCTCAATTTGAGATAAGAAAGCAAGATTAATTATATCTCTAAAAGAAGAACAAGTACTTACATCTTTTTCGAAATTACCAATGATTTCTTTAATCGAATGTCCTGGTACTGTCTTTATAGCTCTTGGTAAAGTTGAATCATTTTCCTTAGGTTCCTCATCTTGTTGAGACTTTCAGGTACATCGTCACCTTGGTTTTAATTATTTAAAATACCTGCATCATCATCATCCAAAACCTTTCTCGACAAGAATGGATCAGCTTCCTCAAACACAACATGTATTGTTTGTTTTATTACTAAAGTACGTTTATTATAAACTCTATAAATCTTACTGTTAGTAGCATATCCAAGAAAAATCCCATAATCAGATTTAATATCAAATTTACCAATATTATCCTTGTCATTCAAAATAAAGCACTTGCATCTAAAGACTTTAAAATAGAAAATATTAGGAGTCTTACCATTCTAGATCTCATATAGGGTTTTGTTAAACCCTCTACGAATTGATACTCGATTTACCACATGACAAGTTGTACTTACTGCTTCGGCCCAGAAGTAAGTTGGTAAGCGATTTTCATTGAGCATCGTTTTGTCCATCTCTTGAAGCGTCCTGTTCTTTCTTTCCACTACACCATTTTGTTGTGGTGATTTGGTGCAGAAAAGTTGTAAGCATAACCATGCTCATCACAATAACTTACCACATCATCATTCTTAAATTCTCTTCCTTTATCACTACGAATGTTAATAATAGAGTATTGCTTCTCATTTTGAACACATTTACAAAATTTAGCAAGAGCAGAAGCAACCTCACTTTTATTAGCAAGATAAAATACCCAGGTAAGTCTGAAATAATCATCAACTATAACAAATGCATAAAACTTACCACCAAAACTAGCAACAGAGTTAGGCCCAAACAAATCAAGATACAATAATTCAAGACATCTAAACGTGGACGTGTGCATCTTTTTCTTAAATGATGATCTAACTTACTTGCCTAATTGACATGCATCATATACTTTATCTTTCACAAATTTCAAATCAGGTAGGCCATGTACAAGACTCTTCTTAGGTAAGTTAGAAATTAACTCCATACTAGCATGCCCAAGTCTTCTATGTCATAACCAACTATTATCAGATAAAGCATTTAAACAAGATAAATTTTGAGAATTAAAATCATCAAATGAGCAAGTATACACATTCTCAAAACGTGATGCAACTAATGAGATACTACTATCGTAACTATTCTTACGAATACATCTATCATGATCAAATATAACATTATAGCCCTCATCACATAGTTGACTAATATTAAGTAAATTATGTTTAAATTCATCAACTAATAACACATATTTAATAATAGTAGTACCATTACCGATATTACCTATACCAATAATTTTACCCTTTGCGTTGTCTCCGAAAGTCACATGACCTCCATTTTTAGGTGTTAAAGATGTAAATTTCTCTTTATCTCTCGTCATGTTTCGAGAGCAACCACTATCCAGGAACCATTTGTCCTTACTTATTGATACTTTTAGAATAACCTGCAAGGAGCACCTCAAATAGTTCCTAAGTAGTACCCAGCCTAAGTGGGTCCAATCTTGTAAATCGGGATAATTTTAGTTCATTTTGGAATCTAAACTTGTCTACAGTTAGATATTTTAACAAAACATCTACAAATGGTATGCCCCACAACATTACATTTAAAACATTTAACAAGATCTTTGATTTCAGAAAAAAATAATTATGAAAACGTTTTTGTTTAAGATTTTTCTGAAATCCAATACCTCATTTATCAAAAACTCCATGTGAACTTCCCAAAAGCATTTTTCAAGTTATTTTCACCGCCGATGAATTTGAAAACAATTGATTGCAAATCCATCAATTTAGATTTCAATTCATTATTTTCAGATTCATAGTCCACCACTTACTTGTTAAATATGTTAATTGTACTTTGAAGGACACTTATTTTAGAACATTGATTTTTATAATCATGTAAAAGTTCTTGATAAATATCAAATAATTCATCAAAATTTAAAGGACAAAAACTTGAACATTCAGTTACCTCAACACTAGTGGCCATTAATGCAAGCATGGACGTGTCTTCACTATCCGAATTTTTTGAACTTGAATCAGTATCATCCCAAGTAGCATTCATGGATTTCTTCTTACTCTTCTTTGCTTTCTTCTTTTCTTACTTCTTTTCCTTTTCTTTATCCTTCTTTGGTTCGGGATAATCATTTTGAAAATGATCAGTCTTACGACAGTTGTAACATTCCACTTTAGACATGTTGAGGTTTTTTTCTCCCACAGAATGTGCGCCGAGTCATTCTTCTAAAATTATTTGTGAGAAGTGCTACATTTTTCTCTTGCTCACTATCAAGACTTTTATCATCACTGCCATCCTCTTCTTCAATTTTTTGAACTTTTAGCATCAAGGATTTTCTCTTGCCATTTCCGGTATCATCCTCATAACTTTTAATTGCCAATTCATGAGTCATCAAGTTGCTTATAAGATCATCAATTTTATATTTACCAAGATCCTTGACTTCCTCAATTGCCGTCACATTTGACTCCCATATTTTTGTTAAGGACCTTAGGACCTTTCGTACTCTATCCTCCATAGAGTATGACTTTCCAAGTTGACTCAAGTTGTTATATATGTTGTTGAAGCGAGTGTACATCATATAAATCGATTCATTTTCTTCAACTCTGAATAACTCAAATTTTCTCATAAGAGCGTTGATTTTTGACTGCTTCACTTGACTTGTCCCTCCGTGGGTAACTTGTAACTTATCTCACATCTTATTTGCAGATTTGCAACCTGAAACTCTAAAATATTCATTAGCATCTAAAAACCAAAATAGAATATTGATAACTTAAGAGTTAATAGAGAGTTTCTGCTTATCGGAAGCAGTGAGTTGTTCCTTTTTTTTCTCAACTCCGTTTTTCATTTAAATAAATGGACCATCCTCTATTGTTAGCCACACATCATAATTTGTAGTATGAAGAAAAGATATTATCATGTCTTTCCAAAATGAGTAACTTTCACCTACAAATAAAGGTAGTCGGTGCATAAACTGCCCCTCAGCTAGTGTACCTATTATATGCGCCATGTGATCTTTGTTAGCTAAAAATTTCGAGCTAAATTAGTTTTAATACCAATTGTTGGCCTAGTGGAATATCCAAGAGGGGGGTGAATTGGGTAATTAAAAAATTTATCAGAATAATACTTCAATAAATCAAATAATTAATTTTAATCCTAAATTAATTATTATCTTTATATCACAATGGAATTAATTAATCAACTAGGTGCACACCAAACAGCAAAAATAAACAAAGTAAATATTACAGCACACTAGAGATTTATACTGGTTCACCAAGCTACTCTTGACTAATCCAGTCCCCAGAGCCCCACGGAGAGTCGTACTCACTAATACTCAAGATCCCTTTAAAGGTAGAAGCCAAACCCTTACAACGATTATTTTACAGGCTCAGAATCAACCTTTACAAAATAATTTTCACAGGCTAAGGAAGAACCTCTACTTTTTACAGACTAAAGAATAACCTAATTCTTTTTAACACTAAGGCAAAAAAATCAAAACCTTACCAACACTCCAAATATCTTTTTACCCGGTAAGGATTGAACCGTTACAAAATTCACTCAAACACAATTCTATCTAGAAAGAATTACTACCCCAATCTCTTTACAAAAAGAGATTGAAAATCAGCTACCCATAATTAAATACCCCCAACAGTATTTAATCTGTCACACTACTCACCAATACAAAATGATAAGCAGATTATCTCACTCGAAATTTCTACCACCCCAGATAAATTAAAACTCGATTAATATCTCAAATCTAGTGATAGAAAAGTGTGAGATTAAAAATCTGATTTTTAACAAAATATGAGTAGCAAATAATTGAGCACGTAATCAGATTCAAGAAATTATTTATAAAATATTTTCTTCAATAAAAATCAGAAACAAATTCTAAATATCATTTTCCAAAATTAAACAAGTAATGCACAATATATAAAGCAGTTGGAAAGATCTCACCCGGAATCCACAGAATAAATAAATAGAGCGATGTTACTTCAAATCCGCTAGCAGCAAAAAATAGCAATGAATAATTCTCAAGATCGCCTCTTAGACTAGCTCACACAATATCTTAGAATGATAACTCTTAGAACAACTCACAAATGATCTTAACTCTTTTAACTCTCTTGATATTGATTTGATGATTAGTCTTTATATATAAAAAAACGTAGGTCTTTATATAGGATAATGAAATCAGCCTTCTAACGGCTAGTTCTCGCTTATCATGACAAATAAATGCTCCCTTAGACCCCTTATATTATTATAACTTCATTTTGGTTCAATTCATTTAATAATGGCTTTTAAATCTTTCAATTAAGTCCCCCAAATATTTCTCAATTTCATTTAATTAGAATAGAATCAATTTTATGTACCAAATTGAGAAATATTAAAAATTGACGAGCCAATTCAATAGGATTTAGATATTAGGTGAAGTATATCTTAAATATAATAATATCCCCGAAATCTCTCTTAAATTCTAACAAAAAAAGGCTACTTTTGGATATAATCTCAGAATAAACAGAATCCTGAAACAACGCGTCCGGTCGACCGGTCAGTCGACTGCCCTATTCAGGATGTAGCCAAGCCATCGTTGTTGCGTTCATAGGTCGACCTATTTGTCGACTTGGAGATTCAGAGAGTTCGTTTTGCCTTCACCGGTTGAACTACCTATCGACTTAGAGATACAAAGAGTTCAACTTCTCTTTACCGGTCGACCTGCCTGTTGACTTAGAGATACAAGTTGTTTCTGCTGCTTGGTACGATCGACCTATTAGTTGACTTGTATATGCTAGATCTCTTCTCTGAACTCGTTTTTAACTAATTCTTTTTTACGTTTTCGTCCCTTTAGCCATTTTCTTTTCTAAATTAGCTCCACTAACTTCTTAAATTCCATTTTAGTCAATTAAAAATATTTCTTTTCAAATCACATATAGGAGCAAATAATTTCACCTTATCAAAACACACATAAATAATAAAAAAAAAATTGTGTTATGTGTGTTCCTAATTGGGATATTAAGAGTTGAAATTCACCTGAGTTATTTTTTCTAATTTCTTCAAACTCTTAATTCTTCATCATCTTGACATCATCATTTAGCATCCACTTAATTTGTCATCATCTTCATCACTGGAACTTAAATGAATGTTTGTTGTGGTGGTTAGTGTTTTTATTAAAAATAAATAAATGAGGGACATTTTGTCATGAAAAGTAATACATTTTCAAAATGGATTTTTGGTTTAAAAAAGTGGGGTGGAGATAACTTTATTTAATGTATGAGCTTTGGGGTGTAATACCGAAAAACCCTAAATAGAGTTATCCCTACCATACTTTTTTTAGACAAAAAATTCAATTATGAAAATATATAATTTTCGATGACAAAAATGCTGTCATTTTTTTTTTAATTTTTTATTTTAATAATAACCACTAATCACCACAACAACAATTCACTATCACAGTCACAACTACATCAACCATTCACTATCACCACCACCACTATTGAACACATCCCCATTGTATCAAAATCACTACCACCACCATGACTATTGGTTGCCACCACCGTATTCACAACAACCATTCACTATTACAACAAATATTCACCGCCACAATAAATTTTACTATCATCATAACCACCAACGATCACCACATCAAATTAATCACCACCACCATATCAGGCATTCACTACCCCCACCACAATCATAATAAACATTTACTATCACCACCCTAATAAACATTCTTATCACCAGCTCCACTACAACAAATATTCTCTAACACCTCAATCACCAAATCTACTATTGGTACCACTACCACTACTGTGCAAATATTCACTATTACCACCACCACAACAAATATTTACTATCACCACTACCACTACATCAAATATTCACTGTCGTTGCCACTACCACATCAAATATTCACTGTTACCATCACTATCATATCAAATATTCGTTATCACCACCTCCGCAACAACAACAAATATTCATTATCACTACTACTACCACAACAAAGATTTGCAATCACTGTTCTCACCACAAAAAATATTCGCTATCACCATCACTGTCGCAATGAATATTTGTTATCACCACTACTACTATAACAAATATTCGCAATCATTGCCTTCACCACACTAAATATTCAATAATAGCATTGCCACAACAAATAATAATCAATGTCATCCTCAGCACCACAACCACCACAACTAATAAAAAAAAACAATCGAAAATATCAAAATTATACAATTAAAAATACAAAAAAAAAATTATAAATTTTTATTTCAACATAGACCCAAACAAATCAAAACAAGAAAATAAACCATATTTGTTTTTGAAAAAATAAAACTAGGTTTGGAAAAAAAATAGATATGGTCGGTTATGGTCATATCTGAGCGGCCATTGGTGGTGGTGGTCGTGTTTTAGAGAGAGAGAGACGCGATGTGGTGGCATAGTGGTTGCGGTGATGGAGACGATGGGGGTATGAAGGTCGCTAACAATATGGAGTTGCAACTGGTGGTGGTGGTAGTAGTGGGAGAGGAGCTTAAATATTGAGAAAGAAAAAAATAATATTACAAATGCCTATTTATCATTGTATCTCAAGATATTGTAACTAATGAACTTAGTATATTGTAACTATTAAATAATGAGTCAACTGAGCATCCTAGCGATAAGATTGAATACTGAGCTCAAATTAGAGTTCACGTCAGCCGCCCTGAACAAAGAGGAGGCGTGGACCATAGGTTGCGTGTTGCACAATAGAAGAATGCCCAGCATAAAGATGCATACTCTTCAATGTGAAATATTCATCTTCATTAGAGCTTTTTGGTAGTAGTCATGATCAACAACCATAAGCTTAATATTCATCTTAAATAGTAATTTATTTAAGAAGATTAATATGAACTAAGCCTATTTTTATGAAATAAATTTATATGCTCATATGTCAAATAAAAAATTTAAGAAAATATAATTATAAAAAATAATATTAAGAAAAACTCATAAAATTATCTTCTTTTTTTTTTTAACTAATAAACAAAGAAACTCTAATTCATATAAGTAATATCTAATTTTCTGTGTACTTATGTAATTTAGCCTTACCAATTTTCCTTTTTTACGTATTACTCTTTGTTTTGGTTTTATTAATGATTTTTTTTTTCCCTTCAAAAAAGAATTATCGGTTGACACTAAAAAATATATTTAAAAAAATATATAAAATAATATTAAATAGAAAATTATATAATAACAATTTTCGATAAATTATGATTAAAAAAGGTTGCCCGTACTTTTGTTTTTGTCTCCTTCTCTTTCAATCTGCACAGTTGAACCATCCCTCTCTCTCTCTCTCTCTCTCTAAACATGCGGATATTTGATTCATCGTTCTCTCTCTCTCCCCCTGTAGTCTGTACATTCTTGCCAAACCTTCCAAAATCTCAAGCAAAGCCAGCCAGGCATTCAAAGGGAATATAGTATGTATGTACATTACCTACACAAAAGAAGAGAGAGAGAGAGAAATGTGAATGATGATGTTCGTCTCTCACCTTCCATAACCTTCCCTTGAATCCAACTCCACCACTCAAAAAAGTCCCAAAAGCTTTCATTTCCTACCCTCATTTCTCCATTGAAAATCGAGTAATTATCTACCCAACTCTCAAAAAAGCAAGAAAAATACCCACCAACTCCACCATTTGCTTGATTTTTCTTTCCCTCCCTCAAAATCTCAATTAAAATAGAGGGAAAAAAATGACGGAAATTCTTCAATCCCCACTTCATTTGCCTTCATCTCCAAGCTCCATTCCATGTGTACATCCACCACCTAGAAAAATTGACAATGATGGGTTACACCAGCAACCACATCGCACCCTTATTAACCGACATACATCGTACAGAGAAGCTCAATACAGGGGAAATACAGGGGAACAAGAAGGAGAAGTTGGTCGCTCTAGAGAGAGAAAAAGGAGAGAGAGAGAAGAGGGAGATCAGCTGTCGCTTTTGGAGGTTCTGGCGACGGTGGTAAAAAAGTCTCTGGTTGCTTGCAGAAGTGAGAGGATCGAAGAGCTCTCTTTTCCCGGAATGGAGATTGGGTGGCCGACCAATGTTCGACATATTGCCCATGTCACCTTCGACCGATTCGATGGGTTTTTGGGTCTTCCGGTTGAGTTCGAACCGGAAGTTCCCAGAAGGCCTCCTAGTGCAAGGTTTGTTTTTCCACCATTGTTATGTGATTTTGATGGAATTTGTTCTTGATTCAACTATTTCCTTTTTGGGTTTTGAATTCTTGATATTATTACTACGTGAGAAGCATTCCAACATCAAAATGAACTTTTTGTTCTTGTTTCCAACCAGCAGGCACTGTTTAGATGGCAGTTTCAGAACATTGTAATGTTAGCTGGCACTTTTTGTTCTTTTTTCCTTTTCTGTTCCCAGAACAGAAAAGGAAATCTGGGAAAACAATCTATTCTGTTCCAAGAAGTTTGGTCTAAAATTCTTGGATCCGAACAGAAACACTAAAACAAACAGAGCCTTAACTTGTTTGATTGCTTCCAAATCGGTTGATTCGAGTAAAAAGTAGGGAAAAAAAACTTAAATTTTAATTATCATTTACTCTTTCACCATATAAAAACTTACCTGAATTTACATGAGATGTGTTAGTCCGGTTAGCGAGGGGATGTGTCCACTTTTCTTGTCAGTACACAGGAATTAAATCTTGAATTTAATCTAGGCAGATCTGGAGGAGTTGTGCCCTCAAAATCGCCTCAAGGAGGTGATTAGTCCAAGTGCACGTAAACTGACCCGGACACATTACCATAACACCCCCCCCCCCCCGAAAAAAATTACCTGAATTTTATCAGCTCTTTTTTCAAGCTTTTTCGTTCTTAGTACTCCTTTGGCACACCATTTTCAAAAATCCATAACTCATTCGATTTTATCTATTGAAACTATGTTTTGGAGCCTCTTAACGACGAACCAAACGGGTACTTAGCTATGCGCAATCAAGAAAAAAAACTCTCCCGTTAAGATTGATCAATGTTTGATTTAGAATAAAATTGGAATTCAAAACGAATGCAGGCAAAAACTTGAAAATTACATGTGTTCAATTTCAATTCTAATTCCAACTACACGAGTGTCTGTGTTACCAAACACTACCCGAGTTGATTTCTAAATATGATTTGAGGCTACAATTTCTTAAGACCAAACACTACTTAAGAGATGAAATGAAATTCTTTTTTTTGGTTATATCTTTGATTCTTATGTAGTACAAGAGTTTTTGGAGTTTCGGTGGATTCTATGCAGCTTTCGTTTGACTCCAGAGGGAACAGCGTACCCACGATTCTTCTAATGATGCAGAGACGGTTATACCTACAAGGCGGCCTCCAGGTTTGCGGTCACTGTTTATTATTATTATTATTATTATTTTAATGAAAAAAACGTCATTTGATTCCAAAAATAATTTTTCAATTTACAGGCAGAAGGAATTTTCAGAATTAATGGCGAGAATGGCCAAGAGGAGTATATCAGGGAAGAGTTAAACCGGGGAGTGATACCAGATGATATCGATGTGCACTGTTTGGCTGGTCTCATTAAGGTACCCTCAAAACTCATTTTTTTTAATCATTAACTTTTACTCATTATCCTTTTTTCATACAGTTTAGAGATCTCAAATCGTTGTTTCTCAACAGAAATTTAGGATCTGTCTGGTTTAGAACTCGAAAACAATTTTTTTTTTCCTAGAAAAATTGAAACCAAGTTTCAAAAATAATTTTTGAAAATTATGAACAAATGCGTGGTAATTCCACTTTTTTTTTTTTTTTTTTTTAACAGGCATGGTTTAGAGAACTACCCAATGGGATTTTGGACTCTCTTTCGCCGGAGCAAGTGATGGAGGCGGAATCAGAAGAGGCATGCACGCGGCTCGTGAGACTCCTTCCCCCAACAGAGGCCGCTCTTTTGGACTGGGCCATAAACTTGATGGCCGACGTTGCTCAAATGGAACATTTCAACAAAATGAACACCCGCAATATCGCTATGGTATTCGCGCCAAATATGACTCAGGTGAGACCTTTGTTAGGTTGCGTTTGGTGTAGTATATTGAGACAATTTTTTTTTAGCAAATAAGTTTATAAAGTTCGTGTAGTTGCTTCGAAAATATTAGATTCCTGTCTCACATCGATCATTTGAAAGTTTCCAAACCGCTATATAAGTTAAAGGAGTTACTCCACTTAGCACCGTATGGTTTAAGTTGGAGCCTTCTAACAGTAAATAATTATGGAATTTGTAAAAACTCCGATTGAATTTTACGATAATTCTATATTTCTTTATAAGATCCATTAAATCCAAAGAAGAAATTTATAAAAAATGAGTTTTTAAAATTAAGAATGATATTAAATTTTGTATCGAAATACACCGTTACGTTTTTTATATTAAGCCAAGAAGTACTTCGTACTAAGATTTGTGGGCTTAATAATTAGTTATTTACTGCAGATGTCGGATCCCTTGACAGCGCTCATGTACGCGGTCCAAGTGATGAATTTTCTCAAGACTCTTATACTCATGACGCTAAGGGAAAGAGAAGATTCGGTTGTGGAGCCTGGGCCAGCAACCAAGCCCGATCCGTCCGATGAGAATGATCGTCGTAGCCCTTCTTCTTCTTCTCAACCGGTAGCTAAGGATCAAGATGAGATCAATGGAGAGAATCAAACCGATGGGTTTTTAACGTCTATGGAAAATGTGGATCCCACCAGTGGATCAATCGACAGCAGAGGCGCCCGATCGAAGAATCACCGGATTAGAATGGGCCCACCAAGTAGCCCGAATCGGAGAAGGGGATCGAAGAAAAGTAAGGAGCGGTCGGCGGTTAGGGTGGTTGGGAATATGGAGAAGGGGAAGGAGAAGGAGAGCAGCATTGTTAGTAGGTTGAATTCAATAACAGAGAGGGTCGAAGCCTGGAGGTGAAGTGGTGGTCAGGGGGGTGTGGTGATTTAAGTTGTTCTTTTTTTTTCTTTTTTTTTTTTTGGGGTGTAAGTGATTTATTGGTGTATTATATATATTTCTCAAGCTTGTGTTGTTTCATGTCTGGTGTTTTTCGTTAACAATTCACACTAACATTCCCCTGATTGTTGAATTCAACTAATTGTGTTTGGAAATTTGTTTCTGACTTTTTGATTTTGGATAAGTAAATATGGAGGTGTTGTCCGTTTTGATACTCTAACTGGCAGCTCCACCAATGAAAATGTCTTGATGGATCTTTTATGCTTATTTGGGGTTATTGCCTTTTGTAACCCCCTGATTTTAAACTATAGTTGAAATAAGATATTTAGGCATCTATTTTTAGTTTTAATATCGTTATTAAGGAATTTTATTAGTCTATTTAGTTTGGTGATATTCTTCCTAGTTTAATCGGCTCATGTACCTATATAATTAAGAGAATAGAACTCATTTTGCATATATGAAAATATTAAAATATATTTTCTCTTTTTCTTATATCCTTTTGATACCATGTAATGTAAGAAGGCAACTTAGCTCCAAGTACCACACTCGAATAAAACGCTATTTAGTAGTGTTTTGTTTCACTGTTTTGTGCAAGGAAATGCTATTTCAAATAGCATCTTTCTCGTTGAAGACGTGAAATAACATTTCTATCTATTTGAAAAATATAAAATCTTCAAAATGGTTAAATGTGTCATGTAAAAAATATGCTATTAAAAAAATAGTGTATTACATGAAGACGATATTTCAAATAGTATTTTTATTTAAGTGAAAACGCTATTCTTAGTAGTGTTTTCTTCGTGCCTAAATCACGTGACCACCCTATCGTCTTCTTCCATTTTCTCCTTCTTCTTCTTCTTTCTCCTAAGCCCAATTCCACTACCATTGTCATTGAAAATCCCTTGATCTTCCACGTGTTCATCATTCATGGCTAAGATCATCCTCTTCTCTGCACTTGTTCTTCGTTTTAGGTATATTTTGAAACCCTAGTTTTTTGTTTTTTGGTTGTTGTTGAAATTTCTTCATTTTTTTTTATTTATGTTACAATTGAACGGTTGAAACCCTAGGGTAGTGTTCGAAAATTATGATATTATATACATATATTTTTTATTTGCACTTGAATTGTATTCAATTAGATAAAATGAAAGATTTAGGGTTTATGTGTAATGTGTTTTTGAAAATTTGGATTTTATATGAAATTGTGCCTTTTTCAATTGGTTGATCATTAATTAATTGTAAGGTCAATTTTTTGTCAATTGTTTGTAATTTGATAAAATTGCTGAAGTATTGCATGGAGTTTATTGTTTTTCGAAAATCTAGGGGTTATCATGAATTTGCGCCATTTGTTATTGTAATTGATGGTTAGAAATGTATTTTATAGGCTGTAGAATTTGTTAATACGGTTGAGAGAATTGTTTCGTTAAGCTATTTCAGTCTTTGGTAATAAAAGTTTATCTAGACTTTAGGTTTCATTATGATTGCTTCTCGTTTTACTTGCAGGTGATTTTCGTTAGTGAAAGTGATCCTTTCTAGAATCAATCTGAATGACTTTGATAACAAATGTTAGTGATTACTTTTGAAATATAAATGATGTTGCACTACGTTTGGTAGGCGGTATTCAGCCAAAGAATGGAATGGTTTCAGGAATGACTATTCCATTTATGTATTTGGTAAGAGGTATTGGTTTCCTTTCCTATTCTTAGGTATTCACTAATCTTACAAACTATGAGATAAGTCAATCTCAAGTCAAATGAGGTATTAGTTAGTCCTAAGATTAGAATTATTGACCACACCATCAAGCTCGAGCCTTCATTCATGAAATTTATCCTTTCACCCTTCACTGAATCTTTGATTCATGAGTGACGATTCAGTCTTCGAGCTCGAGCAAGAGTGCCTTCATTTGTGAGCGACTAAGCGACGTTTCAGTCTTCGATTTCACCTCCATAACCACACCATGACCACACCATCGATTCAGTCTTCGATTCGTGAGCCTTCATCCTTGTTGATTTCACCTCCATGGCCATCGATTTAAAGCCTCCATCGATCTTTAGACACCACCTATCTTCAACCTCCATCGATCTTCAGCCTCCATCGATATTCAGACACCACCAATCTTCTATCTCCATTGATTTCATCTCCGTCGCTCTCGACAAATTCTTTCGTAGGTAATTTTATGCAAATTTTGCTATTTAATTTGTTTGGGTTTGATTTTAATTTTTTTTTTTTTTTTCTATTCTTATTGACATGAACCATAGCTTCATAGTTGCATTTGAGTGTTTTCTTACCAAGTGTTTGATAAAATGTCTAAGAAGATCTAGAAGTAATTTTCTGCTGATTTTTACTATTTTATTATCTGGGTTTGATTTGGATAATTTGATAGATCAATATGAGATGGATTTATCAATCTAAATCCTAGTCTTCTTGATCAATATAAGGGAGGTGGATTGCTTGCTTATATGATTTATGAATTTATTTGATAACTCCAATTTGTTTAATGTTTGTGTTTCAATTGGACTACTTATGTGTTTTTACTGTTTTATTTCACTGAGATATTTGTATCATCTTCTATGAATATTTGTATCAATGTAAGCAGTAGATTGCTTGTGAATTATGATATCAGTATTGTAATACTTCGAAAATTTATATTTTGAAAAATATTATTTTATATAAATTTAATATTTTTTGGGATTGTTTTGTAAATTTATAGTATAAATAATATTTGATAATT
Source organism: Eucommia ulmoides (assembly GCA_016647705.1). Lineage (NCBI taxonomy): Eukaryota > Viridiplantae > Streptophyta > Magnoliopsida > Garryales > Eucommiaceae > Eucommia > Eucommia ulmoides. The sequence continues at coordinate 15,887,710 of CM028335.1, read as the reverse complement.
TTTTGAATTAAATGTTAATTTTAAATTGACTTTTAAAAGTGTTGGGACTATTTTGTATACTTTTAAAAGTTTTAGGATATAATTAATATTTTCTCTATTTTAAAAGAGACATTATGCAAATAAATAAATAAACGGTTAAAAACAGTTTCCTTCTTAAAGAAAGAAACTGATTTAAAACCATATATATGTATATGAAAGGCAGGAGCGACACGTGTGTGTTTGTATAATAATAATAATAATAATAATAATAAGAAGAAGAAGAAGAAGGGATCAGCATATATAAATTTGGGAATTGATCACTATGTTTATTACATAGATATACTATTATATATATTATATAGAGAGAGATCAGGATATGAACTATATATATATATATTAATAAACCGTATGAGATTATGAAAGGTTTTTAGGAGCGGGAAAAATAATTCGGTTTAGATTTGGGCTTCGAATTTCAGGTAGAATTTCTAACTCTTTTAATATATGTATTTAATTTCTCTATTGTATGATTTATGTTATTATTGTTGTTGAATTTTAACTGTTAAATTCTATAAAATAATTATGATTATTTGGAAATTATGTGTGACACATGTTTGTGTTTATTTATTGTATTAATTAGATACACATATTAGAGGGATTGAAATTCTACTGAGCGTTGGCTCACAACTCTATAGTTTTGATTGCAGGGTCAGGGGGAATGTAGCTGCACCAGGAATTTTATTTGAATTTTTATTTAATTTGTAATAATTGTATTTATTATTTGTTGTTGTAAAATTGATTTGATAAATCAACAATTATAATTATCGCCGTCATATTGTAAAAATTCCCGGACTTTTATATAATGAAATATTGGTCCTTAGGTTTTAGTTTTAATTCTTTGAATGGAGAAACCGCGTAGCAGCCCTGGGAAATCGGGTCGTTACAAGTATCGTCTTTATTTGTATCAGTAGGTTGGTTGTGAATCATGTGTCTTCACTGTTTTATTTCACTAGGATATCACTGTTTTATTTCATTGGGATATCAGTATCGTGTTTTATGTGTTTTAATGTTTATGTGTTTCAATCATAGAAGTAAGAATTGGCGCTCCCTATATACTTTTTGCTTTTACGGGTGGTTTGGTCGTGACACTGTTTCTTTAAGATAGACCATTGATTACTTCCTCTGGTGCTCTATTTGGTTAGCTTGGTACCATGCTTTCTTCACTTATATGGAACTGAGAATGGAAATAGTATCAAGACCGAACATGGGCACCAGTTAAGCAATAGACTATTTTATTCAAATTGCTTTCTGGTTCTCTTCATGCTCCTATACGACTAAAATACAACAATTTCTCTTGGAAAACACAATTCAAAAACACATCTACAAAACAATTTCACAATACTCAATCTATCACGTTTGCCTATTTTTAATATAATACTTTTTTTCCCTCAAATTTTCCTTTCAGGTATCCTTCTAAATTCTCCAATTTGTTAGGTAGTATTTTGTATCTAGTTTTTTATTTTGATATTTATGGCTCGTTTAAGTTTAGCAAGGAAAAGAGAAATGATGAAGAGATAAAATTGGGGATTTTATCTAGTAATTTTTTTTATTTTATTTTTTTACATTTTAATAGTCGCTATTGTATGTTACCGTCCAAGTAGAAGATCCATGGGATCTATTTCTTGCACTAGTTTTTGCAAGAGGAGAGTCATAGTGTACAAGTATGTTTATGAGAGCGACAAGCATGCATTGCTCAACTTAGGATGGGTAGAAGGGTTTTTTGTAAGTTGTGTGTCATGCTGGAGACAACGGAAAAGTTACAACATACTAAGAACATGTTTATTGATGAACAAGTTGTTATGTTCTTGCATATTTAAGCAAATCTTGTAAAAAATCAAGTGATAGCACACCATTTTGCACAGTCCAATGAGACGATTAGTAGACACTTCAAGAATATATTGCTTTCTTTAATAAGGTTGCTTGACCACTTGCTCAAGAAGCCCAAGCTTACACCCTAAAATTCCACCGATGAGAAATAAAAAGGGTTTAAGGTAATTAATGTATTTTTTTAATTCATTTCTAGCTATAATTGATGTTATCTATAAAAAAAAAAAAAAAAATTTACTTTAATATATTTATTTTTTTAGGGTTATGTTGGAGCCTTAGATGAAATATATGTAAGGGTCAGAGTACCACTTGAAGACAAGCCTAGTGGTAGCACGTGAATACGCTGCTACTTTCACTCGCAAGTATACGAGGTCAAATTTTAGTACAGATCGGGAGAGTTAGGGTTATCGTGTCCACAAGGATTGGTTTTGACTATTATTGAGTACCGCGTTTATCATGATCTAATTTTATTTAGGCAAAATAAATTGAATAAAATTAATTATACTAATACTAAGTTAATTAATCTAATTAAATTAAATATACTAATATTACGATGAGATGTTTAGGGAAAGTATTGCTTAGGGATTAACTTTTGTTTATAAAAACGTGTTTGGTCTCGTTTTAGTTTACGTTAACGGCGTTCGACTTATCCGATAATCTCAATTCATAAACTCTCTCGCCACCTCTCCCGACTTCGTGTCAACGAAGAAGTTCCTCTCAATGCCTTAACGACCCTAGGTCACATGAGTCTCGCCCCAACGTTATTGATTGCACACAATCCAACTCCCGACCGGGTCGTTGGATCGTCGCGTTGTGTTTACCTTATCGACAATCTCAGTTCTAAAACTCCACTGCCACCTCTCTCGAATGTAAGACGAGTGAATACGTGACTTCGCGTCAACGAAGAAGTCCCACTCAACGTCTTAACGACACTAGGTCACGTGAGTCTCACCCCAACGTCATTGATTGCACACTTTCTAACGCCCTCCCGGGTCGTTAGATTGCCGTGTTGTGTTTACCCTAGTCCAAATTCGGGGTTACCTCTCTCGAATGTCAAATCCTGTATTCTCAAGTTATCTAAACAAGAATAATAATATGACAACACGACAAACACAATTGAAATTATTATAAAACACACATTAACGAAACACAAACTCAAACAAACAACACTTTTATAAATTACGTTAATCCCTAGACAAAAACCCGTTTAGCTCATGGTCATAGCCGGTTATACAATGAAAACAAAGCTAAACATGGTCAACTAACTACCGAAGTTAAGAAAATAAAGAAGAAATGAAAGAAACTTAGCCTAGTCCGAAGATTTGCCGCTAAAAATGCTTCAGGATCGCTTCTCCTTTATTGCAACGTGATCTTCTCCTTTGGAATTGGTTGAGCACTCTCAAAACCTCTCTCTAAAATATACTAACCCTAATGGTTCTCTAATGGCCGGAGGTGAGGTGAGGAGAGGAAGGGGTATTTATAGGAAAAATCTCTAAAATTTATCTAAAATCTAGTGTAGAGTGACCGCCTAGGCGGTGGGGGTATGTGGGTTCATTGATCGCCTAGGCAGTGGCTTGATAACCTAGGCGGTGGAATAGTAATCCAAGTCTCTACATTCTGACCACCTAGGCGGTGGTTTCACCGTCTAGGCGGTAAAACTGCAATGAGTTTAGGGCCTTCTCAGCATTTTCACCGCCTAGGCGGTGGTTTCACCGCCTAGGTCGTGAAACTGCAGTTCTGCATTTTGGCTTCTTTACCCTTTTTCCACCGTTCTTCCACCATCGTTGATTCGATGTGATCGTTTTTTATCCGTTTTCATCCCGTTTCACCTCACACACCTGATTTGATACAAAAAGAACAAAAACACATTAAAATGTATTAAAACATACTAAACGTACTCGAAAACCAACAATGTTCAGATTGGAAATAGATAGGTAATTTACACCTATCACCTAAGTATCGATCGAGGAAAAATAAAATCGTTACTAATGTGTTAGAAGTATGTTCCCAAGACACACATTTTATTTATGTTTTACATGGATGGGAAGGCTCCGCAACAGATGTTAGAGGCCTTAGAAATGCAATTAGTAAGAGGAATGGGTTGACTATGCCCCGTGGTAAGAAATTCCAAGTTCTTTACTAATTTTAAAATTATAAATAATATAATTAACTTAATATTGTAATATGTTTAAGGTACATACTACCTTGTTGATGCGGGTTATACTACTTGTGAAAGGTTTCTTGCCCTTTTTAGAGGTCAAATATATCACTTAAATGATTGGAGAGACGGATATCCACCAAAAACGCTGGAGGAATTATTTAACCTCATATTGTATCATATTATCATAAAACCTAGATTTGAAATAGGCAACTCAATTTTTGTGGTCCAAAAATTTTAATGTGTGGCCCACGATGCACAACAACTATCGAGGGTACTAAAAGGATAGAAAATAGGTAGGTTTGACAAGAATAACACTGCAATCTATATAGGTTCAATTGTAGTAATGGACCATAAGATTTGTCATTTAATTGAAATGACCAATTTAAAGGTATTTATTGTCTTCTATATAAATTGTTAAATTATATTTTGTATTAAATTTTGGGGAAAAAAAGTGTTGATGAAAATTAATAGTTCTACGATCATAAATGGATCAATTAAAAATTTTATGTGTGGAGATTAATTTTTATTATCTTATTATGCCATAGTTGTCTCGTCAGGAAGGCATATCCTGCAAGATGTAGTTGATTTGACAGGGGAAGTAGAATATGGAATTGAGTATTGATATGTTCTGTTGAGACCTGTCAAGAAAACAAGTCCTGCAGGTAATAAAAAAAATATATTATTGATTTGACAGAAGAAGTTGAATTTGAAATTGATTATTGATATGTTGTGTTGAGACCTGTCAGGAGAGTAAGTCCTGCAGGTAGTTGATATGATAACTCTCGATCATAAGGTAAAACGATCCTATAACTAGTAGGAAGTATGGTATTTTATTATATAAATGTGAGTTGATCCATTAATTAAAATTCAGTCATTCTATGATATTTATGAATTTTTGAGATTTCTCAGTGTGGTTATATTTGTTGAAAATGTATCTTGATAAAAAAAATAAAAAAAAAACACTTTATCCATAAAATGATTTTTATATTATGAAGACGGTACACCGATAAAATATTCAGATAGATATTGGTCCACTATTAGGGATTGGTAAAGTCGGAGTGTGGAAAAATTGTTAAGACTTTTAGGGGATTTTATGTAATATTTTTATATACATGTTTTGTTGAGTATTGAACTTTTGGACAAAATATCCTTCATGTGTTTGAAACGTATTTCTATGTGTGAGACATAATTATGTGATTAAGACGTATTTATATATTTGAGACGTATTTTATTTTCGTAGTTTGACACGTATTTATGTGCTTCGAAACGTATTTATATAGTTGACACGTATGTAGGTGTTTCGAGACGTATTTATGTGGTTGGGATGTATTCATGTGTTTTAAGATGTATTTATATGATTGACACGTATTCGGCTATTTTGAGATGTATTTATGTGATTTGAAACGTATTTATGTGTTTTGAGATATATTTATAAGGTTAAAATGTATTTATGTGTTTGGGACATATTTATGTAGTTGAGAGGTATTTAGGTGTTTTCAGACGTATTTCAAAAAAATCTATTCTTTGAAGTTTGGATTGTGTTGATATTTATGAAAAAGTTTACAAGATTATGAAATTAAATTGGAATGTTAATGTGGATATTAGAGATAATTATTTTTAGTCTCACGGGACAGTCCATAAAGAATTGGGTTATCTACTGATTATGATGTTGGTTGTGAACATATTGGTTTGAATGTTAAATGGAATTGATAAATGTTGATTATGGGATATGGCGATGGACTTGAAAAGTCATGCCAAATGAAAAAATTATTGAGGTCATAGATCTGTTGGAATCGAGATAGACCTAATTTAAGTGAGACTGTCGTGATATTTTAAAAATATATTTGTTGGTTGTATATAGATATATATATATATTTATTGTTATTTTTATCAGAGTAGCACAGTGGAAGCATTTAGAAAGATAAAATTCTTTGAAAATTAGTTATCTGTGTTAGGTGTTACCGACCAAAGTGCACCATGTCTGTATGTTGTTGGATATAATGTGGGTCACCGCAAATGCGGATGTGGCGATATATGAAATAGATTTTGTCGATTATGAATTGTGAGTGACTTTCGATTATGAGACCCTACATAGAGAACATGTTCTAGAATCGAGTGTGACTAACATGACTGTGCAGTGCGATTCTGAATTATTATTATTTTAAATGAAATTTTGAGGACGAAATTTATTTAAGAGGGGTAGATTGTAATACCCTGATAAATTTATATTTTGAAAATATTATTTTATATAACTTTAATATTTTTGGGATTATTTTGTAAATTTATGATATAAATAATATTTGATAATTTTGAGGGTCAAATGTTAATTTTAAATTGACTTTAAAAGTTTTGAAGCTATTGTGTTACTTAAAATATAATTTTAAGAATTTTTGGATATAATTTTTTTATTTATTTCAAGAGGGATAATTAGTGTAGATAAATAAATAAAGTGACCGAAATTGTTTCCTTCGTAAAGAAGGAAGACAAAATCGACTGCACATATATGTATAATATATATGTAGGATTGGACACATGTAATAATAATAATTATAATAATAGTGATGATGATGATGATGATCAGTATATCATATTAATAAGGCTCAAGTATATAGGTTTCAGGTTTGTAAGGCTCAAGCATATAGGTTACTTTCGAGCGAGAAAACTATTTCGATTCGGATTTCCATTTTGGATTTCAAGTAGAATTTATAACTCTTTTAATATTTGTATTTAATCTCTCTCTTGATTATGTGATTCATGCGAAAGTTGTTAAATTTTTAACTATTAGTTTTATGACATATTTAGGATTATTATGTGAAAATTATGTGGGAAACATGCTTATATATTTATTTGTTGTATTAATTAAATACACGTATTAGAGGAGTTAAAATTTTACTGAGCGTTAGTTCACAACCCTACAGTTTTGATTGTAAGGCCGGTGAGAATGGAGTTGTGCCAGGAACTTCATTTGAATTTCTATTTAACTTGTAATAGTTGTATTTATTATTTATGGTTGTAAAATCGACGCGATAATTCGATAACTATAATTATCGTTGTAATAATAAAATTTCTCGAATTTTTAGGAGATAAAATATTAATTATTCGGTTTATGTTAATTCTCCAAGGGGAAAAATCGTGTGGCGGCCCTGAAAAATTAGGTCATTACAACTACTGTCCCGATAAACAGTAGGGGGGACAGTGAAAATGAACTTAACTAGATAGGTAGTTATGGTAACATATTGCAGCGGAATAATGACATGGTATTATTGCCATCTCAATGGGCTAATGGGATCCAAGAAGAGGGACAAAAATTCAGATTGAGATTGGGTTTAATTTTTGCTACCTAAAAAATGACAAAGTGCATGTGACAGATGCGTGTGCACTTAGAGAGGAAAAGAAATGTCCATGGTTTGTGTACGGACATGTGATGCTTGAAAATGGTATATTCTACATCCTAAATTTGGTAAATGAACACATGTGTGGGGCTTCTTTCTGCACAAACAAAAACAAATGAATGAGGTCGGAGATTATTTTCTAGTTGCTTGATTGATGACGTATGGGCGAACCCGAAAACACGCCATGTTGATGTTGTTGACAGTTTCAAAAAGCAATATGATATTGAGATTTTGTATTACAGCACGTGGCTTGGTGTCGAAAGGGCCCGAAATAGCGTGTTTGGGGATTATTCATCATCATACGACTAGTTACAGTGGTATTTTGATAAATGTAGACAAATGAACTCCAGAAGCCATGTTACATTCGATTATGACGACGAAACGGGACATTTCATATGTCTGATCGTCGTATTCCAAGCATGTATTTAAGGGTTTCACTTTTGTCGACTGATGGTGTTCATTGATGGAACATTTCTTACTGACCGGTATAAAATGAATTTATTAGCTGCGACGGCAAAAGAAGGCAACCAAGGTACATGTGTTTTGAATCTTTTGATACACAAAATATATTTATATTTAGTATATCATACAATATTTTTTTTAACATATATCATGTTACATGTAACATTTTTGTTACACGTAACGTTTATTACATGTAACATTTGTGCACTGGTAGAATTTTTGCAACTGGTTTGTTTTGCAGGAATATTTCCCATCGCATTTACAATTGTTGACACAGAAAACGATGAGAATTGGAATTGGTTTTTTTCTAAATTCAAAAAGATTGTTGCGCCAAATCTCATGATCACGTTTATATCAGATTGGTACAACGATAAATTAGAGGAAGTAAGGAATGTATTCCCACATTACCGCCATGCATACTACCTCCTGCATTTAAAGATGAATCTAAGGGCTGCAATGGCTGGGAGAAATATCACACTCAAGGAATTAATGATTCCGAAATTGAACGGGTTGGCGTACGCGCACACGCCAGAAGTTTACAAAATACTGTATGATTAGATAATGTACGAATGAAGAGAAAAAAATTAAAGGTTCATGCACAATCTTTCCGCAATGAAATTCAGTAATGTTTTTTTTTTGGGGGAAACAATATGGTGAAATGACACCAAACATGGCAGAATGTTTCAATTCTTAGGTAAGCGAATATCATCACTTGCCCGCAATATTATTGATTAACAAAATCAGAATACGGTGGATGGACTTGATGTCCGATAGGAGAGAAGAATAAAAAAGTATGGATGGTGAGATCACACCGTTTTGGGATAACAAGTTGTGCGAACTGATTAATGAAAGAAGAACATGGAACATCAGCTCGTCTGACAATGTATTTTACGACATTCATTCATCTCCATCAGTGTTAGTTGATACGATGGGACGATCATATTCATGTAGACAATAGCAGATAAAGGGTTTCCCCTGGGTACACAGTTGTGCAACAATTAACAAGAGCTATTTGCCAGCACATGAATACATGGAGGAATACTTCAACGTTAATTTTTACCATGAGACGTATTTGAGAGGTATATATGCAATACCGACAATAGCACGACCTATGTAGGTTGAGAGCAAAACAATTATATTACCACCATTGTCAAAGAAGCAATCGGGTCGGCCGAAGAAAATAAGAATACTGTCAAGGGGTAAGATAAAAGAGATAAAGTGTGGGAAAAGTGAAAAAATAGAGAGACACAATAGGAAGACATGCAAAAACCCAATGGTGTAACACAGGGTTATATTAATAATATTTCTTGGATTCAAGTGCAGAAAATTGATGTAAGACTAGGTCTCATATGTGTGTATTTTTATTTTCAATTTTGTAACATTTGAAAAATATTTGGGTTCATTGTGTTATTTAAAATTTTAATTTAAAGCTTCTGGGATTAATATATCAATTTTAATTTGACTTTAATAATTTTGGGATATAATTAATATTTTCTTTATTTTAAGAGAGATAATTAGTGTAATTAAATAAAAATAATATAAATAAATTTAAAAATAGTGGTTGAGATCATTTCCTTCGTAAAGAAAGAAATGACCCTAAGCATGTAATATATATAATTGTGACACATGTCACAACATCAAAAAAAAAAAAAAAAAAAAATTGAATGGCGGTAGTGATCACTATTTCACACATATATACATTTTCAAGGAAAAAAACAACAACATAGAAGCTCTCGACTGGGGAAAATAGTTAACTTTCAATTTTTATTTTTTTTTTGTGTGTGTGTGTATCGTAAACATAAAATATATATATCATGTTTAATTTATGGAATTATTTATACGTGGGTTCGAGAAAATATGGTAGGTATAGATATATCAAATTTACGAAGAATACAATTTAAAATAAAAATTGTAAATTTTATGAAAACAGTAATTTTTAGTATTTTGTTGACGAATAATATTTTTAACAGTCAATTAATATTTTTCTGTAGCCTAAATTATTAATAGGAAGAAATTTGTAATCATTGTTATAGTAATTTTTGTATAATTAATATTAAGGGGTTCTTATTGAAAGGTCCCACAAGTGGGAACCACCACATTCTAAGGACCATCCTAAGTTAAATAAAAAAAAAAAAAAACTTGAATGGTCCTCCCATAAGTGGTATTTTTCACTTATGGGATCTTTGGAGGAATTTTCCTAATATTAACTTAAGAAATTAGGCGTTTAACAATTTCGTATAATCAAAAAAATTTGGGAATGTGAGAGATTACATTTTAGGGTCACACATTGCAAATTAGATTTATTTAAATAAATTCTTAATTTATGCCCTTTCGTTGGTAGGTTTACAAGCGACGCTGACCACATCAGCATTTTGATGATAGCGTTTTTAGTAGCGCGAGATATCGAGGTGAGTGTACTATCTTCTATGTCAATTGTCAAATTATATTTTCGTACTAAATGTGGGAAAAAAAAAAGAGGTTTATTAAAATAGATTATTTTATAACGTTACGCAGATCAAGTAAAATTTTAAATGTGGAAAGTGATTTTTATTATTCAACTATGCCATAGTTGTCTTCTTGTCAAGAGGGTATGTCCTGTGAGATGTGAATATATATTGTTACCTGTTAGGCAAGTCCTGCAGGGTGGATATATGTTGCTACCTGTCAGGCAAGTCTTGTAAGGTGGATATATGTTGTTACCTGTCAGACAAATCCTGCAGAGTGGATATATGTTGTTACCTATCAGGTAAGTCCTACAGGGTGGTTGTTTCTACCATTGGAGATATTAAATGACCCTAACATTGATAGCCACCATAAATGGCACAGTTGTACAGGTTACGGTATCGTCGTAACTCCCGATCGTAAGGTGAAACGATCCTATGGCTAGTAGGAAAATATGTGTGCAGTATTTTATTCAGAATAATTTGATTGGTTAATTTGAATGCATTATCTAATTGCAATAATAGTTGTGAAGTTTATTTCGGCTCAGTATGCGGTTATATTTATATTATATTTTGAAAAATGGTGTTTGATAATTATGCTTAATTCATAAATTATTTTTATATTATGAAAATAGTACACCGATAAAATATTTGATCTCAGGTATCGGAGCTAGAGACGGGTCCACTACTAGCGTGGTTAGAGTCAGAAGAGATAGTGAGTTTTATTTTAGAGACTGTCAGGACAGTTATTGGGAGTGAGTAATTGAAATATTTTTTGTAATCTTGTTATAAAATAGACAGCTTGTATAAGAGCTAAAATTTTAAATTGGAAAAATATATTATTATTATTATTATTATTATTATTATTATTATTATTATTATTATATCATAGTGGCGCAGCAGAAGTGTAGTGGTGGAATAGTTTGTCTTTTGACTCTATTTATTCTTCGGAGAAACCTAGTGACGGCCCTGGAAAACTGGGTCATTACAGTTGAATTTTATTTTTTATATTTTTTTAAAATAAAAATAGATTTTTTCTTTGAAATCATTGACATTACATTCAACAAGGCAATAATAGATATTTTGTTACGTTCCACATTTGTATATTTTTTAGATAAAGTTATTGATATTGTTAACCTAGTAAACTACCTAGGAGGAGTGGTGAATTGGGTAGTTATAAAAAATTTAAACAAATAAATATTTCAACACTTAATTATCAAATATTCAATTTTTTTTTTAATCAATTATTATCTTCGTTACGCAGTGGATAAGTGTTTATAACTAGGTGCACACTCAAACAAAATGTAAAGAATAATAACAATGCAACACACCAAGATATATCATGATTCAACAAGCTAACCTTACCTAATTCAGTCCCTCAAGCTCCACGGAGATTCGCAACCTCTAAACCCCTAATTCTTTTACCAGGTGGGAACTAAACCCTTACAACGATTCTTTTCTCAAGCTCATAATTAACCTTTACAATTTTCTTTTTCCCAGACTAATGAAGAACCTTATCTTTTTGTCAAGTTAAAGATTAACTTAATTCTACTACAAGAAGAATCAAAACCTCACAACTCTCAGAAGTATCATTTTCCCAGATAAGGATTGCACATTTACAATTCACTCAAAATTAAATTCAATTTCAGGAAGAATCAAAACCTAATTCTTTTCAAGGAAAATAATAACCTAACTTTTTTATACTTAGGACAAAGATTAAATCTCAATCTTTTTCACTAGAAAATATTGAAACCTATCAACCCTAACTAGATACCGGCCCAATTGTGTCTAATCTGCTCAAACTCACAAACATAAAAAAATAGTGAATTTTTTTCCCACAAAGAGCTTCAACTACCTCAATACAGTTATACTCAATTAATGTCTCGAAATTTACTACGTGATAGATTTAATGTGAGACAAATTAATATTTGATTAATAAACAATGTGGAAAGCACAAATTAAAACACATAATCAGATAATCACACAAAAAAACGTTTTAAAAGATTTTTCAGGTTTTTAGATCTGAAAATGATTTTCTAACGATTTTTAACAACCAAGTAAATAATAATAATAATATGACATCACAATTAAGAATAATAGCTTAGAAAGATCTCACCAGGTAAACACTGATGAATAAAAACAGAATCACAAGATAGCTCAAGTCGGTGATGCCAAATTAATTAGTGCTTTAGATCAAGAACTTAGCACAAAATCTCTTTTAAAAAATCTCAGCAGAATGATAACTCTTAGAAAAACGTAGGACTGGATTGTTCTTGATATATTTCATCTAATTTTCGTAGGTATATATATAGAGAGATTAATATCAAGCCCTTCAACGGCTACTTTTTTCAAAAGATATACCTCTAAACGGCACTCTTAGACTTCATATAACATAATCATTCAATTTTGGTGAAGTTCACTTAAAAATATCTTTTAAAACTCTCAAATAAGTCCATAAAATATTTCTCAATTATTAATCATAAGATAAGAATTATTTAGCTACTTAAATTGAGAGAATCTTTAATTATGTGGACTACAACAGTAGGGATATACAAAATATATGTACCATATTTTCAATAAGATTAGATCCCCCAAAATTCTCCCTTCGAATCATAAAAAACGGCCAGTTTTTTACCGAAATATCAAGTTCCTCGAAATCTCAAGCAAAACAATCGGTTGATCGATCCCTGGCCATCGATTGACCGATTAATAGAGCATAAAACCCAGGCCAATCAAAACAGCCAGTCGGTTAACCGATTGGTTCAAGAAGTTTTCCCTGCCAAGCTCCAGTACAGTCGGTTAACTGACTGCCTCCCAATCAGTTGACCGATTAGTTCAGAGACTTTCACTTTTAAACCCTTAAGCCCATCGGTTGACCAATTGTCTTTGGTCGGTTGACTGATTGCTTCAAGAATTTCATATTTTGCTCCGAAAACCTCACTGTTTTAAATAGTTGACCGATCTCTTCTGATCAGCTGACCAATTGATATTGAATGGTAATTTCCTACACCATTTCTTCTCTAAAACCCTCTGCTTGATTCACTTAACTGATTACTTTTCTCGATTGACTGAATTGACCCTAAACTCTAACTTTTAATACTTTAATCCTTATTTTTAATTAGGTTAATTATCATTTTCAATTTCACATAAGGAGCACATAATAAATTAATAATTATGATCCTAAACTCTATCATTTCAACACAAAAAAAAAAAAAAGATAATTCATTTAATAGTGTCGTGTGTGATCCTAATTCGGGTTGAATTAAAAGTATAAGAGTATTGAGTTATTTTCACCTTATTTCTTCAATGTTTTCAACACTCTTCGTTTCTTCACTTTGTCCATTTGTGCACCCTTATCATTTTTTTCATGATATCTTCAACACAATCAATAAACGGAACTTTTTTTTTGAAACACTCAATAAACACATTAATTCTACCAAAAACATCAACACTTAATTGTTCATCAAAACTTAGGGATCAACAGATGTTACTTTTCAACACGGTAATAACGTGATGTTGTTTTGGATTCAAGCTCTGTCATTTTGAATATCTTTTCAAATTTTACGAGATTTTGTTACATGTAACATTCATGACATTTCAATGGGTTTACATGCAACAACATTGTTACATGTAACATATGCCCCTATCTCATACATAAATTCGTATATAAGATAATGTTACATGTAACATGTAAGATATGTTACATGTAACATATGCCCATACACCATACATAAATTTGTATATAAGAGAATGTTACATGTAACATGGTATGTACATGTAATTTTGGCGTGTGTTGTACAAGTTACATACTAAAATGCGTAACACAGGATTCATCTCCAAATTAAACTGTCATTCCACAATTTGTTAGGAAAATGACCTTTTTTTTAAATGACGTGTTTTGGTAATCACGTCACATCAGCCATATCCACTCCTCCGATTTCAAAAACCTTCCATAATCCATCGCCGATCAAAAACCCTAACGCTCTGCAACCCCGTCGCCCTTCACTACCGTTCTCCATACCCGCTCGATATTTGTCTCAATCAGAGCACAAAGGTGGCTACACGGCGAAAGATGATCACGAAGAACCCCAACACTACCGACGATCCCATCAACCTTTTCGACACAAGTAAGCATTTTTTATACACTTTTGACGACGATCTCAGTTTTTTCGGTGCAAAAATCAGACGATAGTTCTTAGTTAACGCATCATGCAACCATATATTAAACGTATAGAAGTCAATATGTTTAGGTTTTGTTGTGTGTGATATAGAGTCATGTTTTGCCTATTGCGTTTTGTGATTTTATACATGATATTGTGTTACTAGTATATCTGTGTGTGTGTGTGTGTTCGGTGACTTCACCGTACAGAGATGTCGACATGCTTTTGATCGGTGATTTGGTATACATTTTTGTTGAAATTGTTGACTATCTTTTTTCAGAGAAGTCGTCATGTTTTTATCATTTTATATCATGATCAATGTGTTACCATGATAATACACCCGTCACTAAGCATATATACTAGTACAAACCGGTTTTTGTTGAATGTTGAATGCAACATCTTCATTGTGTAGTCAAATAAATTATCTGTGTATCAATTTTTTTTTTTATGTTTTTTAAGCACAATTTTTGTTTCTGCTATCGTAGAGAGAGTAACAAATATGTAGCAATTTATTTTGTCGATGTTTCAAAATTTTGTGCACATGTAGAATGTAACATTTCAGCTATTTTTTGTTGTACAAAAGTTGGATTATCAGATGTTTGAAATGTAACACCAATGTATGAATGTAACATTATTGGAGTTTATGCATTAGGAGGCCTTTTTCTTGTATCTGTGCGCGTAGAATGTAACACCATATATATTTTTGTGCGTTGAATGTAACACCCCCTATATATTGTACAGATGGCATAGTACCTGTGGTTGATAGCGGACATGACACGTCGACAAGCGTGTCAGACAACGATGATGGTAAAAAAATGACTTACTTATCTGTTTGTTTTATTTTACAAAATTGAAATACTTTAGCACCTATTGATTTTTGTTGCTCCATTTCAGAAAGATATGTTCCAGATATCCCAGCAGCGTCAATAAGCGAAGAAGTTAAAAACATCACATACGATTGGAATTGTTCTTTTTTATTTTTGTTTTGTACACATATTGATTTTTGTTTTGTACACAATGCAAAAGATAATGTTCGAGACCGGCCAGCAGCATTAACAAGCCAAGCACTGGCAGCGTCAACAAGCCAAGTGTCGGCAAGACCCATAAAATATCGATGCAATCTGTCACAATTCTCATCAATCATCCACGATTTAGTACTACGTGATGAACATATACAGTACTTACGCCGCACCCTATTTTGGAACACTATGAACGCCTTGAGAAATGATCAAGAGGACAGGGTATCATTCCATCGTATCGACGGTCTGATTGCAAACATCATCCAATGCTATTATCTGGGAAAAAAAAGGTTCAAATTGGGGCCACGGTATGTCAAGTTCACAAGAAACGACGTGTAACTTATTTTTGGGTTGCCATGTGGTCGGGTACAACTGCCCGGTAGATACGCAAAGAAGGAGGATTGTGCATTCCTAGCACGACAAGGTCTGAATACAAACAAGGTAAGTGTCGTACAGATGAAGGACATGTTACGTGTTGCCATCAATCGTGATGGTGAAGAAATTTGTAAGGGACTTTGTTCAATTACTCTGTCTTCATTTGTTAATAACTTATTTCTTTGCGAACGAGGGGCAGTATGCTCGAGTATCGGACCTGAACCTTGTCGAGGATTTGGATGTTATGGCAACTTACGAATGGGCCGACATCATCCATTCAAATTTGATGCCATCAATCGAAACTAAGTATCAGAGGCAGAGCTCTGTAACTGGCTGCGTGGTAGACTTGCAGGTAACAACAATCATGCTTAATTTTTTTGTAGTTATTGCATATAATACATAAACTTTTTACAAACTTAAATATGTTTTTTTTTTTTTTTTCAGTTTTGGTTGTACAAGCACTCAAGGTTGATCCCCCCCCAGTAGCATCAAGAATGGATGTATTTCCTCATTTTTTGAAATGGGACATGATGGCGTTGATGTTTGTCGCGTCTGGATTAAATTTGCACAATTTAACTGCAGATCAGGTGTGTTCTTTTTCTCTCGTTTTTTGAAACGGGACATGCTGACGTCGATGTCAGACGAGCCTGGATTAAATTTGCACAATTTCACTGCATATAAGGGTTGTTGTTTTTTTTTTTTTTTCTTTTTTTCTTTTTTTTTTTTTTATGTACAGAAAAAGAATATTAAATGTAACACACCTGGTGTTACAATTTTAACGCAGATGAAAATGTAACACAACCTGTGTTATATTTAACATAGATAAAAAATGTTGCATGTAACACAATCGGGGTTTGTTTAGTGTATTCCACAATATAACACTTTTTCTATGTGTGTTTACTGATGAGTTTAGGTTGTTCGAAGCCTAATGACAGAGTTGGTGTCGGATTTCAGGGCAGGTGTCTTACTACCTGTCACAGGGTCAAAATTTTCATCGCCAAATTTGCAACCGAGTGATGGCCTAGTTGCACCGACAACTTGCAGCCCCTGTGAATGCACTTCTTCACAATGGAATTACACCGACAGATTGTAAACACACGTTCCTGTAACGAAATACAACGAAAATACACCGAAACACTACCGAAAACGCACCCACGCAACAGTACACACGCGTATTACGGGAAAACCCAACCTTGTATTAATAAACTCCGGCTACAAAGAACCAAATACAACACTTGGTCTGTAAAATCCACAGGAATACATTCAGCAACCAAAAACATACCAAAACAGCACAATTTATCGGAGAAATACAGCAGTTGATAGCCCCAACTGCATAGGCAGACTACCGACACCTGTCCCGACACATGTCAGCACCATAGGAGTTGGTTTTCCTGTCTGAAAACCAACCAAAACCCCCAAGAACTGCCCAGAACTGCTCATACATGCCCTGCACATGTCTGGAAACCACCAGTCCATCAGCTCACAAGCTCAGCATTCTTCCAACATTTTTTTGCACCGTCCCAACGTCTGCCCGTTGCCGTCTCATCCCATAATCTGCCAATGTTCCCCAACGTTTTCACCACGTCGCTGCATGGCCAGAACGCATCGTTGCACCCAACGACTGCCAACGTTCCGTGTGCTATTTTCGCACCAGAATGCACCGCCGCCCAACGGTGTGTCATGCCTCTTCATGACTCAGCCCAAAATGTAGCGTTGTGCCTACGTTCTATTTTGTTGCATCGTTCTGCCCAACGACGTCCCAAAGTCGTATGCATTTTTTGCACCAAAATGCACAGTCGTTCCCAACAGTCCGCCATGCCGCACACATGACATTGTTTACCACGTATTGTTGTGCCTCCGTTGCACCATTTTGCTTCTGTACCGCACCGAGGTCTTCCTTTGGTCTCGTGACTCCCTACGAAAACCCTATTACCAGCAACCTCTGCCAACGCCGCCAATGTGTATCCACGTTGCCCAATAGTGCATCGTTTTGCCAATGCCTACCCAACAGCTTGGTCCAGCGCCTCCCCGCTTATCCAACGCATGTTGCCGCGTCCAAGGCACCGTTTACAACGTAGCGTTGCACCTACGTTGCACCATTTTGCCTCGGTCCCGCACCGAGGTCTTCCACACTACCCAATACCCGCTGGTGTTGTGCCACAACTCTGCTGCCCAACGACAGGCACCAAGTTGATGCCCTCTTCGCCAACGAACCCATCCGTGCTACATGCACCATGTCCGGTAGCAAATCACACTAAGTCGGTGTTGTTTGGTCCTCCAGCATTGTTAGGGTCTAACACTACCCATGTACGGTAATACGGAGCCCAGTTCTTCCAACTCGAGTAACAAGATTAAGGGACAAGAGAAGGTGTCTACTGCTGACAATATGTCGTCCTTTGATTTGCAAATATCGCAGTCATTCAACGAAGAGGTGGTTAAATTTTATGGAGGTTCTCAAAATTTAACGGAATTGGTTGAGAGTAATCGAAAACTATCACAGAAGGTTGATTCCTTGAGGGCGAAACGCAAGAAGATGAAGATAATAATGAAGAAATAAATTCGACAACTAGAAGTTGAGTTAAAGCAGATGGGCGCCAAGAAGAACCAATTGCAGGTTGATTTAGAGAGAATGATGGAGGAGAGAAAGAAGATAGACGAGAAATTGATAGAAGCAAAAGTTCACACTATTACTCAAGGGGAGAGGCTGGTAGAAAAACTTAAAGAAGCTATTGTGCACTCGGCCACACAGTCAATAGAGAAAGGGAGGGAACATAATGAGAAAGTTACTGGACTGACAAAGTTCTGCCAGTATGAGCTTGAGGACAAAGACAATGTGATCGTTAGGAAAGCATCGGTTATTGCTGCACACGATTTACCGCCAAGGAGGCCACACCCAGCAAAATTGAAGCCTAGGCACAGCACGTGTACAAAGGCTGAAACAAAGACCCCAACATCACTTATCAAAAACGTCAAGAGTCACGTTAGGACACAAAAGACCGATGATAATTCAATTCACAAATATGATGTCCCTGTCAAGCGACCATGACGACTGCAGAAAATGTATGATATACCAGCCCCTGCAAATCAAGGCACGGATGATGCGATCAAGAGCATTGAGCCAAGCACATCGACCCACAACAGCAATGAACCTCGAGTATTACTTCCACGCAATAGCGCCATTACAAGAATGATAGCACCGGCTGACTAGGACAAACTTGAGCTGATTATGCGTAAGAAGGGGCCTGGGTAAATTTAAGTTTTACTTATTACATTTTTTTGTCAAGTATATATGGAACAACACACATGAGAAGTACATTACCTTTGTTTTTGTCTCTATTTTATCGTAGGGCATTTGTATAGGTACAAAATGGATATTCGCTCAAGTATCTGTACTTAATTTGATCAGGTTATTATAGGGAGACACAACTTACAAATTTCGTGAGTTACTTTTTGTTAAAGTTATTTTGTTTGCTGAATATAACATTTGTTTTGTTTCATGTTACGTTTTCATGAATGTAACATTATAATATTTTATTGTACACATATTTACATTTTGTGAAAATGTAACACTTTGTACTGTACATGTTACATGTTACACGATTGTCATGTTACATGTAACATCCAAAGATACTTTGTATTGTACATGTTACATGTAACACGACTGTCATGTTACATGTAACATTTATTGTACACTTTGTGTTTGTGTTTATTTTTGTGTATTTTTTGGAAATTATGTAGATGAATGTAACATTATGTGATTATTTAATTAAATGTTTAGGTGATTAATGGTTGTATGGAGATGATGTCTCTTGAACAAGCAAAGGTTGCGAGCTATTTAAAAGGGGTTGGTTAGGATTTTCCGAATCGTTCATATTTCATCAATAGTTGTTAATGGGTAATAAAATATTATGATTTTTACATTTACGGGTGTTTTATGTTGTATTGATCGCATGCACACATTGAGTTTTATTAAAAAAAAATCATGTTTACAATATATACAGATGTAGATAACACGGGGAGACAACAAAGTCTTGATTGACATATTGAACCCAACAATTATTGAAACATTTTCGAACAACTATAGATTCATTCATTTTCCAATAAACATTGTAGGGATGACATCATCAACGAGACATTGGATGTTGTTTGTTTGCGATTAGCAACAGCGCACGTGGACACACTACAACTCAATCAACCTCCAACATCCTGAAGATGTAGACAGATTTTACAACAACGCAAAAAGACTTATGAGTTTTCACTATCTAGTTTGAAGTTTATCCTTGCATCATTGAATAGATAATCCTCACCATGTTCTATGTTCAACTGCAGATTAGTTATGTTGATGTGTTGTTGTCGAGGGAAACCAGTGAGTATCTGTTGTAGAATGCTGAGATTTCAAACACCGAGAATGTCCCAGACAAGGGATCATAGGTATGAGTACACTTCATTAATTTCCTGATACGACATTTTCATTATGATTATCCAAAAACAACCAGGTTTTGCTGAACTCTCTTAAAAAAAATATATTGTGCAGCGTTGACTGCGGTGTCGCTGTAATTCACATCATGAAGAGCATATTCAATAGCGTACCAGCCAAAGTTCATTATGGCGTTGAAGGTTTTCGCAAAGAAAGGGCAATACTTTTCCATGAATTCCTCAACGATCCACCCAAGTCTTGGACAATCGATGACTTCCAAACAAGAAAAATAGATGAGACACGTCGTGTTGAAGACGTTGAACCACTTCCCACTTAATTGGTCCCCTCTCTCTCCCCCCCCCTCCCCCCCCCACCCAAAAAAAAAAAAAAAAAAAAACAAGTGACAAATAAGAGTTTTATCTGTGTGGCTTTGAACAATTTCTTTTTTGGATTAAACATCATACGTCCTTTGACATCATACGTAGCTAGATATTCATGTTTTTTTTAAAGGTATAATCGGTAGCTTTTATTGCAGTGTATGTTAAATGTAACACACATACTTTTTTGTTGTATGCACCATTTTTTTACCGGTTTGACACTTTTTGTAACGTTGGTATGCGTCTCAGAGACTCACAAAGTGCCAAAAACTGTCATCATTTTTCAGACTCACAAATTGCCAAAAACTCTTAGAGAACTAAACGATTGAAATGTTACATGTCCAGAGAACAATTTGAAATGGAAATCAAGAAAGAATTTCTGGTCATAAAAATAGAAAGGTATGAATTGCACAAGAAGTTCTTTCGGTTAAAACGCCGTGCGACTCGAAAGACATCAGACTTCTTGGTCAAATAGCGACTTGCACACGAATGTTACATGTAACACACAACATTGCCATATAGACACACACACTCATTTTTTTTTAAAAAATGGATGTTACATATATCATCTACACACCACCCCCTGAATGTTTTATGCAATTAGTGTAAATAGATGTTACATGTAACATCATCATCACCAATGTTACATGTAACATGAATGTAACACGGATGATACGAAATTCATCATATCCTTTTGATTGTTACATGTAACATTAGTTGCATCAAGTTAAATATCTCAAAAAAAAAAATCGATCAACTTCTCATTTAAAAGAGAATCAAATGCACATATTTGTTTTGCATTTTTTTTATTTTTTCACATAGAAATCTGAGATAAAAATCAAGCAGATTGTGCACATGGATATTGGTATCATTTACCAAAATTAACTTCGCAAAATAAGGAGTTTATGATTTTGTTCGATGTGAGGTGCATCACGCAGGCGTATTTTCGTAACAAAAATGGCGAAATGATCACTCGGTGCATGGAAATAGTAGCGGGTGTGATCGGTAGTTTCCATCACTTTTAGAACTGTTCGGTCAGCACCTCTTAAATTAATTGAAAGTCTATTTTATAATTTCTATATTTTGGAAAATTAAATAATAAAATTTTCTAAAAAAAATATCGAAGAAAAAGAAGAAAAAAAATATCAAAATAAAAAATAAACCTCTCTCTCTCCGTCGTCTCCGATGGGGAGCTAATAGATTTGGCCTCTACTGCTGCTCCCATCCGCTATGTCCAAGTAAGCATCTCTCTCTCGTCTCCCTCTTCTCTTTCCTCTCTATCACCCCTACCCCAAACATCACACCATCGCAAACAAAGACGGACACCACCGATATTTGTTTATTGTGCACCACCACCCCCTTCATTTTATAGTCTTTTAGTATTGAAGATTATTAAGTGTTGCTACACAATTAAAATAAAGAACGAAGTTACCAAATTTTCTTGGGTTGAGTCGCAGACTAGGTCGCTCTTTTTAAGACGTTTCGTGGCTCTGCCCAAGATTGTGTAAACAGTGTTCAGCCTCGTCGTCCCCAGAATAAAACAGCACAAAAATCACCTCCGTCTAGGACCTTCTCTATACGGTAGAAGTCCCTAAAACCAGAACACCCTACACTACACTGCTCGAAAACAAAGAACAATTTTTTTGCAAAGAAAAACATAAAGAAAAATCTAGAGCGTTCTCTTCTCTGTATATATTTATTCTGGCTTCTGATATGTAGTATAAAAATCCATTGGCTAGTGGATGAATCTTTCCTTTTAATCAATATAAGGCATGGAGCAATATATCCCTTTAATAATTGTAAGGCAAGTGAACGTTGAGAGTTAGTGGAGAGGATAAGAGGACATCATGATGATTATCCAAATAGTGGAAGGATTATTAATTTAAATAATATAATATTATTTAATAAAATGATATAAGAATAATAAAATAAAATAATATTTTATTTTATTAAAATAATCTAATAAATTTTGTCCAAACAATAATAAGAGCCACCTCACTCCACACGTGGGCTCGGCACTGTCGGACAGCGGAGCAAGTGTGGTAAACCAATAGGGATGTGACTCATCTTCCTTCCACAAAATATGGGTACTATTTGGGGCAGACCCCAAGTATCTAACTCATCCCTTTATAACATCCTCTAGAGTCTTATTCCCAAGTAATGTGGGATAAGGAAACAATAGAGGAAAAACTAGTAACTAGTGGCACTTGATTTATTTTACAAATAAAAAATTCACATATGTTCCAACAATCCCCCACTTGAATTTTTAAAATAATTTTTCATCGAGCAGTATAGTACAATATAAGATTGTGCATAAGTAAAGGTGTCTTTCGACTTGAACCCTTACATAGTGTTAATGATTTAGATTATACTAGAGTAACTCATAGTTTTGAACTCTATCTCTAACAACATCACACACACAACCCTATCAGAGTGTAGTCCAAAAGTTCGTACTTTATGGCCATACACGTGTATCATAGTGTAGTGAATGCTCTAGAGAATTTAACCAAAAATTCCATAAGAAGCGGACACACTTCCATATTCACATAGGTAAGTCTATAAAGAGTACTCCTGTAGCTAGGTACTCTACTCCAAATGGAATATAGATCTCATTAAGAGTTAAGAAATAACTCAACCTAATATCGCTTCAGGATGTCATGCTTCAATCAATACATATAAGGAATAGACTCAAAATTATTATATTAGCATTACTCTCTTAATATCACTTAATGAGTTGTTATTACCCTTTAAACCTATTTCTTGGGATCTCCAGTCTATAGGTTGGGTTTCCCTCACAAGTGACTCGTCAATCTATGGGCTTGAGTCCCATTCCTTTCAAGGTTTTGTAAACCTTTTCTCGAACTAATCCTTTCGTCAAAGGATCAGCTAGGTTATCTTCAGACCGTATATGATCCACTCTCACAGCTCCAGTCGAGATATATTCTCTAATAGTGCTGTGTTTGCAACGTATTTGTCGCCTTTTTCCGTTATAATAACGATTCTGAATTTTTGCAATAGCCGAGGTACTATCGTAATGGATCAAGACGGCTGGAATCGGTCTCTTCCATAAAAGGGTATTAGAAAGCAGACTTCTTAACTACCCCGCTTCCTCTCTAGCTGATGCTAGTGCATTCATCTCAGACTTCATAGTAGACTGAGCCAAAATAGTCTGTTTCTTAGATTTTCAAGAAACAGCTCCACCAGCTAAGCTAAATATATAGTCATTAGTTGCCTTAGAGTCATCTGAAAGGGTGTTCCAATCAGTATCGCTATATCTTTCTAGGACAGCGGGAAACTTCTGATAATGTAATTCAAGGTTCATAGTCCTTTTTAGGTATCTCATAACCCTTTCAATAACATGCCAATGCTCAATACTAGGTTTGCTTGTAAACCTGCATAGTAACCCCACGTCATAAGCTATGTCAGGCCTAGTGCTGTCAGTGGCATATTGTAAACTGCCTATGATGTTCGCATACTCAGATTGTCTAATAGCGTCACCGGTATTTTTGAACAACTTAACACTAGGATCATAAGGGGTACATGCTGGTTTATATTCCAAGTAATTATATTTCTTTAGAATTTTTTCTATGTAATGAGATTGATCTAAAGAAATTCCATTTTCAAACCTAGGTATTTTAATACCAAGGATCACATTTATTTCACCAAGATCTTTTATGTCGAAATTAGCACATAGCATAGATTTCACATTATTCACGACATAAATATTAGAACCAATAATCAACAAGTCATCCACATAAAAACATATAATAGTACAAACATCATTTTTAGATTTGTAATAGATGCATTTGTCACTTTCAGTCACTTTGTAACCATATGAGATAATAAGATTATCAAATTTCTCATGCCATTACTTAGGTGCTTGTTTTAAACCATAAAGAGATTTATCTAATTTGTACACTTTATTTTCTTGACCAGGAATTACAAATCCTTTGGGTTGGTCCATATAAATCTCTTCTTCTAATTCACCATTTAAAAAAGCAATTTTAACATTCATTTAATGCACAACAAGATCATGAATAGCAACTAGTGATAAAAGCACACGAATAGATGTAATTCTAGAGACAGGTGAAAAGGTGTAAAAAAAATCTACATTTTCTCTTTGTCTAAACACTTTGACTACAAGGCGAGCCTTATATTTCTCAATAGTTCCATCGGGTTTTAGTTTCTTCTTGAGTACCCATTTACATCCTATTGTTTTACAACCAGGAGGTAAATCTACTAAGTGTCAAGTCTTATTTGACTCGAGAGAGTCCATTTCATCATCTATAACCTTTTGCCACAAATTGGCATCTATGGAAAATAGTGCCTCTTGGAGTGTGTGCGGATCTTCCTCTAGGGTATATAAATAGAAATCAGAACCATAATCCTTAGCTATATGAGGCCGTTTACTTCTTCTAGGTTAAATTTCTAATTCCTTATTAGATTCATTAATTTTAGTGACAGGTACATCACTAGATGTCGAGCCCCCACTATTCTTCAATTTGAAAGAAAATTTATATTCATAAAAATCGGCATCATTTGATTCAATGGTAACCCGATCTTTCAAGTCATAAAATCTATAAGCTTTGTTATTCACCGCATAATCAATAAAAATACATTCATAAGCTCTACTCGCAAATTTTCTTCTTTTTGGGTCAGGAATACGAACATATGCCAAACAACCCTAAGTTTTAAAATAAGACAAATTTGGTTTCTTATTTTTGAAAACTTCATAAGGTGAAATTTTACTATCCAATTTGGGAACTCTATTAAACACATAGCAAACAGTCAACAAAATCTCACCCCACTAATGAGAAGCCGCATCGGAGTTGAGCAAAATAGCAACTATAGATTCAGCTAAAGTTCTATTTTTCCTTTTAGCCTTACCATTCATTTCAGGAGAATATTGTACAATTTTTTCATGAATAATCCCATGAGAATTATAAAAATCAATGAAAATATTAGAATCATACTCGGTTCTTCTATCACTACGCAGTTTCTTAATTTTCTTATTGGATTGATTTTCAATCTCAGTCACAAATAATTTGAACATATCAAACGCTTTACTTTTATTTTTCATGAGATAAACAAAAGTGTAATCAGAGCAATCATCTATAAATGTAATAAAATAACATTTACCATTTCTAATCAAGACACCATCAAATTCACAAATGTCAGTATGTATCAAATCAAGAAGTTCAGATTCTCTAATTACTGATTTATGAGGAATTTTGGTAATCTTGGCTTGACTGCAAAATTCACACTTTTCAAAATCATTCAAAGACAATTTAGGAATTAGTTCTAAGTTGCTTAAGCTTTTAATAATGCGTTTGTTAACGTGAAAAAGGCTAGCATACCAAATATTAAAAGAACACAACATGTAAGAAGAAGAAGAAATTTTATTAACTTCAATATTCAGTTTGAACATTCCATCAGTTGCATAACCCTTCCTAACAAAAATATTATTTTTGGTTAGGGTGTACAAATCAGCCCCAATAGTTTGAGTAAACCCAGTCTTGTTGAGAAGATAGCCTGAAACCAAGTTCTTTCTCATCCCTGGAGTGTGCAGAACATTTTTAAGAATGACTATTTTTCCAAAGGTAAACTTTAACTCCACCTTACTAGAACCAGCAACAATAGTGAAATGAGAATCACCCAACAACACTTTCTTGTCTATTGTTTCAGAATAGGACCTGAACATAGCACGATCATAGCAAACATGGAAGGACGCACCAGTGTCTACCCACCACCCTTCGGATCCACCAACTATATTAATTTCAGAAATCATAGCCACTAGTTGGTCTTTGGTTAGATTCACCTGCGAAACAGGATGACGTCAAATCCAGCAGTTCCGAGCCATATGGCCCGCCTTTCCACAATTATAACAAATGAAATGTTCAGACTCATTTCTTGAAGGGAGTTTTTGTCCATTCTGATTTTGATTAAAGTTCATGTTCTGGTTGTTATTACGATTCTGATTCTTCATAATTTTCCTTTTAGGTTTCAGAACAACAAATAAGGATTTTTTGTGAGTGTTGTTGGTAACAAAAAGCACTTCATCTTTCTGATCTTGTTTACGAGCTGTCTCCTCAATACAAAGACGAGTAATCAAACTTTCTAAAGAAAATTCTTTTGTTTTGTGCCTGAGAGTATTCTTAAAATCTTTCCAGTCAGCGGGTAATTTGTCAATCAATACAGCAACTTGAAATTGTTCATCAAGTGTCATACCTTCAGTAATAATTTCATGAGCAATTTTCTGAAGTTCGTGAGACTGAGCTTCAACAGATTTATCGTCAGTCATTTGGTATTTCAGATAACGTCTGACAGCATATTTTTTCGTTACAGCCTCCTCAGTGTCATATTTTTTTTGAAAAGCATCCCAGATTTTCTTTGCAGTGCTGTTAGAACAATAATAGTCATAGAAGTCATCAGACAGACCATTAAGAATAAAGTTTTTACAACGGAAATCATTTTCAGTCCAATTATTAACTTCCTGAAGCTGAGCATCAGTAGGTTCTTCAGGTAGCACAGGTTTTTCAGTAGTACAGACATATGCTACTTTTTCCATGGTTAGAAAAAATAGCATCTTCTGTCTCCATCTTTTAAAATGAGCCCCTTCGAAACGGAAGGGCTTGTTTAGATCAACAGTGGTTTGTTTAGACTCGCGTTCAGTAGACATGGCAGAAGATAGATACGTCTTAAAATTGTTGCTACACAATTAAAATAAAGAACGAAGTTACCAATTTTTCTTGGGTTGAGTCGCGGACTAGGTCACTCTCTTTAAGACATTTCGCGGCTCTGCCCAAGATTGTGCAAGCAGTGTTCAACCTCGTCATCCTCAAGATAAAACAGCCTAGAAATCACCTCTATCTAGGACTTTCTCTGCATGGTAGAAGTCCCAAAAACCAAAACACCCTACACTACACTGCTCAGAAACAAAGAACAATTTTTTTGCAAAGAAAAACATAAAGAAAAATCTAGAGCGTTCTCTTCTCTGTATATATTTATTCTAGCTTCTGATATGTAGTATAAAAATTCATTGGCTAGTGGATGAATCTTTCCTTTTAATCAATATAAGGCATGGAGCAATATATCCCTTTAATAATTGTAAGGCGTTGAGAGTTAGTGGAGAGGATAAGAGGACATCATGATGATTGTCCAAATAGTGGAAGGATTATTAATTTAAATAATATAATATTATTTAATAACATAATATAAGAATAATAAAATAAAATAATATTTTATTTTATTAAAATAATCTAATAAATTTTGTCCAAACAATAATAAGAGCCACCTCACTCCACACACGGACTCGGCACGGTAGGACGGCGGAGCGAGTGTGATAAACCAATAAAGATGTGACTCTTCTTCCTTCCACAAAATATGGGTACTATTTGGGGGCACACCCCAAATATCTAACTCATCCCTTTATAATTTTCTCTAGAGTCTTATTCTCAAATAATGTGGGATAATATAAAACAATAGAGGAAATAGTAATAACTAGTGGCGCTTGATTTATTTTACAAGTAAAAAAATTAAGGTAATTAGGTTTTCTTTGGGGTTGATTGTGATATTTTTTTATTTGAAATTTTGGGTTCATTCCAAGCCCCATATTGGTTCTGCATTCTAACAATTGCAACGGGAGGGGATATCTTCTCTTTCGATCAAAATACAGAGGATGCACAGTATTAACACAATAATAGACAAATTAACCAGAAATACTCTTTTGGACATAGGGTTCTGAGAAGGTGAATTCAATTTTGAATGGAAGATGTTTTCATATGTGCGCACACCGATTGCGATCATGAAGGCGAACAGTTTTGATCAAAAGTTCTTCAATTCTTTGCCTCCTTTAGTTCCTCTGCAACTCCCGTCTCCAAGGTATGATTCGATTTTGCTCTGTGATTTCACTATTCCGTTTCATCTGTTTGTTTTCCGAAATTCATCTAAAGAGCTCTCTCTCTCTCTCTCTCTCTCTCTCTCTCTCTCTCTCTCTATATATATATATATATATATATAGAGAGAGAGAGAGAGAGAGAGAGAGAGAGAGAGAGAGAGACCTCTATCATTTGCATTTGATCCGTAAAATTGAGGACCTCTATCATTTTTGCTGTTAAATGTTTGTGAATTTGTTGACTAATATAGGAGATCTAGGGGTTTCTTCCATTGAGATATAATCTTTTGTGTTAATTTTGATTTATTTATTTTTTTAAAAATTGTAATATCAGGGAGACCCATTTGTGGTATGTATTACCCAATGAAGTGAAGAGTGAAACTCTTCTAAATCAGTATGTTGAACTTCTATCGCCAAGCGAGCAGCAAAATGTTCTCAGCATGCGCCGGGACGACCTGAGAAAAAGCGCATTGCTTGCCAGGGTTTTGGTTCGCACAACCATTTCTCGGTGTATGATTTTTCATTCTAGTTCTGATCATGTTTTTTTTTCTACATGTTGGTTTATAATTACCTTACTGTAGATTCTTATCCCACATCAATTAGTTGAGTTCCTAAATCATTATATAAGTCAAATGAGCTATAATTTGAAGTTGGAACCTCCCAACATTTACTTTGTGGGAAAAATTACTCTGCTTATGAAGATAGTAAATTTGATATTGTCATGCTCTCACTTTATGGGGCCATTTATTTGGATGGAAAAATTAAATGATCGTGTCCTTGTTAGATTCTACTTGGTTTTGCCTACATTAAGGTAGTGTTTGGTAGTGCAAAATTCAAGTTTTTGGAATTGGAGTTTGAGATAAACGCATGCAAAGTTTTAGATGTTTACATGATTTCATTTCTAATTCCAATTCCGAGGCTGTAATTCCATGAAATCAAGCATTACTGAAGGAATTTTGGTTTATGATGTGGTAG
Organism: Eucommia ulmoides; assembly: GCA_016647705.1. Lineage (NCBI taxonomy): Eukaryota > Viridiplantae > Streptophyta > Magnoliopsida > Garryales > Eucommiaceae > Eucommia > Eucommia ulmoides. The sequence continues at coordinate 15,858,174 of CM028335.1, read as the reverse complement.
CCGAGTTTCATCAATATGCCAGAATCCGAAAGAAGAACAAAAAAATATCACCTATTGCAGCTAGTAGAAATGGGAAAGGTTAGAACGATGTATTAGAGTAGATATACAATAAATCTCGAGTACTTTTCAAAATCAAGAATACATGATATAGAACTCAAATTTTGTTCCACAATTCTACTTGGTCTATATCTATTGTATAAATTAGAACGGTTTCTAAACTGTTTTTTCATTAAGGATTGGGATTGATTTGAGGGGAACAAATGGATGAAATTGTATTATAGAAGTTTTCGGGGGAAAAATTCTCGTCTAAAAATTTTACACTCCCACTTCCCAAGTGGTTGTGAAGTTATATTTTGTACCTTTTAAGTTTTACCAAAGTGAAATAAAAAAATCGATACAGTGCCTTCATGCACCGAGTATATACAACAACAACAACAATTAAGCCTTTGTCCCACTTATGTAGGGTCGGCTACATAAATCTATTTACACCATACTGATCGATTAAGGGTCATCATCTCCATCAAGTTTAATGTCATCAAATCATTTCTAATAGTCTCGTTTATCGTCTTTTAAGGTCTACCTCTCCCTCTAGTAGCTCATTGCACTTGAATTAAATCATATTTTCTCACTGGTGCTTCTATGGATCTTCTATACATATGCCCAAACCATCGTAAACTATTTTCTTTAATTTTCTCTTCGATTGGTGTTATTCTTAAATTCTCTCTAATAGTTTCATTCTTAATTTTATCCATTCTCATCTTCCCACTCATCCACCACAATATCCTCATTTTTGTCACCCCAATTTTCTAGACATGATTCGTTTTTACCGTCCAACATTTTAAACTATACAGAAGCGCTAGTCTTATAGAATTTTTGTAGAATTTTCTTTTAAGTTTCAACGGAATTTTACGATCACAAATCACCTCAACTGCACTTCTCCACTTTAACCAACCTGCCTTGACTCTGTGTAATATCCTCCTCGATTTCACCATTGCTCTGATTTATTGAACCTAAATATCTAAAATGATCAACATTTGACACCTCCTCATCTCCAATTTTGATCACACCACCGTCTCTTCGAACATTACTAAAATTGCAATGTATGTATTCCGTCTTGCTTCTTCTAACCTTCAAACCTTTAGACTCTAAAGCTTCTCTCCATATTTCTAATTTAGTATTAAGACCTATTCTACTTTCGTCAACTAATACTATGTCATCAGCAAACAACATACTCCAAGGTACTCCATCTTGAATATGTTTTGTGAGCTCGTCCATCACTAGAACGAAAAGGTAAGGACTTAAAAATGATCCTTGATGTAAGCCTATATTAATAGAAAATGCATAAGTATCGCCTCCTCCCAAGATTTTAAATCGCGGTATCGGGTTACGTAACGGTAACGGTCGCGGTGTAACGGTATCGGGAGTATCGGCTTGTCCGTAACGGGAATCGACCGTAACGGTCGTGAATTTATTAAAATCACCAGAACATTCTCAAAAACTCAATAAGAATAATTGTTTTACTCATTTAACCTTTAATAAACACATTATAATAGGTATTATGACATTTTAGGGTTATATACAACACAATAAAGACAAAAAAAAGACGAAAAACAGTCGTACTTAACAATCTTAAAAGAATAAGATGATGCACACAATACTTAATAAAAATATATTACACAAACATAATAAAAGAGTAAATTATACTTCTACATCATATTACAAAAACAATACACTCATATAAAATTATCAATATCAAAACGAATTGCGCTTAAGCTCTTCATAGTCGGCGTCGGCATAATTCATACTATTTACTAAAATCATAATTAAAGCTAATTAACACTAAATTAACCATTATATATATAATTATACATATAATGTCATAAATAATAATGACAAAAAAAAATGCTATAAAAATAAAAGTTAGAAAATTTTAGGACTAAATTGTAAACAAGTATCATTTTATAAATCAATATTATTTCCAAACCCCCCTAATTATCAACCGAACACACCTATGACCCACCCAAATCAACCGACACACTCACTCACACGCCCAAATGAGATGGAGAGAGAGAGAGACGGACGAATGGAGTGAGGCGAAGATGAGGAGCTGCGATGCGACGGAGAGAGCTGCGACTATGATGTCTCCAGCAACGGCGAGAGTTATGTTTGGCGACGAGTTGTTTCTATTAGGGTTTGGCGATGCCGCGATTGATATCAGCTTTTTGATTTTCTGCTAATTGGTAAGTTTTTTTTTGTCTTCTACTATTTTTTTCTTCACCTCTGCTCAATGATATGGAAGGTTCTCTGAAGAAAGCTAAAAAACTAGAACTCACATGGGTGTCGGACCTGAAAATAGAGTTGTATAGGCCGTAACGGCTGTAACAGCCGTAACGGCCTCAGTAACGGCCGTAATAGCCGTTACAGCACCGTATCGGTCCGTAACGGCCCGATACGGTGCGAATCGTCCCTAGACTCCGGAATCGGCCGTGTAACGGTATCGGAGGGTTCGATTTCCGATACGAATCGGCCGTTACGGTACGTAACGGCCGATATTTAAAACCTTGCCTCCTCCTGTTCGAACACTAGTGACTGTACCTTCATACATATCCTTAATTACCTCAATGTACACATTAGATACATGTTTCTTTTCTAGTACCCACCACAAAAACTTCTCTGGATATCCGATCATAAGCCTTTTCTAGGTCCACAAATACTATATGTAAATCCTTCTTCTTTTCTCTGTATTTTTCCATTAATCTCTTAAGTAAATAAATAACTTCACTGGTTGATCGTCTGAGCATAAATCCAAATTGGTTCTCTTCTATGCTTGTTTCATGTCGTATTCTATATTTCATCACTCTCTCCTAAAGTTTCATAGTATGACTTATAAGTTTTATGCCCATGCAACTTTGAATATCCTTTTTATTTTTATAGATGGACACTAAGATACTCCTTTTCCAATCGTCAGGCATTCTTTTAGTCCTCAAAATGCCATTGAAAAGTTTAGTCAACCACTCTATCCCAATATCTCCCAAAGTTTGCCACACCTCTATAGGGATTTAATCTGACCCTACTGCTTTTCCAATTCTCATCTTACTTAGTGTTATTCTAACTTCTAAAGTCCTAATTCTTCTATGAAACATATAAATCTTATCTGAAGATAAACTAGGTAACTCTACTCTGGCATCATTCTCATTAAATAAATTATAAAAATAACTTCTCCATCGTTCCATAATCTCCTCATCCTTCACTAGTACCTTTTCATCAGTGTCTTTGATGTATTTGACACTTCCAATATTTCTAGTCTTTCGTTCACATCGCCTAGCAAGTTTAAATATATCCTTCTCTGCCTCTTTTGTATCTAAATTTTGATACAAATTGTCATACGCCCTAAATTTTGATTCCTTAATTCCATTTTTGCATGTTTATACTTCTCCAAACTTCCCCTACTTCGATATTTTTGTCATTATTTATAAGCTATTTTCTTGTCCCGAACGACTTTTTGGACCTCCTCATTCCACCACCAATTTTCTTTATATCGTGGTCCTTCTGCTTTACAAACTCTTAAAACTTTTCTTCCTATCTCTCTAATACGACTTGCCATATCAATCCACATTTTGTTCACATCCTCATGTCTCTTCCATAACTCATCATTGCTAATTTTATCCTTAAACAACTCCATCTTTTCACCGCTTAGATCTCTCCAACGTATCTTTGCCTGCCTATTTATCTTAGACTCTCGTTTCCACCCCTGAAACTTCAGATCGGTTACCATTAGTCTATGTTGGGTAGCAATACTCTCTCCGGGTATGATTGTACAGTTTTTACATATTAAACAATCACTCGTTCTAATAAGGACAAAATCCATCTGGCTAGTCCTCCGACCACTCTTAAATGTGATAAGGTGTTCATCTCTCTTCTTGAAACATGTATTTAGAAGAACTAAATCGTACGCCATAACAAAATATAAAATCATCTCACCCATTGCATTCTTCTCCCTAAATCCATAACCACCATGTACTTTCTTGAAAGTCCCCCTTTCCTTCTTGACATGTCCATTCAAGTTTTCCCCAATAAATATTTTTTCTTGGTTAGGTATACTTTGAACAACTTCATCCATATTCTCCTAAAATTCTCGACTAATATTTTCTTGCAGTCTAACTTGAGGAGCGTACACACTAATAACGTTAATCACCTCCCCTTCAATCACCAACTTCATACTCATCAGCCTATCGCCAATTCTCCTAACATCAACAACGCTATCATTTAAATCCCTATCTACCATGATGCCCACCCCATTCTTATATTTGTCCTTCCCCGTACTCTCAATTTTTTTAGACCTCTCTCCAACCCACTTAATTTCCTACAAACATAGAATATTAATCCTCCTCCTACTCATCACGTTCACCAATTCTCGAGTCTTACCCGTCAGCGTTCCTATATTCCAAGTTGTCAACTTAAGCCTATTCTCACGAACTAACTTCTTTATCCGCACCCATCCACCATAATGCGGCAACCCTCTCTCATTTGACACCGTATCCGGGCGAAAATACGGCGCGTCGCTTCCGAGCGTCATCCTAGCCCACCCTCTCCCATTATTCACTACATCTGGGCAATGAAAATGTAGCGCATCGCTAGTAGGGAACGCGTCAACGTTTAATGTATTTGGATTCATATCATAAAAATTCTAACGAAGTTTTCCTCTGGCTGTCAGCTACCTAACACAACTCTCCTCCTTTATCCGGGCTTGGGACCGGCTGTGTGTAAAGAACCGGCTGTGTGTAAAGAATAAAGTATCGAACCTCACAGGCGGAGTTCACGCACCGAGTATATATATATTTATGCCTTTTCCTCATTGATTGTCAAAATATGGTTTCTGTGTTCACAAAAGAAGTGGAAAGTGCTTCTTGAGACAGAGATTAGAAATTTTTTAGTGTATTTGTTAAAAGGCATGGACATATCATGCAAAATTACTGTTAAATTTTTTATTGTGATGGAAGAATCTGTTTCTTTATGATCTGTTAACGATGTAGAGAAGTGTCTATGGAGTGGATGAAAAAACTAAAACAATTTTTTGTTTTCTTACTAGATCAGATAAATTATTCGCAAGTTAGTCCAAGATTATTGAAATTTAGGAAAAACATTCATGGAAAGCCTGAGGTTAGCTTCATTATTTGTGCCTTGGATATTTCTCTATTTTCCTCACGTCTTAATTTGCTAATTTTGAACATTTTTTTTCTTTTTCTTTTTTCTTTTTTACCGTTGATAGGTTGAATGGCAACGGAGTGATTTTTCGCATCCACCTCCATTGCATTTTAACATTTCACACTCTTCTTCTCTCATAGCCTGTGGAGTGACATTTAATTCTCCGGTTAGTACTCTCTCTCTCTCTCTTACATTCACACAGACACACATACATGTATTTGTATAGTGCGTTAATGACTGGCTTGGCGTCTTACATTGTCTTTTTCGCCTTTGTTTTTGAACTAATTTGGAAAATCTGAAAAATGGTTTGCTTGTTGAGTATAGATTGGCATTGATGTCGAAGAAAAACAACGGAAAATAAAGCATAACATTTTGTCGTTTGCACGGCGATACTTCTCCCCCCACGAGCTTGAACACCTAAATGCCATTTCAGACCCTGAAGTTCAACGACAAAAATTCATAAAGCTATGGACGCTAAAGGTTGGCAAGTTTTTTCTTTTTGTATATAATTCTAGTTACTGTGGATAAATATCTCATTTTTTTTCTCGACTCCTGCAAACATAACTTTTTCAGAAGAAGTTTGAACAATTTGCGGGTTCCTCATATTTAAGTTCCGAGGTTGATTCAAGCCATTGGATCTGAATGATATATACGTTTTGTTTTACTCTAAAGTAGCATTTGGTTTCATGGAATTGGAGCCAATTTATACGAAGGCATATACAGCCCGGTTTGTTTATTGTTTTTGTTCTCTGGTTCTTGTTCCCGCTCCCAAAATTTTGGGATTAATGTACAGAAACACATTTGGTAAACACATGTCTATTCCCAAAATTTTAGAAGTAATTTGGGATTATTTCTTGAATTTCTTAAGAATTTGAGAAACAAAAAATTTTTGATTCCTATTCACTCCCACAAAACTATTTCCATTACCATCCCACCGGCCACTACCGCCCTTTGGCCACCATACATTTAAAGAAAAAAAAAAGAATAAATGTTGCAACCAAACGTGTTTCTTGTTTCTGTTCTCATAAAAGAAACAATTTCAGGAGTGGTCGTTACCAAACATGTTTCTATTTTCAAAATACTGCGGGAAAAAAACAGAATTCTCATCCCATTTTATCTCATCCCAATTTATTGGAAGTAGAAACTGAAAAACAGAAACACTAACCAAACCCATTTCATCTCATCCCAATTTATTGGAAGTAGAAACTGAAAAACAGAAACACTAACCAAACGCCACCTCAATTGTCAGTTTTTTAAATGCTTTCATTTCCAATTCGAGTTACGAAGTTTTCCGTAATTTATATATGAACCAAAACAATCACCATCTGTCTCTTTTTATGCTTATTTCTAAGAGATGGATGACTTTCCAGGAGGCATATGTTAAAGCATTGGGAAAGGGTTTCTCAGGTGCACCATTCAAGACCTTCTCTATTCGGTTCAACACTGCTACTAGAGAAAGCTTTCTCACAAAGAATTCAGTTTCTGAGGTGTGCTTCATCAAAAAGACTTCCTATTCGGCTTTTTATTCGAAAATTAATTCTTCATCTTATATACTTGCAGGCATCGGAAATATATGTGGAATCTATTGATGATCCCACCAGTCTCACTAGCAATTGGCAATTCACTCTCTTGGATTTGGCTGGTTCTCATTACGCTGCCATTTGCACAGAAAAGGATAATACCGTTGAAGGTGAGTCTTCCTTTCAACAGACTACTGGTAATAAATAAGGGAAAATTATATTGTTGGTCTCTAAAGTGTGGTGTGGGTGTTTACATGGACTCTGCGTTTTGTCAAATTGCACATTTGATAAGTTTCACGTTGTTTCAATCCTGCAAAATTAAAACGTTGTTAATGATTTTGAATGAAAATGAATTGTGATTAGCATGTGTCTTCTAATGAGGATATTTTCGTCATTTCATCACTTCACATTTTTTTTTCCCGGAACTTTTCTCTAACAATAATTCATTTGAAAAATGAGACAGAAAAGTTTGATCGTTGTTGGGGAAAAACATCTTAGATTAGTAACATAATGAAATGACACAACCCTTTTTCGTCAAAAACCATTAATAATGTTTCTAATTTTGCGGGATTGAAAATAAACGTAGAACTTGAGGGATCAAATGTGTAATTTGGAAATCCCCAGGGTCTAGAGAGACATCCACCCTATACTTCAGAACAAAAAATGTAAATTTCTCAATAAATAAATGAATAAAAAAGGAAGCGACAAGTGCTCTCTATAAGCAAACGCCACGCAAAGCCTAACCATTAGCGCTGGGTGTGGTCCGAAAGTTAGTTTGAAAACAACTAGTTTCATCTAAGACCGTGTATCCGAGCCAGAGGGAAAGTATTAGCCGGAGGAAAATAAAAAAATTCATTACTATATATTTAGAGTTAATTTTTTATTAGTGTCCCTAATCATTTTAAATAATACACCTCATAATTTTTTTACAGTCAGTTGTGCCCGTAGTAATTTATAATTAATTTTTTAATAAAAAATGTAATTTTCATTTAACTATTAACAATTTAACATTTTGCTATAAATTAGTTCAAATATATAAAATTAAGTATTCGAGTATATTTTTATTTTCTTGTTCTATCAATTTACATAAATAAAGTGTCAAAACTGAGTTTGTTTACGACAGGTGAAGCATAAAGAATTAAAGAGCAAACTATGAATAATTTGTGTGTAAAATATTGTGATTTTAGGAATTGCATTGAGCTAATTTAATAATTAGGTTTAATACTTTTTATTAATTTTGGGGGATTTTAATTAGTTTAGGAGTATTATTGATTTGGCGGTTTTGTGATTTGGGAATGAAAATTCTTGATTAATTTAGGATTGTTAATGTCATGTATTTTAGATCTTTGCATGTAGATTTGGCTTTATCTCTCTAAAATGCATTTGAGTAATTTATCGATCAGTGAATATACGAATAGTGAATCTTTATTTTCTTTGAAAGTGTTTTGTTATTTTTGTGCCTCGACTCAACTAATTTCCTGACACCGCCACTGCATCTATCAATTCGTCTTTTCGAGTTTAAAGTTTTGTATGTATGTGTATATATTCTCTCTCTCTTTAACATTTCAGTTTGCCATATTATTATAGTATCAGGCATCTTGATTTTGCAATGAATGACTGAAGTCCAGGCTTGTTCTTTGTGCTATTAGGTTCTCTCTATATTCTTTCTTTCAGTCTCCCCCTCTCCGTTAACAAACAGAACAAGCTTAGGGGTACGTTTGTTTGAGCGTAAAAAAGGATGGATGGAAAGTTAGAAGGAAAATAGGATTAAAAAAAACAAATTGTTTGTTCTGTATGGAAGGAAAATAGAAGGAAAAGAAAAATACGAAAGAAGTACGCTATTTTTTAAGTAAATTTTTTTCATACCAATTTGAAAGGAAAATGAAAGAGAATGAGAGAAGAAATTTTTTTCAAGAAGACACTAAAATTTCAATTGTATTTTTTATAATAGAATCTTTAATTTATTTTTTTAATATATGAAGGTAAATTAGTAAATTGAATGAGTGAATTATTTTTCTTTCTTTTTTTGCTTTCCCCTTAACCAAACATAAAATCTTATATTTTCTTTTTCTTTTTACATTCTTCTAATCAAACAAGACTAGAGAAATAATTTTTCTTTTACAAAGTAAAATAATATTATCTTCTCTTTTTTTGTTTTCCTCTTCTATTTTTCAACCAAACATGCCCGGGTGATTTGATGTAAAATCAAGATGCTGCAACATAACATACTGAAATGTTAGAGAAAGAAAGTATGGTAGAGATGAAACTAGGGTTGTTAAACGAACCGAGCTCGACTCGAGTTTGACTTGAAAAATCTCATTTATTTTATTGAACAAGCCGAGTTTGAACTTGATTTTTATTCATTCAATATTCGAGCCAAGCTGACCTTTGTTCGCAAATAGTTTGAATATGTTCGTGAACAACTCGAATATGTTTGTGAAAAATTATACAAAAAATATAATTTTTTATTAATATTTTATTAATTGTGTTTTTGAGCTCGAGCTTGATTTGAGCTCGTTTACGTTTTCGAGCTTGAGCCCATTTATTATTTGAGATGAGTTCAAGCTCGAGCTCATTTATGTTTTGAGTCGAGCTTGAGCTCGAACATATGTACACAAACTGAGCACCAGCACGAACATGGTATGTTGAGCTCGGCTCGAGCTTGAGCTTGACTAGTTTAAAAGTGAAAATAAATAAACAAAAACTACATATTTTTCATGTTTGTTTCCAAATTATTGTTCCAATTTAATATTTAATGACCCAAAATCTGAAAGTTTTCCATGTTTTGATGATAGGCAAATGGAGTAGTCCGATGAACTTGAAGGTGCAGAAAACAATTCCGTTTGTGGAAGATACGTGTGTTTCTGGAACCGATGTTGTTCTAACAATCAATGGCTTCTCATAATCAATAATGTTTTTTTATTTATCATTTTTCATAATTCTTCAACATTTGATTTTGATAAATTATGTGAACGCTCCTCCAAATATTATTTTTGAGAAGCTAATAATATATTTATTCATTTAGTTATCAAATTTATATATATTTTTTAAAAATTTATGGTCATTTGATAATATAATTGAATACTTAAAATTGAATGGTACTTAACAAATTTGTTAATTAAATATGTTTTATAATAAAATAATAAAATCATTGAAAAATAATTTAAAAGCTAAGTTTTATTTTTTTTAAGTGTATTATTTAATATTATCAAATCTATCTACCACTACCACACTAAACATTATAACTATAATTTTTCTTTTAACAAAAAATGTTATATACAAAAATTATAGAGCAATAAGAAAAAGTATTTAAAAAAAAATAGAATTGTCCAGATTATTTAAGAGACAAAAATTTTATATAGAGATTAAATTAAGCATTAATTAATTGTTGTTGTTGTTCTTCGAATCCATCACCAATAATCATTGCAAGAACAAACCCCGTGTTCAAAATGGTGAAAACGGGTCGCATCCCTAACAACAAACCGACGACTCAAGACACTGCTAACGACCTTTATAAACACATGACAGTCTTCACAAACCCTCAAATTCTTTATTACGAGAATCTCCGTCCCCACATCAGTGCTCAACAACGCAAACGCAATTGCCAATTTCTCGCTATGAACAAAATCATCAATTCCCTTTTTACCCTTCATCCCAAAATCGCCCAATTCATTTTCTAAATCTTCAATTCCCTTTTTACCCTTCTTCCCAAAATCACCCGATTCGTTTACTAGATCTTCCAAACTGCTCAACATTCCATATATCTCCCTCGTCAAAGAATGAATTTGATCACCAGCAGTAAAGAGATGGGTTTTACCCTTGAGCTCGACGTAGCTACACCCAGGATCCTTTTTAAGCTTCTGCTCCCTCATCATTGTTCGAACCCTCAACACCCCCTCCGAATTTCGGGCCTCCGAATATACATTCGACATCAACACGTAATACCCAATATTCCCAGGCTCAAGTCCGATCACTTCCTCGAAGGCCAACTTAGCCAGCTCGACATTTCTATGGATCTTACAAGCGCCCAATAAAGCCCCCCACAATGCCCCGTCAGGCTTCACTGGCATCGATTCGATGAGATTTCGGGCTTCCTCAAGCCGCCCAGCCCTACCCAAGAGATCTACAACACAAGCATAGTGTTCCGGGCCAGGCCTCAGCCCAAACTCTCTCTCCATTGCGTCTAAATATGACAAGCCCTTGTCTGTTAAACCGGCATGGCTACAAGCAGACAATACACAGACAAAGACCGTCTTATCGGGACAGATGCCGTTCTTAATCATCTCATCGAAGAGTTCAAGTGCTAGTTTTCCTTGTCCGTGAATTCCGTAACCGCCTATAACTGCTGTCCATGAAACCAAGCTTTTCTCAGGCATTTCGTTGAATATTTGACGAGCTCTAACCAAATCGCCACACCTAGAATACATATTGATCAAGGCATTCTTCAGGAACGAGTTGAATCTGAATCCATTGCTTTCGATCTTCTGTTCAATCTTACGGCCAAGCTGTTTGGAACCGAGATTAGCACAAGATGTTAGAACTCCGACGTATGTCACTGGATCCGGGCAAACTCCGGCTGATTCCATCTCCCGGTAAAGGTCTAGAACATGGGTGGCGAACCCGTTTTGAGCATAACCGGAAATCATTGCGTTCCAAGTGATTAAACCCTTTTCGGGAATATCATCAAACTGTCTCTTGGCGAGTTGAATTGAGCCACACCGAAAATACATTGTCAACAAACAGTTCCCAACGGCTAAATCGCTGTTTAAACCGAGCTTCACATTGCAACAATGGAGTAACATTCCGGAGATCAAATGAAATGGAGCAGTACAGCCCGGGATCAATCCCAACATTGTAACTGCGTTAATCGGAGAATCGTTCAATCTCATTTGATTAAACAGTCTAATGGCGTTTTGGAACTGATGATTCTGGGTGTAACCAGAAATCAAAGCATTGTAACTGACGGTGAGATTTTTTGACTGCGGATTTTCATCGAACACCTTGCCTGCATTGCTCATCATGCTGCATTTGCAGTACATTGAAATCAAGGCGGTCAGTACGAACGGTTCGGACTGACACCCTGTCTTGATCACATGGCAGTGGAGCTGTGTGCCGGAGACTGGGAGAGCGAGGGCAGCGGTGGACTTGAGCGCGAAGGGAAAGGTAAAGGCGTTCGGGGTGGCACCGGAAAGGAGCATTTCGCGGTAGAGGTGGAGGGCTTGCTGGTACTGGTATTTTCTGGAGAGCTCTCTCAAGCGAGTGTTCCATGGCGCCGTCGTATTAATGTTGGCTCCGGCGTTGGTCTGGAGGTGGGAGAAGAGTCTGGTGGTTAAACGGACGATTGAGAGTCGTCTGGTCATAGCATGTTAAACGTCGGCTGCTATTGGCATTTTATACTCCTATTCCTCTTTAACTTTTTTTTTTTTTTTTTAATCAATATACAATTTAGAAGTAAGCTAAATTATAGTAACAACCTTCATTCTCCATAATTAAGTTTTTAATATTCACATTTCATTCACTAAATAGTCTTTAATTAAATTTTTTCATAAAATTACATGTAATTTTTAATTTTATCCAACAGTCAGATATCACTTTTCTCAATTAACATCATTAATGGAAGAAAATACCGAACAAAAAAAATTAGTTTTGTAAACGTTCAAATTATTTAAATTGCGATAAAAAAAATATCGAAATAATATGCGTTTCATTATTTACATTTTGACACTCACATTAACTATTTTTGTAAAGTTTTTATTTATTTATTTAATACTCATTGGCTATTGGAATGCGAATTTTGGATGGTAATTAAAAAAATATTTTTTTAAAAGATAAAAGATATACTTCAATGAAAAAACCCAAACACATGTTCAATATTATTACAAAAACCTTAATAAAACCAATAGAAAAGACTAGACAATAAGATTTAATATTTCCCCTCTAACAATCTCTCCATCTATTCAATTAAATAGGCCAACATATGCAAGCAGTGGTCGATGAAAGTCAATGAACATTCAAATCATTAACATTTGTTAGTGAACATTCAGTATTAAACGCTCATTGTTGAACATTCATCTACATTCAGTAGTGAACGTTCATTGTTAACAATTTTATTATTATTTTTCCGAATGTTCATTGGTGAACTTTTATTATTGAACATTCAAATAATCGACATTCATTAGTGAACGTTCATTATTGAAACTTTACATGATACGTTCTAGGTAAAATTACAAACCTTCTATTTTTTATTATTTGTTCATTCATTTGTTTAAGAAGTATCAATTATAGTTTTGAATTTTGTTAAAAAAGTTTTAATCATTTGTTAAAAAAGTTTTAATCATTTGTAAAGCATTTTTTTTATGAACGTTTACTTTCATTTATTTTTTACTAAAAAATAATAACAATAGATATCAAAATGACCTTGTGGTCCAACCCGATTTAATCTGGATTGGTCGAAATCCAATGTGATTATCGAATATCGGAGGTTTATACCAAAAAAAATAAAGGATAAATACCTTTTTAGTCCTTGAGAAATACCTCAGGTGTCCAATTGGCCTCTAAGAAATGCAATTCGACAATTTGGCTCTTGACATTTCAAAATAGTATTCAATTGGTCTTTTAAGTGAATTCCGTTAACAAAATTGGGAGAAAAATGGATGGAAAAAGTCACATAACAAGCACGTGACGTTTTGGCCAAAAGTACATACGTCATTTCATTCTGACTAATAGATTGAGACCTATTTACATATTTTGTTAAACTTAAGGGGTTAAAAATATTTTTTTTTCTTTAATTTTTTTTTCCCAGATCAGCTTCTTCCTCTCCGCCGCTGCTTTCCGATCCTTCGTTCACGTCTGATCCCTCTGCCACGTCGGCGACACGTGCTCCGATCATTTGTTCATCTGTGTCCTCTTCGTCTTCTTCACCATCTTTGTCTGCGTCTTCGTTCACGTGCATCGTCGTTTGCGTCTTCTTCGATTTCGATTAATTAAGGGAAGTGGAGGCTAGGGTTTCGATTAAGGGAAGTGAAGCTAGGGTTTCGATTTCGAAATCGAAACCCAAATCGAAATAGGGTTTCGATTTCGAAATCAAAACCCTGTTTCGATTCAGTTTTGTTTGGGTTGTAATTTTCAAATTGAAACAGGGTTTCGATTTCAAAATCGATTCAGTTTCGATTTGGGTTTCGTTTTGGTGGCGATGTTCGGCGGTGTTCTTCGATTTCGAAATTGAAACCGTGGTTCGATTTGGGTTTCGATTTCGATTTCAAAATGGAAATCGAAACCCTATTTCGATTTCAATTTCGAAACCCTTAGGTTCAATTTCGATGGTGTTCGTCGTTTTGGTGGCGATATTCAGCGGTGTTCTTCGATTTTTTCAAAATCGAAACCCCAAGGTTCGATTTCGGCGGTGTTCTTTGTTTTCGATTTCGATGTTCGTCAGTAGTGTTGTTCGTTTTGATGGTGGTGTTCGTTGGTATTGATGTTCGTTTTGGTGATGGTGTTCGTTTTGATGTTGATGATTATTTTCGTGTTTTAATATGGGAGTGAAAAAAAAATATGATTATGTTTTGTTTCTCTATTTTTAGCACAAAATTCTTAGAATATAATAGAATTATTCCTATTTCCTCTTTCATAGAGGTTTGTATTTAGTTTGATTAAATATGTCATTTCTTTTATATTCCTTGGAGTTTTTAATTCCCTTTTTAATGAAAAAAAAAATCAAATAATATTTCCAAAAAAAAATGTTGTTTTGTTCCTATAAATTTGTTGTTCCCATAATTAAAAAAAAAAATTGTTGTTCCCATAATTTGTTATTCAATTGAGAAAAAAAAGATCAAATTAAAAAAATAAAAATAAATAAATAAATAAAAATAAAAAAATAAAAATTGATTATGTTCTTTCAATTGAGAAAGAAAGACGAAAAAAAAATATTTTAACCTCTTAAGTTTAGATGAGTTTTCAAAATTAACCCCATTGTACGCATAAAGACTAAAATATCCTTAATGAAACGTTGACCGTTTGTTGACTTAACGGAATTCGCTTAAAGGGCCAATTAAACACTATTTTGAAATGTCAATGACTAAATTATCAAATTGTATTTCTTAGGAGCTAATTGGACACCCGAAATATTTCTCAGGGACCAAAAAAATCTTTATCCAAAAAAATAATATCAAAATAAAAAGCACGAAATGTGGATTAAAATGATATAATTTTTATGAATTTCATCAGTTGTGTGTGAGATAAACTTTGACGATCTAAACGTACTCATGCATATAAAATAAGCAATTAGATCAATGTGGAAATAAAAAAATGAACAGGTCAATGCGTACCTCCAGCCATTGTTGTTCTCAGTTGCTCAAGATCACGGAAAATGTTGGTTTCGGGTTAAGGCTCTTCTAAACCTCAGTCAATCTCGGTTTGATGGTGTATTTTTGTTTCTAAATGAGATTATAGGTTTAGGGAACCAAAACCTCATCCACAGCCCCTTTATATAGACTCTTCCCATCAAAGAGTCGGTTTTGGACGTGCAGAAAGGTAGTGGGCAGTTAGCTATCCATGAACCCATGTTTTGTAACCCACTTAACCCACTCTTGTAGTGGTGGCCATGATCTACAAAAGATGAAGATGTTCATGACGTGGATTCAAAGGTGGTTGGAGGAAGTTGATCTACCTTCCTAAAATGATGGAAGAATGGATCATGATCTTAAGGATTTTTAGGAAAAATCGAACATTCTCCCACTTGGTCCATATATATTTCATCATTTATCACATTAAGAAACGAAATACATGAATCGTAACGATAGGTCCTCTAAAACGAATATTACATTCCATGCATTACAATGTACCTCGTTTCTCATTATAGCCCATATAACTTTAATGAATAAACCTTATGTTTATTCTAAGTTCCAACTTCAATGATGTTTCTTAAATAAATAAATGTGTACACAAGAAATCAAATACGAGAAAACATCACAAATAGAGTTTCATAAAAATTCATTCTTACAACGAAAATCACATAAAGGAACCAAGTCCCATTTTATCTGCATGATCCTTAAATTTCAATGGTGGTATGCCTTTAGTTAAAGGATCAGCAATCATCAATTCAGTGCTAATGTGTTCAATGACCACTGTCTTATCCTTAACACGTTCCCTTATGGCTAGATATTTGATGTCGATGTACTTACTTCGACCACCACTTTTGTTATTCTTAGCCATAAAAACAGCAGCTGAATTGTCACAATATATTCTTAGTGGCCTAGAAATCGAATCCATAATTCTAAGCTCAGAAATGAAACTCTTCGTCCATACACCATGCGAGGTAGCCTCAAAACACGATACAAACTCAGCTTCCATAGTGGAAGTGGCAGTCAAAGTCTGCTTTGCGCTTCTCCAAGATACAGCTCCACCAGTTAGCATAAAAACATACCTTGAAATTGATTTTCGTGAATCTATGCAGCCAGCGTAGTCTGAATCAAAGTAGCCAATCACTTCCAAATTCTCAGTCCGTCTATATATAAGCATGTAGTCTTTTGTCCCTTGAAGGTATCTCAGCACCTTCTTTGCAGCTCTCCAGTGGTCCATACTTGGATTACTCTGATATCTTCCCAACATCCCAACAACAAATGTAATGTCATGTCTAGTACAAACCTGAGCATACATTAGGTTTCCAACCACAGGAACATAAAAAATGTTTTTCATTTGTTCCTGCTCAAAATCGTTCTTCGGGCACTGGCTTAAATTAAACCTGTCACACTTCACAATGGGAACTATACTTGGTGAACAATCTTTCATCCGAAATCTCTCTAAAACTTAGTTGATATAGGTCTCTTGCGACAGACCCAAAATCCCTTGAAATCTGTCTCTATATATCTTAATGCCAATGACATAAGACACATCACCCATATCCTTCATATCAAAGTTTTCAGAGAGAAATTGTTTTACCACATATAGCAATCCCTTGTCATTGGTTGCAAGTAAAATGTCATCCACATACAGAATAAGAAAACAAGTCTTACTCCCACTAACATTCTGGTATATACATTGATCCATGATGTTCTTCACAAATCCAAATGAAGAGATAACATCATGAAACTTTAAATACCATTGACGAGAAGCTTGTTTTAAACCATATATGGATTTCTTAAGCTTGCACACCAAATGCTCACCATCACTAGAGAAAAATCCTTCTGGTTGTTTCATATAAACCTCTCTCTCTAGGCCTCCATTGAGAAATGTTGTTTTCACATCTATTTGTTGCAACTCTAAGTCAAAATGTGCAACTAATGCTAGAATTATACGAAAAGATTCTTTCTTAGACACAGGAGAAAAAGTCTCCTTGTAATCGATTCCTTCTTTTTGAGTGAATCATTTAGCAACGAGCCTTCCTTTATATCTTTTAACATTGCCCAATGAGCCTTTTTTTGTTTTGAAGACCCATTTATATCCAATGGATTTTGTACCATCAGGCAACTCAACGAGATCCCAGACTCGGTTTGATGCTGATGAGGGTTTTTTTGGGCTTCTCCGAGTCAGCACTTGGGATCCAGCCATGTGTCCGTCGTTGTAGTGATAGGGACGCATTCCGAAATTCACAAACGCCACACTGGAGCATACGCCGACCACGGCTCCTCCCTGGAACCTCATTTGCATCCAAGGAGGAGCGAAGGGCCCTACTAGGACGTGTCGCTCTAAGCTCTGCGTCGTGCCCTGGGTAGTCAGTTTCAGGGACTCAGCCGTTCACCTCGACCAGCTTCCCTTTTCACCTTATTTCTTCTCCAAGACTCCATGGATCTCCGCTCTCCTCCACCATCTTACCGTCGTAGGCCTGACAAAGGCCCGCGGGCTTCGCCAAATGGGCCCAAAAGCCCAAGCCCAACGATTATCTCCTAAACGCCTTGAATTATCAGCTAAACACCAGGTTTCGACTAATTAATCGTGTTTAGACCTGACTAATCATCTCCAACGCCTATATATATCGGGGGCTATGTAAGCCCGAGGTACGCTTTAATGACTTACATTACGTGCGAGTTCATTTGTTTCCTTACTATATTTTGTACCTTTTCTCTCTGAGCACTGATTACCACGCCGTAGGGGCTTCACCAGGATAAACCCCAGTCTGAGCCTTCTGCAGGTACACTCCCTGAGGAGCAGGACTCTGGAACCCGTCATCCTGAGGCTGGCGTGACTACAACCTGACATCACCAATGCCCAAACAACCCGATGAAAGACAATATGTTTCCACCATATAATACAAACATTTAAAAGGGGGACACACCCGTCCCAACTATATCCTAATATTCATTATTCATCCATGAACCTTTTACAGGTTCGTCTTGGGCAGCTTCCCTCAAACACCCATATGACTCCATCACGCAGCTCTACCTAGTGCCAGTAGGGGACCGACTCCTAGCCGTTGTACCTGCGAGTGTACTGCCTTCTTAGTAAAACATTTTTAAAAATATTAATACGTTCTAAATATTTCCACAATTTAATATGGATCAAGCATAGGTATATAAGCAATGAAAATAAAACGATATAGATAAGTTTCAACCAAATCCATCTAGTACAAAATCTCACCAAACATCATAATGAATAATATCACACCAGCTAATATACGTAAAACGCCACATCTCAAGCACCAATCTCAAACACACACCACCAACACACCCACACACTAGCCAGCCCTAGTGATCGTTTTAACTTTACGATCGGGAGTTACAACGGTACCGTAACATTCATAGGAATGCCTTCCTATGAAATATCCACACCCCTTTTTGGGGAGAAATATAATCCACACCCCTTACGGGGAGAAATATAATCCACACCCCTTACGGGGAGAACAACCACGACATCGTCAAAAACAACTACAGCCTCATCGGAAACCCAACTCAATAGATATCATCTACTCAATATTGTCAAATCACCACACCTACCACTTTTTTTTACAAAACCCGCTTTTAAATTCAAAAATCATATTTCGCACTTTCTTTTAAAGAAACGTCAGATTTTATGAAAACCATTTTTCCATCCTTTATTTTTAGAAAACCAGACATTTTTAGGAAAATAGATATTTCTTATTCTCTTCTTAAAACCACCGTTTAATTTCACCAAATTTAGCGGAATTCATTTTCGGCTTCTTTTTCGAAATCTATCGAAGTCCAGTTACCAATTCATTTAAATCCTGCTTGATCCATATCATTTATAAATTCATACAGTTTAGGTAATCACAATTTTCATCTCATATATATACAGAAAATCGTTTGGTAAGAAGACAGTACACTCACCTCGATCCCCTTTTTGCACAACTGACACTGCTCGCACTCTATCTGGACGTCAGTGCCTGCGAACCTAATAGTGGCAGAGTCTAAATTAATATCTTATCTAAAATATCCTAATCATGCAATGCAGACCTTATATTCCGAATGGTTACTAATTTTATGTACCACGTACTTAAAATTAATTAATCGTCACGAAATTATTATGATTTTAGGATTTATAACACTAATTAAAATTTAATTTAACGAGAATTAAATAATCGATCGAAGCTTCACCTGTTTCCGAAACATTTGGCGACCCCAAGATGGATTTTGGATTTTCCTGGGGTGGTTTCCGCAATTTTCCTTCTTTTTCTTCTTTTTTTTTTTTTCCTTTTTCTTTCTTCTTTGCGTCTACTGTTTCTGTTATTCTTCCTCCTTCCAACAGTGTCTGCCGCCGACCACTTCCTCGCTCCTCCTTTACCGACCGCCGGCGACCACCTTCCGTCCACCCACACCCTCACACACACTCACCGGCCAAACCAACGGTTACCCACATATACCCACGTCAGGTGAACAGTATACACACACACACACACACACACACACACAGTAGGATCAACAGGACACACACCCATATACGGCCGAATGAACAGGACACCCACACACAGAACAATATGCCGAACCAACAGAGCCGAACCTTATTCTCTCTCTCGGATTTTTGGTTTCCGTGTCTGATACTCTCTCTCTCATCTCACCGATCGGCGGCCTCACCGTCGACGAAGACCCCTCCGGCCCATGCCCACCGGCGATCACATACACACACACAACAGCAGCTGAACATCCCCCACACACCATCGCATGACCATTCCTGCCTCCGTTTTGTTTCAGTCGTCCGCCGGAACCGACCCCCGACGCCGGCGAACCCTTCTCTCTCTTCCCCTGTTGCCGACCCATCTCTCTCTCTCTATTTCTCTCCGTCATCCTTCATCATGGAGATTAACTCACACAAACTCAGTTGATGACGTGCCAAACACATTACCGAACGCTTACTGGACGACCGGCGACGATCACACCACCTATGCCGAACCACCCTTTCCCGTCGACTACCGCATGCCCATGCATGCCCACAACCCTGTAACCGAACACCCTGCCTTACCGGCGATTACTTTTCAAGCCCCAAACTCTGGCCGGCTCTCTCTCTCTCTAGATTTCGAATTTTCAGATTTTTCGGATTTTTTTTTTTTATCACGGGATTCTGTTTTTTATCATCACCGGTGCATGAAATTAGTGGATTCGAGTTTCCTAAGCATGCCACGTTGTTCCTCTTATTTGCTTCCTTGCCGGCCATGTGTTCCGTCCGTCCGTCGGCGTGTGGGTGTTGTGTAATTGATAAACAAACATTTTCCATTAATTACTCTTTCCTCCCCCAATTTCCTTTAACCCTTGATTTTAATCCTTTTCAACTTTTAAAAGTTCCTAAGATTTTCAATTTCACCCCCTGAAGGTTTCATTTAAATGTTAAATGTTAATTTACCTCCCTAAATTTGGATTTACTATTTCTATATTTTCAATTTGACCCCTAGACTTTTTATTTGAATTTTTAATGGTCCTAATTTCACCCCGAATTTTCAACATTACTTTAAAATACCACTGAAATGACGTACCTGCTACGATTGAGGTCTTACACAACAGGTCAGTCCTCCCAGGACCCAGCACAGCTCGCTCGAGGACTTTTTAATCGACGACTCCACCTCAGCAAGATGACCCACCTGTCATCCGACTGGACCATACTCGAGGTGTGTACCAGTTTTATGCACCAACAGTTCGGCGTCGTCTGTGGGAACCGAGCAAAAAGCCTTCCCCTGATCATTACTCTCTGCTCAGTTGAGCTTGAGTGATCACAAGGTCCAGTTAGATAGATACAAAATTGAAGAACGAGAAGACATGTCGAAAAATCCAAGCGCATACCCACAAGCTCCCACCAACGAGGATAACTGCCCCCTAAATGGTCAGGCAGGACCATCCACTCTGCCACCTGGAACTGCGGGACAAACCTCAGGAGCTGTGGACGCATCTCGGTTTGATCTCCTTGAACGCCAAATGCAAGAGTTCAAGTCAAGTATACAACTCCTCCTGGCACGCTTGCCACCGCCCCCTGTTTAGGGTGGACCAGCCCTCCAGCTCGCAACGCTTAAGGAGCCGCCCCAAAATCGCGATATTTTTATGGACACTCTGAATGGGCAGCAGCCTGAGGACCGCCCTCTACCTCGCAACCCTGAGTTTGTGGGACAAGAGAGGGCCCTCCCTGTTATGCCAAGATTTTTACCTCATCTGCCACACGAATTTGTGCCAAGGGATATGTCGGTGTCCCCTAATGGTCGTGCTATTCATCGGCCTGCCAGGTTCGATCATAGAGGTCGGCGTGATCGTGAGGTTGACTCTTACTCACCTCCCTCCCATCACCCTAATGCCCGAGCTGTAGACAGTCGGATCCAGGGAGAGCCCCAAGCAGGAGAGGTTGTGGAACATCGTCTGGCCAACGTAGAAGCCCTTCTCCAAGAGGTACAAGGAGGCCAGGCTGGATCGGGTGTTATTCTGGAGGTGAATTCTCCTTTTGTGGATGAGGTTCTGGAAGAAGTAGCACCGAGACACTTCACCCAACCCCAAATGAGTTCGTATGATGGGACTTCAGATCCTGTTGACCACCTTTCTATGTTCAAGTCTATATGGACATACAGGTAGCCTTTGTAGCTTTGAGGTGCAGAGTCTTTCCCATCACCCTTATAGGTGCTGCAAGATCGTGGTTCCAAGGTTTGTGGCCAACGTCCATCTCCACCTTCAGAGAACTCGAGCAATTGTTCTTGGCTCGTTTCAGTCATTCCTGGCGTAGGCCAAAGACTGTGGCTCATATCCTCACTCTTCAACAAGAGCCCACTGAATCTTTGAGTGATTACGTTGAGTGTTTCAACCGAGAAGCAAATTTATGCGATGACCTCCCTAACGCTGTTGCGCTAAATGCCTTTGTTGATGGGCTCCGATATTAGAGATTATCCTACGATCTCTACTCTAACCCTACTCTCACACTCGATCAAGCGCTAGACCGTGGGACTAGATTCCATGGTGCTGACCTCCGTGCTGCAACCAGGAGAGGGCAGGCAAGAGCAGACAAGCCAAGAGAATCAGGAAATGAAGGTTTGAATCAAGCCCAAGGCTCGAGAAGATTACGAGATGAAGGGAGGTTTAGACCCCTTCCTGGAAACAGGAGGCCACTTTCTCCTCTAGAGTGTCACCAACCAGAGTTTACCCCGCTCACGGCCTCAATGGCCACCGTCTTCGCAGAAAACTCAGGGCAAGACTTCTTCTCTCCTCTGCCGCCCCTGAGGGGAAGGCCGGTCGGGAGATCAATGACCCAATACTGTGAGTTCCACCAAGACCGAGGTCACTCCATAGAGAACTGTTTCCAACTCCGGCAGGAGATTGAAACTCTTGTCCAAAGAGGCTATCTCTGGAACTATATCTAGAGAGGAAATCAGGGGCAGCCTGATGGGGATGAACCACAGGGAGAGCCCCGGGCCCAGAGAAAAAGAGGGAACCGCAACTGTCCACCGCTCCGGGACGCTGAGACCAGAGAGAATCACCAACGCGTGGATGGTGAAATCAACCACATCTACAACGGATTCAACTTTGGAGACATATAGAGTCACTAGGGTCACACGTCCGGGCACATACGATTTTGAAATAGAAAAGAATGTGCCGCTCAGGCGCCCGCAGAATGCTGACTAGTTGAAGTACAACTTCTGTAGGGATGATCCACTTTTGTGAACAACTTCCAGTTTGTACAAAGTATAGTAGTTTTGCTTATCCAAATAAAGAATGTGTTTTGTGTAATATGCCTTATGTTCTCTCCAGTCAACGGCATTCCGACCCCCTAAGACGCGTCCCGGCTCTGGGCATCGCGAGTGATTCTCTATGGCTGCATTTCGACCCCCTGAGTCGTATCCCGGCTCTCGGCATCGCGAGTGATTCTCCACGGCTACATTATGACCCCCTGAGTCACATCTTGGCTCCGGCATCGCGAGTAATTGTCCATGGCTGCATTCCGACCCCCTGAGTTGTATCCCAACTCTCGGTGTCGCGAATTATTTTCCTCAGTGGTACTCCGACCTCCTGAGTCGCGGATAATTCTCCAAATCAACATCACAACTCTCGGCATCACGAGTAACTCTCCAAAAGTCTCATCCCGGCGCTCAGCGTGGGCATTGATTAGGTCTAAGGGCCTACAGCCAAGTAACTCTCCCTACCAGTCGACTATGAGTCCGGCGCTCTAAAAAGGAAAGTGCTCCTGCATGGACTAAATGGAGATAACCTGAAAGGGTTCTTGAATGAGCTTGACTACGGAGAACTCCCTAATGACCGGCCATAAGGGTCCAACCACCGTGTTGCGCTCCTGTGGACCGAGAGGATTAGCTACCCTGGGAAACCCTACTCCTAAGTTCACGACACGATTTCCTTGCAATCAGCTCGTGTCCCGAACTGAGGGGCTAGTGGACTATGGTCCTGGACAGAGACGAGAAGTTCTTGAAGTTTTTGTAAACTTTTCAAAATTTTACAACTCTAAAAACTATGCTAGGCAAAGAATGACCTGGCAAAAATGTTGAAAGAAAGGAGTAAACTCTGAAGTACTCTGGTAATGCTGCTTAAAAGTTTACACGCTCGCGCGCAGAAAAACAGGAATAAGCGAAAAGGAGTCTACAAAATCCTAAGTCCTGAAAAGGCGATGGTCCGAGCTTAGTCCTCTCTACCCTCGTTGTGAGGGGAGTTCGTGCGAGGGGAAGTGGATTTAATCTCACCCTCCTCGGGGAGCCCTCGTCAACACTGTCCGCCTCGGCGTCCTTGTGCGTGGCACCATTTTGAGGTTCAGCCTCAGTGCTTCGTAACCGGAACTACCAGGTGCGACGGACACTGCCTTGCCGTGTCACTCCTAGCCGACAAGGTTCAGTAATGACCTTTTCCAAGAACGTCGTCCAGGAGTGTCGTCCAGAAATTTTACCACATCTCCTCGGCCCCGCGTCGTCTAGTCCAGCTCCCCTTGTCCTACCGTGTTGCCTCAGGCCGGCTGGGCGCAGATGAGAATCTATCCTAAATTCTCCCCTCAAAAGAATTTATGAGTTAAAAAATAATAATAATAATAATAATAAATAATAATAATAATAATAAATAAATATATAATTAGGGGGAGGGGCGTTGCCTCCTCCCCCCTCGCACCAGCCCCAAGAGGGCCAGCGTGAGGGGGGAAGGGGGCTACCCCCTCCCCCCTTCTTTTGTTTCATTTTAATTAAATTGCCCCCTAGTGAGGGCACAACCCCTCGCCACTCTCTTAGAGTTTGCATTAATTTTTTTCATAGTGAAGGCCAGTCCGTGCTCAGGGCCTGTTCATGGTGAATGTGTGTCGCCCTGAAAATCGAAAAAATTCGGGGCCGCCCTGCCATGCTACTTGACCCCGGACCCCGGCGGTATGGGACCGTATTTCAATTTAGCTCCTCTAAAAAAATTCAACTCTTGAAAAATCGTCGCCGTAAAATCGAAAAAATTCGGGGTCGCCTTACTGTGCTACCTGACCCCGGACCTCGGCCGTAGGGGGAGCGTATTTCAAATTAGCTCCTCTAAAAAACTCCAACTCCTAAAAAATTGTCGTCCTAAAAATCGAAGAAATTTGGGACCGCCCTGCCGTGCTACCTAACCCCGGACCCCGACCGTATGGAGGCTTATTTTGAATAAGCTCCTTAAGAAAAAACTAACTCCTGAAAAAATATCGATCAGAGGTGTTTCTTGCGCTACGAAGTCTCTAGGATGCCCGTTTAAACCAAGAATTGATATCCCCGACCGTCTCGCTTCCCTTGTCGCACAGGGCTAGGGGGGCTACTGATGAGGGTATTTTTGAGCTTCTCCGAGTCAGCACTTGGGACCTAGTCACGTGTCCGTCGTTGTAGTGACAGGGACGCATTCCGAAATTCACAAACGCCACACTGGAGTATACGCCGACTACGGCTCCTCTCTGGAACCTCATTTGCATCCAAGGAAGAGCGAGGGGCCTTGCTGGGACGTGTCGCTCTAAGCTCTACGTCGTGCCCTGGGTAGTCAGTTTCAGGGACTCAGCCGTTCACCTCGACCAGCTCCCCTTTTCACCTTATTTTTTCTCCAGGACTCCACGAATCTCCGCTCTCCTCCACCATCTTACCGCCGCAGGCGTGACAAAGGCCCATGGGCTTCGCTAAATGGGCCCAAAAGCCCAAGCCCAACGATTATCTCTTAAACGCCCTGGATTATCGGCTAAACACCAGGTTTCGACTAATTAATCGTGTTTAGACCCGACTAATCATCTCCAACGCCTATATATATCGGGGGCTATGTAAGCCCAAGGTACACTTTAATAACTTACATTACGTGCGAGTTCATTTGTTTCCTTACTATATTCTGTACCTTTTCTCTCTGAGCACTGATTACCACGCCGGAGGGGCTTCACCGGGATAAACCCTGGTCTGAGCCTTTTGCAGGTACACTCCCTGAGGAGCAGGACTCTGGACACAATAGGTCAGTCCTCCCAGGACCCAGCACAGCTCGCTCGAGGACTTTTCAATCAACGACTCCACCTCAGCAAGAGGACCCACCTGTCATCCGACTGGACCATACTCGAGGTGTGTACCAGTTTTATGCACCAACAGATACCATAGAATTCATCTCATCTTTCATAGCATCGTACCATAGTTTCGATTCTTTGCAAGTCATGGCTTGTGAAAACGTTTCAAGATCATTTTCGGCTCCAATGTTAAAGTCCAATTCTTGTAGATACACAACATAATCACTAGATATTGTTGATTTCCTTATTCTGGTAGATCTTCTTAATGTTGTATCATTATCTTCTCGAGGAACTTGTTGTTCAACTGGTTGATCAACAATTTCTTGTTGTTCTTCATCAACAACTTGATCTACTGGATCGTTATCAGCAATTTATGGAGTTTCTGCAATTGGTTGTCCAACACCCATTTGGACTTGAGGGGTGTGGATGACAATCAATCTGTCTCTTGAGCATGACGGTTGAGCATTAATATGATCTTTCTCAGAAACTATATCTTGAGAATGATCACTCCCACTAACCAAGTCATTCTCAAGAAACTTTGCATTTCTTGACTCCACAATTCTAGAGTCCTTGGGTCCAATTTCTTCCCTTGTGGGTTGTAAACTCTTACTTCAGACGGACATCCCCAAACACACATATGTCGCAAACTCAGTTTTCAACCTTTCCATAATTTAAATGGCGTCTTTGGGATAGCCTTGGTTGGAACTCGGTTTAATATATACACTGCCTTTTTAAGAGCTTCAATCCACAAGAATTCAGGAAGTTTGGAGTTGCTGCTCATACTCCTAACCATGTCCATTAAAGTTCGGTTTCTTCTTTTTGCCACACCATTCTGGTCTAGGGAATTAGGCATGGTGTATTGGGCAACTATCCCATGCTCTTGAAGAAACTTCACAAATGGACCAAATGCTTGTCCATTCTCGGTATATCTACCATAATATTCTCCACCTCTATCAGTTCTCACGATCTTAATTTTCTTTTCGCATTGTTTCTCTACTTCAGCCTTAAAAATCTTAAAGGCATCCAGTGCTTCGTTCTTGTTATAAAGAAAGTAGTTATACATGTATCGTGAGTAACCATCTATGAAAGAGATGAAATATTTCAAACCATGTATGTCCATATCTGGACAACAGATGTTTGAATGTATGATTTCTAATATTTCTATACTCCTTTTTGCACCTTTCTTGAACTTATTGGTCTGGTTTCCCTTAATGCAATCCACACAAGTCTCAAAATCAGTAAAATCTAAAGTACTAAGTACTCCATCATTTACTAATTTCTTAATTCTCTGTATGGAGATATGTCCTAATCTCCGGTGCCACAAACTAGAGGATTATTCATTCATAACACATTGTTTTATACCAGCGTGAACATGCATAGCATTATTAGTAGCATAATTTTGTAAATCAATAGAGAAAAGACCATCAGACACTGTTCCATATCCAATAAGATTAGATTTATAAAACAAACTGAAAGATGTCTCATAAAAATTAAAGGAATAACCCAAAAGCACAAGCCTTGAAACTGAAATCAAATTCCTAGAGAAACTTGAAATATAAAAGGTCTTTTCTAAATTTAAAATAAAGCCACTACTTAAAACTAAATTACATGTTCCAATGGCCTCCACATGTGAACGCATTTTGTTTCCTGAATAAGTGTATTGCTCACTTGGCATTGGTTTCCTTAGGTTTCGCATACCCTGCAAGGTATTTGAAACATGGATTGAAGAACCAGAATCAATCTACCATGTGTTATAAATAACATCAACCATATTAGATTCATAATAAACAAATGAGATTGATTTACCTTTCTTCTCAAGCCATTTCTGGAATTTAGTGCAATCCTTCTTCATGTGTCCTTTCTTCTTGCAGAAAAAACACTTGGATTCCTTCTTGATTCTACCTTGAGGCGGTATTTTACCTTTTCCTTTCTTTTTGACTTGTCTCTGATTCTTTCCTTCCGTTACTATTAATGCACTCTCTCCCAATTCCATTGACAACCTTCCCTCCTCCTGAACACACATGGTTAGAAGTTCATTGATTGACCACTTATCCTTATATGTGTTGTATGATATTTTGAAGGGTCCATATTGCTGTGGAAGAGTGTTCAAAATATAGTGCACAAAGAAAGAATCAGACATCTCAACCTCAAGTGTTTTCAATTGAGCCGCAATGTTCCTCATGTGCATAATGTGCTCAGGCACACCTCTCACAGTAGTGAGCCTTAAGGATGAAAACTTCATAATCAGGGTACTAGCAAGTGCCTTATCCGAAGACTCAAATTGTTCATCAATAGCCTTCAGCAATTCCTTGACCTTGTTATGCTGATCGACAGAACCACGAATACCAGTAGAGATCTTGGTCTTTATGAACATCCCACTGAGGCGATTGAATCGCTCCCAATGTTCATAAAGAGCAATTTCATCTGGTGTACTGGTCGGAGTAATGATTGGTTCGTCTTTCCTTATAGCATAATCAATGTCCATCCACCCCAATTGAAGAAGAATTCTTTCCTTCCAAAACTTATAGTTATCACCCCTCAATTCGGGAATGTCACATTTCATATCAGAGAAATTCGCAGGTTGCATGATTGCATAAAATTAAATATACATGCTTATAATTAAAATTGAGACTTATAAACTTATAACATGTTTTACCAATATAAATCATGATCCAAAATTTAAGAATCTAGTGACATAAAACTTGCCTGTGGGTTAAAGTTCTAATTCAATTAGATTCAGTTATAACTTTATGATAAAACTATTAAATTATGTTCATTTCTTAATTCCTGTGGGTAAATTAAGAAATATAATTTGATATTTTATCCTAATTAATCATGCAAATATAATAAAAATTCTTGTGGGATAAGATCTATTATATTACGTATGATTAACCACAATTAATGTCATAATGTAATCTTAAATACTTAATATATAATTTCAATTAATTAAAGATGCTGTGGCTACTCTTTAATTAATTAAAATCATATTCATCACTCAACATTAAATAATTCATACTTTATCATAATGTGATCCTTAATACTGAATATATATAATTCTAATTAACTAAAGATGCTGTGACTACTCTTTCATTAATTAAAATTATATAGATCACTCAAAAATTAAATAATTCATAATAATCATAATGTGATCCTTAATACTTAATATATAATTCTAATTAACTAAAGATGCTATGACTACTCTTTAATTAATTAAAATTATATAGATCACTCAAAAATTAAATAGTTCATAATAATCATAATGTGATCTTTAATACTTAATATATAATTCTAATTAATTAAAGATGTTGTGGCTACTCTTTAATTAATTAAATTATATGGATCACTCAAAATTAAATAATAATGGTCCAAACTTATTACATAAACTATAAGCAATAACACAAATTGAACATCATTGTATTAATATTATTCAACTTAATATTGCATATATAATAAAATAATAAATTATACACACAAAATAACATGATAAATAATATAAACGCATGTATGCCCAAAATTTAAATTGTCTCGAGTGAATGTGTATTATTTAGCCTCTATATTGTATGTAAAATAATTAACAAATGTTAAACATACAATTAATTTCAATGCATAATGCATACTGACTTGCCATTAATAAATGAAAAACGTGAGAAATTGTCATCAGCATTCATGATGTGTTCTGTTAGTTGTGCCATCCTGACTATATCTTATAGGGCTAGGGTTCGAACTCTCTGCACACTGTTATAAAGCCTTTTGTTATTATTTAAAAAAAAAATGCTACAAAATTATAACCGAGTGAATTCGAACCCTGGACCTAAATGCGATTAGCACCATAACTTAAGGAGACAACTACACTGAAAGAACACAATGCATGTGATATGTAAATGCGGTAATAAATTATAATTTAACACTTCTGCTGATTGGCCAAGTTATCAAAATGACGCCGTTGCAGTCGTCTTCTTCCTAAGCTCTAACCTAGATCAAAAGGTTCAAACAGAAAGGAGCAGACGTTTTTCTTATTTTTGAAAAAAACATATAAAATTGATCACGAGTCCAAATTTCACGAAATTTATATCGTTGAACTCGTAATGAAACATAAAATTTTTGTATACAAAAATTTCCTAGAAATATTGAAATTTTCGGAAAACCCAATTATGGTAATTAATGAAAACTCATAATACTATATGCGAGAACAACATGACAGAGGCAAAAATGGCTCCGATACCAACTGTGGGATAAACTTTAACGATCTAAATGTGCTCATGCATATAAAATAAACAATTAGATCAATGCGGAAATAAAAAAATGAACAGGTCAATGCGTTCCTCCAGCCATTGCTGTTCTCAGTTGATCAAGATCACGGAAAATGTTGATTTCTGGTTAAGGCTCTTCTAAACCTCAGTCATTCTCGATTTGATGGTGTATTTTTGTTTCTAAATGAGATTGTAGGCTTAGAGAACCAAAACCTCATCCACAACCCCTTTATATAGATTTTTCCCATCAAAGAGTCGGTTTTGGACGTGCAGAAAGGTAGTGGACAATTAGCTATCCATGAACTCATGTTTTATAACCCACTTAACCCACTCTTGTAGTGGTGGTCATGATCTACAAAAGAGGAGGATGTTCATGACGTGGATTCAAAGGTCGTTGGAGTAAGTTAATCCACCTTTTTAAAATGATGGAAGAATGGACCATGATCTTAAGGATTTTTAGGAAAAATCCAACATTGTGAACGTTCATAAAATAAGTTTGTTTGTCGGTGTTTATTTCCATAATTTATAATAAGTTATTAAAAAGTGGCGTTGACTATTTTCAGTGAACGTTTAGTTTTTATTTTCTTACATTAAAAATAATCAATATAGATATCAAGATGAAGAACATAAATTATAAATTAATATACTATATATTTTTTTTAAATTTAATCCATTGTAAATGTCCAAAAAATTAAATTTTGGGATAATGACCTTTTTGGTTTTTGACAAATGGCTCGGTACTCAATTGACCCCTGGTATTTGAAAAATGACAGATTTGGTCCTTTACATTTCATTTTCGTTACAATTTGGCCCCTCAATTAAGTTTTCTATTAATTACTGTTAAATTATATTTATATACTTTAAAATTTTTAATAGGGGTCATTTTATTTTATATCTAAAATTGATGGATCAAATGTGAATTTTGGAAACTATTAATTTTATTTAAACTACTATTCATCATCTTCTCCAGCGACCCGACCCACCCACCTCACCGTGACCAATTTCGACAGTGCGATGGCAAAGCCCAAAACAGGGCAGAGCTTCCAATCAAACTCAAGAGAGTTTTAGAGAGAGGCCTTTTAGCCATCCCTCCATCTTCTATCACCGTCGATCCAACCACCACCACTGTCGCACCAATGGCGAACCAACACTACCATATATACAAAATCTCTCTCTCTCTCTCTCTCATCTATCATGGTGAGAAAAAAAAAAAAAAGGACTTCGGATCTGTAGATCCGAAGCTCATAGATCATGGTGTGTCAAAAAAAAGGAAGGCTTCTCTATTTTCCACTTAAGAATACAACCCCAAACCTAGATTTGGAAAATTTTGGAGGTGGCGGCGATGTTGCGAACGACGAATGGCGCAGCGACAATATTTGCGATGACGGATGTGGATAGTAACGACAGTGGTGACATTGGTTGTGGATGGTGACGGTGGAAACTTACCAGATCTTCTCATACACATAAGGTATACATTGAGACAACAACGCCGATCAACACTGCCTCTACCTTCCTCTTCCTCCGCCTCCTCATAATCAATATCATCTCTTTCACACCCACCAATTCAATTTTCGATCCAAACAACCCAGATCCCATAACCTCCGAACTCTTGTCCCTTCAATCCCAATCCCTTTCTGGCGTCTTCCACCTCACCGATGACCTCTTCCGCCGCATCCTCACATCCAACTCCGGCTCCCCCGCACCTCCTCTCTCCTCATATTCTTCGAAGCCCAACACCTCCACTCCGATCTGCCACTCACTCATTATCGGAATTGTAGGGGTTGCGGTGGCGGTTGCTTGATTTGCGTGGCCGGAGCAGGGATGAGGTAGGGTGCGATGGGGAAATCGTGAAGTTGAGCAGGGAGGAGGTGGGTTTTTAGAATGGACAAATATATTTTTTGACCCTTTATGTTTAGTTAAATATTCAAATAGACCCCATGAAATTAGTTAGAGTAAAAAGATAAAATTACTCTCTTTTAACATGAAATGACAAAAATACTCTTACTTTCAAGTTGACATTAATGTTGACCAAACAGAAAGGCCAGATTAGAACAAAAATGAAATGTGAAGAACCAAATATGTCATCTTCCAAACACCTGAGTACTCGAGCTATTTGTCAGGGATCAAAAGTCATTGCCCTTAAAATTTTTTGTTGGTATTTATTTATTTTTTTATCACGTTTGATCATTTTTTACAGAGGGGTATAATGATCCAACCTTAAAATTGGATCTCCAATGTTTATCACTCGACACATTTGGTCCCTAAACTATTAAATTGATTTCACTATCGTCCAAAATCCTCATCTTACCCTTAAAATTAACACATATTTCCCTATGAACTTTTTATTTTACATTTTTTCTCCCTGTCTTCTCTGGCGAAAACCATTGCCAACACACCTGTCAGTGACGACTCCAACGACTCTCTCTTTCTCCCCGGCCAAAAATAAATAAATAATACATTCAAAAAATAAAATTACACTAGCAATCACCCACCCTCAATCTCCCCAACCTGCAACTTCCGCCCACCACCCCACCTCATCCACCCCATCTGCAACCACCGCCCATTCCTGTCCCCCTTCCTCATCTTCCTCTTCTTCTTT
Organism: Eucommia ulmoides; assembly: GCA_016647705.1. Taxonomy (NCBI): domain Eukaryota; kingdom Viridiplantae; phylum Streptophyta; class Magnoliopsida; order Garryales; family Eucommiaceae; genus Eucommia; species Eucommia ulmoides. The sequence goes on along the minus strand of CM028335.1, from coordinate 15,825,712 downwards.
TATACCAATTTGTATTTATATAACACACACACACACACACACACACACACACACACACACATATAGAGAGAGATGGGCGTAAGAAGAAGAAAAAAAAGATGAGGAGAGGGAACGACAGGACATGGCTGGCTGGCAGTTGCAGCGGGGGCGGAAGAGATGGGGTGGCGCCGGAAGTTATAGGGTGAGAGGGTTGTTATTGTAATTTATTTTTGAATGTATAATGTTTTTTTTTGTTGGAAAGAGATAATAATCTGGAGCCGTCATCAATAGATGTGTCAGTAGTAGTTTTTGCTGGAAAAGAAGGGGAGAAAAAAAAGAGAGAAAAATGTAAAATAAAAAGTTGATAGTAAAATATGTATAATTAATTGTAAGGGTAAAATAAGAATTTTGGACCACATTAAAACCAATTTAATAGTTTAAGAACTAAATGTATCAAGTACTAAACATTAGGGATCACTTAAAAATCCACCCCAAAGTTGAAGGGCCAAAAAAGTCATATTCCCATTGAATTTTTCCAATGTTTTTGGGGGATATATCGGACGGCTCAGGATTTTTGGAATCTAACGAACAAAAACACTACTATAGTCGCGCGATGCATCAAATCAGGCAACCGGATAGAACAACAGATTACACCTCTGCTTCAATGGATAAAAACCAGAGTAAAAACACTGATAGCTTGAGCTCTTGATTTTTTTCACTTTCCCCCTCATCCTTACTCCAATGGAGACAGTAGCGTCTCGCCGTTTCTTTCCGGCGTCTTCCACTTCACTCCCGCCACTCAAAAACCTCACGAATTCGAAATTGCGTGGATCATTGGTACAGGCATGCTCTACCCGGTCCGACTCAACCTCTCGCTCTCTCTCATTCGCTTCGACAAATTCAATCACCGTAAGCTTGCGCCCAAAATGCGCTGAAATGTCTGTATAATTGGAATTGTCGAACTTCTTTCTCTCGTTTTTTTTTTTATGGTTTTTGAGTTCTGACAGAGAGAAATGTGGGGTGCGATCAGTGCCAAGAGAGTCAATAATGTCAGGAAAGGGAAGCGAGGCGTAATTAGAGCCGAAATGTTTGGGCAACTCACCAGCGGACTCGAAGCAGCATGGACCAAACTCAAAGGAGAAGGTTAGCTTCTCTCTTTTCTTTGCTATCATGCTTCATATGCGTGTGTAACATAAGAAAGTTGTGAGGGCCCCCGATATCCATTTGCAGTGGCTTTTTCAAAGTCCACCCTATGTGTGAGGGGACGGGATGAATCCCACATTGTTTGTATTACCCGATCTTGAATAATATAAAGCCTAGGGTAATCCTCACATCTTTTGAGAGTGAGTTATGCCCATTGGATTCCTACAATTTCAATTTGAAAAAGCAAGACTCCAAAGATTTGGCTTGCAATACTAGTCTATTGCTCTCTTTTACAATTACGGCTGAAGCAAAGGATATTCCTAAAACACCCAAACTGTTGCCATCTGGTCTTGTGTGCATTTAGCTATTTTGTTTTCTGGGGTAGAGGTAGATAATCTTTACTTCAGGGAGTTGTATTTTCTCCAGACAAATTGTCTCTTGGCTAGAGGAAATCCTTTAGTAATATTTTCTCTGTGCCACACAGCTTAAATGATCCTTATAAAGGCTTACAAGCTATGGAAATGTCCATTTATCTATAACTAGTGTTAAAGGGTAATTATGTCTTTTCAGTATTGTTCAGAGTTTCTTGTATTGTTCCCTAGTTACTATTATAAATAGAGGGAGAAGCTAACACAATGGTTGAGCCGTCTCATTTCTTTTCATATTCTCTTGTTACTTTAACATGGTATCAAGAGCAGGTTATGGTATATTAATCCCGTAAATTTGTTTAACCATTTTTTTCCCCCAATTCCCTTTTTCAATTTCTTTTCCTCACCATCCGTACGGAAAAAAAAAAAAAAAAAAAAAAAAAAGAGAGAGAGAGAGAAATTAGAAACCCTAGCTGTCAATCCGTAACCCTAACCAACCGCACACCATAGCCGCCGTTGCCAAAGCCCCGCTGTCCAGAATCGCACCTCCACTGCTATCACTATCTAGATCCGACGCCTTCCCCATTGTCGACTTCAAGATCCGTGCCTCCATCACCTTCGTGGCACAGCTCTGAGCCCATCCTGCCGTTGCCGTCCAGTCCGACACCTTCCCCACAGTCGCTGTCCAGATCCGAGCCTCCGCCACCTTTGCAGTCCACATCTGACCATCGTCGGAAGTTCTCTGACCTCGCAACACCTACTCCGATGCCGGCCATCGTCTGCTTAGTTCTCTGCCCTCCCACCGTTGTAAGTGTGTTATAAAAAAAAAAGTGAAAAAAAAACCAAAACAAAAAAAAAAAAGAAAAAAAAAAAATCTTATGCAATGCCTTAAAATTTGATGTTAGTGTTTATTTGTCGTTGTTAATTTTTATTTATTTTTTGTATGAGAAACCTTATTTGTTCGTTTTCCTTGATTATAATTGTTCACTTTAGTTAATTGTTGTATTAGTGCGTACTGCCCCAAGTGTTGCAGTGCATCGATGTTGACTTTGTCGCTACCATTGTTGATCACTCGTAAGTTGAATGAGACCAATTACCTACAATGGTCTAAAGTTGTACAAGTTGTTGTTACTGATCAAGTGAAACGAGGTTGCTGAGGAAGTCGTAGTAATAAATTTCGAGGTGGCCATTGTTGTGGTCAACATCATTGGTGTTCATTTTGTGGCAAGGAAAATCATACCCAAGATACTTGTTGGTACAGAGTTGGTCGTTCTCCTAAGTATGTTCATGTGACAACTTCTAATCAAGTTCCTTCCGTTTCAGCATCTAACTCTTCTACTCTCAAAGCAATTTCTGATGGCGAGTATGCTCAGTTCCTCCAGTTTAAGGCGTCCAAGCAAACATCTACCCCCATTTCGCTAGCTTAACGAGGTAATCCCACTGCATGTCTTTCTTTTCATCCTGACACTTCTACTCCTTGGATCATAGACTCTGTTGCCACCGATCAAATGTCAGGTATATCTTCTTTATTTACGCATATTCAGTCATCTTCCTCATTGTCTCATGTTATTGTTGTTGATGGTTCTACCATCCCTGTTCGTGGTATTGACACTGTGAAACTTTCACCCTCTTTTTTTTATTCTCTATCTTGTATATTTCCTCTTTTGCTTTTAATTTGATATAAGTTAGTAAGCTTACTCAACAACTTCATTATTTTGTTCGCTTCTTTTCTGATTTTGTCATTATCCATGATTTGAAAACACAAAAGACGATTGGCGTAGGGCGTGAGAAAAATGGCCTTTATTACTTCGACAATCCCGACGAGACACCTGTTATCCCGCCCAATGCTTGTCCTTCCTTTGCATCTGCCCACCAAATTCATTATCGCCTAGGCCATCCCTGTCTTGCCAATCTAAAGGTACTTGTTCCTAGTTTACGTCATTTGTCCTTCTTAGATTGTGAGTCTTGTCAATCGGGAAAATATCATCGTACTTCATTTACTTCCCCGGCTCAGTTTCGAGTATCAAGTCCTTTTAATTTAGTTCATTCAGACGTTTGGGGTCTTTCTCGTAGTGCCTCTACATTAGGCTTTCGTTCATTATTTTGTCACGTTTGTCGATGACTTCTCCAGGGTTACATGACTTTATTTAATGAAAGATTGTTCTGAATTGCACTCCATTTTCTCTGCCTTTTGTGCTGAAATTAAACTCAATTTAATGCGCCCGTGCGTATACTTCGTAGTGGTAACGTTCGAGAATATTTTTCTCAACCTTTTACTTCCTTCATGTCATAGTCTGGTATACTGCATCAGCTTTCTTGTTCTCACACACCGCAGCAAAATGGAGTCGCTGAGCGTAAGAATCGACATCTCCTAGAAGTGGCTTGAACTCTGATGTTTGAGATGAATGTTCCCAAACACTTCTAGGCAGATGCAGTTCTTACAATTTGCTTCTTGATCAATCAAATGTCATCTTCTACCCTGAATGGCAAAGTTCCTCATTCTATTCAGTTTCTCCGATCACCCTTGTTCGCTTTACCTCCTCGTATTTTTGGATGTGTCTTTCTGTTTTGTCTACCAGTTGACTCCCAAAGGTTAGATCCTCGTGCCATAAAATATGTCTTCTTATTCTCGCACACAAAATGGTTATCGATGTTATAGTCCTTCTTTACATCGCTCTTTCATATGTGCAGATGTTACTTTCTTTGAGTCCAACCCTTACTTTTCTACTCTATCCTGTTGGGATGATGTGGATGTCACCTTTCCTTTACCAAGCCTCCTAGACCCGACTCCATCTCCTTCCACTTCAGAACCTGTCCCGCCTAGTCGTCCTCTACTACCTTTGCAGATATACTCCCGTTGCTAGAAGGTAGCTTCCGCTATCGAGCCTATCGTCTCTGTGTCTTCAGGTTCTTCTCCAGTTCATGCATCAGTGTTTGACTTGGACATACCCATTGTTGTTCGGAAGGGTAAGCGCACATGTACTCAACATCCTATTTCTAACTTTGTCTCGTATGCACATCTATCTCCTTCATATTCCTCTTTTGTTGCTTCTCTGTCATCTGTTTCTATTCCTAAGTCTGTCACAGAGGCTCTCACTCACCCTGGTTGGACGACCGCAATGGAAAAGGAAATGCTAGCTTTACGTCAGAATGGTACTTGGGATCTTGTCTCGCTTTCGCCTGACAAAACAATAGTTGGATGTAAATGGGTGTACATAGTCAAAGTTCATCCGGATGGCACCATTGATCGACTCAAGACTCGTTTAGTTGCCAAAGGTTGCACTCAAGTATATAGTCTTGATTATTCTGAGACCTTTACTCCCGTTGCCAAACTCGCTTCTGTTCGCTTGTTCATCTCTTTGGTTGCCACCTTTCGTTAGCCGTTGTATCAACTTGATATCAAGAATGCATTTTTAAATGGCGATTTGACTGAGGAAGTGTTCATGGAGCAACCTCCTGGGTTTGTTGCTCAAGGGGAGTCTGGTTTGGTATGTCGCTTGAAGAAATTCATTTATGGTCTTAAGCAGTCTCCTCGAGCATGGTTTGGAAGATTCAGTGAAGTAGTCACTGAATTTGATCTTTGTTGTTGTGGAGTCGATCATTCTGTATTCTATAGACACAGTAAAGTCGGGAGAATATTGTTGATTGTGTATGTAAATGACATTGTAATTACTGGGGACGACCACCAGAGTATTCAGAAACTCAAAACGTTTTTGCATAACAAGTTTTAAACTAAAGATTTGGGACAAGTGAAGTATTTCTTGGGGATTGAAGTTGCTCGATCAAGTCAAGGTATTTACCTATGTCAGAGGAAATATGTTCTTGATCCGTTAAGTGAAATATGAATGCTAGGAGCTAAATCGATTGATTCACCTATGGATCCAAAGATTCCGAACAACAAACTATTAGCAGATCAAGGTATACCACTGACAGATTCAACGCAATACAGACGGTTAGTTGGGAAGTTGAACTACTTGACGGTTACTAGACCAAATATTTCCTTTGCCGTGAATTTTATCAGTCAGTTCTTGGATCGTCCCACGACTTATCATTGGGATGCAGTGATTCGTATTCTTCGATATCTGAAAGGTTTTTCAGGATCTGGTTTGTTGTATCAGAACTTTGGTCACACCCAAATTAAGGGATATACAGATGTAGATTGGGCCGGATCTCCATCAGATAGGAAGTCTACTACAGGTTATTGTGTGTTTGTTGGAAGTAATCTTGTTTCTTGGAAGAGTAAAAAGCAGACAGTTGTGGTGCAGTTAAGTGCAAAATCGGAATACAGGCGATGACCCATACCACTTGTGAGTTAATTTGGTTGAAACATTTGTTGGAAGAACCTGGATTCAAATACTCTTCACTGATGGATCTGGTATGTGATAATCAAGTAGCACTTCACATTGCATCCAATCCAGTCTTCCATGAGAGGATAAAACACATTGAAATTGATTACTACTTCATTCGAGAAAAAATATTGCAGAAGTATATTGAAACTAAACATGTAAAGTCAGTTGATCAGTTAATTGATTTATTCACTAAACCGTTAGGGGGTTCAAGGATAAAATATATTTGTAACAACCTAGGAGCATACAACATATATGCTCCAGCTTAAAGGGGAGTGTTAAAGGGTAATTATGTCTTTCCAGTACTGTTTAGGATTTCCCATATTATTTAGGGTTTTTTTGTATTATTCCCTAGTTACTATTATAAATAGAGGAAGAGGCTAACACAATGGTTGAGCCGTCTTATTCTTTTCATATTCTTTTGTTACTTTAACAACTAGAATAGTCACTTCAAGTTATTTTTTTCCTCTTTATATTTTCTTTTAATCTTCATTTATATTCGTTTTGCTTTCTGAGAATGGCAATATCCTGCTCTTTGATGTTATAGTCCTTTATGTCTGGGAGCTTCTTGCCCATGTGGACTGTTTCACTGTTATTTATGTTCATTAGCTGCCTTTTGATGTCCATTCCTGGTGCTTCAGATGTCCTGACAAAAGAAAATATTGTGGAGCCTATGAGAGATATTAGAAGAGCTCTTTTAGAAGCAGATGTAAGTGAATATAAAACCGTGTTCTCTTGTATTTAACTCACTGGCTGTATTCTGAATTAGTGGTTAGTATTATTTTGACAGGTCAGTCTTCCTGTTGTGAGAAGATTTGTCCAATCTGTTAGCGACCAAGCTATTGGTGTAGGCTTGGTTCGAGGAGTGACACCAGATCAGCAATTGGTTAAAGTATGCATGCTTTATTAAATGATCACCCTTTACAAAGAAAACTCTCAAGCACCTGATATGGATTTGTACTGTGTTCAAGATCAACATACTTATTTTATCTTTCCCGAAGCGAAATCTGAGTCCTGTTTTTTCCAGGTTGTACATGATGAGCTTGTAAAGTTGATGGGTGGGGAGGTGTCTGAGCTGGTTTTTGCAAAATCTGCCCCGACAGTGATTTTATTGGCTGGTCTTCAAGGTGTTGGAAAGACGACAGTTAGTGCTAAGTTAGCTTTATATCTTAAAAAACAGGTGATGTTCAGATACGTTCTCTATAAAATGCATATGTGTGCCCATTCTGTGGCTTACAGTTTCCTTGGTTTGCCTTATTGAAGTTGTGGGATTATGTGAACCACAGGGGAAGAATTGTATGCTGATTGCTGGAGATGTGTACAGACCTGCTGCTATTGATCAACTTGTCATCTTGGGGGAACAGGTATCAACTGTTTTGCAAATTAGGATACTTTCTAGTTTCTGTTTTGGTTCCTTCCCGTCTTAGTCTCTTATTTTCAACTTCTTTTACCTACTCTTCATTATTTTTGCCGAGGATTTTTTTGTTAATCAACTTCTTTTACCTACTCTTTATTATTTTTGCCGATGATTTTTTTGTTAAGATAAATGAATAACAAGGAGAAAAAAAGGAAAAGAGGCTAGGGTTTGTTATTATGAATAATGAATGCAGAGAGTACAAGAAAATACCTAGGAAAGATAACTTACAACGCTTACAATAGAAAAACCTAAACGATAAGGAAAAATCTATTCTACTCTTAATACTAGATAAATATAATAACTCTAATATTTTTTCTTAATGCTAAATATGTTTTCCTTTGATTAGAGATGTAATAACAAATTTATGCCTCTAACCCAAGAATCTGATATTGCTTTTAACCGTTGCTTTTTGGCTATTTGTTTACTGTTCAAACATTCCTTTGCTGCTCACAATCAGCATTGCATAATTCATTCTCATAGTGATATACTTGGGACAGGTGGATGTGCCTGTTTATACCGCAGGGACAGATATTAGACCTGCAGAAATAGCAAGGCAAGGTCTACAAGAGGCCAAAAAGAAGAATATAGATGTGGTCATAATGGATACGGCTGGAAGACTTCAGGTATTATGGCCTTTGGTTATCCTTATTTAGATGGTTAGGACAACATCTCTTGTTGGCCATTATCTGTGACTTTTTTTTTCTTTTCCTTATTACTTTTACTTCTCATGGGATCAAATCAGATAGACAAAGCAATGATGGACGAATTAAAGGACGTGAAACGTGTTCTAAATCCCACAGAAGTTTTGCTTGTTGTGGATGCAATGACTGGCCAAGAAGCTGCAGGTTTTGCATCATGATCAAATTGTTCTCTTTCCTCTTCAGTTTTCTATTTTCATGTTCTATTTATCATAAAACTAGATGGTTTTTGTGATAACTCACATTTAAAATAGAAAAGGTGACAAATCATGTTAACCAATTCGTTTAATTTCATCCCAACGGCATTTTCATGTGCTATTTGTCTGAGAAGTAGATAGTTTTAATGATAACTCATTTAAAATTGAAAAACTGAAAAGTCATATTAACTAATTTGTTTAAGTTCATGCCCACTGCGTCTGATAACTAAGTAGACTGTTCATGGTTATTTGTTAATAAACTTTTTCATGCATTCTTGAATGTTTTTCTCTTCATCTTTTGCATGAGAATGATAATTCCAATTCCACTGATTATTTTGGTGTTAGCAATTTATACTCTTGTACCGTGCACAATGTGTTAACTTTGAGTAAAACCTTCTGCAATATTTTAGGGGGTTCCTAGCTAAAACCGTTCATGAGAATGATAATTCCATTTATTATGTTGGTGTAACACCCAATGCAGTCCACTGGCCCAATACTTTTTGGATCGACTCCACATGGCTCAAAATGCTTAAGGTGAGGTATTCGTAGTAGCCCACATAATACTTTATATATCATATACTCTTTTTTAATACTTCTGATGTTGCCAAAATTTATCCGGTGCGTGATTCAGTGCCTCACGTGCCGGTAACCTCCGCAACCTGCTACCCTTCTTGCAAAACTAGTTAGTTTTATGGGGAGGACACTGGTGTGGTGTCGGCCAAAAAATCTCCGGCGTGAGAATCAGATTAAATTGCTCTAAGAAAGGGTATAAGCTCAACAGTATATTGAGAGTGGTATAAAGAGAATTATGAGTGAGTTGTACCTATTTTCCCTGTATGTATTCACGTCGATGGCCTCTGGAGCTGCTATAACCATGATCCTCTCCACGTTGCATGCTTAGCCACCGTGACTGTTGCTTGTGCGCTCATTTTGGGATAGTGCGCTAATCACGTCTGTGCATGGGTGGAAGGGTTGATGACGGTTATCGTTGACCTACCATACCTGGGTCTGATCTTTGGGCCTCCGTTAAGGGCTTTATTTAGCACCGGGTCAGCCCATCTACGTGGCTGGGCCACATTAGTAAGCCATGCGCTTCTTTCTTTGGGTCACCAGAACTGGCGGCCCATGATCAACTGTTAGGCCACAACTCTACTCTATCGGGTCAAGTTCTATCTGCTGACCCGACCCACCTTCTTGAGTCCGACTCCATTATTCATACGTGGGAATTTTTCTCACATCATTTGCCCTCCTGACTTCCGTAGCGATTCGTCGAAGTGAGACGGAAGGTCATTCTTCTTTTTCCTTAGTTCCTTGAGAGTATTTTTTTTGGGGTTGTAGTTCTGGCCCTATTCTAAGCCTCTTAACTGAGCAAAATTTGGGAGAAGGTTGAGGTGTTCTGGGCCAGGTTGAGGCAATAATCAGGACGGCAATAGCCGCGTGTTGGGCTCTTGGGCCTTTCTGTTGGGGTCAGCCCAATCCTGTCCAAGTTAGGTTTAGCATTTGGACGAGATTAGTTCAAATTTGACCAGGCTCTCACCCCAACCATCGGATTAGTACTTGTGACCGCTATGCTTCGGGTCACACCTCTGCTAGACAGTACAGATCAGCAGGGCACTATTTGGTTAATTGGCTATCCTTTCCACCTTCGGTCTTATTGGTAGTGTAATGATGATGTTTTGGTAATTATGATCCGCCTTAAGCTCCTGCCGTACTCGATTTGGGAAACCGTCACTTTTCCCTCGATATTTGTTGTCGCCATTTTCGTCATAAATATTCCGACGACTGATTTTCCCCTTTTCCGTCGCTTCATGATCATTGGTTTGGCTATTTCAAGCCACACCTCCTCAAGCCTTCTTCTCAATCTTCCCTTTCGGTTTGTCTTTCTTTCTTGCTTCCCTTTTGTTCCTTCTGTTTCAGTACAGACAAGGCTTCATCGTCGTCTGCTTCTGACATTTTCGATGCCGTTCAAGCTGAACGAAAGGAGGAGGTCAAGCAAGGGATCCTCTTTCGCCAACTCATGATGAGGGCGAAGGTTTTCGACGAGAAACATCCCGGGGTTCGGGCTATTGAGGAAGCCTTTGTCCTCTATGCTTCCCTCGACGCCACTTATATCTGTGTGATATCCCAACTCCAAGAACTCCGTGGTCAGTTGCGGGTGGCTTGCATGTGGTACGATTGATAAAGATAAGAAGTGAGAAGAAGTGTGCTGGAAAAACAACTTGGAGAAAAATAAAAAAGGCTTCCCAAACCCTTGCTTTGGTACCATGTTATGAGATTCCAACATAAAATCATATGACGTAGGTGGAATAGCTCTTTTAAATTAGTTTGAGAAGTCTGACAAAGGCGGTGTGGGATTCATTAGAATCATTCAAGAGTTACTAATTTTTTTCTTTGTTCCATGTAAGGTATTAGCGTCATTAGGTGAAGTTTGTTCGGCTATTTGAATGTTATAATGTTTATTAACATAGCAGTTATCACCTGATATGTGCATGCATGAATCTACAGGCAAAATGCTATTTTTGTTTTTAATTTTTATTTTTAATGTCATTTGCTTTTGTCATCCTAAGTGCTCTATTATATTGTCTTCTGTCCTAAAATTATGGTTATGTCTATCCATGTCCATTCTTTCCTCTGATCTGATAGAACTATAGATTCTAGCGAAAAGAAAATGAAAGAAAGACATAACAATGACTACTTCGAGGGGATCAAACCTCCAATAAAGATTTAGTATATTATTATTTTTGCATGTAAAAGGTATACAACATCTATAATTTATAGAGAACTAATTGTAAGGCAGGAAACGTGATTGGCTCTTAATTAATGACATAATTAATGATTGACTCCCTAATTGAAGAAAGTCATTTACTTGATTGACTCCTTAATTGAAGAAAGTCAATTACTTGTACTTTTTCCCTAGTTGATGACAAAATTGATATACACATTAATTGGTTAAAAATCACATATAAATCACAAAGGGAAAGGGTTGACTTACCATTCCCCACCCTTTAAAATCAACCTTGTCCTCAGGTTAATTATTAGTTATTATTGAAACCAGTTTGGATCCTTTCCTTCCTCATCATGGTGATTCATACACAACTCAGTAGGGTTGGTTTCATTAGAATTCGATCATCAAAAGCCTTATTTGCTCGCAGCTATGACCTCGTTGCCACTTTTCATCGCAATACCAATATAGCCCCTTCTTTGTGTGGTCCTTCAACTCGTTTTCAGTTAATCGTTTTGGGGCAACATCACTAGGTGAAACATTAGGTTGAACTAACTTCTCCATTGTCGCATCATGAGCTATTGGATTGAAATTACAAATAGATTGTTTTCCCTCTGTCTTCTTGCAGTCGAGCAAAAGATATTGCAGCCATCATTGTTTGGGGTTGGTACGCCTTTACTTCTTGTCGAATTTCAGCTTTCAATCATTCCACAAAAGTTCCAACTAGCTGTTGTTCGGACCAGTCATGAGCTTGGTTTGACTAACTCTCAAACCTACCTTGATATTGCATGATAGATGAGGTTTGTTGAATTTTTGCAAGTTCACCGTGGACATTGTCGAAACCAGATGGGCTAAAATGAATCCGTAATCCTTCTACAAATGCTTCCTACGTTGGAATACCTCGATTGTATTTGTAGCAATTGTACCATTGGATTGCCTCACCTTTCAAGATTGATTGAAGTCACTTCCATCTTAATGTTCTCACTGATTCAAAGGAAGCGAAAGCTGTGAGGCTATTTCTGTTGGTGTTAGAATGGATTGAGGATGTTTTTGTATTTTTTAGAAAAGTTGGGATGCCGAGGGTTTGTAAAGAGTTGTAGTTGAGTGTAGAAAGGGACTCAAGGGATTCAATAGAAGGAGAAGAGGAGCTTAGCAGCCAAACAAAAAAAAAAGTTGGGAAGTAAGTAGAAATCAAACAGAGAAAGAAGAGAAAGGATCTCAACTCTAACTATCTAGAGAAAAATGATTGGTTCGTGAAAGAGAAGAGTTCTGCAAGTGCCACAAAGATCGTAGCAGAGACAGTTGTTGTCAGTGCAACAGTGGTGGCGAAAAAGAAAAAAAACAAGGAAATGATCATTTAAGTTGGTACCATGTTAGAAGTAGAATTTCTTGTATATTCTTCTCTCAAGGAGGCATCTATTTATATAAGTATAAAAAGTAAATCATGAAATTTAAATCCTAAGTTATATCTTACAATTACTATTGATTGATTGCACATTTATTCTCATTTTTTAAAATTATGGAGGGGGCTGAAATCGGTTTAAAATCACAATCTTAAGTTTTTATTTGGATTTTTTTATGAGATAGAGGCACATATTGCCATGATTACTCCACCGGGTGCACTGTTTCTTCTGTAAGACCATCATAGACAGGATGTTCTCATTAGAGAAGATAGTAGCTTACTTCCCCATATTCATGTTTTTTGTAAAAATCAAGATAGACACTGACAGAACATTTAAGGTTAGCGATAAACTTGCCCTGTATTATGTATGTGAATGCTTAGTTAAGGTTTCTACCTATCTGGTTAAGCTGTTGATGCAACTAAGTTAATTGTGAATTCTACGTGGTGTTTTTTTGTGTTTTTTTTTTTTTGAAAAGTATTTTCTTTTAACTGCAGCCTTGGTGACCATTTTTTTTTGAAAAGTATTTTCTTTTAACTGCAGCCTTGGTGACCACATTCAATCTTGAAATTGGAATAACGGGTGCTATTTTAACAAAGTTAGATGGCGACTCCAGAGGTGGAGCCGCTTTGAGTGTCAAGGAGGTTGACCCTACAGTTTTCTTAGAATTATATATCTTTCCCTTATTGTTCGCTCTTTAATCCTGCCAAAAATTAAAATAATTAAAAAGGAATTTTTCTTCCTCCTCCTCCCTTTCTGAGTATACATTATTTTTCCCCCTTTTTTGATCTTCGCAAAAAGGAAAAACCAAATGTGTTTACAGACTGACCGTTTTACTAGCATTTTTATGGTGTTCAGTTTACAAATAGTAGTCTATCAAAATCTTTTTTATGAAAAAGAATATTTTGATTTTTTTTTTTTACCTTAACAATTTGACTACCACAGGTATCAGGGAAGCCAATCAAGCTTGTAGGGAGGGGAGAACGCATGGAAGACCTTGAACCTTTCTATCCTGATCGTATGGCAGGGCGCATCTTGGGAATGGGCGATGTCCTATCACTTGTGGAGAAGGCGCAAGAAGTTGTGAGTTTCATATACTTCTTTTCTATCTTTACTTTTAAACGGTATAATTGTTTTGATTTAGTCCTTAACGAACTTATGAGTAGATGCGACAAGAAGATGCCGAAGACTTGGAGAAGAAGATCATGAGTGCGAAATTCGACTTTAATGACTTCCTAAAGCAAACTCGTGCTGTTGCACGGATGGGTTCAATGTCCCGTGTTATTGGAATGATCCCTGGCATGGGCAAGGTATGTAAAACCTGGGAATCCTATTCCTATGTTTTCCACCTGTGGCAAATTTAGAAAATTGACTAAATAGGGTCTAAAAATTATGACCTTTTTTTGGGTCTTAATCATTTTTTCTAAAAAAATTATGGGTAAAAGGGTGTTTTTTTGATTTTTTTTTTTTTTGGGGGGGGGGGGCTGAGTCCCCCCTTAGTGGAATGTGGCTCCGCCACTGTCTTCCACACCATCATTATCCAAGATAGACAACTGATGAGATCTCAAAGGCGATCATTTACATTTCTTGCCTGCATTTTTGAGCTGAAGATGAACTAACTTTTAAAATCCCTAGGATGCAAACAGGTTACTCCTGCATGAACTAAAATAACTTTTAGAATCCCTTCTATACAAACAGGTTACTCCTGCACAGATACGAGAGGCGGAGAAGAGCTTAAAGATAATGGAAGCGATGATTGAAGCAATGACTCCAGGTTTCTTTCCTTCCAAACTTGGGATTCTTGGAAATTTTGTTCCATTATTGATGTAGATGATATGTGCTGGCTTCTTCAACCACCCTGTTTGTTTCTTCTTGGTCGAAGTGCGTTTTCCTCTTTAGTGATTAAACTTTTTGTGAAGAAGTTTAAAGAAATGTCCGTCACTCCTAATATTGTTACTTTATTCTGCAACCTGTGCAAGTGGTGCACCTATACAGAAAGATGCATTTACTGGCTAGGTATATTGCAGCATGATCAGGAAAACACTATCTTATATTTGGTTAATGAAGAAAAAGAGATGAATGGAATAAGCTCATAGGTTTCGTTTAGTTAGTGTTTGACAATTTCTTACTTTACAATATTACCCTCAAGGACAGGTGTAAAAAGTGTTTAACTTTTGATTTTTGAACGAGTGATTGAAAATAGAGATTGTCAGAGAAGCTAGTTGTTAAAAGGGTAATCATGTCTTATCAGTGCTGTTTAGGGTTTCTTACATTATTTAGAGTCTCTTGTATTGTTCCCTAATTATTAATATAAATAGATAGAGAGGCTAACTCAATATTAAGCCTTCTCATCTTCTCATATCACTTTTTTACTTTATCATGGTATTCAGAGCACGTTATGGGAGATTGATTACATAGATCTGTTCAAACCCAATTTTTTTTTTCTTTCTCTTTTCTTTTTTTCCTCTACCTACTGTTCATACGAAAAACAAAAAAAAAAAAAAAAAAAAGGGAATCTGGAACCCTAGCAGCTCACCGTCGACAACCACCGTGCTGCTCCATTAGATATGTCTCGCCGTCGTCACAGATCTACATCGCCTAGGCTTGTTCGAGCCTTGCCGACCGTCGCCCAGGCTATTTTGAGCCTCGCTGACCGTCGCCCAGCCGTCGTCATCGTCGCGAACCCTAATCAACCTCGCCAACCGTCGCCTAGCCACCGTTATCATTGTAAACCCTAATCGACCTCAAAATCGAGCCGTACCACCATCGCGAACCAAGATCTCCTACTTGCTGTCCACTATCGATGTCGTCCACGTCGCCGCCATCTCCTCTAACGTTGCCGACCATCCCCGGCGCCTCACCGGCCTTCGCTGACCTTCGCCAACCTTCCCGGACCTTCTCCAGCTTCGCCGGACCTTCACCGGCCTTCCTGGACCTTCGATTACTCTGATTTGGGACTCACGACCTTCGCTGTTGCTCCTTTGCTTCTGTCCAGATCTGCCGGTAACATAAGGGTTATTGTTCCTGAAAATGTCCCAGATGTTTGTGAGCATAGTTCTGATTCTCATGTTCTTTGTTGAAGCCCTACAATTGTTTGTGTTGTTGGTTTATTTCCCTTGTGCACGTTATTTGCTAGTTGTTGTATTGGCGGGAATTAATGTCGACGGCTATCCCCCGACCGTTAACAACCCGCAAGTTGAATGGGACCAATTATTTACAATGATCCGAAGTTGTACAAGTAGTCGCTACTAATCAAGGGAAACGAGGTGACCGAGGAAGTAGTAGTAATGAATTTCGAGGTGGCCATTGTCGTGGTCAACATCGTCAGTGTTTACTTTGTGGTAAGAAAAATCATACCCAAGATACTTGTTGGTTCAGAGTTGCTCCCGTTTCATCATCCAACTCTTCAACTCCCAAGGCTATTTCTGATGACGAGTACGTTCAGTTCTTCCAATTTAAGGCGTCCAAGCAAACATCTACCCCCATTACTTCGCTAGCTCAATGAGGTAATCTTACCACATGTCTTTCTTTTCATCCTTCCCCTTCTACACCTTGGATCATAAATTCTGCTGCCATCGATCACATGTCAGGTATATCTTTTTTATTTACGCATATTCAGTCATTTCCCTCATTGACCCCTGTTATTGTTGTTGATGGTTCCGCCGTCCCTGTTCGTGGTATAGGCGCTGTGGAACTTTCACTCTCTTTCTCTTTATCTTCTATCTTGTATATTCCTTCTTTTGTTTTTAATTTGATATCCATGAGTAAGCTTACTCAACAACTTAATTGTTCTGTCTGTTTCTTTCCTAACTCTGTCATTATCCAGGATTTGAAAACACAGAAGACGATTGGCATAGGGTGTAAGAAAAATGGCCTTTATTACTTCGACAATCGCGACGAGACACATGTTATCCCGCCCACTACTTGTCCTGCTGTTGCATCTGCCCACCAAATTCATTGTCGCCTAGGTCATCTCTGTCTTGCCAATCTGAAGGTAGTTGTTCTTGGTTTACATCATTTGTCCTCCTTAGATTGAGAGTCTTGTCAGTTGGGAAAACATCATCGTACTTCATTTACTTCCCCGGCTCAGTTTCAAGCATCGAGTCCTTTTTGTTTAGTTCATTCAGATGTTTAGGGTTCTTCTCGTAATGCCGCTTTCATTATTTTGTCACATTTGTCGATGATTTCTCCAGGGTTACATGGCTTTATTTAATGAAAGATCGTTCTGAATTGTTCTCTATTTTTTCTGCCTTTTGTGCTGAAATTAAAACTCAATTTAATGTGCCCTTGCGTATACTTCGTAGTGACAATGCTCGAGAATATTTTTCTCAACCCTTTACTTCATTCATGTCATAGTCTGGTATATTGCATCAGTCTTCTTTTCCTCACACATTGCAACAAAATAGAGTTGCTGAGCGTAAGAATCGACATCTCCTAGAAGTGGCTCGAACTTTGATATTTGAGATAAATGTTCCCAAACACTTCTGGGCAGATGCAGTTCTTACAGCTTGCTTCTTGATCAATAAAATGCCGTCTTCTACCCTGAATGGTAAAGTCCCTCATTCTATTCTTTTTCCTCAATCACCCTGGTTTGTTTTACCTCCGCGTATCTTTGGACGTGTTTGTTTTGTCCACCAGTTGACTCCTGGCAAGGATAAGTTAGATCCTCGTGCCATCAAATGTGTCTTCATTGGTTATTCTCGCACACAAAAGGGTTATCGGTGTTATAGTTCTTTTCTACGTCACCCTTTTATCTGTGCAGATGTCACCTTCTTTGAGTTCACCCCTTACTTTTTTTGTCTATCCTCTAGGGTTGATTTGGATGTCACCCTTCCTTTACCAAGCCTCCCAGACCCGACACCATCCCCTTCCACTCCCGCACTTGTCCGCCTAGTCGTCATTCACTGCCTTTACATGTATACTCTCGTCGCCAGAAGGTAGCCCCCGCCGTTGAACCAATCGTCTCTGTGTCTTCAGATTCTTCGCCAGCTCATCCATCCGCATCTGATTTGGACATACACATTGCTGTCCGGAAGGGTAAGCGTACATGTACTCAACATCCTATTTCTAACTTTGTTTCGCATGTACACCTATCTCCTTCTTATTCCTCTTTTATTGCTTCTCTATCCTCTGTTTCTATTCCACAGTCTGTCACAGAAGCTCTTGCTCACCCTAGTTGGACGACCGCAATGGAGGAGGAAATGCTAGCCTTACGTCAAAATGGTACTTGGGATCTCGTTCTTGCTTCCGCCGGACAAAACAATCGTTGGATGTAAATGGGTATACACATTCAAAGTTCATCCGGATGACACCATTGATCGACTCAACGCTCGTTTAGTTGCCAAAGGTTACACTCAGGTATATGGTCTTGATTATTCTGAGACCTTTTCTCCCGTTGCCAAACTCGCTTCTGTTCGCTTGTTCATCTCTTTAGTTGCCACCTTTCGTTGGCCGTTGCATTAACTTGATATCAAGAATGCGTTCTTAAATGGTGATTTGATTGAGGAAGTATACATGGAGCAACCGCTTGGGTTTGTTGCTCAGGGAGAGTCTGGTTTGGTATGTCGCTTGAAGAAATCCATCTATGACCTCAAAAAGTCTCCTCGAGTATGGTTTGGGAGATTCAGTGAAGTTGTCACTGAATTTGGTCTTTGCCGTTGTGGAGTCGATCACTTTGTATTCTATAAGCACAGTAAAGTCGGACAAATATTGTTGATTGTGTATGTGGATGACATCGTGATTACCGGAGACAATCACCAGGGTATTCAGGAACTCAAAACGTTTTTGCCTAGCAAATTTCAAACCAAAGATTTGGATCAATTGAAGTATTTTTTGGGGATTGAAGTTGCTCGATCAAGTCAAGTTATTTACCTGTGTCAGAGGAAATATGTTCTCGATCTGTTGAGTGAAACATGAATACTAGGAGTTAAACCGACTGATTCACCTATGGATCTAAACGGCAAACTATTGCTAGATCAAGGTGTACCATTGACAGATACAGCGCAATACAGACGGTTAGTTGAAAAGTTGAACTACTTGACGGTTACTAGACCAGATATTTCGTTTGCTGGGAGTGTTATCAGTCAGTTCTTGGATCGTCCCACAACTTATCACTGGGATGCGGTAATTCGTATTCTTCGATATTTGAAAAGTTCTCCAGAATGTGGTTTGTTGTACCAAAACTTTGGTCACACTCAAATTAAGGGATATACAGATGCAGATTGAGCCGGATCTCCCTCAGATAGAAAGTCCACTACTGGTTATTGTATATTTGTTAGAGGTAATCTCGTTTCTTGGAAAAGAAAAGCAGACAGTTGTGGCTCGGTCAAGTGCAGAATCAGAATATAGGGCAATGGCGCATACTACTTGTGAGTTAATTTGGTTGAAACATTTGTTAGAAGAATTCAAATTCGAACACTCTTCATCGATGGATCTGGTATGTGATAATCAAGCAGCACTTCACATTGTATCCAACCCAGTCTTCCATGAGAAGACAAAACATATTGAAGTTGATTGCCACTTCATTCGAGAAAAAGTATTGCAGAAGCAGATTGAGACTAAACATGTAAAGTCAGTTGATCAGTTAGCTGATTTGTTCACTAAAGCGTTAGGGGGTTCAAGGATAAAGTATATTTGTAACAAGTTAGGAGCATACAATATATATGCTTCAGTTTGAGGGGGAGTGTTAAAAAGGTAATCATGTCTTATCAATACTGTTTAGGGTTTCCCATATTATTTAGGGTCTCTTGTATTGTTCCCTAATTATTAATATAAATAAATGGAGAGGCTAACTCAATGTTAAGCCTTCTCTTTCTTCTCATATCACTTTTTTACTTTATCACTAGTAAGTACCACACTTGTAGTAGGCCAAGGTATCTGTTAGAATAATTGAGAAGTGGAATGGTGAACATGAATGATCAGGAAAATAGTGTACATTACAGAGATATACAATAAGAATATTTATAGAGGACTAAGGGAACCCTAGAGTTAGGGTTTTAACCTAATGGGCCAAACTCATATATTATATTAACATTAACAGCTCCCTCAAACTCAAGGCGATAAATGAGACCTGAACTTGAGTTTGGAAACCAGAGAGTGAAAGCTTCTGGGTGGATGAGCCTTAGTGAAAATATCTATTGTCTGATTGGCTGAACTGACAGATTGTGGACGAACCGTATTTTGAAGAATGTGATGACGGATGAAATAACAATCGATCTCGATGTGTTTTGTACGCTCATAAAAGACATCATCGTGAGCGATTTGCATAGCACTCCTGTTGTCACATTGTAAAACATTGGTAGTACGACAAGAGATTCCCATGTCAGCGAGGAGCTACCGAAGCCAAAGTAGTTCTTGTGTTGCATCAGCTATGACACGATATTCAGCTTCAGTGCTGGAATGAGCAACCACAGTTTGTTTCTTACTGCGCCAAGAAATTAGGGAGTTGCCTAAGAAGAAACAATAATTAGTGGTTGATCATCGGTCGGTGGGATCTCTAGCCCAATCGGTATCAGCATAAGCCTATAAAGTAGGAGCAGATTAGACTGAGAAATGAAGTCCGTGAAATGAGATACCCTTGACATACCGAAGGATGCGAAGAACAATCGAGTAATGAGTGGTCCGAGGAGCGGACAAGAACTGACTGACTTGGTGAATGGCATAGGTGATGTCTGGGCGAGTGACAGTAAGGTATACCAGACTTCCAACTAGTTGGCGATATAGAGTGATATCCGGAATAGGTGAACCATCTAGTGGAGTGAGTCTGATATTCGGCTCCAGAGGAGTAGTGACAGTGTTGGAGTCAGTGATGTCAGCCCTGAAAAGAAAATCCGAGGCATATTTAGCCTGAGAAAAAAAATATTCATTTGAATCGGATGAGGCTTCGAGGTCAAGAAAATAGCTGAGTACGCCAAGATTTTTTATCTTGAATTGTCTATTGAGAAACTTTTTGAGTTCAGAGATACCGCATAGATCATCCTCAGTAATAATCATGTCATCCACGTACAATAAAAGAAGAAGAATATCATTGCCAGTGTGGCAAATGAACAGGGCCAAATCTTGAGCACTGGATGTGAACCCAAACTGATGAATGGTAGTGCTGAATTTTGCGAACCAGGCACGTGAAACTTGTTTCAAACCATATAAGGCACGACAAATGTGACAAACTTTATTTCGAAAGGGCAACTAGGCCAGAAGAGGTATGCATATAAACTTTCTCAAGAAGATTGTCATTGAGAAATGCATTTTTGACATCCATTTGAAAAAGAGTCCATTTTCGGATGACAACGATAACAAGAAGAGTACGGACAGATGTGAGCTTCACCACTGGAGCAAAAGTCTCTTCATAGTCAATTCCATTTTCTTGAGTAAATCCCTTGGCAACAAGTTGGGTATTATATCGTTCAATAGTACCATCAGAAAGTGTTTTCATCTTAAACACTCATTTGTATCCAATGACAGTTTTCCCAGGGGGAAGATCAACAATATCCCAGCTGTGAGTTTTGGCGAGGACCTGAAATTCTTCGTCCATTATTTTCTGCCAAAGAGGATTAGTACTAGCCTCCTTATAGGATTGAGGCTCATGCAGATAAAGTATAGTAGAAAAGAAATAATAATTAGTGAGATAAGGCGGACGATGAGTTACCTTTGTAGATCGACGGGAGTGATCTAGAGCGTGGGTCTCAGAGGCAGTCGGTATAGAATCATCAGCTATAGGAAAAGTCTCAGGCATGGTTGATGGAGTTGGACGGGTGAAATTAGTTGGTGGTTCTGGAATGGGTTCAACTGGTGGTTCTAGAGTGGACTTAGCGTAAGGCGCAAGACTGGGCTCAACTGGTAGTGCTGGAGTAGACTTAATAGTATTTGAAACTGTATCCTCAGGAAATAACTCAATAGGTAGATCAGTAAAGAAACTGAAGTTGGTCATGGTTGACATGTCAAATGACCATACGGAAGAAAACATTTGATGTTCCCAAAAAACGACATGACATGAGATACAAAAAGTTTTAGAAATGGAATCTTAGCACCGATATCCTTTATGTTCAATGCCATATCCAAGAAAACAACATAGGTGAGCTCTTGGTTCTAGTTTGTTATGTTCATGTGATTTGAGAAGAATAAAACAAGCATAATCAAAGACTCTGAGTTCAGAGTAATCGGGAGATTTACCAAAAAACTCTCAAATGGAGACTGGTGTTGGATTGTAGCGGAAGGGATATGGTTTATTATGTATACGGCGGTGAAGGCAGCATCACCCCAAAAACGCTCAGGACAGGATGAAGAAATTAGGAGAGCACGAACTGTGTCAAAAATGTGTCTATGTTTGCGTTCGGCTCGTCCATGTTGTTGGGATGTGCTAGGATACAAGCGATGGGAGAGCGTGCCATTTTTGCGAAGCAAATTGAGAAAGGCATGATCCGTGTATTTCATTGCATTATCTAAGTAAAAAACTTTGATATTTCTAGAAAATTGAGTTTGAACCATGGAAGAAAACTTAGAATATATTTAGAATAGTTCGGATCGATGTTTCATAAGAAACAACCACGTATATTGAGAGTTGTCATCCACAAAGATAACAAAGTAACGACAACCACCCATCGAGGCATGAGGAGAAGACCCCCAAACAAGGTTTTAAATCGCGGTATCGGGTTACGTAACGGTAACGGTTGTGGTGTAACGGTATCGGGAGTATCGGCCTGTCCGTAACGGGAATCGGCCGTAACGGTCGTGAATTTTTTAAAATCACTAGAACATCCCCAAAATTCAATAAGAATAATTGTTTCACTCATTTAACCTTTAATAAACACATTATAATAGATCTTATGACATTTTAAGGTTATATACAACACAATAAAGACATAAAAAATACGAAAAATCATCGTACTTAACAATCTTGAAAGAATAAGATGATGCACACAATACTTAATAAAAATATATTACACAAATATAATAAAAGAGTAAATTGTACTTGTACATCATATTACAAAAACAATACACTCGTATAAAATTATCAATACCAAAACGAATTGCGCACAGGCTCTTCATAGTCGGCATCGGCATGATCACCACTCTGATTTTGTTGTGCAGCACCATAACCACCAAAGTAGTTAAAGGTGCAATGATCATAAATGGTGTTGCTAGGGCCACTACCACCGGTACCGTTAGATTCTGCTCTTTCTTCGCAGTGACCGAAAGTAGAACTCGAATTCTCTTGATGTGGAGGAGGGACACCGTATTGGTAAGAAGGTGGTGGTGGATATGAGTATCCGGTAGTAGGAGGTTGTGGGCATCCTAAAGGACCCATACCCACATAATGTGGCGCCGAAACATATTCCGAAGAGGGATAATAAGGGTAAGGATATGGTTGTGGTTGACGCCACTGATGATAATTATCCCCTTGATATCCATATCCGTATCCTCCAACTCCAAGCATACCAAAGCGGTTTTCCATGTCATCATATTCTTCGGAATTTGAGGATTGTGGGTTTGGTCTTTTTCTTGATGATCCAATTGCACTAGAAACAGAATGCCTTCGTGGCTCACTAATATCCCCACGTTCGACATTGTTTGCAAATCCAGCCATTCCTAACTCTCCATGATACGGCGATTGTCTAGTGTCTCCTCCACCTCCACCTCCACCATCATCACCACTAGACTCTCCACTTGGTGGGCTCAAACCACGACCACTATCAGTATCACTTCCATCTCCAGATGGACTA
Organism: Eucommia ulmoides; assembly: GCA_016647705.1. Taxonomy (NCBI): domain Eukaryota; kingdom Viridiplantae; phylum Streptophyta; class Magnoliopsida; order Garryales; family Eucommiaceae; genus Eucommia; species Eucommia ulmoides. The sequence goes on along the minus strand of CM028335.1, from coordinate 15,802,724 downwards.
TCACTTTGCCAACGTCGAGGTGCTTGGCTACTGGAAGTAGCGACCTCATCATCACCTACGTCTAACCATCTGGAGTTGTCCTGATCATCTAACAATGGTTCTTCTCTCTCTTGAAGCCATGGAGATAGTGGATCATCTTCTTCAAAGATATAATCCAAGTTTATAGGGTTGAAGTTGTCTTCAATTTCACTTTGGCTTAATCTCGTAGCATGTCTAATTTTCAACCTCATATTATAAGCCACGTAAACAAGTTTATTCAGTTTTTTATACTTTAGACGATTTCTCGTCTTTGTATGTATCAAGCTGAATGTGCTGCAATTACGCTCGCAATTAGAAGACGATGTTGTTTGGCTCAACACTTTAACTGCAATCTCTTGAAGTTCAGGGGCAGATGCACCAAAGTGGATCCACCATTCAGCTGTAGAAACAATATGAATTAAAACGATACGAAGATTGAGATTCTTATATTAATAGTTAATTGTTCATTGTATTACCTGGATTTGTGCATGTTACTGCTTTTTGTGCCAATACTGTCCCGAAAGAATGTTCTTTATCACGAAACATCATAATCTATATTTAGAACGTAACAAATCAAAAACCCACAAATAAAACATATAAAACTTAGTAACTTGTTAGTCGCTAGTTGTTACTTAAAAAAAAAAAAAAAAAGAAAGAACTAACTTGATTAATAGCTTGAATTTGTTTATCAATATTCGGCTCCAATCTTTGAATCACTTTTTGAACTCCCTCCATTACCTCTCTATGATCAGAAAGTTTACCACCATATTGAAATTGAGGATTTAAAAAATAACCTACATGAATTCAAAACAAAAAGCACATTTTGTTAAATGAAGTTTAATTCTAATAAGTAATAAAAGTTTTTAAAATTGAATTTACAATTAGTCAATTACTTACCAGCTGCATGCAAATCATGGTGTAATTGGAATTGCCATCTTTTGTCGATTATTTTCCAATATTTTTTGTAGTAACGACAATTTTTTTCAATGGCCATCTTCGCTTTGTCCATAGCTTCATAGACAAATCCCATTGTAGGCTTCTCATCTCCATCAACAAGCCTAAGCACCCTCACCAATGGTTCTTGAACTTTTAAAATTTCTGAAGCTTTTATCCAAAAACCATTGTCGTTCACAATTTTTCTAACTTTTTTTCCACAGTCCTCCTTCGCCCATCTTTTGCTTTTCCACTCATCACAATTAAACATATTTTGTAAGGCATTCTTATACCTTACAATGCTTTCCAGCATAATGAAATTAGCGGCAAAACGTGTGATCCCGGGGCGTAATAACTCTTTTCCTTCAGTAAATCTCTTTATAAAATCAATAACCCAACTAGAGTTATAAATGAAGCGTGATATTCTTCTTGCATCATCCAAGACTGTCAGCACATTTGTTTTCTCTCCAATATCTTTCAATATCAAATCAAGACAATGTGCAGCACAACCTGTCCAATATAAATTTGGTATTTTTAACATAAGTTTTTTTCCCGCCGCTTTTATTGCAGGCTCATTATCAGTGACGATTTGGACAATATATTTTTCACCAATTTCATCTACTACCTTGTCCATAAGCCCGAAGTAATAATCGGCAGTTCTGCTAACAACATCGGTGGCATCCACTGATTTATGAAAAACAGTCCCCCGATTGCTATAAATAAAAAAATTGATAATGTGCTTCCGGGTAGGTCCGCTCCATCCATCATACATGATCGTAACGCCCCTCTCCTCCCAACTTGGTTTATGAGATTCGATCCACTTTCTCAATTCTTCATATTCTCTAGGTAAGAAAACTTCAGTCACCTCGTAAGGAGTAGGGACTTTCACTCCTTTTCCAACCTCCCTTGCAACATCCAACATTGGCTCAAGCCATGGCGAATTAACAACGTTTGTTGGCAAACGTGTGTATAACACAAATTGACTAACTGCGACCCCTAATTTTTTCCTCAACCCTTTTATTACCCTTGTTGAGATCTTTTGTTGTTTGGGGGCTTTGCTACGGTGTAGATCAACATCAATCTCGGCCAACCGTGCTTCAGGTAAAGACGAATCAATCCAACTTTTTTTCGAACTCGATTCACGGACAGTAGAAGATCGTCGAAACATATTAGCAATGCGAGTAGTAGTGCTTCCCCGTCTGGTGCTTTCACCAACCCCGCTATTACTCCCGGTCTCATATCGGTTGCCTGCATCCCTCCTATATCTCTCCCTATCTTCTTCTTCTCTATGCAACCTCATACTTTCTTTTCGTGCATAAGCCATATCCGGATCATCCGAGTTATCATCATCACTCAAATTGTAAGGATTATCTTGATCACGTTGAGAAGCTCGAATTTGTTCAATCACTTCTTCTCTTTGTTTTCTTTTATCCATTTTTTTCTCCAAGTTACCTTCAAGATGTTTCATCATAAGCGTTCTAACATCGGCACTAACACTTTGGCATGGAGCTACTTGACCCTTTTTGGCCGCCAAGTGTTGCTTCAATCTAGTTATTCCACCATTTATCTCTCTACCACAAAATTTACATTTTAATTTGTGTCTAGAACCACTAATAGGAATCCCAAATTTTCATCCAATATCATCACTAGGAGGATGTGATCCTTCTTCACCCGACATTGTTAAATTTTAATTTTCTGCAATTTACATACACAAATTTAATTCATACTATTTACTAAAATTATAATTGAAGCTAATTAACACTACATTAACCATTATATATATATATATATAATGTGATAAATAATAATGACAAAAAAAAAATTTGCTACAAAAATATAAGTTAAAAAATTTTAGGACTAAATTGTAATTGTAAAAAAGCTAATTAACAATTTTAGGACTAAATTGTAATTGTAAACAAGTTAATTAACAATTTTAGGACTAAATTGTAAACAAAAAATATTTTTAAACCCCTTAATTATTTCTAAATTATAATTTATAAATAATTTTAATATCTAAAATACCAAATTGAGTTCAGCACTTCAGCCCCCACCCCCAAATCAAACAAACACGCCCATTGCAAATCGTAATCCCTAACACCCGAATGGAGAGAGAGAGAGAGAGAGAGAGAGAGACAAACGGAGCGGAGGCGAGACGACGACGGCGACGAGCTGCAACGCGAAGGAGAGGAGACGTCGCCGGCGACGCGAGAGCTACGTTCGGCGGCGTTGAGCTGTTTCTGTTAGACGAACCGCGACGAAATCCTCAACTTTCGGTAAGTGTTTGGTTATCTTCTACTACTTTTTTCTCGTCCTTCCTCAATCCTCAATTATATGAAGAATCTTTGAAAGTGTGCGCGAAATCAGGGAGTCGGTCGGTTGTTCTTTACAGACTGTAACGGCCGTTACGGTCTCCGTAACGGCCGTTAACTGCCCGTATCGGCCCGATACGGTGCGATTCATCCCTAGATGCCGGAATCGGCCGTATATCGGTATCGGCCTACCCATTTTCCGGTACGAATCGGCCGTTACGGTACGTAACGGCCGATATTTAAAACCCTGCCCCCAAACATTAGAATTAATTAGATCAAAGAGTGCAAGGGAAATAGATTGACTCTCATTGAAATGTTGGTTGTTTTGCAAGTTGGCAATGGATACATTTGAAGGACTCATGTTGAACTGAATTTAACTGACCGCTAGAAATAAGTGATTTGAGTCGTCTAGATGAAGTGTGCCCTAACCGAGAATGCCAAATATATGATGGTGATAGCAACATTGGTGGCTATGGAGATAAGGACGATAATGATGGTGAGGATAATGGTGGTGGTGGTGAGATTGCACAGGTTGATAAAAAAACATGTGGTTGTAGTGGTGGTGGTGGGGTTTCAGATGGAAGGTGCAAGTTGCTGAGTTCAAATTGATGTCCAACTTTACGACCAATCCCAAGGGTTTCTTTTGTCCGAGGATCCTACACATGACAACCACTATTAGAAGATATGACTTTAAATCCCAATTCACAAAATTGCCCCACAGACGAGATTTAAAGTGAGTTTGGGAATCAAATACGTGTCAGGAATAGAAAGATGTGAAGTAGAAACCTGACCAGATTGAGTAACACACATTTGAGAACCATTAGCGGTATGAATACTAGGAGAATTCATAGCAGATAGTTTGGTTGAGAAAATGCTGGGATCAGATGTTATATGATTACAACAGGTAGAATCAAAGAACCAAGAAGAGTTACTTGTAGTAAGTGAGAGAGCAGCGGAAAGATTTGTACCATTCTTGGAGAAAATATGATGAAAGAGTGAAGCCATATTTGCAATAGACGTGGTAATAGTAGTGGAGGTAGGATCTGAATTCTGAACCCTCTTTGGCATTTTAAATGATCGAAGAAGTGCAACTCGCATACATCGTTGTTGAATTGGATCAACAATATATAACAAAGTATACTGTACGATATGAATCTAGAGAAACTGCTGCCACGGACGGATTCAGAACACTGAAATTGTCTAAGAACCGATTCGTGAAGAACCGATTGAGAACTCCTTAAACCGATCAAATCTCTGTGATGAACCGAATCAACAATATAAAGAGAATTGTACTGCATGATCCGAATTTGATTGAACGGAGATCACAGATAAATCCGGAATACTGAAATTATTCAGGAATCGATATTAAATCTTCATGAACCGGTCGAAAAAACGGGTGGACCAGTGTGGAAATCACACGAATATAAAGGAAAGTATATTTTGCAAGTCTCAAATCACAAAACAAAGGCTGGAAACAGAATCAAACCGTCTAAAAACCTTAGGAACCGGTCCAAGTTTGTAGAAAATTGGTCTAAAAATACCTGAACCGACCAAAGGAAGGTTCCCTTGTTGTGAACCGGTGATGTGGCGGTCAACGCTGACATGGCAGAAGTCGAAGCTGACGTGGCAGTGGCTTGGCCATGAGGAGGTGCTGACGTGGCAAAAAAGTCAATGCTGACGTGGCAAAAGAATGTCAATATTTCGCTGACGTGGCTGCAGTGGCAGCTAACGTGGTAGACCTTCTCTGGCTTACTGGACTGCTAATTGACGCTTAAGTGGCGTTGAGGTGGCTGCAGCAGGGTTGGCGTGGCGATAAATAGAGTGAGCAACACGTGGATCTGGGAGCAGGGACTATTTCGAGGACGTGAGGGCGCGTGTATGGTCCAAAATTGTTGCTCTTTGTGGCGTTGGAATCGTCTTGTCAAGACGATTCTAGTGATATGATTTGTGATGGATTTGGAGCCTTGGTTGAGGCGGTAGAGCCCAAAATCAGTGACGACAGTGGTGGTGCAAATTGCTCATCTTTGGTGGCGCATGGATGCGTGTGAGATCTCCAGTTGTGGTGATTTTGGTAGCGTTTAGCTCGTCTCTACAAGACGAAAGTGGTGGTATGATAATAGTTGATACTGGAGCAGAGGTGAGGCCGTAGCAGTCACGAATACCACGGGAGAAAAAGATGACGCGGCGGAAGACTTTGATAGGATTAGGGTTGCGGAAATGAAATTTTTCAGAAAAACAGGTTCTGGAAAAACTTGTTCTTGATAGCATGTTAGAGAAATTGAGAAGTGAAATGGTGAACATGAAACAATTGTAATGATGATCAGGAAAACAGTGTACATTACAGAGATATATAATAGGAATCTTTATAAGGGACTAAGGGAACCCTAGGGTTAGGGTTTGACCTAATAGGCCAAGCCCATATATTACATTAACATTAACAGTATCCTTGTTCGACACATTGTGGACACGCCTGGATACATATCGAACATGTTTATGTCTGTGTCCTAATATCATATAATTAATTTATTGTTTGGACACTTCTTCAATACATCAATACACGAAGACGTGTGGGACATGCATTGGGATATTTTTTGAAATTTAGAAATTTAGAGGATTGAATGTGTGAAGATATATAGAGATGAGACGAGTCCTCTTATATGAAATAGAGGCCGTTTTGCACATTTTTCCCCCCTGTAGTATTCGCATCACCACTTTGTCCCCTGTGGTTAGGCATTTGTTGCACTTTATCTCCTTTGGCAACACTTTGCCCTCAGTTGTTATGCCTACATCAAGTGGTAAAGTGCAAAAAAACCTAACTACAGGGGGGCAAAGTGGTAATGAAAATATCACGGAGGACAAAATGCGAAACGGCCTAACCACAGGAGATAAAGTGTAATTAACCCAACTATTGAATTATTGGTAGATTACATGGCGTTATATGGTTCTAGTAGAGGCTTATCAAAAAAAATATATAATAATATGGTTCTAGTAGAGTACTGTTTAGTTTATTATTTAAATAGTGTACAATTCTATTTTGAAAAAAGATTAGTCAATTTAATTTAAATATGTGTACATATATTGTAGAAACCCAATGGGCCTAATTCACTCTGAAAAGATGCTTTGAGAGAGGAGGATTGCATGTAGGCTTATATATAGCTCAGGATGATGTAACACAAGCGATGTGAGATTCAACATGCCCCCCTAACACGTAGGGTGTACTTTGCCAAACCACTGTGAATGGATATCTGGGTGGGATTCAACACGCCTCCTCACGTGTAGGGTGGACTTTGCCAACCCACTGTGAATGAATATCGGGGGGAGGGGGGCAACATCAAACAATAGTTTTAGCTCTGATACTCTCACGCGTAGGGTGGACTTTGCCAACCCATTGTGAACGAATATCAGGGGGAGGGGGGCAACATCAAACAATAGACCTAGCTCTGATATCATGTAGAAACCCAATGGGCCTAACTCGCTCTCAAAATACATCTTTTTAGAGCGAGTTAGACCCATTGGGTTTCTACATGGTATCAGGGTCAGGCCTCTAATATTCATTCGCAGTGATTTGGCAAAGTCCATCCTATGCGTGAGGGAGGATGTTAAATCTCCTTGATATCCGTTCGCATTGGTTTGGCAAAGTTCACTCTACACGTGAGGGAGCATCTTGAATCTCACATCACTTGTGTCACCTTGTCCTGGGCTATATATAAAGTTTAGGGCAATACTCCTCTCTCAAGGCATCTTTTGATGGTGAGTTAGGCTCATTGGGTTTCTACATATGCGTACATATGTAATTATCATTTTTCGTATCTTAGCCATGTCCGTATCGTATGTTTTTGGGATTTAACGTATTGTTATATCTGTGTCTTGACCTATCAGCTTAGGTATCCGTGTTTGTGCTTCTCAGGGGAGAAGTGATAAACTTTTGTTTGTTAAATCACATGCTGGACAATTATTTTGAGACAAAGGGAATATATTCTTTATTATTTGCCTTGAAAACCTCCTGATTAAACAATATATCTTCCTGGGTTCAGATGAAAACAGTTAGCATAAGATAAAGAGGGTATCCCCTGAAATATGGCACACTTCTGTTTCTCATCACAGTTGAATAATGATTCACGTCATATTAATCTCAATACCCAGTTGCAGAGCTGCACAAGGTCCAGGAGGGACTCAAGACCCCTCATTTTTTTTTTCATTTTTACCCCTATGTAAATAGAAAAAATCAATTAGAACTTTTAAAATTTTATAGAAGCCCCTCTTATTTATTTAAATGTCTTTAAGGATCTAAAATGATTTTTTAGCCTCCCAATCAATTTTCTAGAACCACCGCTTTCAATACCTCTTTAATTGCAGAGGAAAGGGAAAAGCCAGAACTGCTGGCTGAATCTCCTGTCAGGAGGAGGCGAGTTGCTCAAGATTCCGGCAAAACAGAGCAGCAGGTATAATAAGCATAGTGCAAAGCAAGGTCATCTGCCTATTATCATTTCAAGACAATGTTGGGGGTGGGGTGGGGTGTAAAGTGTTAATATCATTTATGATCATTTCTAAGTTGCATGGTGTAACAGACGGTTGTAATTTTTTTTTTGGCTGGGGAATAATCAGGAATTCATATTATGTGTTCTACTCATCCTTAATTTGTGGAAAAAAAAAATCTTTTTAGGTGAGTCAACTTGTTGCTCAACTTTTCCAAATGCGCGTAAGAATGAAGAACTTAATGGGTGTAATGGAAGGTGGATCAGTTCCTGCACTCAGCAATCTTGAGGAGGCGCTCAAGTCCGAGCAAAAGGTATCTTTTTTCATACGTCTCTTTTTCCGTCATCTACATCTGGAATTGTGTATGTTTACTCCCTTGGATACCTCCTATTTTAATGCAAAAAATAAAAGTAGCTGGGACAAGACTTAGAAATAGTTTAAGTCTCCGTTTTTTTAGTGTTTTTTTTTAACCCTACATTGCTTGTGTTACCTAATCTTGAGCTATATATACATCCTAGGCCAATCCTCCTCTTTCAAGGCGTCTTTTGAGAGTGAGTTAGACCCATTGGTTTTCTATATGGTATCAGAACTAGAGCTCTTGTCTGATGTTGGATGAATTGAATCTCACATCGGTGTTGGGCCCCCCAATATCCATTCGTAGTAGTTTGTCAAAAAGTCCACCCTACGTTGAGGGGGCGTGCTCAATCAAACATCGATTTTGGGCCCTTCCCTCGATATCTGTTTGCAATGGTTTGTCTAAAGTCCACCCTACGCGTGAAGGGGTGTGTGGAATCCCACATCCTTGTTTTACCTTAACCATAGCAATATATAAAGCCTAGTGCAATCCTCATCTTACGCCTTTTGAGAGTGAGTTAGGCCCCTTGGTTTTCTACAGAATTGTTCTCAAATCTTTGTTTTGGTTCCATTTTTTTTTGGGAACAAAAATAGTACATTATGAACAAAAACAGAAATCTTAGAACAAAAACACTAAACAAATGCCAGTAGCTCAACCTTGCAGTACCTATGAACTTGTTGCATGATTATTGCGTTTGTTTGTATTAAATTGTGTTGTTTTCATCAGTTCATATTGCTGCTTTTTGAAAGTTCTAAAATGGAACTTATATTTTGACGTGTTTGGGCAAGTTTTTGTGAGAGTGAAAAAAGGTTTCATGATTCCTTCACATATAGGACACTATGAGCAGCTATTATGAATATTTTCTAGTCGGATGGATTGGTGGTGGTGACTAATATAGCGTTTGGTCACTAGTTCTTTTCTTCACGTGATGGATGTTTAGAGGTTCCAACTTAAAACCATACAGAGTAACTCTTTTCATATATAGACTATTTTGGGAAGTCTCACAAATTCGATGTGGTATTCTAACACCCACCCTCACGTGCAATTCCGCCTTTCAAGTGATGCAATCAACAACAGAAGAGACAAGACAAACATTCAAACAATCGGAGACAAACAAATGAGACTTCTCAAACCTAACTCTATATGTTGGGAGGTTCCAACCTAGAACCTTTTATGTTGGAATTTCCTAATATTGTTTTTGGTTGGAAACTCCTAATATTGAAAACTTTAGGCCCCATTAAGTGTCTAACTTATCTTTACGTTTGATAGGTGACTTATACTTTTTTGTTTAATAAAATCTTTCCTCGCACCGTCGAGGTTACTCTTAAAAACAAAAAAAAAAAAAATCTTTACATGACAAAGACTTTAGGATCTCTCTAGTTGTCTTTCAATTTGCAAATTGTACTGTTTTTTAGTTAGTTAAATTATGAATTGTTGAAATTTAGTGTTTGGTTGTGAAAATTAAAAATACATAAATTAGATAGGTAACCATTTTAGTTATAGTTTAGATGCTATCTTCTTGTGTAATTAGATTCAAATATACCTTAGAAATTTAACTGAATCAAAACAATTGTATGTTTCTTTGTCACATAAACGATATGTAAATTTGATTAATTTTTTGGTAAATGGAGAAATATACAAATCGATTCGTATAAATAAGATTATTCATAAAATAAAATAATTTGGACAACTGAATGGGTGCTAAAGTTTTTCCATTTTTTGTTTATATCAGGCTCCTCTTGGGACTGCAAGGAGGAAGAGAAGATCGGAATCATGGAAGAAATTCTCAGACTCAGCCTCGGCAACACCGCGACCTCGTGGTTTTGGGGCTCGGGATTGAGAGAGCATTCAGCTTTTCTTTCTAGGTTGCAATTCCAAAGGAAAATTCATTCTTGGATTTGGTACGTCATTTAATGCTCAATTTCACTTCTAAATTTTAGAAAAAATGATATATTATTCATAATAATAAATTATTATTTTAAATAAATAAATGCACATGTTTGAATAATAAATAGTGTATGCATTATAAATAGAAAATGGCATATGTATTTTGTATACAATAAGAAATTTATAGTAAATTAGTATGTGTATACCTAGATTCTATTGGAGAAATTATTAGATTATCCTTGACTTCGTCGTATCAATTTTTATCTTGTTTAATTCTTTCGTTAATATAAATTAATTGTTTTTAGTTAATTAATATTAGGATTGAAATATAAGTTGGAATGGATTGGAAAATAAATTGCTCAAAATAAAACAAAACAATAGATAAAGGACTATATAATGCAGAACTCCTATTATATTTATAATTGAAAGCATATACATATGTAGATAGTTTATTCAGTGACAACGATGACGGGCGAGAGATCCAAATGGCGAAAGACGGTGCAACTGAAAAGGCAACAATGGCAGATGGCGGTGATGATAATTTCGTGCTGTCGAAAAGGGCAAAAATCATGCTTTTTTTTTTTGCTTTGTTTTCCATTCCTTCCATGAATGTGAAACAAATTTTCTCGATTTTGAAGATAAAACACATTAATGTTTGTTTGTGATTTTAACATTTGGGTTATTGTGTGGTTCAATGTATTGATTTTTCTTTTGTTTGGTTATTGCTTTTAGATAAGTTTTTGTGTAACAATATGATGTGATCTTATAATTGATTGTTAATGTGATCACTATAGCATGTTATTTTCTAAACTTGTTACTTCAAATATATAACAAAATATGCAGTGAAAATATATCAAAAAAATATATATAATGTGTTGTTTTATAATATAAAGTAGCGTATAAAAAGAAGATAACCTTATTTATTTTAAAATAAAAAAAAAAATTAAGCAATGAAACAAAAAATCAATTTTTATATCCAAAGAGTCCTATATTCAAAAATATATTATGAGAATATAATTTGAATATATAGCATCTCATATTTTATCGTTTTACTACTTGTTAAAAAACATTAATCACCATGCACAAACAATTTTTTAATTTGTTAGAAAAAAAAAATAATTGCACACCAATACATGCCAAGATTTTTTTTTAAAAATAAATATAAAATAAATTATTACGGTTTAGTTTGCGGAACAAAAATTAAAATAATATTGGTGATCTTATTATGAAGTCTTCTATCTAATATTTTTTTAAAAAAAAAAAATTGGTCATTTTTTTTGTCCTCTACAACTTATTTTTTTAGTTCTATTTCATATTAACTATATGAATTTAATATTTAGTTGATATTAATTAAAAAGTTAAATAACTAGTTAATATTAAGACTAAGACATAAAGAATAAAAAATTACTTCATCAACCCGAACTCGAATGTTGAATAAAAAATGAAAGAAATAGATATTTAAAAGTGACTTTTTTCAAATAATCCAATAATGTTTGCAATAATTTTTTATTTATATTTTAAAATAATAACAGAGTATATTGTAGATTTGGAAGGCTTGAATACGTATTCAATAAAGATAGAGAGAGGAAAAAAAAAAAAAAAGAAGAGAATCCACGTTATTTTGTTTGGATTAGAATCTAATTTCTTCCCTCAAAATTAGTAAGATATTTGTCATTTATTTTTAAATTTAATGGCTACTAATATCTCTTAAAATGTAATTTTTCATATTTTATTACGTAAACAACAAAAAAAAAATATTGCTCATTGGAATTTACGTTGTTTTGATTTAAAAAATATAAAAGAGGGGCTTAAAAAATAAATAAGAGAAAAGCAAAGCATTTGGATATTTATCAATTGAACATGGAGATAAGAAGAATGATGAAAATCACCTCTTTTGAAAATGTTTTAAAAATATTTTTAAAAAATGTGTAGCGAGTTGTTTTTTAAATCTAATGGGTAATAAAGTCTCTAAAAAATATTTTTTGAAAATATAATCTTTCATATTTTATTATATGGATCATAAAATATAAACAAAGAAAAAAAAATATGAAGTGATGAAACATGGGTTATTTTGAATTAAGAAAAACGAGAGATTAAAAAATAAATAATAGAGAAATAGAGAGTTTAGATACTTGTTCATTAAAAATAGTTAGGACATGAGAAAATGTAAGATTGTGAGGAAGGAAAGGAGGAATTCAAACGTGGAGGTAAAATATGTTTACAAAATGGAGGTTTTTGAACTTTGCACCCCTGAAGTTAGGAGAAATTTCATTTAAGTCCTTATATTTTCAATTTGAACACATCAAATCTTGAATTAAACAAATTAAAGTTAGGAGGGGTAACTCCGTCATTTTTTATAACGAAAATCATCCATGTGTCAAATATAGAATCACCCACGTGATTAAATTTGGTCAAATGACTGACTTGACATGATTTAAATATTTCAGAATTTAATATGTTAAAATTAAAAAAACAAGAGTTAAAGTAAAATTTCTCTAAAAATTCAGATTTGAAAAGTGCAAAAAACTCTACAAATTATGTAATAGAAATATCCCGAGCTGATTTATAGAATATATATATTTTGTTGTTAACTTTTTTTCAAACGCTTGACACTCTTTTTCTTTATGTGGTTGATCCATTTTTATCCTACAAATTCTAATTCTAATGATTATTTTTGTATTCAAATTCTAACCCATACATAATCCAAATAGTATTTTTTTTTTTTTTTTTTATAGAATTAAACAAATGTGAATTCCAACACTATCTTGACACTTACGTATCATTTTATCCACATTAATAGATTTCATGTGATTGGAACACTTAAATTAAAAGCATTGGTCGGCAACTTTTTGACCTGAAATTTACTCTTTTTACGTGGATGGATAATAAGATATGATCAATCGACAAACTTAAAGCCACCTATGAAGTTTTAGAGAAATTTCAATTTAGTCTATATCTTTTCAATTTGAATATATTAAAATTTGAAATATCAAAATCGTGTTAAATCAGTCATTTCGTAATTTTTTTTATGATGGAATTCATTCACGTAGTGATTCCATGTCTGACACGTGACTGATTTTCATTATAAAAAGCAGGAGTTATCGATTTAGACTGACTTGACACGATTTGAATATTTTAGGGTTTAATGTGTTTAACTTGAAAATATTTATCCAAAATATTAGGGGTGCAAAATGCAAAAACCTCTTAAAATAGCATTTATTGGTCGAATTTGATCCACAATTCAAAAGTCAACGCCTAACACAATTGGATTCATATATAGAACATGGGCTCACGCTTATCACCAAGTTGAAGATTTCTTCTCTTGGATCTTGTTTGGTCAACTCCAAAATTGGTCAACTCAAAAAGTGGCATGCCCCCACTTTACATTATCATAAAAAAAATTAAAAGAATAAATAACAAGACAAAAAACAAATGTTCACTTTTTAAATTTTTTTTCCTTCCCCTTTTTGGACTTCAATTTAAAGTATTAGGAAAATCTATAGAATAAGAATTAAATAAAAAAAGTCCAAAGGCGATTCGTCCAAATGTCACATTCCATAAAAATATCACTTTATAAAATTTTGTAATAATAATTTTTTTACATATGAAATGTGATTTAAAAAGTGATTTTTAAAATCTTAAAAACTCTCAATTTTTTTTTCTAATTTTAATGGTCAAAATAACTAAAATCCATAACAAGTTAATTAAATATTATTTATTCATATTATATAAAACCTTATTTGTTAGTATTTAATGTATTTTATGAAGATTTTATTTTTCGAGATTAAATATTTGGTTGATCGAACTTTATAAAGAAAAGAATAAAATGAATAACGCCCCCAGCTTGCAACTTATTATTTAAATTGTACTCTATCAGTTCAATTTCAATTAAGTATAATATGTTCCTTTAAAAATTTCACTTTATTTTTTTCTTTGAAATTATATGTGTCCTACCTTCCCCTTTATGCGCTCTCTCAGTGCAAAACAATGTCACAAAATCCTTAATTACCTTGACCACAAAAGTCGAGCAATGGGTCATCACTCCAGGTTTGGCGAAGGTCGACGATACTCCGAAGAAGGTTAGTGACGGGTGGAAAGGTGTTGATCTGGGGACGAGTGCCCCTCCAACTTGCCAACCCATTTTTTTTTCTCCCTTCGTCCAAATTTCAATAGATTTTGGATATATTTATGAAGAACAATTTCAAATTTCTTGTATTTTTTGCTTGATTTGTTGCTATCGATTGCTATTGTTCTTTTGATTTTTGTAATGCCCATGTGGTCCACTGGGCCAGTAACCTTTGGACCGAGTTTACGTGACTCAAAATACTTAAGTAAATGTACTAGTAATAGCCCATATGATATGTCACATATCGGACAATCTTTTATTATACTTTCGATGTGAAATCTCACAATATCCTTCATTCAAAAATGTGACGTCCTCATTGAGATAGTCTAGTTCATCCTCTTAGCTGGTGGTATAGATAGCAGCCCATAAGCGGACACAAAACAACATACCCCGGGCCTCTACTTCTCTCTAAAGTCTTTATTCCTTTGTCAACACCATCACGGTACCATTTTTGGACCAAGGTTGACTCTAATACCACTTGCAACGCCACATGCGGCCCACTAGTCCAATAACTTTTGGACCGAGTTTACGTGATCTAAAATGCTTAAACCAAAGTACTAGTAGTGACTCATATAGGGCGGAATTCTCTCTTCTAAAAACACTAAGGACCTGTTTTATAGCACAATACTTAAAATTAAATGTATTAAGTATTTATCAAATTATTTGTGTTTAATAATAAAATAAAATAAAATAACTTAAAATATAAGTATCAATTACAAATTGTTCAAAATTTTAAGTGATGTGTGATTCACTTTTTCTTCTTCTTCTTTTTTTTTTTTTTTTTTTTTTTTTTTTTTTTTTTTTTTTTTTTTTTTTTTATGTATAACCATCAAACGTCTATCTACCACAATTATCAAATCTTACCAAAGAAAACAGTTATATAAAAAACAATTATAAATTGAAAAAGTATTGAATTGAGAAACAATAAAGAAAAATTGTAAAGAGATAATATTTTAGAAGGAAAAAAAGTTGTAAAAATTATTTTAAGAACAAAAATTTGTAGAAAAATATTTTTTTTAAAGTTAAAAGTATTAAAAAATAAATTTTAAATTTTGAAATCCGTTCATTTCATAAATCACTTGTTTGGATAATAGTTTGAACTAAAGCATTTGAACGTGTAATTTCAACAAATTATAGGAACTAAAAAGAACTTATGGAAACAAAAACAGAAACCCATCACCAAACGCCATACCAAACCCAAATCCAAGAACAAATTCAACAAATTCAACCAAATTCAAGAACAAATTCAAGAAAAATTCAAATTGAAATCAACCAGGTCATTCGATCGAAATCAAAATCGTTCAAAATCGAAATCATTCGTGTTCGAAATCGAAATCGTTCGTTCGAAATCGAGTCGAAATTGGAATCCTAAATTGAGATGACGAAATCCAGTTCGACGTCAAAATTAGAACCCTATTGAGATGACGACGAACTACGAACCTTCGATTAGAACCCTAATTGCACCGACGAACGACGAAGATGACAATGAAGACGAAGACAAAGACGAAGCTAAAGACGACGAACGAAGAAGATGAAGCTAAAGATGACGAACGAAACTAAAGATGATGAAGAAAGGATTTGGCAAATTCAGCCTCTTCCAAAAAGATTTTCAAATCCTTCATTTGAGATTTCAAAGGATTTGTGAAATCCACCCTCTCAATATCCAAACAAAGCATTCGTTAAAAGAGGATTTTGAAATCCTTTGTCCAATTGAAATCTCTTCTAGAAATACCTTACTCAAACACAAGGTAATAGATTCAGTACTTTCAAAATTCTACACTTACAAATTTTGAGCACTTAATTTTCAACGAGATCAAACAGTCAGTCGACCTCAACCGTTCAAGTCGCCCAGTTGGTGTCAAATAATTTAGTGGTTCATTTACTTTACTTTTACCTCCTTTTGCTGTTTATTCTTTTCCTAAATTACACTTGAAAAAGAAAATTAATCTTAAGGTATCCAACACTTAAATCACTAGAATAGCTATAGTATCATCATCATGAATCCATCCTTTCACATTTCGTAAGCATGGAAAGCGCAAAATCTGAGTTGGAGAGCATATGCAGCCTTTGTTGCTTCTTTATCTCTTTTTCTTTTTCTTCTTTTTTCTGGACTCATCTTCATTTTATTTTATATTTTTCAAAATAGGCACTTTATTATTTTAAACTTTAGATTAAAGCACTAATTTTTTATTTTTTTTTGTTAAATCTAACGAAATTGGCAAAAAGATTGAAATGTCCTGACGCAAACCAGATTCTTAACTTTGAAAAACAAATTAATTACTCAAATGAAACTCGTCTTAGATGATCTTCCATGGATGGATTCGTCTCAAAAATTAATCCAAATGCGAAACAAGAATTTTACAAAAAATATGAAGATTTGACGCTCAAATCTCTTACTCCTTTTAGAAAAAAACTAAAGTTTTATATTAAAATTTAAATTTTTAAATGCAAAATTTCTCTTATTTTTATTCTTTTTTTTTTTTTATATCAAAATATAATTTTTTAAACCCAAAAATTATCTCACTTTTATTCATTTCTAATAATCTTTATATGTCTTTCTTGTTTCAAATTTAAACATTTTTATTAAATTCTTCATTCTAAAATGTATTACTCTCAGAAACGAATCCCTGTATATATAATCATACAAAACATATTTCTTTTGAATACTCAATTTGTATTTCAAAGTTAAGAATCTGATATATGTCCAAGACATTTCTGCGTTTTTCTCAATTTTTCTATAGTTAACGGGAAAACTAACTTTTGCACTCTATGCTAAATGATAAAGAGATCCATTTTTTAAAACTATAAGAGAACAAAGTCAATATTTATTTAAGTACAAGTGGTAAACTGCAATTTTCTTATTTTTCTATGAAAAGTTAGAATTGAAGATTTGTAAAAATTTAAGTATATATATTTTTTGAATTCTGATTCCATAGCACTCACTACCCAAGTTCTTGATCTATTTAAGGCAAATTAAGATGGATCCAAATTGTTTGAAAGTTCTTTTTGGTTGATTTTGGTGGATCCAATTGTCACAATGACTCATGCATATCATTTCTTTTTCAAATGTCATTTTCAAGATGGAATAGGGGTTGTTTGGTCTCTTACATGAAAATCATTTTTGACAATTGGGTTTTCTTCGAATTTTATAACAATTTATCAAATCAAAAACTATTTAAAATAGGATATTAGAATTTTCAACTAAGATGTATAAGGTACAAAAATAATGGAGAATTGGAATTTTCAATTTCTTGGACTAAGATATTTACCGTACTCTTCAAATATTCCAAATTAGAATTTTCAACTTGTTGGACTAAGATATTTAAGGTAAAAAATAACGTTTATCATTCTAAAAAAACATTTGTTTGCATATTTGAACTACCAAAAAAATCCCTGCCGAAAATAAATAAATAAATAAAATGAAAATCTATTATTTATCCTAAACACCCAAACCAAAATAAATTTTCCGTTTTTAAATCTTGAATTCTAATTTCGTAATGATGTTAATCCCATTTTTAAATAATTCAATTTTTCGGATGACCATTCTGCCCCTCCTGAAAATGCTCTTTTATTTTAGGAAGTCAAGAATATAATTAATACTTAATATCTGATATAATTTTTTAATATATTGGGATATTTTTTTTTGTATATGTTGCAGATTTTTAGGATCACTATTTCAAAAATTCTCGAATTCAAAATTCAAAATTTAAGATTACTTTATATAAGCAAGGTTCGGTTTTTTCACGAAGAATTTATGGGTTCAAGGCACTGGTATTACCATCGATGATTTCTATATATTAAAGAGTGGAGATTAAACTGAGAGATTGTATATATATATATATATATATATATATTGTTTTATCACATTTGAGGTCGAAAAACACAACGTTAAGTTGAACATAAAAACAACAAAATATTAAGAATGTAACGACTTATGTTCTTTATATTTTGTGTTGATTTCAACAATGTCAATTTCAAAACAGTATAAGAACATATTCTCATTCATTCTGTATTATACATATTGTGTTGAAACTAACACACCTGCAAAATTAGAATTTCTTCTATGATATTTAATGTATTAAATATAGGAAGCTAAATAACAATCATTAATAACTCCGACTTTTAAAGAATTTGAAACTATAGAAAAAGTGTTGTTTATCACATGCTATGCACAATAAAACCGTATCCCAACACCACTGTTTTAAAATTAACACATTTGTAATTTCTAAATACGCACATAAAATTTATAAATTGGATATATATATATTTTTATTATTTTTCAATATAGTACAAGAATATGCAATCAAAACTATAAAAATCATAGTTAAATATTTCTAAATTGGCTTTATATTTAATGTATTAATATATTTCCTTAAATATTGAAAGTCAAGTAATAGTTATTAATAACTCTGATTTTAAAGGAATACGAAATTAGAGAAAATGTGCATTTATCTCATGATACGCACACTTAGAGTATACTCGTACACCACTGTATTAAAATTAACACACCTGTAACTTTCTAATATGCACATAAAAAAGAGAAAACGGGAGAGAGAGACAGAGAAGAGGAGGAAAATGAAGGAGAAGAAGATTCTGGTAGGGTAGATGGGGTAGGGGCAGTGGGATGGGGGTAAATGTAATTGTTTATTTTTTTTTTAAAAAGGGTGTTAGTGATTTTTTTTTAAAAATATATATATATATATATATATATATATATATATATATATATATATATATATAATAAGAAAAAGGCAGTCATGTCTTTTTACACACAAAAAAAATGATCAAAATTGATAACTAGTATTTTTCAATAAAAAAAAAATGATCAAAGTTGATAACTAGTATTTTTCAATAAAAAAAAAATGATCAAAGTTGATAACTAGTATTTTTCAATTGATGGGAGAGATTTGGGATTTTGGGCAAAATAAATGATAAATACCTATTTTTATTAATTAAATGTTCAATTTGTAAATACATTTGTCAAAAAAATTGAAAGATAAATACAACTTTCAACTACAAATATCTTGCTCTTTAAAAATTGAAAAGTAAATCTGCCTAATCAAAGTCAAACCTAGAGATTAATAAATTTATTTACCTACTTAATTTAAGTTTATGATACTTTTCAATTTTTACGTGTTAAATATTTTTAAGAATAAAAAATAATATTTTGTAGATACTGTCAAATTCAATTTTTGACCAGATGAATTTCAAAGGTTAGCTAAGTAATCTATAATTAAAAAAAAAAATTGCTTTCACAATCCATAAAAAAAATTATTTAAATTTTTGATAATATATTAAAAAAATAGTTTTTCATAAAAAAAAATGTTGATCGCTTCTATCAATTTAAATATGTTTTTAGAGTTTGAATACCAAAACATGTTTCGTGAAAAAATATGTTCTAAAATTTGGATAGTTTGTTAAAAAATTCATTATTTTAAATTGAAGAAAAAAAACTCTTTTCTAAATTTGTAAATATTTTTCGAGACAATCCGTCAAAATTGTTTTATTTTAAATTTTATAAATATATTCAAAACTGTTTTTTATTAAAAAAATATATATATATATCAATAAATTATGTCCTTATCAATTTAGTAATTACCACTTTAATTTACTTGTTTTTCTAGAAAATATCATTAAATCAGACTTTTTCATCATTTCTTTGTGCTTGCATAGTTTTTTTTTTTCAATTTAATGAACAAGTATGAGCGATATTTTTTTTCATCATTTCAACATTTAATTTTTAGAATGCTCTTCAGGAAAGTCAAACTCCAATTATTTTGCATAATTTTCATTGCATTTGTTTTATTTTAATGAACGTTAAATATATTGCGTCAAGTAACTTATCAAACATCTAAATCACCAACTGTGGTGTCTTTGAAATTAATCCCATGCATTGCACGGGTCCTACTACTTTTAGATTAGCTCCTCTAGTTTTAGATTAGCTCCTCCCACGGATTTAGAAAAATAAATAAATTTTCAACGTTTATGATACCATGGCCAAAATTTAAAATTGAAATTATAAATGAATAAATTTTTAACGTTTATAGTATCGTTTAGTTTGGTAGCAACACTATGGCCAAAATTTTAAATAGAAATTGTAAATGAATACATGAGTGATGATGTTCCAAAAGCTTTCCCTTTCCCTTTGAATGCCTGCCTGGCTTTGCTTGGAAGGTCAAGAGAGAGAGAAGAATCAAATATACGTATTTTTAGAGAGAGAAAGAAAAGAGATCGTTCAACTGTGATAGATTGAAAGAGATGGATACAGATACAAAAATATGGCCAACCTTTTTTTTTTTTTTTTTTTAATCATAAATTATTGAAAATTGTTATTTTATAATTTTTTATTTAATATTATTTTGCATTTTTATCTTATTTTTTGAATAATTTATTTTTTAGGGTCAAACAAGCTTTTTTTAAAAGGAAAAAAACTTCATTAATAAAACCCAAAAAAAAGACTTTAACACTTAAAAACATAAATTGGCAATGCTAAGTACGTACTAGGCTTATAATTGTATCTGAAGATTTTTGGCCGAAACGAGTATAAAATGCAATCAAATTTCACTTTTCGATTCAAATTATTTTGTTTACTTATTCAATATGAATAGAATAAAAAACTTAATTCCATTAAAATTAAAATTGATAGAATTGGATTGCATATTTCATGAGTCGGAATTGAATTCCATAGTTCATGATATGATTTTTTTTAGTTACATCTTACCTCATTTTGACGCATAATTCTCAATTTGACAATGATTTCGATAATTTCTATAAATTAATTTAATCTTATATTAATTTAAATAAAAAATATTATTCATTAAATGACGAAAACAAAATATTTTATTTCTAATTTATATTTTTATTTTGGAAGAGAATTTTTATTTTATTTTTCTAATATTATGATTTTGTTTCAAGAATAGAAATATTTTTTTCTATTTTTTTGGGAAATAGAAACATGATTTTTTTCTAGATTTATGTTCATGTTTCTAAACAAAAACATATTTTTTCGTTCAAATTTATATTTTGAACAAAAAATAAAAATTTGAAGGGGAAAATCAGTTCATGTTCTTGTAATAGAAACATAATTTTGAGAATAAAAAATATGTTATTGTTACCAAAATAGAAACAAAAAAAAAATAAAAAAATCTAGGAACAAAAAAATTATTTGTTTTCCTAAATAAAAATTTGAGAACAAAAAAAAAATCTATATAGCAAATGGAAATGGAAATTCAAGAACAAAAAATATATTTCTATTTCTAAACAAAATAAATATTCCTAAACAAAAATAAATATTTGAGAAAACAAAAATTTAAGAAAAAACGATTTTAACGGATAGATTTTGAATATTTTTTGCATAGAATATTACTCATATTTTGTTGTTATTTTTTAAATAAATTATTATTTAGTATATATTATAAATGAATTTGATCTCAAAATTGATATTTAAAAGAATATTATTTTATTTTATTCCTTTGAGCATATAATAACAACTAAATCGGAGAATTGAATAATGATTATATTGGTAAAATCATTCCATTCTTTTTCTCATTCTATTCATTCTCCTATTTCATTCCATTGATGTCAAATCTTGGTTAACAACAATGGTATGGTTTGATCAGGGTATTTTTGTCTTTTCCTTGCTGGGATCAAGTAATCCGAAAAGTCCAGAGATCCGAAAAAGGGATCCATCCGCTCTGGGGTGAGCACCGAGCTGGTACTTGCACAAAGATCCACTGGGATATTGCCCAGTGAAGTCCTTCCGGCGTGAGAATAAGAGCTCGGGGGAGAAAGGCTAAAAATATGCTTCGAAGTAGTAACTGAGCACTAAATGGTTTTGGGGTACCTTTAGGCATCGATGACCTTTCCTTTTATAAGTGAGGTGGCTGATTAGCGTTTGTAAGATTAACGGCCAAAGCTCGGATGATTATCCTAAGCTTGGCGGCGCTTGGCCACTGTGTGGGCGCGTGGAGAGATTAAGCCTGTAGGCTTGGGCTTTCTGGCCCTTTGAGGAGAGGTTTGTGACCAATTTATGTACAGAAGTGAAGAGACGACCCAACCCATGACGCTTAGAGGATTTTCTTTCATTCTTACAGTCAGTGGGGTCATTTCCCTAGCTCAGCCCGACAATATGAGTCGGGCATGAGATGTTTTCAGAGGTGAGTCCGTTGGATCGGGCTATTGACTTAGGGCGTGCCGGCCTGGGAAGGTGCCGAGCCCAGCAGGGGATTTTGCTTGACGATACCATAGCTGCTTCCTTAGTCATGACTAATCAGAGCTGGGTTGAATCCCTTGACCGACGGAGTCCTCAGAATTCGTCATCGGTAAAACTAGGTC
Source organism: Eucommia ulmoides (assembly GCA_016647705.1). Lineage (NCBI taxonomy): Eukaryota > Viridiplantae > Streptophyta > Magnoliopsida > Garryales > Eucommiaceae > Eucommia > Eucommia ulmoides. The sequence goes on along the minus strand of CM028335.1, from coordinate 15,780,286 downwards.
CCAATTAGAACTCTTATACAAGTAGCGATCTTTTATTAGGTATTTTGGAATGACAAATTTTTATACTCATTAGTTGCCCCTCAGGACCCAATATCGAGAAGGAACGTGAGGCATTGGGGACTTTGTTTTGCTCCTGCTAGTGTTCTTCATGTGCATTTTGGAATCTTCTGGAGTACTCGTTGTCCGGAATGCTTTGGGTGACAATTATGGTGTCATATCGTTCAAAGGAGGGACTACTTTCTAAGAAGTAGAATACTCCGGCCCAAGAAAAAATGAGCGGCCCGAAATTGGCCCGCAAAACCCATATCGTTTGGCTTTCTAGCTACACTTCGTGTTCGACCGTCGGATGGGCGACACTTAGCTTATCCTTTCTGACAAGCGCACTGATTAAGGCTTCCTAAGTTGTCTGATTAAGTGACGATTCAGTAGGACACGACCACTATATATAGGAGGTCACCCTATACTCATTTTCACACTTAAGAGTTTTTAGAGCACCTTTCCCTTTCCCGCCAACGGTAGCTTCTCTCTTTCTTTCGATGTGTCTTCTTCTTTTTCATCATCTTCCTCTTTTTCTTCTTCTTATTCTGGCTCGAGCTTGGAGTTCGTCCCTTCTAACCGGACTCTGTTGGTTTCTCCGCTTCAGCGTATTGGGCCCAGCTCAGGCATATCAAGGGGAGGGAGCCCACTGCTGCTCGTGCATCTCTATACCCAACCCCTGTTCGGGTTGAGACTCCAAGGAGAGAAACGTCGGGAAGAGAGGCCCCCCTCCAACCAGAATCGATCTTTCCCGCCCTTACTTAGGATGATGAAATTGGGGACCATTAGGGCAAAAGAAAATGATGGGTGATCCATGCGGAGGCTGAGTAGGGTAAAAAACGCTTGAGAACAAAGATTGCCCCCAAGGTGAGCTCGGTCCCTACTCCTGGTACCTTATTTGTATCAGACACAGGACTCTCTCTCAATCAGAGGATTTTAGAGTGCCTAGAGCTCATGCCAAGTTTCATTCATATGATCACTTCGCCCTAAAACCGCCAGTGAGTTGATGTCAAGAGCGACGTCTTGGTCGCCTTTGAGCTCTATAAGGACACCCTGTCGATAAATCCCTCATGAGCGCTCTCCCTATCTTCAGATTTCTTCCTTTAATTTTTGTTAAGTGTTATGTTTTCACCGTATAGAGTCTTTTCAAGTTAGCCTCAGTAGGGATGCTCCTCCACCAAGTCTTGGAGAGGGAGAAGGCCCTCTTGAAGTAAAAATAAACGTGGTGGCCCACCTGAAGAAATTTCATGAGCGAATGAAGAAGGTGGTTTCCAGTGAGAGCAACTTTAGGGCTCAGGTGGGAGAGCTCTCTAGCGAGAAGGAGCAATTCACTTCCTAGATCGACAAGCTGGAGGCTGACTTGGTCGAAGTGAGAAAGAGGCTCAAAGAGGTGGAGGAGTAGTAGGAAGCAACGATCGTCCATGCCGAGCAGAAGGCCATTGAAAAATGGAAGCTCAGGACTGAGTTTGGCAAACTGAAGCTTGATATAGGAGTGGATGTGATGACAGACGAGTATAGGACGACGATTCGGTCTCTTCACCATCAATACCCTTAATTCCCATACGAGAATATCAAAATGAAGTTATCCAACTCCGAAGAGTAGGAAGAAGTAGACCAGAGGGAAGTAGCCAACGTAGAGGAGGCCGGTGACGACGGAGCGAATCACTCCTATACTCAGTAGGCCATCCACCTCAGTCCTGGATTTTTTAAGAACTTGTAATCTTTTTTTTGTTTTTCTTCTTTTTGCTTCTTAGTCCAAAAGACACAAAAAAAAAAAATTTGGTAATGGGCGAGAACCCCACCGATGTAATCACTAATTTTTTTATGAATGAACTTTAAACCTTTACTATGTGAATTCACGTGACTTATAGTTTTTAATTTATCATTAATTTTCTTTGAACATGGGTGTCTTCAAGGCAGAAGAGGATCCTCATCCCTGTGGGGACGGATGGAGTCAATGGCTGAGCCCGGATCGGTGCCTAAGCTTGGTACAACAACCCAACTCGAAGCTTAGCCTGAAGACGGCATGAAGCTTAAGCACAGAACATGGCATGAGCTCGGCTCACATCCTAAGATCGACCTTATTCATGAGCTCGACCTAGACTTTTTTGTAGAGTTGGACATTTCTTAGATTCGTTTTTGCTTTCTGACCTTTGTTTAGGTTGAGATCTTAAAAGTGTAATACGTTTGAGCTTTGTTTGGATCATCTCCTCAAAGACTTTTTCCTCCCCTTTCATTTTGCTTTGTAATTTTTCTCTACGGATTATGCTTGGCTCAAAGCTTCATATACTAAGTTTTGGTCGGCCAAATCTCATGACTTGGGAATTTTTAGAGTTTCTTTCTTGACCTTTAGCATAGGTGTGTTCTTTCCTTTTTTTCTTTTAGTACCACAGCTTGTGCTCGACTAAGGGAGAGTTGCTGAGTTCGTCTTGGTCAACCCGATCATGGGCTCCGTCCTGTGTTCAGCTTGGCAAAAAGGTTTTCACTTGAACCGAACCCTTCTCAGTCATGGAGCTCAAAGCCCGACCTGAACTGATCTTAGGTCAGTTGTTCTATAGGTGACTTGTTTTTGGCCGAAAAAATTTATGTTTTCCATTCTCGGTTTCTAATTCTTTTATGTCCTTATTGTTGTTCTTTGTTGTTCCACCATATCTGTAACTTCTTTGCCCCCCAGCCTACCATCCAAGAAGGGGTCGGGTAGTAGGATATGACCTAAGGTGGTACTTGTACGACATCTGGTCCTCGCAGTCTCCAGGGGTGTGACTCTGTGGTCGGAACCCTGTGGCTGGTCATAGGTGGGTTGTTCTTAGTAGGGCTCATTCTTGAGCCTTTTCAGGTTATCCCAATTTAGACCTTACAAGAGCATTGTCCCTTTGTGTCGCTTGAGATCAGCTCAACTGTGAGAGGTGAGATGCTTAGTTGTTGGTCCTCAGACCCGATTGACGTCCTGCCCTTGGCGGATGGCCTTGGCCCATCTCAGGATCAGAAAACCGACCTGAGTAGGGGGTTCATTTTTCTCCCTCAACGATGCGTGCTGGGATGTCATTTTTGTCGATACATACATGAGTCACTAACACATTTTGCATTGAAAATTCTTTCATTGAAGGGAAATTCTTTTTACATTGAAACTTTTAAACTCTAAAGTCTTTTACAATTATTTTCTCTCTCATACAAAATAGTGCTTCAAGTTCTTGTTATTCCAGGGATGTTTCAATGGGACTCATTCTTCTGACTTCAGCTCGTACGTGCCCGAACGTGTGATTCGGGTTACTCTATATGGCTCTTCCCATATGGGGGCTAGTTTCCTGGCTATCAACTCCTTGATGGATAAGGTAACCTTCTTGAGGATGAGGTCGGCCATGTCAAATAACCGTGGTCGAACCCTTCTGTTGTAGTACCTGGCTGCCGTTTGCTGATAAGCTACTTACCACACTTGGGCCCATTCCCTTCTCTCCTCGAGAAGGTTGAGGGTCAGGGCCAATGCGGTGTTGTTCTCTTCAGGGTCGAAGGGTATGGCCATTAAGGGTGAAGGTATATTAATCTCGGCAAGGATGACGGATTCAGACCCAAAAGTCACTGTGAAAGCGGTCTCCTCGGTGAGGGTCTTTGCCGTTGTATGACACACCTAAAGGACGAGGTACACGTCTTCAACCCATCTTTCTTTCGACTTGTCCAACCTTGTCTTAAGTCCATGCAGGATCATCTGGTTGGTGACCTCTACTTGTCTATTTTCTTATGGATGCCCTGGGGAGGCGAAATGGGTTTGGATCCCCAGCCTGGCACATAAATATGAGAAGAGGTCATTATCGAACTACTTCCCATTGTCGGACACAATGGCCTTAGGTATTCTAAAGCAGCAAACCATGTTTTTCCACTTGAAATCTCTGATATTCTCCTTCGTGATCCATGCTAGGGGCTTGACTTCCACCTATTTTGTGAAGTAATCGATAGCGACGATGATGAATTTTCTCTGCTCGAACCCTTGAGGGAATGGTCCCAAGAGGTCAATGCCTCACTAGGCAAAGGGCCGCGGGCTTGTCATTGGGACGAGGATGGTGGGGGGCAATTGGGGATGAGATGCGAACCTCTGGTACTTGTCACATTTTTTTAGCAAACTCCATGGAGTCTTTGTTCATTTTCGTCCAGAAGTATCCTTGGCGCCTGAACTTGTGGACTAAAGCCCTCTCTCCTGAGCGGTTGCCACACACTCCCTCGTGGACTTATCTCAATACGTAGTCGGCATCTTTTGGTTGGAGATATAGGGAATATGGCCCCAAGAATGACTTGTGGTATAGCACCCCATTGATGAGGGTATATTTTGCCACCCTATAGCACATCTTTCTGGCCTCAGTATGATTACTCGCAAGATTTTCGTGCTGCAGATAATCCATGATCAGATCTATCTAGGTTGGCCCGTCGATAAAGACACAAATTGCGGCCTCCTGGTCGGATGCGGCCCATTCAAGTATTCGACAGGGATGCTCCTCTTCAAGGTGAACTCCACTGTAGAGGCCAGGTTAGCCAGAAGGTTGGTGTGTCTATTCTCTTCTCAGGGGATTTGGTTCACTTGAATTTTTTTAAAGTTTTTCATTAGTGCTTTTACCCTCCCGAGATACGCAATTATGCTAGGATCATTCGTCATATATTCTCCATTACTTGGTTAATGATGAGTTGTTAGTCGTAGAAGGCCTGAAGATTCTTAGCGTTGAATTCCCTTGCCAGATAGAGTCCAGCGAGTAGAGCTTCATACTTGGCTTCATTATTCGCAGCTCAAAAGCCCATTATGAGTGTGTGTTCTACTTCTTCTTGGTCCAGGGCCACCAGGACCATCCCGACCCCACACCTGCCTATGTTGGAAGAGTCATCCATGAAGAGCTGCCATCTATCTGGATTGAGATTAGTAACCGAACCGGGCTGGGGTGAAGTCCCTTCAGGGACGTGATCAGAAATTGAACCGAACTGATGGTCTTCACCCTGCTGGGCAGGGTCATGGTTATCTAGATTGGGTACCTTAGGAAAAGTGAGTTCAACTATGAAGTTAGCCAGGACTTGTCCCTTGATAGTTGTTCTCGGTCGATACTCTTTGTGGAATTATCCTAGCTTGAGACTATACTTCATGAGTCATCCTGAGATGTCAAGGGAATAAAGGACTTATCTTAGAGGTTGATCGGTTAAAACCGCAATCACATGTGCTTGGAAGTACCCTAGTTTCTTTGATGCACTGAGGATAGCATATACAAGTTTTTCGATCAGCAGGTACCTCAGCATCGATGAGTACCCCGCTGAAATAGTACATCGGGCTCTGAATGCCATCATCTTCCCTAACAAATGTCGCACTCACCCTCGTCTCCGAGGTGGAGATGTATAAGAGTAATTTTTTTTCCTTCCGTAGGAGTACTCGGCAGCGGCGTTGAGGAGAGGTATATCTTGCTTTCTTGAAATGCGTCTTCATATTTATCCGTCCACTCAAAGGTTTTGTTGCCTCGAAGGACCTTGAAAAAGGGGAGACACTTCTTCGAGGAGCATGAAATGAAACGATTCAGAGCAGCCAGCCTTCCGGTGAGCATCTAGACCTCTTTCTTCATGCGTGGAGAAGCCATGCCGAGCACAACGCTTATTTAGTCAGGGTTGGCATCAATGTTACCCTAAGACACAGTATAACCGAAGAATTTTCCCATTGAGACCCTGGATATGCATTTGATGGGGTTAAGCTTCATTTGATAAGCTCGAAGCTTGTCGAAGCAGTTCTGGATGTGGGTGATGTGATCAGACACTTTGTTTCTTTTCACAAGCATATCGTCTATGTACAACTCCATCGGCGAGCCGATTTCTTTCTTGAACATTTTGTTCACTAGCCTCTAATAAGTGCCCTCAAAATTACGAAGGCCAAAAGGCATGACGTTATGATAGTAGGTACCTTTGTCCATGATGAACGGGGTTTTTCTTTTATCTAGAGGGAACATTGGTATTTGATTGTAGCCGGCGTACGTATCAATAAAGCTTAGGAGCTCATGCCCTGTTGTGGCTTCTATGACAAGATCTATTCTCGACAGGGGAAAGAAATACTTGGGACACACCATCTTCAGATCTTTGAAGTCCACTCAAAGGCGCCATTTATTCCTGGCCTTGAGGGCAAGGACCACGTTGGAGATTCAGTCAGGAAACTTGACTTCCTCCACCACGGTAGATTTTACCAACTTGTCCATTTCTAGCTTAATGATCTTTTGACACTTTGGGTAAAACTTCCTACGCTTTTGCCTTACAGGGGGATGATGAGGGTTGGCGTGGAGACGATGCATGGCCACGCTCAGGTCAATCCCAGGGAGTTCGTCATGGGACCATGTGAACACATCGTAGTTCCTTTGGAAGAGGTCAACAAGCTTGGCTCGTTGGTCCGGGCTAAGCTTGGCATCGATCCTGACTGTCCTCTTGGCGATTGTCAGGTGGATGGACATTTTTAATAACTCCTCATGGGGCCGTGGATGGGGTTCTTCATCACGGGGTTCATCGATGGACACGATTCTCGACTTGGACAAAGTCATGAGCTCGGCTTTCCCGGGCTCAGGCTCGACCATTAATTACTATTTTCTCTTCTCGAGTTCTCTTCTAGCGCATACCCTGGCTAATTCTTGATCTCTTCTCACTTCCCCCACCCCTTGGTTAGTGGGAAATTTCATCATCTGGTAGTATGGAGAGCAAACAACCCTCAGGGTGGCTACAGTAGGACGATCCATGATCGTATTGTAGGGCGAGGGCCTATCTACGATGAGGAACTTGGTCCATACTGTGTCGACCTGGGCTTCAATCCCACTATGATGGGCAAGGAGATCCATTCAATCGAGCTGACGACGTCTCTACCGAAGCCAACAAGGGGAGACTTAGCAGGTTGCTCAATGCTTGGATCCACTTTTATTTTATCGAAATCCTATTTGAAGATTATTCTGGCGAAACTGCCCCCGTCGACCAGAATCCTCCTTATCTTATAGTGATTAATTAGGGTTGAGATCACTAAAGTATTACCATGGGAAGTGTGCACCCCCTGAGGTCGGCCTCACTGAAAGAGATAATATTATACATGGTGGCATCGACAGTGCTCACCTCGTACACATCTTGATTAGCCTTCCTCTTTGCTTCATGTTCGTACCTCTTTCGGGAAGAAGATGTCTCATCTCTGACGTTGAGCCCACGTTGGATGGTGTTGGTTTCGCTATCCACACGCTGGTCGTCATCACGTTCTACTCTATCCCTCTTGGGCGAAGGTCGGTTGCGGTTTTCTCTTCTCCTCTAGCCCTTGTGCTCATCTCGGTGATTATTTTTTTCGAACCGAGGTTTTCCATTCTCCCTGTGGATGTAATTCCCAAAATATCCCATTCTTATGAGGGCCTCTATTTCTTCCTTGAGTTGAAAGTAATCCTCGATTGAATGACCTCAATTCCGATGAAACTCGCAGTACTTATTAACAGACCATTCTATGGGCTTTCCCCTTAGGGGAGGAGTAGGAGAGAAAAAAAACCTTCCAGAATTTTTGGCAACAATAGTTTCTATGGACGTCATTAGGGGGGTGAACCCTTGCTGTCGATCTCTAGGGGCAGAAAAACCTTTCAATCCTCGGGCGGAAGTCCTAACCTCCTTTCCGCTTAGAGCCTTCGTGAACCTTGAGCTCGGCTTTACACTTCCTCTATTCAGCCCTTCTTCCTCTAGACCCCTTCTCAGGCTCTCTTTATATTTTCCCTTAGATTGGCCTCGTAAAAATTTGTGCCCCTATTTAGTGCAGCGTGAAGGTTTGGTATGGGCCACGAGCAGAAATCGTAAGACAACCTTCGGTGCCTTAGCTCGTCAATGAAGGTCTTCAGGGCTACGACATTCGAGAGTTCCTCACAGGCAATAGTCTCCCTCGCGAACCTATCTACGTGGTCTTCTAAGTTTTCTCCTCTTCTACTGGAGCGCAAGGATATGGGTCATGGTCTTCAACTTTCGTCGAAAGCGGCTGAACCGGGTAAGGAAGAGCTACTCAAGCTTGGAAAAATTGGATATTGAGGCTGGGCCCATATCTCAAAACCATGAACGGGCCGTACCAGTCAAAGTGAGAGAGAATGACTTGCATCTTAGTGCCACGGAGGCGATGTTCATTTCTATGTAGGATATAAAAATAGAAAGGTGGTCCACCGGGTCAATCATCTCATCATATAGGGTCATTTGGGGATTGGAAAACATTTAGGGAACCATTTCCTCCACAATGTCACTTATGAAGGGGGACCTTACCTCAACAAGAAGCCTAGATACACCCCCAAAGCCCTGTATCTGATGAAGAGCTACTTCTATCTTGGAAAAACGATACCCCATAACTATTTTTCCTCTAGGCAGCACTACCACCTGACTAGCGGCCGCCTTGGGTTACTGTCTTCTGGCCGGTGGGGAGTGAGAGTCTACCTCCTTAGCACAACAGACCCTATGCTCGGAACAGGCGACATGGCTAGGCTTCCTTCTCGGCTGGGGCCCATGATGACCCTCAGACCGGTGACCTAGTGAGGGTGGCGATGAGGAACTTGAGGCAATAGGAAAAGCTAAGTTTTGTTTCCTTACTGGTCGGTCACGGGGTTGAGGTTGACCCCTCGGTGTATGTCTATTGGAGTAGATCATGCAATCTTCTGACTCTCAGGGTGCTCATCTCACCTGCAATCTAGAGAATCGGTCCCCCCTGAGCTGGGTTCAGTGGCAGGCGGGAGACAAAGACTTAGAAATAGGATTAGAATTCTCTTAGACAACGTTCCAAGTTATCAATCTTTAACACTTCAACGGCTCGGGAAGTCTTCCCCACACGGGCCCCAGAGGGCAGCATAGAGGGGCATGTCTGACCTGTGGGAGGTACGTTATCTTTCTTAGCCAGGATAGGGACTGGAACCTTAACGTCTGACCTGGGGATCCTCGATATTTCTCTGATCGGGTTGCTATTTACCGCGGCGTTCTGATCTCTTTGCTAAATAAACTGATCAGACCTTGTGATCATCAAGGCTTAGCCGAGCTGGGAGTTGATGACGTGAGGAAGACTTTTTGTGCGCTTCCCACAAATGGCGTCAAACTGTTGATTGCAAATCTTGGTTAACAACAATGGTATGGTTCGGTCAGGGTATTTGAGTCTTTTCCATGTTGGGATGCAGTGGAGATGGTCCTGGATCCATTCTTTTTAGTCAAATAATCTAAAAGGCCTGAGATCCGAAAAAAGGGATCCGTCCGCTCTAGGGTGAGCGTCAAGCTGGTACTTACACAAAGACCCACTGGGATGTTGCCCGGTGAAGTCCTTCTAGCATGAGAGTAAGAGTTTGGGAGAGAAAAGGTAAAAATATGCTTCAGAGTAGTAACTGAGCATTAAATGGTTTTGGAGTACCTTTCGGCGTTAATGGCTTTTCCTTTTATAGGTTAAGTGGTTGATTAACGTTTGTAGGATTAGCGGTCGAAGCTCGGATGATTATCCTAAGCTTCGTGACGCATGGCCACTGTGCAGGCGCATGGAGAGATTACGCCTGTGGACTTGGGCTTTGTGGCCATTTGAGGAAAGGTCCATGGCCAATTTATGTACGGATGCGGAGAGACTGCCCAACCCACAATGCTTGGAGGATTTTCCTTCATTCTTACAGCCAATGGGGGATATTTTCCCAACTTAGCCCGACAATATGAGTTTGGCAGGGGATGTTTTCACAGGCAAGTCCGCAGGATCGGGCTATCGACCTGGGGAGTGTCAACCTGGAAAGATGCCGAGGTGAGGAAAGGTTTCCTCAGCCTGACAAGGGATTTTGCCTGACGACAACATGGCTTCTTTCTTATTCATGATCGGTTAGAGCTAGGTCGGATTCCCTAATCAGCAAAGTCTTCGGGCTTCGTCATCAGTAAAATTGGGTCTCACTTGAAACTCTTATACACGTGGTGATCTTCTATCGAGTATTTTGGGATAACTGATTTTTACATTCATCACATTTCACTCTGATTTCATTCCATCCAATGAAACGAACCGTAAGTATTTGTGACTATTGAATAATGAGCATTTTATTTACGAGGATTAATGAGCGAAAAACCTATTTTTATAAAATAAATTTACATCGTCACATAATTCCTAATTAAAACTTAAAGAAAATATTAGTTATAAAAGATAATATTAAGAAAAATTCATTATCTAATTTTGATATCCAAAACTATCTTTTTTTTTTTTTTTTTTTTTTTTACAAATAAACCCTAATTCATCAAAGTCATGTTATATTCAACGCATTCATATAGTCTGTACTATTATCAATAGTAATTGAGGTCATTTATATTACATTGGATATTATATTCAGTACCCATGGGCCACATAAATTATAGTAATATTATATATAACATTAACATCACAATTAATATTATATATAACATTCACATGCATACATCCTAATCTAGAACTCCAAAAAAAATATTAATATCTTATTTTGAAAATCATGATTTATAGATCATTGTGGTGTAAAAAAATAATTGAACAATCACAATTGAGAGAAATTATAGATTTCATATTCAATTTTACTAGTAGTTTATTACCATATTTTATTCCAATTTTTAGAGGTGACAACGCGTATGAAAGGTACAGATTCATTATAGGGGCAAATTTGTCTGCAAATTTCTATCAGGATCAATCGGTGCAAATAAAACCTCTTGGATTCATCTGATAGTTTCCACACCCAAATGGGATTTACTTGGTAACTGCCCCAACTTGTTAAGGCCCTCCAAAAATTTTAGCATGAACTTTAATCTATTTTATAAATTAGGACATATTTTATATTTTGGACATTTTTAGCCGTTAGATTAGTTTTAAATCCAACAATTCAGGTCAAACACAATATCAAATTTTCATAACATTATATTATATAATATCTCTAATAAACTAACAAAATATTTCCAAATATCTCACAAAAATTTCACACGCTCAATTCTAAAACAATTAAATAAAATCATATTTTGTAACCTTCAAATTTTATATTTGTATTTAATTGGGTTTTTTTTTAGTGTACTTTTACACTTACAAATTCGAAAAATCATATAATCCCTTTAGGTAAGGGGTTTACCTAGTCTATTTTATAAATCATGACATATTTTACATTTTTAACTGTTGAATCGATTTTAGATTCCAAAGATTGAGATCTAACACCATTTTAAATTTTATAATCTTATACCACATAATATGTCTAATTAATTAATCATGTATCTCAAAATATCTCACACAAATTTTACACCCCCACTTCTAAAACGGTTAAATAAAATTATACTTTGTACTCTTTAAGTTTTATATTTATGTTTAATTAATTTTTTTATTATTATTTATTTTCTTTTTATATTTATAAATTAGAAAATCAATATAGTATTATTATTTTTTTGGTTTCACGTACGGTAAAGTGTTGTTTGGGTTAGTTTACGCGCACTTCGACTAATCACCTACCCGGACGATCTTAAAGTTGCACTCTCCCACATCGACCTAATGTATTCATAATTAAATTCAAGATTTAATTTTCAAAATACTCCTAAAGAGAGTCGAACTCTAATTGACAAGGAAAAATGACAATTGTTTTGCATAATTTTCATTGCATTTTTTTTATTTTAATGAACGTCAAATATATTGCCTCAAGTAACTTATCAAACATCTAAATCACCAAATGTAGTGTCTTTGAAATTAATCCCATGCATTGCATGGGTCCTACTTGTAAATACTAGTTTTAGATTAGCTCCTCTAGTTTTAGATTAGCTCCTCCCACGATTTAGAAAAATAAATAATTTTTTATTAATAAATTTTTAACGTTTATGAAACGCTTAGTATCATTTGATTTGGCAGCAATACCATGGCCAAAATTTAAAACTGAAATTGTAAATGAATAAATTTTTAACGTTTATGAAACGCTTAGTATCGTTTAATTTGGTAGCAATTGTTGGAATTTTTTTTATTAAATATGAGTTAACATTAATTGAATAAATTATTTTATAAAAACGGGTTAGTGGATAATCTATTATATAAGTAATCCAATTAAATAGTGATCACATTTTGATTTGAGTTGTGACATCTTTTGTGTAGAAATTCAGTTCAGTGGCAAGTGTAAGTTTTTGGTCTCGTTGAAGCCCGTTATGGGAGAGCCCAATGAGAAACTAATATTATAAATATTAGGTCCCCTCTCTAGTTTAGATTTAGGATTTTTCTTCCCATTGAGAGTCATCATAACTATCAATCTAGAACATATAGAGGAAGACCTAGTGTGTAATCCGCTGCGACGATCAATCATCTACAATGGCTTAAACAGATACGCTTTCGGTTACTGTTCTTAAAAATTGTTGTGTCCTTTTAATTATGTATGATTAAATTTTTTAATTAATTTTATAATATTGTGATTATGAGAATTAATCAACATGTGGTATTAGAGTAAATGTACATGATTTAGGATTTACAATTGGAAATTGAAAATAATTTTTTATTTTTTCTTTATTTTCATATCCAAATCTTTGAGCCATGATTTCGTATGATTTTTTATTTCGATTGATTGTAAAATTTTAGGATTTTTGTTCCTCTTGATTCAAGTTTCAAATCGATATATGATATGTGTAATTTGTTAGACAATATTGTTTAATTTTTTCAATTTGAAATGTTTACTTGTGAATTGTTGAGATTAGTTCACCAAAGTGATTTAACTAATAAAGTTTGCAAGATTTTGAGTTCTTATTTTATTGATGTAGAAAATTTTAGATTAATTTGTACATTTATCTACCCAAATGGGGTTATTGTCCAAATTAATTTAATTACATAAGGATGTTGTATGAAATAAATAATTTGATAAATTTGTTTGCCCAAAGGGAATGAATTTTGAATGATTATTTGTTTTATTATCTTTTGAATGAAATATGTGGATTTGAAGGTCAATCTATCCAAAAGGAATGGATTTTTAAATCTATAAATTTTTCTTATTTTGTTGATCTTCATGTTTAGAGAATAATTGTTTATTGTAGACTCTACCCAAATGAGAGTTTATGATAATGCAATTAATTCTTATATTATGTTGTCTATACTTATTTGAGTATTTTGCCTAATGTTCATAATTGATCTAATTGCATTTTTTTTTTTTTGTGAAAATAGTTTATTTTGTTGTGAACAACAATAACGCCATAATTGAAATTCTAAATGAATCGAACTATAAGAGATGGAGATCAGACATAGAGTTTGCTTCAGGAATAATGGACTTAGACATGGATCTGCGTGAAGATGAATCTCCTCGACCTACTGATGAGAGCATTGAAGTTCAGAGAGCTCATTATGTGAAATGGGAAAGATCGAACCATTTGAGTCTCATTTCAATCAAAAGGTCCATTGTTGAGCATTTCCTTGAAAGAATACCTGGGAGCAATAATAATAAGGAATTTTTTGTTGTTGTGGGAAACATATATCAGACATCTAACAACGCCAAAACTGGGCTTTTTATTGATGGATTGATGAATATGAGGTACGATGATACAAAAGGCGTTTGCGAATTCATCTTGAGAATGCTGCATCTTCAAACTAGATTGAAAGCACAAGACATTTTCAATCCCGATAAGTTCATTGTTCATCAAGTTCTCAATACTCTGTCATATTCTTTTAACTAAATCAAGATTGCCTATAACACCCTGAATCAGACTTGGAGTGTGATCGATCTAAAACAGTTTAATAAAATCATATTTTGTCCTTCAAATTTTATATTTGTATTTAATTCATTTTTTTTATTTACTGTACTTTTACACTTACAAATTCGAAAAATCAATATAATCCTTTTAGGTGTGAGGAATTCCTAGTTTATTCTATAAATCAGGACGTATTTTACATTTTTAACATTTTTAACTGTTAAATTGATTTTAGATTCCAAAGATTGTGATCAAACACCATTTTAAATTTTTATAATCTTATACCACATAATATGTCTAATTAATTAACCACCTATCTCAAAATATCTCACACAAAAATTTTACATCCTCACTTTTAAAACGGTTAAATAAAGTTATATTTTGTACTCTTTAAGTTTTATATTTATGTTTAATTAAAAAAAAAATTATTATTTATTATCTTTTTATATTTATAAATTAGAAAATCAATATATATATATATATATATATATATATATATATATATATATATATATTGGTTTCACGTACGGTAAGATATTGTCCGAGCCAGCTTATGCGCACCTCGACAAATCACCTACCCAGGCGATCTTAAGGGTGCACTCTCCCAAATCGACCTAATGTATTTAGGATTAAATTCAAGATTTAATTCTTAGAATGCTACTCAAGAAAGTTGAACTTTGGTTGATAAGGAAAATTGACACTTCACTTACCAACCGAATTAACACCTCTTGGTAATATATTACCCGGAAATTCTTAGTTTTCAAATGTACCCTAAATTATTATTTTGAAATATCAATATTCATGTGATTCTAAGTGGACAAAGTCAAGCACAACTTATGGGATTTTTTTACTTTTATTTTATTTTTCTGTTCCCATTTATTTTAGATCTTGGACTTTTAGTGTGAGCATGCCCCGTTTGACTCAACTTATAAATCTTTTTTTTTTTCTCTTTCTGTTTTCAACAAAAATATATTATAATCAAAGCTAAGCATGTCACTTGATGACGATATAAGTTATCTCTACTCGCTTATCATTGAAATAAATAAATAAATCTCAACAAAATTGTACTCAACTTCTCTATAGTCAAAAGATGTTAATCCGGTTCAAAAAAAATATATTTATTTTTTTATCAATTAAGATTCGACTCTCCTGAAAAGTACTCTCACAATTAAACCTTGAATTAATTTTGAAATAGGCCGATGTGAAAAAATATATTCTTAAAATTGTTCAGGATGATTTTTAATTGAAGTGCGCGTAAACTGACCGGATATACCTTACCGTAAAAATAAATAAATAAATATAATTTTAATTTTAAATATAATTAATCTTTTTTTTTAAATAAATAAATAAATATAATTTTAATTGTAATTAATCTTATTTGAAAATAATTAAGAAAGAAAATGCATGTAAAAGAGCCAAAGTTTATCTAAAATTCTCTCTTCTTATCCGTTCAAACTTTGGCCCTATAAATCCTCTTTTTAATTCCTAACCTCTCCAAAAATCTCTCTTCCCCTCTGATTCTCCTTCTCCTTCTCCGTCAACAACTAACTCTCTCTCTCTCTCTCTCTCTCTCTCTCTCTCTCTCTCTCTCTCTCTCTCCCGTCCGTCTCTATAAAATAACCCCCAAACCACAACCCCATTATTTCAAAAGAACCGCCTCCTTCGTTTTATAATTTGTTTATTTTTCCGAATCTGACGAAGCCCAATGGAGATGTCGGCGAACAAGTTTCGTTGGGCTTTGCCAGTTTTCGTGGCGGTGCTGTTCTGCTGTGCGGCGTTTGACGGCGGTTTTGTGGACGCATCGCACAAGGTTCATCCGGGTTTGCAGTCTCTCTCGGCTTCACAGGTTCGGCATGTTCATCGGACCGGCTTCCACTTTCAACCCAGGAAACACTGGATGAACGGTATTCTCTCTCTCTCCTCTCTCTCTCTCATGGGGTCTGGAAACTACATTATGCTTCTGGATAATCCCCAGATTTACATATTAATGGTGGTTCACGGGTCCATACTTTTTTTAAGGGCATGTTTGGCGTTTTGTTTTGTTTTTTTTTTCTGTAAACTGCATTTATTTTTCATACGCCATAGGGTTTTCTCAATTTAGTTTTCGTTCTTTTGTTTTTTTTTTTTTTTTTTAATATAATTCTTTTTGTGTGTGTGTGAAAAGGATTATAGTATGTGAAAACCGTTTTTGAGATGGTGAAAAATAGGAAATAATTTTGTAAAAACCGACTAAACAAAAACCCTTTGTAGCATTTATTTTAATAAATTAACTAGTTTTAACCTGTACATTGGTTTAAAAAATAAATTAAATTTATATTAATAAATATTTAATATTTGACTATTATATATGAAACATTTAGTTTTGTTTCTTTTAATTTATAACATATTTTTTTTAAATAAAAATTAATACATTTAAAAAAATGTCATTTTTTATCACTCTAATTTGTTTCTACACTTCAAAATAATAAGCAAAAGAGCAACATAAATTTAAGTATTAAATTCTAAGAGGAGATATATAATTTTTAAAATT
This sequence comes from Eucommia ulmoides, assembly GCA_016647705.1. Classification (NCBI taxonomy): domain Eukaryota; kingdom Viridiplantae; phylum Streptophyta; class Magnoliopsida; order Garryales; family Eucommiaceae; genus Eucommia; species Eucommia ulmoides. The sequence continues at coordinate 15,764,067 of CM028335.1, read as the reverse complement.
GTTAATGTGCGTTTGAATAGAAATTTTATTTATTTATTTATTTATTTATTTATAGCTCTTTTAATTTTATTTTTGAGGCTAATTTTTAAACAAAATAATAGCTTTCACTTTGTATTGTTTAGTAGTTATTATTATTATTAGAAATTTTAATAGTGTTATCAATACAAAATCACAACAAAAGAGAAAAAAAAATATATAATTATTTTGGCCAATTTAATATGTCATATTTAAAAAATAAATAAATAAAAAATAGATATTTATTTTGAATTAAAGAAAATCATTGAACTATTTGGCTAATTAATTAGAATAAAAAAAAATTAATTTAAGTATGAAGGATTCAATTAATTTACCTGTTATTAAAATTACAATATCTTTAAAAATAAAAAAATATGAAAAATTATAATATTATTGTGGGGAGTTAATATTACGAGGGTTAAATAAATCTTAACCATTTGGATGAGATAGGAATTGAGAGATGAATAATATTTGAATATGAAAACATGTCTTTCGCTTTTATATATAACATATGGATTTGAAAAATAATTCAAATATAATAAAAAGGAGAATAATTAATTTCAACGATGTACGAGAAAATAGAAAATAAATAATAATAAAATAGTTTTATTTTAAGATTTAATTTTAAATAGAAAATCCAAATATAAACCGTGTGTTGCATGAACTTTAGGATTGGAAGAGTAAATACAGATGGATGTGTGATGAGTGTAATATTGAAGCCTTGTTGTCAAAAGATAGGCCAGAGGGAGAAGCAGATATATATATATATATATATATATATATATATATATATAAAGTGATGCGAAACAGGAGGGGGTTAATAAATGAGAGGTGCATTTATTGAAGAGGAAGGTGAAAGGTGGTCAACCAACTAAGCAGCAGCATTGCTGAAGTTGCATGAACATTAGTGCCAATGCATGCAAAACGCAATTATACCCACTCTCTTCCTCACCCTTCCACTGCATTTTGCCACCTCTCCCAACCCCCCCTCTCTATCTATCTATCTATATATATATACATACATACCCATCATCCCATTATTAATTTTTTTAATACGCATATTTAATTTATGTATTCTTTACTGTTGAAAAATAATTGATTTATTTTTTACTTGGCCTTTGATTAAACTAAAAGTAAAAATTAATTTTTATTTTTATTTTTTTCTAATAAATACCAAGATGATCCTAGTTTAAGTGGTTTGATATGACTCTAGTTAGTTTATGTTTATATATATGCGCGCCTAAAAATACTAGATTGATTATTAAATTTTTAAATATAAAAAAATAATAAATAATTAATTGATTAATAAAGTACATATATAAAATATAAAATTTAAAGGATACACAATATAATCAAACTCAACAACTTTTTATGTGGCGGAGTGAAATTTTTAGGCTAGAATTTTTTTCTCTAACAATTTCAGTTATTCGTCGCAAATCAATGTTCCAAATCAATTCAAGTTCACTATTAAAAACTATTTAGAAAAAAAAGCCTTGTAGTCAATTTTGATCTACCAAAGCAAAAAAAGTCTAACATGGTGGATGGAAATATAAATTTCTTGGAATTTTGGAAAATTATTTTTGGGTTTCCAAAATTTTAAAAAAATTCCCATGAGGAATCTTTTCCTTAATGACTTAATTACTCCACATTTATTTGATGCAATGTATGTACAATGAATTTTACATGTCCCCCCCCCCCCCCCCCCAAAAAAAAAAAAAGAAAAAAAAAACCGGTTAGCTTTATTTTCCCTAAATTGATTAATAATTAATTAATTTAAAAACTTCAAATCAGAACTGTTTTTTCAAATGGTCTTTTTGTTGAAGGGATTACATTGGTTTTCGATAAACATGAGATATGGAGGATAAATTTTTAGGAGATTTTTTTTTTATTTAAAAATTTCATTCATCCACTTACAAAGTGGTATAATTTTATCACTTGAAATTTATATTTTAATATATATTTTTTTGGCTCATTTCCCAAAATTAAAATTTCTTTTTCCATGTATATTTTTTAGGAATTTTTAAAATCAAATATTAGATTTTTATGAGAAATTATATTTTTACCCATTGACTAATCATTGGCTTCATGTTCTGCATGTAATTGCTGGATGCATCAACGGAATATCAGATCCAAATGGTGAGTACAAAAAACAATTCAATATTTATTCTTTTTTTTTTATTATTAAATTTATTAATTGGGTTTTGATTCTCTACACTCGACAGGACCCATGTACTACAAGGGAGTCTACCATCTCTTCTACCAGTACAACCCCAAAGGTGCAGTGTGGGGCAACATCGTGTGGGCCCACTCCGTATCAACGGACCTGATCAACTGGAAGCCACTCCCTCACGCCATCTTCCCATCCAAGCCGTTCGATAAGTACGGCTGCTGGTCCGGATCCGCCACCATCCTCCCCGGCAACAAACCCGTCATTCTCTACACCGGAATAATCGACGGCAAAAATACCCAGGTCCAGAACTACGCCGTTCCGGCGAACCTATCCGACCCGTACCTCACGGAATGGATCAAACCCGACGACAACCCGGTGGTTGCTGCCGTTGGTAATCAAAACGGCACCGCTTTCCGCGACCCAACAACCGCCTGGTTCAAGAACGGCCACTGGAGGATTCTCGTCGGCAGCAGGAGATTGAACCGGGGGATAGCATACCTCTACCGGAGCCGGGATTTCAAGAAATGGGTCATGGCGAAACACCCGTTGCACGATACCGCCGGTACGGGTATGTGGGAGTGCCCGGATTTCTTTCCGGTTTCGGTTCAGGGCACACACGGATTGGATACGTCGGAGGGGGGTGAAAGTGTAAAACATGTGTTGAAGGTCAGTCTCGACGTAACGAGGTACGAGTACTACACCATCGGAACCTACGACCACCAGAAGGACAGGTACGTGCCGGGAAATACGTCGGCCGACGGCTGGACTGGCCTGAGATACGATTACGGCAACTTCTATGCGTCCAAGACTTTCTTCGACCCGGCTAAGAACCGAAGGGTCCTGTGGGGATGGGCTAACGAGTCCGACTCCGCCAGAGATGATGTCAAAAAGGGGTGGGCTGGAATTCAGGTAGTTACACTTTATACCCGAATCTTTTCGTATAATTTCATTTTAGTCCCTCATCTTTAAGATCATTTTTAAAATTATTCTCACAAGTTCTAATTTTTTGCAATTAGGCCTTGAGAAGTTCCAATTGGTGTATGATATGACGCTAACATGTGTTTTTGTGATGTTATTACAGACGATTCCACGAACGCTTTGGCTCGATCCTAATGGAAAACAACTGTTGCAGTGGCCGATTGAAGAATTAAATACACTGAGAGGAAACAAAGTTGAACTTAGGAATCAAATCCTAAATAAGGGGGATCATGTTGAAATTAAAGGAGTTACGGCTACACAGGTGTGTGTTCTCGACATTTTATAACAAATTTCACATAATAATTAGTTCTAAATTTTCCAATTAAACCCTTCAAATTTCAAAGTTGTGCATATTGGTTCATACTTCATATATTTTTATTTATTTTTAATTGCAGGCTGATGTGGAAGTAACGTTCACATTCTCAAGCTTGGAGAAGGCTGAGGCATTTGATTCCAGCTGGGAAAACATGGCTGCCCAGGACGTCTGCAGCATCAAAGGCTCAACGGAAATGGGCGGGCTTGGCCCGTTCGGGCTTCTAACCCTAGCTTCCGAAAACCTAGAGGAATACACTCCTGTCTTCTTCAGAGTTTTCCGTGCTGCTGATAACCGCCACAAAGTTCTGATGTGCTCCGACGCCAAGAGGTTCGTGTTCATATCTTCAATGTTGTTAAGTTTTGTTTGGCTGCCGCAGGATTTTTTTAGCTTACAGGGATCAGTTTTGAATTTTTTCCAAATCTTGGGGTAACAAATATATTTTATTTAAATATGTTATATAAACTATTTTCCTTCTAATTTTTTTATTTTATTTTTTGGGTGTTGTTTCTCTGGCAGATCCTCTTTGAAGGACGGATTGTACACACCATCATTTGCAGGATTTGTAGATGTTGATTTAAGTGACAACAAGCTCTCTCTCAGGAGTTTGGTAAGATTTCAATATTTTTGGTACACGTTACATGGCTTACTATTCACGTGGAATTCACTATTCCCGCGTTTTTGCTGTTCACAGTCGGTGCAAAAATATTCACGTGTACAACACTGTTCGATACTAACAACCTTACCCATGTTTTAGGGTCCAACTCCCAACATTTTTACTATATAATCATATATCTTTGGCATTTTTTTTTATTTTTTGTTTTTTATAGCTATTTATTTTTCGTTCTTGCCTATATTTTAATTAACATTAACTACCATATTAAATACAAATTCTACATTTTGTTAATATCAACTAGATGTATTTAATCCAGTCGATTTGAACTGAAAAACTGAAAACTTATTCAAATGACTAAAATTAAAAAAAAAAATGGAGATTTAAAAAGATGTTAAGCTGTTTTTCTTGGTAATTGAAATTTGAAATAAATTATTTTTGGGTGCAGATTGATCATTCAGTGGTGGAGAGTTTTGGGGCAGGAGGAAAAACATGCATAACATCTAGGGTTTATCCAACCCTGGCAATATTTGACAGAGCCCACTTGTTTGCATTCAACAATGGCAGTCAGCCTGTGACTGTGGAGACTTTGGATGCCTGGAGCATGAACAATCCCAGGAGGATGAACTGAGAAGAAATAAACAAATAAGCTTTTCATTTTTTTTAAATTTATTTTTTATTTTCCAAGACTTGTACATATACTAGTTGATCTGACCAGAGGGGTCTTTATTCATTGGAAAATAATGAATATTTCGGTTCAAGTTTTTATTTATTTTATTTATTTTTTTTCTGAACCGGATGGATATTTCTGTATTGTTCTAATTTCATTAAGAACGAAAATAAAAACAAAAAACGTTATCAAATACTGGGTTGCGAAAGGGGACAATTTGGTGTTGTGGATCAACCCTTGCGGGGGATTTCATCACAGAGAAGATACCCTCACTTTCTAGAGATAAATCAAGGTAAAGTCTACACCCTCTTTGTCGATTTTCTTCCCTTCTCCATGAAAAATCTTTGGCCCCGCTGCATCTTTTGAAATTTATGGAGAATAGAAAGAGGAAATTGTATCAAAAAAGACACAAGGATTGGTGCTATTCTTCATCTATTATCTTGATAAGAGACCCAAAATTCATAGGAAAGCCCGAGAGTAAGACAATTTGGAAAAAAACAGAGAATCAAAGTCCATGTGATTTGAACTTAAAATCTCTTGAGAAAGTATTACCGATTGCTCAAGTACAAGTGCAAAGTATTAATAATGAATTAAGTGTGGAGACTACAAGAGAAGAGAGGTTAGGACATCTTGTTGAAGGAACCAATTGCGAAACTAGAACAAGGAATAGGATGAGGTTGATCCGATGTTTACAGAGGTTGAAGGGGATATAAAGGGAAATTTGGGTTGATGGATATTTGCAGTGTTCTAAAATCTCCTCGTGTAGAAGTTGGCATATTCTCTCCTATAGATCAATCAGAGATGGCTAATATTATTTGTAATAATTTGAAAAGATCATCCAAAAGTTCTTTAATAAACTAATAAGAAAGGTCGAGAGAAAGTTTGTTAGTTTCAACGATCTTATATGTGCTATCTCAACTTCTGATGGAAAGATTATTGAGTGCACAAAAATAATCTTTCAAATACTGGGTAAAGTTTGAGAGGTTAGGAGAATTTTAGGTCTAAAGATTAACGTTGAAAAAATGAATTTTCACGAAAAAAATTCTGAACTGGTGTACAGAGAATGGGAAATCATGAAATGATTTCCGAAGTTTTGATTATCTGAGTCACATGTGCCTGTAATTCTTTTGAGTGAAATTTGAAGATAATTGTTGTTTTTGTTGATTAGTGAAGTAATGGGTTGATGTTGCCCAGGTATTATATAGGTGAGAACCTCTCTTAAAAGTTGGTTGGCCCAAGTCCATCTTGGTGTTCTGGTTCGGATAAATGTGATGGAATTGAGATTATCCTTACAAATCAAATCTTAAGAGCCTTGCAATTTTTGGAGACCTTCCAAGAGATCAAAAGTATCAACATGTGTAGTGGAGAGTTTCTCAGTACATAATTTGAAAAGATACGATGTCGAAGTTATTCTGATCTAAATTTAATGCTCTTTTTGTATTGATTTTAGGTTGGTTGTGATACTCCTTTGGTGTGTGTTTATAAACTGACCTATGGAATCTTGCGGGTTACATTAGAAGTTTGTTAGTTTTGTAGTAAGAAAGACACTTCCTCTTTGATTAATATCTAATCTAAACTAATATATCAAAAAAAAAAAAAAAAAACAGATTTCAATGAATTAATGTTAACTAAAGAAAAGAAAAACTTAATAGATATATTGAAAAATAAAGAGAATAAAAAATTATAAACGAGTGATTCGAAGGACAAAATTTCCCAAATATTAATATTCAAAACTTAGACCAAAAGGGTGCTACTTGACCATTTAATGAAAGCTCTTACCACTAAATCCACTAAAGTTCTATTTGAATAAATAAATTTAAATTAAAGAGATTTTAAGTATTTTTCTTGAAAAAAAATAACCATCAAAGTCTATGACAAAATGCTTTATAAATCTTTTCATTATTATTATTATTATTATTAACAAGGAACTATTAATATAAAAATATTTCAATTTAAAATTTGATTTCATTCTACCATAATATGATTTCATTATGAATCTACATGGAAGAGAAGGAAAAAAAAACACAGAAAGAAATCAATTTTTCATAGAGTGAAAATTTATAAAGAAGACAGATACAACCACCACCTCTCACCTTCGACATTTTAAATTGCAATCACAACCAAAAACATGTTTCCGTTCTGTTCCCAGATCTTTACAATAAATTTTCGGGAACGACCCAAATCGTTCGAAGTTTTTTGGGAACAAAATAAAAAACCTAACAACATAAATATGAAAAACAAACACCGCCACCCAACTCAGTCTTTTCTAACTGGGAACGCCTTCCCCAATTTAGAAGAAGCAACAGGAACAGTATCAGAACCAGGGGCGGTGATCAAGTTTCCGCTATCAGACATGTAGAAGTAGTTGTAGTTGATTCGAGTGACCAAATCAGCCAAATGAGGGAACTGCCCCACATTCAGTTTGAAAGATAAAACCTAATATTGACAGCAAAACCCGGAAATATCAATCAACAAGCTTGCCTCCAAATTATGAATAACCTTACTAGCGTTTGGCAGCACAGAATTCAAGCACAAGAATTGGAATTAGAAACAGGGCAAATATTATTCTCTTTTTCTACAATTATTTTTACATGCGTTATTCATTTCCAATTCCGATTTTGAGGTGCCAATAGCATGAAACCAAACTCTGCCCATGAGTAATAATATGAAGTTGGACTTCGTAGTTGAACAAGTTGTTGGGTGTATCCCACATCGAATGTGGAAAGAACTGGTGGTCAAATTATAGTGTGAGGGAAAATCTCACCTCATGAGCTAGCTTTTGGGATTGAAAGAGGCCCAAGACCACCCTGCATTGATATTAGAGTTTAGGTTACAACAATTCTAACCCAATAACCACAAAGGGAGAGAGTGATCAAGCGTTAGCCGACCAAAGATCTGATGCGTGAGGGGTAAATTGTTGGTTTTATCCCCACATCGGATGTGAAAGGAGCTAATGGTCAGATTTTAAGTGTGAGAGAAACCTTCCACCTCATGAGCTAGTTTTTGGGATTGAGCGAGGCCCAAGACTACCCTACACAGATAGTGTTTGGTTGCACGGAATTGGAATTAGAAATATTCGTAAGTTTGTCCTTATGAATTAAGATTGCCTTTAGAATAAGTTTTTTTGTCTTCGATAACATTAACTAACATTATCTAGATTGAATGTATCGAGTTGAGATTTCACTAGTTAATTTGTATTTGATATCTAAAATATCAGTAAGGACTAAAAGATAAATTGATAAGGACGAAAAAATAAATCTTTATAAATAGGATTAAAAATCTTTAAAAGCAAAAAATAGAGAGCAATATAACAAGAACCCAGAACTATTTTTGCATTAAAATCTGACATAAGGGCGGAATAGAGACTTACTCTGAGGAGGAATGCGATGCAATCATCAAATTGTTTATCGATCCGATCCACCTCCATTTCACATCGGGCCTTAACGGCAGAGATCACTCCTCCACATAGAGTCTGCTGTATGGAATAGAAATCGAGAGCTAATCGAAGGATACTGTTAATCCTGCTAGCAATCAATGCCCACTGGATGCAAAAGAAGGGGAAGACGTCAGATTGATTATGATAAGGTGGCGTTTCATAATTGAATCATTCAAAATTGGAATTTGAAATGAACGCATATAAATTTATAAATGTTTACATGCATTGTTTTTCAATTCTAATTCCGTGCAACCAAACATAGGATAAGATTATAGTGAAACCGAAGATAAGGGAAGTTAGAAACCAGCTTATCGGGAACAGCAAAGCATTGGCGTTGAATAGATAATAAATAAGCCTCGTGCACTTCAATGACTTGATCTAAAGATCCTGCTGCAGCCATGCCTTCACATAGTTCACGCCATGCACTGTGATATACCTGTTAAGAAAAATCACGGTCTGAGATATGAAAGAAATAAAATTCATTGTGTGTGTGTTTGGGTAAGGTATTTGAGGAAAGTAATTAATTTTGAAAAGAGATTTGTAAAATTTTCTTAAGAAATTTTGCCAAAGCAATTTTTACAAATCCCTTCTCGAAATCAAATACTTTTTTTGAATACCTCAACCAAACGTGCTACAAGAAAACAGTTACAAGCCTATACCGATTAAAATGCCTGAAATTTTTTATGAAGTAATATGAAGCTTGAAATGTGTCATTCGACTTATATCCTCTTAAAATTAAGGAATCTTTAGTAGATTTCACCCTAATGGATAGTTCAAAGAGATATTTGATTTCAAGAAGGGATTTGTAAATATTTTCTAAAGAATACTTTTTAAGAAAAATCCACAAATTTCTTCTCAAAATTAAATACCTTAAGCAAAAGCACCCTAAGAGTACCATTCAAAATTTGTCTCCACACCCACAGAAATGATTTCATTACCAAGTACCAAAATATTACCCACACACATCCTAAAGTAGTGTTTGATACGCATGAATGAAATCGAATTCCAGGAATGGAACAAAATTCAAATTTTAATTATATTCCCACAAGATTCGAGTCTAATCCCACGTACCAAAGATCACATAAGAGTTTTAGACGCACTTTCATGCAGTCGAATCCTATTGCAAATAACTAAGGCACCGTTTGATAACGCGCTCTTTGTAAGCACTTTTTTTGCTTGCAATAGAAATAGTACTTAATTTTAAAGTAGCATTTCATTTACACTTCAAAAAAGTACTTCCTAAAAATAAACAATAAAAAAAAGTAGGGCAAAATACATTTTAGACCCTCTAACTATTGACACGTTTTTATGTAGTCCAATAAGTTTGTTTATTTCAGTTTAATCCCTTTAAGTATGTAACCGATTTTAATTGGTCCTTCTTTTAGTTTTTCCATCCAAATTAACAGAAAAATCATTTTTCAAGGGGCAAATTAGTCTATTTACATTTTTTTTACTTTTCTTTTCTTCTATTTTACTTTTTTTTTTCTTTTTCCTTTACTTTATTCCTTATACCTCATACCAGCCCCCCCTCCCTCTCTCTCAACTCCATCACTGCCAAACACCACCAAATCCTCTTCCGGGTTCATCTCCAAAATTACGTTCATCTCCAAACAGCATAAACCAAGATATGACAATGACTAACAGTAACAACTTGTGTTCATCCCTTCGCCGGGAATGGGCAACCTTGTCTCCACCGTTGAGATGGCCAAGCTTCTCGTTGATCGATACCAATGTCTCTCCATCACCGTCATCATTATGAAAGTACCCTCCAAAATCGAGCCCAATTACTCGCTGTCTCAATCCCATTCCATTGTCGCCGCCTCACATATACAGTTCGTGCACTTTCCCGGCGACATCAGAATCCACCACCCAATTCTCCCCGCAATCCTTCCTCTCCAGTCAGAAGACCCACGTCAGGGACGCCGTCTCCAAAAGCCGCTGCTTCAGGAGCTCCCAGTCAGAAGACCCATGAGAGAAGGAAATACGGCAGTTGATGGAGAGCAGTGAGAGTGAGATCAGGCACAACAGGAACACAACCAAATGTTATGTTTTGTTGTTGAAATCTTTGTTCCCTCATCCAACGGGTAAGTGAAACTATTCAGCAACAATCTCTTCTCTCTCATCAAGAGCAATTGAAATCCAACAACAAAATCGAAATCGAACAACAAAATGAAAATCAAAATTCGCCAAATTCTTTCTCCAATTACAAATTCTGATCTCCTATTCAATCAAACATATCTGTTGGATGCCTGGCTGTATTGGGTGGTCTCAAAAAAGTTCTATAGCATATGGAAACCATATGGAGGAGAGTGGTTATCTTTTTGTGAAATATCGTCTATTTTACCACTGGTAGTTGCCTGAAATTGTGATTAGAAAAATCAAAACCTAATCCGCAATTCAAAATTTTGAAAATAAGTTTGTGACAATGGATTCTACTGTAAACACCAGGTCTAGCTTTTTAGAGTGCTAAAAACTGATTGCTGATCATGCTTATTCATCACTATTGGAATTCTTTTTGTTTTTTGTAAATCATTTGCTTTTTCACGAGTGAGGACTTAAACATGCATACATCCTTATTCATGAAGAACTGAGATTCTATTAGTGGAAACAGACATTGACGTCTGAAATTGTACAACCATGGTGTTTTGGGTTTTTACCTTTGGCTCGTTGGTTTGGAACCCAAGATTTGAATATGATGAGAAAGCCATAGGTTTCATCAAGGATTACAGGCGTGTGTTTTGATCTTGGTAAGTAATTTATATATTGCCTTGACAATTTTTTCAATCACCTCATCTATCTCTAAGTTGACCGATGAGGTGGGTATGAAGAAGAGAGAGAGCGGGGATGAAGAAGTGAAGAAGAAGGAGCCTCTGTGAAGAGAGAGAAAAAAGAAGTGAAAAGAAAAAGGAAAAAAATGTAAAAAGACTAATTTACCCCTAAAAAATGATTTTTTCTGTTAGTTTGGATGGAAAAACTAACAGAAGAACCAATTAAAACCGGTTACTAACTTAGAGGGTTTAAACTGAAACGAACTTATTGGACTACATAGAAACGTGTCAACAGTTAGAAGGTCTAAAATATATTTTGCCCAAAAAAGTAACATGATTTTTAGTATTTTTTTTTTTAAATAAAAAAAAATAGCAAAAAAAAGTTTTATTTTAAAAATGAATACAAATAGTAAAGTTTGAGAAAGTGGAAAAGACGTTACCCTGTCCATCACATATTGGTGAAAAGCATCCACAAAATGGAGGAGTTTCTGCTCCACTAACCAGTGACGCTTCCGATTGATTGTCATCGTGCTTCTATCCTTCAAAATAGGACAGGAAAAATGGCAGACTTATCAAATAAATCACAATATTGAAGTTTAGGAAAAAATATCAAATAAAAGCATCAAAGTAGAAGATGCAAAATGTAGACACCTTCCACATCCACCTCCTAACTTTGTCAAGAACAAATTTCGCACGCTTGACCTTCAACAAGAAACTCATCACCTGCATGAAACACGATACTCGTACAAGTAGGAAGGAAATGATATCACCTAGAATACAAGAGAGAGAGAGAGAGAGAGACCTTGTTATACTTCTTAATTGCTTCTGTATTAGCAATAAGTTCAAGTGGCCAAGACACCTAGTACATTCAATAGCCATAGACAGCTTAGAGTTCAGCAAAAAGAGCATCCATATATTCCAAATAGAATATAGCTTTGATTAATTGTAAAGTAGACCTTGTACGTGAACTTCAACGAATCAAGTACATCGATTCCAAATTGGGCTCGACCTTTCCGAGGAGTTGATACAAGAATAGATGGATTGTGTTGCTCATCTCCACTGAATCCATGACTTTTTGAAATTGACACAATCAAAGAATCATCCGCACTCAACAGCATGCCGTCTGCAGAGTTTCTAATTGACTCCTGTAGTAAAATAAGCAGTAAAGGCAAACGTTAAAGAGTAGATAACCTCGTGTATTTAATAAAGCACGAAGATAAAAATAAGGGGTTCTTATTATATATGCCGTGCTTTTAGAGCAACCTATTCTTAGTTCTTATCAGCTTATTGTTAGTCCTTACTGATATTTTTATTAACTTTGACTATGATATCAAATATGAATTCAACATTTTAGTTGATATCAACAGATGGATTCAATCTATATTAACCTAAGAACTAAAAAATTATTTAAAGGACTAAAAAATAAAGAGGGCAAAAAACGAGGACAAAAAATTATAAATGACTTGTTTCAAAGAGTATATAATAATATTAGCAAAATATACAGTAGCAATTAGTTAAATAGAGAAAAATAACCTGTAATATTGTGTTCAACTCAAACTCATCGTCCCAGGATTCTCCTTTGTCCAACTTATTGAAAATAACTGTCAAAAAGTGCTGTAGCAGATCACCTAAATACAGCATGGTTGCACTCCTGTCAGAGGAACCTGAGATATCAACAAAACAATGTACCTAATTGAAGCCTTGACATAGTTAGAACACAGAAATACCTGAACCCAACAAGTATATAGCACGCAAAACTCCTAATTCATCCATTAATCTCCAGTCATTAAGTAATTTTGACAAGATATTTCTTCCAATGTAGTCCACCTGCAGTGTGAAAAATGAGCAATTGCTGACAATGTTGTTTTAAAAGATAACAAAGATCTTTCAGTGCATGTAATGCAAATATATATATATATATATATACCTGTTTCTTGATGTGGACAATAAGGCATTCTTGTAAAATAACAACAGGAAGTGGAGTAGCTTTCGGCTCAACACTTATAATCGAGTTAAGGACCCTTGACGGAATAGTGCTATTCTTTTGGAAAGGTAAAAACTCTGACATTCGATGATCCTCCTGAAATTGAAAAGCAGTATCAGGATCTTGAAACGGCTATAAGTGTTGTAAGTGCCGGAGCAAAAAGGCAGTAGTGGTTTAACCTGGCTGTACCTTAAAGGGTGGGAGAAGAGTCGGAAAAGGGAACAATTTTTCTAACATCTCTGCATCACCATGTGAGCTAAGATGTTCAGATTCACCAAACAGAAAACCATAAGTATAATCCGTTCCTCTATCTACCGAAAGATTGCCTGTCTTTTTACCAAAAACAGCCTGTCTCAAGTCCACGTCATTTAAAGGAGGAAGACAGAAGTTCATTGATAAGTTCAATGATTTCCAAGCATCTTTATAATCGTGTAAAAACCTCTGGCATACAGTGATAGCTGGATTCTCTGGAAACAATGATTTGACAAGGGGCACCTCATGCATAGCATCTGCCCCTAAATTAGTCCTCATACCAATAAAATCATCGCCACGCTTTTGCACAGTGTCTATATCAACCAAGTACTTGTACCAAATCTTCTCTGAGCATGTTTTTGGTGGCAAGTTCTCATTGTTCTGTGTCTGTTTGTCTGCAACAGATCTAGAAGAAGAAATAATTCCATCACCTCTCCAAATGTGCTCAGAAATGTGATCGCCATGGCCAACAAGAGCTGCTAACGACACACAAAAGACCTCTGAGAAGGTTAACCCAGCTATGCTATGCCTAACCTCATTTTTATTACAGGATATGGTTGAAAATGTCGGACTGTGCCTGATCAGCTGCAATGATTTTCCAGCAGATATTATTGCCATGGCTATGTCCTTGAGGAACAAAGGACAGACTTTTAGGTCTCTACCATTCTCTGCGTCTTTAGCAGAACCAGACAAAGATAAAGATTCTCTAGGTGTTGCATCTAACTTGTGATACTCCGTCTGTTTTAATAGATAGCTCCTCTCCCAGAACTCCGCCTCATCTATTGCAATTCCTTTGTTAGCATAAAAGAACATCTGCCAAGAACATTTAGATAAATTGTAATTCAAAACCAAATTCGTGGAACTAGAAAGTAAATAAAACTTATTTTCCTCCAAAAGTATGAGATACGATTACATGCTCAAAGATTGATCTCCATAAATTCACCACCAGCGTAATTATGTGTGCAAAATTTTCATTTTGGAATATTTCAAACACTCCAAATCAATGAATTTATCTCAAGTGTATCTTTGGGCCTAAGAGAAGCAATAGTAAAAGCATTCGAGACACTGAGATTTTCGGTAAAAGTTCAAAGGCAAGTACCTCCTCAAAAGGATCATCAAGCGTCCCTTCAAAAAGCCAAGAATCAAGAACCTCTATATAAGGCAATAGGCTCCCAACGAATATATAAAGTAGCATCCAGTACGCATCCTCCTAAAAAGAGAATCAGCTCTCATATTGAATAACATGAACCAGTAAAACACTAGAAAACAAGTACCGATGTTTGGGAAGGAAATTTCACCAACCTCGCCGCCTTGGACAAGGCTAACTTCATTGAGCTTTTTATAAAGATAATTAAGAATATGAACAGCAATATCAGAAGCCATGACAGGAGGTTCACGTTCCAAATATACTTGAGGGATGGCCCCATGCACCATTTGCAATAAATATTCAGCTCCTGAGCAAATACTAATACAAAAAAAAAAAAAAAAAAAAAAAAAATAAAAAGAGAAAGAAGTTAGTGTTAGGAATTATTATAAGATGCACCTAAACATGTTTTACCCATAAATGGAACAAAAAACTAGGAGGAACTCCCCAAGAGATATGCTAATACATGCAATGTCACTTAAGGAGTACAACTTGAACAGTGCAAGAACCACAGAACAAGTGGTAAGCATGCCAGTGTAGCAATGCAGGAATTGATGTAAGAAATAACAAATGAAAGTCAGAGGAAAATAATGCTTGTCACAGAGAAGAAACATATTTATACAAAAGCAAAAGATCAAGCCGCCTTCACTTTTGAACCGTATCATGAGAACTTGTCAGCTGTTCAATATTGCAAAATAGTGAAATTTGAAGAGATGGCAGTAAAATCTCTAGCAAATGCTATAATTATCAAATCACGGAATCCACAAGAAGTTCCAGGTAAACTGTGAGAACCTTGATAAAGAACTCGCCAATCCCAAGAGGGTTGGAACAAATTTTCCATCTGAACTGCAAATATTTACTTCTTCTTTCAAAGCAATGTCTCTTAACCTCTGATCCAAAACAAGTCAGATTGAGCAGAATGAGTATAAAGGTGACTTAAATATAAAAAAATCGAGAATAAGTAAAGTTGAGTAACATTTTATGGTATCAAACATATACCGTAAGCCATGCAGAAACAGAGCATGCAAATGCTCTCAAAGTAGGTGGAGAAAAACTCCCAGCATTTTTTAACTTATTTACTATAATTTCTACAAGTCGTAAGCATGTTGCAGCATATGTGAATTGATTAAGAACTGCATGAAGACTGGTCAGGGAAAGGTGAGTAACATATATCCCCTTTTTTGCACAAAAACACCGTCCAGTTTGGTCCCAGTAAAACAGAGAACTGGAGAGGCCTTGCAATATTTGCAACACACCTCGAACCTGAAACCAGAAGGGGAAGACAGATTATAAAAATAAAAATAAATGAACGGGTATTTCAATATAAGACAACCCATCATCATAAATTCTCAATGTCCAAAGTTAAACTAAAGGAGCATACCAAGTCAACTTCATTTGTCCTCAACGATGCAATTGGTGCTGTAAAATGTAAGCCACCAGAGAAAGCACAATGGATATTCTCAACTAAACATTTGGAAACTTCCATCTTTATTTCATTGCTGAATAAAGGCTCAAAAGCATAGCAGCAGGATATATGCAAGGGCTGCAAAAGGTTATATTATCCCCAAGTGAGTTACAAAGACTAGGAGAAAATGAATACAGCAAGAAGTGGAGCAAATGATGAAAAAGAAGATAAATGAAAGAATGGAAGAAGCAATTCAAACAACTCAACTGTACCTCCTCTTATCACAAAGATCATAAAGCTTCTGGTGACCTTGTTATTGTATTGTGGCTAAGTTTTTCAAGGCCTGTAATATGTAGCTTCAATAATGACCATCCTCGGCAAATCCCTTAAACAAAATCCACATCAGGCAAACCATTTTAAAAACTTTTCAATTACAAATTACATATATGGGTCGAAACCATAAAAACTAGTCAAAAATATGACCATTATTTCTCAGCATACCATTAACTCTTTTGACAACAATGAAGAGTCAGCAAAATCTTCATTATTCCAACGAAGTTAACATTTACTTTTTTCGGTAAAACGTTCATATGGAGAATGAAATGTCTTTGGTAGACTGCAATTCCATTTTGTTCTTATTTTTCAAAGATTTTTCCTTTTAGGCCCTATATCTGTGGTGACATCGTATGTCACCTGATACTGCAACCGCATTACAAATTTGTCAGATCAAAGATGGTCAATGTGGGCACCTATTTGAACTTTTGCTTAGTCGAACTTTGCTCCATTAATCAGGTTAGCTGATACTATAATATAATATCAGATAATGAGTGCATTTATCCTACCCCCAGCAACTGACATATGATTTTAGCAATCTAAATGTTTTGCCAGAAGAAAAACCATTTAATGAAGTGAAGCTGCTATACGATCATATCATATCTCCAAAATAGTAGTTATATTTCCTATAAATTGCTGAATATTAGGGGCAAAACCAGATGATAGTGATAACCTATGAACCAGGAATACTTTGTAGCATGAAGAACAAATAGAAAAACAAACAGATCATACTAATCGAGCAAGAGTGAGGCTAATTTTACAACTAAAACCAAAATGTGACACAAATGGCTACCGAATTCAGAAATTTTACCCCTGCGTTTGAGTTTTCTCAAGCCCTAGCGACCCATCAAAGAGAAAAACAGAAAGAAAAAAATCATAATTCACTATTTAAGGTTCAAGGCTGAAAATCAGTAACATAATAAACAATTTAAGCACAAAAATATATGGGAAAAAAAAAAGAAAATTAAAAGGGAAATGGTGAATCAGGTTTTCGCTTTCAAGGAATGGAAGAAACAGAAGAAGAAGAAGAAGAAGAATTAGGTTCTGGATAGAAAACAAAATGTTCGGGCACCTAAATAACTCACCAAAATCGCATAGCCTAGTCGTCAGACCAACGAAAAAGAGTCTGGAAGTTCGCCGTAGGTCGCCGGAACCACTGTCTTTGACGTCGTTAAGTTTTCATTCACTCTCTCCATCCTCCTCTCTCCTCTCCCGGTACCAAGCTGTGGCCTCCTCTCTCTCTCTCTCTCTCTCTCACCCTCTTGTTTTGCTTTAAACTTTAAAGCAAAAATGGGTAAACTGCAATCAAGTTTGAAGTCCGGGGGTTGAAGTGTTAAGCTTTACTCAAGGGATTAGTCTGAAAAATAATCAAAATAAATAGGGTTAATAGCACTTTACCTTCTTTGATTTGGTCAATTTGCACTTAATCTTTTATAATTTTTTTGGCACTTACCCCCTGGTCTTGGACTATACTACAACAGTTAAAATTAGGAGTAATTGTGTCAGTTTAATTTGAAATTAAAGGTAATTTTATCATTTTGTTCTAATTAATTAAGTGAGATCTATTTATAAATATTGTAAAACTTAATCGGTCAAAGTGTATTTTAAGATATTATTCATCATCTCTTCTCTCTCTTCTAGATACCAACCACCCCCACACTATTTTCAACCCACTAAGATATTATGCAATTTAAACCCACTATTTTCAACGGTCGACTGATTTGTCAAGTTGGTCGACCGACTGGATTAATTTTTAAAATTTTTTACCTCACTGCTTTAACTAGTCAAATTTTTTTATTCGATTGACCGTTTGACCTCACTTTTAAATTTAAATTACAATAATTAAAGAAATTAAAATTAACAAACAATTTTTTTTTAATAAAAAAACGAAATTAAAAAAAAAAATAGTAAAAACGAAAAAACAAAAACAAATGTTCAAAAAAAAATAATGGTCAAACTTTAGGAGTATAAAGTGTAAAAATGCTTGATTTGTTTTCTTCAAGGAACCCAGTTCATTTTTCATTTTCCATTTTCGTTCTCGCTCTCTCTCTCCTATCTCTTTCCTCTTTCTCTCTCTCTTTGTGTTGGCAAAAAAGGACTTAGTCCGGGAGTTTTAAACATTGGGACTAAAACTCTCTCTCCTCTCTCTTTCTCTCTCTGTTGGCAAGAAAAAAAGGGATTTAGTCTCGGTGTTTTGAACGTCGGGAATAGGTCCCTTAGTCCACAAATGGTGTTTGACATACCGTTTGTATTTTTGCAGTCTCGGTATTCGCAACGCCAGGACCATTTAATTAAAAAAAAAATAGAAGTTTGATCCCGGTATTGCGAACACCAAGACTAAGATCCATGTGTTCGTAACACCGGGATACTTGCCTCATGTAAATAAATTAAAAAAGGCACGGTCTCAGTAATTTTTTTTTTTTAAATTAATATTTATTCTGTAAAAATAAATTTTAAAAAACTAGGAATAAAAAAATTGAAATTATTTTTGGAACCCCCTCTTTTTCATTCATTCATTTTTATTTGGATTTTTTTGGTGAACGCATCCGATTGAAATTTACGAGAAAGAAGATAGAAAACGATCTCCTCTCTAGGAAGAAGACACTAGTGTCATGAAAAATTGTGATGACAAAAATAAATTTTAAAACTGGGAGTAAAAAAGTTGAAATTACTTTTGACCTTAACAAAAAAGAACCCTTTTTTTTATCTAATCATTTTTATTTGTTTATTTTTGGCGAACAGTCTACGAAGTTAAAATTTTAATCTCTGAAGTTCAAGTGCAATAGTAATTTTTTCGGAATTCTAAAATTATTGTTAAAAGTCTAAAAGTCATTGTACACCGTAAAAGTTACTACAATTTTTTATATGAAAAAATTATAAGAATTTTATGTATTACTTTAACTTTGGACTTTTGAAAAAATAATAATAGCATGTGAACTGCATACGTTAAAATTTTAATTTCATGAACTGTTCATAAAAAATTCTGTTTTATTTTTCATAGTGGAAATAGAACACTGGTCGGAAGATGACAATTAAAAAAAAGGGACGTTTATTGGTGGGTCCTCTTTTGGAGCCAATACTATCAAATGAACCCCAATTTTTTTTCCACGAACCAAGTAACCTTTTGGAATATATGGATAAATTTGTCCTTCTAAACATTAGTTATATTCTATATTTATAGTCCCAATAATTTTCGCAAATGTGTATTTTGAAATTTGAGGGCAATTATCATGATTGACCAATTTAAAACGTTTATTGTAAAATCACTTAATTAATTATTGGGTTAATTACACTTTGCACCCCTATGGTTAGACCTCATTGCATTTTGGACCCCTGTAATATTTTCGTCACCACTTACACCCTATGTTTTTCAAACTTAAGTGCAATGGTTAAAAATTTAACAGAGATGAGGATATTTTCGTCATAATGAAAAGAACAGTGGTGGGAACATGACAATAAAAAGAACAAGGGATGTTTACTGGAGGGTCCTCTTTTGGAACCAATACTACCAAATGAACCCCAAGTTTTTTCCATGAATCGAGTAACACTTTTGGAATATATAGATAGATCTGTGCTTCTAAACATCAGTTATATTCCAAATTTACAGTCTCAATAATTTTAGCAAATGTATATTTCTAAATTTGACAGCAATTACTATGATTAACCAGTTTAAAATGTTTATTGTAAAATCACATAATTAATTATTTTATGATTTTTATTTTCATCAACAAATTATACTGAAATAATCCCATATTTTTTATCTTTAAAATGATATCATGGTCCTATATTTTGTATCGAAGTAAAAAACATGTTAATGTGACTGAGTTTCAGGACACGATTATATTGAATATATTACTGAAACACAATAAACATGTAAGACAAAATATAATATTATCATGTTGAATATAACATCATATCCCTTTATCTGATCTTGGTTTTGTATTCGACAAAATACAACCATTTTACGCTTGTTAAATTCAACCTCCATCATCGAATTCTAGTAATCTAATTTTCCTAATTAACTGACCATGTTTAATTTCATATAGATTATTGAATTCAACAAGTTCTTGAATGACTGATTTCTAATTTCAGGAATAATTTACAGTATTGAATTCAACACGGATTATATTTTTTTTTAACACGAAATAGGAATCATAAGTCACTTTAAAACAAACGATCATGGTTATGTAATTTTATCTTGTAAAGAGTAAAATTAAATTAATTTATTGTACGATTACTTGGAAGAGTTCTTTGCATAATTAATTACGGTAAATGTTTTTTTTCCCATAATAGATATTTCGGGAATATCTCCACTATATTTATTTACAGTAATTGTTTTATTTGAATTCAACTTAATAAGAAAATCATTGTTGCAAGTCAATACCGAAAATCAATGGTGGGCATTTTCATTATGCAAAATCAGAAAAATTTAAAAATGGGATTATATTCAAGACGTCAACTCAAATCTTTCGATTCATTTATAATTAATAGATATTGCTTGGTAATTGGTGTTTGAAAAATACGTTTGGGTGGTTATTTTTTCAAAAAATAATGGGTAAATTAGGAAAAGAAAAACTTGACAAATAAGAGTTGTGGGTTTTGAACCCATGCCCTTTCGGACCAGAGCCTAAATCTGGCACCTCAGACCACTCGGCCAAACTATCAGAAACTTAGTCTGTGTTTGATAACGTGTAAAAACATATTACTTTTAGGATATGTTTGGTAGGGTGAAAAATGAAATGGATAGAAAAATAAAAATGAAAATGAAGTGAAAAAGAAAATTTTGTTGTGTTTAATTAGAGGTGAAAATGAAAAAGAAAAAGAAAATAGAGTGAAAAAAATTCATTACCGCCACATCCTCCCCCACCCCCAAATTTGGGATGAAAATAAAGGAATGGTGAGTAAAATGATCTAAAATTACCATTATACCCCTTTGTACTATTAATATGTAGTAAGAGTAAAATTGTAAATTAAAATAGTGCATATTATTTTTTTTCTTTTATTATTCTTTCTCTAATATATATAAAATATTATTTTTTCTCATTTTATATCTCTGCAATCAAATATACTAAGAAAAATGATTTTTCCTTTACAAAAGATAAATAATTTTTTTTTTTTCATTTCTCTTTTTCTTTTTCTCTTTTCTTTTTCATCTTTCCAACTAAATATACTTTTTATTGGTTTTCGCCTTTCCTTGTTTTCCTCTTCCTCTTACCTTTCTCATCTTCTTTTTCCTTGTCAAATTATTTGAGTTGAACTCAACTAAAACCGTAAATTCAAAGGCATAAAAGGTAGAACCAATAAAAAAATTAATTAAAAAAAAAAAAAGGTCAATTATTTTAAGCAATAGAATTTAAGTACACCGTAATAAATAGCATATCATTTTATTGAGTTATTCTAAATGAACATGAATATGTTATTATTATAATATTTTTATATTTAAAAAGGTTAACTAATCTTGATTGATAGTTAGTTATTATTTCTTAAAAAAAAAAGAGAGAAAAACGATCTTCTCTCTGTAAGAAGAAGACACTTGTGTCATGAAAAATTGTGATGACAAAAATAAATTTTAAAACTAGGAGTTTAAAAAGTGAAATTATTTTTGGCCCTCAAAAAAAGAACCCCATTTTTTTTCATCCTTACATTTTTATTTTTATTTGATTTTTTGGTGAACAGTTTGCAGAGTTAAAATTGTAACCCATGCAGTCCAAAAGCAATAATAATTTTTTCAGAATTTCAAAGTTATTATTAAAAATCTAAAAATTATTGTACGAATTAAAAATTACTGCATATAAATTAGTATTGCAGTAATTTTGGACTTTTGAAAAAATTATTATAACACATGGACTGCATAGGCTAAAATTTTAAGTTCGTGGACTGTTCACCAAAAATTCCGTTTCATTTTTCATAGTGGAAATAGAACACTAGTGCAAAAATGACAATAAAATAAAGAAGGGGCATTTACTGGAGAGTCCTCTTTTGGACCCAATACTACCAATTAAATCCCAAGTTTTTTCCATGAAAGGAGTAATCTTTTTGGAATATATAGACATACTAGCGAATTATCCTTGTCTGAAGACACAGATAAAAAATAATTCACAAAAAATAATCTAAAATCAAAACATTCGACATTGTTCAAATATGTGAAATTGAAAATGCCTAGAGTCCCAATTCAAGCTCGGTGAACAGTCTGGATCCTTGAAACCATACGCTGCACTACAAATACATTGCATAAAACAACAAATATGGCTCGAAACCTTTGGAAAATAGGTACCTAAATATGAAAAATTGACAACAAGCACCACCTATTTGGCAATATTGAGAACAACCAATCGCTAATCTAAATGAAATTAATTAGGAAAGAAAATAGAAAGGAAAATAAATAAATGAAACACTCAAAATTGAGATTAGAGGCCAAACGTTGATATGAAATTAAATTAGCCTCTTCATTTTTATTTTATTTTGAAAAAAAGAAATTAAACCCAATAAAATATGAGAAAATAGTTCTTAACGAAATAATTATATCTTTAATAATTAATTACTAAAAACTCATACATATATACATAATTACACAAAACACATAAAACGGATTTTCGAAATCCAATTATTAAAAATCGGATTTTGAAAATCTGTTTCTTAAAAAAAAATGTGAAAAATGGATTTTAAAAATTTGTTTATACAATGATTTTTTTTTAATTTAATAGCAAAAAAGGAAATTAAAAATCCATTTTTCATATCTTTTTTTTGCTTTGTGGGCCCCTCCCCCTATTCTCTCTCTCTCTCTCCTCTCTCTTTCTCACTGATTCTCTCTCTTCCTCTCTCCTCTCTTCCTTATTTTTCTTTTGTAACAAATTATTTTTTCATATCACTCTATGTGAACATGGCATTTTGATCGTCTCCACAAAATTTTATTTGATTTTACAATTAATTTTATTTTTAATTTATTTTTTAGAAAAAAATGAAAAAAAAAATTGAAAAAAAGAAGAAAAAAATAAATTAAAAAAAGAAAAAGAATTTTTTTTAAAAAACAAGAAAAAATAAAAAGAAGAAATAAGAGAGAGGGGAGAGAGTGAAGAGAGGGAGAGAATCGGTAGAGA
This sequence comes from Eucommia ulmoides, assembly GCA_016647705.1. Classification (NCBI taxonomy): domain Eukaryota; kingdom Viridiplantae; phylum Streptophyta; class Magnoliopsida; order Garryales; family Eucommiaceae; genus Eucommia; species Eucommia ulmoides. Next base: position 15,740,889 of record CM028335.1, on the reverse strand, counting down.
AAGATAAAAGAAATAAGAGAGAGATGTGGTAGGAGATAGGGAGAGAAGATAGAAATTAAGGTGGCGTTTGGTAACCATTTCGTTCCCATCCCATATAGTGGGATGAGAATGAGATAGAATGAGATGAAAATTTTATTTCTTTCTTGAGAGTAGAATCGCGTTTGGTAATAAGAATTTTTTTTGGTTCTGAGAACAAAATCGCATTTGGTAATGATTTTATCTTCGAAATCAAGGACGAATCCTAAACCATAATCAAGTAATCATCAAACAATCGAATCTTATATCACAATCAAGAAATCATCAATTCTAAACCCCAATCGAAATTGAAATCATAAAGCTAATCGAAATCAAAAGCCTAAACCCCAATTGAAATCGATATCGAAATTGAAATCCTAAACCCCAATTAAAATCAATACCAAAATTGAAATCAAAATCGAAAGCCTAACCACGCGAAAAAATCGAAACCTAACCACGAAGAAGAAAGACGAACCCCAATTGAAATCAATACCGAAATTGAAATCAATTTCGATTTTGAAATCGAAACCCTAACCACGAAATCGAAATCGATTTCGTGGTTAGGGTTTTGAAATCGAAATCGATTTCGAAATCGAAACCCTAACCATGAAATCGAAATCGATTTCCCCATAGACAGATGAAAAAGACGAAACAGACAAAGTGGGAAGAAGACGACACAGACGAAGAAGACGAATGAACTAGAAGCAGATGAACGAAGAAGAAGCAGAAGAAGAGGACGAAGCAGGTGAACGAAGATAAAGAAGAGGATGCCATTGATGAATGAGGATAACGACGAACCAGGATGAATGAACGCGAAGAACAAAGAAGAAGAAAAGAAGAAAAAAAAAAGAGAAAGTAAAAAGGGCTACCAAAGTTTGAAGGGGGGTCTCACTAACAAATTTAAAAAGACCAGCGTGTCCCTTTAGAGAATGGGAATGGGATGGAAAATAGTTGGCACAACGTTTTTTTGTTTCTCACTTCTTAAAAAAAAGTGAGAATGACTCTTGGTTTTGGGATGAGAATGGAAATGGAAACAATTTTACCAAATGCTATACCCAAACAGAAATCCCAAAAATTTTGGGAATGGGATGGAACTGTTACCAAACGGGGCCTAAGGAAGATAGAGGAGAGAGGAAGAGAGAGAGAATAGGGGAGGGACTCACAAAGCAAAAAAAAATATATGAAAAACAGATTTTTAATTTCCATTTTTGCTATTAAATTAAAAAAAAAAATCACTGTATAAATGGATTTTTATAATCCGTTTTTCACAGGTTTTTTTTTTAAGAAACGGATTTTCAAAATTTGATTTTTAATAATTGGATTTCGAAAATTTGTTTTACAAGTTTTGTGTAATTATGTATGTATGTATGTATGAGTTTTCAATAGTTAATTATTAAAAATATAATTATTTCGTTAAGAACTTGATGAGAAAAATCGATAAAAACCCTAATCTTCTTCTTTCTCTTCCTATACCTTTTAGATAAAAAATTTGCTCTCAAAAATCTCAAATTATATACAAATCTCTATATATACACCACAATTGCTTGAAACCCATAAAAAACTAAGCCATAACGAGTCAAATTCAATACTCAAAATCGATCAAATTCAACTAAATCAGAAAAAGATCTGGGATACCACTAATGTAACCCTAGAGAGTGCTTAGTTTGGTGGACTCAAAGTAGAAATCAATCTATGCCTTGAGTTGCACCATATAAACCTGAGAAAAAAGAAGAGCATGGATAGTAGGATTTCAAGTCTTGAAAAATGAAACTAAAAAAAAAATTCAATTGAAACATTAAGATAGAGCTTATCTTCGATATACCTGCCTTTTAATGTCATTATCTCCTTCCTCCATAAGCCACAGTGCAACCTCCCTCCCTGCTGCTTCCGATAGCTTTCGCTCCAATGGGTTGCCTCAAATTTCCAATGAAAATCCCCCCATCTCCAAATCTACTCACATTAGTCGCAAAAAAAGTATCAAACCCAAAACAGTTCTTCAATTGCCAAATAAAAACCACCCATCAAAACTATACTTACTAAACACAATTATTCGTCAATTTGTTTAAACAACCAGATAATCTAATAATTTAACACAAATAATCACTCTATAACAAGTTTTACTTTTGATTTCCTTACATAAACTAAAACCGTTGCGAAAAATTCATGAAAGGTATAAATTTGTAAAGGTGTCTGAAAAAATAAGGCATGAGAAGCAAATCACCTTGTTAAGATCAAGAGCCTTGAAGTATATCTTATTACATGATATACCACTCCCTATTTCCCAGAGATATTTCCTATAAAAAAAAAACATCTTAAAAAACATAACTATAAGAGAGAGAGGAGAGAGTGAATCAAGCCATGTGTTGATCCTCAATATGGCAGTGGCCACATTTGACCTCGACGGTGATGGGCAATGTTACCGTGGCAGCAATGGATCGAAGGTGGTGGTTGCTTGCAAGAAGAGAGTAAGAGGGAGAGAAGGGAGTAAAAAAGAGAGAAATGGGAGAACTTTTACTTTCGGCCAGAGGTGATGGCAATGGAGTGGTGAGGAAGACATCGAAGGAGATGGAGGAAGACGATGACGGTAACTGCGGCATGGCATCGGTAATGAAGATCAAGATGGGGGTTGGCGATGGAGATCAGAGAGAGCAAGAGTAAGAGCGATCGGGTGAGAGTGAGACGATAGAGAGAGAGAGAGGGGATTGTAGAGTGAGAGCTAGAGATTTAAAATGGAGGGTTAGATTATGAGGGATATTAGGGATAAGTTTGTGGGTTAATCTGAATCCCTCTTTATGGGAGGGTATAAAGAACAGTTGAAATTTGTCTAGAGAACTTTTGTTCTGTTTTATTATATAGATATATGTCCTTTTAAACAACAATTACATTTCATATTTACAACCCGAATAATTTTCGCAATTGTATATTTCGAAATTTGAGGGCAATTACTGTGATCAACCAATTTAAAACGTAAATAGAAAAATCACCAAATTAATTATTTTATGATTTTTATTTTTATCAACAAATTATGTTGAAATATAATATTATCATGTTGACTACATGGGCAGAGATTTTAATTTCATGGATTGTTCACCGAAAATTCCGATTCATTTTTCATAATGGAAATAAAACACTGGTGGGAAAGTGACAATAAAAAAAGGGGGGGCGTTTACTGCTGGGTCCTCTTTTGGACCCAATCCTACCAAATGAACCACAAGTTTTTTCCATGAGAGTAATCTTTTTGTAATATATGGACAGAGCTGTCCTTTCAAATAACAATTGTATTTCATATTTACAGTCCCAATAATTTTTGCAATTGTATATTGTAGACACAATATTTTGACCGTCTTGCAAAAATTTCATGTTTTATTTTATATTTTTTTTTTCAGAAAATACAAAAATAGAGGAATAAATAAAAAAAGAAGAGGAAAAATCGAAACAAAAGGGGTGAAAAATAAAAATAAGAGAAAGAGAAATAGACAAAGAGGAAAGAGAGAGAGAGAGAGAAAGAGAGAGAGGGAGGGAGGGAGGGAGAAGTCAATGAGGGGCACCGAAGAAAGAGAGAGAGAGAGGGAGAAGTCAAGGAGGGGCACCGAAGAAAGAGAGAGAGAGAGATAGGAGAGTGAGAAGAGAGAAAGAGAATAAAGAGAGAGAGAGAGAGGTGGGTCCCGTCTGCCACGCTTCAGTTGGCGACTCCTTATTTTAAAATGGTTTAAGTATTTTTTTGAGAAAATTGACGCTTTGAAAAACTCATTCTCTTCTTACTCATTATTATTTCATATCCTTTTTCTTTTGAAAAATCGGAGCGCGTCAGCTGGCGACTCCATTGGGGATAATTAGATGGTCGATTCTAATATGTCCAAATAAATCCAACTAATCCATATCTGAATGTTAAATTTAATTTTGTTAACTTTTCTTTTCATTTTGTAAATAAGTTGTTACGTTTTTTCCTTTCATTATTTTCTCTCGGGCTCTTTTATTATTTTAAACTCTTCGACACAAGTATGGTCATCTTGTATCCATATTATCTCCTCGGGATTCTATGATGCAAGATGTGGAATGAGGCTTTATACTTGATAGATTGATGATATCTTAGAAAGTCTTAAAAACCAAATGAATTCAAAGTTGCCAATACCGATGAGAATTAAGTAATGAAAGAATTTTCATAAATCATTGTTTATTTTTATCGGTCATCATCAACATTAAAAATTTCGAACTCAGATGAGTTTTAAGGCTGCCTAAGACCCACATGGACTAAAAAATGGGCTTGTTGTAAGAACAGGACGAGACAGAAAAATTGATCCCAAAAAAGCAATTCCAGTTCTCTCTATCCGAAGTCCGGTCTTTACTCGCAGTCGGGCCCAGAATCATTCCATGATGACATCCAAAGGCAATCTCAAATCTCTCTGCATGACTTAGATAGCTCGGATGCAAGAGACCGTCCATATGCTAATGAAAAAGGCCAACGAACTAAGCCAACGACCTCAAGGGGTGTCTCTTCCCCCATCTAGTGGAACTCCCGTGACTGAATCGCCGAATAAAAATACTTTAAGTCCCGAGATGAAAAACTCAGTGCCGAATCCGAACCATGCTGGCTTGAACTTTGCGGTGCCAGTCTACTATAGATCTCAAATGGGCTCTCATTCCTTCGCTTACGTGCGCAACACCTTAATGTGGTTGAATTGGTCTTCACCACTCGATCTCTGCACGACGATCTTTGGGCTCGGCTTGCTCTCCTTCTAGGCTGCGAATGCAAAAATAAAAAACCAAGTCAAATAAAACAATTGGGAAGAAAAATAAACTAACACCGGACTGTTACTTACCCACGGTCCCCCAATGTATCTGGACCGGGTGATCCATATCCGCAACTGAGCCGAACTCCCATTCTTTCCCTCCAAGGAAGAAGACGTTGGGCTTCTAGTCCTTGATGAAGTCGTCATAGCCGTGGAGAAATTTCTATCCGGTTGTGATGTAGCACTAGTTGTACGGCGTAGGATTCGCATCCTAGTGTATATAACTACTCGCAAGTGTACGAGGTCAAAGTTTTAGTATAGTGTGATTGTGAAAGATTGGGTTATCGTATCCACAAGGATTAATGTCGTTACTATCGAGTATCGCATTTGTCATGACCTAACTTTATCTAAGCTAAAAATAAATGTATTTAATTAATTAAACTAATACTAATTAACTAAATTATCTATACTAATATACTAATATGTTTTAGGGGAAAGAATTGCCTAGGGATTAACGTGTTTACAAATACGTGTTCGATCTCGATTTACTTACGTTTACGGTGTTCGACCTATTTGACAATCTCAGTACGTAAACACCGCCGCTACCTCTCCTGAGTGTAAGATGGAGGAATACATGACTTCGAGTCAACGAAGAAGTCTCCCTCAACGTCTTAACGACCCTAGGTCATGTGAGTCTCACCCAGCGTCATTGATTGCATACAATTCAACTCCCGACTGGGTCATTGGATCGTGCGTTGTATTTATCTTATCGACAATCTCCATTCTAAAACTCCCTTGCCACATCTCCTGAGTATAAAACGAGAGATATAACGCAACTTTGTGTCAACGAAGAAGTCCCCCTCAACGTCTTAACAACTCTAGGTCGCATGAGTCTTACCCCAACGTCATCGATTGTCCACAATCCAAATCCCGACCGGGTTATAGAATCGTGGCATTTGTTTACCCTAATCCGAATTTGGGATTTGTCAAAATCCCGTATTCTCCATTTATCATTCTAAGCATAATAAACAAATAATACGATAAACACAATCAAACTACGAAGAACAAACATAAACGCAATATCGAAATCATCCAAACAATATATTTATAAACGTATTGTTAATCCCTATACAATCTATATTTAGCCAAAGCCATAACCGCATTTACATAAAAGAACGAGTTAAACTTGCTCACATATTCCTAAGTTAAAGAAATAAGGAAAAGAATCGAAGAACTTAGCCTTATCCGAAGATTAGCCGCTAAGAACGCTCAACGATCGCTTCGCCGTCTTCTCCACTTCGGGATGTGAGCTCCACCTCTAAAACTCCTAAACATAAGCCTAAGTATGGCCTAAGGTGCCCAAATGGCCGAGGGGATCAAGAGGATGGGAGAGGAGTGGGTATTTATAAGCAAAAGATCTCAAAAATATCTTAGGCTGTGCAGAGGGTCACCGCCGCCGTGGGATTCAGCACCGCGGCGGTGGAGTAGGTCGGTTAGTTGATCGCCGCGGCGGTGAGGACAACAGTGGATTTGAAAAGCATTATGCTGGTTCACTGCTAGGCGGTGGGAATCACCACCTCAATGGTGGTCCGTCAGTAGCATTTGTGTCTTCTCAGCATTTCACCGCCGCGACGGGGGTCTAGATGCTGCGGCGGTGGGCTTGTTTCATAATTTTGCCTCCGAGCTTGTTTTTCCACCGTTCTTCGACCGTTTTTTGTTCGATATCATCGTTTTCACTCTAGTTCCCTATCTTTCTACCCCACACACCTAATTTATACAAAAAGTAATAAAACTAATTAAAACGTAATAAAATACTATATAAACGCTCGAAAACTAACTTAATTCGGTTTGGAAATATGTAGGTAGATTACACCTATCACCAGCCCTTCCCATTGGGCATCGACTTTGCCAAGAAAATAGCCCAGAACAGCTCCAACTCCAAGGTCAGCTCAATTCTCTCGGCCATGCAGATGACGTGAAATGCCACCACCATTCGCATACTGTTGAGAGCGAGCTATGATGGACACAACCTGAGGTCCCAACAAACAGCACGCACCAAGGAATGAATTGGGAAGCGCAGGCCGGCCAACAACTACTCCTCGTACACCGTGATGTACCCCTTTGGAAGAGCACATGCACGATTATCTTTCCTGGGAACCAATATGTCCACTGTGCTAGGGAAGACGTAGTTGGAACATAAAGTATTTACATATTTTTCTGACAACTCGGATTCTACCTGCCAGACTAAGGCATCGTATGGAACCTCACAGATAAGCCATTCAGAGACCGAGCCAGCCGCCGAGGCCCGACCCAACGTGGATAGAAGGACTGTAGCCTCTAGGATGGATGGGCCCTCAGTATCGAGCTCGACGGCAAGACCCGTGTTGAGCTCCATATCGGGGCCCCCAGAAGAGCCATTTTTACTAGGAGACTGGGAGGTCTTTGCTCCAGCAGACCTGCGGGCCTTCTTGGACGACGAGGTCGTCCATTTAACCTCTGGAGCATCGACCTAAGTGGAAGACGAGTTGAGCTCGATCTGCTAAATGAGGGACCTCACCCTAGTCCTTTCGGATTCAGATAGGTTGTACCTTAACGAGAAAGACGAAGACATGATTTGAGGAAGAAGAGAGAGAGAGTATCGTGCTTTGAGGTCGGGTGGAGTTTTCACGAATACTCCGGTGCGAAAAAATTGTGAGAAATGAAGTGCTTATTTATAGGCGGGTCAAAAAGACGAACCATCGCATTAATCGGACGGTGGGCAGAGCTTCGATCCGTGCACTGTCAGGCCGCGTGTCACGCATCCAGTTAAGTTGCAGTCAAACTTCTCGCGGAAGCCAGGTAAAGGCCAACCGGGATGATTTCTAATGCCGAGCTATCATGTGATGCCGAGTTATGTCAACCCGAGCCCGAGACTCCATTCCCCAGCAAACCGTGATCAGAATCCTCAACGTCTTATGTTCCATTTCCACGCAAATGTTGGGGGGTAACTGATGTGGGTGAAAATCAATCATCCGCCACGTGTCTGCCACCTAGATCAAAAGTGTCACGACATGAAATGCCCTGAAGAGCCCGGTTGTCTATTAGCCCAAAGTCTCTTTAGGTCGGTAATCATGGAGGACTTAAACGATTACCAAATAGGAATTTCCAGTAAAGACAGAAGATATTGCCGAAGAGGGTCAGGCTGGCGTAGCCATCCCGACCTCCACCCTGGTGTCCAGGTCGACCCAATAATCTTAACAGCCAGGCCCATGGGATTTTTTACCAATTGTCAAAGGCCCAAGCTCATAGCTCTAATCCTCCACACGTTTTCCACGTGCTAGATTGATTAGGACGGATAACTGAGTTTAAGGCCCTAACTTTCGGGATACTAATGACTTTCTCGCCTATAAAAGAAAGGCATTGCCAAGCCTTTCAGAAGGTTGTGAACCAGAGGTAACAACTTTATTTTATCCAAACGACCTCATTTTCTTCCCCCCGAACTCTACTCTCACGCCGGAGGGGACACGTCGGGAACTGAACGCGCCCCGATTTTCCAGAGAAAATCAGAAAATATAGATATATGTTTTATATATGCTTGGCGCTAGTAAAATGAGAAGGGTTTTTAAAAATGTCGATTTTCTCATTAAAATGTACTTAAGCCTGTTTTAGAAAAAGGAGTCGCCACCTAGCATTGGGTTTAAATGATGTGCTAGGTCACCATATTTTTCTTTTTTGAAAATAATTTAAAAAATGGCTTAAGTAAAATTTGACTCCAAAAATAACATGGTCTGACCAGAGATTCGTTTAAAGAGTTCGGGGGTCAGTTACGCTTGGGGAAGGTGTCAAGCACCCCAAGACGCCCGTCTAAAGACGGTACCTTATCCGATTAAGTCCAATTAGAATTTAAATCCGAATGTTTTTATTTTATTTTTAAATCCTCCTCATATACACATATACACATACACACACATTGAGAGAAGTGATCTCCCTTCTAAACCTAGACCGTTCTGATGGAAGGCTGGAAATTTTTTACCTCATCTTGTTAACACATTATATTTAACACAAGTTAAAGAAACACACGCACGCACACACTCACACATTGAGGGGAATAATTCCCTTCTAAATTTAAACCGTTCAAATGGAAGGTTGGGAATTTTCCACCTCATATTGTTAGCACATTATATTTAATACGAGTTAAAGAAACACACGCATGCACACATCGAGGGGAATAGTTCCCTTCTAAATTTAAACCGTTCAAATTGAAGGTTGGGAATTTTCCACCTCGTATTGTTAGCACATTATATTTAATACAAATTAAATAAAACACCCGCACACACGCATCGAGGGGAGTAATTCCCGTCTAAATTTAGACCGTTCAAATTGAAGGTTGGGAATTTTCCACCTCGTATTGTTAGCACATTATATTTAATACAAATTAAATAAAACACCCGCACACACGCATCGAGGGGAGTAATTCCCGTCTAAATTTAGACCGTTCAAATTGAAGGTTGGGAATTTTCCACCTCGTATTGTTAGCACATTATATTTAATACAAATTAAATAAAACACCCGCACACACGCATCGAGGGGAGCAATTCCCTTCTAAATTTAAACCGTTCAAATTGAAGGTTGGGAATTTTCCACCTCGTATTGTTAGCACATTATATTTAATACAAATTAAATAAAACACCCGCACACACGCATCGAGGGGAGTAATTCCCTTCTAAATTTAAGCCGTTCAAATTGAAGGTTGGGAATTTTCCACCTCGTATTGTTAGCACATTATATTTAATACAAATTAAATAAAACACCCGCACACACGCATCGAGGGGAGTAATTCCCTTCTAAATTTAAACCGTTCAAATTGAAGGTTGGGAATTTTCCGCCTCGTTTTACTTACTCAAAAAAAAAATAAAAAATAAAAAAAAAAAAAAAAAAAAAAAAAAAAGTAATAAACAAATAAATAATAAAGGAAGAAGAAAAAAAAATCTAATTTACAAAAAAAAAAGATTAGTATAATAACAACTTATTTAAAAATAAGAGTAAGATTTACAACAGATGAAAATTTACCACCTTCTTGGAGATTTTTTCTTCTTCAAAATTACAATAAAATGAAAATAATATTATTTTCTTCAAAATTTCTTTCCAGATTTCACCTCTTCCTTACAAAAATTCCTCTCCAAAAAAATTCTTCCCCCCAAAATTCTCCCCTAGTGTTGTGAGCCTTCATTCCTATTTATAGGAATGAAGGCCCTAAAACTCGCCGAAGAAACGCACGAAAAGTAGGAAAAAAAGAAAAAAAGGGGGTGGGTGCACCGAAATTCGGTGCACCCACCCCCTTTTGGGTGCACCGAAATCGGTGCACCCAAACAAAAGGGGGGGACACCCCCTGCTGGCCGCACGTGCGACCTTTTTACAGCCCCCCCCCCCCCCGCGTTCGGTCCAGACCTCTCTCGTTCTCGTCTGTTTCTTGTCCATTTTGTTCCGAATTAACGCGTTTTTATTCCACTTTGAAAAATCTACAAAACCAAAAAAAAAAAAAAATCAATTACTAATATTTAATTTACTTAAGAGATTAATAAAACTTAATTTAGCAGTATTAAACCGCATAAATACGATACAATCAAAACAAAATAAATAAAATAAAGGTAACTATAAAATAAAGTATGATTTTTTGCGAGGCGATCAAAAATGCCGTGTCTACAGGAACATCTCGGCAAGTTCTGTGTGCAGGTACCGACCTGAAGACCAGGTCGGACAATGCCTCTCCAGCTCGGATAATTGCAGGATCAAGGTTCTGAAGGATTGAAGACCCCAGCTCCGTTGAAGACGTTTTTCAGACCATCACCAATTCTCCACGCGTAGGCTGATCAGACCATACTGCTGGTGGAACCAATTTTTGACAGCAACAAAAGGCATAAGGTAGAACCAATAATAAAAATAATTAAAAATAAATTAAAGTCAATTATTTTAAGCAATAGAATTCAAGTACACCGTAATAGGTTTAAAATAAATAGGGATATCATTTTCTTGAGTTTTTCTAAATTAACATGAATATGCTATTATTGTAATATTTTTATATTTGAAAAGGTAATCTCATCTGATGTAACTTGCTTATCGGTTTGAAACTCACGAGAAAGAAGATAAAAAATGATCTCCTTTATAGGAAAAAGTCACTCGTGTCATGAAAATTTGAGATGACAAAAATAAAATTTAAAACTACGAGTAAAAACGTGGTAACTATTTTTTGCCCCGACAAAAAAGAATTTTTTTTCCTGAAATGTGAGGGAAATGAATACAATCCATCAATTTAAAAGGTTTATCGTAAAATTACCTAATTAATTATTTTATAATTTTTATTTTTATCAACAAGTTATACAAAAATAATTGCAAGTTTTTTTCTTTAGAAAGATATACTAATCGTGTGTTTTAGATCGAAGAAAAAAAAACGTTAATGTTGAATTCAACATAATATATTTATTTTAGTGATTGAATCCAAATATGTTGAATTCAACAGATAAACTTATATTTACAAAAAATTTGTATTTGTTTGGAACGTGATTGAGTTTCTTAACACGATTATGTTAAACATACTATTGAAACACAATAAACATGTAAGTGGAAACATAATATTATTATATTGAATACAATATCATATCCTCCATTTGTCATTGGTTTTGTATTTAATAAAATACGATGATTTTAAGAGTGTTGTATTCATCACAAGTGTCGAATTTCGATAATCAAACTTTAATAATTAACTGAACACTTGAATATTGCACAGATTATTGAATTCAACATAATTATGAATGACTAATTTTAAATTTCATAAATAATTTAATGTGTTGAATTCAACAAATATTATATTTTTTATTGCAAAAATATGAATGATATATCTTTTGAAACTTTAAAACAAATGATTATGTAATTTAATCATGTAAATAACAAAATAAAATTAATTTATTGTGTGATTACTTGCAAAAAGTTTTTTTTTTTTTTCCAGAATATATGTTTCAAAATATGTCCACTATCTTTATTTACGATAACAGTTTTATTTGGATTTAACAAGAAAAGTTTTATCATAAGTCAATCTTGACAATCAATTATGGACATTTTTTTCATGCAAAATTCAGAAAATTTTAAAATGAGATCATTCTGTTCAAAGAGTCCAATTAATTAGATTATTTAGTTCATTTATAATTAATAGGAATTGATTGGTGATTTGTGTCCAAACATAGTTCTGGGTGGTTGTTTTTCTAAAAAATAATGGGCAAATTAGAAAATCAAAACAAAAAACTTATACAAATGAACACTGTAGGATTTAGACCGATGCCTTATCGGACCAGAGCCAGAGCCTAAATCGAAAACCTAATCTATGCGTGATAACCTCTAAAAATATATTACTTTTATTGATTTTTGCCTTTCTTTGTCTTCTTCTTCCTGTCACCTTTCTCATCTCTCTGTTGTGTCCCTGTTTACACTGTTTGAGTTGAACTCAACTAATACTGTAAATTTAACTGGAGGCAGAAGGTAAAAGCGATGAAGAAAATTAATTAAAAATAAATTTAAGTCAATTATTTTAAGTAGTAAAATTCAAATACACTATCATAAATTTAAAATAAATAGAGGTATCATTTTGTTGAGTTTTCTAAATGAACACGAATAGGTTATTATTATGGTATATTTATATTTTCAAAAGTTAACTAATCTTCATTGATGGTAAGTTATTATTTCAATAAAAAAAGACTAAATATGAGACATTTTATCCGTTTGAAACTCACGAGCAAGAAGATAAGAGACGATCTCCACTGTAGCCTGTAGGAAGAAGACACTACTGTCATGAAAATTTGTGACGACAAAAATAAATTTGTAGTAAAAGGCTCAAATTATTTTTGTCCTTGACAAAAAATGACCCTTTTCTTTTTCATCCATTCATTTTTGTTTGGGGGATTTTTTGGTGAATAGTCCATGAAGTTAAAATTTTAACTAATACAGATTTTTTTTCAGAAGTTCAAAATTATTGTCAAAAATCCATGTTAATATATGTATATGAGTTTGACCCATTAAGTTAAAACCCTAATCCTAGGGATTCCCTAATCCCCTATAAATATCTCCATTGTATAGTTTATTATTTGTACTGAATATCAATAGATCGTTTCATATTTCTCCTAATATTTTGTCTTTGATCAATTATTCTAACATGGTATCAAAAACCAATTCTTGTTGACCTTATTCCTACTAAATTTTCATAACCCTAATCGTTTAATTATGTTGCACTGCTACCCATCTTGTTTTTATCATTCAATACCCCAACATCGTATTCATCATCACCATCCGACTCGTTTTGTCAAAACGAGTTCAATGACACCAAAATCACCACCATCAGGGTTTTCATGCGTCTCCACGCGCCACCTCAAGTCACCACAGGTCCGTGACATCTATTGACTGTCATAGGCCTCACCGCCACTCTGATATCAATGTTAATTATATCATCGCATTCTTCTTGAAGAGACAATTCTAAAGCCATCAAAATCACCAAAATCAGAGTCTAAATGCGCCTTCATGCACCGTCGACAGTTTCATCGCTGCAGTCAACTTCGTTGACTTCTAAAGGATTTAATATCAACCCAAATTAATCATAAAGTATACCATCAGAAGAGTCTCGTCAAGACGATTCCAAAGATACCAAAATCACCTCCATACGACATCGGATACGCCCTCACGTGCCCTCTGAAGTTTCTGCCATTCTGTTGTTGTCAGACCACGCGTCGCTAAACTGGTTTAACATTTTTTATTGATCGATTCACCCATTTTTAGACTGGTTCTCAAAGATATAAGACTAATTCTTGGCTAATTTTGATGTTCCACATCTATTGGTGGCTTCCGTTTACTCAAATTTGAATTATACAATATAATTCTTTTTATATTGTTGATTCGGTTAATCACAGTGGTTTGATCGGTTCAAAGGCTCATCAACCAATTCTTCAAGATTATAGCTTCGTTATTGTAATTTTGTCGTTCTGAATCCATTTGTGACCTCCATTTAATCAAATTTGGATCATTTAGTATAGTTATCTTTATATTGTTGATTCGGTTAATCACGGATATCTAATCGGTTTAGGGGTTCATCCATCGATTTTTCACAATTATATACCAGCTCCTAGATAATTTTAGCATTCAAAATCCATCCATGATCTGAGTTTCTCCAGATTAATATCATACATTATACTTTGTTGTATATTGTTGATCCGGTTCAACAATGATGCCTGCAGGTTGCACTTCTTCGATTATTCTCAATACCAAAGAGGGTTCGGATCCTACCTCCACTATTGTTACAATTTTTATTGCAGATATGGATTTACTCTTCCACTATATTTTCTCCAAGAATGGTACAAATTTTTTCTCTACTCTTTCACTTACTACAGGTAACTCTTCTTGATTCTTTGATTCTGCCTATTGTAATCATGACATCTGATCCCAAAATTTTTTCATCCAAATTATCCACTATTAATACTCCTAGTATTCATACTGCTAATGGTTCTCAAATGCGTGTTACTCATACTGATTAGGTTTCTACTTTACATTTTTCCATTCTTGACATGTATTTGATTTCAAAACTTACCTTAAATTTCTTATTTGTTGGGCAGCTTTGTGAATTGGGATTTGAAGTCATATTTTCTAATAGTGGTTATCGTATATAAGATCTTTGGACCGAAGTAATCTTTGGGACTAGTAGTAAAGTTGGACGTCTATTTGAACTCAACAGTTTGCATCTTCCACCTCAAATCCCACCACCACAACCCCACATCCCTTTATCAATCTGTACAACCTCATCACCATCACCACCACCACCATCATCCTTATCTCTATAGCCGCCATTGTTTCTGTAGACACGACATTTTGACCACCTCGCAAAAAATTATACTTTATTTTATAGTTACCTTTATTTTATTTCCCTATTTATTTTATTTTGATTGTACCGTATTTGTGCGGTTTAATACCGCTAAATTAAGTTTTGTTAATTTCTTAAGTAAATTAAATATTAGTAATTGATTTATTTATTTTTTTGGCTTTTGTAGATTTTTCGAAGTGGAATAAAAACGCGTTAATTTGGAACAAAATGGACAAGAAATAGACGAGAACGAGAGAGGTCTGAACTGAACGACCAGCGTGGGCAGAGAGAAAATGCTTTCTACCCACTGCTTTTGGGTGCACCGAATTCAGTGCACCCACCTCTTTTTCTTTCTTTTTGCTTCACCTTTTGCCGGACGGATTGTACACCTTCATTCCTATAAATAGAATGAAGGCTCACAATACGAGGGTTTTTTTTTTTTTGAAAAGGGAGGAGGATAAATTTTGAGAGAATTTTTTTTAGAAAATAATATTATGTTTATTTTGTTGTAATTTTGGAAGAGGAAGAAGAAAAAGAAAAAATCTACAAGTTAAGGTTGTAAACTTTCATCTGTTGTAAATCGTACTCTTATTTTTTAAAATAAGTTGTTATTGTACTAATTTTCTTTTTTGTAAATTAGATTTTTTTTTTCATTTTTTTATTATTATTATTTTTTATTTTATCTTTTTTTTTTTTTTTTTGAGTAAATAAAACAAGGTGGAAATATCTCTACCTTCCATTAGAACGGTTTAGGTTTAGAAAGAAATTACTCCCCTCAAGGTGGGTGCGTGCGCGCGCGCGCGCGTGTGTGTGTGTGTTTTCTTTAACTCATATTTAATATAATGTGCTGACAAGATAAGGTAAAAAATTCTCAACCTTCCATTTGAACGGTTTAAATTTGGAAGGGAATTACTCCCCTCGATATGTGTGTGTGTGTGTGTGCGCGCGCGCGCGTGTGTTTTCTTTAACTCGTATTAAATATAATGTGCTGACAAGATGAGGTGGAAAATTCTCAACCTTCCATTGGAACGGTTTAAGTTTAGAAGGGAATTACTCCCCTCGATGTGTGTGTGTATGTGTTTCTTTAACTCGTATTAAATATAATGTGCTAACAAGATAAGGTGAAAAATTTCCAACCTTCCATTTGAACGGTTTAAATTTAGAAGGGAATTACTCCCCTCGATGTGTGCATGCGTGTATGTGCGTGTGTTTCTTTAACTCGTATTAAATATAATGTGCTGACAAAATAAGGTGAAAAATTCCCAACCTTCCATTTGAACGGTTTAAATTTAGAAGGGAATTACTCCCATCGATGTGTGCGTGCGTGTGTGTGCGTGTGTTTCTTTAACTCGTATTAAATATAATGTGCTGACAAGATAAGGTGAAAAATTCTCAACCTTCCATTTGAACGGTTTAAATTTAGAAGGGAATTACTCCCCTCGATGTGTGCGTGCATGTGTGTGCGTGTGTTTCTTTAACTCGTATTAAATATAATGTGCTGACAAGATAAGGTGAAAAATTCTCAACCTTCCATTGGAACGGTTTAAGTTTAGAAGGGAATTACTCTCCTTGATGCGTGTGAGCGTGTGTGTGCGTATGTTTCTTTAACTTGTGTTAAATATAATATGCTAACAAGATGAGGTAGAAAATTCCCAACCTTCCATTAGAACGATTTAGGTTTAGAAGGGAGATTATTTCCCTCGATGTGTGTGTATGTGTATGTGTGTGTATATGAGGAGGATTTCAAAATAAAATAAAAACATTCGGATTTAAATTTTAATTGGACTTAATTGGATAAGGTACCGTCTTTGGACGGGCGTCTTGGGGTGCTTGACACCATCCCCGAGTGTAACTGACCCCCGAACTCTTTAAACGAATCTCTGGTCAGAACATGTTAATTTGGAGTCAAATTTTTTACTTAAACCATTTTTTTAAATTGTTTTCAAAAAAGAAAAATCTGGTGACCTAGCACATCATTTAAACCCAATGCTAGGTGGCGACTCCTTTTTCTAAAACAGGCTTAAGTATATTTTAATGAGAAAATCGACATTTTTAAAAAACCCTTCTCATTTTGTCAACAAACGAATATATCTATTTTTTTATTTTTTTTGAAAAATTGGGGCGCGTTCAGCTGGCGATAGGGGTGTGCACGGGTCGAAACCTGCCGGTATACCCATAACCCGTCACCCAACCCGACTCTGTCGGGTCTGGAAATTCGAAATCCGATGCCGACCGATTGAAGGAGATAACCGATGGTAACGGGTTACGTCGGGTTCCAATCGGAGGTGGTCGGATTGGGATAAACCATAAACAAAACAAAAATCATTCAAAGATTCCAATCCAGTAAACAAAATAGAAATGATAAACTCAAACCTTAATCAAAAGTAGATAATCTAAAGTACAGATTTACAAAAAAATGAAGCAAAACACTGTTGTTAAGGCTCCGTTTGGTTGTTGTGGTTTCGAGATGAAGCGGCGACTGAGGAGTGATGAAGCAAAACACTATTGTTAAGGCTCCGTTTGGTTGTTGTGGCTTCGAGATGAATCGGCGACTGAAGAGTGATGAAGCGGCGACGAAAACCCTAGAAATCATCCTTTATTTTTAAGGAATGAGAATCAAATATATATTACGAAGAAGAATCGAAGAAGAAGAAGAAGAAGAATCATCGAAGAAATTGAAGAAGAAGAAGAAGAAGAATCGAAGAAGACGAAGATGAAATCGTTTCGGAGAAGAAGTCAGAGTAACGAGAGGCGGCGTGAACTGAGCCCTAAGCCCTAAATTCGTATAAATAGGAAGAGAAGACGGTCGGGTCGGATGTGTTCGGGTGGGCGAGGACTTGAACCACTATCCGATCCGAATTTTTCACTCCTAATCGGGTTCAACCGACTCGACTGGTTTTGAACTCATCAAGCCCGAATTTTACGGGCCGGGTCGGTCGGGTTTTTCGGGCGAGCCGGCCCTGTCGGTTATTTTGCATACCCCTAGCTGGCGACTCCGCTGGGGACGGTTAGAAGGTCGAGCCCAGTATGTCTGAATAAGTCCAACTAATCTAAAGTCCGAATGTTAAATTTTATTTTATTATCTTTTCCCTCAATTCGGTAAATAAGTTGTGATTTCTTTTTTATATATTTCTTTTTATTTTTTATATATATTTTCCTCTTATTTTTCTTCTTTCCTCTCAGGCTCTTATATAGTTGTGAATCCTCTGACAAAAGCACAGTTGTCTTGTATCCATATTGTCCTCTCAGGATTCTATGATACAAGATAGAAAAGGGGTTTTGGTACTTGATGGATTAATGATGTCTTGGGAATTTAAAAAAAAAAAAAAAAAACAAACAAACAAGTTCAAAATTTTCAATATCAGTAGGGAACGACCAAAAAATAAAAAAAAAATAAAAAAAAAAGATTTTTCATAAACCATCATTTGTTTTAATTGGTCGTTATCGAAATTGAAATTTTCGAACTGGAATGGGCTTTAAGACCACCTAAGACCCACGTGAACTAATAAAAGGATTTTTGTTGTAGAAAATGACAAGACAAAGAAAATTGGTCCCAGAAAAGCAAATCCAGTTCCCCCCTTTCGAAGTCCGATCTGTACGCGCAGTCGAGCACAGACTCATTCCAGGATGACATCAGAAAGCAATCTCGAATCTCCCCGAATGACCCAAATGGCTCAGATGCAGGAAACTATTGACAGGTTGATGGAAAGGATCAACGAGCTTAGCCGACCTCTGGAGGTGCCTATTCTTCCGTCCAATAGGACTCCTGTGATTGAATCCCCAAATGGAAACCCTGAAAGTATTGGGATGGAGAACTCAGGGCCGAATCCGAACCACGTCGGCCCGAACTTCACAATACCGGTCTACTATGGACCTCAGATGGGCCCTCATCCTTTCGCCTATGGAGCTCCGGCATATCCCATCCAGGGGCATGTCTATCAGGCCTTGCTAGAGGGCTCGGCCCCTACCACACCGCAGATCCTCATTCACCCGGAGAGGGTCGTTGTTCCACCAAACAATTCAAATGATAGCCAACCGGCCCCGGCCATTGAAACTGAAAACAAAGAAGAGAATGGTCCTCTACCGGCTTGGTTTCTGAAAATGGAGAAATTGGAAAAAACTATGGAAGAATGTCAAAAGGAGAAGCCATCCAGGAAAGCGACGTATAAGGAGTTGTCAGCACCACCCGGGGTTGTGTACCCGGAAAATTTCGTAGTTCCAGAGTTCACAAAATATGCTGGTACTGGCCCTCCAGAATGGAATGTCAGCGTTTACAAAGAGGAGTTAGGAATTCATGCTTGGAACGAAGACCTTTGCCTAAAGATGTTTCAGAGATCGTTGAAAGGACCGGCTCTCAACTGGTACATGACCCTGGAGTTATCACAGATTAAAACATTTGAAGATTTGGTAGAGGCCTTCTGTGAGCAATATGTGTACAATAGGGATGCCGCGCCGGACCGCAATACCCTCTACCAGATACTGAAAAATAAAGACGAAAATTTCCGGAGGTATACTGCCCGTTGGAGGGAGGAGGCTACCAAAGTTGTCTCTAGGCTGAGCGAGAAGGCTCAGTTAGAGATATTCAAGTCAATTCAGTCACCGCCGTTCTATCGAGATCTCTCGAGCATAACAGTGGTTTCTTTCGGCGATGTGATCAAACAGGCCGAGGTGATGGAAGAAGGAATAAGGAGCGGAAAATTGAAGGGGCCCAATCCAATCTGACGAAAAGGTCAGCCCCGCCAAAGATGAAAGAAAATGAAGTAGCCGTTGTCGTTTTCCCTCGGCAAACCCATTACCAGAACTACCCCCAAGCTTCTTGTCCCCAAAACTACCCGAATCAGAATAACCAATATCACAACTACCCTCCTCAAAATTGCCAAAACCAAAATTATCCTAAAAACCAACCCTATTCCCAAAGCCACCCCCGCTATTACCAAAAGGTACCACCCCCTTATCAAAACTATATTCCCCAATATTATCCTCAAGCCTACCTAGCACCCCCTTACCATACCTATCAACCACACCCGAACACCCCACCTCAAATTCCTAACCGCACTCCAAGGTCAGGAACCCAATACCACCAAGGTCTTATACCTCATGCTACTGGGGGAAATTTCCAGAATGACAACAGAGAGCTACAAGACCTTCCGGTCTCGATCACCGAGTTGTACCGGAATTGTTTAAAGTAAGGGATGCTGACACCCCTTCCATTCTACGAAGTTAAACCTGGGAGTAAAGTAGCTTTTTCAAATACTTTCTGTGAATACCACTCGGGAACCAGAGGACACGCGACTGAGCAATGCTTTCAGCTGAAAGACAAAATTTAGGAGTTTATACGGACATGAGCCATCACGTTTTCTAAAAAACTTGAGGCCGGTACGCCAACTGTCAGCAAAATTCGTTGCCTGAACACGCCTCCTCAGGAAGTGGCGTCAATCTAATTTTCACAGAGGAGGTCGAGGAAGAAGTTGATGTGATCGATATCGGTGGTGTTTGTTTACACCCGGAGGTTTTCTACGGAGGATTCGAATTACATCTAGAAAGGGTAGCCGAAAAACTGGAGAAATCTCTAGTTCTGTCTTTCCCAATCCAAAAGCTGGTGGAAAATCTCAATAAGATTCCATGGAATTATGAGATCATCGCTAAAATAGGAGAAGGAGAAGAATTGCCAATCTCAGTAGGAGAAACCAGTGGAATCACTCGGTCTAGAAGGGTGTATACGCCACAGGATTTGATCAGGATTCCTGTGAGGGAACCAAGAGGGGCTCTGAAAAAGCCGGTGTCAGAACCGGAGGCTCACGACTTCCTAAAGGCAATGAAGAATTTAGAATACAAGATAGTGGAGCAACTCAGCAAAGCACCGGCACAAATCTCAATGCTCTCACTACTCCTATCCTCAGAAGTACACAGACAGGCACTACTGAAAGTCCTAAATGAAGCCCACTTGCCTATCACGATCTCTCCGGAGAAGTTTGTCACTCTGGTCGAGCAGGTCCTAGGATCTAACACCATCACTTTCACAAATGACGAGATGGACGATGATGGAACAGGTCACAACAAGCCTTTGAATATCACGGTCGAAAGCCATGGAATGTTCATAGCTCGGGTGCTGATTGACAATGGATCGGTATTAAATATATGTCCTTTGTCGACCCTGGAAGAAATGGGGATAGATCTATCACAGGTTTGATCGTTTAAGACGGTTATCAGAGCATTTGATGGGGCTAGGAGAGATAGTGTTGGAGAGATTGACCTGCCAATTGAAATTGGTCCAATACAGTTCAATGCGAAGTTCCAAGTGCTCGACATACCTGCTTCGTACAACCTGTTGTTGGGGAGGCCGTGGATCCATAACGTTGGGGCAGTGCCTTCGTCTCTACATCAGAAGATCAAGTTTATCATTGATGACACACTGTACGTGTTCTGGGCTGATTCAGATATCATACATTTCCATCAAGTGATAAGTCGGCATATCCCGTTAATAGACGACGGAAAGGAAAAGGAGAAGATTGAAGCCTCCTATCACGTGTTCGACGTTGCGAATGCTACCTTTGTGAAGGAAGGAAGACACGAGATGACACCATCACTGTCTAATACTGTGGCCTTCGTTGCTAAAGAAATGAAGTCCCGGGGTTGCATTCCCGGGAAAGGTTTGGGCAAGAATCTAGACGGAATTACAGAACCGATAGAAGTCAAGGAGAAGAGGGGGAGATTTGGATTGGGATACGAGTCAACAAAAGCAGATAGGGCGAAGTTCTTTCGGAAGAAGAGGGATGGATCTCCAGACAACCATCCAATGAAAATTCCGCATATCCAGGTCACTTTCCCCTATCCAGCAGAAACCATCAACAAAGGGAAGGAGACTGCAGGATTCGAGTTGCACCCTAAGAGAGTGATGATCAAGGAAGCTATGAATGTAATCATGAGAGATGAGGCAGGGCCAAGTCATGGGTCTGGTATTCGAACCAAAGGAAAAGAAAAGCTGCAGAATTGGGATTCTTGTTCTCTCCCGATTCGCCAGGCGTTTCGGTAAACTTAGGGAGATTTTCTGTTGGTCATCCCTCCATCCACCTAGCCTTCTAGATGGAAAGTGATTTTGCTTTGTAATGGTTTTTTATATTTAATGAATGCAATTCTGCTTGACCCAACATATGGTTTAAATGTTTAAATTTTATGCTTTCAGGATGCCTAAATTACCAGTGTATGATGCATGCGATATAACTGAGCTAGAGTGCGATAAGTATGATTTCAATGCAGAACCAGACCACAACCTGATGGGAGTAGAAACAGAAGATGACTCTTGCCAGCCAGACGATGGTGAGATTCGAAAAGCTTTTACGAAGTTCGAGAACAAGCCGATTCCCAGTAACGATGAGACTGAGTTGATAAACTTGGGGACCTCGGAGGAGTTGAAGGAAGTAAAGCTTGGATCAGCTCTTATGACTCTGGAAAACAAAGAGTTGACAACGCTCTTAATTTCCTACCAAGATATCTTTGCCTAGTCCTACGATGACATGGTGGGACTGGACAAGAGTATCGTGGCCCATAAGCTGCGGCTAAAGCCGGAGAGTGTACCAATCAAACAAAAGTTGAGAAAGCTGAGGCCCGCTGTCAGCCTCGAGGTCAAGGAGGAGATCGTGAAGCAATTCAATGCCCAAATTATTGAAGTCTGTAACTACAGTGAATGGCTCTCAAATGTCGTTCCCGTGCCAAAGTCCTCGGGAAAAATCAGAGTTTGCGTGGATTATCGTGATCTCAATCAGGCAAGTCCGAAAGATGATTGCCCACTGCCAAACATTCACATCATCATCGACAATACTGCGGGGCGAAAGCTCTATTCTTTCGTCGATGGATTCTCTGGCTATAATCAGATTCTGATGGATGAGAAAGATCGAGAAAAGACAGCCTTCACTACACCATGGGGAGTCTTTTGCTATAGGGTGATGCCTTTCGGTCTCAAAAATACCTGGGCAACATACCAAAGAGCAATGACGATCCTCTTTCATGATATGATATACAAGGAGATGGAGGTATATGTAGATGACATGATCGTTAAATCTCAGGAGAACGAGGATCATCTCTGCCATTTGAAAAAGATGTTCGACAGACTTCGAAAGTACCAGCTCAAACTCAATCCAGCAAAATGTGTGTTTGGGGTGGCTTCCGAAAAACTTCTTGGTTTCATGGTAAATCGCCATGGAATCGAGATTGATCCTGCAAAGATGAAGGCCATTCGTGAGATGCCACCATCGAAAAATGAGAAAGAGATCCGAGGTTTTCTGGGGCGATTAAATTTCATAGCCCGATTCATCTTCCAACTTACTGCTATTTGTGAGCCAATCTTCAAGCTACTTCGAAAAGAAAGTGACGGGCGATGGAATGCAGATTGCCAGAATGCCTTGGAGAAAATTAAAGTCTATCTAACGAACCATCCCGTTCTAGTGCCGCCTCGGGAGAAGGTTCCGTTATTACTATATTTGTCAATTCTCGACTCCTCCATGGGAGCTATTCTTGGGCAACTCGATAAATCTGGAAAGAATGAGCAAGCCATCTACTACCTCAGCAAGCGCTTCACGAAGTATGAGGAAAATTATACCTTACTGGAGAGGACCTGTTGTGCATTAGCTTGGTCTGCTCAAAGACTGCGCTATTATATGCTCCCACTGACTACCTACTTGATAGCCAGGATGGATCCCTTAAAGTACATCTTCGAGAAGCCGATTCTGTCAGGAAAAGTTGCAAAATGGCAGATGCTGCTGACGGAGTTCGATATCATCTACAAGACCCAAAATTCAGTGAAGGGTCAGGCAATAGCAGATCAGTTGGCTAGTTGTCCAGCTCAAACAGATAACCAGCCTCTTGAGACGCTATTCCCTGACGAGTCGATTCATGCGGTGGATGAAGAAAACGAGGAAACAGTTTGGAAAATGTATTTTGATGGAGCAGTGAACTCTCGAAGGGCTGGAATCGGAGCCGTTCTGGTTTCTTCAGGCAAGCAGCATTATCCAGTGGCTTCCAAGTTGAAGTTCCAGAGCACAAATAATCGAGCTGAGTACGAAGCCTGTATTCTGGGACTCCAACTGGCTGTCGATAAGAAAATCAAAGAATTGCTAGTGTTCGAAGATTCTGAGCTGATAATCAATCAGGTGACAGATAAGTATGCCACGAGAGATCCGACCTTGATAGCCTATAACAATCACCTCCTGGAGTTGTGCGAGCGATTTACGATGATAGAATTTGAAAGCATACCGAGGCTCAAAAATGACTTCGCCGATACCTTAGCTACCTTGGCATCTATGATCTCTATCACTCGGGAGGATGATGATATTATTCTAGTGGTAATCCGAGTTCAGCGCCGACCGGCCCACTGTTGCCAGCTTGAATCTGAACCAGCCAAAGACATGTGGTACCATGATATAAAGAACTTTCTGAAAAACCAGGAGTATTCGGAAGGGGCATCAAGTGTTGATTGGAAAACTCTCCGGAGGTTAGCAGGCCAATTCTTCCTAAGCGGGGAGACACTGTACAAACGCTCTCATGACATGGGCCTGTTGAGATGTGTTGGAGTCGAAAAGGCCATCTAGTTGATGAAAGAGGTCCATGGTGGCATATGTGGACCTCACATGAGTGGCTTCATGCTTACCAAGAAGATCCTGAGAACCGGTCATTTTTTACTAACGATGGAAAACGATTGCGTGCAGTTTGTTCGAAGATGCCATAAGTGTTAGATTCATGGTGATCAAATCCATGTCCCATCTTCGCACCTTCATTGCTTGGCGGCCCTATGGCCCTTCTCAATGTGGGGTATGGACGTTATTGGGGAAGTTACCCCTAAGGCGCCGAGTGGTCATCGCTTTATCCTGGTGGCAATTGATTATTTTTCCAAGTGGGTAGAAGCTGTTTCCTTAACCCGAGTGACTCAAAAGATAGTAGCTCGATTCATCAAAGAAAATATTGTGTCAAGATACGGTTTTCCGCAAACATTGATAACCGACAATGCTAAAACCCTGAAGGGTTCAGAAATACAGAAAATATGTCAGCAGTTCAAGATCGAGCACAAAAACTCAGCGCCTTACCGTCCAAAAATGAATGGAGCAGTGGAAGCCGCCAACAAAAATATAAAGAAAATTCTCCAGAAGATGATTGATAATTATAAAGAGTGGGATGCTATGCTGCCATATGCTTTGATGGCTTACCGGACCTCGGTTCGGACCTCGACAGGAGCAACCTCCTATTCTTTGGTCTATGGCACAGAAGCGGTGATACCGACCGAGGTGAAAATTCCATCTCTATGAGTACTCATAGAGGCCGAGCTTGATGAAACTGAATGGGTACAACAACGGTTGGACCAACTTTGTTTAATCGATGAAAAGTGGCTAACAGTGATATGCCACGGACAGTGTTACAGACAGAGGATTACTAGAGCTTATGATAAACGGGTATACCCTAGAGTCTTCAAGGTCGGTGAGTTAGTATTGAAGAAAATCTTCCTTTTCCAAGATGAAGCTAAGGGTAAGTTCGCGCCAAATTGGGAAGGTCCTTTTGTTGTTCATAAGGCTTTGAGCGGTGGAGCGTTGATTCTCTAGGAAATGGATGGTGATGTATTTCCCAAGCCCCTAAACTCGGATTCTGTAAAGAAATACATTGCCTAATAAATGTCCTTCTTTTCTAAGTAAGTTTATTTCAATTTGTGATTATCCGTTGCTAAAAAAAAAAGAAAAAAGGGTACGGTTCGAACATGGTGAAAACTCGAAAGAGCACTATGAGAAAAATGTAGAGACCGTGTCGTCAAAAAAAGAAAAAAAAAAAAAAGAAAGAACAGTTAGATCACTCCTAGGGACATTTTTGGAATTTCCACTACGGCTGACTTCCATTGACCGTAAGACTTTTTCGTGTTCGGAACTTAATGGATTTGAGCAAGAGTTGGAATCTGTAAAAATGAACATCAAATATGGCTCAAATTTGTATTGAAATCATACTTGTCAGACAATCCGGCTTGAAATCTCGCAGTCAACATATCTGGTGATAAAGATACCTGTTTGGGGTAAGGTTTTACACGTTTTTCCCATATTTGGTTAAATCAGTTTTGCAGGATTTGAAAAATACAAAGCAAGCAGGAGTATATGATTCTCCTAAGCACTGAGGTTGCCTAGTAGAAAAGAGAAAGTGAGAATCGGCGGGTGCAGAGAAATAAAGGCTGATAGGGATGCTGTCCAAAAACTAGACCCCGCCAACAAACCGGAGAAAACCTCCAGAAAGTACATCTCTAAGATTGACGGAAGGACGAGACGAAAAAAAAATCTCCCGATACTATCCCGAGAAAGTCAAGCACTATCAAACGAGAGATTGCGACGGAAAAGGGGGGAACGGAATTGCGAGTCGTCAAGGGTGACAAGTTTTCAGACTAAATTTTCGTGTTGCATGTGTTTTTGTCCAATTACAGGGATTTCAAAGGGCATGGAGGTATGGATTTCTCTATCACAAAGACTTCTTACCTTTTGGCTCAAATTAGAAACTTTTATTGCTGAAAGTTCAGAAACTCTAAATGAGCGTCCAGGTATGCATTTTGCCTTGAAAATGGCAAAAAGTGAACTACGCTAAACTTGATTCTCGGCATAATACTAAGGTACGCAGGCAATCTATAAATGTTCGGTCATCTGAGAGTTCGGCTGGGGCACATTTATATCTTTGCTCTCTCATTCTGGCTCAGTCACAAGTTGGGGCATATTTTATACTTCTGAATTTTCTTTGGGGCCTTGGCCAAGAGGGTTAGGGCATGAATAATTTCTCATTACTCTAAACGATCCTGTAAACGGACACTTGTTTGTCATGAGTATCGTCATGAGTCTCTCTTTTATTACTCTAAACGATCCTCTAAACAGATACGCGTTTGTCATGAGTATCGTCATGAGTCATTTGTATTACTCTAAACGATCTTCTAAACAGACACGCGTTTGTCATGAATATCGTCATGAGTCATTTTTTTATTGCTCTAAACGATCCTCTAAACGGACACATGTTCGTCCTGAGTCATTTTATTACTCTAAACGATCATCTTAACAGACACTGGTTCGTCATGAGTATCATCACGAGTTAATTTTTTTATCACTCTAAATGATCCTCTAAACGGACATTTGTTTGTTATGAACATCGTCATGAATCATTCTTTTATTTCTCTAAACGGACACTTGTTCATCATGAGTATTCTTTTATTACTCTAAACGTACACTTGTTCGTCATGATTATCGTCATGAGTCATTTTACTTTATTTGTTCTACTATTGAAAAATGCACTAAAAAAATAAAAAATAAAAAAATGGGACGATCAAAATGACGTAGTCTTTTATCTTTGTCAAGCAAGTGGAACTTGCATAACAAAGAGGGGCAGCTGTAGACACGGCATTTTGACCGCCTCGTAAAAAATTATACTTTATTTTATAGTTACCTTTATTTTATTTCCCTATTTATTTGTTTTTGATTGTATCGCATTTGTGCGGTTTAATACCGCTAAATTAAGTTTTGTTAATCTCTTAAGTAAATTAAATATTAGTAATTGATTTATTTATTTTTTTGGCTTTTGTAGATTTTTCGAAGTGGAATAAAAACATGTTAATTCGGAATAAAATGGACAAGAAACAGACGAGAACGAGAGAGGCCTGGACTGAACGGGAGTGGGGGGTTGCATTGAGGTCGCACGTGCGACCAAAAAACTGGTCGCACAGCGACCAGTTGCACTGGTCACTGTGCAACTAGTGCTGCTGGCCGCATATGCGGCCAGCGTGGGCAGAGAGCAAATGCTTTCTGCCCACTGCTTTTGGGTGCACCGAATTCGGTACACCCAAAAGGGGGTGGGTGCACTGAATTTCAGTGCACCCACCTCTTTTTCTTTCTTTTTGCTTCACCTTTTGCCGGACGGATTGTACACCTTCATTCCTATAAATAGAATGAAGGCTCACAATACGAGGGTTTTTTTTTTTTTAAGAGGGAGGAGGATAAATTTTGAGAGACTTTTTTTTAGAAAATAATATTATGTTTATTTTGTTGTAATTTTGGAAGAGGAAGAAGAAAAAGAAAAAATTTACAAGTTAAGATTGTAAACTTTCATCTGTTATAAATCGTACTCTTATTTTTTAAAATAAGTTGTTATTATACTAATTTTCTTTTTTGTAGATTAGATTTTTTTTATTTTCATTTTTATTTTTTATTTTTTTTTAATTTTTATTTTATCTTATTTTTTTATTTTTTTATTTTTTTGAGTAAATAAAATAAGGTGAAAATATCTCTACCTTCCATTGGAACGGTTTAGGTTTAGAAAGAAATTACTCCCCTCAAGGTGGGTGCGCGCGCCCGCACGCGTGTTTGTGTGCGTGTGTTTTCTTTAACTTGTATTAAATATAATGTACTGACAAGATAAGGTGAAAAATTTCTAACCTTCCATTTGAACGGTTTAAATTTAGAAGGGAATTACTCACCTCGATGTGTGTGTGTGTGTGTGTGCGTATATTTTCTTTAACTCGTATTAAATATAATGTGCTGATAAGATGAGGTGGAAAATTCTCAACCTTCCATTGGAACGGTTTAAGTTTAGAAGGGAATTACTCCCCTCGATGTGTGTGTGTGTGTGTTTCTTTAACTCGTATTAAATATAATGTGCTGACAAGATAAGGTGAAAAATTTTCAACCTTCCATTTGAACGGTTTAAATTTAGAAGGGAATTACTCCCCTCGATGTGTACGTGCGTGTGTTTCTTTAACTCGTATTAAATATAATGTGCTGACAAGATAAGCTGAAAAATTCCTAACCTTCCATTTGAACGGTTTAAATTTAGAAGGGAATTACTCCCCTCGATGTGTGCATGCGTGTGTGTGCGTGTGTTTCTTTAACTCGTATTAAATATAATGTGCTGACAAGATAAGGTGAAAAATTCCCAACCTTCCATTTGAACGGTTTAAATTTAGAAGGGAATTACTCCCCTCGATGTGTGCGTGCGTGTGTGTACGTGTGTTTCTTTAACTCGTATTAAATATAATGTGCTGATAAGATAAGGTGAAAAATTCTCAACCTTCCATTGGAACGGTTTAAGTTTAAAAGGGAATTACTCCCCTCGATGCGTGTGAGCGTGTGTGTGCGTATGTTTCTTTAACTTGTGTTAAATATAATATGCTAACAAGATGAGGTGGAAAATTCCTAACCATCCATTAGAACGGTTTAGGTTTAGAAGGGAGATTACTTCTCTCGATATGTGTGTATGTGTATGTGTGTGTATATGAGGAGGATTTCAAAATAAAATAAAAATATTCGGATTTAAATTTTAATTGGACTTAATTGGATAAGGTACCGTCTTTGGACGGGCGTCTTGGGGTGCTTGACACCTTTCCCGAGTGTAACTGACCCCCGAACTCTTTAAACGAATCTCTAGTCAGACCATGTTATTTTGGACTCAAATTTTTACTTAAGCCATTTTTTTAAATTATTTTAAAAAAAGAAAAATCTGGTGACCTAGCACGTCATTTAAACCCAATGCTAGGTGGCGACTCCTTTTTCTAAAACAGGCTTAAGTATATTTTAATGAGAAAATCGACGTTTTTAAAAAAACTCTTATCATTTTGTCAACAAACGAATATATCTATTTTTTTATTTTCTTTGGAAAATTGGGGCGTGTTTAGTTTCTATCACCATCTTATATTTGGCATTCTCGGTTAGGTCATTGCTTATCTCTAACAGTCAGTTATGTTCAGTTCAGCATGCGTCTTTCAAATGTATCCATTGCCGACTTGCAAAATAATTGGTTCTACCTTTCAATGAGAGCTAGTCTATTTCTTTTGTACCTTTTGATCTAATTCATTCTGATGTTTGGGGGCCTTCTTTTCATGCCTTAATGAGTAAATGTCATTACTTTATTATCTTTGTGGACAACTACTCTCGATATACATGATTATTTCTTATGAAAAATCGATTTTAACCATTCCAAATATATTATGAGTTTTCCTCTATGGTTCAAACCTAATTTTCTACAAATATCAAAGTTTTTTGCTCAGATAATGTAATAGAATACAAAGATCGTGCTTTTCTCAACCAGTTTTGCAAAAATGACACGCTCCCCCACCGCTCGTGTCCTGGCACATCCCAACAAATGGACAAGCCGAATGTAAGCATAAACAATTCTTGACACAATTCATGCTCTCCCATTTCTTCATCTTGTCCTGAGCATTTAAGGGTGCTGCTGCCTTCATCGCAGTATACACAATAAACAGTATCCATTCTGCTACAATCCATCATCAGTCTCCATTTGAGCGTCTTTTTGGTAAATCTCTTAATTACTCTAAACTCAATATCTTTAGTTGCGCTTGTTTTGTTCTTCTCAAACCACATGAACACAACAAACTGGAACCAATGACTCACATGTGTTGTTTCTTGGATATGGAATTGAACATAAAGAGTATTAGTGCTAGAATCTCATTTCTAAAACTCTTCGTATCACTCGTCATGTCATTTTTTGAGAATATCAAATGTTTTCTTCCCTACGGTCATTTGATATGTCAATTATCACTAACTCTAGTTTCTTTACTAATCCATCTATTGAATTATTTCCTGAGGATACAGTTCCAGGTATTGTTGAGCCCACTCCAGTACCACTGACTAAGTCCAGTCCTGTACCATAAACTGAGTTCACTCCACCATTATCAGCTGAACCCACTCTAGAACCACCAATTGATCTCACCCTTCCAACTCCATCAACCGTGCTTGAGACTTCTCCTGTGGCTAATGATTCTGTACCGACTGACTCTGAGACTCACGTTTTAGATCACTCCCACCGCACTACCAAGGTATTTCATCTTCATCCTTATTTTACTGATTATCATTGTTTTTTTACCATACTTAATTTGCATGAGCCTCAGTCATATAAGGAGGCTAGTATTAATCCTATTTAGCAGAAAGTAATGAACGAAGAACTTCAGATCCTAACAAAAACTCACACTTGAGATCTTGTTGATCTCCCTGTGGAAAAACTCTTGTTGGATGCAAGTGGGTGTTTAAGATCAAAACTGTAATACCCCGAAAAATTTATATTTTGAAAATAATATTTTATATAAGTTTAAATTTTTTGGGATTATTTTGCAAATTCATGATATAAATAATATTTGATAATTTTTGGGATTATATATTAATTTTAAATTGTCTTTCAAAAGTTTTGGAACTATTGTGGTAATTAAAATATACTTTTAAAAATTTTAAGATATAATTAATATTTTATTTATTTTAAAAGAGATATTAGTTTAAATGAATAAATAAATAAACAAATAAACAGTGAAAATAGTTTCCTTCTTAGAAAGGAACCGATTTCCACCGAGACATATATATTGCCATGTGTAAAGGTTATAATAATAATAATAATAAAAAAAAAAATAAAAAAAATAAAAAATAAAATAAAAAAACAAAAAACAAAAAGCCAAAACAAAACATAATAGTATGGAGGGATGATCATTAACCTTGGAGATAGACTATATGTTTTTGGTGGCAGTGGCCTTTGGCGAGAGAGAAAAGAAACATAGATTCCTAGATATATTCAGATATATTATATATTTCTGGTCGCCATGGCTTTTGGGGAGAAAGAAAGAAATATCAGAAAGGGAAAAAAAAAATCATATTGTGGCTCGGATTTCGGGATTTCGGCTTAGGTAGAATTTTTTTTTTAATATTTGCATTCAATCTCTTTCTTAATTATATAATTCATATTCAAATTGTTGTAAAATTGTAACAGTCAATTTTCATGGAATATTTAAAGATATTATGTAAAAATTATGTAAGATACACGTTTATATGTTTATTTAGGGTTTGATTAGATATATGTATTAAAGTGGTTGAATTTTTACTGAGCGTTAACTTACAATCCCATAATTTTGATTGCAGTGCCAGTGAGAATGTAATTGCGTAAAAAAATTTATTTGAATTTGTATTTAATTTTTGAAATAATTGTATGTATTATTTACTGCTGTAAAATCAACTCGATAAATCGATAACTATAACTAATTATGAATTGTAAAATTTCACGAGATATATAAGTTGAAAAATAATATTGGTAATAATAATTATATTACCAATAAATTCTTATAATAATAATATAAACGGTAATTATTATTATAGGTTTAATATTGTTGAAATTGATGAATACAATTATTACAATTATATTGGTAATAATTGTAATAATATCATAATTAGAGGGGTTGTTCAAATATTTGTAATAATATAAACGGTAACAACAATTATATTCAATATTTATAATAATTATATTTATTATTTATTTTTGAATATTACCATTTGTATTTATAAACTCGAATATTATTTTTAAATTTGTATTTAATATTTATAATAATTGTATTTATTATTTATTGTTGTAAAATTTATATTAACTCTACAAATCCATAATTATAAAAAATAAAAATAAATCGCTAGTTCACTGGGGCTCTTTATTTCACTGTTATTAGATAAAGGCTTAAGTGTATTATATATAATTGAATTTTATATATATGTATAGCTTTGGAAATTTGATTTTGTAGTGCAACAAAATTAGTTATATGCTCAAAATTTTAAGGACATGATTATAAATAATAATATTAGATTTATGAATAATTAAATATAACTATAGTTGTAGCATTGTAAAATTTCTCAAATTTCTTATAAAATAAAATATTGGCTATTCGAATTTTGGCGTTAATTCTCTAAGAGGAAAAATTGCATGGCGGTCTTGGAAAATCGGTCGTTACAACTTTGTCCCATGTGGTTAGGACTTTATTGTACTTTAGCCCTTCTCTTTAGCTCTTTGCCCCTATAGTTATGCCTACATCAAATGGTAAAGTGCAACAAAACTTAATTACATGAAATAAAGTGGTGACAAAAATACCAGAAGGGGGCAAAGTGCAACATGGCCTAACCACAGGGAGATAAAGTGTAGTTAACCCTTCAACATATTAACTCACATTTATGCAAGGTTTGTATTTGTTTAAAACGTGATTGAGTTTTTGGACAGGATTATATTGAATATAACACTGAAACACAATGAACATGTAAGACGAAATATAATACTATCACGTTGAATATAACATTATATCCCTAATCTGTCATTGGTTTTGCATCCAACAAAATACGACGATTTGACGCATTTTAAATTCAACACAAGTTTCGAATTTTAGTAACCAAACTTTCCAAATTAACTAACCAAGTTCAATTCCACGTAGATTATTGAATTCTACACAACTATGAATGACTAATTTTAAATTTCATAAATAACTTAATGTGTTGAATTAAACATGGATTATATTTTTTTTTTCTACAAAAGATATGAATGATATTGTTGTTTTGAAGTTTTAAAAGGGACGATTATGGTTATGTAATTTTAGGGTTAATTACACTTTATACTTGTAGTTAGACAATTTTGCACTTTGTCCCCTTGTGGTATTTTCGTCACCACTTTGTCTCTAGTAGTTTGACTTTGTTCCACTTTACCCTTTGATGTAGGCCTAACTATAGGGGCAAAGTGTTGACGAGAGGGATAAAGTGCAATAAAAGCCTAATCACAGAGGGACAAAATAGTGACACAAATACAACGGGGGCAAAGTACAAAACGGCCTAACCATAAGGGGGTAAAGTGTAATTAACCCGTAATTTTATCTCATAAAGAACAAAATAAAATTAATTTATTGTGTGCTTACTTGCAAGAGCTTTTAGTAAAATTAATTGTGGTAAATGTTTTTTTTTTCTTCGGAATAGATATTTTGGGAATATTTTCATTACCTTTAGTTACAGTAACTGTTTTATTTGAATTCAACTTAATAAGAAAATTTGAATTACAAGTCAATCCATAAAAATCGGTCGTGAGCATTTTTGTCATGCAAATAGAGAATTTTTAAAAATAAAATTATTTTGTTCAAAAGGTAAAGTTAACTGGATTATTTAGTTCATTTGTACTTTTTGTCTGTAAGCTCTTTGATTTTCAAGATGTAGCTTCTACAACTAGCCTTATGTGACTCCTTCGCCTCCTTCATGATCTGATATGCCACCTTTACCTCCAGCTCAAGATCTGTGCATATCTTTTTTAGCTCCTTAAGTTCGGTATTCACCGGTTGATCCCTATGTTTTTGCGTGATTTCGTGAACGCCCATCTCAATAAGTATTGTCTCCTTCTCCTTTTCGAGAGCTGCGATCCTTACATTGAGAGCACCCACATCATTATCGTATTTAACTTTTTGGCTTGCAAGTGACGCGGCTAGCCCTTCAATATCAGTTTATTAGGTTATGTTCTTCACCGTTACATTTGCCAAAACTTTCAGCAGGGCTTCATTACGTTTTTCAGCCTCTAACTTCCTCGTGTAGTAATCTTTTTGCATTTCGTCCAATGCATGGTAGACGTCATCTACTGTGATGTCCTGTGTTTGTTTGGTGGGCACAATACTTTCGGCTTGGGTAAAATCGACACCCAAATTGAACATTGATTGCATGGCGCTTTTCCTTGGTTGGGTAAGGACGGGATTGATATATGTGCTCACAAGATTATCAATCATTGCACCAACATCAACGTCATCTTCGATCATTGGCGCCTTCCCATTGTCCGCTTTTGGCATCACGTCCACTGGTGTTTGTTCGACAACGGGGTCTTCGTCACTTTCATTGTGCCCAACGATCCCTAATCGAATCTCAGTCAACGTTTCCTACGTCATGCACCCCTTCACCTTAACGTAATTGAACGTTGATTGGATTCAGGTTAACATTCACATTTCAAACCATCAACATAAATGTGCAAACACGTTTTATCAATGCAAAAAAAGTCACTTGATAATTCGGCAAGTGAGTCAACAATGTCAATCCAATTGCATTTGAATATGTGGTTAGGCACTATCTCAACATCCGTGGCACGCAAACATCTCGCCCATCAATTGGTTTAATCAAGTTGGTGTGTTCGCACAGCCAATATTATTAAATTGAAGAAAAATCCAATGTCAAAAATATATTAAAAAAAATGGTATACTGTAGTAAAAAGGATAATATACATATGGAATGATAGTCAGAACTACAAAAGTAAACATTCAATATGACTAACACAGAATGTTAAAAACAAATAAGTACCCGCAGCGTAATGACACACCCCGTAACCGACCTTGGTTCTATGTATGACTTCTTCAAACTAGTTTCCAAATCCGTAAAGATCGCCTGTGGCCAATTGTAGTTACACATATCATCAATGTTCTCAATATAGCACACCAACCACTTAGGGACTTGTTGACCAGTGGTTGCAAAGAAACATGTCGTCAGTAGGTGCAAACAGAGGAGTTTCACAGTATCTTGTACGTCATCTTCACTTGTTCTCGACACCCATTTTTCAATCAATGCTTTGAGAAACGCGATACTGAACTCGCGGGGTTGATATGTTAGTTTGCTGAGAAATGTAGAGTCGGCCTGCATGTGTCGATTTTAAACAACGGGCTCATCCCACAAAGGTAGCCCGAATATCACCTGGATATCGAGCGGTATCATCCTAACATTCTTATCACCCAGCCTGAACGTACCCCTGGACGGATTATAACTCAAAACAATTGGCTCTATCAGGCTGTCGTTCTTTTGAACGTTTTCCAATGACAATTTATTGTTATATAATGCCTCAAATTTTTTCGCAAAGAGCGTTTTCGATAACAATTCCATGTGCTTCGCGGTGAGTTTGCAATCTTTAAGAAGGTCAACTGCTTGTTTGAGATTACATCGGTACGAAAACTGTCTGCTTTGAGTTTGAGACTTATTTCCAGTCTTCGGCTTCACAATCCGCAATGCTATAAACCATTTTTTTGAATGAGGGAATGTTAGCGTATGTACATGCAATAAAGTAAACATTCATAAATAATGCACAAGATGTAGACAAATAGCAAATATGGACATTCATGAGACTAGGAACATTCACAATCGATTGAACATTTACACCAACAAACTACATCAACAAGTTAAGTTTGTGTAAGAACATTCACAAATTTGGAACAATGATGGACATTCACAACCAAATATGTACATATTCACAATCTTATGACATTGTCAAAAAGTAGCACACAATCACATTAGGCACTCTTATCAGATCATTCACAAAAAGTAACAAAAACCGGAAGTAAACATTCGTCAAAATAACTCACGGAAACATGGACCCCAAAAATTCAATCGGACCTTCAACATAGCATAAAGAAAAAATATAGGGGTACAATGGGAACACATGCATGTTAACATTTTGACATTCACACAGACGCACGGACATTCACAATCAATTGAACATACACAAGATAGTACATCAACAAACAGGTAAGTTTCATGTAAGAATAGTCAATAAATCTGAGCACGCTTTGTAAAATGTAAGAACATTCACACACACTAACCACAAACAAAAAGTGCACAGTTTTCAGAACATTATCAAAAGTAAAAATGGTGACCTACAAGAAGATGGTGACCCACAAGAACATTCTACATAAAAAAACAACCACCCAAAAGCATAAAACATGTGGTGCATTGTATTATACTAAATAGAACGTAATTATCGAAGTATGTATAAAGTTACAACGTCAGCTAAATCATGTACATTCACAATATTTACGAACATTCACAGTCCAAATCGACATACTCGTCGGAGCAAACCTCACTGACCTTGCGAATGTTTGGGATTCTCTCGCTTTTGCGATGGAGAGGACTGTGTTTCAAGCTTTTTCGTCATTTTTTTAAACGGTGGAGCGCCGTTTACAAACCCGAATTTAGAGTTTCAGTCGAATGCTTTGGGTTTGAGAGGCGAGTGTGTCTTCGCAATGAGCAATTATCTAGAAATACGGAAGCCCTATATGGTAGGGGGGCGATTGATTAGCGGTAAGCATGTGCGATATTTTAGGAAAACGTCGTCGATCACCAAACGGGCAACAAAAAACTTCTATGATAAATGTTCGCAAACACTAAAATCGGACCCAAGAAATTTGAAAAAATACATCATTAGAAAGAGAATTTTTTTCCGAATAATTTGGGTTCTTTGTTATCGATTTTGGACGAACGAATCCCAGTGAATTGGCTGGTTTTTTGAGCGATGGAGTAATAGTGGGAACTGTCACTTCTCATATATTCTTCTCTGTGAATTGCAGAGAGCCCGGTGGCAAGTAAACATAAATAGAACCAAAATGAAAGGGTATAAGTCAAGGACCATTTGCTAAGTTTTTGTGTGGTCTCGAAAATTTATTTAAGTTGTTAAAGATTCATTTTATAAGATGCAAATCTCTTAGGGACTATAAAATTAAAATCCCTATGTAATTTTATCATGTAAAGAACAAAATTAAATTAATTTATTGTGTGATTACTTGCAAGATCTTTTAGTATGATTAATTGTGGTAAATGCTTTTTTTATTGGAATAAATATTTCGAGAATATCTCCACTATCTTTATTTACGGTAACTGTTTTATTTGAATCAACTTAATAAGAAAATCTTAGTCACAATTAAATCCCGAAAGCTAATGGTGAACATTTTTGTCATGTAAATACGGAATATTTAAAAATAGAATTATTATGTTTAAAAAGTAAAGCTAACTGGATTATTCGGTTCATTTGTACTTATTAGGTGTTGATTGGTATTTTTTGTTCGACAATAGGTTCGACATTTGTTGGAACTTATATGAATTTTTAATTCTTTTTAAAAGACAAGTGTCAAAAGTGATTTCCTTCTATTTTCTCTATCCCACATTGGTTGGGAGAAGTCTCTATCCCACATTGGTTGAGAGAAGAGTTGATGAGGAATATAATTAAGGGCATGTGGGATGGGATACTTGGAGTGTGCCCCAAGGGGTACCCACATTTTGTGGAAGGGAGATGAGTTACATCCCTACTAATTTACCACGCGCGTGCCGCCATCCGGTTGGTCGTGTCGAGTCGAGTCGCGCATGTGATGAGGTGGCACTTATTTATTTTTTAGATAAAAATTATTTAATAAATTATATAAATCACAATTTCAAAAATCAAAACTGCAACAGTTATGAATCCTTTCAAGTCTGAACGTTTTCTAAACAATATGAACCGTTTTCAAAACGTTTCAGCTTCGGGAATTAATTCACGAAACGTTTCCATTATTTTCGGACCGATTGGAAATGTTTTGTGTCGGTTTTTGGGTCTATAAATGCTTGTGATTACTTCAGTTTTTTGAGAGACACGAAAACGTTTAGAAACAGTTCTTCTTTTATTTTTTAAACTATTCTTCGTTTTCGAAATGGTTCCGAAACAGTAAAACAGTTTTGTTCTGAAATATTATGTTTTGAAACAGTTTCTCCTTTCACTGTTTTAATTCTTAGAACAATTTTTTTTTTTTCGGTATTACTTCGATTTCCAAGCAGTTTGTTCTTTTTGAGAACAGTATGTGGGGGTGTTTGGTTTTCGGGACTTCTACAGTGCAAAGAACGTCCTAGATAGAGGAGATTTCTGAGCTGTTTTATCCTGGGGACAACGGGGCTGTTATACTGCTTGCACGATTCCTGGGCAGAGCCGCGAAACGTCTTAAAGAGAGCGACCTAGTCCGCGACTCAACTTAAGAAAAGTCGGTAACTTTGTTCTTTTTCATAATTGTGTAGCAACAACATTTTTGTACTCATTGTTTTCATCTTTCTCATATCTCTCTTCTTTTTCAACTAAAATCGTACCTTCAACTGAAAGCATAAGATAAAATCAATCAATAAAATTAATTAAAAATAAATTGAAGTTAATTATTTTAAGCCGTAGAATTCAAGTATTACCCAATAGATTTAAAATAAATAGGAATATAATTTTATTGGGCTTTTCTAAATAAACACAAATATGTTATTATCATAATATTTTTATATTTTAAAAGGTTGATCATCTTGATTTATAGTGAGTTATTATTTCTTTAAAGGGAAAAAAAAAAAAAAAAAAAAAAAAAGGAGAGAGAGACTAATGTATAGAAACGATCTCCATTGTAGGAAGAAGACACTTGTGACGTGAAAAATTGTGGTGAGAAAAAAACAAATTAAACTAGGAGTAAAAAAGTTGAAATTATTTTTAGCCCTGTCAAAAAACAATCCCTTTTTTTTTTTTTTTTTAATGGGGTAATATCATTTACACCCCCTCAACTATGGTGATATTCCACATACATCCCCCTAATTTTCAAAACTACCACGACGACCCCCTGTCAGAGTTTTTTTAATGAATTGACCATTTTGCTCTTACTAATTCAAAGCAAAAAAAATAATAAAATAATATAAATTAGTGAAGGACCAAAATACCCTCACCATGTTCCCTTATTCTTCTTCTTTGTCTCCACACCACATACCCAAAACACCACTGCCGAAGACAAGGGACGGTGGGTTTGAAGATAAGTGGCCGTCGAAGTTCGATGATGGTGGTGTTCAGCGGTGGCGGTGTTCAGCAATGGTGGTGGTCGATTTGGGGCTGGAAGTGGAACAGGGATGAGGGAACTATGAAAGGCCAAAAAAGCACTCCTCTAATTACAATATATACCTCTAAAATTTTATTATGTTTTATTTTAAACCCTCTATTTATAAGGATTATTTGGTCATAAAAAGAGTAATATAGTCATTTACTTTGAGAAGAAAATGGTCAAAATAAAAATTATGACTTTCAAAGGGTATTTTTGGAATAAAAAATGAATAGGGGGTATCACTGTCCTTTGACCAAATAGTTCAAGGGTATCCCATGTAGTTTTTGAAGTTAAGGGGATTCTTGCGGTTCCGTTCAATAGTTGAGGGAGGTGTAAGTGATATTATCTCTTCTTTAATTGGATTAAAAATTACATTTTACCCTCCCGTGGTTAGGCCATTTTGCACTTTGTTCCTTTGTGGTATTTTCGTCACCACTTTGCTCTTATAGTTAAGCTTTGTTGTATTTTACCACTTGATGTAGTCTAACAACGCAAAGTGCTGCAAGGGGTAAAGTCCAACAAAGACCGAACCACTAGAGACAAAGTGGTGACACGAATACCACAAGAAAACAAAGTGCAAAACGGTCTAATCACAGGGGTAAAATGTAATTAATCCTTTTTTATTTGGGTTTTTTGGTCAATAGACTTAGCCAATGCATTACACGAGCAACAATTATTTTTCCAGAAGTCCAAAATTATTGACAAAAGTCCAAAAGTCATTGTGAGCTATAAAAGTTAATGCAATTTTTTGTATGAAAAAATTATGATAACTTTTATGTATTATATTAATTTTGGATTGTTCACCAAAAACTCCTTTCTATTTTTCATAGTAGAAATAGAACACAGGTGGAAAAGTGACAATTAAAAAAACAAAAAACAAAGGGCATTTACTGGAGGGTCCTCTTTTAGACCCAAAACTACCAAATAAACACTAAGATTTTTCCATGAACCGAGCAATCATTTTGGAATATATGATTAGGTTTGCCCCTCTAAATATCCGTTATATTCCATATTTACGGTCCTAATATTTTTCACTAATATTTATTCCGAAATTTGAGAGCAATTACAACAATCGACCAATTTAAAACGTTTATGGTAATATCACCTAATTAATTATTTTATAATTTTTATCTTTTATCAACAAATTATACTGAAATAATTGTATGTTTTTTATCTTTAAAATGATATCTTGATGGTGTGTTTTGGATCAAAGAAAAAAAAAAATAGGTTAATGTTGAATTTAACACAGTATATTTGTTTCAGTGATTGAATCTACCTGTGTTGAATTCAACATATTATCTCACATTTACGTAAGATTTGTATTTGTTTGGAATGTGACCGAGTTTCTAGACACGATTTGATTTGTATTTTACGTGCGTTGAATTCAAAACAAGCTTTGAATTCCAGTAATCGAATTTTCTTAATTAATTGACCATGTTGAATTTCATATAAATTATTGAATTCAACACAATCATGAATTGTAAATTTTAAATTTCATAAATAACTTAATATGTTGAATTTAACAGGATTACATTTTTTCTTACTAAAAATATGAATGATATGTCATTTTGAAGTTTTAAAATAAATTATTGTGATTGTCAAATTTAATCGTGTAAAGAACAAGGTAAAATTAATTTGTTGCGTGATTACTTGTAAGAGTTTTTAGTATAATTAATTGTGGTAAATGTTCTTTTTTTTTTTGGAATAGATTTTGCGAGAATATCTCCACTACCTTACCTATTTTATTTGAGTTTTAACTTAATAAACAAATGTTAATCACAAGTCAATCCTGTAAATCAGTGGTGAATATTTTTGTCATGCAAAATCTGAAAAATTTAAAAATTAGATTATTCTATTCAAGAAGTCAAGTTCACTAGATTATTTAGTTTATTTATAATTAATAGGTTTGATTGATAATTTGTGTCCAAAAGTGGTTATTTTTTCAAAAAATGGGTAAATTACAAAATAAAAACAAAAAACTTGACAAATGACAGCTGTGGGATTTGAACCCACGCCCTTTCGGACCAGAGCCTAAATCTGGCGCCTTAGACCACTCGGCCAAACTGTCGATTTGTTTAAATTTCCTCATTTTTAAATTTCGATATATAATCGGACAGAGTTATTTTTCCGACAAACAAACCATTATTTTGTTTTTCAATTATGTGAGAATTGCTTGTTTTCGTGTTTTGTTTTTATTTTCAAAAACTTACAAATAAATACATATATATATATATATATATATATATATTTCAAACAATCAATTATATTCCTCAATTTTTTGAAAATAATAAAATTATTTAAAAATAAATTGTCAACTAGAAATGCTACGAGGTGTGCCCATCTTTAGCTGGAGCTTCAAAATTGAAATTGTAAAAAGCCTAAATTTTACAGATTATGAACTTCCAAACACTACCTCCTCAACATTTTTAAGCAAATACCATAATATTTCCAATGACCGATCCAGAGTATTAATCAAGGGGAAGATAATTTTTTTTTTTTTAAATTACTAGATATTTAAAGAAATCACGAGAGATTATATTAAATTTTTAAGAATTTTAATTGATTTAAGAAAACAAAAATGTAGGAAAAATGTATAATTTTTGAAAAATTGAGAGGAACCTTGCATTCCCCAGGACTTAATTGGCTTCGCCACTGATTTTTGCGAAAACTTGTGTAATAGTACAAAATATTGTTGCTAATCGTATATAACCCCTTTTCATCAGCGGATATGGTCACTTCAATTGAACCTCACGCACAATTTAATGACCTCAAACCGTAGTTCGAAGGGAAAAATGAAAATCTCGTGGCACTTGAAAATGTCGCTAACAACGTATCTTGTTTGATGTCAGTATTGCTGTTCGAAGATAAAGAGGAGTTAACCGTAAAGGATGGGGAGCCACAAAACTTGTCTGTTAATCGAAAGGATCGATCCGGGGGTCATGCTCACTTGCCATGAGCATCCCAGTGCACAGGCAGGTAGGGCACATTACCTAACAAAAATGCAAAAACATGAGCACCAAAACCGGACTATCAAATATATGGGTCACATTTGGCTGGTGGCAGCTTACGTTTTCCAGTCCTTAAAAAAAAATAAAAATGTTGGAACAGAAACAGAAATGTGAAAACGATTCTGTTCTTTTCCAAATTTTCCATTTATAAAAATCTGGGAACAGAACATAAACATATTGTTTTCCCATATTTCTGTTTTCGTTCCAATTTTTTTAAGAAAATAAAAGAAAAACAGAAGCATAAAACACTAACCAAATGCCACCTAGCATAATAATTTTGAGGCTGTTTCGAAATTCTAGTTGACATACAGAATTATATATCAGAAATCTCTAAGGTTTGAACTTATTCATCTCATAAACACGACTACATATCACACATATTATATGTATGTATCTGTGTAGATTCATCAGAATTTTGGCTTTTGGTTAGTGTTTTTGTTCTTACTTTTTTGTTTCCTTTCCCTGAAAATTTGGAATAGAAACATAAAAAAAAAAAAAAAAAAAAAAAAAAAAAAAAGAAGAAGAAAAAACAGGTTGTTTGGGTGGCATTTGGTTACCATTTTTATTTTCTTGTTTCTACTCCCACGAAAATGAGATGAGAATTATCAATAATTCTGGGAACAGAAAAAACAGTTTTGCTTAAATTATTTTATAATTTTTTAGAACAAAACCACATAAGAACATTTAGTCGCAATACTAGTTCTCATATCCATTTTTTTTTTTTAATTTTACTTTAAATATAAAAGACAAATTTCATATTTCTTTTAGGCAATCAATTTTTGCAAATTATAGTAAAATAAAAACACATGTACAAGATTAATTACAACT
The DNA here is from genome assembly GCA_016647705.1 of Eucommia ulmoides. NCBI lineage: Eukaryota > Viridiplantae > Streptophyta > Magnoliopsida > Garryales > Eucommiaceae > Eucommia > Eucommia ulmoides. The sequence continues at coordinate 15,697,992 of CM028335.1, read as the reverse complement.
AAATAAAATTATAGAAAAGAGCTTTATTGTGTTTTTCCTTAAATCGATTAATAAAAGGGGAAAAAAAGAAAAGAAAAAAATATGTGGGGAGAGCTCATTAAGAATTTCAAATATATTTCAAAAATACCGATCTTGTCCCTTTAAGAGAATATGTGGGGAATGAATGGAAACAAGTTTTTTTTTCTTCAAAATTCCAAGAATTTCGGTATTGAATCTCAATTTTTTGCGAATATTTGGGAACAGAAACATATTATCAAACATGTTTCTATTCTTAAATTTCAAAATTCTGGGAAAGGAACAAGAATTTGGGAGCTGAAACACTAAATGGGATGGGGCCTTAAATCATCATCCCAGAAATTTGTTCTTAAAAATCTTGGAATAGTACAAAAACAATTTTTTTTTTTTGTTGTGTGTTTAGGGGGGTGGGGGGGGGGGTGGGGGGTGGGGGGTGGGTTCTTTCTTTTATTGATCCAAATTTTTGAAAAAAAGAAAAAAGAAATGAATAAGTACCTTTCCTGCACCAGAGCAGTTTAGACACCTCCGAGTAGTTGGAGCTTGCAATGGCCGATCAGAAGCACTTGACACCGAAATGGGCTCAACATTTAAGCAAACTCCGCTAGCAGAACAGTGTGCACAAGCCAGATATCCTTGTACCAAAACACACCAAATTTTTATTCCCAGAAAACTTGAAGAGACACAAATTTGAAAAAAAAAAAATTCTGTTCCCAACATTTTGGTTCTAAAAATCTGGGAGCAGAACAGAAGCAATTCTTTTTTGTTTCTGTAGAAATCTGGGAACAAAAATTGAGACTTACCAGTTCCATGGCAGTACTTGCACCGTTTCTTCTCTTGTTGTTCAGCATTGTTAACTTCGATTAGCATCAGAGCCGAAATCACACCAACTGCCCCACCAGAAAAGGATGCAACGATAGGATCAACCTGACTGAATTGAGAAGATAAAAGTAGAGTCAGGCCTACACATTTTTTTCTATTAAAAAAGTGTGAGTTTCTATTTTTTTTTTAATTTTTCTGTTCCCATACAGAAACATAAATCTGGGATTAAGAAAAATAGGCCTAAAAATATATATTTGTTCTGTTCTGACGTTTCTATAACAATTTTTTGGGAACTAAACATAAACAAATGTTTTTGTTCCCAGATTTCCATTTATAGAAACCCAAAAAAAAAAAGGAAACAGAAACACCAAGGTGGCGTTTGTTTAGTGTTTCCGCTCCCAAAATTCTGTTCTGTTTCCAGAAAACATGAACAGAAATAGAAATCTGGGAACAATTCTATTACGTTGTCAGAAATTCGTTCTAAAATTATGGAACATAAAATAAACAGCTTTTCCCTCCCGATTTCTGTCTGTTACCAGTTTTTGGAGAACAGAAACAAAAAAGGGGGAACACTAACAAACACCACCTAAGTATAATGTCTATTAATATATTTAATACACATAAGATGCCTAAACATTAAAATTAATAGAACAAAGAAAGGTCAAAGAAAAATGTAATTAGGTGAATACCTCAATTGCATAGGTAAATGCATATTGCGTATAAAATCTTCATATGAGGTGCCTCCGATACCCAATTTCAGCTCAAGCTGCAGAATTTTGAGTTAAATGAGGTTCCGGTGAAGCTCAAAAACAGTAAAAACAAAGAAAATTCAGAGAGAAAACAAACCCATTTCTGTTCTCAACAAACTGGAAACATTCCCAAAAATATGGAAACAAGAAGAATCTGTTTTAGAATAAATTTCTGTGAACAGAATGGAATTGTTCCCAGATTATGTTTACATTCCAAATTTTCAGGGAACAGAAACATAAATTTGGGAATGGAAACACTAATTAAATAAGCTTACTGTTGGTGCAAGAAGGCCACCAAACACTATAATTCCGGAGATGAATGAAAAGCTTGTCAGATAGAGCTGCTTCAACGTCTTTGGTGTCTACTCAAAAAGAAAAACATGCAAATTAAATACCACATCAAATTTTTATGTTATTGACATTGCTACCAGAAAACTTGAACAAAAATTGAAATAGAACAAGTTTCTGGAAAAAATAAATGATTTTTTTTTTGTTCCCGGATCTCCTATATATCTATATTTTGTAAAAATTCAATGGGCCTAACTCACTCCCAAAAGACGCCTTGTAAGAGGAGGATTGCCCTTGGCTTTATATATAGCTCAGGATCAGGTAACACAAGCGATGTGGGATTCAACATGTCACCTCACGTGCAGGGTGGACTTTGACAAACAACTACGAACAGATGTCGGGAGGTCCAACATCAATGTGGGGTTCAACATGCCCCCTCACGCGCATGGTGAACTTTGACAAACCACTGTGTACGGATATTGGGGGGGCCCATCATTGATGTAGGATTTAAAAAGCCCAATATCAGACAAAAGTCTGATTCTGATACCACGTAGAAATTCAATGGGCCTAACTCACACGCAGGATGGACTTTGACAAACCATTGTGAACAAATATCGGGTGGCTCAACATCAATGTGGGATTCAACATATTTGTTTATGTTCCATGTTTTCCCGAGAACAGAAATCCGTTTCAAGAATTACCAGATGAGGAAGAAAGGGTATGGATGATGGGATGTCAAGCATCTCATTATCATCACTGCTCCCATTGATAACCTTCAAGCCCTTTAAACGTTGTTGCACTCGTAATCTTCGAACCTGCACAAAATTTCACTATTTTTTTTCAAAAACCCCAGACTTAAGATGAGAATTATCTAAAAAATACTAATAAATTAGCAGTGACAAAGGGAACAAAAAAGAAATAAATTCATGGTATAAAACTCCTAGGGGAGAGAAATTAAAAAAAAAATAAAAAAATCCACCTCTTCCATGAGGAGGAAAATCTTGTTTCGCCTACTTCTGATGTTATCTTGGATTTCTTGCAGTTGCATCTGAACGAAATCTTGAACGGTGTCTGGTCCTTCTATAATGCAAAAGTTGCTGCAATAAGCCTAAAATGTTATTTTTCCTACATATCACATGTGAACAATTTGCGTAAATAATGATAATAATAAAAAAAAAAAAATAGTAAGAGACTAACAAGTAACAGGTTTCTAAATAGAGTGATCTATATTGCTCTAAAAAATTGATTAAATCTAACAATCCATGTATAAATCATAACGAAAAGACATTTTGATTGATGGTTGAGATTAACCCACGCAAATTTCAATTACAATCTAGAGAAGTATAAAAAAAGGCCGTGACACGTGCAAGTCACGGATGGCACCTGCACACCAACTGCGAGCCCCACCTGCGAGGGATGGCAATAAAAACCGAATCGACAGGTAACCAAGCGAAATCGAACCAAATGGTCTGATTTTGAAACCGACTAAATAGTTTGGTTGCGGTTTTAGTTTTGAAATTAACAACCGAAACGGTTTTTATTTTGGTTTGAGATAGTAACCGCGAAATCGAACCGTGTAACAGATATTTTAGATATATTTTTATGACATATATATCCTCACTTTTTTATATATTTACAATTTAACTCCTAATATATATATATATATATATATATATATATATATATATATATATATGTTTTTATTTATTTATTTATTTACACTTTAATCCCTCATATATATATGTGTGTGTGTGTGTTAGGGTTGCATTTTAATTAATAGTTTTGTGTTTTTTTTTTTTTTTTTTTTTCTGAAATTTATGTTTTATATTTTAGTTATGATTTTGTTTATATATAAAAAACAACGGTCTGTGGTTTCACAATTTTGATTTTGGTTTTTTATAAAATTGAAAAATCTTTAATGGTTTCGGGGTTTTGGTTTTGGTTTTGTATAAATTTAAAAGGTTTGGTTTGAAACTATTTAAAAAAAAACCCGGTGGTTTTGGCTGCGGTTTTGATTTGGTATATGTTTAACGGTTTTTGTTTTGGCACCAAACCGATACCGGACCATTGACATGGCACCTGCCACGTTCTCTAAATGCACTATGTCACCCAACCTACCCCTCAACCCATACCTTGTTGGAGAACATATAGAACCCACGCTTCTCTAATTTGAACTCCGACGAAATGCAAGGCAACCTCGACGTCGAGACAACTCACGGCAAGATAAAGCTCCTACGCTAGTATCTTCTCCCATCCATGTTCAGAACTAACCTCCCTCTATCTTCTCTCTCTAATGGTTGGTGTTGGCAAGAGGAGGGCCGTAACAAGGGTGGTGTACCCATTCACAGTGGTGAAGTCGGGGGGGAGTGGAGGGTGATGTCACCATGAACGACATCAACGAGAGGCTACCAATGCTGCCATCTCGGCTGGTGAGAATCGGTGACTCACATGGGAGGGGCACTATTACAACTACTAGGACTAGAGGGTGAGGAGTTTGGAGGGGATTTGTATAGAGAGAGGAAATGTATATGTATATGGGTGGAAGTTTGTTTGCTAAGACACATATTTAGACTTAATTACACTTTGAACCCCTTCGTTACTGACCAAGTTTCACTTTGCCGTCCTAATATTTTAATTTCATTGCATTAATTCCTGAAATTTTACATTTGCATTTACTTTCTGTTTACATTTGATATTGACATGGCCAAAGCATATGTAGAATACATTCTAAAGAAGAAAAGATGTCTAAAAAAGCCCATAATCTCCGGATCCATTCTAGTGAGAAGGACAACAAAACACGTGCGAAAATTCAAGAAAAAAAATATGATGAATATATATATATATATATATATATATATAATTAGTGTTGTTTTAGCCACAGGACATAAACTAGTCTATTACTAAATCCGGACGGATTTTGAATGCACTGACAATTAACTGTCCAAATCTAATTTTAAAGGATAAATGGTTGAAATTGATCTTAATTTCAGGTCAGAAAAAATTCTCACACATTACATGCCCTAAAATTTCTGCAACTTCTCACCGCGCTAACCTCAAACTTCTCTCTGTCACTCACTCTAACACCCATTGCCCTTCTATCTAAACCCCTAATGCGCTCACCTCGAAATTCTGATAGAGCACCTTTACTTTCCATCTAAATTTATAAGTGGTTCAGTGGGCATCACTATTCTATATAATAAAATAAGATTACTTTAGAAAAATGTCTTTTTTCATTGAAGGTTGGGATTCATTTAGGGGAAAAATGAAAGGCTGAGATTAGATTACGAAATAATTTTCCCAATTAAATTGAATACGGAAGACTTAATTATTCATCCAGAATGACATGAAATTCTCTAAACAGAAAACAGGAATGACAACAAAATTGTAAAACATAATTTCTGAAAGATAATTCATTTTATCTAATTTTTCTGAATTTCTCCACACAAACAAATACAGTTGATCCAAAAAAGCTTCCTTACCTTTCCTTCCTTGAATTTCTCAATAATTCAACTCACAACGGATTAAATTAAAGTAATAAACGAAACCCTAGAATTCAATTCAGAGATCAGACCTTCGGAGATTTTCGCCGGGAGGGACCGAACCAGACGAATCATTTGGCGATGAACAACAGACGATTCGAGCCCGCAAATTGTTGTTGAACGAGCGGCGACAAGGGCTTACATGAGAAGAGGGATCCAACAATAGGGTTTTGGAGCGATCGAGCTTCGAAGCGTGAATGGAAGGTAGATGACAGTGGAGAGAGAAGCAACTCATTTTATCTATCCTCTGCTCCTCCTCATCCAAACAAAGAGAAAGCACGTCTAAAGAATGGAGAGAGAGAGAGAGTTTTGTCTGCAAGTAGAGATAGTGGACTTAGTGTTATCTTCCAGAGAATCAGCACAATTTGGAGGGAAGACGAAGGAAGATAAGGACGTAGCTTTAACGGTTGTTAGTGGTGCCTTTGTTTAAGAAACATTACACATTGCACCCCTTTTTTTTTTGGGTGTATTATGTACTTTTGTTCTTTAAATTTCCATTCCAAATGATCACTAGAAGGTTTGAATTTGCTTCATATTGATTAAGTTGAAAACTTCCCTGGTAAATAAGTGTAATTCCCTCAATTTTTCTATTATGATAGCATTTTCTACCTACGAGGGATAATTCTATCTGACCACATGTACGAATTAAAATTTGTGACTTTAGACTAACTTATTTATGTTGACCACTTGTGACCATCAGTATCGTTGTTAGCCAAACACAGAATTGTGGATGATCGACTCCGGAGGAGTTTTATGCCAACCTCCCACTAGCACCGTACCATCTTCGACTAATCATTGAACTGCGCTACCCGAAAAATTCACTAATTAAGACCATCAGGACTCTACATCAGCAAAATTCAAGTCAAAATCTTCTAACCAGATCAACTACAGGTGTTAACTAGATACCGAGACCAACATCTTCGATTTCAAATTCCAAAACATCTACATTTTAAAAAAATTCTTTTTTGTTAAAGGTTGAGATTGATTTTTAAGGGAATAGATGGGATGAGATTAAATTATAAAAATTTGAGGTGAGAGAAAAATTCTAGCCTAAAAAATTCACACACCCATTTCTAAAACAGTTAAATTAAATTACATTATGTATCCTTTAAGTTTTACATTAATATTTAATTGGTCATTTTTTTATTTTTTATTTTACTATCTTTTTAAATCAAAATAGTGTCTAACATGAAAAATCTCTAGTTATAAAAAAAAAAATGCCAAATCCCACTAAATTTTTACAGTAAATGATTGGATCGACCCTCTAAAAATTGAATTTGTTCCAAAAAAAGGTCAAGAAATTGAGACAATGTTTGGACATAAAACAATAATAACAATTGAGTCATTTGATTCCAGGGATTTTTTTTTTTTTTTTTTCCATTTACAACATTTAAATGTATGTTTGGAAACCAGATTTCCAAACAGTCCGCCAAACAGGTACTCGCAGAATCAAAGCAACCAACAAAATCGAAAACAAAAAGCCAAAAATCCACAACCCAGCTCCCCCTCCTTTGGCTTCCTCCCCATATGGATCATCACACCAATCCAATGCCTCTTGACTATTACACCTCCACTTCTTCCCTTCACCACCACCTCCCCCTCCTCCTCCTTCGCAACCACAACCACCACCCTTCTCAGCCAACCCAATATGACTCAAAATGTGTGGAAAGACCTTACCACAAGCCTCTTCCCCAATCAACAAATCCGAATGCCCAAAACCATCCAAACACACCCTCTCGTGCCTGAACTTCGGTTGGTGCATCTTCATGTACTTGTTCGCCAAAAAAGAAGTCCGGCGACTCACCAACAGAGTCCTCCCGCCAGAGATATACAGCGTTGGGAGGGTCATTCTCTCCGGATGGATCAAAAAAGAATTTTTTCCGGAGCCATCCACAATGAAACCGGCATTGACTATCTTCCTGAGGTGAGGAAAAGCAGCCATTGGGAGGCTCGGGAGGGTTTGCTTGTTGAGGTGATAGTGCATTGTTTGGCTGACATTTTCGTGCCAAAACGTGTTTCCAAATATGCCTGAAAAAACTTCACATTCGTCAAGGGTGCACCGCTCATGGCGTGGCATGAGACGAGCTATTGATTTTAGGAGTTTTTGTCGGAAATTGGATTTTAGGGTTTGGTGCAATGGGAGGGACATGTTGTTGCCTAGTATCGCCATTGATATCTGCATGAGGTCCCAATTGGAGTTTAGACACCATTTGGTAATGTTTTTTAAGTACTTTTTAAAATTTTAAAAATGATAAAAAATCCATAAAATTAAAAGAGATAAAATTAAAAGCTTATTTGACAATGTAGTAACAGAAGTACCCGTTTGGCGGACTTGCGGGGAGCCCTCAAAATCGCAAGTTTGAGGCCTCAAATTAGTTGAGGATTTCAAACTGCGGTAAGGAACATTGCGCCAAACGGGTACTTAAAGTCTTGTGATCTTTAAAGTGAATCTCCAGTCGCCATTAATGAATGTCTACACAACTCGAAATTAAGTTTCAAGCAGTGTTCTTGACTAATTGTGCAGTTAATGCTGGACCACAATCGACCAATTTGGTCTGTTATCCATATTCAATAAACCAACTAACAAATTAATCAAATTCAGATCACCCCCGATGCGATTCGAATCTAATCCATTTATGTGTGTGTGTGTGTGAGAGAGAGAGAGAGAGAGGGATTTACAGGGATGAGGGGAAGCCACATTTTGAATCTTGAAGAAGCATTGAGCTCGAAGAACATGGAGGAATTTGTACAAGACAACGAAGCAATTCTTGAAGCCGAAACGTGTCCCCCCATTATAGCCATGTGAATTGCAAGCCCTCCCACACAATGTGCAATCACATGAACCCTAATCGATTCACCACGAACTTCAATCATCTTCCCAATCGCTGCAGAGAAGAAACAGAAAAAACTCAAATCAATCTTCAAATTGATTTCTGCATATAAAAATCTAAGGATCTTGTACCTGCAGGTATATCGATTCTTCCAATATCTTCGATCGTAAACCGATTTGAAGGATTCAAAGGGTGAAATCTGGGCTGCAGAAGCCATGTCTCGTAGCCTTCTTGAAGAAGTGTTCTGATCAAATCGTTTGGTTCTGATGGAAGCCAATAGCTCTCGGTTGAATAGCCGTTGATGAGGAGAATTGGATTCAATTCTCTATCTTCTTCAAGCCTACTCGATTTCCATTGTCTGCAACTGATTATGAACCCGTCGTCTACACAAGGAAGAAGGCGATTTTTAATAAAAATTTGAACTCTGGTTGTTTGGCTAGATAACTTGCGTTTGAGACAGACAATCATTTTGGGAAAATTATATTTCGGCCCCTTAAATTTGTTAAATTGCACATTTAAGTTTCATTTCAATTTCACAAAATTAAAATTGTTTTTAATTATATAACCTCCTAATGTGGATGTTTTATCATTTTATTATTCCATTAGGTAAGATTTTTTTTTTTCTAATTTTTTTTTGCTCATAACGATTTCTCTCAAAATAAAAGAGAAATATGAATTGTTAATGGAAAATGTCTTAGATTCAGTGGAGTGATGAAAGAAAAAAAAAAAAAAAAAAATTAAAATGCCATTTTACCATAGTTTATTTTTTTGTCTAAAATCATTAACAATATTTTAAATTTACAGGAATGAAACAAATGTAGAGGGATAAAATATATAATTAGATAAATTTGAAGGTTGACATAGAAACCAAAAATATAATTTTTCCTATAATTTTTTTGTTTTTTTTAGTTTTTACCCTTTTTTCAAATTATGAAATCAATAATACCTTTTAAATATAAACCCCCCTAAATTTTCAAATTACCAAATTAAACACAAAAAGTTATAAAATCAACCTCTTGACATGTGTGTGAAATTACAAAAATTAAGTATAAATTTTTTAAATTAATATAGAATTTTTTTAAATTGCCAAACTAAAACTAGTAAATTATAAAATTAGTCATAATTTTTTAAAATTCCCAATTTAGATATGCCATTTTTTGACTACTAGACTAAGCATAATAAACCATTAATTTTCTCACTTACACATTCATTCATAATTTTAACAATAAATATTTTATTTTATATAACTTTTTCAAATCTAAACTAAACAACTACTCAAAATTTTCAAAAATTGTTTTCTAGAGTTGTTTTTGAAATTTTCAGAAACGATTTTCAAGAACTCAACCAAACAAGTTCTTAAACAAGCATTTTTTATTGTTTCATTTATCCTCAGAACAAAAAGTAATCCCAAACGAAGCCTTAAAATTAAGGTTTTTTTTTTTTTTTTTTGGTCATAGCCTCAAATTTTCATCCAACTCACTTAGTGCAGTAAATTTTTTTAGAAATCTAATAATTCCATTAAAAGTCTAAAGTTATTGTACGCCATAAAAATTAATACAATTTTTTACAAGAAAAAATTACGATAATTTTCATGTAATACAGTAAATTTGGACTTCTAAAAATTATTATAACACATTGTATGCACAAAAAATTTAAGTTGAAATTACCTGTTTTGATCTTGTGGAGAGTATCTTTGGGATAAGACAAATTTTGTTTAAATTCTGATGAGTTGAAGCCCTTTTGGATCACTCTAGGAACTTGAAGAACATATGTTCTGAGAAGAGATTGCAATAGTAGGCATAAAAATCTTCCCCTTTTTGCCCCACCAAGACTAAAAGTGCTTTTAATCAACTCAAACGCGGAAATACGAAGCTCCCCTTTGAGATTAATCGATTCTTGGCTTATTCTTCTGAAACTCACATGCATTGTGGTCGACTCCCTCCATGCATATAATCCCAAGAGGTAAGGATTCATCACTTTCTTCCCTTCAAGAATATATCTACATCATAATGAAAGTATTTAAATTACATTATTGGCCCTCCAAGTTTATAGATAGTGTCAAATTGGTCCCTACAACTCTCTCAATTTAGTCCTTGAACTATGTACTTCGTATTAGGGGTGTTTATCGGATCAGGTTGGCCTATGTGGGTTGGACCCGAGACTCAACCCGAATTATCAGGTCAGGGTTTTCTAGACCCGTTTCCGACCGTATAAAATAGAAAACCGTTGTTATCGGGTGCTGTTGGGCTAAGTCAAGTCTAGTCTAGATTGGGTTTGGCCGGATCCCATCCAGGTGGATTCCTACATACTTTTTAGTAATTTAGAATTTGTAATGGGAAAAGTTAATTATATAGTTTTTGTACATTAATTAAAAAAAAAAAGTGGGGCCAAGGCCGCTCAAGGTGGATTCGCCCATGAGATGAGTTAGATCAAGGGAGGGTAAAATTGAAAAAAGAAAAGAAAAACACACATGATATGATTTTCAAAATTTAACGATAAAAGTCAAACCTTGAACCGGAGGCAGATACCAGGAGAAGCCGATAAATCATGTATTGTGTGTAAGGAGTTCTAACATCCACTTCACAAAGACCAACTTCCCCCTCTATAACATGCAATCTATCCATTTCTAAAGCTCTAAACACAACATATCCACCAACTTTTCCTCTCAAAAGAGGATTATCCTCTCCAAAATCCACCCTCTTTTCATCAAAACCTGCCAAATTCCCACAATTCAACTTGAGTTTGAGATGAGCCGAGCACGACATACCCCCAACATGCCCTTCCATTTTCTCTCGACAAACCACAACATTTCTCAACCCATTTTCTACCTTCCAAGAAGTGATCAACCCTTGTTTTGTACCCCAATTTTCACTCAAAGTCACCAACCCTTTTGAAATTTTATACTCAATAACATCCCCCACAAGTTTCCTACTTATATTCTCAGCAATTGTAGCTATTGTAAGGCAAGGATTCAAGCCAACCGAGCAAGGAACGATGGAGGAATCGCATACATAGAGCCCCGGATGAACACTTTTGGGAGATTTCCCATAAAAAACTTGGCCTCTAGAGTTACAAACCCCGCCCGAATCATCCGATGAAGCATTGCAGCCTCCAAGAAGATGAACAGCTGTGCTTCGGTACTTTGACATGAAGAGGGTTCCTCCTAATTTCTTTGCTAGTTTTTGAAAGGCTTCGATTTTGCGATGAAGTAGAGGATCGTTGGGCGGTTTGAAGAGGATTCGATTTGTTTCTTTGTCGAATGAGATTTTTCCATCACTATCATCGTACCCCATCGCATTTAAGATCATGTCTTGGCCATGCCTCAGGCCAAAAACGTGCTTCAACTTGTCGATTGTTGCTTTTATGATTGAATAGTTCGATGGGCATCCATAGGTTTCGATACATTTGAATAGAAAGCATGGATAGGCCGTTGGGAGAACTGCGCTCTACATCAGAAATAACTACGTATAAGAACAAGTTTACAGTGTTATCTGATAAAACTGATGATTAAGTGCTAAGTATCGAGATTTTAAGTGTTAAATTAATTAAGTGGTGAATGCTTCGAAATAAATAAATAAATAAAGAATAAAAAAGAAAATAATATTATTGAAACGTCATGCGTTGTTTGATAAATATAAAATATGAATACTGAAAACTATTTAAATTACATTACCACCCTCTAAAATGAAAATTTAAAATTAAGATAATACAGCGAAAAATACATCGAGAACAAAATAATAAAATTAAAATGCTAATAACATATTAAAAAATTTAAATATATCAATTATCATTAAAAAAATAAAATCTGGAATTAAACAAACTTTGAGCTGGGTTTGTTGAGGGCAAAAAGGTTTCAACAAAAAAATGAAAACAAACAAACAAAAAAAAAAACTAAAAAATTTATATTTTGTTTTAAATTTTTTTACCCTGTTTAACTGTCAAATAATAAAATTTAAATGAATTTCTTTTGGTAAATTCAAACTTTTTGCTTGTCTGAAAAATATCTTTTTACGCATCTAATTGTGTATCTTATTTATTCGATTTTTACTACTTGTCTAATGTTTAATTTTTGTTATTTAATAAATTAGATGAAATTGATATATATTTTTTTTTTAATCAAGTATGTATTATTTAATACTGTAATTACGACTTTGATCCGAAGGAACCACTAACATGCTCCGATTCTATTTTAATTTAAAAATTGCATTTTTTTTACCACGGAATCATGTAAAAAAAAAAAATCATTAATATTTTTTAAGGAATATGTCATTAGAAGTAGGTCATATAGATATTTTAATTGCATAATTATTTGGTAACATAACCAGCATGTCATTCATTAATCTTTTTTCATTAGAAGTCATTAGTTCAAGCCTGATTCTTTATTCATTTAATCTTTTTTAACTAAGATTAAGGGAATATTTATTCATTAAGATTTCTCTGGGATTAATCTAGTCATGCTTATATACTTATGCTTATATACTTGTAGTTAACTTAGAGTAATTAAATTCAAGTGGACATTAGGTAATAATTTTAATTGGATGTCTTGAGGTGCCAAGCACCTTCCTTAAGCATATTGAATCCCCGAACTATTTTTGAATTTTTGGTTTTAACCAGCTTATTTTGGGAGTCATTTCTAAGATATTTTGGGTTATTTAAAAAATATAAAAAAACTCAAAAAAAAAAAAAAAAAAAGGAAAAAAAAACAAAAAAACAAAACAAAACTAGGTGACCCTATACACCTATTTACAAATTCATTATCTAGATAACTATTTTAAATCAAGAATTTATTTGTGTAATTTTATAATTACCATATTTGGTTACACAAATATTTGTACATAGAATTTTGAAATTCATTGAATTCTAATCTCACAAAACCTTTATCATTTAGTTTTCAAATTTTCGGGAATATTTTAGCCAATGAATTAGTAGTTGTTCTTGTTGTTGAAATATTTTTATGGGTTAACATTAATTGAATTAATTGTTTTACAAAAACGGGTTAATGGATCGTTTATTATTTAAGCAACTCAAATAATCAATGATCATATTTTAATTTGGGTTGTGGCGTCTTTTATGTAGAAGTCTAGTTAAGTGATAAGTGTAGGTTTAGGGTTTCGTTGAAATCTGTTATGGGAGGGCCTAACGAAAAACTTAATATATATAACTAGGTCCCCTCTCTAGTCTAGATTAAAGGGGTTTTTTTTTTTGACATTGAGAGTCGTCACCACAATAATCTAGATCATAGGGAGGAAGACCTAGTGTTCCGTCGAGACAGTTCAATCTCCTGCAATGGTCGAAACAGGTATGCATTCGATTACCATTTTTTATCATTGTGTCCTAATATTCATGTATACTTTAGTTTATTAATTAATTCTGTATTATTGTGATTATGAAATTTAATCAACATGTGGTATCAAAGTCTACGTACATGATTTAGGATCGACAATTGTTTTTTAGATTTTTTTTTTATTTTTTGTTCTTAAGCAAAACAGAAACTTGCAGGCATTATTTTATGTGATTTTTCGTTTCGATTGACTATGAAACCTTAGAGCTTTTATTCCCCCTATTTCAAGCTTTAATTTTATATATCATACATGCTATTTGGTCGCATAATCATAGAGTATTTCATAGTTGAAGTTTCGGCTACGAACCCTAGGAAACTCCCGAAATCGAAAATTGGGGCCGTGATTTCATGTATTGTTTTGCTTTGATTGAATGTAAAAACATAGAGTTTTTATTCCTCTTGATTTAATCTTTAATTTGATATATTATACATGTTATTTGGTTGTGTAATTAAGAAGTATTTCGTGGTTTAATTTTCGACTTTGAAGTCCTAGTGAAACCGAGATTTGTTTTTAAAATCGAGGGATATAGACGTGGTTTTGATACAATTAAACATCTTATAAAAGTTTTAAATTAGTATTAGGTATAAACCCATATAAAATTCGGTGGAAATAAAGGTTAATACCAAGTTTTAGGTTTTGGCCATGGAGGAGAGAAAAATCGCGACTTGTTCTTCGTGTTTGGTGATAATTCTCTAATTTTTTCTTCACTTAATTGTTATAGACATGTTAGAAATACATGAATATATATAAACCTACGAAAAAATTAAATATAAACAGAAGTTTTTAGGGTTCTACAGAAGTGGGTCAAAATCGGGTCGTGTGACCCAATTGAGACCCGACTGGAGGTTGAAGACAACCTCCAGCCACAGTCAGCAAACCCCACACACGTCATAGGTGCATGGGGTCGCGCGCGGTTCCATTCGTGGCTTGTTTTGGGGTTTTTTTTTTTCTGTGCATTTGGTTTTCTGTCCTCTAATTTTTTGTAAAATTTATTTTATTTTTTTAGGATTAAAAATATTTTTTAGTTAATTATTATTTATTATGAGATTTAATTAGCTTAAAATTATTTTTAGGCAATATTTTTTGTTGAAAATTTTACAGAAATTATATTGGATGATTTGAAATAGGATTGTAATACTCACTCTCCCTAGATTAAGATTTGTTGATGTGTACTCTCCTAATTAGTTTTAACTCACAAAAAATTAATTTAATAATTTCAGTTGTTCCAATTTCTTAGATTTTGAGTTGAATGAAGTATGATATGAGAACTTTCAATAATGTAGGATGAGATGGGATGTGAATTATGTTTCCGTTCTAGAGTATTCCAGAAATAGAAACATGTTTGACAAATTATTCTGTGCAGATCTATTGTAACCGATTTGGATTTTGATGTCATCTTTTTTATTTTAGCTTGTTTATGGTGGTTTAATTCATCACTGAATTTTTCATGGAATATCTTATTATTTTTCAACTGTCCAGATCTGTGGTTCTTGGCTTTCTATATATCATTTAACGTTTTATCTTTTGGTTAATATAAAATAAAAATGAGATAGTAAACAATCCTATTATTGAATTGGAGTTCTATTTTGCGGTTGATCGTCAATTGCTTAACTTTTTCAATCATGATTTCTTGATATCACTTGGAGCATATCAAACCTTTTTTTTTTTTTTTGGATTATTTTAGCAGTTATGATTAAATTAATTTTAATAATCAATTATAATTTCTGATTGTTGCATTTAATTTTCAGATTTACACTAAAGAAAATTATGGTATCATAATTTAAGTACACTGTAATATTGCGATTGTTTGACGTAATCTCTTATTACATTTAGTTACATTTCGAGTTGTTCCATTTAATACTCATTGCATTTAGAGATTATGATAGTGAAATATATGATGCAGTTACATTCTACTACCATAATCTCTTACTACAAACCTAAAAGTTAAATGGATGAATATGAAATGTACAAATCTGAAAGTTAAATGGAGGAATATGAAATGTGACTGATTGCTAAAAATTAAGCATTAATAAATCAACATATTGATATATTTGAGGAAATTGTTTTGTTGCTGTAAATGAATAAATTCCACTTTATTTTAATTGATGCCTTATTTTAAATAATTGAATTGATTTATGATAATGAAAATTAGACATTGATTTTTTTTTTCTATTCACTCTCTTGCTTCATTGTTATTTATATACGATAAACTCCATGCTACATGTAGTTCTTATTAATTGTAAATGAATAGAATAAGCATTATAGGGATAATACATATATCCCTTTCTTTGATTGATTATATGATAAATAAACTATGATAAGTTATTATTGAATTAATTGTTTTACAAAAACGGGTTAATAGATAATTTATTATTTAAGCAGTCCAAATAATCAGTGATCATATTTTGATTTGGGCTGTGGCATCTTTTATGTAGAAGTCCAATTAAGTGACAAGTGTAGGTTTAAGATTTCGTTGAAATCCGTTATGGGAGGGCCCAACAAGAAACCCCAGTATATATAACTAGGTCCCATCCCTAGTCTAGATTAAGGGATTTTCTCCCATTGAGAGCCGTCACCACAATAATCTAAATTATAGAAAGAAAAACCTAGTATGTATTTCGCTGCGACAGTTCAATCTCCTGCAATGGCCGAGATAGATATGCATTCGATTACCATTCTTTATTGTTGTGTCCTAATATTTATGTATACTTTAGTTTATTGATTAATTCTGTGTTATTGTGATTATGAGATATAATCAACACTTGTTTCTTTGGCACTTTCAGTGGTTCCTATACCTGTCATGTTTCTTGGATTACTTACTAATAGAAATGTGAAAATATACCTAATAATATAATATTTTATTTTAGTGATTTAATAATATAATTTTTATACTTGGTAATTTTAAATATATCCTCGTTGGCACCCCACCTCTGCAATCGCCAATACCCCCACCCGTAATGGGTAGAAGGAAGGGGTAAGAGGACAGGTAGGGTGCAGGGAGTTGTGAGGGGAACCGATGAGGCAGGATGGGGGGATCGGGTGCGGGAGAAGGGGGGCAACGGGTTTTAGGATAAGAGATAGAAAAACTAAAGAGAGAGAGAGAGAGAGAGGAATTTGACGCCAGTAGAATTTCTTTTTATTTTTTATCTCTTCGATTAACATCAATTAGATTGAATTTATTGACTTAATGTTAAAATTCGTAGAATGTGTATTAGATATCATAGTTAACGTTAACTAAAATGTCGGTAACGACTAAAAAATAAGTTTATAAAGACTAAAAAGTAAATTCTCCATAAATATTTATGTGAGAAAACTTTAAAAGTAAAAAACACAAGACTATAGAATAATTTAATAATATTTTTATATAATTAAAATTGAATTTTAATTGAAACCTGAATTGTGAAGCCTAATGAGGAAGTGTAGGATGAAGAGATAGACGGTCCAGGACGATCAGGAATGTGGATATTTGGAAATTGATTTCTATTCAAGCCGTAAGCATTTAAAGGCGTCGAGCTTCCAGCAAGATAAGCGACATTGTTGCCATTGCAGCTCAATCCTGATCCAAGCTTCTCCGACACATTCAATCCTCTCATTTGTGATTGGAATAGTATATCCGTTGTGCCAAACACCCCAGCTAAAATCAGCAACAAAAGAGAGAAAATGAAAAGGATATAAGATAAGATGATAAAAGGAGAAAAAAAACTCGTTTGGTAATTAATACAAATGAAACAAAAACAGGAAGAAGAAAAATGTATAATTTTCTAACCAAAACTTTTTCTCACTAATTTGAGAAGAAAATAAATAAATAAAAAAAAAAAGTAATTTTTCGAAAAGAGAGTGAAATTATAATGATACATTTTATAATATAATTTTTAATTTATTTTCGTAATATCTAAGAATAAAATAGTAAATAGTAAATTATTTTCTTTTTATTTTTATTTTTCTTTTCTAATTAAAAAAAAAAATAATTTTTTTTTTTTTTTCCTTCCTCCCAACCAAAGGAGAAAATTCAAAATTCAGTGATACCTGCGAGGATAACAAAATCGGTAGTTATGTAGTCGATTCCATTGAGGAAAACAAGCCAACGCCGCCTTTTTCCTCCAATTATTTTATCATTATCATCTTCTTCTTTGTTTCTTACAATAAATCGAACTTGGCATTCGGTTCTAATAGTACATCCCGCCTGCTCAATCAAATTAAAAATAGAATTGCACATCAGAGAGAATTAAAAAAATATTATATTAATCAAATTTGATCAATCAACTTGATCCATGGAATAATTTCTAAAAACTAAAATATCAAAGGACAAAATAAGATTGCACACAAATTTCATTGCAATTTAGCCTATATATATAGGCTTAAATGTATTTTACTCTGTAATTTAACTGAATTGGTATAAATTGAAGTGTAATTATTACGTTTTCTGTAAAATTAATAGTCAAATCTCAAAAAGTCAAAATTAATTAATCATTTAATATTAATTGAGATTTATATCCTTGTGCCGGGTTGGGTAATGTCCATTTCCTTTTTTTTTTCCCCTTTATATACCCACGTCAAGTTGGGTTAATATAAGGATAAATTTGTCATTTTAAAAAAATTTATTAATTATTTAACCGATATACTCTAGTTTAAAACAACATTTAGTGCTTACGAAAATAAACAAACTATTATTCAGGAGGGTAAAGTGCCATTAATCCATATAAGAAGAAAAATGTTAAGAAGAAAAAAATGTACCTCAACTGCGGAGATTAGATAAGTTTTATCAGTTGAAATCTTGGCATTGTAAGGACAACCTGCCAAACAATTTCCGCATGCCAAACAACTATCAATTCCCCAAGACTTCCCGAAATTGGATTTTTGCTCTTTTGGTGCAAAATTTATGCTCAATTTCAAAGGGTCTTGACTAGTTTCTTCATACTCTCCCCCCAACACTTTTTCCATGATTTTGGCATTTTTGAACTTGGTGGGAATGCTTTGTGCCCTGAGCATGGACAAAGCAGAAGCTTCATAGATCTCCCAATCTCTTTCCCATTCTTTGGGCCATTTAGGGTTCCTTCTCGCACGAACCGGGGTCGAAAGCATCACTCCGGCATTCACCAACGAGCCTCCACCGAGCCCGCAGGCCATTGCTGCTAGTGAATCTTCTTGTTTGTATACCTATAGTATTTTTTGTTAAATTTTTAATTGTTACACTTAAATATTAAAGTATAAAAATGTAAGTGATGACGAAAATAATATAGAGGTGTAAAGTGAAATTCGATCTAACTATAGAGGTACAAAGTGAAATTAACCCTTAAATTTTCCCCATATTTTTGTTTCTCATACGAGAAAAGTTGGGACAAAGAAACAAATCTAGAAACAAGAAACAATTATGGTTGTTCCCAATTTTCTATGAACAGACACAAAAATATTAGAACAAAAACACTAAACCAATAAGACTTTTTTATTTTTGTTCCAAAAATATCTAGGAAGTGAAACAAAATTATTAGAACAAAGGAAAACACACTATTAAAAGAAAATGAAAAAAAAAGGACCCGAAACAAAGCATCTTTGGGTCCAAAGCTGAGTCCCAATGGCCTGTTTTCAATTCTGGCAGCCGACATAATCTTGAAACTGTCTGTCGGAAAATCCTGAGCTTCCCATCTCCGGCCTTTCTCAAGCAAACAAACCTTAACTCCGGCCATTGACAGCCGGCAAGCCGCCACTGAACCTCCATAACCGGACCCCACAACCACCGCATCATAGCCATCATCGGTTCCACAACCCATCAAACCTTCCGAATTCATATTTTTTTAGTGAGAATTTCTTGGAGAAAAGTTTAACAATATGTTTTAGTTGGTGGAAATTAACTATTAATTTATAGACCAAGTTAAGCTGGCCGAATGGAATCTAATCAACCAATGATATTTCATTAATAACTCGACAGAGAATTTGAGTGGAAGATTCAAATGTTGGCCTTTTTGTGAAATTACACTTTGTGCCCATAAAGTATGAATAGAGTTTCACTTGGTACCATTATATTTCAATTTTTATATTTGTGCTTAATTATCAATTTTGACCCGATCCCACAAATTTTATAACTGATAAACATTTTCCGAACACGTCATGGGAATCATTCACAACCAAAATCCTTGTAAATTGGTCGACTCTAGTAGGAAGAGACTGTAGGGTGGTCTTGGGCCTCTCTCAACTCCAAGAACTAACTCATGAAATGAGATTTTCTCTCATGCTTATAACATGATCACCAGTCATTTCCATATCTAATATGAGCTAAATCCAACAGAGACAGGTAAACAAAACTATGAAATTTCACGGGTAGTGTGATAAAATTGAAACTTTAAGGTGTGATTGCAACTAAACCCATATTTTAGTGGTACAAACTGAAATTGAGGCTTTTTTTTTTTTTTTTTTTGGTTGTTGTCGTCCTTGTTCATAGAAAGGTTGGATATTGGTCTACGATTTTTTTTTTCCCTTGTGAAGAAACCAAGGAATTGCAAAAGGAGACAAATTTGAGCCATTTTTAGATTTTTACATTGTTATATGCTCCTTGCAACAATGTAAACTTGTGGCTCCAACACCTTATAGAAAGATTCCAAAGAAAATGAAATAAAATAATTAGTACATACAACTACTATAATGACAATAACAGCTAGACAATAACGACAAAGTTCTACTAATGATTAAATGCTTTAGATTTTCTTTGGATTTTCAGATGTGGTTAACAATAAAGAGTATGAGATAAACTTGGAGTTGTTTACATGTATTTTTAAAAGAAATTTTCTGAAAACGAGCTTTTTTAAATTTTTTTACGCAACCTAGGCTACTCGGAATTGGTAACTTCGGGTATACAGTCGCTTTATTTTATTTTTTAAATCAAACCCAGGTTTGTGAACCCCGATTTCTATATATATGGCGGTGAACTTGTTTCACTGCAATTCTTAATATTATATATATATATGTTTTATTATGTAAACATTTTTTTTTATTGTTAATTACACTAATTATCCCTCTTAAAATAAATAATTATATCCCAAAATTATTAAAATTATATTTCAAATAACACAATAGTCACAAACCTTTTAAAAGTCAATTAAAGATTAACATTTGTGTTGATCCTAAGATTTTGATGAACAATTAAATATTAATATTTCGGTGGAACTAAGAAGAAGGATCCGACTTTACCAAGAACTATAAAGAAAGTACCAGGACATTCAATTAAAGAAATCATCGGTAATTTCGAAAAAGGTGTAAGTACTCGATCTTCTATTAGGGATATAATCAATCTTGTTTTCTTATCTCAAATTGAGCCTAAAAATATAAATGAGGTATTAATTAATGAATCTTGGATTTCCACAATGCAAGATGAATTAGTTTAATTTGAGCAGAACAAAGTATGGTGTCTTGTTCCGAAATCGAATTTTCATTCAGTTATTGGTACTAAATGGGTATTTAGAAATAAAAAAAGGATGAATTTGGTATGGTAATCAAAAAT
This sequence comes from Eucommia ulmoides, assembly GCA_016647705.1. Taxonomy (NCBI): domain Eukaryota; kingdom Viridiplantae; phylum Streptophyta; class Magnoliopsida; order Garryales; family Eucommiaceae; genus Eucommia; species Eucommia ulmoides. Next base: position 15,676,917 of record CM028335.1, on the reverse strand, counting down.
AAAGAAATATTAGTGGCGCAGGGCTATAATCAAGAGGAAGGAATTGATTATGATTAAACTTATGCTCCTGTTGCTAGATTAGAAGCAATTAGAATACTACTCGCTTTTGCATGTTTACGTAATTTTAAACTATATCAAATGGATGTAAAGAGTGTATTTCTAAATGGCTTTCTAGCTGAAGAAGTTTATGTGGAACAACTCCCAGGATTTGAAAGTGATAAATTTTTCGATCATGTATTTAAAATTCGCAAGGCCTTGTATGGGCTCAAACAAGTTCCTAGAGCTTGGTATGAGAGACTTAGCCGATATTTGATCGAAAATGGTTTTTGAAGGGGTATTTTTGATATTACACTATTTGTTAAGCAAACTGATTCTGATATCCTATTAATACAAGTATATGTTGATGATATCATTTTTGGATCTACTAATGAGAATTTTTGCCAAGAGTTTGTTAAGATAATGTAGGTTGAGTTTGAAATGAGTATGATGGGAGAGTTGAATTTCTTTCTTGGATTACAAATTAAGCAATCCAAAGAAGGGATATTTATAAACCAAACTAAATATACCAAGGAGCTATTAAAGAAATATGGTTTGGAAGGAGCTAAAGAGAACAAAACTCCCATGACAAAGGCTACAAAAATTGAAAAAGATGATACGGGCAAAAGGGTTAATGAAAAAATGTATCGAGGTATGATTGGTACCTTGTTATACTTAACTGCTAGTAGACCTGACCTTATGTATAGTGTTTGTCTTTGTGCTAGATTTCAATCTTGTCCTAAAGAATCACACTTGATTGCGGTTAAGCGATTTTTTCGTTATTTAAAGGGGACGACTGACCTAGGATTATGGTATCCTAGGGGGGGTAATTTTAAATTGGTAAGTTACCCTGATGCTGACTTTGTCGGTTGTAAAGTTGAGCGAAAAAGCACAAGTGGATCATGTCATTTGTTAGGACATGCTTTGGTTTATTGGTTAAGCAAGAAGCAGAATTCGATAGCCTTATCTACTACTGAGTCTGAATGCATGGCAGCTGGTAACTATTGTGCTCAAATTTTATATATTAAGCAACAGTTAAATGATTTTGGAGTATGTATGGAGGAGGTCCCGATCTTTTGTGATAATAAAAGTATTATATGTCTAAGTAAAAATCCTACACAGTACTCACGAACTAAGCACATAGAGTTAGACATCACTTTATTCATGATCACATTAAAAAAATGGATATTATTATTGAGTATATTGATACCTCCGACCAGTTTGCTGATGTTTTTACCAAACCACTAGGGGAAGATTAGTTTGTGAAAATCATTCGCGGTTTGGGTATGGCTAGGCATAATGATGTTTGCCTAGACTAAATTTATTTTTGAAGATGACAAAGGGAGATAAATTAGTGGTGTTTTATTAACAAGGGAATAAGTAATGTTTTATTAAAGGAAAGTATTCTAAAACTACTGTGTTTTAAACAAAATGGAGAAATTTAAAAAAATGTGCTTTATTGAGTATTTTTAAATTATGCATTATTGAAATCTTCATTATGATACTCTAACGAGTTAAAGAACCCGTCCTCGAATTCAAGGAGAGTGTGGTTATATTTTATTTTAAAAAAAACATTAAAGTTAATTGTCATCATAAAAAAAATGGAGATTGTTGATTCTAAGATTTTGATGAACAATTAAGTATTGATATTTGGGTGAAACTAATGTTTAATTGAGTGTTTCAGAGATTTAAAGTTCCAGTGATGAAGACGTCAAATTGAAAGGATGCTAAATGACGATATCAAGATGATGAAGAGGAATTAAGAGTTTGAAGAAATTATAAAAAACAACTCAAGTAAATCTTAACTTTTAATATCTTATTTAGGAACACACACATGACACAAAATGAATTTTACTTTTTATGTGTGTTTTGGTTAAGTGTAATTATTTGCTCTTATGTGAATTGAAAAGAAATAATCTTGAATGACTAAAATGAAATATAAGAATACTAGTGGAGCTTATTTAAGAGAGAAAATGGGTAAATGGGCAAAATCGTAAAAGAAAGTGAGTAAAAAACGAGATCAGAGAAAAGATCCAGAAATGAGCAGTCGACTGAAGAGTTGACCGGCCAATGGTGGTTGAACTCTTTGAATCGAAGAGTCGATCGACTGGTCGACCGGTGAAAACAACTGAACTCTCTGAATCGAATAGGTCGACCAGTGAAAGCATGACAAACTCTCTGAATCGAAGAGTCGACCGAGCGGTCGACCGATAAACTGCATGGGCTACTTCCAGTATCTTTCAGTTGACTGGGCAGTCGACTGAACGTGTAGTTTCAGGATGCTATTTGATCCGAGTTTGAATCCAAAAGTAGTCATTTTTTGTTAGGATTTGAGAGAGATTTCGGGGATATTCTCCATATTCCTTTCAATATGGTTTATTAAATATTAATATTTCTCAATTTGATACTTAAAATAGATTCTATACTTATTTATTTTGATTGAGAAATACTTTGGGGTTTATTTGAGTGTTTTGAAAGTTGTTATGAAGTGAAATTGAACCTAAATGAAGTACTTATATTATAAGGGGTCTATAAGAGTTTTTTTATTGTCATGACACTTGTAAACTAGCCGTTAAAAGACTGATTACATGTTCCTTTAAATAGACCTGCGAATTTTATTAAAAATAAAGAATCTTTCTAAGAGAATTAATCATTCTATATCATTTTGAGAGAGTTTTTATACGAGTTAGTATTCTACGTTATTGTGAGCTATTATAAAAATGATTCTGATAATCAATTGCGATCTATTCTTACTGATACCGGATTTGAAGCTATACTGTTCTAATCATTATTTTTGTGGATTTTGGGTGAGATCTTTCCATATTGTTTTTTGTTTATTATTTTATATTTTGTAAATTGATCTTAGAAATTATTTCTGATTTTTGAAGAAAATATTTTTTCAAACAATTTATTCAATCTGATTATGTGCTCCAATTTGCTACCCATATTCTTGTTAAAATCAAATTTCTGTATCTCATATATTTCTATCACTAGTTGAGATATTAATTGAGTTTTTATTTATTTGGGGTGGTTGAAGTTTTAAGTGAGATTTACTACTTATCAATTTTTGTATTGGTGAGTTGTGACGGGTTAAATATCATTGGAGATATTTAATTAATGGTAGTTGGGTTTCAGTCTCTTCATGTAAAGAGATAGAAGTATTAATTATTCCTGAATAGAATTAGTGTGAGTGTTTTGTAAAGGTTTCATCCTTACCCGTGAAAATGATAGTTGAAGTGTTTTATGAGGTTTTGATTCTTGTACCTTAGTGTTAAAAAGAATTAGGTTATTCTTTAGCCTGTAAATAGTAGATATTTTTCTTTAGCCTGAGAAAAGGAAATTGTAAAGGTTGATTCTGAGCCTGTAAAAGAATCGGTGTTCGGATTTGGTTCCTAACTTTAAAGGGATCTTGGTTTTAATGGGTGCGACCTCCATGGAGCTCGGAGGACTGGATTAGCCAAGAGTAGCTTGGTGAACCAGTATAAATATTTTGTGTGCTGCATTACTACTTTATTATTTTTGTTATTTGGTGTGCACTTAGATTGATTATATTATTCCGCTGTGTTATAAAGATAATAATTAATTTAGGCTTAAAATTAATTATTTGATTTATTCAAGTTTTATTCTGATTATTTTTTAATTACTCAATTCACTACCCCTCTTGGGTATTCTACTGGGCCAACAATTTGTTTTCCATAAATTATCAAATCATCCCAAAAATATCAATTATTCATTTATATCTTAAATTTTTATAATATACAAGACAATCCCAAAAAAATATGAAACTTATATAAAATAATATTTTCAAAATATAATTTTTTGGGGGTATTACAATGGGTTAACAACCCCAGGTTTGAGTGTTTTTTTTTTTTTTTTTTTAAAATAAAGCCTTGGTTATAGAATGGCCTGCATAAGTTTTAACATAATATTTTTAGTAACTTTGAGTTAATTAACGGTGGTATATCGGTATTTTAAATAAACTTAATTTTTATTATTTATTTTTTTTGCATAAATTACTTTAAAAAAAACTCCATAATGCAGTTTACAACACTAAAAATGGACAAGTGGATAATTTTTTAAAAATTGTCAAAGTTGATCAGATGAGTTGTTTCTATGACTTAAATTTCCTTGCATTGCTTTTGAAGAGGTTCGTTTTCTGTTTCTTTTTCTTCCCCATCTAAATCCAACATCATTTCTAGATCACTTTTTGACAGTCCAAAAAGTGCCATCAAAGGTGACTCGAAATATAATTCATGGTGATTCAAATTCCCTTCCACAAGTTCGCTGCTTGTTGGGCTAGTATCATCAATGTTGGCTAATGTAGACTGTGAAAAATTTGCATTTCAATCAATATCACTATTTGTTGTTATTTCGACTACCTCATCGAGCCACAAGTCCCTGATCGTTTGAAAGTATATATTACAACTCCATAAGTTCTAAATGTCCTGCTTCCATAATTGAATTTCTATTGAGAATACTTAATTATAGACACTTCCAAGTTTCAAAGGATTATTGTTTCTACGACCTCACCATTATCAAAACACCCATTGTTGAAGCCCCCATTATTTAAGAAAAATATTTATTTTTATTTTCAAATAAAGCTAGCTCCCAAATTGAAATAAATACTATTTATATTACTCTACGTACCTAACTCCAAACTTTGTACTAGCTAGATGATTAAAACAAATTGAAAACACTAATTACATTTTGACCCCTTTCATGTTCCTATATAAACAACATCCTATCCATGGAAATGTTTTTTTTTTTTTCACAACTGTCTACGACATTCTACTTGAAAGATGAGTGGAACTATCTTGTTTTGTTAATTAATTTTTGGTTTCTTAAATATTTCTTTCTTCGTAACTTTTAGATTCAAACTTTTTGGAAATTGTTTAGTTTTAATTTGGATATCTTTTATAGGAAACTAAGTGAGGCACCCCGATTTTTCGAAAGAAAAATAATATTAAATAATAAATAATTTTAAGGAGATATGGATTTTTTAAAGCGTCGATTTTCTCAAAAAATATACTTAGGCCCTTTTAAAAATAAGGAGTCATCACCTAGCATTGGATTTAAATGGTATGTTAGGTCACCGAATTTTTAGAAAATAATTTAAAAGGCCTAAGTAAAAAATTGACTCTAAAAAATACGATCAAACCAAAGATTTATTTAAAGGCGCGGGGGTCAGTTACGCTCAGGGAAGGTGTTAGGCACCCCAAGATGCCCGTCCAAAAATGATACCTTATGTCCAATTAAGTCCAGTTAGTTTAGTCCATGTGTTTTATTTTATTTTAAAATAATTTCCTTCTTATAAAATCTTTTTGGTATTTTCACAAATAAAGTGGGATAAGTTTTTGGATTTTTTGGAATGTTCCCCTTGGTATAACCTGTCATGACCCATCCCGAAATCACGACATCCCGGGCTGACGTGACGACATCATGACATTACCAAAAACAACCAACCAACCATCTATTACACGGCAATAAGCATATATATAAATAAATCATCATCTATATGAAGCTATACATATTTCTGTTATGGGAACACATCCGTTCCCCAAATATACTAACAACAAAATATAATACCATGAACCCCTCATAGGTTTGCTTCAGAAAGCTCATCTCAACCCTCCACACGACTCCATCGTAGGACTCTACCTAACGCCAGTAAGGGACCGACTCCTAACTGTTTCACCTGCGAGTGTACTGCCTTCTTAGTAAAAACATCTTTAATAATAAAAACTCATTCTACAACATCTAAATGGATTAAGCGTAAGTTTATAAATACCACATAACTCGTAAAATCCCCAGTATAAAAGTAGGAAAAATAAAACGACTTAATTAAGTTCCATTCAAATCCAACTAATATAAAAATCATACTAATCATCATGATAATAAATATCAAATCAACCAATATACGTAAAACATCACATCTTAAGCACACATCTCAAACACACTTTTTAAGCACATAACTCAAACACACACCTCAAACACACACACTGGCCAGCCCTAATGATCGTTTTAACCTTACGGTCGGGACTTGCAATGGTACCGTACCATTTGTAGGATTTGCCTTCCTAACAGACACCCATCACTCCGTCGAAGCGGATAATCACTGCGTTGTATAAACGTCTAACATCACTCTGCCGAAGCAGATAAATATCACTCCGCCGAAGCAGATAATATTACTCCTCCGAAGCGGATAAATACTATAACATCGTCAAATCAATAATATCGTTAAATCAATACCATCATTCTGCTGAAGCAGATAATCATTACTTTGCTGAAGCAGATAAATACTATAGTATCGTGAAGTCAATAACATCGTCAAATTACTAATCAATAATATCGTCTAATCATCAACATCGTCAAATTAATAACATCATCATCAAATCACAACGTAATGATATCATCAAATCAACATCGTCAGATCACACATTCATTTCTCTTTTCCAAAAATTGATTTTTTATCCGAAAATCATATTTCTCACTTTCTTTTAAAAGGAAACGTCTGATTTTACCAAAACTACTTTTTCACTTTTTTTTTTTTTTTTTTTTTTTTTTGAAAACCATACATATTTAGAAAAACAGATATTTTCCACTTTATTTTAAAACCACTAAATTTCAGCGAAAAACTATTTTCAACTTCCTTTCGAAACCAACACAATTCATCGAAAATCTATTTTCTCAACCCACCCAGAAATCTGCTTGATCCATATTATTTTGAATTCATTTAATTTAACTACAACCATTTTCCATCATATATATATATAAATAATTTGACAAGAAGACAGTACACTCACCTGGCTATCCGTTCCGAACAGTTTTTACTGACTATCTTCTACCGATACTCCAGTGCTTGCAAACCTAATAGTGTCAGGGCCTAAATTAATATTTTATGTAAAATAACCGATTCATGCAATGCAGACCCTCAATTCTGTAATTTTCCCCGTACCCATTTTTTATTATGAAAAATTGTTATTCGGTAAATTTCGTTTCATTAATAATTACTGTACGCATTTGTTAATATAGACGGTGACAAAAATTATTAGAATTAACAATTCCAAATTATAATCCCGTTTGCTAATAATTCAATTTAATAACAATAGTAATCAATTTAGATTTTACCTGCTCCGAATCGTTCGTCGGCCACGAGATGGATTTTGGATTTTATTGGGGTTGTTTATGTAATTTTTTTTTCCTTTTCCCTTCTTTTTTTCCCGTTTCCTTTTCTTCTTTTGTTTCAATTGGCTGCTCCGGTCGTCCTCTCTCTCTCTCCTCACCAACCTCCGGCAACCTCACACTATCGACGACGACGCACATGCCGCCGAAACTCACTCACCGACCAATTAACCCACACACCGCCGGTAGCCCAACAGCCAAACACACACATACCCTCACATCAGCGGCCATTCCCACAGACAACGTCGACCGACCAACGACCCACAGTGACGCACGCTGCCGACGACGACATGCACATACCATCATCGAACAAACTGCGATGATCGTACACGCACTCATACACTTGTTCAAATACACCCACACCTACACGGACTGTGTTTGAGGCTCGGCTACTGTTCACCGTCGAAAATTGGAACACACACCCACATTCAAGGCAGGGACTCAACGACTGATTACATACAACACATACACAACAATCATGCCTATCCACACACCGATCACCCACACATAGCAGTCGTGGATCAAAACACAGGAACACACACACAAACCCCTGTAACCGAAACACACTGCTCGCTGGAGAACCCACCACCATTAGCGATCCCGAACAACAACCATACACACCCTCACGTCTGAACACAACAACTATGATTACACCCTCTTACACCCACAATCGCTGGCTGATCAGAACAGAATCCCCTTCTACCGGCGATCATGAACACCCGACGACCCTCTTTCGATCCTCCCTCTCTCTCTCTAAATTTTTTGAAATTTCTTCCGATTTCCTCCTTTTAAGATTTTCATTCATGGTGTTCGTGCATGGGTAATTATATGCATGAAATAAGTGGATGGATGTTTGATCTAATATTGTCACGTCGTCGGTCTCTCTCTTCTTTCTGTTTCGGTTCACAGTTCGGCCAGCAAACACACACACACACATGCATATGTTATATATGTGTTTAAAAAAAAAATCTTTTATTTTATTACTCTTTTCTCTCGCTAACTTCTTTACATCCTTATTTTAGCCCAATGTACTATTTACAAATTTCTTAAATCGCAATTTGAACCCTTAAAATTTTTAGTTTAGAATTTAAGTAACAATTTGAATCCCAAAGTTTAGAATAAATATTTCTAAATTTTCAATTGACCCAAAAACTTTTAATTAGGTTTTCAATTAACTCAATTTTTACTCTGAAATTTTCTAAATGCTCTAAAATGAAAATAAAATGACATACGTGGGAAATCGAGGTCTTACATAACCTCTTATCCAATATTAAGAATTTGACAAGGATAGTCCTCGGGGAGTTTTATGTATATTTCCGAGAGATTTCTTTAATTTAAATAGGCAAACTAAATAGATTAATGAGAGTAAAATATGAATGCAAAAACTAACATCTATATGAATTTATTTTTTATGCAAAAGTGACTAATTTTTTTTTAAAGAATTTAATTTAAATGTGTCGATGTGAAACGATATAAATAACGGGAATCGAATATGAAAACATTACATGAATTAACGTGATTATGCGTGATAATGATTTAATATAAAAAATAAGTGGTGTGCGCGTAGTAGCTAAATAAAAAAATGGCGTGAAAAATAAATAAATAATAAAAGTATAAGTGGTGAAAGTGTCCTAAATATATAGTTTAAATGATACAAAAATAAATATGCTAAACGAAAAAATATTTATTTTAAGTTTGCCCAATTAATTTAAAGAAGTCCCCATTTGAAATTTCCTCAAATTCTATGGATATGAGAATTGAGGGAAGATTTGCGGAAACAATTTTTGTTGGAATTAATCTTTCTGAAACTTAAATGAAATCCTACAAAAAATTTACTGAGGGAAGAGATTTTCTAAAACCATTCGTTTCTAAATTCTACTTGAGTCGGAGAAAGGAAACGAGATCACGAAAAACTCTCATTCGATTTATCGAATCGCCAGATTCATCTTAAGGTTCGTAAGGGTTAATTCCTACAAATAAAATATTTTGTTATTTTTTTTGGATTTTGTTTTTTTGAAACAAGAATAAATCAAATAAATAAAAAATACAGAAAAATAAATAATGAAAATATCCTCTACCTAACGATCGGAGGTTAAGTTTAAGCACGAGAAACTCATCCCGACGTTTTTATCGGATCATCGAACGACTTTATTTTTTTGAGTTTTTCTTTATGAATCTGTAAATAAAATAAAATAAATAAAATGAAATGAAAATACAAAAAGTAAAAAATACAGCGATATGGTGTCCTCGTCTAAACGCTCAAAGGTTTAGATTGAGAATGGAGAACTTTGTCTCGACATTTTTTATTGAGTCATCGGACTACTAAATGGAATAAAGTTTGCAAGAATTTAAACTATAGAGATATTTAAATAAACTAAAAAATAAAATAAAAATATACTTGTTCTAGGCCAAGAATCCCAATACTCCGGCTTTTTTTCTCTCGCAAACGGTTTCCCAAAAAGGTGTTTTGGGCATCACTCTTCTAGGGGGTGGCTTCTCCCAATTTTTGAATGTTCCTGAAGGATTTCTTTCTGAATTTTTGTGTCTAAACTATGAGGAGGATGGTCCTATTTATAATAAGGATGGAGAGTGAAAAATCCTAGAAACCTTAGGAAACCCTAGTCCCAATTCGCCAAGAAAAAGGAAACAAAACCTAAGAGGAAAAGAAAAAAGAAACCTAATCTCATTTTGACAAGGAAACCTTTTATTTTCCATTTATTTTCAGTTTTATTTATTTTTTCTTTTTTACTTTCTTTTCTTTTTTCATTTTTCATTTTTTATTTTCTTTTTTCTCATTTTTTTTTAAATAAAAATAAAATAAATTTTAAAATGTCATTTTGCTGGACTGTCAAAATGTCGTGTCTACACTAAGTAATATTTGAACATCGATTGTATACAAAAGAAATTGAGTTTATTTTGTGTACGGATAAACTACTATTTGTTAGCTCCAAATTACCCAAAAAAATTGCATTGTCATAGAAATAGCTCATCTGGCTAACTTTGACGATTTTTTAAAAATTATTCACTTATCCATTTTTAGTGTTGTAAACTGCATTATGGGGTGTTTTAAACGTAATTTATGTATAAAACAATTGGGTTTATTTAAAAGATCGATATACCACCATTAATTAACTCAAAATTGCCCCAAAAAACATTATATTAAAACTTATGCAAGCCATTCTATAACCAAGGCTTTATTTTCTTTTCAAAACTCAAACCCGGGGTTGTGAACCCATTGTAATACCTCAAAAATTTATATTTTGAGAATATTATTTTATATAAGTTTAATTTTTTTTGGGTTTGTCTTATATAGTATAAAAAATTAAGGTATAAAGGAATAATTGATATTTTTGAGATTATTTGATATATTATTTATGGTATAAATAAATATTTGATAATTTTTGGGGGTCAAATGTTAATCTTTGATTGACTTTTAAAAGTTTTGGGACTATTTTCTTATTTAAATATAATTTTAATAATTTTGGAGTATAATTAATATTTTCTTTATTTTAAGAGGGATAGTTAATGTAATTATCAATAAAAAAAAATATGTTTACATAACACACACACATATATTATATAGAACACAGGGTTCACAACCTCGAGTTTGATTATTAAAAAATAAAAAATAAATAAAGTGATCGTATACCCTAGATTGTGAACCCCTGGTATAGGAAATTGATGTTTTTTACACCTGGGGCTACCAACCTCATGTAGCGTGGGTTGCGTAAAAAAGTTTAAAAATACTAGTTTTCATAAAATTCCTTTTAAAATACATTTATGATGTAAACAACACGATAAACTTGACCTAATACAAAAATCACTCCCTTTAGTTTCAATAATACTTGGGGACACTCTATCGTTGGAGTATGTGCCCATAAAATTATCATATCATCCTTTTTTGTTTTTAATTTTTTTTTTCTTTTCCATTTTTAATTTTGATTTTTTTGCTTTTTTTTTTTGGGGGTAGGTTTGTTTACTAATTTTTCATTTTTGAGTTTTATTATATATATATATATATATACACTAGTTTTTACCCGTGAACTAAAGGCACAATTTAAAATTCAACACATTGTAAAATACAACATCTTGATGAATAATTAAATCAATTTGAAATCTGAATCGTATGGCAAAATACTCAAGTCACTTTTTAGAAAATTGAGAATTTTTAGTAAAAGTTTAAATACAATAATTTGAGACAATTAAAATAATAATTCTGAATAAATAATATTTATCGTGGATAGAGATCCATCTTCAAGACAAAGCACAATTAATCAATCAAATGATATACATCTTGATAGGGTCATGTATAGTTAACCATGTTTAAAAACCAGTGTAGTCAAATCAACTTCAACAAATTTCTCTGATTGTCCTTGTAATTTATTTATTGCCATAGCATATATTCTAAACGAACTGAAAAATGACGTTTTGTCATTTGAAAAGGAAATTCAAAAGACGATACCGTCAAGGATATTCTTGGATGGAATGAATTTATTGTAATTAATAATATGAATGTTAAGCACAATTAATTTGATGATTTCACACATTCTAATTCATCTGATTTGAGCAACAATCTGTTGATAGACAAATAGCTACATTTTAGGGCATAAAATGAAAACTTTATTTTTCACAATTTGCCCATCAATCTTATCATTTAATTTCAAATAATTAATTCAAATCAAATATAAAACTTTAATTAACATTCTAAACACATTTGAATCAATTTTGTGTTTAATTCAAGCTCGAATTTCTGTTTTAGCTCAATGTATACAAAAAAAACACGACAATCAGTTGACCGGTTTGGAAAATCGATTAACGATGTTCTTGGTTAGTTGTTTAAAATTACTCTCTAGTCTAATTGGTCGACTAACTCAATTAATTGGTCGACTAGCTAAGTTAATTGTTTCACTGGTAGCTCATTGTTAATTCAGATCATAACCTACTGTCGTGATCGGTTGACTACTGAATTTATCAACTGGTTCAGGCTGATTTCTATTGCTCACAGGCTACTATCTTAATCGGTTGACTGAAACAAGGGGCCAGTCTACCTATTCGTGAAAATTTTATTTTTATCCTATTTTTCAACCAACTCTTATTCATTCTTAGTTCTCATTGGCCTAATTTCAATTTTACACCTCTATAAGCATTCCAAGCACACATATATCATAGTAATGACCACATAAGTGATGCAAGTGTGATTGTGTTTGTCCAAGTAGAGTCAATGTGTATTGAATTGTAGGGAAGGAATATTGTCTTGTTTTGAATCTCGTCTTTATCTTCTTTGGCTTGTATCTTCAATCTTGATCATCGGATCTTCATTATATTGGTCTTTCTGAACCTTATCAATTTTCTTTTTTAATTCTTTGGATCATTCATCTTCATTCTTCATTATTCTCCGTGGTATTGTTTCTCCAACGTTTCATTTCCTGTACTTCGATACTCAACACACATGAAATACAAAACCATAAATATCTTGTTATCATCAAAATCTCCATCTCCGGGGTTCACACCCTTGGGGTCAACATAGCTTGCTTATCATAATCTATCTATTTCTAGATTGTGACATGCTCATCAATGTTGGTAGCATATGCCGTGGGAACAGACCCTTCGGAATATTATCCAATTTCAAAGAAGGTAAAACTAACTTAAGAATTCTCACCTAATCAGAGAACTTAGGTCCTATAAAGGAATGTTTTGCAATGATTTTAACATTATGATATCTACAGAGAAAGTAAATACAACCTTTAAGTTAAGAAGAAAAATAGTATACAATAATTTTAGATCAGAGGTATTTTATGAAACTAAATGTACTCCGACTAAATTTTTTGAATCTCACATTCCTCTGGAGAAATAGGTATATTCCAAATGTCCCTAGTAGGGAGTTGGATAATCCATAAGTTTTTAGGAGGGCTTGCTTGACAGTTAAGGGCCAACTGATCATCGAAAATAGGCAACTCATGCCACTTACTTTTTGAGTAAGATCTAATCTATATTCGGTCTCTAGTTTGATCATACCTTGCCTGACAGCTAAAGGTATATCTCCCTAGTTAAACTACACCCACCTGGCATGATCCAAGCTAGTCCCAATGAGCTCCCCACATTATCAGTTAAAAGAACACATTAATATACTTTTTGAGTGTTATAATGATAAAGATAAGTTCATTGGGAGTTCGATATTCATGGACACGGCCCAACCCGACAACTAAGGGACGACTTTAGGCTCTTGGAACCTTATTCCTAATGGATCCCCTGGTAGAAGACCATGGCGAGCATATCTCATATGCTCCTATTTTCAACTTAATATTTGATTTAAGGTATATTTATTTAGATCTTGTCGTTTACTTAATTTATTTAATATTCAACTCATACATATAACAAAATAAACAATACCCCATACAGGCATACTAATCGGGAGAAAATCAAAGCAACGTAAATATAATTGCCACATACACGCATATAAATGAGCTAGAATTATCATGGGCTTATAGTTCGATTTGACTCAAGCCACTAGGCCAAAGTTAGTTAAGTTATGTAATTAATTATTTATTCGAAGTCGATGCATCTCATGGATTTCTTTCTTGGGATTTCAATGATTTGGCCTTCACTGCTCCATACTCCTGATTGGGCTTCTTATTTTTTCCTATTATTGTTGTGTCTTTTCTTCTTCTTGTCAAATTATAAATACAATAAATATAATAAAAGAGAAGGATACATTTCGAAGAGAGTGAAAAGAGTATCAAGAAGGGGATCAATACAACGGAGAAAAAAAATGAAATAGAGCATGCAAGTCCACCCTCAATAAAATAAATTACAACCTGATAAGAATAAACCTTCCAATCTCCAAAATTAATACTATTACACAAACTAATTACATGGCTCAAACGGTTTCAATCCATGATCATCCCATAATCAACTTATACAAAACATATCATGTAAAAAAAAATAAACTGGTTAATTATGTTACGAAAATCTAATTGGATCGTAAACATTAACGTTTTCTAATTTAATTAGGAAATTATTCTTATCTCATAACAATCATTCTAATCTAATTAGAATATTAGTTCAAACAAATATATTCTATATCTATTAAAAACTATCTCATTTTAATTAATATAGAATCCAATTTAAATATGAAAGTTGGATATCCAAATTTCATATATATATTAAAATTACCTCATAATCTTAAAACCGAATTAATAAAAAAACAGGTGAACTTTTAAAATTATTCCATATTTTAAATTTAAAGCCTATATCTATTAAAAAGAATTAAAAAAGATTTTAAATTTAAATATGGATAATATCAAACTTAAAATAAATAATAATCATTATCTATAAATTATTATCTCATAATAATTTAATATGATTTATTAAATATTTAATTTAGAAAGTTTAAAATTTAAATTTGAATAAGACACGAAATTTGATTTGATAAGATTTTCAAAAGATATTTTAAAAGATATCAAATCTGATTAAGGCAGGATTCAAAAGTCAAATTTGATAGATAAGTCAACTCTTACCTTTTTCTTCCTAGATATCCCAAAAAACCAAATCTTGTAGAAGCTGAATAGAATTGCAGGCAACGGGAATTTTCCAAAACGAAAATGAGTCGCCTAGATAGGAAACACTGTCACACTGCTACAGTGGGCTCTCTACCATGGTAGTGATGCACTGCTGTCGGTAGGTACTGTCATGGTAGTGTTTCTAATGGCATAGCACCACCGTGTGCGATGTTGCACGGTAGCAATGGTGATGGCACGGCTGTCGTGTGGTTTGAACTCCCACCGGCATTTAGGTTTTTTGCCATGATGTGGTTCCCTCGAATTCACCAATTTCTAGTTTTTATTTTTTAATAAAAATAATTTCTGAAATTAATTAGAAACTCTTTCAGATCTATATGTTTTCTCTATTGTTTGCGGGAATATCCAAAAATAATTTTTTTTTTTCAATCTTACTATGATCCAATATTCCGTAAAACATAACCAAAAAATTATTTTGTGTTAATTATGGATGTGGCTCTTATGCCACTTGAAGGAAACATATATTAAAAACACTAGATTTGAGAGCCATAATATAAAAAATTTAAATCACATTTAATAAATATGGTTCCTTAAAGTCGGAGCTATATGTATTAGTCTAAAATAAATATAAAAAGAAAATATTAAATCATATTTAATCCATTTATCTCTTCCAGTGCTTCATACTCAATGCTGGTAGTTTCCAAGGCATGATCTAAGAAGGCTCTTCCAAGGGCAGCTCGATCTGTTTTCGATTCGGCAACCAAGAATAATTATATTAGAAGCAACACAAGTGACATGCCGCTAACAGTATCTACACAAGAAACACCATAAGGATAGTATTCTTGAGATCTATAAGAATTTAATTCTAACCTTAAGGATCTAAGGTAGATCTATTTTAATTCTAGTAGGGAGTAAAAATAAAAACATTAGAACAATAATGAAATAAAAAGAGGTGGTTGAAAATCTGTGATGGATGAAACTATCAATAATGGATGGCCACTATGGATTTCCCTATTTATGGACATTGTCTATGGTTCAAAATTCTGGACCCCTTCCTTTCATAATTTCACTTTGGTCCCTGAACTTCTAAATAGTTCAACATTATTACCCATTATTTTTTAAAGCTTTTTTCGAACTTTTGTTTCTCATTGTGTGTGACCTATTAGGTTTATATAAAAGGCTGAATGGTAGAAACAATTAATTAATTAATCAATTAAAATTAGACAATTCTAATTTTACCTTTTTAGGATAAATAATTTTTCCAAGGCATCTCTTCCGACTGTGACAGTGAGTCACGATTATCCACATATCCAGTTGATAGGAATTTCATCAGGAGAATGATGTGAACCTCTCAGAGAACCCCCCAGTTATGATTTCCATACTATACAACCTCTCTATCTTGTTCTCCCAAAAAAACCCAGTGGGCTATGGATGAAGTCAAAAAATCTGAGTCCGATTATATATACATATATATACATATATATATGATGCACCCCAGATTTTGGCAACAGAGGAAGAAGAGAGTGGGAAGAAGAGGAAAACAAGGCTTTGTTCCCCCTCTCAAAATCCTAAAAAATCCGTTCATTTTAGAAAATATACTTCGAGGGCTTTTCTAGGCGCTGATTTTGAAACGTTTTTGGGGCCGAGATTTATTTTAAAAATGGAGTCGCCACCTAGCATTGAGATAAATGGTAAGCTATGTCACCGGGATTTTATAAAATCATTTTGTTTTTTTTTAATATGGTCCAAGTTTTGTTTACTTAAAAACAATTGGTCTTTACCAGAGATTTCTTTTAAGTTCAGGGGTAGGTTATGCTTGGGAAGATGTTAAGCACCCCAAGACACCTGTTCGAAGACAGTATCTAAGTCCAAATGAATTTTTACACTTAAACAAGTTCAAGTAACTTCCTTCGGTTTTGGTTAACACAATAATTCCTGTTTTTAATGTTTTCTCTTTTTATGCATTTTTATGTAAGGAAACAAGAAAAATTTACTTTTTTAAAGCAGCAACATATAAAACAGATTAAATAAAAATATTTTTATTTATTTTTAGTAGACGACCGAACCTATAAAAGTTACTTACATATCTCGGATTTAACGGGAAATCAGGTCCAAACGTAGTTCACCACAAGATTGTTTTTTTTTTTTTTTCATTTAAACAGATGACCGAACCCACATAGGGCTGCCTACGTATCCTAGTCTTTGACAAAAATCAGGTCAAAACGTAGTCCAACCCAACAAGATGATTTTTTTGTATTTCTTTTTTATTTCTTTTTTTAGTTTATTTAAGACAAGGCAAGAACAATCATAACATAAACGGTAAGTGGATATGCACGTTGATTTTGTCAAGAACACTCCAACCGAACTTACTTGCTTAGACAAGTTTAATGTTAAGGTTTACTTTATTAGTCCAAAAGATAGGAGAATATGTCATATACATGCCAGACCTACTTATAATTAATAAGACGAAAATGTTTCTAAAAAATGTGCAAACTTATTCCCGAAGGAATAGAGGTCCTCCCTTTATTCCAACTTTTAGCCACAAGGGTCTTGACAGAGTAATATATATAGGGTGCCAGTCATCCTCGTAACTAAGAAGACGAAATTTTTTCTGAAGAAGGCGCACACTTATCTCAAAGAAATAGAGGTCCTCCATTTATTTCGAATTTTAGCCACAAAGAGTCCTCAAGCCCGAGACTTAGTGCCAGACTGTGATCTAAGCTAGTGCGAAAAAGCAAATGTTAGTTGTTAGTAGTTCTTCATCAGAAGTTTGTTTTAAATTCATTGAAATTTGATTTCACGTGTTTTTGACAAAGTCAAAGATGCTATACACAAATCATAGCGTTCTTGATGTTCTTGATACGAACTATGATATTTACACTATGTACATGATCTAAACTTCTATGAACAACTTAAATATACTATATACAAGTAATATAAAGGTATTTAAGCAAAATCAAAGAGGAATTTGAGAATACTTACCTAATTTAGGGGAGTAGTCTTTCCCTAAGTGATTTCTTTCTTCTCCTTTTTTAATCTTCTTGTTTCATGTTGGTTGTTCCTCAATAACTTCTTGAGGTCTTGTTCTAAGTGTCTCAAGAACACCATTTTGGAGTCTTTTTTACAAGATTTAAGTGTGTTTATGGAGTGTAATGCTTAGGAAATCCTAAGACCTGAGAGAGAAATTCAGGCCTAGAGAGAGAAGGTAAATGTCCAAGCCTGTTTTTGAATGAAAACAATCTATTTAGGCTACTTATGACCCATTAATGTTGATTAATGCTAGGTTTAGAGCCATGTGATGAAGATTTACGTAGATTTCCTAAGTAATCATTGGATTTGGGTAATGATCACAAGATCTTTGTCATTAATGATCAAATAATGCTTTTACATGTGCCATTAAATGCCTATTAAATGTATTATTTGATGGATTTTGGTTTGGTTTTGATTGGTAACTATTAGTTACTCATGGTAATCGAATTACTTGATTTAGAAAATATCTTATTCATTTAATGTCATTAAATGCACACATTGCATGGAGTCATTAATGCTCATTCAAGTCATTTAATACCATGACTTGACCTTGATTTGAAAGGTAAATAATGTATCGATGTGATGAAAATTGATCCGGTTAGTTTTGTAACCACAAGTTATTTTCAAGTAACTAGATTGCCCTTAAGATATTTTGGTAAAAATAAATCTTCCATTTAATGCCATTAAACGCATACATTGAATTGAACCAGTAATAGTCATTTATGACATTAATGCCTTGACTTAACCATAACTTGATGTGTAATACCCTAACAATTTATATTTTTGAAAATATTATTTTTCGACTGTTTTGTAAATTTGTGGTCTAAATAATATTTGATAATTTTTGGGGGTTAAATGTTAATTTTAAATTGATGTTTAAAAGTTTTGAGATTATTGTGTTATTTAAAATATATTTTTAAGAATTTTGGGATCTAATTAATATTTTTATTTTATTTTAAAGGGGCGTTGTGTAAATAAAAATAAAAAATAAAAAAATGGCTAACTTGATTTCCTTCCTTAGGAAGGAAACCAATATTAGCCACACACACACACACACACACATATATATGCTAATAAAATGAGATCACTATATAAGGAAGTCAGAATTATATTCATGAAAAAAAAACAAAACGAAAGTGACAATTTAGGGGAGAAGTAAAGTATGCATAATGATGAGTGGTTTAATTATCAACAAATCAAGTACTTTTATATTCAAATATTTGTGTGTTTTCAAGTATTTTTGTTAATTTAATATGTTTTTGTGTTGTTTTGTAGATTTATAAATAAATGGGAGAAACGGTGCAAAATATGTGAAACTGTTGTAACTTCAAGACCATTTTTTTTACCATAATTCAATCCTATTTTATAAAATCTCAAAACATGGAAGTTTTATATCTACATCTTAGTTTTCCATAGGTTTTTGAATCACCTCAATCAAAGTTTGGACGTGAAAGATACGACCAAAAGAAGAACTTGATGTCGGCACTGCCATGAGCATCATTGCAGTGATAATTTCCATCGCTGCAACGATAATTTGATAGTTGCAGCACCATTTTAGTAGTGAGTTTCTGCCTTCCCATCGCTACAGCGACCCGACACCAGCTGGAAAAATATTTTCAGATATTTTTGAGATATTTTGGACCTCTATTTGTTTTTCCTCATTCCTACACCTATCAAGAACATTTTTTGGAGAGTTTTTGGGGAGCTATAGATCAGACCAAACAAGAGGAACACATAATTGGAGAAGAGGAAACAAGATCGGAGAGGATTTTACAGACATGGAACCATTCATTCTTCAGATATCGGCCATTCTCCCTTGTTTCTCTCTTTATTTCTTAACTTTTATTTGTTGTTTGATCATGCTTATCTCATTTTTAGTTGAATATTTGGTTATGGCCATGAGCTAAACATATATTATTTAGAGATTGATATAGTTTACAAAGTATGTTGTTTGAGTAAATCGTTGTTTCGTTATTGGTTGTTCATCCTTATTCAATTGTGTTTACCTTTCTTTTACTTCCATTATATGCTTGTTATGATATTTTGGTTGATTTGAGAATACAGGGTTTAACACTCGGGAGAGGTAACCCCGGATTCGGACTAGGGTTTAAACATAACGTGACGTTCTAATATTTCGGGAGATTATTAGAAAGTGTGCAATCTGTGAGGTTAAGGCAAGACTCATGTGATCGTTTAGACGCTAGATAGGGATATCGGTGTTGACATGAATTGCATATTCATTCACTTTACACTTGGGAGAGGTAGTGAGTGAGTTTTAGACACCTAGATTGTTGGATAGATTAATGAACGTTAATGTAAACTAGACTAAATCAAACACGTTTAAGTGAATGAAATTAATTCCTAAATAATTTATTCTCATATATTTTATTCTTAGTATTGTAGTTTAATTAGTTATCATTTTAGTTTAGTTTTATTTCTCTAAAAAAAAAAAAAAAAAAAAAAAAGAACCCTATAATTGGATCGCCTAGATAAAGTTAGATTACCACAATTGCGGTACTTAACGATAATTTAAACCAATCCCTGTGGATACGACAACCCTACTTTTTCTATACTATTAAAACTTGACTTCATGCACTTGCGAGTAATTCAAAGCGATTAAAATATCGCCAACACATAAGTATATATAGGTATGTATATAATAAAAGAAAATTACAGTACATATATATACGAAAGGTTTTTGGCGAGAAAATTATTCTGATTTCTTATTCGAATTTCAACTTCAGATTTCATATAGAATTTCTAACCCTTTTAATATTTATATTTAATCTCTCTATTATGTAGTTTATGTTATTATTATTGATGAATTATAACTGTTAGTTCGCATGAAATATTTATAATTATTATGTGAAACGCACGTTTATGTGTCTATTTGAGATTTGATTGTTATGTGTTTATTTGGACTTTGATTGGATACACGTATTAGATGGGTTGAAATTCTACTGAGCGTTAGCTCACAACCCCATAGTTTTGATTGCAGGCCCAGAGAGAGTGAAACGACGCCAGAAATTATATTAGAAATTCGAATTGGAAAAGTTGTATTTATTATTTTCTGTTGTAAAACTGAATCGATGAATTCGATAATCAAAATTGTATTTGAATTTCTAATTATTAAAATTTGAGAAATTATAGAGTGATGTAAATATATAAATTATTAATCATGAATCCATCCAAGCAAAAGTTTGAAATTTAGAAATTAAAAAAAATCCAAAACAAATGGACCTGATCACAAGTGCGCGCTTCTCATCCTGAAGCAGTTACCTTTCTTGTAATTTGCAATAAGTAAATCTATTTCTATCCTCTTTGTATTTGAGAAGAATTTTGAATATAATTTCTGTAGAAATTCCCAGATTTATATAAAATAAAATACTAATTATTCGATTTTAGTTTCAATTATCCGAGGGGAGAAATCGCGTGGCGGTCCTGGGAAATAGAGCTGTTACAGAGTGGTATCAGAGCTGAATTAATAATAATACTAATTTATTTATGAATCGTGAAATATTTGAGGTAGAATTCTCTATAGGAGAAATCTAATGGCCCTGGAAAATCGGACCATTACATGATGGGTCTTAAATGTCTTGATGTGATGAAAACTAATTTGGTTAATTTTGTAACCGTTAGTTACTTCCAAGTAACTAAGTAGCGATCAAGATATTTGCTAGGAAAATCTTCACAAGATCTCTTATTAAATGATCTCATTAATGAGGCATTTCGTACTTGATTAGACCATGATTTGATGGGTCTTGAATGCTTGACATGATAAAAATCGATTTGGTTAGTTTCAAACAATGTCTTTAGGCTTTAGTTACTTTAAGTAACTAAGTTGTCATGGTGGATTATTTGTTTTTTTAAGACTTTGACTTGATTTTGTTTGGAGATTAGTACTTTAAACAAGAAAATTAAAGAAGTATTTTTTGTGTCAATTAGACAAAACCAGTGACAGTAAAAGTGGATCAAAATGAGAAATAAAGGTAATTGGTGATATTTTCTTAAGTTAAAAGGGTAGTAACTAATTTAATCATATTAAAAGTGATTTTCATGAAAAAAATCTACTTTTGATATTGTCATTTTAGTACCCATTAACTTTAGGAATTTCAAAATTTTCCTGAAATATTTACTTATATTGAATTCAATCCAATTGACATTTTTAAGTTTTCTTATGTTTTTTGGGCTTTTTTGTAATATCCAATGTATTCTAAGGCGGAAATTTGTTCTCTTTAAACCTCAGTTCAAATTTATCTATGCTTTTACTTTAGATCCAATATATATATATATATATATATATATATATATATTGATCGATAATATATTTTCTTGTAACACCAATTGAAATCTCATTTCAATCGTCACGTTTCTCTGGTCAGAAGTTTGGGCAAATTATATTAAATCGAATCATATAGGACATGTCTCTCTTTACTGAGAGTGAGAAATTATATCTTGCATACTAGCTCGTATATTCACATGTATATCTCACTATACTCAATGGATACCTTTGCAAGTTTTATAACTAGAATACAACACTCAATATGATCAAAGTATAGCAACCCATACACATAATATACAATACCTTGAGTCAAAAGTTCACAAATACAATTATAACTCAGATATCCTATTTTGACATTAAGCAAAACTATCGTGTAGGATATCAAGGATGATCACATTCAATTCCTTACTACACCACTAAATTCCCTTGTAGTTATTCTAGTATCTCATACTAGTGATTTGAGATTCACTATTCTCATGAAAGAAAACACCCCCAACAATCTAGCCTAGATTGCTAAAGACATGTTTTGACAATTCAATACCGACTAGGAATTATTTAGGATACAAATTACCGAATGTCTTTGGTCTCTGCCTTTTAATCCCATTGAAGAGCTAAGATAATCTATGTTGAAATTAAATTTCATATCGCTTAGTGTGTTTCGCTGTATATTTTTTTTTTTATTATTTAGTGTTGGTTTTTTTTATTATTTATTATGGTGGAGGTGATGGTGATGGTGATAAAAAATATTTACTGTGGTGGTCAATAATGGTTGTAAAATTTGTGGTGGTGATGAATATTTGTTCTAGTGGTGAATATTTGTTGTCGCTACAATGATGGTCGTAGGCAGTTTTGTTTAGTGGTTTCTGCGGTGGTAGTTAATGTTTATTATGGTAGTGGCGGTGATAGTAATTGTTTGATGTGGTGGTCAATGGTCATTATGGTGGTAGTAAAATTTATGAGGGTGCTAAATATTTTTTGCAATGGTGAATGATTGATGTGGCTTCAGTAGTGGGAGGCAGTGCTGGTAGTGATTTTGATGCAATGACAATGGTGTTCAATATGGGTGGCAGTGATGGTGAATGTTTTTAGTGATGGCTAAGTGTTTATTACGGAAAAAAAAATGACTGAGAGGCATTTTTGTTATGAAATATTGTGTATTTTCGGAATTATGATTTTTGTTTAAAAAAAATATAGGATGAAGATTATTTAATTTATGAGTTTTGTGTCATATACGGAATTATCCTTTTATTAAATAGATTTTAATTCAATTGCAAATAGAATTCATCCAAAAAAGATGGTGTTAAAAGATTGATGATAGCTTTAATCCGTCATATAAGTCTTTGTTTTCCATTCAAGTCATAAAAACCTTACAAGTAACATATATTGAGTTTTAATCAACTATTTAAGTAACATTAAAAATGCGTTACCCAGGATTTATAAAATTTATGAATGACCTGTTTCACATTTAGATAGTGTTAATATCAACATAATGTGAAGATGCTAATATTGTTTTTGATATTAATAGGGAGGGATAAAATAAAAAATAAATACAATTAGACTTAAAATTAAACTAAGTGCAAAATTCATTTTTAACCTTCTAAATGTTGACATATTTCTATGTAGTTCAGTAAATTTAGTACGTTTGGATTTAAACCCTCTAAATATGCGTTTAGTTTTAAATAGTCATTCTATTAACAATTCCATCAAAAAAAAAAAAAATATCATGGGCACTGCACATGACATTTTACAAGTCTATTTTGGTCTTTTTCTCTTTTTTTTTTTTTTTTTTTTTTTTTTTCTTTCTTCTTATTTTTTTTTTCTTTTTCTTTTCCTTTTTCTTCTTCTTCTTCCTTTCTTCTTCACCGATGTCAACCAAGATTTGTTACTCTCCCCTTGCATGCCACTAATGCCGTCTCTCTCGCGATCAACAACTTCATAAATTTACCTAACCCAATTCCTCGTCACCCATCCTTTATCCTAGAAATCTCTTTTTTATAATACTTCTCCATACAAAATACTTGAATCCTAATTTGCTAGTTCTGTGTGTCGCTAGCAGTGACAGTCATGGCGTTGGATACGAAAGCGGTGGAGGTAATGACAATGGTGATTGGCGTGGATCTGGAGATTTCGGTGATTTGTCATCATCAGGGGATGGATTTGGATCCATTAGATCATTTCTGAGTGGATGGAGATCCAGGGTCGCCGTCGATCCCTAATTCCCATTCAAGGTTCTGATTGAAAAGTTGGTGGTTGTGATCGTATGCGTGCTTGAGGATATGACTTCTCATCATGGTTTTGAGCTCGACTTCATGTTCTCCACCCTCATTGTTGGATCCATCTTGAATTTTGTCCTCATGCACCTAGTGTCCCCCACCATGTCTTTTTCATCCCAGACTCTGCCTTTAATCTTCACAAATTTCCTGGTGGACTATGGAGGGAGATGGTGGGGCTTTGGTAAAGATGAAAGGAATAATAATAATAATAATAATAAGAAGAAGAAGAAGAAGAAGAAGAAGAAAAAGAAAAAAAATTCTAAAAGAGAGAAGAAAAAAGACCAAAATAGCCTGCAAAATGTTGCGTGCAGTGTACATAATGTTTTTCCATTCATTTAAGATGAAAATTTTACAGAATAACTATTTAAAACCAAATGCATATTTAAAGGATTTAAACTGAAATTCATTAATTTTATTGGACCACACACAAATTTGTCAATACTTAGAGGGTCAAAAATAGATTTTGCTCTTAAATTAAAGACGATCGTATGTTTATTAAGAAATATTAGATATTAAGAGCCTCATTCAAAAACCCTAAAATAAAATCTATGTAATGCTATCAAATAAATTTAATTTTACTTCAAACAAGTTGAAAGCATAAGTAATCTCAACCCCAGTTAACCTTGATTCAAAGTTTAAGAAATACTTTGTTAATGATTTTTTTAATTATCAGTAATATAATTGCAACTCAACATAACATTATTCTAATTTATTTTAAGGTGGAAGTCCTGAGTTCGGAGTTCAGAGTTATCCGAGTGGTTTGCGGTCAACAATAAACTTTTTTCAGTATGAGTTGGTACTTGCACAAAGATGTACCGGGGTTATGCCCTGTGAAGTCCTTCCTGCGTGAGACTAAGAGCTTGAAGGAAAAGGCTATAATATGCTTTAATTGGGTACTTGATCCTTACCTAAGGCATTGAATGCCAGAGTATATATAGGCGATGACACGATCAGCGCTGAGAGATTAGAGTGGGGCATTAAGCATCATTAGCTGATGCTTCTTCTCCAAACAAGTTGACATTCGAGCTGGTCGTGGTGGAAGCAAAGATGACATTAGTATTTGTAGTTGGTATTATTGAAGCCTGGTTGCTTGTTTCGCCAATAACAACTTTAGGTGCATCTTTGTCCATATATTGTGTTGGTTAGGAGATTTAGACAACAAATTATAAAGGTGTTTTAGTTATCCATGCACATGGTAGCGGTATAGGCGATCACATGCCAAGTGATCAATTTATGTTGAAGTGTCACACCCCACCCCGGACACCCGTCACTGTGGGGCCCGCGTAACGTCGACACGACATCACCTGAATATCTAACTTATTATAGACGATAAAAATAAAAATGCAATCACAGAACAAATCATAAGTATATACATTCTCTCATTTACGAACACCAGTCCCAAAATTTTTATTCCTTTAACAACACGAATACGAAACCCTAAATCTCCCCAAGATATTCGTTCTCTATCGCACCTCTGGATTTGACCTAGTGCCAGTAGGGGACCGACTCTTAGCTATTTCACCTGCGAGTATACTGCCTTCTTAGTAAAATATTTTTAAAATAATAATACATTCTAAATATTACCACAATTAAATATGGATCAAGCATAAGTATACAAACATCACATTTCTAATAAAAATCACCATAATATAAGCAGTGAAAGTAAATCAATATATATAAGTTTCATTCTAACTCAATCAGTATAAAATAATATCAATCACCATATAATAAATCACCAAATATGAGTAAAACACCGCATCTCAAAACACCACACCACTACACCACTCACTGGCTAGCTATAGTGATCGTTTTCACCTCACGATCGGGAGTTACAACGGTACCGTAATATCCATAGGAATGCCTTCCTACGAAATATCTACACTCCTTTTGGGGAGAAATATAATCCACACCCCTTACAGGGAGAAATATCCACATCCCATGGGAAGAAATCCACACCCCTTTCGGGGAGAACAATTATGGCATCATCAAAATCATCAGTATAGTTAAAAATCCATATCCCTTACGGGAAGAAATACATTTTCACACCATATCGTAAAAAATCCACACCCCTTAAATCACATCCCTTTTCGAGGAGAATTTCCAAAATCACATTTTTCACTCTCCTTTTTAAAAGTACCACCAATTTCAGTAAAAAAAATAGTTTTCTACCGTTCTACCACCGATTTCAGTAAAAACTGTTTTTTCACCTTTGTTTTGTTTTTTTTTTTTAAGAAAACCAAGCATTTTTAGAAAACCATATATTTTCCACTCTCTTTTCAAAACCCCCCTATATCCAACGAAAATTATTTTTAATACTTCTTTTTAGAAACCAACAAAATTCCCCAAGAATTCATTTTACCAACTCACCCCAAAAACCTGCTTAATCCATATCATTTATGAAATCGTACAGTGTAAGTAAACACATATGTCATCATATATATACGTAGAAAATAGTTTGGCAAGAAAATAGTACACTCACTTGATTATCCATTTTTGAAGACTTTAACCGCCTATTCTCTATCAGTACTCAAGTGCCTGCGAACCTAATAGTGACAGGGCCTAAATTAATATTTTATATAAAATCACCTAATCATGTAATGCATGCCCTAATTTTCGTTGTTTTCTCGTCCCCACATTTTATTATGTAAAATTATTATTCGGTTAATTTTTCATTTAACAGTCCCAAATTTATTATTCCCGTTACAAAATTTTTATACTAGAATTTAATTTAACAAAACTAAAATAAATTTAACGAAAAACATTACCCATTCCGAATCGTTCACGGGTCGCGAGACGGATTTTGAATTTTTATTGGGGTTCTTTATGTAATTTCTTCTTTTCTTCTCCTCTTTTTCTTTATTTTTTTCCCGTTTTCTGCTTCTACTTTCCGTTTCTGTTTGTTGTTCTGCTGCAGCCGCCGGTCTCTTCGACTTCTTCCTGCCACAGTCCACCGGCTAACCCACAACCGACCACCCACATACAATTGCAGCAGCATACACACAGCACACCCACACACACATACCCACTTCCTCTCTCTCTAACTCTCCGACGACAACTCCGGCGATCTACACACACACACACCGCCGAACGACAACACCACCCAGACCCATTTACACACTCCCACATACAGGACATACACACACACATAGAGCAGGAACAATACACACACATACAGTCGTTCAACAGAACACATACACACAATCACGGAACATATACACAAGCCCGCTCACTCCTACACCGGCATTGGACGGACACCCACCACTGACCGAACACATCGATGAACCAGCAACCCCCAACACCGAATGAGCATCCACCGCCGATCCCCTCTCTCTCTCTTCTCTATTTCTGTTTGGAATCTACTGGCACACACACACCCTTAGCTGATCACCCACACACAACGAAACACCCTCACACACACTGTCGATCGCCGGTTGATCGACGGCAACGACACACACACCACCCACAGTCGCACAACACCCCCAATTACATACACACCCACACACGCTGTCGAAACAGTGCACACACACACATATACCGGCGGGGAAACACACACACATATACGCTGGTCTCACATCCTACACTCATGACGACACGCACACAGCCACACCATTGACGGCCAAACACATACACACGCACACACAAAGTAGCAACATACACACAGACGGTGACGACACCGATCACCAACGACCATCGACGACGAAGAAAATGCACACACCTATAACATTTGAACGAACACACACACACGATCATTGTTGACCATCAACGATGAACAGAATGCACACACCCATACATTCTCACAATCGAGGGCCCATCAGGACAGAACCCACACACAAACTCCGACAACATCGACAGCGAGGGTCAAAACACGCCTACCGGCCCTGTTTAGTTTTCAATTAAATCAAAACACACTCACAGTGCACACAAAATATACACTCATCTAATAACATGCACACACTGAAACACACACTATTGATCAACGATTGATCGATGACGACGATACCCATACACTGCCGGTGAATAGGACACACTCTAATTCTCTTCCTCTCTCTTTAGATTTATGAGTTTCTTCTTCTTAAGCTTTCCCGATCCTTCTAACGTGAATGAATCCTATATATATGCATGAATTAAGTGGATGGATGTTTGATCTCTTCACGTCACATCGCCGGTTCTCTTCTCTCTCTGTCTTCGGCCTTCATTGCACATACATGCATGAATATATGTCTATATATATGAGTTTATATAAAGACCCATGTGCTTAAATACTCTTCCCTCCCCCCTAATTTCTTAAAATCTTCATTTTAGTTCAATTCAACATTAATGAGTTTCTAGAAGTATAATTTCACCCTTCACATTTTAAATTTTTAGATTTTAATTGACAATTTTGCAAATTTGACCCATAAACTTTTAATTTGGTTTTTAATCAACTAATTTTTTTTACGCTGAAATTTTTCTAAATGCACTAAATTGAAAATAGTGACGTACATGCTAAAGTCCGGGTCTTACATGAAGTCTTTACAAAGGGACAAAGGTCAGTTGGAATTTCATATTTATCCTCTAATTTCTTTTGGAAACTAAAGGTTAACATTTTCTACTATTTTATATGTATTATATATCTGTGTGTGTGAGAGAGAGAGACAGAGAGACTATTAGCTTAACTATCAAAGTTAAAAGTTTTTTTCTTTTACCATCTATATGTATAAGTAAAATCGTGAATTCATTTACATATATAAAATTACATATTTATCCTCTATTTTTTTGGAAATTAAAGTTTAACTTTTTCACCTATTTTAAAAGTCGACTCCTTGTAGTGCTTCTTTTGCCGGCAGTTATATTTGCTTCAACCTTTTCCCATGAACATGTTAGTGAAATAATGGGCTTAGCCCACTTGGCCCATAGGGCAAAACCCTAACCCCACTTCCGCTATAAATACTCATGTATAGTTTTTATTCTGTATATTCTTAATACATGTAACCTTATATTTTTTTCTCAATATATCAATACATGGTTCATTCCTCACTTCTCAATTATCTTACTATAGTATCAAGAGCAAGTATTTCCTGGATCGGTTCTCAATAAAATTTTCACAACCCTAACGCTTTCGCCGCCGTCGTCGCCCATATTCTCCTGAGACTTTCGCCGCTACTGCAGGCTTTATCCCTTCTCCGGTATCAACAAATATCATACCACCAACTTCGTCTTGCATAGACGAACATAACTCCACCAAAATCACCGCCACCAAAGTCCATACGCGCTCTCACGCACCTCCAACAGCCAGCAGTACCACCACTCTTCGTCGTCTCAAATTTTGGGCTCTACCGCCTCAACCAGGGTTCCAAATTCACCTCACGATATACCATCGGAACCGTATCAACGAGACGATTCAAACAATGCAACAATCAAGATCGTACGACACCGCACATGCCCACACACGTGGCCTGAAATCCCTACAGTCTAGATCCACGTGCCGGCAATCTTTAACCTCTTTTCTTCAGTCACGTAAGCCACGTCAGCGCTACGGTGGCGCACAGCAGGTCCACATCAGTGACTTGTCAGTGCCACGTCAGTGCGTTTGATCGCCACATCTTCCGTTAACCGCCACGTCAGTACCACTCAGCAAGCCTCTGCCACTTTCCCATTTTTTTTTTAGGTAACTTCTTTCAGACCAGTTCAGGCCTTTTTTGACCGATTTTGTCACATCCCACCCCGGACACCCGTCACCGTGGGGCCGACGTGACGTCGACATGACATCACCTGACCGTCAAACCAACTCATAAAAAGACAATATACATAAAACAATATAAAATCATCTGTACAACATATACAAATTTTTTTGATATAGGGACACACCTGTCCCAAAAATAAGAATAAGAAAATAAATCTCATGAACCTTTCTTAGGTTCACCTCTGATAGCCTGTCTCAAAATACTCCCATATGACTCAATCGCATGACACGCATAACTCTAACTAGTGCCAGTATGGGACCGACTCATAAATTTGTTCCACCTGCAAGTATACTGCCTTCTTAGTAAAATATTTTATAATAATAAATCATTCTACAACATCTAAATGGATCAAGTGTAAGTATATAAACATCACATAGTTCGTAAAATCTCTAGTATATAAGCAGTGAAAATAAAATGATATAGATAAGTTCCATCTAAATCCATCTAGTATAAAATCATACCAATCACCATAATAAATAATAAATCACCCAATATAAGTAAAACACCACATCTCAAACCACCACTCCACCGCAACACACACTGGCTAGCTATAGTGATCGTTTTAACCTCACGATCGGGAGTTGCAACGGTACCGTACTACCCGTAGGATATGCCTTCCTAGCGGGACATAATAACGCTCTGCTGGACTATGCCATGCGGGTGAACAATGCTCTGTTGGACTATACCAGACGGGTGAAACACCGCTCCGCTGGACTATGCCAAGCGGGTGAATATCCAGCACCAATCTCTACCTCACCTCAACAGCAACAACTCATCTCTACCTTTCTCACAACAACTCTGCCCACACTCAACCACATCATCAAATTAATAATATCATCATTAAACTACAACTCAATAAATAATCAACGCTTTGTCGAAACAGATAAAATCAACAACATCATCAAATCAATAACAATATCGTCAAACTACAAATCAATAACATCGACTTCTATCTCCAAAATCGATTTAATTCAAAAATCATGTCTTTCACTTTCTTTAAAAAACCCACTGATTTCAATAAATCATTTCTTTCCACTTTTCTTTAAAAACCAACGAAATTCACATTTTCAAAACACCCAAATTCGCTTGATCCATATAAGTTATAAATTCGTCCCATTTTTTAATAAACACATTTTCCCATCATATATATGAAAATAGATTTGGCAAGAAGACAGTACACTCACCTGGCTACCCGCTCCGAACATCTTTTACAGATTATCTTCTACCGATACTTTGGTGCCTGCAAATCTAATAGTGACATGACCTAAATTAATTTTTTATATAAAATCACCTAATCATGTAATGCAGGCCCTAATTTTTGTTATTTTTCTGTCCCCACATTTTATTATGTAAAATTATTATTCGGTTAATTTTTTATTTAACATTCCAAAAATTTATTATTTCGGTTACAAAATTTTTATACTAGAATTTAATTTAACAAAACTAAAATAAATTTAATGAACAGTACACACTCCGATTATCTTCTTTTCTCTCTAGATTTCTGAGTTTCTTCTTCTTAAGTTTTCCCGATCCTTCTAGTGTGAATGAATCCTATATATATGCATGAATTAAGTGGATGGATGTTTGATCTCTTCATGCCACATCGCCGGTTCTCTTCTCTCTGTCTTCGGCCCTCACTGCACACACACGCACGAATATGTGTCTATATATATGAGTTTATATAAAGACCCATGTGCTAAATACTCTTCCCTTCCCCCTAATTTCTTAAAATCTTCATTTTAGTTCAATTCAACATTTATGAGTTTCTAGAATTATAATTTCACCCTTCATATTTTAAATTTTTAGATTTTAATTGACAATTTTGCAAATTTAACCCATAAATTTTTAATTTGGTTTTTAATCAACTCAATTTTTTACCCTGAAATTTTTCTAAATGCTCTAAATTGAAAATAATGACATACATGCTAAAGTCCGGGTCTTACAACCCTTTCCTCCTAAAAGAAATTTCGTCCCAAAATTTATCAACCAATAAAAATTAATAACTTAATCAAAACATTAATACATCAGACGTGCACCACATAGTTACATTTGTCACACTTTATTCTAGACTAATTGGTTTCTATGTAGGGTTCCATAACCTAACTTCACCCTTAATTTGTAACCGACAATTTCCGTCAAATCATTTCCACATTCATTGCAATAATTTCATTCGCAGTAGCTAATATTATATCTAATGTCCAACGAACAGGGTGCAGTTTGGTTGGTAACGCCCAACACAAGTAATAAACTATTTCATATCTCTAACGCTTCCGCTGCGCTACTCTGATAAAATTACAATCAATAACGATATAATACCCTATATTTTTAAACTATTATGATAGTCTTAGTGAATTAGGTTTATCTCATTCCGTCATAATCAGCACTTATCCGTTTCTTCCGACATTTTTCAGTCACCCTATTCGCAATATTATTTCTATTCAACATGTAACTCAACAAACATCGCCACCAGTCTCATAAGCATCGATAACCCAACCCTCATTAACCTCAATATCTTGCAATCCACCACATAAATAAGTTTCAAAACGTGATACAATCATATAGATATCATTCACAACACCTAGATAGCACCAACCCACATAACTACAACTCAAATACATCAACTAGGTCATCTATAAGAATTCCTTTCATGCCTCCATATTTGATCAAATCCCTGACATGGTCACGAGCTTCAATTCCGTTTCAACCTACCTAACATGCTTCAAGCATATATCCACGTATATATACGAATCCAAGGACATAGGTACGCCCCAATCACAAAGATTCGATACATTCTAAGAATTTCTAGCTATTAACTATAAAATATTACATCATGAATATATATATATATATATATATATATATCAACCCAAGGATATTTCAAATTATCATTTTTCCTTGAAATCTCTGTAACTTCCAATTTTCAATACAAATGTAGCCACATCGAACTATTTCTAAATCTCGAAAAAAAAATCGTTCTCCTATTTTAGTTCAGTCTATTTAACTGGAATCCTGTATCTTTTCCATATAGCGCTTGATATGATGCCACCCTGATCGACGATAAAATATCTGTTAGTGTAAACAAATTTCATTAACGCTGCACAACCATCACCCTTACTAGCAACTTCCATGACACAACCCCTCAACATATCTTCCAACACCTGAATCGTACTTCCTGATAAATCAGTAATCCATAAATGAAATAAAGTATCAACTTCCACTTAGGCACCTTAAGGAGTATGGAAATTCAACCCAAACGTTCAAATAACTATCTATTTCTGCTAGTACAGTTTCCCCTCTACAGCTTTCCCAATAGAAAATTATTACCTGTGATTAACTACCCGACTTTCTATGTTTATTTCACGCCAATTTAAGTTATCACCCTTCACTACTGAATTTTTGAGTTTCTTCCGCGGACTGTTCATACAATGACGGCTTACTTTGTTTTGATAACAAGTATCATCCAAATCACAATACGGCGACAACACATTTGATTTTAGAATTCCAAGAGCCACTAATCTTTATCAAACGTATAAGTGATAGGTGTAACATACCTATCTACTTCTTAATCAAATTTGGTTGTTTTTGAGTGTTTTATTTATATTTAATGGATTTTTATTTTTCTTTTATATAATTCAGGTGTAGGGACGCAAACAAGAGGCAAACGAGCGAAAACGGTGGAAAAATAGTGAAAATGTGCAAAGCCGATGCAGGTGTTGTAACTTCAAGCCTATTCTTGAATACGATGTAATCCTATTTTGGAACAACTCAAAATGTGGAAGTTGTATATATCTCTCTTAGTTTTCCATAGGTTTTTGAATCACCTCAATCAGAGCTCGGACGAAGAAGTTACAGCCAAAACAAGAAAGCGTGTCATGGCCTAGGCGGAAATAACTTCGCCTAGGCGAAGTAGCGGCAAAAAGTTAACCGACTTAACTTCGCCTAGACGAAAATTCATTCACCTAGGCGAAAATCCGGCAGCACAAAGATATTTTCTGAGATATTTTGAACCCTTGTGCCTATTTATATTATTTCTCCCACTTCCCTAAGGATTTTGGATGTTTTGAGACCCCTTTTCACCATAGATAGGACTGGATAATTTAGGAGTAGATTAGATTAGTTTTAGGAAGTGTTCTTGGCCAAATCTTGAAGAGCTAAAAGATAAAGATCATCAATGGAGAAGAGGAAGCTCGGGAGGATCGTTCTTTGGCAAAAGTGGACTACTCCACTTTGAGATTTGATTTTTCTTCTTTGTTTCCATCTTTGTACTTAATGTTTATTATTAGTGATGATGATCGCCTCTTGATTTAATATTGCAATGGCTAAGATCATGTTAGTTTAGTTAGATATTAGTTAGGGTTAGATATAATTCATGTAAATATCCCTTTGGTTGAATATAAGTTATTTTGATGGTTTGTTATCTAATTCCAATTGTGTTTTCTGTTATTTCACGTTTATTATGCTTATTACGATAAATCGAGAATACAGGGTTTGACACTCGGGGAGAAGTAATCTCAGATTCGGACTAGGAATAAACACAACGCGACGATCCAATAACCCGGGAAAGAGTTGGATTGTGTGCAATCTATGAGATTGGGTCAAGACTCACATGACTATGTGTTCGGAAAGGCATTCGAGGGGGACTTCGGCGTTAATGCGAATTCATGTATTCGCTCGCTTTTCACTCGAAAGAGGGAGCGAGTGAGTTATAGATACCGAGATTGTTGGATGGGATAATAATCGTTATTGATAACTAAACTAATCCAAAAAGATACTAAGTGAATGAAATCGATCCCTAGTTAATTAGTGTAATTAGAATTAATCCTTTGGAGCAGTTTTAATTAGTTTAATTTAAATATTAAATTGAATCGTTAGAATAATATAATACTACGTAAATTGCGGTACTCAATTATTCACACTTTCCCTGTGGACACGATACCCGATCTTAACCGATCCACTATATTAAAACTTTGACCTCGTATACTTGCGAGTGTAAGTAGCGGTGTATTTCACGCGTTACTAAGTTTTTGGTGTCGTTACTGGGGATTGTGTGAATTTTAAGTTGATATTGCGACTAAGTGGTCGAATGTTAATCATGACATTTATTTTGTTTTATTTTTAATTTTTATTTTTGTTTCATTGTGTTAGTGTGATTAAGCCGTGCGAGAAACGATGAAGAAGATTGGAATTCTTAATTCTCAATCTTGAGATCGAGTTTATATTGAAAATGATAAGGACAGAGATGAGAACCGTGCGAGAAACGATGAAGAAGATTGGAATTCTTAATTCTCAATCTTGAGATCGAGTTTATATTGAAAATGATAAGGACAGAGATGAGAAGCCGACTTCAAGCCATGATCTTGATCCAACAGAGCATTTGAGCCCAAATACCTTGTCTATAGGGAATTTTGGTGAAAAATGTTTAGCCACACGAAAGTCTAGCTGGGGACGGTAACTCAAGCGCAATTTTTTTTTAAATGAAACTCAGGGTATCAAGTTGCTCGATTTTTGCTACTATTTATTTAATTATTTATTCTTTTTGGAAACCGGCATGGCTTCGGAACGTGTTCGGAAGTGAATTTAGGAGTTTGGATATTTAGGGTTGTGTTTTGTGCTAAAAAACCGTTTAAGGAACGAAGTGGAAGTAAGTGGCGTAGAGAAAAGTTGTGAAAACATGAAGAAATCCAGCCAAAATTCACACTGGTGTAACTTCGCCTAGGCGGAGAAACCACCGCCTAGGCGGAGAACCACCGCCTAAGCAGAAATAGTGTAGTTGGCTGAGTTTTTACACTGGCGTAAATTCACCTAGGTGGAAAAACCACTACCTAGGTGGATTAACGTCAGAACCCAATATTTTTCACACTGGCGTAACTTCGCCTAGGCGTAGAAACCACCGCCTGGGCGAACAAATGTCAGAAAGGTCTTTAAACAAAAAGGTGTTACTTCGCCTAGGCGAAAAAACCACCGCCTAGGTGAATTAGCATCAGAAAGTTTTTAAAAAGAGAACCCTTCCCCTTCATAAAATGGCCTTTCAACCTTCCAAATTTCGAAACCCTCTCAACCAAACCGTTCCAATAGCTTTTAATCATCCTTCCATATTACAAAATTTGCGATTTCCACCACAAATCAATTTTCAACCCCATTTTCGCGATTTTCTTCATCACTTTGGGATTTTGGTTTGATTTTTGGTGATAACTTAGTTTCTATGGATTGTTAAATTGTTTGAAACAAAATTGCATGCTACATCGTTCATATTTTGTTGAAACGTTGTGATTAGTGTGTGTGCCAGATCAAATCCATAGGTTCATGTGCGACCGCTTCGGCATTGCCGCCACACTTTTTGCAACCGCTACAATATCCATTCTGATGTAATAGTGGTGGAGATGAATTTCCTCCCAGTGAACGGTAGGGGGTGAGACTTCTACGTCTTATTCCCTAGGTATGTGTTTATACCCATTTTTTTCAAAAAAAAAAAAAAATGTTATATGTTATTGGGTTCGTTGATTTATACTTAAACACTGCCATGTTCGGGCCTGGATGGGATGGAATGGATGTTAGTATAGTGGATGTTCATCCATTTTGATTTTTTTTTTTTTGTAGAAAATGATGAACAATTATTTTTTTTTTTATCAAAATGCAATTTTTTTTGATGTATAGAAGGATATTTATGTATGTTAATTTTATGTTTTAATGTATGTTTAGCTTTTAATTTCTAGTTTAGTTTAGTTTAATTTTTGTTTTTGCATGTGTAGTTTTTAGATTAGTATGTATGTTAGTATTAGATTTAGTTTAGAATAGTATATGTATGAAGTTGTATTTGCCTGTTTAGTTGTTAAGTTCATTTGGGCCAAGTCCTGATGATGAGAATTATCCCCTAATTGCATATTGAGGTCGGGGGTAATGCCTTTCATGCGTGTTTTGTGTGCTTAACATATCGATTGGGTAAAAATTATCTTGATCCTAAAACCGCACGACATTCGGACTCAGTTTATAATAATCTGAGCAATTAGACGTTGATTATTCAATATGAAGTTTATTACAAAAATGAGAAATCTAGAACTTGATTTGGGGGAAACTTGAGGTGAAATCCTAGGTAAGTTAATTTCGGAGACGTGATTTAGGTTGTCATTTTTTCGCTTAAACTGTTGTAGCTAACCTAAAAAATTTCATCCTTTATTTCCCCTGTTGAAACCGATAACGTAATCAATTCTGAAAATGTTCAAATACTCTTTTCATTTAAATTTTTCCTAACCCAATGTCGTTAAGCCTAATTTTTAAATTGAGTGAAATCAAGTGAGTGGTCGGGTTTCGGATGAATCTTTATTGACTCGGTATTAGTATATTCACTTGTCACTTTAGTATTTCTTTTCACACGCTCCTAAAATAAGTTTGGGGGGTGTGTTTCTGCCATATCTTTTTGCATATTCCTAAAATTTTATAAATTCAAATAAATTTGGGGGTGTGTTTCTCTAACTTCTTTTGCACGCTCCTAAAACTATAATAATTTGAATTAATTTAGGAAAGTGTTGTAAAAAAAATGTGAATATAGTTTTCATTTTCTTTTCTTTCAACAAGTGAATACAAGGATTTTTAATTCTCATTCAGAGTTGTACTTTAAATGTGTGGGGTTATGAGAGAGGATAGCGACAAACGATTTTACCTCGGGTATCAATCAATTAAACCGATTTGCTATTTTCTATTCCTATGATACCCTTGGTCATTCTCCAAAGCCAAACCAAGCCCTATTGATCTCTGTGAATATCCGAACCTATATTAGTGGATAGTCAAGCCCAACCAAGCGTATGGTTTTCCTGAATCATTAAACGGTATACGTTATGAACTTAACAATTGAATAATCCAATCCGGTATCTGCATAGTTATACATTTGAGTTCTCACACACACACACTTTAGATGGATCCAGAATGGTTTTTATTGATATTGTTCGTTGAAATTCTAGAACACCACTTGGTGTGGGTTATTTTCCGAACTTGATGAGATTTAGGGATATTGAGGGAGGAACAAATTGGTCCTTTCGATTGAACTTTATATTTACATGCATTTACTTCCTTTGTGTTTAAGTTTTTCATTTTTAGTTAGTTAGTTCATTAGTTAGTTTAGTTTAGTGTTAGTGTTTTGCTCGAGGACTAGTAAAATTTCAAATTTGGGGGTATTTGATAGGTGTAAAATACCTATCTACTTCTAAACTGGATTTGGTAGTTTTTGAGTGTTTTATTTATATTTAATTTATTTTTAATCTGTTTTTATATAATTCAGGTGTAGGGACGCAAACAAGAGGCAAACGAGCGAAAACGGTGGAAAAAGGGTGAAAATGTGCAAAGCTGGTGCAGGTACTGTAACTTCAAGCCTAATCTTGACTATTATTAAATCCGATTTTGGAATAACTAAAAACTTTTAAGTTGTATATCTCTCTCTTAGAATTTTATAGGTTTTTGAATCACCTCAATCGGAGCTCGGATGAAAACATTACAGCCAAAATAAGAAAGTGTGTCACGGCCTAGGTGGAAATAACTTCGCCTAGGCGAAGTAGCGGCAAAAAGTTAACCGAATTAACTTAGCCTAGGAGGAAATTCATTCACCTAGGCGAAAATCCTGCAACACAGAGATATTTTCTGAGATATTTTGAACCCTTGTGCCTATTTATATCATTTCTCCCACTTCCCTAAGGATTTTGGATGTTTTGGGACCCCCTTTCACCATAGATAGGATTAGATAATTTAGGAGTAGATTAGATTAGTTTTAGGAAGTGTTCTTGGCCAAATATTGAAGAGCTAAAAGAGTAAGATCATCAATGGAGAAGAGGAAGCTCGAGAGGATCGTTCTTTGGCGAAAGTGGACAACTCCACTTTGAGATTTGATTTTTCTTCCTTGTTTAAATCTTTTTACTTAATGTTTATTATTGATGATGATGATCTTCTCTTGATTTAATAGTGTAATGGCTAAGATCATGTTAGTTTAGTTAGATATTAGTTAGGGTTAGATATAATTCATGTAAATATCTCTTTGGTTGAATATAAGTTATTTTGATGGTTTGTTATCTAATTCCAATTGTGTTTTCCGTTATTTCATGTTTATTATACTTATTACGATAAACCGAGAATATAGGGTTTGATACTCGGGAGAGGTAACCCTGGATTCGAACTAGGGATAAACACAACGCGACGATCCAATAACCCGGGAGGGAATTGGATTGTGTGCAATCCATGAGATTGGGTCAAGACTCACGTGACTATGTGTTCGGAAAGGTGTTAAAGGGGGACTTCGGCGTTAACGCGAAGTCATGTATTCGCTCGCTTTTCACTCGGAAGAGGGAGCGAGTGAGTTATAGATACCGAGATTGTTCAATGTGATAATAACCGTTATTGATAACTAAACTAATACAAAAAGATACTAAGTGAATGAAATCGATCCCTAGTTAATTAGTGTAATTAAAATTAATTCTTAGGAGTAGTTTTAATTAGTTTAATTTAAATATTAAATTGAATCGTCAGGATAATATGAGACTACGTAAATTGCGGTACTCAATTATTCACACTTTCCCTGTGGACACGAAACCCGTTCTTAATCGATCCACTATATTAAAACTTTGACCTAGTATACTTGCGAGTGTAAGTAGTGGTGTATTTCACGTGCTACCAAGTTTTTGAACTCCCTCCCGGGTTATTGGATCGTCGTGTTGTGTTTATCCCTAATCCGAATCCGGAGTTACCTCTCCCGAGTGTCAAACCCCGAATTCTCAGCTTATCGTAATAAGCATAAAAAATGTGAAATAACGGTAAACACAATTGGAATTGGATAACAAACTATCAAAATAACTTATATTCAACCAAAGAGATATTTACATGAATT
Source organism: Eucommia ulmoides (assembly GCA_016647705.1). NCBI lineage: Eukaryota > Viridiplantae > Streptophyta > Magnoliopsida > Garryales > Eucommiaceae > Eucommia > Eucommia ulmoides. Next base: position 15,637,009 of record CM028335.1, on the reverse strand, counting down.
ATATCTAACCCTAACTAATATCTAACTAAACTAACATGATCTTAGCCATTATAATATTAAATCAAGAGGATATCATCATCATCAATAATAAACATTAAGTATAAAGATGGAACCAAGGAAGAAAAATCAAATCTCAAAGTGGAGTAGTCCACTTTCGCCAAAAAACGATCCTCCCGAGCTTCCTCTTCGCCATTGATGATCTTCCTCTTTTAGCTCTTTAAGATTTGGCCAAGAACACTTCCTAAAACTAATCTAATCTACTCCTAAATTATCTAATCCTATCTATGGTGAAAGGGGGTCTCAAAACATCCAAAATCCTTAGGGAAGTGGGAAAAATGATAGGCACAAGGACTCAAAATATCTCAGAAAATATCTCGGTGCTGCCAAATTTTTACCTAGGCGAAGGAATATCCGCCTAGGTAAAGGAATTTCCTCCTAGGCGAAGTTAAGTCAGTTAACTTTCTGCCTCTACTTCGCCTAGGCGAAGTTATTTCCACCTAGGCCGTGAAGCACTTTCTTGTTTTGGTTGTAACTTCTTCGTCTGAGCTCCGATTGAGGTGATTCAAAAAACTATGAAAAGCTAAGAGAGAGATATAAAATTTTCATGTTTTAAGTTGTTCCAAAATAGTATTTAATCATAGTCAATAATAGACTTGAAGTTACAGCACCTGTACCGACTTTGCACATTTTCACCCTTTTTCCACCTGTCACGCAGGTAACCCGGGTTCGATCCCCGGAAATGGTGCCAAAAACTTGGTGGCCGCTAAATAAGTGCTGTCACTTTTACCGCAAGCATACGGATTAAGTTTTAGTATAGTGGACCTTTCGGTCGGGTATCGTATCCACAGGGATTGGTGGAGATTATTATCGAGTGTCGCGATTGTCGTAATCTAATTTTATCTAGGTGCTAAAAATAGAATTTAATTTAATACTAATACTAAAATAAAATACTAATTAAGTTAACTATACTATAAATACTAATTTGAGATTGTTTAGGAGAGTAGATTGCCTAAGGATTAACTTTATTTATTTAAATGCGTTTGATTTCGTTTTAGTTAAGATTAACAGCGTTCGGCGTATCCGACAATCTTGGATTGTAAACTCTCTCGCCACCTCTTCCAAGTGTAAGATGGGAGAATACGTGACTTCATGTCAATGTCGAAGTCCTCCTCAATGTCCTAACGACTCTAGGTCACGTAAGTCTCTCCCCAACGTTATTGATTGCACACTTTCTAACGCCCTTCCGGGTCGTTAGATTGTCATGTTGTGTTAACCCTAGTCCGAATCCGGGGTTACCTCTCCCGAGTGCCAAATCCCATATTCTCAATATATATAAACTAGCATATAATCATAGAAAACACGGAAACACAATCGAAATTATAAGGAACAACCATAAACGAAACACAAATTCAACCAAAACTACATTTTCATAAATAATACGTTAATCCCTATTACAATCTATGTTTAACTCATGGCTCTAACCGTTTATACAATGTAAAACGAGCTAAACATGCTTAACAACTACCAAAATGAAGAAAATAAAGAGAAGAAACGAGCGACTTAGCCGATATCTAAAGATTTGCCGCTAGAAACGTCATTCGATCGCTTCCTCATTGATCCTCCACCTCGGGTTGAGAGCTCTCCCTCAAAAATCCCTTATCCTAACCCTAAAATATGGCCTAAGGCCTTAGGAGCTCAAGAAGAAGGAAGAGAGAAGGAGAAAAGGGTATAAATAGGCCAAAAAATATCTCAAAAATATATATTCTGCGCAGAGGTTTTCGTCTAGGCAAAGTTAGGTCAGTTAACTTTCTACCGAATTTTCGCCTAGGCGAAGTTACAGCAGGTTTGAATTTTGTTTTAACTGTAACTTCTTCATCCAAACTCCGATTGAGGTGATTCAAAAACCTATGGAAATATACGACAAAGATATACAACTTCCATGGTTTGAGTGTTTCCAAAATCAAATTTCATCATAGTCCAAAATAGTCTTGAAGTTACAGCACCTGTACCGACTTTGAAGGTTTGGTGACCGCCTAGGCGAAGAAGTAGGCGGTGGACTTGGAAATGTTCTTAGAATCTTTACAGCCTAGGCGAAGGTCTGGACGCCTAGGCGGTGGGCTTCTTTCACAATGTTGCCTTCTTGCTCATTTATTCACCGTAACTTCGTCGGCTTTGGTTCGATCACATCGTTTTCACTCCGATTTCACACCTTTTCACCCCACGCACCTATTTTAATACAAAAAGAATAAAAATATATTAAAACATATAAAAATAACCATAAATGTACTCAAAAACTAACAAATTCATATTGGAAATACATAGGTAATTTACACCTATCAATAAGTCAACATCCAAATTTTTATTTTATTTTTCCACTTTTGTGCGACATTTGTATTGAACTGGTGCATCATGCAATCAAACAATCCCGTCAATATATATATACTTGGCATATGCATCAAGAAAATATTCCTCGAACTACTCTCCCCTTTCCCTTCTGGAATAGGTCAAGGTTATAATAACCTTCCTGAATATTACTACTTAACCAAAGAAAACACCTAACAACAAATGTCGCGCTTTTCCAATTCCATTTAAATCTACTAATAATACTCACGCAATATTAATAGAGTTGATATTACCGCGACATTACATATATTGCACTATGCACCACTTTTAAGGTTTCTTCCGTTATATGGGCATCATTAGAAACATGCAATCTATTTCAAATCATTACAATTTCGTCATTATTTCTGACACGATAGTCAGTCCTGTGACCATTGTCCATTTCCTTCCTTTCTAATCTTCCCAACCAGACATCCAACTTCTGAGCTCCTACCACACCATCGATCAAAGTCGATTTCACATCACGAGTTCGAATAACGTGGTCATCTGACCAACTACCAACGAAACTCACAAGGATCTCAACTTGACCCATACATTAGTATAAGCAACCCAAATATGCGCAACCACGTTTTCTCGATTTTCGCCTCAAAGCACAAATCCCGTCATACCAGAAATATTGTGAAGTTGTTAAGGTAACCATAATCACTACCACTCCACAAGTTTCAGATTCCAGTCACGCGTTCTCAGCCTTCTCCATATTCCATCAACCCACCACTTCGACTCTTTTTGGATTCACTTGAATATTATGTCTTAAGAGCACTCGTCCCAATTTTCCACTCAATCCAACCAATATTCATATTTATTGCATTTGGCACACAATCGTTTTTCTTGCAGCATCAACAACACATTCTGGAGACGTTCTACATGCTTCTCTCTACTCTCGACCGGATCACCGTTTTCAACACGTCACAGTCTCTAACCTTCAACTGAGAATACCCTACTCAAAAAAAAAATCTAACGCCCTAGTCTTTTGCAATCGATTTAACCACCCATCCATTTTAACCAATGAATGCCCAACACCGAATCTTTATATAAAAAACACATCAGGTTTACGTAAATCATGAGTTGATAGTCTAATTTATGATAACGACCCGATTTCTCAGGGCCGTCACAAGGTTCTTTTATTAAAGACTTCCTAAACCAAAAACTTACTCCAAGTCCAAATATTTCTACACCACAGAAATTATTTAAATTCAATTAAGTGAAATCAATCGTCGACTTAAATTAATCCACTCAAGTTTTCCTACACCACAGCGACCACCTTTAAAGTCCCAAGGTTAAAATTTCAAAATTTAATTTCCCACATTTTATCAACACGAGTATATTTAACCAACTTACTGAGCCGAACGTTCGCCTTCTTAAAATTATGAAACTTATTTAACAGCAACCACAATTCTCGGAACTACATAGGGAAAATCCCTAGCTACTACAGTATCCATTGCCGAACCTTGTTTTAACTTATGCCCAGCACCTGCGTACTGTATTTTGATATCCTCTCTTTAACACTTTCCTAACCTCCTAGACCCACTATCAGACTAACTGAGGTACTAGTTATGCCTTCCCAACAATACATACTTTTATTCATAAAGAATTTGACTCCACCGGCAACTCCATATTACTCATACAAATGGATTATATTTGCGTGCACCTACTATCATCCTAGACCCACAATTCTTGGCTACTTCCTACATATCATCTTTTATTTCGTATGTTATATTTCCTAGTTCCAAAAAATTTTACTCTACCTTCTTGTCCACCTAAAACGTTTTTCTCGCCATAGTTTTCTGACATCCTTAGTTCCAACTATACAACTTTCCAATGTCAGTGTTTTGCTATCCTATCTAGGAGTTAATAACAGCATACTAAGGGCTATCGATCGTTATCTCATCCTTACGTCATTTGCATACAATTGTTTCTCAATTAAAATCTCTCATTTTCAATTATTTATATTTTTCCCATCACGATCCACCCATTACCACCACCAACATCACTCAAATCTGCTACTGGCAATATCACCACGTGGTCGTAACACTGCCTGCCAATAAGACAACCCTTCATGCATCCTGCCAATGCACTAACTAATGTAATGAAAGAACTAACACTCACGTACCAAACTAACTTATTGATACCCTATCTCATGTCCCCTACTGACTAGACGACTGGCACGTCCTCCTATCTCATGGTCTTCTACTGACACAATAATTGACAAGCCTATAGAACATATAACCTAGGCCCTGATACCAAAATTGTCACACCCCACCCCAGACACCTGTCACCGTGGGGCCGATGTGACATCGACATGACATCACCTGACCGTTAAACCAACTCATAAAAAGACAATTTTATGCTATAGGGACACACCCATCCCAAAAATAAGAACAACAAAATAAATCTCATAAACCTCTCTTAGGTTCACCTCTGACAGCCCGTCTCAAAATACTCCCATATGACTCCATCGCATGACACGCATAACTCTAACTAGTGCCAGTAGGGGACCGACTTATAAATTTGCTCCACCTACAAGTGTACTATCTTCTTAGTAAAAATATTTTATAATAATAAATCATTCTACAACATCTAAATGGATCAAGCGTAAGTATATAAACACCACATAGTTTGTAAAATCTCCAATATATAAGCAGTAAAAATAAAGCGATATAGATAAGTTCCATCCAAATCCATCTAGTATAAAATCATACCAATCACCATAATAAATAATAAATCACCTAATATAAGTAAAACACCACATCTCAAACACACAACTCAAACCACCACTCCACCACAACACACACTGGCTAGCCATAGTGATTGTTTTAACCTCATGATCGGGAGTTGCAACGGTATCGTACCACCCGTAGGATATGTCTTCCTAGCGGGACATAACAACGTTCCACTGGACTATGCCAAGTGGGTAAACAACGCTCCGCTGGACTATGCCAGATGGGTGAAACACCGCTTCGCTGGACTATACCAAGTGGTTGAATATCCAACATCAATCTCCATCTCACCTCAACAGCAACAACTCATCCCTACCTCACTCACAACAACTCTGCCCACACTCAACCACATCATCAAATCAATAATATCATCATCAAATTACAACTCAATAAATAATCAATACTCTGTCAAAGCAGATAAAATCAACAGCATCGCCAAATCAATAACAACATCGTCAAACTACAAATCAATAACATCGACCTCTATCTCCAAAACCGATTTAATTCAAAAATAATGTTTTTTACTTTCTTTAAAAAAAACCACTAATTTCAATAAATCATTTATTTCCACTTTTCTTTAAAAACCAACGAAATTCACATTTTTAAAACACCCAAATCCACTTGATCCATATAAGTTATAAATTCGTCCCATTTTTTAATAAACACATTTTCCCATCATATATATGAAAATAGATTTGGCAAGAAGACAGTACACTCACTTGGTTACCCGCTCCGAACAGCTTTTATAGATTATCCTCTACCGATACTCCGGTGCCTGCGAACCTAATAGTGACATGGTCTAAATTAATATTTTATATAAAATCACCTAATCGTGTAATGTAGGCCCTAATTTTTGTTATTTTTTCGTCCCCATATTTTATTATGTAAAATTATTATTTGGTTAATTTTTCATTTAACAGTCCCCAAATTTATTATTCCGGTTATAAAAAATTTATGCTCGAATTTAATTTAACAAAACTAAAATAAACTTAACGAAAAAACGTTACCCATTCCGAATCGTTCATGGGTCACAAGATGGATTTTGAATTTGTTGGGGTCATTTGTGTAATTTATTCTTCTTCTTTTTCCCTTCTTCTTTCTTTTCCTTTTTCCATTCTGTTTCTTGTTTCTGTTTTGGCTTCCTGTCGTCCGGCCATACACACCCCCTCACACCCTTCACCGGCGGCGACACGTGAACAACACCCACAACCCCGCCGTCCAACCAAATGACACACACACCCACAGTTGCACAACACCCCCAATTACATACATACCCACACACGCTATCGAAACAGCACACACACACACACATGCCGGCGACAAAACACACACACACACGCTGGTTTCACCTCCCACACTCATGACGACACACACACAGCCATACCATTGACGACCGAACACACATACAGAGCAGCAACATACACACAGACGGTGACGACACCGATCACTGATGACCATCGACGATTAACAAAATGCACACACCCCCCACAACATTTGAACGAAGACACACATACACGATCATTGTCGACCATCAACGACGAACAGAATGCACATACCCATACATTCCTACAATCACCAGCCCATCAGGACAGAACCCACACACGAACTCCGGCGACGTCGACGGTGAGGGTTAAAACAGGCCCACCGGTCTTGTTTGGTTTTCAGTGAAATCAACACACACTCACAGTGCACACAGAATACACACTCGTCCGATCACATGCACACACTGAAACACACTATTTGTAAAACCCAAGTTACAAGACGTACGTCATAAATAGTCGCATTATAAAACGTTAGAGGATTTTAGGGTAAAAATTTTATTGATAAAAACTCAAATCAAAAGTTGGGGGTCAAATCGGGAATTTGGAAAACACAAAAATTTAAACATAAGATTCAAATTGGTAATTAGAAATCGAAAATAAAAATGTTAGGGGGCAAATCATAATTTTGGAACTTTTAAAACTTTAACTTATCAAAATAGGAGTCCTAAAGAAGATGTGGGGGGGAAAGTGTAATTTAAACTTTTTTTTCTTTACATTTGTGCCGACACCCACACGACAACCGGACGACGCTCCACCGGCCAAGGAAAGGAGATCGAGGGACGACGTGGCAAGCTTAGATTTCGTTTAGCCACTAATTTCATGCACTAAAACCCTCCTACACGTGAAGAATGATGAAAAATCGGAGGAAGAAAATTCAAAAAAATTTAGAGAGAGAGAGAGAGAACCGGAGCGGAAGGAGGTCGTCGGTTTTTTTTTAACCGACGTTCCTCCGGCAGCATAGCCGTGTGAGCATCATAAACAATTCCAAGAAGAGAGAGGGTTTGGTTCGGCCGGTGGGGTGGTCCGTCGACGGAGAGGTAGTCCACGTGTTAGCGTTGCCGGTGAGCGGAGTTACGGATCGCCGTTCGACCATCAACGATCATCGGGAAGGTGAGTATTTATATGTTTTTCCTCAGTAAATTGATAAACATATGCATGTATGGGCATAACGAGCTGGGCCGGTAAGTTTCCGGCGGTATGTTCGATTTTTATTTTTCGACCGCAGGTGGGTTTGCGTGTGTGTGCTCGGATTTCTTGGCTACTGGGGGTGAGTATATGTGTGTATGAAATGTGTATTGTGTCAAAAAATCCAGCCTAAATGAAGGGGAAAAAACCGAGATGGAGAGAAAGAGAGAGGACGACCGACGCGGTGGCGGTGGTGGAAGTTGGTTGCGGCTGCTGTGTGCTGCCGTGTGTACGGGTCTCCGCCGGTAGGGATCGTTGGTCCCGTGGTGTGCCGTCGGCAGTGCCATGCAAGCTTAGTGCATACATAAGAGGGTGTGTGTGTCGAGAGGGCCGACGGTAGGTGAACAGTGGTTGTGGGTGTGTGGTGGAGCTGCTGAGATGGCTGGAGGGGGTGTCGGTTGGACGTCGAGGGTGGTGCGGGGGTTGACTGGTGAGATGGCAAGGAGGGAGAAGCCACCGGCGGTCGGAAGGTGTAGAGAGAGAGTGACGGCTGCCGGAGAAGAAACAGAAAACAGAAAAAAAAAAATAAAAAATAAAAAATTACACAATTGACCCCCAGCAAAAAGGGAAAATTCCACTCCAAATAAAAGACCCTTTTTCGCGGCCCGTGAATAACTCGGAAAGGATCTCATTTGCCGTTAAATTTATTCTAGTGTTGTTAAAATTCAATCCTAGCCTAAAATATTTGTAACCAGAGTAATAAATTGGGATCATTCGTATTATGGGATTTCTTATGTAATAAATAATGGAACAAAATTATAAAGAATAATAACAAATCTCATAGATAAAATATGGGGAATAGAAAATGCGGAACTTAGGGCCTGCCGTACATGCCTAGGTGATTTTACATGAAATATTAACTTAGACCCTATCATTGCTAGGTTCGCAAACGCCAACACCTCGGTAAGCTTTGGACAGCAAGGTTTTTATAACGCTAGAAACGAGGTGAGTGTATTGTCTTCTCGCCAAATTGTTTGTATATGTGCATATATGATGAAAAATGGTTGAACTTAAATTAGATGTTTTTAAACCATTGCGTGATGATTTGACGATATTATTGTGTGATGTGATCCGCTTCGGCGGAGTGATGTTTATCCGCTTCAGCGGAGTGATGTTTATCTGCTTCGGCAGAGTAATGTTAGACGTTTGTACTGCGCAGTAATGATCCGCTTCAGCGGAGTGATGGGTGTTCGTAGAAAGGCATATCCTACGGATAGTACGGTACCGTTGCAAACTCCCGATCGTGAGGTTAAAACGATCACCATGGCTAGCCAGTGTACGTTGTGGTTTGGGGTGTGATGTTTTGTTTATTTTGGGGTAATTTATTATTATTTTCAGCGATTGGTATGCTATTTATACTGCATGGTTATAAAGATAGAATATATATATATACATTACTTCATTTTTACTGCATATATGATACTTATGCTGAATCCATGCGTAAATATTGTGTTATCTAGAAGGTACTATTGTTATTAAATAAGAACGCTTTTATTGAGAAGGCAGTACACTCGCAGGTGAAATGGCTAGGAGCCGGCCCCCTACTGGCACAGGGTAAAGTCCGTAAATGGTATAGCGAGGAATTAAACTTTCTAGGAAGTGCCGCCTGAGGCGAACCTAGGAAAGGTTTATCGTTTGTTTTTTTTTTTTTTTTCCTTTTTGCTGTTCTAGAAGGAAATTTTTGGGACGGGTGTGTCCCTGACTTAGAAAGATGTTTATGACGTGTATTTTGATTATTTGTATAATTATGAATGCATAACGTCGTTTTCTGGTTGGTTTGTCGCCTGGGTAATGTCGTGTCGATGTCACTCCGGCCCCACAGGTGACGGGTGTCCGGGGTGGGGTGTGACACTATTGATCAACGGTTGATGGATAACGACGATACTCACACACCGCCGGTGAACAGGACACACTCCGATTCTCTTCTTCTCTCTCTAGATTTCTGAGTTTCTTCTTCTTAAGCTTTCCCGATTCTTCTAGCGTGAATGAATCCTATATATATGCATGAATTTAGTGGATGGATGTTTGATCTCTTCACGCCATTTCGTCGGTTCTCTTCTCTCTCTGTCTTCAGCCCTCACTGCACACACATGCACGAATATATGTCTATATATATGAGTTTATATAAAGACTCATGTCCTTAAATACTCTTCCCTCCCCCCTAATTTCTTAAAATCTTTATTTTATTCCAATTCAACATTTATGAGTTTCTAGAATTATAATTTCACCCTTCATATTTTAAATTTTTAGATTTTAATTGACAATTTTGCAAATTTGACCAATAAACTTTTAATTTGGTTTTTAATCAACTCAATTGTTTACCCCAAAATTTTTCTAAATGCTCTAAATTGAAAATAATGACGTACATGCTAAAGTCCAAGTCTTATAGGTTTTTAATAAACTCTATTGTTTTGTGGTTTGAGGCTCACAGAATATACTTTTTGTTATATCCGTGTGGTTCCTACACCGATTTACCCGTTTTTCACGCAGTCCTTGAAGATTGAATATTGGTTCCTGGACAATTTCAAGATTTCGGATCTATCTGTGATCTCCATTAAATCAAATTTGGATCATACAGTATAGTTCTCTTTATATTGTTGATTCGGTTCATCTCAGAGATTTAATCGGTTCAAGGGGCTCTCAATCGGTTCTTCACGAGTATAGATCAGTTCTTGAATAATTTCAGCATTTTGAATCCATCCGTGATAATAGTTTCTCCAGTCTCAATAGCGATGTCTGTGGGTTCTTCGCTCATTATCAATGCCAGAGAGGGTTCGGCATGAATATCCCTAATATTCATATCGTTGATGATTCTTAAATACATGTTACTCATACCGATCAGGTTTCTACTTCCCATATTTTTGTTCCTGACACGTATTTGATTCTGAAACTCACCTTAAATCTCTTGTCTGTTGGGCAACATTGTGAATTGGGATTTGAAGTCATATTTTCTAATAGTGGTTGTCATGTGCAGAATCCTCGGACACGAGAAACTCTTGGGACTCGTCGTAAGGTTGGACGCCTATTTGAACTTACCAGTTTACACTATCTATCTCCAACTCCATCACCACCATAAACCTAAGTCCCTTCATCAACCTGTGCAACCTCACCACCACCACCGGTATCCTCATCCTTATCTCCACAACCACCAGCTGATCTCTCACTATCCCAAATGTGGCATGCTTGGTTAGGCCACACTTTATTTAGCCGACTCAAATCACTTATCTCTAGTGGTCAGTTAGGTTCAGTTCAACATGAGTCCTTCAAATGTATCTATTGCCAACTTGCAAAACAACCTGCCCTACTTTTCAAAGAGAGTTAATCTCTTTCCCTTGTACCATTTGATCTAATTCATTCTGATATTTGGGGGCCTTCTCCTCCTGCCTCAACAGGTGGCCTTCGTTACTTTATTATCTTTGTGGAAGACTACTCTCGATATACATGGTTATTTCTTATGAAACATCGATCCGAACTATTCTAAATATACTCTGAGTTTTCTTTTATGGTTTGAACCCAGTTTTCTAGAAATATCAAATTTTTTCGCTCAAATAATGCAATGGAATACAAGGATTGTGTTTTTCTTAACCTGCTTCGCAAAAATAGCACGCTCCCTCATCGCTCGTGTTCTAGTACATCCCAACAAAATGGACGAGCCAAACGCAAACATAGACATATTCTTGATGCACTTCGTGCTCTCCTCATTTGTTCATCATGTTTTGAGCATTTTTGAGGTGAGGTTGCCTTTATAGCCGTCTACACAATAAACCGTGTCTCTTCTGCTACAATCCAAAACCAGTCTCAATTTGAACGGCTTTTTGGTAAAACTCCTAATTACTCTGAACTCAGAGTCTTTGGTTGTGCCTGTTTTGTTATTCTCAAACCACACGAACACAACAAATTAGAACCAATGGCTTGTCTATGTTGTTTTCTTGGATATGACATCGAACATAAAGGGTATCGGAACTGGGATCCCATTTCTAAAATCCTCCGTATCTCGCAACATGTAAATTTTTGGGAACATCAAATATTTTCTTCCTTACGGTCATTTGACATGTTAACCCTTACCAACTTCAGATTCTTTATTGATCCATCCATTGAGTTATTTCCAGATGATACAGTTCCAGGTACTGTTGAGTCCACTATAACACCACCTGTTGCGCCCAGCCCTACACCATATGCTAAGTCCACCCCAGACCTACCAGCTGAACCCACTCCAGAATCACCAGTTAATCTCACTTCTCCAGCTCCAGCGACCATACCTGAGATTTCTTCTGTGGGCGATGATTCTGTACCAACTGCCTCTGAGACCCACGCTCCAGAACACCCTTTCTGCTCTACTAGGGTAATTCATTGTCCACATTACTTTACTGATTTTTATTGTTTTTCCATTATACTTCATCTGCATGAGCCTTAATCCTATAAAGAGGCTAATACTAATCATTTGGCAGAAAGAAATGGATGAAGAATTTCAGGCCTTCGCTAAAACTCATACCTGGGATATTGTTGATCTGCCCCTAGAAAAACTCTTATTGGGTGTAAATGGGTGTTTAAAATAAAGACGCTCTTTGATGGATCTGTTGAACGATATAAGGCCTGACTTGTTGCTAAATGATTCGCTCAGGAATATGGCAATGACTATGAAGAGACATTTGCTCCAGTAGCGAGGCTGACATCTGTCCGTACACTTCTTGTCGTTGCCACCATTCGAAAATGGACTCTCTTTCAAATGGATGTAAAAAATGCATTTCTCAATGGTGATCTTCTTGAGGAAGTCTATATGCATACACATCTCGGCCTGGTTGTCCCTAGAAATAAAGTTTGTCACCTTCGTCGTGCCCTATATAGTTTGAAACAAGCTCCACGTGCCTGGTTTGGTAAATTCAGCACTACTATTCATCGTTTTGGGTTCACACCTAGTTCTCATGATTCAGCTTTGTTTATTTGCCATACTACCAACAGTATTATCCTTCTTTTGCTGTATGTGGATGATATGGTGATTACTAGAGATGATTTACGTAGCATTTCTGAACTCAAAAAATTTCTTAGTGGCCAATTCGAGATAAAAGATCTTGACGTGCTCACCTATTTTCTTAGCCTCGGAGTCTCATCTGATTCTGATAGATATTTTCTCTCTCAAGCTAAATATGTCTCTGATCTCATTTTCAAGGCTGGGATCACTAACTCAACCACTATCACTACTCCTCATGAGTCGAACGTTAGACTTACCCCACTCGATGATTTACCTCTTCAGGATGCCATTCTATATCGCCAACTGGTTGGAAGTCTTGTATATCTTACTGTCACTCGCCCTGACATTGCCTATGCCATTCATTAGGTCAATCAGATCTTGTCCGCTCCTTAGACTACTTATTACTCGGTTGTTCTTCGCATTCTTCAGTATGTCAATGGTACTTTATTTCATGGGTTTCATTTCTCAGCAGTCTACTCCCGTCTTACAAGCTTATTCTGATGTCGATTGGGCTGGAGACCCCACCGATAGACATTTAACCACTGGTTACTGGGGTTTTTTTTTTTGGAAATTCTCTCATTTTTTGGTGTAGTAAGAAACAAATTGTGGTTTCTCGCTCCAGTATTGAAGCTAAATATCGTGTCATGACTGATGCAACTCAAGAGTTTTTCTAGCTTCAATGGCTACTAGCTGACAAGGGCATCTCTTCTTCTGCAGCCACTATCCTACACTGTGACAACATAAGTGCTATTCAGATCGCTCACAATGATGTATTCCACAAGCGTACAAAACACATCGAGACTGATTGTCACTCCATCTGTCATCACATTCTCCAGAATACGATTCGTTTACAATCCGTCAGTTCAGTCGATCAAACAGTAGACATTTTCACTAAGACTCATCTACCTAGACGTTTTCACTCTTTGGTTTCCAAACTCAAATTAACCTCCTATTTACCATCTTGAGTTTGAGGGGGGATGTTAGTGTAATAATGGGCTTAACCCACTTGGCCCATAGGGTAAAACCCTAACACCACTTCCCTTATAAATACTCATGTAAAGTTTTTATTTTGTATATTCTTAATACACGTAACCTTGTATTTCTTTCTCAATATATCAATACATGGTTCATTCCCTACTTCTAAATTATCTTAACAGAGCATTTGCTATGAGCATTGACTTCTTCTAAAGTTGTACACTATGTCTTGACCTAAGGTCACTCAAAGCATAATTCTTGAAATTATTTTCCTGAATTTGTTGTGAAATTTCTAAAGGTAAACTTCTAGAATATAGAATTAACTAATCTATCATCTAGTACTAAATATCATCCTCAATCATCATGGTTTTTTTTTTCACATGATCATTGACAAGTTTTTATGAAATAAGCAAATGAATATGGTTTCAAAGAAATAAGTAAATATTGTCCATGAAATAAGTAATAGGATACACTAAAAATTAAATACTATTTGATCATATATTTACAATTCATAAGATATTTATACAATCAATATTGTAAAATTTTAAAGGGAATTCTTTCTTTCTATGCTTTGTTAAAATGGCTGACATGGTTTTTTTTTTGTTTTTTTTCATCTCACTACTTTCTATTTAAGTTCGATGACATTTTTTTCTTTTCATTACTTTTTATGATAGAGAAAGATATATTAAAACATAACAACAGGGCTTCTAAAAGGTGAATACTTGATTCCAAAACAAAACAAAACTCAACATAGCAAGTTCAATTCGAAAAACAAAAGAATTTTCCCTTCAACATAATCATAGTGGTAAATTCATTATTTCACCGCAGTTGCATCACGAGAATTATCAAGGCCCTAGTATATATATTCACATACTAAATAAAACTTTGTAGGAAGCTGAATGTGACAATAAATTTGGGATGAAGAAAATACTTGCTATTTGAGGATATATATTTTAATCCTATATCAACAATGTACCTAAATTGTCTTGATTTAAAAAAAAAATATTGTACAACTAAATTTCCGTTGTTATATAATCAAGAAGCACTAGTCCTAAACGTGTTATAATACAATTTGTTTTTCTCTTATATGCATTAGGTTGTTCTTTGAAACATGGATATTCTACAAACAAAGAGCACCCCTGATGAACACCGACACTTAATTACAAATGTCCGTTTAAGACCAAATTTTATGAAAAACTCAAAATTGTGAACTTTTAAAAGTTACAGCTCATTGAATAGTTTGATTTCATCACTTTTATGAGAAACTCAAAAGTGTGAAATTTTGAAAAGTTATACGTCTCTAAAAACACATGATTTTGCTAATTTTATGAGAAATTCAAAATCGTAAAATTTTGAAAGACACCTCACCGGAAAAGTCAGATTTTCTTAATTTTATAAAAAGTTCAAAATCGTGAAATTTTAAAACACTTAAAATCGTAAAATTTTATAAGGTTATAGTTCACCTAAAATATATGATTTTGCCAATTTTATTAAACACTAAAAATCCTAAAATTTTAAAAGGTTATAGTTTAAAAAAAAATTCAAAACGTGAAATTTTTAAAGGATATAGTTCACCGAAAATATCTGATTATTCTATATTTATGAAAATCTCAAAATCATGAAATATTTAAAAGTTGGAGCTCACCGAAAAAGACTGATTTAATTTTAATGAATTTTGTAACCAAAGGTTTTGATTGAAGAGCTTTTAGTTAATACATTAAATTTTACACATTTTTTTGTATGTTTTATCCATAGGTATTTCAAATTTTTGAATTAAATTAAAACTAAATTTCTGAAATCAAACTTACTTTTTCAAATTGAAAAGCCATACAAATTTCTTTTTTGTTTAAAGAATTTCCATCAAAGAACACCACCAAAAAAACCACATCATCTCCAACATTATTTAAATTGAAAAATCCGAGAGAGAGAAGAGTAAAGAGAGATGTTTAAAAAAGTGAATGAAGAAGGTGGCGAGGAGGGGTATTTATAGGGGGAGGGGTAAGAGGATTCATGGCAAAAATATCGGTATTTTGTTATACAAGATATTTGAAGATATATCTTTTCATAAAACTACATTTTCATCCTTTTAACTTTATCTTTATTTTTACTTTAGTCCCCCAACTATTAATTTCAACAATTTCAACCACAAATTTCACCAATTGTAAGAAATTCATAATTTTTATTTTAGGTTCAATATTCAGAGTAATGACGAAATTGATGAGGATATTACTTATAGAGTCAAAGCATGATAATTGAAGTGGAGAAGTGTAGTTGGGGTGATATGCAATCGTAGGATACCATTAAAACTCAAAGGAAAATTCTACAAAACTGCAATAAGACCGGCGCTTCTGTGTGGTTCAGAATGTTATGCAATAAAAACAATGCATGTATAGAAAATTGGTGTAAAAGAAATGAGAATGCTACGATGGATGAGTAGGAAGACAAGAATGAATAAAAATAAGAATGAAACTATTAGAGAGAATTTAAATAGCACCCATCAAAGAAAAGGTGAGAGAAAATCATTTACAGTGATTTGTACATGTGCATGGAAGACCTATAGAAGCACCAGTGAGAAAATGCGATTTAGTTCAAGTATGGAAGGCCATTAGAGGGAGAGGTAGACCTAAGAAAACTTGAGACAAGACTATTAGAATTAATTTGATGACATTGAATTTGACTAAGGGGATGACTCTTTATCGTTCATTATGGCGTAAACGGATTCATGTAGCCGACTTTACTTAAGTGGGACAAAGGTTTAGTTGTTATTGTTATCGTATGTGATTGGTTTGCCCCTATCAGATTAAAATACTATATCTTTAAGATAAATCATAAATTTATTTTAATTTAGTTTTTTTAAATAATTATGAAAGTTGATTTTACCTAAATTAAAAGTATATTGAAAAATGTAGTATTGAATTAATTATTATTTTTAATTATTAGCGTATAACTCGTACCTAAAGGCACGTGTGTTAAATAAAAAAAATATATATTGACAAATCAGACCAACCTCTGAGTGGCGCATGGTAGTGCTGTTAGATTTGACAAAGATAGAGGCTAATTGGAAGTGATTTTGGTCAGCTTTGGCTAATGCAAACCAAATCAAACCCAGCTCTGGCTAATGTAAACCAAATCAAACCCAGCTCTGGCACAACTATGACCTCGATCTTGCCAAATCTGGAAAATTGAAACCGAGCAATGTATAGAGAGAGAACGATGGTTGATACAAATGTACAAAGAGAGATGAGAGAGAGAGGGCGAAGATTAATGCAACTTGATTACCTAGGAGTGAGGGAGTTGCGAGAGCGGATGGCACAATGACGATGGCCTTGTGACAACAATGGCACGGTGATGAAGGTTTTGTGACAGCATTGGCACGGGACGGAGATGGGCTTATTTGCAAAAAAGAGATTGATTTACACAAATAGGGAGAGAATATTGGGCTGAGAGGAAGCAACTGAAACCCTACGAATTGAGAATTAGTTTGTGCGGCTGAAACCCTGATCTCCAAAAAATAATCCCCATCCTCATCCTCATCCAACAGTCTAGAAATATAGATGATAGGTTTGTCTTTTGATCCGACGATCCTCTTTATCTCCATCCTAATTACAT
Organism: Eucommia ulmoides; assembly: GCA_016647705.1. Taxonomy (NCBI): domain Eukaryota; kingdom Viridiplantae; phylum Streptophyta; class Magnoliopsida; order Garryales; family Eucommiaceae; genus Eucommia; species Eucommia ulmoides. The sequence continues at coordinate 15,619,832 of CM028335.1, read as the reverse complement.
AGTTTCATCAGTCATGCATTTCATCAAACATGTGTTGCTCAAAACACATAATAAGTCGAAACGGAAATAAGTATTACTATTTTATCAATTGGCAATATAAAACACAACTTAATTAATTCATCATATTATAGACAAAATGCTAAATAACAAATAAAATAAAATAACAATTGATAATACCATCATTTCAGGTATTTTACGCCCTAAAATAGGTATATAATATGTAGTAATCTAAACTTGGTGATCTGATTAGGGTGCAATCAGTTATAAGAATCAATATGAGATCAAAATACAAACAGTTCGAAATCAGTTAGAAGATGGAGCAATCAATATGAAATCAGACCCCAAATTCACAGTATGAAATAGTGAATCACATCCCACTGTTTATGGGGGTTTAGGGTTAACCTGTGTCTGAAGGAAATAAAGAATCAAAACCCCAAATTCCCAATATGAAACAACGAATCACATCCCACTGTTTATGGGGGTTTAGGTAACCCGTGACGAAACAAAATAGCAAATCATATCCCAAGTTTGCAATATACAAATTCGCAATATGAAATTAGAAAAGAAACTGTAATAAGAATCAATATGAATTATTAGAAATATACATCCCTAACCTAACATAGATCTAGAATCAACAAATTCCTAATTAACAGAAACAGAAGAAAAATCGCATAAATCAGATAACCAACATTTAGATCTATTACCTTAAGGGCCTCAAGTGGAACGTCCCAGCCTAAAAGAAGCCTTATATGCGGCCCACCCATCCATGCGTGCGTGTGAAAACTCAGTCATGATTTCCAGCTCCATGATTGGTGTTTGATATTAACAGAACATTAGTTGCTACTGTTTCTATTCCCATTGTTTTATAACAAATTCATAGGAACAAAAAATTATTGTTCTTATATATTTTTCTTTAATTACAAAGTTTTCATGGAACAGAAACAGAAATTTGGAAACAAAAAACGTAAACAAACAAAATTTTATTGATCTAAAATCTTAATTGGTAAAATTGAAAGCTTGCCAAAATGCCACAAAGCTAAAAACTAACCAGATTTTCATGATCGTCTTCAATGTGAATCTTCCTTTTATTGCATGTGAAGTGCAACGAAGATTTTGAAGACATCTTCTGATTTGGTATGGAGATATAAAGAAAAGGTTAAATATATATAAATAAGGTTAAATAAATGACTATTCATCTTAGCTATTTCTAAAGCCTTACGCACTTTTGGTAGTTGGAGATCAAAAGAATTGCTTCCCAACATTTTCTCAAGATTTGCTATTTCAAGAATTTGCTTAAAGAATAAGAAGAACTACATCTCTAACTAGCATTTCATCGAACACTTTGTTTGCATTACATCTTTGATCAATAAACAGTTGAGTCCACAAATGTTAACAAACACGTTTTGCACAAAGGAATCATAAATTGATTAAGAATCAATATTTCCCTAATTAGAAATAGAAATCAAATTCAAGGACAATAGGGTTCTTATTTCAAAAAGGTTTTTCAAGGAGACAATGGGAGGCGAAGAGAGAGAGACAAATCTGATGGCGAGGGAAAGAATAGAGAGAGGTGAGATCAAGGCTGATAGGAGATGGTGGACGATTCACGTTAGGTGGGCGGACAATTTGTGATGGCGGAGTAGAGAGAAGCTGAGATTGAAGAATACGGGTCATTAGCTGATATTCAGATTGTGCAAACGCAAAGCTGCAAAGAGGCTACTGTAATGATGGAGATAGCAATGCGACGACATCGGCGACAGTGTGGCAAAAGCGACGCCGTCGACGATTGTTTCGCGACGTGGTGGACTGGAAATGGCAGTTGCGAGTGGCGGAGGAGATAAGGAAAAGAAGCGACTTTGGCCTGATGAAAATGAGGTCAGTTGAGTGTAGGCAGTAGAGTGATTAGGCGGCTTTAACCCTAATTTGCATCTTTTATATAAAGTTAAAAACGATCTGACGGCTACCAATATCTAGAGGTTTGTCTCTTGATCCGATGGCTGTCTTTATAAGTGAGTTAATTTATTATATAAATTCTTTTTTTTTTAATTTTTGAAAGAGAGATTTTTGGGATATCAAAAATTACATTTTTTTACTGTTAAAAAATTCTAGAGAGTAGATAGAGAAAATAAATGGTAAAACTACATTTTTATCCTTCCACTACATCTTTATTTTCACTTTAGTTCCTCAAGTATTGATTTCAACAATTTCAACCCCAATTTGCTAGAAATTCATCCATAAAACTATTACTTAAAAAAATTCAAAATAAGTACAACTTGTTTTTTGTCATAATTTTATTTTTTTTAATTTCTAGATTTATATGTAGAAGTGAAGAAGTATTTGAAGGAGAACCGGGCCCAAAATTTTGAAGTCTCTAATTCTCGTTACAATAATTTTTTTGATAAGTTTATAATTCTATTAAAAAAACTATTGTCTAATCATGAGTGCAATAAGTCTATAATTCTATTAAAAGTTCAAAACTATTGTCTAATCATGAGTGCAATGACTCTCATATGATATAGTAATTCTAGGTTGCGTTCATCAATTGATGATATGAATACTAACAAGGTGTAACTCAAGTGGTAAGGTACACTTGAGTTAAAGCAGTTAAAGGGCCTCCGCAAGATTAAGGATTCAAGTCTGCGGAAAAGCACTTGTTAGGAGGGACAACCATGCATCCCGAATAAGGTAATCTTTCACCATGTGTGAATAGAGGGACACTCGTGGGTATACAAAAAAAAAAAATCAATGATATGAATTATATGCATGCAACTAACTATTAGAAGGGTAAATTGTTTTTTACACCTTTCTATTTTTGTCTAATTATCATTTTCTTTCTCTCTACTTCAAAAAACTATACTTTGCCTATTCCTACTTTTGAACAAAGTAAAAAACTAGTTTATTTTTGTTTAAATTAGCAAAACATCCATGTTTTAAAAAGAATGAAGCTAAATTTTTCATCTACTTTTTGGATAAAATAAATGAAATTACCCATTTATCTTAATTTTGACTATTTTTTTTTTTATCATAAATATTTTAAAAATTAAATTAAAATTAAAATAAATGGATAATTTCATCAATTTTTATCTCATTTTTTTTTATCAATTTTTATTCAAATATAACATATTTTTTCATGCCTTTTAATTAATAATAATTATTTACTAAAAATTAATTTCAGCACTTGATGCACTTGTAAATAAAGTCAAGGATCAATTTATTGAATCCAAATACAAGGATAACTAAATAAAAATTCTAGTGATTAATTCGAAATTAAAATATAATTTTGAGGGGTGACAATGTAATTTATTTCCATACCCAGAACACTTAATTTGGAGTTTAGTTCATCTTCTCTCTTGGATTTTGCAACCGATTCATCTCTCTACTGTCAAGAAATCAATTTGTTAACCTGAATAATGTTGGCGTGAGTTGTATGATTACAACTCATGTCAAAGATCCTATTCACTTGCCATGCTCAGATTTGATCTTAAATGCACCAAAAAGCTCATTAAATATCGATTCATGCCTTGTTTGTTCTTGTATTGTATAAATATGTAGTGTATTATTGTATTAGAGACAGATTAGAAATGATAAAGAAATGAAAAGAAATCTTTCAATATTTTTTGTTTTGACATAGCATCAAAGCCAAGTTGAATCGATCCAATCTAAAAAAAAAGATCCCTTCTTCGTTTCTTCGTCCTCGAATCTCATAGCCCCAAGAATCAAAAACCCAAAATCCAAGCTCAAAACCTCGAAACCTAGATCCAACACGAAATCGTTGGCTTGGATTTCTCTTGCTCAAGAGTTTAATTAACAAAAAACCACTGACTCAGTTCAGCCGCCGCCCAAATCCACCGATTCAAGTCGTTGGAGCTGATTCCTCAACCTGAACCCACTATCCTTGGATAAATATTCGTCACCGGAGCATATACTAAGCATCTCTACCTTCGAGTCATCGTCATCCTCCCCTGATATCCTCTTCTACTGTGGGTTCTTCTGCATCACCAGAGCAGCGTTCGAGTTAGGTTTCCTAACGGGCACTGAGCCAGCGGTGACCCTCTGATTCATCGGTTGCTGCGAGGGCTTCTAGTAATTGAGATCTCGTTGCGCCTGCTCGCATAAGGGAGTTGGGGGTAACTTGATGAAATCACTACTGGAGTTTTAACTCTTAAGGGAGTTTTTTTTTTTTTTTTTTTTACATGGTTAGTAGATTTCCTAATCACCCTTGGTAGGCCAAGGTATTTTTAAACAACATCAATCACCGAAAGGTTCTCCTCAATAATTGCCTTAGTTTTGCTTTTAATATTTCAAACTTTTACTTGTTTACCCTTTTCTAATATTATTTACCTTTTTTTTAATTTTTTACCATTTCGCTTTTATTTTTTATTTTATTTAAAAAAAAAAGAAAAAAAATAATTAAAATAAAAATGAGTGAATTTTTTTTTCATCCAATAGAGTATTTGAACCTAGAGCCATAGTGGTATGAAATCGATCTAATCAGGGTCAACAAGATCGAGCACAACCCAACCATGGTAGATCCCCCATTATTGACAAGTCTTCATGCAATGCTTGGATACTTGATTCCGGAGTATCAGACCATATGACGTTTGATGCAAATGATTTTTCTCAGTACTCTCCTCCACGGCGAACTAGCATTGTCAATGATAATTGAGGTATCTCTTCAGTAATAAGGGTTGAGACTGTAATATTTTCACCAACCCTACCATTATCTAATACTTTACTCGTTCCATCTCTTTCTCATAAGTTACTATCTCTGAGTCAAGTTACTAAAGACCTTAATTGTGTTGTGTTCATTTATCCTGAGTTTTGTCTTATTCAAGATATTCTCACTAAGAAAATCATTGGGCGTGATACTAAGAGGGGGGATCTATTATATGGAAGCTTTCAGGAGCACACCACATGCACCCCCCAAATGACCCCAAACTGAAACAGATTTTGCTTTGGCACCGTCGGTTAGGCCATTCGTCATTTGGCTATCTACGACATGTGTTTCTTGATTTATTTTCAGGTTTGTCAATTTTGGATTTTAAATGTACGACTTGCATTTTAGCTAAAAGTCACCGAGTTACTTATCCGTTGAGTATGACTAAGAGCTTTATTCATTTTGCTCTGATTCACTCTGACGTATGGGGTCCTTCCCCAAAATCTATTATGTCTGGTGTTCGTTGATTTGTGACATTCATTGATGATTATACTCGAATGACTTGGCTTTATCTGTTGAAACATAAAAATGAGATTTTTCATGTGTTTCAATTATTTCATACAATGATTCAGACTCAGTTCTCTACTAAGATTCAAACTCTTCGATCCGATAATAGTGGAAAGTATGTGAACCAAGAGTTCCGTGATTATTTTCAACATCATGGACTAATTCGTGAGACATCATGCCCCAAACTCCGTAGGAAAATAGTGTTGCGGAGCACAAGAATCATCATATCCTCGAAACTATTTGAGCTTTGTTACTTGGAGCTCACGTTCCTAGCCACCACTGGGCTTATGTTGTTACCACGGTCATCCATCTCACTAACCGCATGCCCTCAAAAGTTCTTGGGTTCAAGACTCCGCTATAGGCCTTTTCAACGTTTGTGTCATCACCCGCAGTACTAATGTTTCCGCCTCGTGTCCTTGGTTGTGTTGTGTTTGTTCACCTCCACAAGAACCAACGCACGAAGCTTGATCCATGTGTCATCCGTTATCTCTTGTTGTGATACGTTGTACACCAAAAAGAGTACCAATTCTATAACCCAGCTACTCAGCACACCTATGTGACTATAGATGTCACGTTCCTTGAATCCGACACTTTCTATTCTCCTGCCGCATCCAATTCTTCTCTTCAGGGGGAGAAACGAGAAGAAGAGATGAATTAGTTGACATATGACTGGTTCAAAGACACTAATACGACACTGAATGTTCATCATTCGATCATGGAGGGACCTAATCTAGAGCCTACATCTCTTGAAGATCCAGAGCCGACATCTCTAGATGTTGAAGTAGCAGTACCTCACCACTCTCCAGTGTCCAATGTCCCATCTCCTATCATATCATTAAGGAAAGCTCCCCTACTACACCTCATATTTTTAATAATGTAGATACTCTTGTTGGCTATGAATTACCTTTCAAGCACAATCAAAGTAAACCACCAAACAGATATTCTCCTGAACTGGAGAACCCAAGTTTGAAATATCCAATTGCCAATTATTTTTCTACAAAGAAGCTATTCGAACCCCTCAAGAACTTCGTGAATAAAATCTCCTCACATCATATTCCCATAAGTGTTGAAGAGGCTCTAGACAACCATAGATGGATCCAAGCTATGAAGGAAGTAATAGAGGCGTTGCTGAAAAATGAGACGTGGACTATTGTTTCCCTAACAAAATGTCAAAAAACAGTGGGGTGTAAGTGGGTATTCTCTATCAAATTGACTTAGACCAACCATTAACCACAAAATTTGAATTGGATAGAAATTTGTATTATTTAGAGCATGAAAGTATACATGTGATATGTCATAGTTGTGGCAGAGTGTCTCATAGAATGGATTTTTGCCCTTTTAAAAATTCTGGTGAAGTTTCTTCACAAGATCCTAAAAGTCCGGTGAATATCCAGGATACTACTACTGTTAATTCAACTAATACGCAAAAAATTCCAAACAATGATAAAACATTGCAGGCCCCTACTGTCAATGGTAAGGAGATTAATGTGGTGATGAAAACAGTTAGTGATTCTAAGGCTTATTTCGAGGACCAAAATGTGATAGAGTTGAATGTTACCAATAAGGCTCAAGACGACGCTGATTTTGGTCATTGGCTTCTTGTTAAACGTTCAAGGAAATTTACGTCGGATAAAAATAAATCTTATGGTCCTCAAAAAACTTATAACAATTTCGTTCAAAAGTATGGTGATGTTGAAATTGGGCCAAATAGAGGTAAGAAAAATCAAAGGAGTGAAACTAAGGACTTCTACGTAGGCCTGACCCATTTTGATTATAAAACTAAAAGCCAAGCTACCAACATTAAAAAATATAGCCCTGTCCAAAAGCAAAAGTCTATTGTCTCTAATGTATCTAAACAGGTTTCCAATGCTCAAACAAGTAAAAATAATTATAAGGCTTCTAGTCCTAAAGCTAACTTAGGAAAAGGGACTTTCACTAAAGTTTCAGGCCTTGACTTTACTTTTTCCTCGGATACTAAGGAGGTTACCCCTATGTCGGGTAAAGAACCAGCCTCTTCTTTGGTTATTGTTTCCACCATTTTTGCTGCTTCGAGTTCTAAACCCATGAAAGACACAGTCTTGGTCACTTCTCTTTTACCCTCTAGTGAGTTGGATTCCATGGTTAGTGACAAGTCCACTAGAAAGGTGAAAGAGGATAAAATTTTACAATCTAAATTTTTTTACGTTTCCCCTATTGCTTTTACATTTCCCACCTCCTCCACACCCTTTCTACCCTTGATTGCTCTTCACCATCTGTCCTAAACACTTCAACGAATAATGGAGATCCAAAAATCTATTCTCACGAAAAAATCCATTCTCCATCCTCCTTGTTCAAATTAAACAGATGTTACATATTCTCGTAGTGTTTTGGGTGGTGAAGCAAATCAAGATGACAGTTAGCTTGTCAGGAATGGAGTCACCTCTATCTCCACTTTGAAAGGTGTATGTGAAGACAGCCAGGTCATGGTAGTAGAGCCTCCGGATGTGCAAACTTCTTCTATGAGCTCAAGATATAGACCTTCTACCCACTCTGTCAGGTCTTAGACCCATGAAGATTATCTCTTAGAATTGTAGAGGGGTAGGCAACCCTATTTTCAAAGCCACTTTTAAAGACATTTTTATGTTGCATAAAGCAGATATCTTTATTCTTCTTGAAACGAAGGTTGATAAGTGTTCGATGGGATTTTTTTTTAAAAACTTGGGTTTGACTGCTTCGAGCCATATAGACCCTTGTGGTAGATCAGGAGGTATTTGGATTTTGTGGATGCCGAATAAAGTTAGCTTGAATATTGTTTCAGCTAAACATCAAGTGATCCACGCTATCGTGAGTCATAATAATCAAGAGAAGTGGCTTCTGTGGGCTATTTATGCGAAGCCTAATCATAGATTAAAACAAGAGCTCTAGAATGATATGAAAAAAGTCTCCCTTCAAATTCTTCTCCTTGGCTGGTAACTGGTGATCTTAATGATATTGCCTCCCAGAGTGAGAAGACGAGCCCCTGTTCGCCTTCTGATATTGCCCGCATTAACTGCTTTAATTGTAACCGAAATGACTGTGGGATAATAGATTTGGGCTCCAATAGTCCAAAAATTACTTGGACGGGTACGGTTAGGAGTGGTATCAAAAATTGGCAAAAGGTTGGATCGAGCGCTTGCTAATGATAAATGGAATGCGATCTATCCGAACACGGGTGTAGAAACCCTCCCTCGTATGTACTCTGACCATTCTCCCTTACTCGTTAACTGTTGTGGTTTCTCTCCTCCTCCTCAGATTAGACCTTTTTTCTTTGAAGCTATGTGGTTAAAGCATAATAATTTCAAAAATCTTATGTTAGATAACTGGAGTGATGATGAGTCCAACTTGGATCTGAAACTTAAGAATTTCACTTCTGTTCTCAAAGAGTGAAATTCCAAAACTTTTAGAAATATATTTAAAATAAAAAGAAATCTTTTAGATAGACTCAAAGGTATTTAAAAAAAATGTAGGATACTCTTTTTACTCATAATTCTAGTTGTCTCGAACCGTCCCTTCAAAAAGAGTATAGAGATATTCTCATTAGAGAAGAAATTTACTAGCATCAAAAATATAGAATTCAGTGGCTTAAGCTTGGGAATAAAAATAATAAATTTTTTCATTGCATGACTCTTAATAGAAGACGTAGAAATAAAATTTCCATGCTTAAGAAAAATAATGTTTGGATTAGTAACAAAGATGAGCTTAAATTACATGTTAGAGATTATTTTCAAAATCTTTTCTATGATGACCTTTCCTTTGTTACTAATAATATGCCTAATTATCAGTGGCCAAAAATTTGTAGTTTTTACCATTCCGAGCTTTGTAGTACTCCTACGAATTTAGAAATTGTGAATACTATTAAAGATATGAAAGATTAAAGGCTCCAAGTTCATATGGGTATCAAACTATTTTCTTTAAAAGAAATTGGAATATTGTAGGTAATGATGTCTGTAATTTTGTTAGAAACTATTTTGTTAATGTTGATATGCCTGCCACTTCTAACAAAACTTTTATTACCCTCTTCCCGAAAATTGATATTCCAAAAAATATTAGTTAATTTCGTCATATAAGTCTTTGCAATACCACTTATAAATTGGTCACTAAATTGCTTGTTAATAGACTTAGACCTATGTTGGATAATCTTGTGGGCCTGTTCCAAAGTAGCTTTGTGCCTTGTAGGATGAGTACGGATAATTTCATTATCACTCAAGAGATTATTCATTCTCTTAGAAAGTCTAAAAGCAAAGAGAGTGGTATCATCCTGAAAACTGATCATGAAAAAGTCTATGACATAATTAACTAGAATTTTCTTAGGGCATGTTTGATAATCACTTAAAAATTAAGTGCTGAAATTTTAAGTACATAATTTTAAGTGCTGAAAATATCAAAAGGTTGTTTAATAAAATTGTACTAAAAATTTAAGTGCTGAATTTTTATTTTTATTTTTTTTGTTTGATAAGTACAAAATTTGTATGCTAAAAATTGTTTAATTTACATAGCTACCTTTGAATCAAGATAATATGGAGAGAAAAATTGAGACCAAAATAATAAAATCAATGTGTCATTTAAAAATATATATATATTAAAAGTAAAAGTAAAAGTAAAAATTAACCCAAAAATATATAATATTATGTGTTTTTTTATGCAGTTTGATTACTTAAATTAAATTATAATAATGTAAATATAAATAAAATTAAAATCTTAAAATAATCCAAAATTAATTCAATTCTCATTAAACCGAACCCTAATTAAACCCTCATAGGGGATCAAGGGTAAAATAGCCAAACATAATTTTTTTTTTAAGTGAAAAATAATGGAGTGTATTAAGTAAAATGAAATAAGTGGAGGAGCTTTGACTTAATTTTTCACTCACATTTTGACTTAATTTTTAAGTTAATTTAATTAATTAAGTGATACTAATTACATTTATCAAACAAACTTAATTAATTAGGTACTTAATATAATCAGTTTTAAGCACTTTTTCTTTCTTTTTTTTATCAAACATACCCTTAGTATTTGGGTTAATTTGATTATTTCTTGTGTGACTAATGTCACACTCTCTATTCTTTGGAATGGAGAACCCCTGGAGGAATTTAATCCCTCAAGGGGTCTTAGGCAAGGGGGCCATTTATCCCCTTATCTCTTCACTCTTTGTATGAAAAGACTCTCACACTTGATTGTTGATAGTATGAATAGAGGTAACTGGAAAGGATTGATAGCTGGAAAAAGTGGTCCTATTATATCCCATTTGTTTTTTGCTGATGATCTTGTCCTGTTTGCCAAAGCTAATAATTCTCAAATTGATAACATTTTAAATGTTCTGAATAATTTTACTCATGTCATGAGACAAAAAATTAATTTCGCTAAATCAAAAATACATGTTGCCCTTTGCATTCCCTGTTGGAAAGCGAGAAACATTACTAATCACTTGAATATTGGTATCATGGAGGATTTAGGAGTGTATCTCGGTTTCCCGTTAGTGCATGGGAGACTAAATAACCTTCATGTTCATCGTGTTATCCAAAAAATTCATAGTAGACTCTCTAAGTGGAAAATCAATATGTTATTTGTGGCTGGTAGAACTACGCTTATTAAATTTGTTACTGCTACCATCCATAATTATTCCATGCAAATTATCCCTATTCCCTTGAAATTTTGTGATAATATTGATAAAGTTAATCAGAATTTCTTATGGGGATAAAGGGATAATGTGAAAAAATATCATCTCGTTAAATGCGATAATGTTTGTCGTAATAAGAAGGAAGAGGGTTTGGGTATTAGGAAAGCTAGAGTTAACAACAAAGCTTTTTTGGCCAAACTTGATTGGAAAATTATGAATAACGACCAAAGTTTATGGGCTAGGGTTATTCATAATAAATACTCTACTGATAATAATCCTAAATCTTGGATAAAAAAAAAAATGGTAGTTCTTATATCTGGAGAGGTATTTGCTTTGCTAAGAATATTTTAGAAAAAGGTATTAAATGGAAGGTAGGGGAATGGTACCTCTACTAACTTATGGACATACTAATGGTGTGGGGATAAATCTTTAGGGTGTCAGGAAATTCAGGATACTTTTGATCTTAAAGTTGCTAACATTGTTGATGACGATGGAAACTGGTTTCTGAACCCTATCCTCCATCTTATTGACACTGATACTAAAATAAAAATTAAGGCCATGTATCCTCCCTCTTTCGAATTTATTGATAAACTCCAGTGGATGTCGGATAATTCACGGCTATTTTCTATTAGATCGGCTTACCATCTGGGTATACCGAAACATGATGATAGAGCTTCTAATAATAGATGGAGTTGGATTTAGAAATTGAAGATCCCTAAAAACTTTAAATTTTTTTTTACTGGTTTATCTTTCACAAAAGACTTGTTACCAATTATTTACGTGCAACTCATGGTGGAAATATTTCTAGTAGATGTCAAAGATGTAATAATGCGGTGGAGACTATTGAACATGCTATTTGCACTTATCCTAAAGCTAACCATATTTGGGATCAAGTTAGTTGCTCTAATTTCAGGTATAACCAATCCTCTATGGATTTTTGGGCGTGGTTGAAGCAGAAACTTGAAGGGAATATCCTTAATCCCTCTTACTTTAATTTTGTTACCACTACTTGGGAAATTTGGGAAGATAAAAATAAAGAGGATATTGAAGGAGTTTGTAATTCTCCAATTTCTACACTTGTGCAAATTATAAATTACACAAATGATCTGTCAAAATCTATCTTAGAACTAAACTTCTCAAATGATTTTAAAAGACTCACCATTTTCTGGTTTCCTCCTAAAACAGGATGCCTCAAGCTTAACATGGATAGTAGCGCTTAAGGTAATCCTGAGAAAGGAGGCATAGGTGGTCTTCTTAGAGATAACCTAGGAGCTTGAAAGTTGGGCTATTATGCTAGTATTGACAATTGCATGGCTTTGTAAGTTGAACTCAAAAAGTATAGCCACGGGTATAAAAATTTCAGGAAACAGAGATTATCCTAGAGTTCTAGTTGAGACGGATTAGGCGGAGGCCGTTACACTGATTCAAAACACTTGCCCTAAAAATCACTAACTCAGAGATTTGATTGAGGAGTGTAGATATCTTTTTCAACTCTATAACTACACCCTTCATTTTGCTCCTCGGGATACTAACCGTTATGTTGATATATTGACTAAGAGGGGTACTAAGGAAAATTATAACCTAAAGATTCTTGACACTCCTATTACGAATATTGAAGATATTATTTCTCAAGAGATGGATAAAAGGGCGTTTGATTTATACCTGGATTCTGGATTGTTCTAGTTTGTTTTGTTTTGTTTCTATTTGTTGTATCTTTCATTTTTTTACCAAAAAAAAAGTGGGTTATCCCACATAGGTAACCTAAGAAGAAGAAAAATCATTTATTAAGACTCAAGATACCTCTTATAGGTTAGCCCTTTAGGGCGTTGAAAGATATGGACATAAAGAAAGCTAAATGCTATAAAATAAATAAAGCCACATACGCACGCGCGCGTCGTTGCCATCCGATCTACCGCTGGCCCGGCTCGGCCCAGCTCGAGCCTGGGTCTAAGTCCGAGGTAATTAGTGTTTTCCATTGAATGCTTTAACAACAAGCCTTCTTCAGGTTCATTTTTGCCCCCTCTAAAAAGGCATGCATTTCTTAGCGTTAGGTATCCCATAAGTTACATTGCATTATATTTTCCTATTTATGTTGTTCTTGCTTTTGAGAGAATTTTACACATTCTTCTTCTGGTTTCTAGTGCTGGTTCCAGTAGCAGTGTGGTCGTTATATCATAGAAGGTAGACGCTCATTCAACCGTAAGCGCCTAACGGGAGTGAAATATGCTTTAAGGATAAATCGTTAAACGATTATATCGATCTTCTATTCTGGTATTTACACAGTAAGTAATCTGTTTCTATTTGTTTTATTATTTTACAGTAAGTTTTCTTCTTTTTGTTTTACCATTTTTTATTGTAATACTTTTCTTGTAACGTTATTTGGAATGTTTATGTAATAAATAAATCAAAATTGTTTCTTCTTTCTGTTTATTTTTTGATTAATAATTGATTAAATAATTAATTATTTAATTAATTTCAGACTATATTTACTGACAAAAAGTTGGAGGAAAATTTTAAATATTATTTTTTAAAAATATATTATTAATATATTTCACCAAAAAAAGGAAAAAATAAATAAATATTTGATGAGTGAGTTATTTACCAACAAATCAAGAGCTTTTGAGTTTAAATATTTGTGAGTTTTCAAGCATTCTTGTTAGTTTAATGTGTTTTTATTGTATTTTGTAAGAATTACAAACAATTGGGAGAAAAGGCGATAATGTGGTAAAAAAAAGGTGAATTGGGTTGTAACGGTTCTTTAGTAGTGGAAGAGCAACAACTTCAAGGCCGATTTAAACCACGATGCAATCCGATTTTGGAAAAACTCAAAACACGGAAGTTGTAAATCTACGTCTTAGTTTTTCATATATTTTTGAATCACCTCAATCCGAATTTAGACGATAAAGTTACGGGCAAAATCCAAATTAGGTATCGGCGTTGTCTAAAGCGCGCTGCAACACAAATTTAAGCACGCTACAGTGCGCTCCCATTAGTGTCTTTGGGCTAGTTTCTGCCCAAAGTGCTTTGCAGCACAAAAATACGCATTGTAATCCCATCAGCCTGCAACCTGAAATCCTACTCTTTGAACCCTATTTATACCCCTTTATACCTCAAACCAAAGGGGATGATAGATTTGGGGAAGAATCCAACATTGGAGGCTCGATTTTGGGCGAGAAACACCCCATGGTGTGGCGATTTGAGGTAAAATTGAGGAAGAAAACACCATTGGAGGCACTTGGAGTTGAAGATTTGGAGGTCAAACCCACAATAAGATTTTCTCTTCCTTTCTCTCATCCTAATCTTGATTTAATTTTGTATTTATAATATTGTATTGAACATATTTACATTTATGAATTTATTGAAAGGATTGCTTATGGATTTATCTCTGTTGAGTTAATCGTTTATATCTAGGGCTCAGATGTAGCCTCGTTTGAACCACGTTTTGAACATTTTGTTAATTGTTAGTTTTAATTCTAATTTATGCATCTCCAATATTTAATGCGTTTGATTCATGTGGCCAATAAATTAGATGACTTTAGGTTGTGAATTTTATACTCGAGAAAGATTGAGTTTGTAACCGGAATTGAGAGTGTATAGTTTAGGTTGTTGCGAGTCCGAGAGGTGATCAACACCTAATTAATCGAGTTGGGAATTTAGGATTTTGTGAGACCAGAAGATGATCAAGTTCTAGATTTATCGACTAGGTTTTCTATTTAATTATATTTGCCTTCTTAATGCTTCCAATTTATACTTCGACATGATATTTTGGGTTGATTTGAGAACTTAGAATTTGACACTCGGGAGAGGTAATCTCGGGTTCGGACTTAGGGCATGTTTGATAAAAAAAAAAAACACTTAAAATTGAGTAGATTAAGCACTTAATTAATTAATTGTGTTTAACAAATGTAATTAAAATTACTTAATTAATTAAGTTAGCTGAAAAAATAAGTGAAAAATTAAGTTAAAAATTCAGCAAACACCCCCCTTACTTTCTTTTTTTTGGCAGAAAGCGCTCAGTAGTTTCAAATTAAAAAAAAAAAAAAAAATCATTTTGCCCTTCATTCGATAGGGCTTCTTCTCGCATCGTTCATTTTCTATTTTTCCAGAGAAGAGAGAGCAGAGAAGAGACTTGAGAGGTGACGGCGGCGATTTGAGAAGAGAGGCGACAGCAAGAGAAGCTTCAACGAGTTGAGAAGAGAGAAGCGGCGGCGAGGTATGTTCTTCTTCAATTTCGTTTCTTCAACTCGATATTTATGTTCTTCGTTCTTCAGATTTCTGTTTTTCTATTTTTGAAATCTGAAATTTTTGTTTTCCGCTCTTGTACTTGTGCTTGAATACACATATGTGCTTGTTAATGTTTTATTGGTGATTAATTATTTAAATTTGTGAATATAGGTGTTCCGAATCGGCGGTGAGATCTAAATTTTGAGATTGGTTTGGTGAGATATGAATTTCTGTTCACGGGGTAGGGTTTCCTGTCGAACACAATTCATATTCAGAAATTTTTCTTGTTTTTGGAGTTCGTTGTTGATCTTGTTGTCGTCGTCTCCATTAATTGGTCAGGTAGAGGGATATATGTGTCTGCAAAATGTGTTTCTTCCAAGGTCTTATGAGGTTTGTCTGTCTGCCATTGATTGATATCTATAGAAGAATTATTACAATTTTTAATAAGGTGAGGGTCTTATGTTATTTGATCTGGGAAGTAGGTTTGTGATGAAGGCATTCAAGTGAGGAAGAAGCCTGTGATCTCTGCTCATGATGAACCTATTGATGATGCCCTTTTGGTAAGCTTTCCATTTTTGTCATTTTGGTTGTTATCTTTTGATTTTTGATTCTTGCATTTTGATCCCTAAACTTTTCCTCAAGAATTTGGTGTGGTTATGATTTTAGGCTTGTTTTTTAAGATCCTATTAGGTTGATTTATTGTTGACGCTCGTTGAAAGAACTATTAATCTTGAAAATCGTCTATCTATCATTTTTTAGTGTTAATTAGAAATTATGGAGTTAATAGTTTGATGAATGAAGGAAAAAGACATTGAATGTTCTTACAGTTAATGTATTGAATGCATTTGGTCTTCAATAAAAATTGGAAGTCCCATTCACTACAGCTGCTCCCCAGTTTCAGCTGTTCTCTCTCTCATAGTCATGGAAAGAGAATCCAGTTTATCTACAATCCCCACCCGTTGAGCTATTTATCAATCTCTCTGTTTCTGTTCTTCGCTTTGACCTTCGAAAAAGTTTATTTTCGGATGCGTCTCTCTGTTTAGTAGTTAATCATCTAAAGTAGAAGCTGGAGAGAAATGTCCGACGGTAAGTCAGTGTTCCTGAACGATGAACTCTCGAAACTAATGGGCTCGCTGATGAGAATGTGATTGGCGAAGGTGGGTATGGGATTGTTTATCGCGGCGTGCTGGAGGATAATGCTCAAGTTGCTGTCAAGAATTTGCTCAATAACAGGTGAAGCCCTGAAATTCTTAGCTATATATACATATGCATGCATAAATCTGTGATAATTTTATGCATGCATGAATGTTTGTATATACTTAAAAAACCATTTTCGCTCATCAATTTCTGGATTGTTCATCAATCATCAATCCAGATAGGTAATCTGATGAACTCTGCTTCTCAATTTCAGACAAGAATTTGAAAAATTACCCAAAAAATGGCTTGTTGATTGTGATTTTCTTTCAGGGGACAAGCTGAGATGGAGTTTAAGGTTGAAGTTGAAGCAATTGGGCGTGTTCGGCACAAGAATTTGGTGAGATTACTTGGCTATTGTGCTGAAGGTGCTCATAGGTACTATGATTTAACAGTTTATAATCTTCATTCTAGGATAATCTGTCTTTTTCTGGTAATAATATGTTTTCTTAATTTCATAGGATGTTTGTTTATGAGTATGTAGGCAATGGGAACTTAGAACAATGGCTTCATGGAGATGTAGGGCCTTACAGCCCTCTTACATGGGATATTTGTGCACATCCTTCGCCGCTAGAGTATTGGTTTCTCGAGGGGGAACTCAAAGTACCGGGGAGTGACTCTACATAAATGTAGCAGATGGGAAGCTCGCATGGGGCAGTTACTGGGTAAAAAGTGAGGAACTATTTTATTCAGTTTTCATTTTAATCCGGTAAAAAAAATTGAGCTCAATTTCTCATGGTTGCTTTTATGATGCTTGAATTGCAGGTATGTGTATCTGGGGCTGTTCGACAGTGAACTGGAAGCTGCAAGGTCCTTATCATAATGAATATCCTTCTCTCCTTGATGAATTTATTACCCTGAATTCTCAACATCAACAGGGTGTCATCCAACACATATTTTTTTTCCCTGGAAATTTAGGGCTTACGATAAGGCAGCTATCAAATGTAATGGAAGAGAGACAGTCACCCCAGATACAAATTTTGTTTAATTCCCAGATTTAATTTATTTATTTTTTTGGTTGAATTCTATGTTATTGTTGATTTATGATAATTTAGATATTCGAACTTTTTGGTATATTATTAGTGTTTTTATTTTATTGTTTTGTTCTCTCTCTCTCTCTCTCTTTTTTTTTTTTTTTTTTTTTTGTTTGTTTGTGTAATCTTGATTCAAGGGCAATTATGTAAATTAAATAATTTTTAGCATTTACATTTTTATTTATCAAGCAAACAAAAAAAATTCAGCACTTAAATTTTCAGTACAATTTTATCAAACAACCTTCTTAAATTTTCAGCACTTAAATTTTCAGTACTTAAAAATTAAGTCGTTATCAAATAAGCTCTTAGTTAAACACAACGTAAGTTTTAAGAGATCGGGATATATTTAAAGCTTACGTAATCTATAAGTTCAGGTATAACGAATTTTAATCTAAATACTAAATAGAGATATCAGTATTGAAGTGTTTACATATTCTCTCACTTGACACTCGAAAGAGTTAGGGCTTGTTTAATAACAACTGAAATTTTAAGTGCTGAAAATTAAGTGCTGAAAATTTAATAAGGTTGTTTGATAAAATTGTGCTGAAAATTTAGGTGATGAATTTTTTTTATTTGTTTGATAAGTACAAAATTTATATGCTGAAAATTGTTTAATTTACATAACTACATTTGAATCAAGATAATGTGGAAAAAAAAAATTGAGAACAAAACAATAAAATCAGGGTGCCCTTTTTTTAAAAAAAAAAATATATTAAAATTAAAAGTAGAAATTAACCCAAAAATATGTAAATATTATGTATTTTTTTATATAGTTTGATTGCTTAAATTAAATTATAACAATAATTTAAATATAAAATAAAATTAAAATCATAAAATAATCCAAAATTAATTCAATTCTCATTAATCTTAACTTTAATTAAATCCTCATAGGAGATTAAAGGCAAAATGGTCAAAACATAATTTTTTTTTAAGTGAAAAATAATAGAGTGCATTAAGTAAAATGAAATAAGTGAAAGGACCTTGACTTAATTTTTTATTCACATTTTGACTTAATTTTTAAGTTAACTTAATTAATTAAGTGATACTAATTACATTTATCAAACAAACTTAATTAATTAAGTATTTAATATAATCAATTTTAAGCACTTAATTTTTTTATCAAACATACCCTTAGTAAGGGAGCACATGGACCTTAATTATTGAATAAATGGAATTAGCCAATAATTGCTTAATAGAATAACATGAGAATTACAAGATGAAATCAAGCCTCTATAATATTTGTCCATAGAAAATTAATATTTTATTTTATTTTTGTATTTATATTTATTTTAATTATTTTAGTTTTATAAACCCAAAAATTTGGATGCCTAAATGAAGTTAGATTACGATAATCGCAGTACTTAACGACGATTTAACCTTACCCCGTACACTTGCGGTTTGTAGCAAAAAAATAAAATCCACTACCAATATTCACGAATTCCCACATGCATTAAGAACACAAAAATTCAAATGAAACTTAAAGAGAGAGAGGACTATTATTATTTTTTTTACAAAGATACACACACGACATATATAATGTACAACCAAATGTGATCTTTTTATAGTAGGAAGATTTAAATATTAATGCAACTACACCGATCAGGCTTCCTACGTGCCCAGATAGTTAAAAGAATTAATGATATTTTATTCTCCTGTGTTTTACACGAATCGCATTTTACCCCATTGTGGTATTTCCGTAAACACATAATCCCCTTGTGTTTATATTTTGTGAGTATACAAACTGTTGTAATTGCTCACGATATGTCAGTATTAGGGTATTATGTGCCTGCGGAAACACTATAATAGGATATACTACAATTTGCGTAAAACACAAAAAAAAAATACTATTTATCATTTATAAAACTATCCGGGATCAAGTTGCATGTAGTTCTCTCTCCCTTTCACCCTTCTTTGTATTTTTATAATTACTACTATTTAATACATGTTGTTCATAAATAAAATCTATCTACCATAGAACCTTCTTTTGCAAGAATCTCTGTCTTTGAAATTGGTAGGAAGAAGATCCTTCACGTCGATCATCTTTATCTTCCTTTTCGTCTGCTTCAATTGATTGTAACCAGCTTGAAACTTCCATTTGGATGCCTCGAATTTTGTTGTGTATGGATCTTAAACAACAGCCAAACTCTTCGAAGACTTGAGAGTGTCGCCAGAATTCTGGGTAGATATTGCCCTCATCTAGTGACCCACAGCAACCATTGGCATCTTGCTCTAGGGTGCCTCTCTTCCCAGTATTGTGTCAGCTACTGGCCTCTTCGCATGTGTTTCTTCCATGTCGAAAGGATCAAACATATCCAAACACTTGATGGAGTTGTTGCCTTTGTTGTTGCTAGAAATCAGGACTGGCGCTGTTGTTATCTCCTCTGTTGATCCTAAGATTTTGATGGACAATTAAATGTTGATATTTTTTATGGAACTAATTGAGTATTTCAGTGTAAACGTTCCATTGATGATTTTATTATGAAGAAATGATTGAAGATGGTTAAGGATGCAAGAGACTGACAAGGAGACAAGCATTAAGAGACTGAAGACTTTGCAGAATTTAGGAGAAAACAACTCAGGTTAATTTTAACTCTTAATGTATCCCGATTAGGATCACACACGACACAAAAATGAATTTATGTTTATGTGTGTTTTTATTAAGATCTTAATTAGTTAAACATATTTGTTCCTATGTGAAATTGAAGAAGAAATATTGATTTAAGAAAGATTAGTAATTAAAATTAATTTAAAGTGTCGATTAAGTTAATCGAGAAAAGAAATCGGTTAAAGGGGCAAAAACATTGAAGATCGGAGTTAAAATTAATTGAGGAAGAAATGTTCTAGCAAAATCGGTCAACCAACCAATGAGGATTGGTCAACCGACGAAGAAGGGGCTGGGAATGGTTCAGTCTCTGGATCAATCGGTCAACCGACCAAAGAGAGATCGGTCGACCTAAGCCGAAATCTGAACTCTCTGAATCGATCGATTGACAGATCATGAGGGATCGGTCAACCTAAGGTCAATACCTGAACTCTCTGAATTGATCGGTCGACAGACCTAAGATAATCGGTCGACTGACCATAGCTAAAAATTGGCCTGGGGAGCATCCTGAATCGATTGATTGAAGACCATAGAGTTTCGGTCGACCGACTGGCGAGAACTTTTTTGGCTTGGGCTATAACTTGAATCGATCGGTTGCCTTATGATTTTGATCGATCAACCGATGGTTTGATTTCAAGTTTAGAGAATTTCATGGATTTGATCAAAAAGTAGTCGTTCTAGCCGTTTTATGGTTAAGATCTAAGAGATATCTTAAGGATTTGATGTTATTTGAAATATGTGATTGATATTTTGATATCCCTATAGATATGGTTCATATAATTTGATTATTTCTCAAATTACTAGGTTTAATTCTTTCTATATTATCTTATTGAGATTGAGAAATATTTTAGGAATTAAATTGAATATTTTAAAAGTTACAATTGAGTGAATTGAACCAGGATTGAGTCATATCGATATAAAGGGTCTATAAGAGCAATTAAGTTTCATGACAAGTGGAAACTAGCCGTTGGAGAGTTTGTTTTAAATCCTTTTAAGTAGACCTGCGTTTTTCACTTATGAGTGATCCCAATCAATTAATTTTCAAGAGTTATTCAGTTCTTGAGCTTTCTGAGAGTGGTTATTCTGAATTCATATTGAGATTATTTTGAGATTTTTCTTAAGAATTGTTCTTGGGAAATTTGTTGTTGTTGTTGTTACTGATCTAAAGTTTCACTGCGATTCATTTACATTCATTTCAGTGGTATCCTAGTGAGATTATTCCAAATATTTACTCTTAATTGATATTTGATATTATTATTTGTTACTTGGAATTTTGATCTTTGAAATAGTTTTTTCTGAACTTTAAATTGCTTGAAAAATATTTTGAAACGATTTCCTGTGAAAATATGATTACGTGCTAAATTATGTGCTACCTGCTTTCATTAAAATCAAATTTTGAAATTCTCACTTTCTATCACTAGTATCGGGACATTAATTGAGTTCAAATTAATCCGGGTGGTAGAAGCTCCAAGTGGGAAAAAACTTATCAATTTTGTAAGTGGTGAGTTGTATGGGAATTAGATATTATTGGGAATTTGTAATCAAAGGTAGCTTCGGGTTTCAATCTCTTCCGGTAAAGAGATTGAAGTTTAATCTTTACCTAATGTATAAAAAGATTATGTTACTCTTTTCCCGTGAAAAAAGATAGGCGTAATTCTTCCTGACTAGAATTAATTTTGAGTGAATTTATAACGATTCAATCCTTACTGGGTAAAATGATACTTTGAGTGATTTGGTGAGGTTTAATTCTTTAGCCTTAGGTATAAAAAAAAATAGGTTGTGATTCTTCCTGTAATAGAATTAGGTTAATCTTGTACCTGGGAAAAAGATAGAGGTTCTTCCTTATCCTGTGAAAAGAAAATTGTAAAGGTTGATTTTGAGCCTGTGAAAAGAATCATTTTATAAGGGTTTGGTTCCTACCTGATTAAAGAGATCATAGTGATTAGTGGGTGCGACTCTCCGTGGGATTTGGAAGACTGAATTAGCCAAGAGTAACTTGATGAACCAATATAAATTTTGGTGTGCTGCAATTTTTACTTTATTTATTTTCAGTTGTTTGGGTGTGCACCTAGTTTGATAACACATATCCGCTGCTATAAAGATAATAATTAATTTAGGATAGTTATTTGAATTTTTAAGTGTTATTTATTTGATAATTTTTATTACTATCGAATTCACCCCCTCTAGGGTAGCTCACTGGGCCAACATCCTGTATATCGATTTTGCTGACGTCGCTCCGCTCCAATGTTGACAGATTCTTAGAACCCCATTTCAAAGTCTCTCATTTCTTGATCGTCGTCAAAATCCACCAACAGACTGGTGGGTCGGTCGAACAAAAGGTTGACGAACCTGGATCGCCGACTCTCGAACTCAAGCTTGAGATAAGCCACTCTAATGATCATCTCGATCAGCTCGAATATACCCAATTATTTTCCCCGCCGAATCTCTTGCCCAAACATCTGCTCTACATCCATGGTCACCAATCACCTCTTGTGAAATAGAAAAGTCGCTAATCATCGGCGTGAATCAGAAAATGAAATCTCCACAACAGGAAATGAAAGCAAATGAAATCTCCCATTAGCGAGTTTTTGTTTTTTTTTTTTGTATACCTACGAGTGTCTCAACACCCACACATGGTGTAAGACTAATTTCGTTCGGAGTGCGTGGTTGTCCCTCCCAACAAATATTTTTCTGCAGGCTCGAATCTCTGACCTTGCAGAGGCCCCTCAATTGCTTTAATTCAAACAGGCCTTACCACTTGAGCCACATCTTATTGGTCCCTTTAGAGAGTATCTAGAGAGTGGATATATAGGTAAACCCGTAAGGTTTTTAAAAATCATTTTCCCCGTCTTTTATAGGGAAACTCTCTCTAATCTCTATATAGGGTATTTATCAAACTTACTCATATAAATTTTAAAAATTAAATAACAATGAAAAATTACACCAACACCCTAAAAATAATTTTTGGAATTCAACTATTATTTTTTACCAGTTATTACTTAATAGCTTTTCAATTAAAAAATTAAAATATTCAAACCATAACAAAAAAAAAAAACCTCATGCACTAATTAGGGGTGATCATGGGCTGGATCGGACTGGGCTCTACGTACCTAGGATATTACAAAAAATGGTAAACTCGACATCATGCCCAGGCCCGGTCCTAAACAAAAAAACTTCAAACCCAAGCACAGCCTTAGGGTCGACCCACCCTATAATGTTTTTATAATTAAAAAAAAGAAATCACTAAAATAATAAATTAAAATTATAAAATACATTCATAAATAATAATTAGTACTTACCAATACTATTTTTCATAAAAATATTCATCCACATTCGACACTAAAATAAACTATACACCTCCATATCTAAATAAAATAAATACATTCATAATTTCATATTAATTAATTATAATTCAACAAAAAAAAAAAAAAAAAACCAAATAATCTGAAGGGGCCTAAATTTTGGAGTCCTAACCCTACCCATAGGCTCAAAATCAAGCTCAGCCTCTAAAAGTAGAATTTTTGTTTTTTAATATGAACAAATCAATTTTGAACCATTTTAAAATTGAAAATAAATTGACAAAACAAAAGATTGATTTTGAATTTTTTCTAAAATTATAACTCTCAAAAAAACACCAATTTCTTCACTTTTATGAATAACTCAAAATTGTCAATTTTTGAAAGGTTATAACTCACCTAAAAAGTTTGATTTTTTTTTTTTTTTTTTTTATTTTATGAAAAAACCCGAATCATAAAATTTAAAAAGACTATTTCCAAATATATATGATTTTGTCATTTCTAAGAAAAATTAAAAATCGTGAATTTTGAAAAATTACAATCCAGCGAAAAAAATCCTATTTTGTCATTGTTATATAAAAATTCAAAATTGTGAAATTTTGAAAGGGTATTTTACCAAAAAAATCGATTTTGTCACATTTATAAAAAATAAATTTAGAAAGATTGACTCACCGAAAATACTTGATTTTGTCAATTTTATGAAAAATTCAAAATTATCAATTATTAAAAAAATTATAACTTATTGAAATGTCAATGAAAATGGCCATTGTAAAGATTTCTTTTTTAACTATCGGTGAAATTGTTAGTAGATAAACTACACTTTTTCAATTTTGAGGATAAAAAGAGTATTAACTTTATAAGAGATGTATACTGTAATTTGTTTTGGGTTTTTGATTGAAGAGCATTTTATTGATTTTAATTAATAAATCGAATTTTACATTTTTTGTGTGCCTATTTCAAACTTTTGCACTCTTAACTTTCTTTTAGTCGGAATTTTAATTTCATACATAATTAATCATGTACTTCATAAACTAATTTTTAATTTAATTTTAAAAATACATAACATTTAAAAAATAATAACAAATCTATTAAAAAAAAAAAAAAGATAACACTTAAATCTAAACAAATAAAAATAATTTAAAAAATATAAACTTTATCGCAAAAGTAAAGAAATATAAAACTTTTTTTTATGTCAAAAATATAAATTATAACGGTTCAAATTATCAAGTGCTATTTGAAAAATCAAATTTCATAATTATTTTTAAAAATTTTGAATAAAATAAATATATGATTTATATATAGTATCTTCAATCTTATAGGGGCAAATGAGTCATAAAAAATTAAAATAATTTAAATGAGATATATATAAAAAAAAAATGGAAGGAAAAAAAATAGGGTTAATTACCTTTTACCTTCTCTACTTTGCCTAATTATCATTTTACTCGCCTCCACTTTTAAAAAACTACAATTTAGCTAGTTTACCTTTTAAACAAAGTATTTTTTTTATTTAAAGGAAAAAATAGAGAAAATCTTATTTTTACCATTAAAATTAAAATAGATCACTACTTATAAACTCATATTAAGAAAACACCACTTATATATTCTTTATTATGTAAGATAAGTCAAATACATATTCTTTCATTACGTCAACAATAACATAATAAATGGAAGGATGCAAATGTTACTGTCCAACAACAATATTAATAACAACATAATGAATAGGGAATGCAAATGTTATTGTACAACAATAATGTCAACAACATAATGAAGGGAATGTAAATATTATTGCACTGTAAATAATTATCATATACTAATTGAATTTTTCTTTAAAAATGTAAATATTACTGCACTGTAAATAATTATCATATACTAATTGAATTTTTCTTTAAATTTAAATGACTAATAATTATCATATACTAATTGAATTTTTCTTGACTATGTGGATAGGTATAAGAATGAATTAGTTTTGAGTATTGGGGCCTATTATAAAATATTCTTATTTAAAAATACATAAAATTAAAAAATTTATTCAATCTTCCATGAAATAGACTAACTTACCCATTTAGTTCAATTTTAACTTCTTCTTTTTTTAAAAAAAATAATTATGAAAACATTTAATTTTATTATACTTATCAAGTATGATTCTTGATGCATTCTTGTTCTTGTTACTTATCCCACCGCCTTATATTTTCCGACTCACCTCAAAATCCTCTCTCTGCTTTTTCCAATCCCTTTCGATGGAGGATGTTATTTTTCCGGTGGTGTTCTTCGACGGAGAGAAGGAGTTTCACGCCGGAAACCTTCCAATTCGACCGTCGCTGAAGTTCAATGCATACCAGTCCGTGTTGAGCCGGTTGATCGGAATGCCGGCGAATCAGATTTTGAGTTATCTTATTCACGATAAGTCGGAGTTGTGGGCGGAGGAGGGTGACGGGAAAATAGCGATCACGGCGAAGGTTGATTTCGCTGCCATAGTTCGTGAGAAAGATTGGTATATCTATGTGATGCCGAAATTTGAGTTTGAGAGAGAGAAATACCTAATGAGAACTTCCAATCAAGCCATGATTCCGGCGCCGGAAAATTCAAATCTTCCCCAGCCTGATTTGGACGCCACACGAGGTCCTGTTTCCAGTTGTTCGGCCATGGAGCTGCAGAGATTAAACGATCGAGTACAGAAATTAGAGTTTGAAAGAGAGAAATACCTAATGAGAACTTCCGATCAAGCCGTGAATCGAATTTCGACTGTGGAAGAGGAGGATTCTTCGCCGGCGACTGGAGACGTGAAGGGTCAAGTTACATGCATGGCGTGTACGGAAGAGAAGGAAGCCGGTGATCCAGCGTTGTTTCACCGCTGCGTGAACGATCCAGTGGTTTACTGGTTCAGAACAAAGGCAGGGCCAATTGGTCCGCCGTCACCGGTTACCGAGTAATCGCCCGAGGTGGTTGTTCACGGAGGAGCGGCGGCGGCGACCATCTGCTGCTGCTGCTGTTGAGTTGGTATTAGAGTAGATTTGATTTATCGTGAAAATGGTGAGAAATTTGTTGACAGTAGATAGGTTTTTCTTAGTGATTGGTAGAGAGATGGTCATGGAGCCATGAAATCCCTACAAAATTCTAGAGAGAAGAGGTAGAAAGATGAATTAGACTCAAAATGAAGGGTTCTTGGTATGGAAATAATTACACTATGAGCCCCCAAAGTTAGGTGTTAGTGTTTAATTAATCACTAAAATTGACCCCCGAGTAGTATTTTTTTTTTAAAAAAAAAAAATCATATAAAAGTATAATTTTTTTTTTTAATAATTGAAAAAAATTGAGTGAGCAGATTACAACCCGATATCTTAAAACTAAAAAAGTGAATTTTTTTTTCTTAGTCAACAATCTAAAAACTTTTCGCACTATAATAATTTTTTTAAAAATCTAAATGTACCGTAATATGTGAAAGTCAGCATAATTTCTTCCTACAAGAATTGCAGTAACTTAATTTTATGGCTTGATGTGATTTTGTACTTTTGACACAATTATCGGATTTCTCAAAAAATAGTTGTATCATAAGTAGTGACTTATTAAATTCGGGCTTATGAAGAAAAAAGTCAAAAATAAATTGTCCAAATATCAAAAATATAAATTACAAGTAGGTGTTTAAATTATCGAGGGAAAAATGAAAAAGACTTTGAAAAAAGAGTCAAATAGTACTTGAAATTGTAGGGAATTAAGCAGATGGGGGCCAGCTATACGTCCCAGTCGGATGTAGAACGGCGATAAGTCAGTCTGCCAATCGACTCTAGGCGTGGATCGATGAAGATTGGGGCGTCAACAAAACCCTGAACATCGAGATGCCTGTCAGGACCCGAAAGATTGTGAACTATGACTAAGTGAGACGAAACTAGAAGAAACTCTAGTGGAGGCCCATAACAATATTGAAGTGCAAATCGTTCATCTGACTTGAGTATGAGGACAAAATACTAATTAAACTGTCTCCGAAATAATATTTCAATTTTTTTGTATTTACAAAAAAGTTGAAATATTATTTCGGAGACAGTTCGATTAGTCCTTTGTCCCAAACAGTCTTTATTTGATAATTTCACTTCATATAGTCAGGAAATTGAAATATGGTCGAAGTCTTTCTAAATACACTTTTGATGTGAGAAAAAATTACCAATCACCGAGCTGCAATCAGCGAGGCAGGTTGATCCTCTCTAAAATCCACCTCACCTAGGAATGACATCGTGAACCCATTTATGGGGGTTGTACAGAGCTCTCATCAACGGACAGAGAAGGGCCAAGTGGCCCCATTGACTTTCTTGTAGAGCTCCGACCTCGTAGTATCGAACTCATCTGGGCATGCCTTGGCAATTGTCCACTCTCCCTGCAAGCTTATGTTTGGTCGAACTCCGAGCTTAGGGTAGCCCATGGCCTAGCCGAGTTTCGACTTCGGTTGGCATCTTCATAGGGCTTTTCATAACCTGAAAAATCTCTGGGCTCCAAGCTCAGGATGGCCTATGACTTGGTCGAGCTCCGAGCTTAGGGTGGTATCCTCATGTGAACTTTCAAGACCTGGTCGAGCTCCAACCCCATCACTTGGCCAAGTTTCGACCTCATGATCTTATCCAAGCTATAGCCCATCTTCTCGGATGTTGATTGTTGAAGGAGCTTTGAGCTCCGAGATCTTTGTGCTCGGAGCCTCTCAACATGAAGACCCTAATGATTTGGCCAAGTTTGTCAACACTAAGTCATCCAAATTAGTCAAGTTCGAACCCCCGAGCTACCTGTGATCAGTCATCATCAACAAGAGTGCCTGTGAGAGTTCAGTCAAGCTCTGAGCTCCCGAACTACCTATGCTCGGTTATATTAGCACCAAACCTCCCATGATCTTGTAGAACTTAGAGCAACGATCTTTGCCCAGTGGTCAAAGTTGAGGGGTTCTTCACCAAGACGTTTATGCTAGCATCCGACCACTACTCTCCGACCAGAGATCTCCTATGTTGAATCCAAAGTTTTGATAAACAATTAAGTATTGATGTTTTTTTAGGAACTAATTGTTTTATTGAGTGTTTTAGATTTATAGTTCCATGCGTGTGATTAAGAAGAAGACCATATGAAGAAAACATAAAGGGTGCAAGATGGAAGTAATGAAGATGTGAAGAATTTTGAAAATCTTGAAGAAAAATAGGTGAAAACAACTTTCTACTTATATACTCTTAATGCAACTTGAATTATGATCACACACAACACTTAAAATGAGTTAATTATATGTGTATCATGATAAAAAGTAATAAGTTTAAGATTCTAAAATGAGATATTGTTTGTGCTCCTTATGTGAAATGAATTTGATAATTGATCTAATTGGAAAACATGTTTTAAAGTATAAAAACTTAAGTTTTCGGGTCAATTCGGTCAACCGAGAAAAACAATCGGTCAACTGAATCAAACAGCGTGTTTTAGAGTTAAAATAAGGTGTTACTGGTCTAGTCGGTCAACCGAATAAAATTGGCCGATCAACCGTTTGAAACAGTAGTTGAATTGGCAAAGGAAGTGAGCACACTGATCCAATCGGTCAACTAAATGAAGAGGGTCGGTCAACCGTTTGAGTCAGTAGATGAATTAATGGGAAAATGGATCACATTGATCCAATCAGTCAGCCAATTGGATGTGATCTGTCACGACCCGTCCCAAAATTCTGACATCCCGGGCTGCGTGACGACATCATGACATCACCTAAAACAACCAACCAACCATCTACTACACAACAATATGCATATATATATATATATATATATATATATATATATATATATATATATATATATATATATATATCAATAAATCATCATCTATATGGAGCTATACATATTTCTATTATGGGAACACACCCGTTCCCCAAATGTAATAACAGAAAAATATAATATCATGAACCCCTCACAAGTTCGCCTCAAAAAGCTCATTTCAACCCTCCACACAACTCCATCGTTGGACTCTACCTGGCGCTAGTAGGGGACCGACTCCTAACTACTTCACCTGCGAGTGTACTATCTTCTTAGTAAAAATATTTTTAATAATAAAACTCATTCTACAATATCTAAATGGATCAAGCGTAAGTTTATAAAAGTTTATAAATACCACATAGTTCGTAAAATCCCCAATATAAAAACAGGGAAAAATAAAGCGACATAATTAAGTTCCATTCAAATCCAACTAATATAAAAATCATACTAATCACCATGATAATAAATATCAAATTAGCCAATATACGTAAAACACTCTGTCTCAAGCACACATCTCAAATACACTTTTTAAGCACACAACTCAAACACACACACTGGCCAGCTCTAGTGATCGTTTTAACCTCACGATCGAGAGTTTGCAACGGTACCGTACCATCCGTAGGATATGCCTTTCTACGAACACCCATCACTCCGCCGAAGTGAATAATCACTATGCAGTATAAACGTCTAACATCACTCTGCCGAAATAAATAAATATCACTCCGCCGAAGTGGATAAATACTATGGCATCATCAAATCAATACCATCACTCTGCCGAAGCAGATAAATACTATAGCATCGTCAAATCAGTAACATTATCAAATTACGAGTCAAGAGCATCGTCTAATCAACAACATCGTCAAATTAATAACATCATCATCAAATCACAGCGTAATGATATCGTCTAATCAATATCGTCAGATCACACATTCACCTCTCTTTTCCAAAATCGACTTTTTATCCGAAAATCATATTTCTCACTTTCTTTTAAAAAGAAACGTTTGATTTTACCAAAACCACTTTTTCACTCTTTATTTTTAGAAAACCAGACATGTTTAGAAAAACAGATATTTTTCACTCTCTTTTAAAACCACCAAATCCAACAAAAAACCATTTTCACCTTCCTTTCGAAAACCATTATAATCTCACGAAAATTCATTTCACCAACTCACCCAAAACCTGTTCGATCCACAAAATTTTAAAAGTATCTAATGTAAATACAACAATTTTCTATCATATATAGATATAAAAATAGTTTAACAAGAAGACAGTACACTCACTTGGCTATCCGCTCCGCAAAACTTTCACTGACTACTCTCTACCGAGACTCTGGTGCTTGCGAACCTAATAGTAACAAGGCCTAAATTAATATTTTATGCAAAAAAAATAACCTAATCAGGCAATACAGGCCCTAAGTTTCACAATTTCCCCGTCTCCACATTTTATTGTGTAAAATTATTATTCAGTTAATTTTTCATTTTCTATAAAAATTACTGCATAAAATTTGTATTACGAACCGTCCCAAATTTATTATTCCGGTTAAATATTTTTATGCTAGAATTTAATTCAACAAAACTAAAATAAACTTAATGAAAAACGTTACCCATTCCGAATCGTTCACAGGTCGCGAGACAAATTTTGAATTTGTTGGGGTTAGTTATGTAGTTTCTTCTTTTTCTTTTTCTTTTCTTTTTCTTTCTTTCTTTTCCCACTTCTTCTTCCTTTTTCTTTATCTGTTTGCTTTTCTGTTTTCTGTTTTGCTGGTTGGGTTCTCGCCGACATGCATACGCCGATCAACGACCAGCAATCTCTCACCCACACAGCAGCATCGAAATAGGGACAGCTCCATGCACACACACACAGCCACCTCACGCCTGAACACAGACACAAATCACACATACCCACTTTTCTATCTCTCTTTCTACACTCCACTCCGGCGACACCCCACCATCACCATGCACACACAACACACCCTGATGAACAACCCCTACACATACCCAAAACCAAACACTTACATACTCACTTCCGGCGTTGAACACCCGAACGCACATACACATACCGGACGGCAACGGCGATCACACACATACACATACACCACGTTCGCTGGAGACACCCCCACGCCACAGGACAAACAACGGCGATCAGCAACATACACGAAACACACACATACATGACAAACCCACGCCGGCGACGCCACACGACCAACCACCATCGAACCAATCAGAACGACGGCACACATACACACACAGTAAGCACACATACGACGAACACAGACATACCCACAAACCCACCGGTGACTCCCCACTCCACCAACGACCCCCACCGTCAGACGGTAACACACCGTCGGCGAAACACATACCGATCACGTACCCACATACCCACGACGGCGCCCGCCAAACACCAACAAACTCACACCACCGAACCACAGAGCAAAACGCACACACAAACTCATGATCACCGCCACCACCGTCAGACCAGACTCACGCCACGATCATCGGAGGAACACTCACCACCGGTAGATCCTATCTCTTCTTATTTTTCTGGTTCTTCTTTTAGATTTTATATCACCACTTTGCATGGATGCATTTATATGCATGAATTTGGTGGATCATCTTTACTCCACAAGAGGCCACGTCGATTGCCTACTCTGTTTTGGGTTTTGCTTGGATCCCACTGCCGTTTCAATATATATAGGTGTGTGTATATATATATATATATATAAATCATTTCCTCAATTTACAGTCACCTCCCCCCAATTTTCTTTAGATTTTTATTTGAATCCCCATTTCAAGATTTAATTTCTCTTAATATTATAATTTGACCCAAATCTGAAATTAATATTTTGAAAATCACTAATTAGTCCATTTTTTAAAAAAAATAAATAAATATGATTTGACACATTCTATCACATTATTTCTAAACGTTCTAAAATACAACTCATGATTTTGCATATGCAATTATCCGGGTCTTACATGATCGGTCAACCGAATGGTTGTGTGTCAATGGCTATATTGGGAGCAGGTCAGGTCGGTTAACTGACCTGCAGGATTTGGCCAACTGACTAAGTAAGTTGAGATTTCGGGTGATTTGGTCTCTTGGTAAAAAACTATCCATTTTTTATGATTCCAAGAAAGGGATTTGAGAGATTTGAACTTAATTGAACTATTAATAACCTATTATGTTATCTCTATTGATATGATCCATATATTTTGTAAGACCCCGACCTTGGGTATACGTCTAATTTAAAGTTTTATTTAAAATTATTTCGGAAAAAACGAAGTTGATGGTGGTAATTATGAATTTGAGGGGATAAATTTCAAATTTTCATAAAAACATTAAAAAAAATCAAAACGTGTTTAATTTCTATCCTAACAAAAACTGTAGGGGCGGATTTCGAAATTTAATTTGTGATATGAAAAGTTTAGGGGTCCAATTGTAAACTTTATAAACATTAAAACTAGAAATGGGTTTACTTAAAATCCTAACCAAAACATGAGGGGAGGTGAGTGCAA
The DNA here is from genome assembly GCA_016647705.1 of Eucommia ulmoides. Taxonomy (NCBI): domain Eukaryota; kingdom Viridiplantae; phylum Streptophyta; class Magnoliopsida; order Garryales; family Eucommiaceae; genus Eucommia; species Eucommia ulmoides. The sequence continues at coordinate 15,587,349 of CM028335.1, read as the reverse complement.
ATTAACTATATTATATATATATATATATAGAGAGAGAGAGAGAGAGAGACGATGATCAAGAATGAGGGGTGGAGAACCGGCCACCTGTCCGGCTGGTGGATTACACATTCTATATATATATATATATATATATATATATATATATATATATATATATATATATATATACACACACACACACACATATAGTAGAGAAGGGAAGAAGGATCGAGAAGATGAGAGAAGAATAGAGAAATGACATAGGTCGGTAGAAGAGAGAGAGGATCGTCGGCGGTAGACTGTGGGTCGGCGTAGGTTGGCTAACAGGAAACCGAATCAGAAAATGAAGAGAGAGAAGGATTTGGCGTTGGTTTGGTCCGTCGGTGGTGTTGTCGTGTGTGTGTGTGTGTTGTTCCATTTTCCAGCAGTGTGTGTTGTATGTATGTGCTCTGTTTAGCCTGCAGTGGGTCGTCGCCGTCCGTTCGTCATGGGTGTTGTTGTGTATGTGTATGTGTATGTGCTGCGTGCATGTGTGTGGGTGTATTTCTTCATTTATTGGGTCGTGCAGGTGTATGTGTGTGTTTTCTGGTTCGGGTTGGTGCTGCCGTCGGTGTGTGTGTAGTTGATCAAACGAGTGAGTGTGTGTGTGTGTGTTCCGATCGGTTGTTCATGGTGCGTGTGTGAGCTACTGTATGTGTTTGTGTGTGTGTGATTGTTGCAATTGTAGGTGGTGACTGCCGGAGTTAGTGAAGAGAGAGAGAGTAGTCGGCTGGAATTGACAAAACAGAGCAGAAGAGAAAAGGAGCATCCGCCTAGGTGGTAGAAAGTTCGCCCAAGCGGTGGTAGATTAGTGTGCAGAATGAGAGAAAGTTCACCTAGGCGAAAGTTTCTCGCCTAGGCGGTGGGCCGTCAGTGTGTAACTCAAAACTGTAAAGGAGCTCGTTCGCCTAGGCGGTGGGCAGCAGTAAGCAAAAATCAAGGAATTCGTGTTGAGGTCGACAACTGATTGGGAACGGGTAACGTTTCTCATTAAAATTACATGTTTGTTAATTTAATTACTAGCGTCTTAGTTGTCGAAATGTTGAAAACAAATAATGAAATCGTTTATAGGAACAAAGTTTATATATATTAAACTGTAACGGAGTGATGGTAACTAAATGATAATATTCCAAAAGAAAATGCGGGAAATAGAAAAATTTTGGTAATTAGGATTTCATGGTAGGGTTAGGTTATTTCTACATAAAATATTAATTTAAGTTCTGTCACAAATAGGTTCAAAATTATCGGACGTTCAGTAGCGGTTAGTCGGTGGAGCCTTTGAAAAGCAGTATATATATATATATATGATAGAAAATGGTTATATTTAAGTTAGATACTTTTATAAATGATATGGATCAAGCCAGTTATGGGTGAGTTGGTAAAATGAATTTCCATTTAATTGTTTGGGTTTTAAAAAGAAAGACTTTATAAATAATCTGTTGAATTTGGTGGTTTTAATAAAATGTGGAAAAACATGATTTTTGAATTAAATCGGTTTTGGAAATGAGGTGGATGTTGGTAATTTGACGGTGTCATTGATTTTGACGGTATTGATGAGATGGTGATTTATATTATGGTCTGTCTGGAGAGTGGTCCGGCAAATGAATATTTATTTGTGATTTGATGATGATATTATTGAGTTGACTATGTCATAATTTATGATGTCATGTCCGGAGAGTGGTCTGGCAGGTGGTGATTCATATTATGGTGATTGATATTATGTGGTGATTTATATTATTAGCCTCCGGAGACATCCGGTAGGCGGTGATCTGCGCAGTTAGGTCCGCTAGGAAGACATATCCTACGAATGGTTACGGTACCGTTACAACTTCCGATCGTGAGGTTAAAACGATCACTATGGCTTAGCCAGTGGGTATGGGGTTGAGATGTGTGTTTGAGATGTGATATTTTACTTCTATTGAGTGATGTACTTATGTATAGTAATTGTTATTATTTTATACTGAATGGATTTGAGTGGAGCATATATATATATATATTGATTTATTTTCGCTTTTTATATATTTATACTTGATCCATTTAGATGTTGTAGCTTAAACTATTATTATAAAAATATTTTTACTAAGAAGGCAGTACACTCGCAGGTACAACAGCATAGGAGTCAGTCCCCTATTGGCATTAGGTAGAGTCCAGTGTTGGAATAGCGTGGGAGTAACTTTGGGATGAGCTGTCTGAGGCGAACCTGTTTGAGGTTCATGGAAAGGTTTATTATTATTTTTTTTGTTGATATTATTTCTAGGAACGGGTGCGTCCCTAACGAGAGCAGTTGTATCTGGTAACATTGGTGGTTGTATATATGACAATTTGGTACCTGTCTTTTGTCATTTCCTAGTTTGTTTGGCATTCGGTGTGTTATTGTGTTGTCGTCACGCCGGCCCCGCATGATGAGTGTCCGGGGTAGAGCGTGACATATTTTGAGATTCTCCTAATTTAAATAATTTAATATTTCATATTTCTATGGTTTTAAATTAAAAATAGTTTTATGGACTTAAGTGAGAAAATTGAAAGTTATTTTTAAGTGGAATACACCTGAAATGATAGGTAATCATATATGGGGTCTAAGAGTGTCATTAAGTAGTATATCTTTAAGAAACTAACCGTTGGAGGGCTAATTATTGGTCTATTAATATAGACCTACGGGAACTGAGTTGAGCACATCAAGAACAATCAGTTTGAGTTTTTCTAAGAATGAGATTTATGCTGAGATTTTTACATGAGATTCTATTCAAGTTCTTGATCTAAAGTGCTAGTTTTTTTGCATCACCGATTTGGGTTCTAATTATAATTCAGTCTTTATCTTCAGTGTTTTCCCAGTGTGATTCTGCCAAGTTTTATTACATTCTTTGAAGTATATTTATTTTGATTACTCGATTTGGAATTGTTAGAAAACATCGTTTTTTTAATTTAAAAGTCTGAAAATCTTTGCGATTTTTGCTTGTTTATCTGGTTACGTGTTAAATTTGTGTTACTCACATTATTTATTAATCAGATTTAAATTGCCTAACACAATTTACATCATGTATTAATTATTTGGGATATTAATTGAGTATATTCGTATTGGGTGGTAGAAGTTTCTTGTGGGAAGAAACTTGTATTTTTTTGTATTTGTTAGTTTGAGTAGATTAAACACGTTTGGGACGGTATCTAGTCAAGGTAGATAGGTTTCGATCTTTTTCCTATGAAAAAAATTAGAGTTTGATCTTTGTCCTGGTAAAAAATTTAGGTTATTTTTTTCCATATAAAGAATTAAGTTTGGTTCATCCTGCAAGTGAATTATTTTTTAGTGATTTGTAAAGGTTCATTATTCCCTGTGAAAAGGATAAGTGAGAGAGAGTTAAATTTTTCTTTAGCTTGGTAAAAAGATAGGGTTCATTCTTAACCTGTGAAATAGGTAAATTGTAAAGGTTGATTCTGTACTTATAAAATAATCGTGAGTTGCAAGTGTTTGGTTCCTACCTGGTAAAGGAATCAGAGATTTAGTGGATTGCAAATCTCCGTGGAGCTTGAGGAACTAGAAGTAGGCAAGACTAACTTGACCAAACCAGAATAAATTCTTCTGTGCTTCATTAATTTATTTTTTGTCTTATGTTTGAGTGTACACTTAGTATTGAACACATATTCGTTGCGTATAAAGATAATAATCTATTTAGAAAAATTGATTATTTGTGTTTAAAGAAATTAATTGTTTAAATTTGATAACTACCCAATTCCACCACCCCTCCCCCCTCCCCTCCCTCTTAGATAGCTCTTTGGGCCAACATCCTAATCTACCAAAGAAGGTTCCATCACCCCCGTGGGCTAAGCTCGGCCTCCCAAATTACTTAGGTCAGCCCATGGGCTCTTCTAAGTGGGTCAAAGGACAAGGCCCAAAGGCTCATCTTAATTATGTTTCATTATTGTGCTTAAATGAGTTTGAATATTTGTCTTCGGATTTAGAAGGAGCATGGTTACATTATATTTTGGAGAAAACATTAAAGTTAATTATCGTCATAAAAAAAAAAAAGGGGAGATTATTGAATCCAATGTTTAGATGAGTAATTAAATATTAATATTTTTTGTGTAATTAATGGGGTTTTTTTTAGTGATTCAGATTTATAGTTCCATGTGTTTGATTAAGAAGAAAATTTGTTGAAAAAAAACATAAAGGGTGCAAGATGGACATGATAGAGACGTGAAGAGCTTTGAAGACGCAGAAGAAAACTAAGTGAAAACAACTATTTACTTATATACTCTTAATGCAACCCGAATTAGGATCGCGCACGATACTTAAAATGAAGTAATCTTATGTGTTGTGTATCATAATAAGAAGTGATAAGTTTAAGATCTTAAAATAAAATATTTTAGGTGCTACTTATATGAAATGGCTTTAATAAATGATCTAATTGACAAATGTGTTTTAAAGTATAAAATGTTGTGTTTTCGGGTAAATTTGGTCAACCGGCAAAAGGGGTCGATCGACTTATCAAAACAGTGAGTTTAGGAGTAGAAATGAAGTCCTACTGATCTAATCGGTCAACCAAGAAAATAAATTGATCAACCATTTGAAACAACAACTGACATGGGTAAGAAAGTGAGCATACTGATCGAGTCGATCAACCGACAAAAAAAGGGTCAGTTAACCGAATGAATCAATGGATGAAATGGAGCCCAGATCGAGTCGCTCAACCGACTGGGTATTAGGCCAACGGCTATTTTCAGCCTTGGCATAGGGCGATCGATCGAATGGTAGTAGTTGGTCAACCGACTGTCTCAGTCAATATTTTGACTAATTTGATCTCTTAGTAAAAAATTATCTATTTTCAAAATAGAGATTTGGGGGATTTGAGTGATATTCAAATATGTTTGACTTATTATGTGATCCTTATTGATTTGGTTCATATATTTTGAGAGTCTCTGTAAGACCCGACTTTTATATGTGCATAATTTTTAATTACATTTTAGGACATTTGAAAAAAATAATGGGGTGCATTATGCCATTAAATATTTACGTTAAAAAAAAATAAAAAAATTAAGGGTTACTTTGATATTTAAAAGGTCGACTTTAAAAATTTAAGAGACTAATATGTTAATCCTAATTTTGATTTTTAAAAATTTAGGGAGTATTAGGTTATTTAAAATACGATTTTAAAAGTATTGTGATATAATTAATATTTTTTTTATTTCAATAGGGATATTAATATAAATAAATAAACAAATAAATAAATTAAAGAAAATGTGGTCCTAGATTGTTTCCTTCCTATGTGGTCCAAGTTGTTTCCTTCATAAGGAAGGAAACAACCTAGGACCACACATATATAGATATTTATATATATATTCAAAGAGAAAATCAGACCTTGACCATGTAATCAAACCTTGAAAGAGTAAAAAAAGTTGAATAGTCAACAATTATTATACCTATATATATATAATGTTACAATAAATATATATCTAGTGTAATTCTGGGACTATTTATACGGACAAATATATATGTATATTCATATGTCAAAAATATATATACGAAGGTTCGATTAATATAGTGAGTTCGGAAAATGTAGCGGGTATATTTATAGATACCGATATATCTAATTTGTGAAGAATACACTTGAAGATAAAAAAAAATTATAAATTTTACTAAAACGACAATTTTTAGTGTTTCGTTAATTAATAAAAATTTTAACAGTCGATTAATATTTTTATACAAATTAAATTATTAACACGAAATTTTTGTAATCGTTACTATAATAATTTTTGTACAGTTAATATTAACATAGAAAATTGGACGTGTGGTAATTTCGTATAATCAAAATTTGGGAAATGAAAAAGTTTACATTTTAGGATCACGCATTGCATAGTAGATTTCTTTTAAATAAATTCTTACTTTAGGCCCTTTGGTTGTTAGGTTCACAGGCGACACCGCTCGCATAGTATTTCGACAATAGTGTTTGTAGTGGTGCAAAAATTGGGGTGAGTGTACTGTTTTCTATGTAAATTATCAAATTATATTTTCGTACTAAAATGAAGAAAATTTTTTTTATTAAAATTGATTATTTTATAACGTTACGCGAATCAAGTAAATGTTTAAATGTGGAAAGTGATTTGTATTATCCGACTATGTCATAGTTGTCTTTTCCTCAGGAGGGTATGTCCTGCGAGATGTGGATATATATTGTTACCTGTTAGGCAAGTCCTGCAGAGTGGATATTTGTTGTTACCTGTCGGGCAAGTCCTGCAGAATGGATATTTATTGTTACCTATCAGGCAAGTCTTGCAAAGTAGATATGTTGACTTGTCAGGAGTGCAAATCCTACGGGTGGCTGTCCCTACCATTGGGAATATTGAATGACTCTGACACTGATAGTCACCTTAGATGACACAGTTGTATAGGTTACGGTACTGTCGTAACTCCCGATCGTGAGGTGAAACGATCCTATGGTTAATAGGAAAATATGAGTGCGGTATTTTATTATATGTTGAAATATTTGGATTGATTGATTTGGATACGTTATCTTATTGCAATGATGGTCATGGAATTTTATTTCGGCTCACTGTGTGATTATATTTATATTATGTTTGAAAGATGGTATTTGATAAATACACTTGATCCATGAAATATTTTTATCTTATGAAAACAGTACACCGATAAAATATTTCCTTTCAGGTACCACAGTTAGAGACTGGTCCACTACTAGCACTACGTAGAGTCAGGAGGTTGAGTTGTTTTGGAGGGTTGGCTGGACAGGTGTGAAACGTGAAAGGTTCAATTTTCTTTTTGTGGTTTTGTTATGAATATTTGGGACAAGTGTATTCCCGAATTTTGAAGTGAGTGAATATATTTTTGGAAGATAAAAAAAAGTATAGCGGCGCATGTATATATATGTATATATGTATATTTGTTAATCAGTCAGGTAACGTCAAGTCGACGTCACGCCCGGCCTCGGGCGATGGGGGCCCAGAGAGGGATGTGACAGTCTCTTAATTTAAAAGATTTAGTATTTCCTATTCTTATGGTTTTAAATTGAGAAGAGTTTTATAAACCTAAATGAGTGTTTCAATGAATATTTTTAACTGAAACATACATAAATTGATAGGATATGTTATATGAGGTCTTCGATTATCATTTAATGACATATCTTTGAAAAACTAGTCTTTGGAAGTTTAGTTCTAGGTCTATTTAAAGAGACTTACGGGAATGAGTTTAGACATCAAGAACGTCAATTTTAAACTTTTATACGAGTGAGATTTTTACTTAGATTTCTACGAAAGATTCTATTCCAGTTCTTGATCTAAAGCACTTGTTGTTTGGCGTCACCAATTTGAGTTCTAATTGTAATATTATCATTGTCTTCGATATTTCACAGTGAGATCCATCCAAGCTTTATTATTTGTTTTCTAAAGTCATATTTATATTGATTGCTTGGTTTAAGATTGTTAGAAAAATGTTTTGAACTTAAAAGTCTAAAAATATTTTAAATATTTTTTTTCTATTGATTATCTGATTACGTGCTTAATTTGTGTTATCCACTTATTTATTTAATCAGATTTAATTTGACTCACATTGTATTTATCACGTAGTAATTATTCGGGCCATTAATTGAGTATATCTGCATTGAGATGATAGAAACTCTTTGTGGGAAGAAATTTATATATTTTGTATTTGTGAGTTTAAGAGGATTAGACATATTTGAGACGATGTCTAATCAGGGTTGGGGCGGTATCTAGTCAGGATAATTAGGTTTCGATTCTTTCCTGTGAAAAAAAAAATTAAGGTTTGATCTTTATTCTGTTAAAAAGATTAGGTTATTCTTTTTCCTTAAAAATAACTAGGTTTTGATTCAACCTATAATTGAATTGAAGAGTGAATTGTAAATATTTGTTTTAACCTTGTGAAAAAAGATAAATGAGAGAGTGTTAGGTTGATTCTTAACCTGTGAAAAAAATTAGAGTATTGTAGAGGTTGATTTTGAACTTGTGAAAAAAATCAAGAATTGTAAGAGTTTGGTTCCTACCTGATAAAGGAATCAAGGGGTTTAGTGGATTGTAAAGCTCAGAAGACTAGACGTATGTAAGAGTAACTTGCCGAACCAAGATAAATTTTTGTGTGTTGCATTTGCTTTATTTCATATATTGTGTTTGGGTATACACTTGATATTAAACACATTTTCGCAGCGTAACAAGATAATAATTGATTTAGAAAAATTGATTATTTGTATTTAAAGGACTTAATTATTTAATTTTAGTAACTACCTAATTCAACCCCCCCCCCCCCCCCCCCCCCTCTCTCTCTCTCTCTCTCTCTCTCTCTCTCTTGGGTAACTCTTTGGGCCAACGTTAATCACCTTGCGCCCGCTCATTAACCACGCACCAAGTTACCTTAATTAACTGCGCTTAGAGTCCTAATCCTGTGATGTTTTTTATGCTCTTCACCTATAAATACGTACTCAGGCATTCAATGCCCCAAGTAATACTCAACCACCATATTGAAACGTATTAAAGCCTTTTTTCCCCAAACTCTTACTCTCACGCAGAGGGAATTCACCGGATACAACCCCAGTGGGTCTTTTTTGTAGGTACAAGCTTGGAGGCCCAATATGTCTCTGTATAAGTACAAGCTCAGAGCCCCAACTCGAATTTTAAAGAAGTGAATGTAGACCATGGGATGTTCGAAGGACCCCAAATCCCTGGACTCATAACCTCCACCTCAATAAGAAAATTACACATGGACTTTGACCGAACTTGTTGAAGTAGAAAATAAATAATGAACGAATTTACCGAAATTTGCTTGAGTTGAGTCGCGGATTAGGTCGCTCTCTTTAAGACGTTTCGCGGCTCTGCCCAAGATCGTATAAGTAGTGTAACAACTCCGTCGTCCCCAAGATAAAACAGCCCAAAATCACCTCTGTCTAAGACCTTCTTTGCACAACAGAAGGTCTGGAAACGAACACCCACACACACTGTTCTAAAAAAGAACAGACTGCTCGGAAACTTGGAAATAAAAAAAAATGAAAAGCTGGAAAAAAACCGAAGGTGATTTGAGAACCAAAGAACCAAAAAACCAGAAAATTTTATGTGTTTTTTTCTGTTTTCACTTGCAGATGCAAACCAATTGTGCTTCAAAACAAATGACGGATACAGTATTTATAGGCAAGAGAATGGATTCAAAACGTTGGAAAACCAATCCAAAATGTCGGGGCAATTAATCAAAACATTACCATTTGTGATTCAATGCAGACCATAAACAGCAACGTTATGATACAAATCATAAACAGCAACATTATGAAACGTTTGTATACAATCACATTTTCAAAAAAAAAAAAATTGTTCGGTTGAATTTGAAAAACGTTTGGCTGTTCAGATTTTATTAAATCTGTTTTATAATATTAATATATATTTTAAATATTTTTTGTCCAAAAAAATAAGTGCCACCTCATCACATGCACGCTTGGCTCGGCCGGCCGGTGATGGCGCACGTGGTAAACCTGTAGGGATGTAGCTCCTCTCTCCTCCACAAAATGTGGGTACCCCTTGGGGCACACCCCAAGTATCCTAAATGCACTTAATTATACATCTCATCAATTCTTCTCCCAACCAATGTGGGATAGAGGAATTGGAGGGAAACCTTATGACACTTTTAAAAAAAAAAAAAAAAAAATCATAAGTTCCAACAGAACTAACTCGAGATGTTAACCATTTTTAAACACCAACAAGTTCAACCCCTTCATTTATACTAAATTTTATTTTAACTTTCATCGAGTTATCAATTTTATAATTTGACAATTGTTAGCCTTTCACGAATGTACTATTTTAAGTAATAATTTTATGGTTGAATTTCCAACAATTGATGATCTTAATTATAGAAAATGGGGTTGAAATCGGTACTTGAGGAACTAAAGTGAAAATAAAGATGTAGTAGAAGAATAAAAATGTGGTTTTTCCATTTAATTTCTCTCTCTACTCTTCTCTCTAGAATTTTTTAACGGTAAAAAAATGTTGTTTGTGATATCCCAGAAATATAGTAGAATTGGGAATCCCTTAAAGAACAAATTTAGGAGATTCAAAAACTAACTTAATCCATCTTCCAAAACTCTCTCTTTTCAAAAAAAATTACATTATCTAATACTCTTTTTATATTTAAAAATAGTAATTAATTCAATATTATATTCTATAATATACTTTATTAATTTAGGTAATAAATATTTAAAAAAACTAAATGAAATAAATCAAAGTTAATGTATGATGTATCTTAAAGATATAATATTTTGAATCTAATAGAGGCAAAAAATTAAAATAATTCTATAAATCTCAAAAAAAATTGATAAAAATAAATATTAAAATAAAAATTATGAATTTCCTACAATTGATGAAATTTACCGTCAAAGTTGTAGAAATCAATAGTTGAGGGATTAAAGTAGAAACAAAGATAAAGTTAAAGGATAAAAATGTAGTTTTGTGTGCGTGTGTGCGTATATCTTCAAATATCTTGTATAACGAAAATACCGATATTTTTTGCCAAGAATCATCCTTACCCCTCCCCCTATAAATACCCTTCCTCACTACCTTCTTGAAGAAGGCTTCTTCTTTCACTTTTTTCAAAAATCTCTCTCTCTCTCTTTCGGATTATTCAATACCTCTTCAACTTTTTGAAAATCTCTTTTGATTTACTGTGTTAGAGATGAGGGAATTGTTTGTTTGTTGTCTGTCTTGAATTTTCTGTTGCACCAAAAAAAATGAGGATAAGGATTGGTCTTGTTTGGGATCTCTAAGTTTAGATTTTAAAAATATTAATTTATAAAAAATTATGAAATAAAAGTATGTAACTTTAAAAATAATCAATCTATATATAATAAAAAAATGTTAGTACCTGTACTGTTTCTTTTTATGTTCCTCAAAATTTTGAAACAAAAATGAAAACTCTAGCACAGTTCAATTTTGTTCATAAAAATTTGGAGGGTTTTGTCCCAATTTTTTTGAGAGCAAAAACAAAATCAGGTAACAGAAACATTAAAATGGGGCATAATGAATGAAGAAATTCACTCCATACATCACTCCCAGCAAGCATTGTAGAAAATGGACAATGCACATTATTCATCCATTATTAAACAGAGCAAAAAAATATCACACAACAATTGACGGATCCAGGAAACACTCTTTTTTCAAGACAAGTGGAAACAAGACCACCAGATCCAACTATAATTATCAATCTTAAAATACACCAAACTTCAGGAGTTCTTGTTGAGAAACAAGCGTTCTAGGATACTACCAACACGGGTTTTTATGCTTTGCCTCGGTCTGTACAAGTAACAAAGAAGTAAACAACCGGTATACAGCAAGTTGAAAGCAGGAGCAATTCCTGCAAATGGGAAAATCGTTCTGAATCGACAATCATTTCAGTAATTTCTGACTTATGGTCTACCTTGTCAATGGAGATTTGTTCCTGCTCTGAGTTCCCCTTAATTTAGCGTTTGGAAGTACGGAATCAGGGATTTGGAATTGGAATATTGAATAGTTACAGGTTAACGATTCACGGATTCTGAGTTTCCCTTAAGGTAGCGTTTGGAAGTACAGAATCAGGGATTTGGAATTGGAATTTTCCAAGGCCCCAATTCGGTGTAACCAAACACTACCTAAGATGAAGAAGAGCAAGATTCAAGCTTGGGGAGGAGACTTCGCCAGGCATCAGCAATACCATTTGCTAGACGAGCCTGTCCTTTTGCAAATTCGTGGAAAGCGAGGCCCAAATCTAGGGTTTTCTGTTCTTGAAATCGAACAATCTCTTCATTCATTAGCCGAACTATCATCTCAAATCTTCTTGTTGCATCCTCACTTTCTGCTTTCAGCTGCATTAGAGGAAAAATAGTATTGAGTTAAACAGAAGATCTTGTTTATGGGTTATAATGAGAGAGTAACCGTTCGGGCCTACCTCTTCATACTCGTGCTCCACTTCAGACAGTTTTTCTGACCTTGTTAGCCTCATCTTGTTCCTGCAAATTAAGTACCAAGTCTGAACTGTGATCTGAAAAAAGAACGAAATTTTCCAGACATTTTGACCCGAAAGTGAAGGGCATAAATGGAAGTGTAAAAGAAGATTTTCTGATGGGTATTCTTTCGACAAGACATGATTATACTTCATTGATTCTGTTGATTGAACCCTCTAACCGCCACTGCACCACCCCGAAAAAAAGAAGGAAATTTTTTTTTTTTAAAAAAAAGGCATAATATTCATGTAGAAATCCAATGGGCCTAACTCTCTCTCTCAAAAGATGCCTTGTAAGAGGATGATTGTCCTAAGCTTTATATATAGCTCAGGATCAGCTAACACAAGCGATGTGGGATTCATCACGCCCTATCACACGCAGAGTGGACTTTGACAAACCACTGTGATATCGGAGAGTCCAACATTGATGTGGGATTCTATATGCCTAACATCAAATAAAATGTATGGCTTTGATACCACGTAGAAACCCAAAGGACCAAACTCACTCTCAAAAGATGCCTTGTAAGAGAAGGATTGTCTTAGGCTTTATATATAGCTCAGCATCAGCTAACACATGCGATGTGGGATTCAACAATTTATTAAGCCTCACATCTTGAAAAAGGAATTCAAGTAGAACGTTGCGTATTGAGAGAGAGAGAGAGACCATACATATCAATCTCCTTGAACTTCATTGTTTCGGCCAGTTCACATCGCTGCCTGAAAGCATTTGCTCTATCTGCTATTGTGGCCTGTTTCAAAAAATAAAAGATACACTTAGAATCCACAACAAACAGCAACTGACAGTGACTGCATTGATATTCTACCTCTCATCAGCAGTCACTTCTCCCTCAAAATTAAAGATCAAACAAAACAAAGTTTTTCTCCCTCAAAAATAAAATCAGACAAAAACAATTTACTCTTACATATAACAGAGTGATGAGTGAAGTGCCAAAAAAAACTCACTTTTATAGATTGTACAGCACGAACATAGTCTTTCAGAGGTTCTTCAAAATTCATTAGGAGGTGGTGGGCCTGAATGATAGATCAAGCCACTGTTACCATTAAAGTAAACTTTTCCAAATCTAGAGTGGACAAAGTTTTAGCAAAGAGTGAATCGTTTTTCAACTGAAACTCACCTCTCTCTGCAGCTTGGCCGATATAACCTCTGATTTAGCCCCGAGCTCAGAAAACGCTTTCCCAAGAGCGTTTTCTTCGCAAGCACCAAGAAGCTTGACTGCCTTCCCAAAATCTGATAAAGATTGTCCCAACTCTGTGGAATAGAGAAAAAGATGAATAAACTTCACTCAGATTGAAGGGTGGGTGAAGAAAACATGAACAGGAGAGTAGATGGTAATTAATAGCGAACATGACTTTTTCTCTGTAGTCTCTCTGGAAAACAGAAGTACGTGATGATCATGAGGTAAGTTTTGATAGTCCTCTCACCAAAATAGAAATTAGTTTAGCAGTGAATTAATGAGAAAAGAAACATAAAAATTCTTCATACCTCTGTGCCTTTTCACCAGACGATATGCATGCTTTTGAGCTTCAGCCAGGTGATCCTCGAGCTCAAAAATGTAATGTTTGAGTTTCTCGTACTCTGGGTTCGATTCTTCTACTGGCTTTTCCTTTCCAAGAACAACATCACTCACTTTAGATTGTACATCCTGTCAAATAATAGGTAGATCATAATCAGTTCAGTTGTTCTTCTAAAAAGTCACTATTCTACAAATGCCAAGGCTAAACTCCTATAGAGGAAAAAAGAATTATTGGATGCTCAGATGATGTTTGACAACTGCTTCTATTGTTTTATCATTTAGATATTTTGTTCCTAGGGACTTGGAAGGGAAACCAAAAAACAAAAACAAAAAAGAAATGTTCTTAGAATGATCCCAAAAAGTTGTTATGCTTTTTTGGCATCAAACCAGAAATAAGATTATTTTTTATTTTTTTTGGTTTGTGATCCCAGAGAAAGCCAAACACCACTTAAATGATTTAGCTCATAACAAAATCGAATTTATTATATGTCAAGCTTGAGAAGAAAGACATGTTGAAGAACAAAAACCAGATTTTTTCCCTACTGATTCTCCCAAATAGAGCCCATATTTGATAATTAGAAAATCATGGTGTAAAGATAAGCTTAATTCAAGAAAAATAACTGACAATGCTGAGAATGGAAGGTAATAATTGTTATTCTTGTCCATACAGGGCTGAATACATTCCAACTAATTTCTTGACATGATCTTGCAATACAATTTCAATGCAGCAACCAAATGAGTAGATGAAAGTATCAAGCTGTTTCGTCTTGGCCTCTCTCGGATAAGGGAATGCTCAAGCTTATTAAATACAAGGTCATACACAGGTCAAATATTTGTCAAGACTCGAGAATATATCAGTTGAGCCCACCCCAGTTGCTAGTGGGCCATTTATCTCATATCCCCTAGAACACCAGGGAATAAAAAATTCTTAAAAATAAATCCAAAAACACCCTTCTTCCTTGAAAAGCATTATTGCCTCTTTCTGTTTTAAATTTGAGATTCGAGAAGGATGGTTACATTTGTAGTTTTTCTATGAAGTTTTCTCCAAACATAAGACCTTCTAGCTATCCATTTTATCTAAAGATAAATTACCTTAAAGATTTGCATCAAGTCGGCTGGTTTCTTCTTAAAAATGCCAGTCTCCTGAGACCTAGCTCGCTCCATTGTCTGAAACAGGCAACATTAGCACATCAGATGAGATACAGACAAGCAAAGCAACAATGCAAGATAGTAACTAAAAACTTCAAGAGGATGCAGGAAGTCGTGCATGTATTATAATTTTCAAACTCATCTCATGTTAGAACTTTGTTAGAATTACACTTGTATGTATTTTGTGAGGACTGAGGAGATACCATTTTCTAGTCGATACCCTAACATTTATCAATAAATTTCACCATATCCTTAGCAATATTTATCATAATAGATACTTTAACCACAGGAGAGAGCATTTTCCCTTCAACTTTCTTAGTTGATTGCAGTCATGGAGGGATTCAGTTCGCTAGCACACATAAGCTTGATAAATGATGATACATGATTCAGTTTGACGGCTCTTTCACTTTTTCGAGAAATACCATTTTTTTATTCCACAATTTTACATTTTTCTGTTACTTCTACAAAATCCTTATTTATACCATAGTAGACATTAAACCAGAGCACATATATTTTTCCCTTCACTTTCTTAGGTTGGTTGAGATGGTGGTGGGACTGATTTTGTTAGCACGCATGTGCCGATAAACGATGACACATTTGATAGCTCATTCTGTCAATAAGGTTAAAGGCAAAACAAATATGTTTTTTTTTATCATTCCTTTAAAACACATTTCATCTTTTAGTGGTCTGCATTGAGATATGAGCCAGAGGAAATAGAAAAATGGCATGTTCATTGTTCGTTTTGCCTCTAGAATCGATCCTTTTTCTAATAAAAAACTCCTACACTAACATGCAAAAACATCTACCTTAAAAGCATTCATCTCGAAAATTACAGTGGAGACACAGGATTTTGGTTTTCCAGAGTAGCTCATTGGAGGCAAGGTGGATATCATATGCCCAGGAAAAAAAATGAAAAAACAAGTGACCTGCTCATCTGCCTGCAAAAAAGTTCGAAGATCTTCACTTTGTTGTAGCTCATGATGTGAAGCTATCCGGTTGACAAATACATCCAATGCTTGACGCCTCATTTCAATGAATTCAGCACTGAATCTGAATTTTTCTGCATGTGACACACATCTATGTTAAACACTTCAAAAAAAAAAGTTGACAAACTCTTTCTGCAAGCAATTTCTCCTTGAATTGACTTGCCTTGCATCATACTCCAAAGTCGAACTCGTACATAAACCAGAGAAGCACACAAAAGTAACAACTAATTGCAATGCAAATAAAGATAAGGTTTACATAAAAGGACACAAATCCATTGAAATAAATATAAGTAATGGCACTAAAACCATGTTAACATTTAAGTCTTGTATACTTACCATTTAATCAATGCGAGGCAATGCTTATTTACCATTTAAGTAATTAGAAATGATGAAAACATGATATATGGCGTTTAGTGCCCAAATAATTATATTTTACACCAGTAAACCATATTTAACCAGATAATAGACCAAAACACAATATATTTATCCACGGGAACGTTAATAGCAGTAGGTCCATACTGTCATATCTTTTTTATTTTATTTTTTTTAGAGGCGATAATAGGAAATTCCATAACAATAATTGATAACACATTTGAGAATCAACATAAGAGTATTTTGGCCATTTACCTACAGTGCTCTTCTCAGGAAGAGGAGGAATGAAGATACCCTTGCACTTCTCAAAAAGACGATCACGTAACCAAACAAAATCATTATAGCGACGAATGACAATCTTCTCTGGTCCCTGGTACTCAGGTAGATTTGTCTGCCAACACAAGATCCACAACATTAAAATGTTAAAAAGCACAGGTAATTTAAATGAAATCCATGAACATGTGAAAGAAAAGGGAGTCTTTATTAAAGGTGACGAGAAAAACTGATAAAGATGCCAACCATTCATTTATAGGATAACAAATCAATATTATAAAAAAGCTCATTGAATATTTTTTGCACATATTTTAACTATATATTTTACATACGTATTTTAAGGAAAATTTTGAAGAAATAAGATGCTATCTCTCAATCCTTTCCATTCTTGAAAACTTTCATTTTTCTCTGAAGCCGTAACTATTTTCAATGGACAACTAAACTCTTTACTTCTCTCTTATCTATTTTTCAAACCTTTCTTTTAATTAAATAATTCAAAACAACCCAATCACTCATATTTTTATTTTTTTATATTTTGTGATCCATATAATAAAATAGGAACAATTATACTTTCAAAATAGAAAACAACTCACTATACATTTTTTGAAGATCTTTTCGAAATATATTTTTAAAAGACATTTTCAAACCAGGTGGATCTCATCCTTCTCCTTCTCCCCATGTTCAATGGACAAGTATCCAAATCCTCCACTTCTCTCTTATTTATTTTTCAAGCCACTCTTTAATTATCTTTTTTATTTAAAACAGCCCAAAGTCCATCATCCCATTCCCATACTTTTTTCTTATTTTTTCTTTTCTTATTTTGTGATTTATGTAATAAAATAAGAAAGAATAACATTTTTAAGAGACATTATTAGCCATTAGATTTAAAAATAAATGGCGAAGATCAAAAGATTCAAAACTGAAGTTGAGAAAAAATTATATTCCCAGCCAAATAAAAATAAGGTGGGTCTCTCTCTCTCTCCCTCTCTCTTTACTGGACAAGTATTCAAACCCTCCCATCCTCTCTTATTTATTCTTTAAGACTTTTTTTTCTTTCTTATTTTTTCTATTTACTTATTCTTTCAATATAAACAAAAATATTATTTTAGAAATTATTGGATTATCCTTGAAATAAGTCACTTAGAATTTTGTTTCTTTATTTTTTAGCTTTAAGTTAATATTAACGAGGTATTTAACTTTTCAATCAATATTAACTAATGTACTTTTTAGCTAATATCAACTAAATGTTAAATTCATATGGTTAATATAACGCAGGACTAAAAAGCAAGTTGAAAAGGATTAAAAAATAAATTATTCTAAAATGGGGGGAAAAGTAAAATATTTGATGGAGGATTTCATAATAGGATCATCAATATTATTTTAACTTTTGTTCAACGAATAAAATACCGTATCTACTTTATATTTATTTTTTGAAGACTTATATGCATGTGTTGGTGTATAATTATTATTTATTTTTTTAACAAATTGCAAAACAATTTATGCATAGTTTTTAATTTTCTTTTTAACAAGTAACAAAGCAGTTTATTACACATCTATATCATAAAAATATAGAATATAAAAAGGTATATATTCAAACTAGGTTCTCAAAAAATATTTTTTGTATGCAATACTCTGTTGAATATTAAAGTTGATCTTTTTGTTACATTGCCAAAATATTAAAGTTATTTTTTTTTTCAAATTAAGATTATCCTTGCCTTCAGCAGAGGTTATACGCTAGTAATTTAATAATGAAAGACATTAAAAAAAGTGAAAGGAAGGAAGAAAAGAAAAAGAAGAGAGGAAGAAAAAAATGACATTTGATTTGAAAATATACTTCTCATGGCATACATACAAATGAAATCTTTAATAGAAGATACATGATGCATCAGCAAGCAAACAGAAAATTAGAACATGGGGATGGTAACTGAAGCAGAACAACCCACGTCTAACATTCCTATCGATATATTGGGGGTTTTATTCATATATTGGTGCCGCCGGGGTGGGGGTGGGGGTGGGCAGGTGGGGAATTGAAAACCACATGTATGAAAGAAAGTTTCTAGACAAAAGCACTTTAACTGAACTAAAGCTAAAATTTTGCATGAAATTGGAACCAACAGCAATGAGAACAGCTCGGAATCCCATAAAAATTCATGTAAAGATAAGCACAAGTAGGGCAGTATAGAATATTTAACAAGTTCTGTAAATGGTCTACAACGACTAAGGTCTGGCATACATTACGGCAACCACACTCCAATTGGTGCTGAATAATCTAGCACGATAGTCCAGAAAGTTTCCAGTTGAGGGGGAAAGGTCAAAATACAGTAACCTTCTGCCATCAGCTGGGGTAAGGTTAACCAAATATGCCTCACTCACATAGTATGAAGAGAGATACTAGAATTCAAGTGGTTTCTAGAGTAGAGCAGTGTTTCTCCCTCTTGGAATTCAGTACAGAGGAGTTGGCACTGGTCCAACCCTTTGATTTCGGAGCATCAAGATTCAATTTACTTGTAATAACAGTTTTATGATCTATTTGTTTTCAATAATAATTTTCTATGATCTATAACTTCCAGGAAAAGGTAGGTTCACATTAAATATTCTATTGTTCAGGCTCAGTGTCTCTTTATTTCCTCTTTCTAGTTTTGAAGATTGTTATCCTATGCTGATACCTTCTTTCTTGTTTTCCTAATAAAAATCCTTTAATTAAGAGAGAGAGAGAGAGAGCACATTGACCCTCTGGAAAGCATTCATGAATACAGAAGGCTTTTTGTTTCAGAGGTAAGGATTTGAAATGTATAAATGAACTTGGAAGAATTGATGCAAACTAGAAGGAGTGCCTACCATGGGCAATGTTGTACATGAAAACCATGGTTCATGAGATTGCATTTGTAATCTGTTACAATCTTATCAAATTCTTTGAACTTTCTCAGAACAGGAGTTGAGTGACATGTTTTTGCTTTTCAAAAAAATTTATCATTAAGAATTCTGAGCAGGAAACTTTACCTAGCAAAGGTGGCCAAGACTGATGACACGGTCAATCAGATTATAATATTTTCTTCTCTTCTACTAAGTACTAACTCATGTAGAATTAACCAATCCTCACACTTCCCTTTTACTAACTCATGTAGAATTGACCAATTCTCACACTTTTCTTTCCATATAAGTACTAACCCTTCCAAAACATCAAGTAATTAAATTAATCCTGCAAGTTTTCCAGTTCAGTCCACAGTTCAATTAATTTCACTTGATTCGGTATGTTGAAGTTTCAGCAATTTTCATACTTTTGCCCCCAAAATGATGGTATGGAAGCCAGGGACAAGATACGGAGCTACCGCAAAAAGAGTTAGTAAAGAATCAGTTGTCAAGGAAAACTTTACATATATGAACACTCACATACAAACTATCCACGAATGACTCATTCGAACTCCGCTTTCACAGCTTCGATATCCCTCTTTGGCCTCTCTTGAATCATAGTCACTAACTTGAACCACGAACGGCTCATTTGATCTCCTTGAACAACTTGAAACACGCCCCGCCAAAAGTATGTGTTGTAAAAATATGGTTCAGTGTCTGTGTGCTCTTCTAACATGATCATAAAAATATGAAAAATGAATTTTTTGTCTAGAGAGCTCGAAGCTTCTATAGATGTAATATGAAGGCTAGGGCTCCTTCGAATGCTCAACATTGCATCAAAATAGGGTCTAGAGGTGCACTATACATAGGAATATGGATGATTAGGATGGAGTTTGATCTTTGGACATATTTGGAAACTAAAAAGACGTTAGAAAATCACGATCAACACCTTTTTCTGCTCGATCTTGTGCTCTCAAAATTAAGGTTTGCGCCCACCAGATTCGACATATTGATCGAGCAGCATTCTGGACTCTGTTTTGGCTCCATAACTTATCATTCGAAAGCTCGCGAAGTATATTATCATATGGATTAGTCTCCTACCGAAATTTCAATTATATCTTCCGTAATTATAAAAAAAAAAATGCACAATAGTTACTCTAGAAGTAATTAGAAATTTTGAATTAATTTATACTTAGACTTTTCAAAAATATTTCAAAAAGGAATTAGGATCAATATCTAAGATCCTAAATGCATCCTTATTTGTTAGATATAAACAAATGCAAATAATGCCACCTGCGGTAGCTACTGAAGCGATGATCTCTATTAATCAATTGGATCCCCTACTGAGACACCAAATTAGCCAAATTATGATGCCCTAGCAATTATTTTCTAATTCTTCTCCTCCTTCGTTTCGTGATTCACACAATGGTGCTTGGATGAGAAGATGGAAGAAGGTGTCATGTTGGCATCAGTGGTCAAGTTGGATGGGTGCAACAATATTAATCATGATTGAATAAGTAGAGCCAGAGTAGCGGTGGTAATAATATTGAGAATAGTGGTGATTTTTATTTTCGGATGAAATTGAAGGAGGAAAGAGGGTGTCCTGGATAAGAAGTAAAAGAAATTATTGGTGTGATAAAAATAATACCGCATCTTCATGGTATTAGTTTATCCTATGCTAGTAGGAATAGAATCCTATCTGGTTAATTATTTATTCAACTCAATTAGTAAACCAACCATGGATAAAATAACACATAACTTATCACACCGTCTTTTCCAAATATCTCCTCTCTGACCCCTTAGGTCGTGTTTGGTTGCATGGAATTGAAGCGCCTTGAAATTGAAATTAAAAATGAAAGCATTTAAAAAACAAAAAAATTGCATGCATTCCTTTTGAATTCCAATTCTATGGCTTCAATTCCGTGTTACCAAATGCTACCTTATTGATTGAAGAAGCAAAAACATGGTTCCCGCACATAGTTGTACAGCTTCTAGAACAATTAAAAACACAAATAGCGCTAAAATTTATCATTGAGACTAGCAGTGAGTGCTATCATTAGCTCAGCACACAAAATTATCATTGCAACTACTAGTGAGAGCTATCAGTAGCTCAACCTTGAAAAAAAATCAAGGTACCTATACTCGTTATGCACCTCGCATTGAAAATTTCTGCGATGATTCCATTAGAAAATATCCAAAATATGCACCAAAGTCTTGACAGATAAAACTTGATCTAGCCCTAATTCAACAATTTTGAAAATAGTGGATATACAATCGAAATGAAACAACACAAATAATACACAAATCTGCGAACATATGCTTACACTCTACTCAGAGACATAAACGCAGGCGTATTTGTATGTGAAATTGAGGGTGATCAGAAAATTACCTTGGTAATAACTTTGTAGGAGATGTAAGCTTGGACACCATTGCCCATTTTAGCTGGATCGGTGACTGATACTGATAGAAACGGTGGCTGCGAAGACGGAGATCTAGGGCTCTGAGACGACCCCGACAAACTTCTCTGCTGCATATTGATCGACAATACAAACGTTAAATTGTAGAAATTTCGCATCGGGAAATGCATGGAACTGCATAGGCATTGATTTATGCTTCGGATTTTCGATGAGGATGGTTGGCAGAAATGTAATTACCGTGGCGATCATGGTCTTTTCCGTTGAACTAGATGTCCGGGCCGGAGATTGAGACGTAAGCTTCGGGTCGAGGGGGACGGTACCGGAGACGGAAAGATGGGCGACTGACTTGCTATTACACGCTGATGTGCGTAGTTTACTGTTTCCGGCGGACGAGAGTTCGCAGAGATGGAGTAACGAAGGAGACGACGAGACTTTTCCAGTTCGCTAATGTAAGCTTACAGGGTGACACGTAACGCACTTGGGCGGATCTAAGCAACACGCGCTCCAGCTGATGGAAATATTAATTGCACTTCGCCCCCTTTACTTGGGGATGATAGTAGTTTCTCTCCCTCAGCTTTGAAAATACAAACATGATCCCTAGAAAGTTGTGATGAATATCATTTTACTCATTGCTTTTTGTACTTCAAAACCCAAGAGATTCGGCACATATTAAATTTTTCACAATGAAGTGATATTACTGCCCTAAATACAAGCGAAAATATTTGCAATCGTCTCTTTACGTACAAATTTAGTGTGAAGAAAAAAGTCTATGAGCCATGTATAAAAATAATGTCAATTTAAAGATCAATTCTTGAGTTTAAAAAAATCTATTGTCGGTCCACAAGATCTAGCCTCCAGGCCAATAAGGTCACACAACTTCTATGACATATCCTGCAACAACATCGTCAAATAATTCCACATGTCAGGTGTGGAACGCCTACCGTGTAATTTAAGGCCAGCAATTTAAACCTAATTAAAGATAATAAAATGGTCATTCAAGTAAATATAGAAAATAACCGGATATTCTCCAAATTCAAATCATTTTTCAATAATTACATACTCTCACGTTGGGTTTTTTATCGGGATAAATCCTCCATGGTGGTTTGATTCTTATAGGGCACTGGACTGTGAGGAGTTTGGTTAGATAACGCCTTCATCTAACTTGCTAATTGCCTTTAGAATTAGGCATTAGTAGTTGGTGTTGTCTATGGGAGTGGTATTACAAGTCATTTTTGCTCTATTAGAGTTGTCCGTCCATATATGCTCACTCAATCTCGAAGCATTGCATTAAAACAAATCCATTACCATATCCAACGCCAGCGTCCACAATACTCTTCAATCAACAATGAACACGTTAATGCATCACATCCCTATTCTAGCTTCGATTTCAATAAATGATGCCCAACTAGATAATATAGATAATCAAGTAGTGGAATTAAATCGATAGCCAATGAGTCTCGTGAACACTCTCTAGGAACCACCACTAGTACTACCAAGACTTAATTATTTTTGGTCGCGTAATGAGGAACCTCTACACAATGTTCAAATGCAAGGGCCACTAGAGAATAACAGGCCACAAGAACGATCGGCAAAGTGCCGATGCCCCCAAACAAAAGAGGCCCCCGGGGAGTAATATTCATCTGGAAGCGGATTCCTATGTAGTGAACGAAAAGTCGCACTTACCACCCTTGGCGGCATCTCAAGCTGATTCAACTCATCATAGAGTGGCAGGTATTACCAGTTGTTCCGATTCCCCTCTGGAATGTCATTGTGGAATGTTAATCAGCCAAGCTAGAAGCTCAATTTCAAGCCCTTTAAGTTAGTGGAATGGTTAATGCCCCTATTGTAAATGGACCATTATTCACCGATGACATCCTTGATGAACCTGTGACACCATGTTTGGTCTATCCAACTGACCAAATGTTGTTCTATAAAGAATTCATTGATCCAATTAACAATGTTTCTACCTTCAAAATGTTGTTGGATCTCCAAGAAGTTTCAAATTTCATGAGGTGCAAGGCCTTCCCGATCACCCTCACCAG
This sequence comes from Eucommia ulmoides, assembly GCA_016647705.1. Classification (NCBI taxonomy): domain Eukaryota; kingdom Viridiplantae; phylum Streptophyta; class Magnoliopsida; order Garryales; family Eucommiaceae; genus Eucommia; species Eucommia ulmoides. The sequence continues at coordinate 15,563,739 of CM028335.1, read as the reverse complement.
CAAATCTCGGACATGGTAGTAGAATTTTGCACCTGGATTAATCGGATCATTCAAAGACTTTGAGAATTTGTTCGTGACTCACTTTTTCCTAAGTTAGAGAATGCTTAAATATTTTGTTCATCTTTTCACGATGAAACAAGATGATAAAAAGAACTTAGGAAACTTTATCTATCGCTTCTCCACAAAAACTATTCAATTTGATTGGTTAAATGATGGGGTGGCAGTTCTTGCCTTCACGAATGGATTGAGACAAGGGCATACTTCTTTTCTCTTTTGGCCAAAAACGTTGTTCCCCGCTCATTAGATGCATTAAAAAGGAGGTCATGGTTCAATGAGGCTGGCTCGATTCGGCAAACTAAGGAAGACAAGTAAGACTAAAAAAAAGACATCGATAGAGGTAAGAAGTCTGGACTACTACCTGGGAGCAAGAAACTTTATACAGAAGGATCATTTGGGTCGCCCAAGGAAGACGTCCAAGAATGCCACATTTGGGTGGCAATGTGGAAGATGGAGGACGATCTGGTGGAATGGTTAATGCCCCTATTGTGATTGGACCATTATTCACCGATGACATCCTTGATGAACCTGTGACACTATGTTTGGTTTATCCAACTGACCAAATGTTGTTCTATAAAAGATTCATTGATCCAATTAACAATGTTTTTACCTTCAAAATGTTGTTGGATCTCCAAGAAGTTTCGGATTTCATGAGGTGCAAGGCCTTCCCGATCACTCTCACCAGCAAATCTCGGACATGGTAGTAGAATTTTGTACCTGGATCAGTCGGATCATTCAAAGACTTTGAGAATTTGTTCGTGACTCATTTTTTCCTAAGTTAGAGAATGCTTAAGTATTTTGTTCATCTTTTCACGATAAAATAAAATGATAAAGAGAACTTAGGAGACTTTATCTATCGCTTCTCCACAAAAACTATTTAATTTGATTGGTTAAATGATGGGGTGGCACTTCTTGCCCTCACGAATGGATTGAGACAAGGGCATACTTCTTTTCTCTTTTGGCCAAAAACGTTGTTCCCCGCTCATTAGTTGCATTAAAAATGAGGTCATGGTTCAATGAGGCTGGCTCGATTCGGCAAACTAAGGGAGACAAGTAAGACTAAAAAAAGACATTAATAGAGGTGAGAAGTCTGAACTACTACCTGGGAGCAAGAAACTTTGTGCAGAAGGATCATTTGGGTCGCCCAGGGGAGGCGTCTAAGAATGCCACATTTGGGTGGCGAAGTGGAAGATGGAGGACGGTCTGGTGAAGATTTGCACCACTTAAGCCACTAAGGACATCATCACCTTTTTAGAGAAATATCTTTGAGGTCTTCACACCCAACATCACAGGGGTGATTTTTAATTACCTTATTAAAATAATTCAGGTAGATAATGGAAGTTCGATAGATACCCTATTTAGGGGATGCTTCGATAGAATGAAAATTAACTCTTGTAAACTCATTCCCATAACCTCAACCTTAGTTGGATTCAGAAGTGATACAGTTTATCCGCTAGGTTGGATTGACCTCTCGATGTCTCTAGCTACAGAGATGGAAACACCCATGATATGATCAAGTTTGCTAGTGATGGATATAATTTTAGCTTACAATTTGATCTTGGGGTGTCCTGTGATAAGTACATTGAAGATTGCGTACCAGATGTATCATCTTGCCTTGTAGTTTCCACTATGAAATGAGTTGGGTATGAGAGGGGAGACCCAAGTTGTATGTCATAAGTGATTCATTGTATCTATGAGGGTTGTATTTACTCTAATCCCAATAGCAATTAGGGTGAATTTTATTTTTAACCTTATAACTATTAATCAATTTCCATATGGTTCGATAAGTTTGGTAAATTTTACTTTGAACTATGTATCTTTAATTACGATTTTAATTAGTCATTCCATCTAATTTAGGTGTTAAATTAGATGGAATCTGGAATAAATTTGTAAGTTTATATATTATTTTATATATATATATATATTATTTTATTTTATTTTATTTTTTATTTTTATTTTTTTCCTTTCTTTTTTGTTTGTCTCTTTTTCTTCTTCTTTTTCTTCATTTCTTTTTTTTTTATTCACTATTGTTCTCTTTCACTCACTGTTGTCCTATTCTTTTCACCATGATTCCTTTCTCTACCGTTCACTACGTTCCTTCCATCATTGTTCAACATCACCAAATGCATCTATGACCATTCTCTGTCTAGGGTTTATATATTTGATAGGTGTAAAATACATATCTACTTCTAAGCCAAATTTGCTAGTTTTCGAGTGTGTTATTAATGTTTCAGTGTGTTTTTGTTAGTTTTTGTATAATTCAGGTATAGGAACGTTAACGAGCTATAAACAAGCGAAATTGTGGAAAAACGACAGAGAAACGATGAAAAAATACAAGGTTTCAGGACAGTCTATCCACCGCCCCAGCGGTGAGAAGGCAGAGAAAGGGTAGTTGAGCCTAGTGTCCCATCGCCGGGGCAGTAAAAGATTAAAGAGTTGATATTGTTTTCACCGCCGCGGCGCTGATCCCCATCGCCGTAGCACTGAAACGACAGAAAGATCCTGAAGTTCACTGCCTCCTCCACCGCCGCAGCGAAGGACAAACCGACTTACCCACCGCCGCGGCCTTCAGCTCTACGCAGAGGAAAATATCTTTTAGATATTTTTTAAACCTTAGGCCTATAAATACTACTTTCCTACGTCTAAAAAAGGGGGTTCAATATTCCTAACCCTAATATAGTGTTCTTAAGCCATTCTTGAGAGATCAAGGAGGAGGTTCATCATTTGGACAAAGAGGAATCATTTGCGGAGCGATCTTTAGTGATAGTGGACCGTTCCATTTTCAAATTTGATTGTTTTTCTCTTGTTTTTATCTTTGTAACTACTTTTCCATATCTAATGATGTTGAATCACTCTTTTTTTGTATGATATATGGCTAAGATCATGTAGTATTAGTTAAATATTACTTAGGTGTTGTTGAAATAATGTAAATGCTAGTTTGAATGAATTAATGTTACTTTAATGGATGTTTGTCTAAATTCAATTGTGTTTACCGTTATTCTTGATATTTTGCTTATATTGATAAATCGAGAATACGGGGTTTAACACTCAGGAGAGGTAACCCCGGATTTGGACTAGGGTAAACGCAACGTGACGTTCTAACGACCCAGAAGGGTGTTAAAACGTGTGTAATCCATGACGTTGGCTCAAAACTCACGCGACCTAGGGTCGTTGAGGCGTTGAGAGGGACTTCTTCGTTAACACGAAGTCGTGTAATCTCCCGTCTTACACTCGGGAACGGTAGTGGATAAGTTGTAGATACAGAGATTATTGGAATAGATAAACACCGTTATAGCTAACTAAACGAAGTCAAATATGTATTACGTGAAATAAATCAATACCTAGGTAATTAATATAGTTAGAACTAACATAATAGTTGTCATTTATCTTAATTGTTAATTAAATTACAAACAATTCTTGAAAAGTCGAGATAATATGAGGTTATGAAAATCACGGTATTTAACTAAATTACACAATTCCCAGTGGAACGATATCCGATCTCACAATCATTATATTAAAATTAGACCTCGTGGACTTGCGAGTAGTCAATACGCGAGCGATTAGATCCTCGACATCCAATAATTATGTTCAAGTTTTAGTGGAAACCCAATGCAAATCAGAGGTTTTGGGGATTTAGGTTTTGTTGTTCTCATTAGGGGTTATCCTAAAACAATTGGAAAATACCTTGGTGTTTTGATTTTTTTTAGGGAATTTTGAGTTTGAAGATTAAAAAATAGATAACAGATTTTGTGTAAAGGTGGTGGAAGAAGATTTCTAGTAATAAAAAGATACACATTTCCTAACTAATAAGATTAAGCAATTATGGAAACCAATTAAGGTTTCAAATGTCACGATTCGTCCCGGATACCCGCCATCCTGGGGCCGGCATGACGACAACACGACATCACCTGAATGCCAAACCAACACACAGAACGACAATATACATACAAGCTATATAGCACAAAAAATATAAATATTCATATACAAATTATCTACTATGGGGACATACCCTTCCCCAAATATAGGAACAACCAAAATAAAAACCATGGACCTCTCACAGATTCACCCCAGACAACTCATCTCAAAACCTACATTCGACTCCATCGTAGGACTCTAACTAGCGCCAGTAGGGGACCGACTCCTAGTTGTTTCACCTGCAAATGTACTGCCTTTTTAGTAAAAACCATTTTTAACAAAATAATAATACAACATTTAAATAATACAACATTTAATTAGATTAAGCGTAAATATATATCCACCACACAGTTAATAAAATCTCCAGTATCAAATAAGTTCCAAACACCATAACCAATAATAAAATCACCCAATATATATATAAAACACCCTAACTCAAACACACATATCAATCCCATACTTACCGGCTAAGCCATAGTGATCATTTTAACCTCACGATCGGGAGTTGCAACGGTACCGTAACCATCCGTAGGATATGCCTTCCTAGCGGATCTAACTGCACAGATCACCGCCTACCGGACGTCTCCGGAGGCCAATAATATAAATCACCAAATATATCAATCACCATAATAAATATCTATCTGCCGGACCACCCTCCGGGCAGACCATAATATGAATCACCACTTGCCGGATCACCCTCCAGACAGGACATCATTAACTATAGTATAGTTAATTCAATAATATCATCACCAAATCACAATTAAATATCTATCTGCCGGACCACCCTCCAGACAAACCAACCAACAATATCGTCAAAACAATAATGTCATCGTAAAACTACAAACAAAAATTATCATTCCGCCCAAGCAAATAATCACCACCGTCAAATCAATAACACCATCAAATTACTAACATCCACCTCGTTTCCAAAACCGCTTTAATTCAAAAATCATATTTTTCCCACCTTTTATTAAAACCACCAAATCCAACAGATTAATTATAAAGTCTTTTCTTTGAAAACCCCAAACAATTCGATGGAAATCCATTTTATCAACTCACCCATAACTGGCTTGATCCATATCATTTATAAAAGTATCTAATTTAAATTTAACCACTTCCTATTATATATAGATATAAAAATAATTTGGCAAGAAAACAGTACACTTACCTGAATATCCGTTTTCGAAAGTTCCACCGACTCTCTGCTACTGATCCTCTGGAAATTGGGAACCTATTTTGACTTTTTTGTCGGTCGTAAAATTCGATTTTTGATTTTTGTTGGGGTGGTTTGTGGAATTTTCCCTTTTTTTTTTCTTTTTTTTTTCTTTATTTTTCTTCTTTTCTTCCCGCTTCTTCTTCGTTTTCTGGTCTGCGTCCGATTCACCGGCCATCTCTCTCTCTTCCGCCGGCGACAACCACTCTTTTTTTTTTCCTTTTTCCTTTTTCTTCTTCTGTTTTTCGTTTGTGTTCCTAGTTCAGCCTCTCTCTCTCTCTTGGCATCACCGACTCCGGCAACTACCACCACCAACAGCCCTCACACGCACACACAACCACGAACAAGATACACCCATACACGAACACGTAGCACACACATACTAATCACAGTAGCACCACTGACGACGGAACAGAGACAAACACACGCCACCGACAGTTTTCTCTCTCTAACCTATCGCCGACGACGGAACAACGACATACACACACACACAAACACACAACAACACCGGACGAACAGACGGCAACAAATGCCCGAGATCCATTCACACACCTGCTAGAACCGTGACGAACCACCACTGGCCGAACCTCTCTCTCAACTTACTGTCGGCAACTCCGGCGACTCACCAACGACCGAAACGAAACTCACACCGCAGTCGCTGGACAGACGACCGAAACCCACGCCGGCGGACACCTCTCTCTCTTCCTTTTCTTCGTCTCATCTTCTCGATTCTTCTTCGTTCTCTCCCCGAGAGTGTATGGGTCTCAATTATATGTGTAGGTATGTACTATATATGTGGGTATATGTGATCAACAAGCCGGCCAAGTGCCCTTCTCTCCACCATGTGATTTCACCAACTCTCTCTCTATATATATTATATAGAAATTACAGCAAGCCCCTCTTTATTTTAGGTTAAGTATTAAAATTAGCTTAATTCCACATTTTAATGTTTAAAACTTACAATTTGCCCCCTAAAATTTTAATTCACCTAATTAATATTGTCAATCGTCTCGGTAATTTTGAAATATTTTCAAATGCAACTAAAATTGTTTGCATCTATAAATCTGGGTCTTACATCAAATTTTCCATTGTTACTAAAACTATTCATCGATGGTAGCCAAACAACCGCCTAAGTATAAACTGTTGTAGCAGTGGCGGTATCCCCCATGTGCTCCGCTTCTCCGACCAAACAAAGAATCACAACATTGTGACCTCTTCATTATGTTCAGATTATGAGTCTCATCTGTTTCACTTCTTTAGCCTAAAATTTTAGCTCAAATCTCAAATCTTTCCGCCCAAATCATATTGTATGTTAAAAATATGGATTAAACAAATTCATTAATGGTGTTTTCGATCAACAACAATGGCTCTAATAATTGCAATAATCAAGATTGCAAATTAGAGCATTCTTAGGATACTAGAATAAGCACAGACATTTCTTCAGTTTTGTCAAACCATAAAACGGTACTACATAGTGAAAGGAATTTTGCATTGCAATTGTTTCTGAACTTAGCAAAACGCACCAAACTTATCAAATTATATAAAAATTGGTCAATAATTAAAGGGTTATGAATTTTGCCCTCACAATTATAGAGGACAACGAAGGTCAGTTCCTTGAGGGACGAACTTGGTTACCTACTTTTGAAAGATCCCCAAGACGAGAAAACAAAAACCCTACTCCTTATGAGGACCTCATATTGTGTTTATTCATCCTACTAAAATTGAGAGGATAGTTAGAATAATATTCAAGTTAAGTCACTTACTCTAGAATAGACTAATTGACCTCTTGAAAAATAATCATGACATATTTAGATGGTCCCATTAGGAGCTTCCTAGGATTGATCTAGGAGTTGTCATGCGTCGCCTCTTCGCCAACCCAAACCATCCCCCAATTAGAAAAAAAGTTCAAGGAAATTCTATCTTGAGAAGTAGGTCATCATCATAGAAGATGAGACTTATAAGTTATTGGACACAGATATGCTAGATGAGATTACTTTTCTTAAGTTGTTGGTGAATAATATTCTCGCCAAGAAGACGGAGGGAAAGTGTTAATTGTGTATAAATATTTGAACAAGGCATAACCTAAGGATTTCTTCACATTAATAAGATTCGATATTATCATCAATATTATTTTCAAATATGAACTCATAAGCTTCATGGACACATTCTCAAGGTACAACCAGATCATCCTCTAACCCCTGATCGTCCAATGACCTCATTTATCATCAATAATGGAAATATACTGCTGCAAGATCTTATTCTTCAACCTTAAAGAATGTTAGAGTTACGTACCAGAGACTAGTCAATAAAATGTTCAAATATTAATTGGCAAGTCAATGGAGATTTACATGGACAATATGTTGGTACAAAGTTTGATTGTTAAACAACATATTAAAGATCTTCAAATATGCTTTGACCATCCTTAAAAAAAATTGGGTGGAACTCAATCCATCCAAATACAACTTCGTAATTGCACCAAGTAAGTTTCTAGGGTACATGGTGTCAAAGTGGAGTATCAATGCCAATGGAGACCAAATTCAGGAAATCATGGTAATGTCTTCCTCGTATGATTAAGAAATGAATTCAAAGCTTGACAAGAAGTCTTACTACTTGGACCAGACTATCTCCCAATCCTCAGATAAATATTTCTCATTCTTCAATATCCAAAAGAAGAATAAAACTTATGAATGGATTTTAGAGTTAGAAGTTGGCTACTATACTACCATTGACTGACCTCAGAGTGGAAGAAAAGTTGTTTTTATATCTGGTGATCTCTACAATCGTTGTTAGTGCTGCTATGAAAATGGAGGTTAAAGCGGGATAGAGCTCAATATACTTCTCCAATCATTCCCGACTGAGACTCGATATCCAAGAATGAATTTTTTGTATTATTCCTATTAATCTTCTCATGGAATATGAGGTACTATCTCCAAGCTCAACCTAATGTAGTTCAACAAATCAACCTATTTCGCCAAATTCTCTATGCACCAAACAACTCAGGGCGATTTATCAAATGGTCATTTGAGCAGAGCGAGTTCTATATTGATTATTGTCCAAGGACACATTAAGGGTCAAACTATGGCCAATTTTATTTTAGAGTTCACATCCCTTGAGAAATTAGAAGGGTTGCGAGGGCAATAATTGGGAAATTCGAGCAACCTATGAAGGTAGGTGGACCCCAAAAGGACACCCAAAGTACAAGGCTCCTTCTCTTATTTCCCGGGTTGGATTTTGTATACAGATGGCTCTTCAATCAGAAGTGCATTGGGACAGGTCTTGCACTCACCACACCAGAAACATGTGAGCTTAAATATACATTGAATCTTGAATTCAAGGCCACCAATAATGAGGCATTGATAGAGGGACTCTGTTTGGCTAAGGATTTTGGTATCACAATATTGAGAGTATTTAGTGACTCACAACTAGTGGTCAACCAAGTGAAAGGAGGAGAATAACAGCCTAAGGATGTAAACATAATGCGACACCTTAAAAAAATTAGAGATCTAATCTAAGAGAGGAAAATCATGGATATCACTAAAATAAATACAATAAGATAAAAAAATTCATGTTGATTCCCTAGACAACTTAACATATGTTGTCACCTCACAAATCAAACGATGAGTTCTGGTGAGTTCCTTGTTGAACCCAACATAACGTAGAAATAACCTACGATGGAGGTAATGTGTATTGATATTGCCCTCTGTTGGTTTGATCCTATCTTAAATTACATAAGAGAAATGAGAAAGAAAGAAACAAAAATAAATAAATCTAGGTTTATGCAATAGATAACAACAATTTTAAATAAATTTTGAATTTAAATTTTTCCTAACTTTAAATCAATCTATGCAGCACGAAATAAATAAATCATAATCTACCAATCAGATTAGATACCTTTGAAGCGTGCTTCAACCTTGTAATCGGGAGTTCCAATGTGATCTTTTCTCTTCCCTAATATCATAAAAGCACCACAAAAATGTCCCGCCTCTAATAGTATCCATACAAACTCCGCCCTAATGTGCTCATTTAATTTTACAAGTATTTGGTTACTTGATCAAGGAAAACTATGATAGATTTGAGTTGTTTGAGTGTGATAGTAACCAAATATCTCAATAGTGTAGGAAGATAGAGAGAGGGATTACCAAAAAAACCATCTCTAAAGAAACTATCAGGAATTCTCTTCTTCATTGTGCGAGACCTATTAAGTTGATACATGAAGCTGGATAATGAAATTAATTAATTAATTGAAATAATTCTAATTTTTCCCTTACAGTTTTTTTTTTCTTTACAACATTTCCACTAAATATGGTTGACGTCTACCAAGATGTCATGGCTATATCTGGTTAATAAGAATTACATCCAGAGAACTCCCTCAGTTGTGATTACCGCGCAATTTGATCTTTTTATCTTTATGATCCCGAAAGAACTAATAGGATACGAATAAAGTCAAAACTCATAGTTCAATCATATGTATTTAATTAATAATATAATTCATCTCGTGGTACCAATTAGAATCTTATCGCAGTTATCATATTGCCCTAGTCAGCAACTACATTTAAATTATATTAAATCTAATCACGTGGAACACTTCCATCTTTTCTGAAGGAGATAGATCATTTGTTATATATATATATATATATATATACACATATATTTTACTATACGCAGTAAGTACCTTTGAAGATCCGTGGCTAGAATACTTTACTTAGTATTATCAAACTATAATGACTCATCTACATAACCATCCAATATCACAAGTCTAAAGATCACAAACACCATCACAACTTAGATATTCAACTTTGATATTAGGCAAAATTACCATGATGGAATTTAAGGAACTGGATAATAAAATTTAGAGATTTACGCAACCGAATACCAAAATTTTAATTCATTTAATAAACAAGGTTCCTTAAAGTCGGATCTATCCATATTAATATAAAAAAAATACGATAAAGATTAAATCTCATTTAAACTTTATACGTCTTCATGTGCTTCAACCTCTAAGTTGGTTGATCCTAATGCGTGATTTGATTAGGCTCTTCCAAGAAAGACTTGATCTGATCCAGAATCGACAACCGTATTTGATTCTCTTAGAAGTAACACAAATATCTTATCTCTAATAGTATCTACATGAGAAACTCCGTAAGGATAATTTTATTAGAATATTTAAGAAACAAATTCCAAATCCGAAGATCTAAGATTGATCTATTTTGATTCTAGTAGTTAGTAAGATTAAAACAGTAGCACGATCAAGGAAATAAGGAAGTTGACCGAAAATTGGTGATGGTTGAATCTTTTATTGAAGGTGGTCACCTTGTGGCTTCCCCTTATATAGACACTATTTTTAAAACCTTGGATCCTATCTTTTCTTAGTTTTACTTTGTCCCCAAACCTTTAAATAATTCAGCATTACTATCCATTCTCCTTGAAAGACTTTCCAAACTTATGTTTCCTATTTTGTTTGATCCATTAAGTTCATATAAAGAGCTAGATGGTGGAAACAATTAATTAATTAATTAATTAATTAAAATTAGAACAGTTCTAATTTTTTTCATGTAACAATTTCATATGGCATATCCTTTGACTGTGAGTCATGTCTATCCACATATCATAACCATGTCTGGTTAATAGAAAATTCGCCAAGAAAACCCTCTTAGTTATTATTTTTGTACTATGTTGTCTTCTTATTTTGTACTCTTAAAAGAACCAACATGATATGGATAAAGTCAAAAACTCATATTCCAATCATATGTATATTGATTGATAATATAATTTCATATGACGCAAAATAGAATCTCATCCCAATCGTCACACTGCTTTAGCTAGAGTTTTGGTTGAATTACTATTAAACCTAATTACATAAGACACGTCTTTCTTTACTGAGAGTGATAAATCATTTATTGCATACTCGAGTAGTCACATGTATGTTTCACTATGCCCAAAAAATATATTTGAAATTTCGTAGCAGAATACAATTCTCGGTATAATCAAAGTATGAAAATACATACATGTGGTATATAATACATCAAGTCCGAAGATCACAAGTACAATCACAACTCAGATATCCTATTTTGACATTGAGCAAAGGTCTCATATGCGATATCAATAATGATCACGTCTAAGGCCCTTACTATTATAATAAGTTTAAGTTCTCTTGTGGTTGTTATAATATCTCATATTAATAGTTGAGACTCACTATTCCAATAAGAAAAAACACCCTACAAGGTAGTTTAGATATAATATATTAAAAAGAAGTAAAAATGAAAATACGTGCAATAAATTATAAACAATATAATACTATAAGAATATTTTTGTCAATAAAATATGATAGGAGATATTTTAAATAATTAAATTGAAAAGAGTTGAGATCTCTCAGCTATTATGAAAAGGGATACTTAGTGAATAGTCTCAATTAGCGGGTGTAATATGTTATTAATCCCATTTAAAACATAAGTTTCGTTTTAATCCCTGAAATTACTTTTTGATTGCATATTAGTCTTGCATACGTTCACGATTGTGTAATATTAGTTATCGTTTCAAATTAGTTACAAGTACTTGTATAATATTTGTTACATTTAATTTTATATATAAATTAAATACACGTAATATTAGTTATCGTTTCAAATTAGTTACAAGTATTTGTATAATATTTGTTATATTTAATTTTATATATAAATTAAATACACGTAATTGCGATAATATAATGCGTGTATTGAGTTTTCTGTTAATTTAATATGCAAAATTAAAAAAATAATTTAAAAAAAAAATTAAAGATAAAATAAACAAAGAGACCCCTATCAAAATGCTCTGTCCGAAATAATAGGGGGTGTCTCCGACATTCGGCAATGACACGTTCTTGTTTATCTTCCCACCCACCACTGTTGACTCACTCGCCATTGTATCAGCCCTAAGGTGGGAACAGTGGCTTCGACGTAATAGCGTGTAGCCAACAGGGGCAATAACAGTACCCCACCCTCTCTCTCTCTCTCTCTCTCTCTCCCTCTTCATGTGTCACTGTAGCTAAAAGACGAAACACCAGGGGGCTTGAGCTCTGGAGCTTTCGGAAGAGGAAGACATTAATCGCAAACGTGAAGGAAAGAAACGTCGCTGGAGAGAGAGTGAGAGAGAGTGAGAGCGAGAGGGCTCTCCCTCTCACTCCGAAATCGCCATCATCCTTTCTCTGTCCCACTGTAATTTTCCCTCTCTCTCTCTCTCTAACGCATACACAAACTCAGACTTGCAGATTTGTTGAAAGCATCGCCAGCTTCGTTGTCATTGAATGTAAGCTTTCGAACTACCACCTTGTTTCCGTATCTCATTCTGTAACTCGTTGTTCGAGCTTTGTTTAGTTTAAGAGTGATCAGAAAATGTGTATTTGTTTTAGTTGGTCAAGGTTTGTTTGATGTTTGAGGAATCCAAATGTTGTGCCTTGAGCTATTTACTAACAAGCAATTGAGTTTGTGGAAAGTGTGGTAACTAGGTTTCTTGTGAGCTCATAATAAAAAACTAGGGTTCTTGTGATCGTGTGAATTAAGTTTGTAATTGTAGCGGTGAAGTGTTAATTGAAGAAGTTAGCAACAATACGCCATTAAGGGTCCTCATCTCAAATTCCAGAATGCAGTTTATGTATTTTTAAGCATTATGTTGCATTTGTGGTTTCTTTTTTTTTTGTGTGATTTAAACATTTGAGATCACCAATTTATCTGGTTTCAATGAATATTATTACTTGCCATATGTGATAAGAGTGTGGGAGAGATTGCATGTGAGAAAGAACGGAATTGTCAGATCAATATTCATGATATAATAACTCCAATATTAATTTGCTCTTTTTTAGTGGGTGTTGGAAAAGATTTTCTTAGAGTTCTTTTGGATTGAGAGAAGAAAATTATTAGTTTTCTCTTCATTTCTCTTCATTATATCAATATTCATGATATAATAACTCCAATGTTAATTTACTCTTTTTTAGTGGGCAAAGATTTTTCTTAGGGTCCTTTTGGATTGAGAAAAATGGAGGGAAGATAAGAGAAAATGATTAGTTTTTGCTTCATTTTGCTTGTTTGGTAATTTTAAAGAGGAAAGGAGACAAGAGAAGAGAGAAGGAATGGAGAGAAAATGTCTGTCAAGTTATAAGAGTATTTTCTCCCCAAATTGGAGAGACGGAGAGGATAGATAAAATTATTAGTCATTTTACTAATATTATAATTATACTTTTTATTCTTTCCCTTTAATGGAATTACCAAACAATATGGATAGAAAAGATAAAATTCTCTTATCTCTTTTCTCTTAGTGAACTCTCTTCTTCTCTCAATACAACTGGACCCTTAGCCCTTAGTATGTGTCCGTGAAGCATTTTGGGAGAGGATTTGATTTTGATAAGGGGTTTCTGAAATTCATAAGTTAAAACTCCTTGTTTCGTTACTTCAGTAAGGAATTTGTAAAAATTCTTTGAAATTTTGAAATTGGATTTAAGGGGGGTAAAATCACATCTTCAAATACATCCAAACGAGTTTTTTTTTTGTAGATCCTATCGAATGAGGTATGCCTCTCTATCTCGAGGTGAAATTACTTCAACAAATTTCAATTTCCAAAAATACATAACGTATTTGCAAATTATGGAATTTTATAGTTCATAATTTCAAAATCGTGTCATTTCTAAATTCCATGAATTTATCAAATTCGGTGAATTTATCAAATTCCTTATCCAAATGCACACTTCATTAACTTGTAATGTGTAAAGTATGTGTTCTACCGTGACAATATATATATTAGGACATATTTTACATTTTAGACATTTTTTTCCGTTAGATCAATTTTGATCCAATGAACTAGATTAATTTACAATATTTTATGCTACGTTTTACTCCTAACAATACTTCCACAAATCTCTTACAAATTTTTACGCCTAATTTTTTTTTTCTCACAAATCGCACCCAAATTTTCTCTCCCTAACCATATATTAATAAATTAGGATTTTTTTTTAATGTCTTTTCATTAAGGACTTGGATTAATTTAAAGGGAATGAATGGTCGGGATGAGTTTTTGGAAAGGAAAATTTCCACCTAAAAATTTTACACCCCCACTTCTGAAGCGGTTGTGTTAAATTTATATTTTGCACTTTTTAAGTTTCATATATGTTCTTTATTAGTCATTTTTTATTTAAGTATTTTTTACACTTATAAATTTGATGGATATAGTTCCTTTAGGCACGAGGAATTCTTATTGTGTGTGTGTGTGTGTATATATATAAACACACACACACATATTCTGTTTCTTACTATTGATGACCTTATTCAGGAAAGTAAGCTTGTAAACATTCTGGATGGCTTGGACTGAAAAGGATGTCAGTAATGGGAGAGAGAGTGACCATGTTGGAGAGAATGGATTCTTGAAAGGAGTACAGCCGTCTACCAGTGACAGAGGCTCCCCGGATCCTATCAGTCCTTCAAAAAAGAATTTTGAGGGGAAGGATGCTCTTTCTTATGCCGACATTCTTCGCTCCAGAAACAAATTTGTTGAAGCACTTCCTATTTACGAGGCTGTACTGGAGAAGGACAGTGGAGATGTCGACGCTTACATTGGCAAGGGGGTTTGCTTGCAGATGCAGAATATGGGGAGGCTTGCTTTTGAGAGCTTTGCAGAAGCTATTAGACTTGAGCCACAAAATGCATGCGCTCTCACACATTGTGGTGTTTTGTACAAGGATGAAGGACGCCTAGTGGAGGCTGCTGAGGTATGCTATGCTGAAACATGTACAATGAATTTTTTATGTAATATTATTTTTGTAATGTTTAATGTCCATGTTTCTTTCAATATTAGTGTCATTGTACTTTGCCTGATATGCTTGAATTTGATTGATTGTTGCGCAACATGTATGTGCATAAAATATGTCATAGAAAGCAAAATCCACAGCTCTCTTGTAGAGATTGCCGTTGGTGTGGTACTACAGTGGCTGTATCATGACATGGTTAATAGGTTCAAAATTCAAACCTTGGAAACGATTTCTCTCTGTATGAGGGTAATGATGTGATGGTTGGGGACACGTGAGCCTGATAAATGCCACAGGACAGGATTTTTGTGCATTGCGTTCCTTTTGTTGTGTTTTTTTTACACCCTGAAAGGGCAACAAAATCAATATATCATGATTGGTAATTTTGTTAAGTGCAAAAACTATGGACTTGTTGAGGTGGACCCTCTTAATGCAATTTTTTTTTTGACTTCCATTGGTTAGGAAGCACTAACACTCACCATGTTAGGGCCTAGGTGTCCTCCATTGAAGCTAGATCTGGCTTGTCAGTGGAGCGGATTTCGTTTGATTGGGTTTACGATTCATAGGATATTCCAGTTAATCAATGGACCGGAATTGAATTTATGTCAATTCAATCTGAGTATTTTGTCCCCACTAAGTGGGGGACTGGGAGGGGACCTAACCATTAGCATTGCACAAGTGGCTGCTCTCAAGGTTTCGGACCTAATCATGGGCATTGCATAAAATTTAAATAAATATGTAATGTGCATATGCTATTTGTATATCTACATAATTATTTTTTTATTAATAATTGATCATATTATATAAACATACTAATATAGTTAAGTCATAAGTTAATTAATGAATATTATGTGTTAATACAATTAAAATATAACAATTATACTTAGGCTTCGTTGTTGCTGTTGTTTTAATCGGGTCGGGCTATAGATCCACCAGATATAAATTTGGATTTAGATATTAAAGTTGTAAATGTTGGATTATTTGATTGGATCAATCGAATAAGAGAAAATGCTTATCGATTTTGGATAACCTTTCACCCTGCCTGAATATGATGCCATTCACAGCCAAACGCTGGACATCTTGATCCGCTAGTGATTCTCTTTATCTGTTGTTACTTAAACTTTGGCATACTTGGGGTGGAATTCTCTCACTCATTGAGCTCAAATTGATTTTGTCTCTTAGCTTTTTATTCTTAATAAATTTCCAATAGTGCTACTTATTGTGTCCATAGAATGTCAATGTCTGATATTGTTGTAAAATCTTGTGCTAGGGTGTTGCTTATATGTGCGTCATAGTGCACTTTTTATTTTTCTTCTGACTCTCTTCCCAAAATTGTCTAAGGTTGTCATATATATTTTTACTTACCAGTAAAATTTGTGTATCTTGTCTTATTGTTTTTCTTTCTCGAATTACTTCCCCAATGACAGTACAACCTGATCGGATTATGTGAGCGATAGATGAGGATTGAAATTTCACCCCCAGGACCTAGGTTATTTCCTTCCAGTAATAAAATGCCGACTGTCTCACTGTCATTCTGTTACATTTGGATAAAACCAAATTTTATTCATATACACCTTTCGCAGTAGTTTTAGAAATTAGGTTAAAAGTGAAAATGCAAGTCATTTTGGCGTAGTAATAAAAAAATCTACTTTCTGTGGGAGTTTAGTCCAAGGGGAATATATGCTTTCATGTAATAGTGTGTGTTAGACATGAGAATGTGATTGATTTCAATTCATGTATCTTTCTTAGTATTCCACTCCCTGGTTTTTGAACCTGGGTATGCTTTTAGTTGTCTCACTAAATGATTGAATTATCTCTATGCAATGCATTTAAATTAAAATTGCATTTACCTGTGCAATGGATATCTCGTACAACATTCTATTGCTATAGATAAGAAACTATTTGGTGAAAAGGCTAAAAGTGCCTTGGCACGCTGTTTTCTTACATTTGAAAGGAAAAGCAGCCACTCAATTGAAGTAGTGGCATTCAGGCTGAGGGTTTATTTAGTGCCAGCAAGACTTTTGTGTGTATTTTTTGTATGGGGATGGAGAGAATGACAATGGGCTTGAAGTCAGTGTCACCCCATATTATATATAAAGATTGAAAATGATGCCAAAATGTGTCATTGTAAAAGAGAGAGAGATTTAATAAAGTCAAAGGTAGTCCAAAGAGCTGTCTAAAATTATGTGCCTGGTCAGACAAAACTATTATTTTGGGAAGGAGGATGTATAAATTCTTTCAATAGCAAGTTTGAGTGAAAATTGTTCTTTGATATTGCAAAATTTACAAGAAATCAGTGTAAAAGTTGGGGGCATTGGGTGGGGCGTTTTGACCTGTCCGGGGGCGTGGGACATAAGCCTCGGGATACATTAACTTTTAATATTTTAAAAATAATTTATATAATTAAAAAATACCCGAAAAATAATTAAAAAGGATATATATGAAAAATTAATATAGATAAAATTATAAGATGACAAAAGTTATGAATTATATATAGTAATTTAATTAAAATTCTATTTTCTATATGAGGTCAACCTATTCAGGGATGTTATTAAATATTATTTTTTATTTTGTTGTCTATTCTCTATCCTCTAACAAGTTATAATTTCCTTGAATTCTAGTCAAAGACTCCATAATTTTTTCTTTATTAATTTTAAAAAAATTAATTAGAGGAGACAACTCCTTTATTCCCCCCAAAAAATAAAAAAATCTGCATGACTTAATCCTAGTTCTCATGTTTCCACAATTCTCTTATTTCCGCCACCATTGACCTTTGCTTCCTCATCGGAATGATGACCTTTGCTACCTCAATCCGTGGTCGCATGCCACCCTTCAAGTTCTGGCACTGACGAAGCAATGAAGATGAAGATGAACACACCAAACAATGCGAAATCTAGTTTTGTCTCCTCTCTTGATTTTTTTGGTGATGGAAACACAAGGCGTACGCCCCATTGAACTTTTTCCCTTTTGCCCAGGGCCAAGTTGGGTGTTGCCCACCACATCTAGGCACATGCCCAATTGGAAAATCACCCCTCCAATCGCCCCGGGGGGGTTTAGGACCGCCCCAACTCTGGGCTAGTCCTGGGGTGCGCCCCACGAATGCCATTTACAACATTGCAATACATGAAGATGCACATGTATACAATTTATGATGCGTATATTAATTATGTGCTTGTTAGGTGTGCTCACTGGTTCCCTCGTGTGATAGTATTGTATATGTACGTGATTATGTCTCTCTTCTTCCTTCCAACATCATTTACTGATAGTAAAAGAGGACAATATCATTACTTGGGACAAGGGGTACCGAAGGAGGACTGTGGATAAGCAAATTAATTCAATTGACTGTATTTGGTGAGCTGTTGCATTGTTGAGACCTTCTGGTCCTAACCATGGGGCAGCTGCTACCTTCCACCAGTAAAGACTTACAGGCTTGTATACGGAGATATACATGTGTCTATGTGTACCTTTATATGTTTGCTAATATTAAGGCTAAGGGAACTTATCTCTCCATTATGCATTTCGTTGGAAATTAAAGTTCGCCTTGCATCATCTGTACAAATGATACATTGATTTTAAAGATGAAATTGGACTGTAGGAGATGGTGGGTTTCTAACTGTCCATCATGCTCTGAAATCACTATGCCATTGAATTCTTTGTCTGAAGTAAAAGTGATATTCTCGGACATCAAACTAATCATCTATACATTGTTGTGAAGTTTAATATTCACCTTCCATTCTATCCTTGGTAATTTTCACTTTTTTCTGTTTTTGTCTTTAACCCCCTTGGCAAGAAAAAAATAGTTTCAATTAGTTTCTACTTGGTGCAGTCATATGAGAAGGCCTTGAAAGCCGATCCTTCGTACAAACCAGCAGCAGAATGCTTAGCAGTCGTACTAACAGATCTTGGAACCAGCCTAAAGCTTGCTGGAAAAACTCAAGAGGGCATTCAGAAGTATCACGAGGCTATAAAGATTGATCCACATTATGCTGTAATGTCATTCTTCTACTTCTTCCTTTGCTACAATGTTACATCTTTTTCCAATTTCCTACAGGTCTGAATTATGATGTCTTGTATTCCTGCGTGCAGCCTGCTTATTATAACCTTGGTGTTGTTTATTCTGAAATGATGCAATATGATGTGGCTCTAAATTGCTATGAAAAGGCTGCAATTGAGAGGCCAATGTATGCTGAAGCATACTGCAACATGGGTGTGATCTATAAGAATCGTGGAGATTTGGGATCAGCAATCGGCTGTTATGAGAGGTACTCTCTTGTGCCATATGATTATTTGTGTAATTTTGGTCATTGCAAGTATTTGATATTTGTTTGCTAGTTTTCTTATGGTACTGTATGTCTGCTTTGTTGTAATGATGCTTCCTCAGGTGTTTGGCAGTTTCTCCGAACTTTGAGATTGCAAAGAATAACATGGCAATAGCATTGACTGATTTAGGCACGAAGGTGGTTGTTTTTTACAGAAATTAATTTGCGTATCTTCATTTTACATGTGTTTCAGACAGCGTTATTAGTTTAAGGTTTAATGTCATTTTGTTAAGTGGGCATTGTTTGCTGTGCTTCAGTAATGTTGGCAGCATGAGTATTCCATTGGAATGAAAATCAAGATTCTATTTCTATAGTGGGCTAGAATGTTGTAACTTTGATGCCCTAGAATTTGGACTTCAATTTTTCTGACTCTGGTTTATGAGTTTCGACAGATGATTCCATTTGGTACGGAGCTTGGTTTTCAAAATCGCTGTTTAGATCTTATGATCCTACGATTTTTACAATATATAGTCAGTAAATTGGTTAGGATCTTAATAGAACCTTTATTTTGATAGGGTTTTAAGTTTTAACATTTTCTGTATGACCCTAGTAGAATCTTAGAATCCCTATGAAGTTTGCTATTTTAATGAGCTGAATTTATTGATTCTATTTCAAACATATATTGTGCATAGCTTTATAATTTTTTATTTCTTTTAGGTCTTAATCAAAAATTAGCATGCGCTTGAGTAATTTTGAGTCATTTCAATGCTCTAATACAAAAGATCTCTTAAAAACAGCCTATTTTTTCAATATGTTCTCATGTATTATGCATACATTGTCAGTTTTTTACATATCCAATTCATGACAATGAATTTTCATTAAAATACTGAATTTATCTTTCGAATTGATTCTCTAATATCATGCATGAAGACTGTATATCACTTTTAATTGTTCATTATAGTGCTCGATGGAATAAATTCTTATCATTTTTGTTAAAATGATAGTAAACGAATGACTATAAGCTTACTTAGGGGAGACAAAAGCTTCTTTGTTGGTATATAATATGATATCTTCCTTAGCAAATGAAGTTAAGTTATAATATGTAATGTTATCAATAGTTATCATTTATGACTATCGCATTCCTCGTGAAAAATGATGTGTTTGGTACAATTATGTACCTTTCCTGATAAAAACTAAAGATATTCTATTGGAATTATTGACACATCTCTTTTATATGTTGTAGTAAATAATACTTCATTTGATGAGTTTTTTCATATCATTTTTAACATTTTTTTTTTCAAATTTCTACAACTATTTTATTTTATTTTTCTTTATTTCTTACTTCTTTGAATGTTATGATCCTCTTTCCAATTCTCTGATCTGAATTTGTCAATCCCAAATACAATCCAACTTGGGATCCCAATTATAACCACCTTGGTAGGAAATTAGTAAAAACCTAGATGCCACCAATTGTCAGAAATTCAATTTGGCCTGAGTAGTACAGAACCAAAGAAAAAAAAAAGGAGAGAAAGTAAATCTGAAAGATTATTATAAACTGTGCTGAGTACAGCGATCGTTCTAGGGATCCCTCTGTTTTGATTTCTATCTCGGTAATCTTTTTTCTCTGAATTTTTGCTATTGTGATTATTGACTTATGATGCTTCTGTTCAGGTTAAATTGGAGGGAAACATTAACCAAGGGGTGGCTTATTACAAGAAAGCTCTGTACTATAATTGGCACTATGCTGATGCCATGTACAATCTGGGGGTTGCATATGGTGAAATGCTGAAGTTTGACATGGTAAATGATGAATACACTTGTTTGAGCTTTGTCTATCCTTGTGTTTATGTCGAACATAAGATCTCCTTCCCAGAATAAATAAATAAAACTCCGTAGCATCCTGAAAATGGAAGTGATTGATTTCCATATAAAGGTTTTACCTATTTGTCTCCTTTTCGTTGGTTTCCGTAATGAGGAATTTCTTTATCTCAAAATAAACTTCCAGAAAAAATTATCAGATCACACTTGTTCTTTGCAGGCCATTGTGTTCTATGAGCTTGCCTTTCACTTCAATCCCCATTGTGCTGAGGCCTGCAACAATTTAGGAGTGATTTACAAGGACCGAGACAACCTTGATAAAGCTGTGGAGTGTTATCAGGTAAATTTTGATGCCTCTTTACGATTTCAAGTTTTAGTTCATTGACTTCGTGATTTTGAAGTACTTGTAAACTTTTTTTTATTGTTGATTCTGCAGAGAGCTTTATCAATAAAGCCAAGCTTCTCCCAATCATTGAACAATCTTGGAGTAGTCTACACTGTCCAGGTCTAGTAACTCTAATTGTTCACTGATAATGGAAATGACCATATGTTTAAGGCAGTTGGTGATGGTGTTCTTGTTTGCGTACAGGGAAAAATGGATGTAGCTGCAACCATGATTGAGAAGGCTATTGTAGCAAACCCCACATATGCAGAAGCATACAATAACTTAGGTCTTTCTCAATCTTCCCCTTTCTCTCCCGCGCACATATGCTGCAACCATATTTCAGTCTGATATTGTCATTATGCTCAACACTTCGTGTTTTTCAAATTCTAACTAGGGTTGATATTTTATGTTGGTTAAGATTATGACTTCATATTTGCAAAAAATTTGTTAGAATTGCATTTTGCATTGGGTTCGTATGTTTCTTCAGATTGAGGGCATATTTTATATAATGATTTGTAGAAATCAGCCAGTAAGATAAAACCAATTTTTTGTCAAGTGCATATATCTAATGACGATGAAAGCAATCCTCATCGAACTCAGTCAATCTTGCCTTATCACTGGAAATGAATTTGTAATAAACGAGTAATAGCAATCTCATAACTCCTAAATAAATCATCAGCATGATAATGTGATCTAGACAAACGGATGCCTTCTGGGAACTGGCGCAATCTACCCCACCCCATCCCCCACCCTCCATGCACACACACACACAAAAAAAAAAATAAAAAAAAAGAAAAAAATAGAAAATTGGAAGAAGATAATGAAGGAAAAATATAGATTCAAGTGATTTAAACTTTCGTAATGGTACCATCTTATAATATTCTGGTAGTTCCTTCCTTCATCCTAATTGCAATTCATTTCTTAAAATATGCCATCTATAGGGGTTCTTTACAGAGATGCTGGTAGCATATCTCTGGCAGTTGAAGCATATGAGCAATGCCTCAAGATAGATCCTGATTCTCGCAATGCAGGCCAGGTTATTCTCACTCTGACTTACTTTTCAGCTGTTATGTTCTTGTTATTTTTAGCCTTTTCCTCTTTCTATTTTATTATTTTGTAAATTATATCTCATGTCACAGCTCACAACCTAGAATTAAATGTAATAAGTGAGCAGCAGTTAAGGTTCTGACTTTTGCTGTGGTATTGTATACAGTTAAATGTCAAAATAATTTGAAAAGAAAAACTTATGTGGGATGATTTCGAGATAAAATGGAAGTTTGACATAGCCTTTCCCCATAAGTGAATATATCAAGAAAGAAGTCTAAACACATTTTATATTTTTATTGGCTATATTCCGAAGCATTGTCTGAATGAAAAGTTGAGTTAAAAGCTAAACAAGAAGAGAATATGTTAGTAAGGCTACATAGGAAACTACTCTAGCAATAAATAACAGAAGATTGAAGGCAAGCTTAATGTAATTTACGCAGCATCTACTCATTATGGTTAGTTTGTGTTGTTAGAGTGGTATTTATTGATTTCCAATGAAAATGTGTGCTGGTATCTCATTTCTCCTTGATTTTTTTTTTAACATTTAAGTCTTTCATATTCCTGAGACTTTGTTTTATTTTTTGAAAGTTCTTCTAAATTACAACAAATATTTCTTTTGAAGTTATTTATGGTTTTGTGATAAAACTCATTTAAACACATGGAACAAATGCTTTATTTGTAATCATTTGACCGGTTTATCGGTTCCATATTAAGTTGTCTCTTATTAATATCTTGTTGATTAATTATTGCAGAATCGTTTGCTTGCCATGAACTACATAGATGAGGGAACTGATGACAAACTGTTTGAGACTCACAGGTCCACAGCCTAGAACTCTCTGTGTGGCATCCATATTCTATTTGTTGAACAAAATGGGATCAATTTTGAAAAAAATAATTCTATGATAATGTTACTATTATGCACAAGTACTATGTTAAGTTAACAAAATGTGAGAAACAGAACTTCAGAGTTCAGTTGCCAGCAATAATCTAAACCTTGCCACGTATATCATGTTCGTGCATGATATGCAACTATGCATTATTCAAATGCATGATTGTATTTCATTTTTCTTGTAAATTATGATAAAACTTTTAGAAGATCGCATAAAATATTCTGAAACAGATGAGGTCATGTATAATGCAATGCTAGCAGAAAATTAGCAATGAGAAGTACATGATTTATTTGTTTTGTTTTTGCATATGGACATCTTTAAGTATTTCATGAGAAACATATGCCTAACTTTTTAACGAAATTGAAAAGTGAAAAGAGCCTCCCCCATCTAGTTTTCCTACTGGATCCATTTGAATTATGTTTATGTAAAAAATGGTTGTAACAAATATTTATATTTCTGTAATGGGCCATGAATGAACCCTTCAAAAAATTCCATGCAATTTCTTTGCAGCTTTTAGTTGACTTTGAAATTAAGGATTATGTTAAATATTTAGCAGATTTTATATTACTCCAGTCTCCAGGCGTGCAACAATTTAAATATTGCAGCTTGTAAATTTACAGAGACTGGGGAAGGCGCTTCATGCGGTTATATCCACAGTACAATTCATGGGACAACCCAAAAGATCCAGAAAGGCCACTTGTTGTTGGATATGTTTCTCCTGATTACTTTACTCATTCTGTATCGTATTTCATTGAAGCACCCCTAGTCCATCATGACTATGCTAATTACAAGGTGGTGGTTTATTCAGCAGTTGTGAAGGTAATGATTTTGTTGCATTCTCCTTCCATTTCAACTGGTTATTGTAACAATTTAACTCCTTGTCAGTGATAAACCTCAGATGGTTCTGTCTGACATTTGTATCTAAAAAAAGGCCAAACAAGTATTCTGGTTCCGTATGCGAAGAGCGAGATTCAAAAGTACATGTTTCTTTTTCTCGTTGATGCACAGGCAGATGCTAAAACCAACAGATTCAGAGAAAGAGTCTTGAAAAAGGGTGGACTTTGGCGAGATATATATGGAATTGATGAGAAGAAGGTTGGAAGCATGGTTAGAGAAGATAAGGTTGACATCTTGGTAGAACTCACTGGTCATACAGCTAATAATAAGTTGGGAATGATGGCTTGCCGACCTGCACCAGTTCAGGTATTTTAAGCTAATAGTGCTACACATACATTATCCTTGGTGCAGTGCATAATTTTTCCTATATGGGTCGACATGGTTCAATTACTATATCAGTTTTCTCATTTAATTGTTTTTTAAAAGAATTAAGTTGTCTGCTATATATCTCGATTGAGTGAGGTTGAGCTTTGGTTCATGCATCAACAAGTAGATTTATCCTTGCTTACCCATTTTCAAATTCCCATAACAATGATTATGTTCCTCTATACAGGGAGGGAACAAAAGCATGGTTTGCTACATATTCTAAGTGTCTGTGTGTAGTAGGAGGTAGACTTCTATATAGCATATCTATTTTCTATAAAATGTCCTAAGGTATTTTTACAATACAAGTCAGACTTTTTTAGAGGAATAAATTTTAATAACATCAATAAGTAGCATAAATTATATACAAGCTATTTCTTTAATGATGGAATATTTTCTGTATTAGAAGTGTTCAAGTTAGAAGCTTTGGATTGTGAATTTTAGCCTTTTGGAACCAAACAATATCTTGTTTTGGAAAGATCATGCCAATTTGTATGTAAATCATGGATTTCTGGTAAATCTAGATTGATTGCCACTTACTGCCCAAAAAACTCTATTGATTGCCTTCTTAGATATAAAAGTGTTACGCTTCATTACTCAACTCCAACAGTTACTTGATGTGTGTGTGTGTTGTGTGTGGGTGGTGTTTTTGGGGGGGGTGGATGGGCCAATGATCTTTCACTAAGTCCTTGTCTGGTTTCTGATGCCAATGATCTTTTGCTCAGGTCCTATCTGGTTTCTGAATTTTGACTTTCTCCTGGATAGGTTACTTGGATTGGCTACCCAAATACAACTGGTTTGCCTACCATTGATTATAGAATCACTGATGCACTAGCTGACCCACCTGATACAAGTCAGAAGTCGGTGAACTTTTCTGTTTCTCATTTCAATATTGATTCTTTAAAAGCTTAGGGTTAAGGTTTAGAATGCCAAATTTTTATTTGCTCTCTTACTGATGACAGGCATATTGAAGAGTTAGTTCGATTACCAGCAAGTTTCCTTTGTTATACACCTTCTCCTGAAGCTGGGCCTGTTACTCCAACTCCTGCTCTTTCCAATGGATTTGTTACCTTTGGAAGCTTTAACAATCTCGCAAAGGTATAGGTTGGGGTTTAGTGGAGAAAATGTCCAAGCATATTTTTGTTACTTGTGCGTATCTCAACCAAAACGTTCTACTTTTTTTTAGTTATTGTCACTTGCTAACCGGTAGCTGGGGCAATATATTTTTTTTTTTTTTTTTTGGGAATGTTGTGGGTTATTTTTTATTTTTTGTGGCGGAGGGGTTTGTGTGTGCGCGAAATAAAATTATTTATATGACACGGGAATCTTTGTGTAGAAAAATTAAGAAATATAAAGGTTACAAGGACTATTTCACAACTTGATGGGGGCCATGGCCACCCTCAACTAAATCATGGCTCCGCCCTGCTTCTAAGTTCTAACCTATGATCTGATTTCATTTGTCATTTCTTTCTTCTCCAATTAGATCACACCTAAAGTTCTGAAAGTTTGGGCAAGGATTCTTTGTGCAGTCCCAAACTCAAGACTTGTTGTGAAGTGTAAGCCATTCTGTTGTGAGAGTGTTAGAAAAAGATTTTGGTCGGCATTGGAGCAGTTGGGTTTGGAATCGTTGCGAGTTGATCTTTTGCCTCTAATTCTTCTAAACCATGACCATATGCAAGCATATGCTCTTATGGACATCAGGTAATAATTCTGTTTCTCTTGCCAAGCGTTCACTCAATTTTTCATGTTGCTATTCTTGTGCCATGAAGTACTTGGGACATTTGATGTTTTGTTTCATAATGGTACTCAAAACAATTGTTCAACTGAATATGTCACTACCTTGCACATGTAAAATGAGAATTATATTTGTTGGCTCTTTTCACTACTATATTTGTGGCATTATATTTCCAAGAGCATTGAACTTAGATATTAAATAAAAAAAGTAAGCAATGTTCAATGTAAGATTTGGGATTTGAAGTGAAATAAGTTGTTAGTAGGCTTGAATATGAAAACTGTAAAATTTGTTCACATTTCAAGATTTTATGATAATTATTTAATATGAATCTTGTTTGATAGACCTCGATGTGTAGGTTTCAAAATTTTAATTTTATAAAAATGATGTGTTTGAAAGTTATGGGAATTAGCGGTGCAGGTATTGTTTGGCTCCAAATCCATAACAGAACTTTACTGTTTTAACTTTCTCATTTTGAAATTTAATCTTGAATATCGAATTACTAGCACATACTCATGACTAAATGCACAAATTCTAATTGTATATTAAATGAAAATTAAATTGAAAAAAAATGGGTTTGATAGTTTAAGGAAACAATTGCAATAAATTAGAGGGTATGACATTAAATATGGGTGGAGCCTTTGGGTTGGGTTGGTGGCGGTGGGCTGGGGGGTGGAAGAGACTGAGGAAGGAAAGTCTTGGGCAAGAATGTGTCCTTAAATTCTCATTTTTTAATCTTAGCTCCATATGGCCCCATTGTACCCAATAATGTCAATCATTAAAATATTTTGTTCTATTATATATATGGTTCTTGTTTGACTCGATGATAATCGGGTTTCAAAACTATAAATTTTATATAAAAAAGGGTTGGTGGCGGTGGGCTGGGGGGTGGAAGAGACTGAGGAAGGAAAGACTTGGGCAAGAGTACGTGTCCTTAAATTCTCATTTTTTAATCTTAGCTCCACATGGCCCCATTGTACGCAATAATGTCAATCATTTTAGTATTTTGTTCTATTATATATATGGTTCTTGTTTGAATCGATGATAATCAGGTTTCAAAACTATAAATTTTATATAAAAAAAATGGATACATACATTGAAAATTATGAAATTCTAAATATCAAACGAGTTTGAAGTGGAAAGGAATCACATTGTTAAGTTGTAACCGTCTAAAAATCATTTCTGCTTTTCATGTTCTAAATCGCTTCTAAGCTGTTGTCTTAACCTTAATTGTATTGTTTTTTTATGTTAGCTTGGATACATTTCCATATGCGGGCACAACTACTACATGTGAATCCTTATACATGGGAGTTCCATGCGTCACAATGGGAGGTTCAGTACATGCTCACAATGTGGGTGTTAGTCTTCTAAACACAGTTGGTAAGGCACTCTTTTTCCCGATTTTTTTTTTCCCTTTTTGTATGCGTTTCTTGATTCATCTGTCTTGTAACGAATAGAATTTTTTATCACCATTTATGCCCAAGGCTGCCTTTGGAAATGGAAAAAAATGCACTGGGAAAAACTAGGACATGCGAATGAATAAAAAATGAAGAGAAAAAATTGGGGATAGAAAATTATTGACCTTAATTCAAGGCTAAGATAATAAATTTTCCGTCATTCAAAACATAACCCATTTTGTAATCTACATAAATTACATGGCTAAATTCCATCTACAGGGCTTGGGCACCTGGTTGCCAAGACGGAAGACGAATATGTCCAACTGGCCTTACAGTTGGCTTCGGATGTCACAGCCCTATCAGACCTACGAATGACTCTGCGTAGCCTAATGTCCAAATCACCTCTTTGTGATGGATCAAAATTCATCCTCGGCCTGGAAGCAACATACCGAAACATGTGGCAAAGGTACTGTAAGGGTGATGTCCCTTCCTTAAGGCGCTTGGAGCAGCTTGTTTCTGAAGAATCAGCTCTCAAATTCTCAGAGCTAACACGAATTTCTAACCCTAGTGAAGACTCTCTTGGACTTGTCGAGGTTGAGGCGAACGGTTTGTTAAATCCTTCTGCTGGTGATGATGACCGGTTTCAAATGAATCAGAACGATCATTCGGGAAAGTTATGAAATTCTTCAATATGATACTTCTTTTTGTTGTTGTAGATGGTTTACATAGAAAGGCTGGTTAGGGTTTGTGTCGAGCCTCCTGTATCATACATATTTGATGAGGCTTGGGATGGTGAACCCAAGGCTTAAGATGAAGTGTTCGTCGCCTAGGGTCAGAATTTTTTTTTGCCGGACGGGGTGGGGGGTGGGGGGGTGGGGGAAGAAGTGGTGATGGTGGTGAAGTTCAAATTTTTAGCAGATCGCAATGTGGAGGTGATGTTACTTGCTATAGGTTTGTTTTGGTATTTGGGATTGTAATTCTTCCCCTGAATTTGATGCTGTTTGTAAAAATATAGGGAATTTCTTCTGCTTGTTTTTTCGGTCTCCCTCTTGTCCTGTGAAAATGGAATCTCTCTCTCTCTCTCTCTCTCTCTCTCTCTCTCTCCCTATTGTCCTGTGAAAATGGAATCTCTCTCTCTCTCTCTCTCTCTCTCTCTCTCTCTCTCTATATATATATATATATATATATATATATATATATATGAGGCTTCTGAACAATTGGCAGTGGGTGAAATCGCAGGTAATTTTCTTCTGTTTTTAGTGAACTTCGAGTTTTCAGTTTTAAAAAATCAAATTTAGATATTAGTGCCCTGTCGAAATAAGAAACCAAGGCGTCTTTTCCTATTTGATCCCTTCGAATTTCATACCCCCTCATATCAGGCTATTGTTCCGTCAAAATTATGGATCCTCGAAACCCCTAGTTTATCCGTACCTAATACCAGACTGGTTAGTGCAAGGGCGGTGGAGGTAAAGCTCCCTTGTTCTACCTCATTCTCGTAAAAAATGAGATCAGTAAAATGGAAATTTATTTATCTATATGGAGGGAACACAATATGTACTATGCAAATGAATATGTCTAAAATTTCAAGGCTGAGATTTAAACTAATAATGAAATACAATTAAAACTTCAAAAATGTATTAAATTACAAAGCAAAACAATATATATATATATGTATGTATGTGTGTGTGTGTGTGTATTTTAACTTTTATTTACTATTACCCACAAGTTTGACAAGTTCAATACAAATAAAAGGTAAAATGGCAGTTTTACCCTCATGTGCTTTTATGAGGGAACGCTTTACCTCCTTATATTTTAAGGGAGAGACTAAACTCCCATCAGTTTTAACTACAATGGCATGTTTGTTATATGGGATTGGACAAGGAATTGAAATGGTCATGCGAATGAGAATGATCATTTCATTCTTATGATTGATACATGGATTAAATTCATTTTCTATTACCAAGAATTTTCTAATCTCACAAAAAATATGGAATTAACTAATTCTAAGAAAAACTTATATTAGTTAATCGTAATTACATTAGATTAAGTTTTAATCTTTTATCGGTCAAAATTGTAACAAAAAACTAACCAAATATGAGACTGAAAATGAAATTTAATTAAATTACTATTTTACTATTTGAATTTCTAACAAATATATCCCTCAATTTTATTTTATTTTTTACACTTACTTCCCTCTCCTTCTTCCTTACACCATTTTCTCAGGCGAGAATTCGATTTTGGTAGCCGGTGTCGGATTCTCTCTCCCCTCCTCTCTCTCATCTTCTAACTAACCCCCTAACCCCCCACTGGTACTACTACCCCAACCCCACTAGAAAGACCACCGCCCACCTCCCGCCGACCCCCCACCCTCTGTCCACCGCCTCCCTCTTCTTCTTGTTTTTTTTTTCTTCGTCGTCTTCTTCTTCTTCTTCTTCTTCTTCTTCTTCTTCTCTCTTCTATATATTGTACGCGCGAGGATTTCATCATCGTCCTTGCGGTATTGACTACTCGCAAGTGTACGAGGTTTAATTTTAATATAATGGATCTTGTAAAATTGGATATCGTTCCACATGGAACACATGTAACTTGGTTGAATATTGTGATTAAAATAGTTTCATATTATCTTGATTAATAAAAAATTGTTTGTATTCTATTTAATCTATTAAGATAAATGATAACTATTAGGTTAGTTCTAATTACACTAATTACTTAGGTATTGATTTCTTTCACATAATGCATAATTGACGTCATTTAGTTAGCTATAACGGTTTTTATCTATTCCGACAATCTCTGTATCGATAACTCCTCCGCTACCTCTCCCGAGTGTAAGATGGGGGATTACACAACTTCGTGTAAACGAAAAAGTCACCCTCAACGCCTTAATGACCCTAGGTCGCGTGAATCTTAAGCCAACGTCATGGATTGCATACGTTCTCACGCCTTCCCGGGTCGTTAGAACGTCACGTTGCATTTACCCTAATCCGAATGCAGGGTTACCTCTCCCGAGTGTCAAACCCCATATTCTCGGTTTATCAATATAAGCACAATATCAAGAATAACAGTAAACACAATCGGATTTAGACAAATAATACGTTAAAGTAACATTAATTCATTCAACTTAACATTTACATGATTTCAACTACACCTAAGTAACATTTAATTAATACTACAAGATCTTAGCCATACCATACAAAATAAAAGGGATTCAACATTATTAGATATGGAAAAGTAATTACAAAGATAAAAACAAGAGAAGAACGATCAAATCTGAAAGTGAAACAATCCACTGTCGCTAATGATTGATCCGCAAGTGATTCGTCTTTGCCCGAATGATGAACCTCCTCTTTGATATCTCAAATATAGCTTAAGAACTCTATACTAGGATTAGGGATCATCAACTCTCTTTTTCAAACGTGGGAAATGGGTATATATAGGCCAAAGGTTTCAAAAATATCTAAACAGATATTTTGTCCTACTCTGCGAAATTCGTCTAGGCGGTAGAATCTTCGCCTAGGCGGAGTTTAAGTCGGTTAGAAATCTGCCTAGGCGATGGTTTATTCGCCTAGGCGGAGGACTAACTTCTTCGTCTTCTTTCATTCTGACTGATTTCCGCCTAGGCGGTAGAAACTTCGCCTAGGCGGATTTCAGCATTTAAGCACTTCCAACATTTCAGCACTTCCAGCATTCTGACGGAATTCCGCCTAGGCGGTGGAAACTTCGCCTAGGCGGATTTCAACATTTCAGCACTTCCAACCTTCTGACGGATTTCCACCTAGGCGGTGGAAACTTTGCCTAGGCGGAATTCAGCTGTTCTTGAAACCTCCATTTTTTTATCTTTTGGCTACCATTTTTTTTACCGTTTCACTCAGTTTGTCGATTGTTTACGTCCCTACACCTAACTTATAAAAATAGCTAAAAAGAAATTAAAACTTTAATAAAATACTCGAAAACTGACAAATTCAGTTTAGAAATAGATAAATATTTTACACCTATCAAATACCCCCAAACTTGAAATTTTGTTAGTCCTTGAGCAAAACACCCTAATACTAAATAACACTAACTACATTAATTAGCTAATTTCTAAACTAAAAACAAATAATCATTAACAAATAATAAGTAAATACCTGTGAGATTCAAGTTCAATCAAAGAGACCATGTGGTTCTTCCCTCAACAACCCGTAATTAGATCCGGTTAAGGAATAACACACACCACATGGTGTTCTAGAATTTCAACACTCAATATCAGTTAAAATCATTTTAGATCCAATTGAAATGTGTGTGTGTGAGAACTCAGATGTATAACTAATCAAACACCGGATTGGATTATTCAATAAATAAGGTCATGACTTAAACTTGTTAAAACATTCAGGAAAGCCATATGCTTGACTGGGCTCAACTGTCCACTAATATAGGTTCGGACATTCGCAGAGATCAATAGGACTTGGTTTGGTTTTGGAGAACGACCAAGGGTATCGTAAAAATAGAAACTCATTATAATTTTAACGATACCCGAGGCACAAACGCTTGTCACTAAATATCTCTTGTAACCCCCTATCTTTGAAGATATAACCCTGAACAAGATTAAGTAAACTTGTATTCACTTATCACAACAACCGAGATTAAATACTATATTCACATAGTGAGGTCCTTTTATTTTTTTTTATTTTTTACACACACCCCCAAACATATTCAATTTTGTACAATTTTAGGGGCGTGTAAATACAACTAAAGGATTGACAAGTGAATACGCTTACACTTAACCAAAAACATTTAAACTGAAACCCCGATTGCTCACTTCAAGTTAGCATAATCTAATGCTACTTGATTTTACTCAATTTTTACTTTTATTCTTAGCGACAATGGTTTTGAAAATATTTACTTGGTTAAAGTGTAGAAACAAGTTCAAAATTGAAAAGTTTATGGCTTCGACAGGAGAACGAGAGAATAAATTTTCAAGTTAGTTTTAAAATTCAAGCGAAAAAATTGAAGGCCTATATCATGCCTCCGGAATTACCTCACCTATAATTTTGCCTCAAGCCTCCCCCAATCAAGTTCTAGATTCCTCATTTCTGTCATGAACTTATTACTAAATAATCGGCGTCAAATCGTTCAACTAATTATACAATGAGTTTATGCGATCGTGCGATTTAGGATCAAAATAATTTTTACCTAATCGATATGCTAAGCACACAAAACACACATGAATGGTATTACCCCCGACCTCAATATGCAATTAGGGGATAATTTTCATCATCGAGACATGGTTCGGACGAACTAAAAACTCAGCATGCACGTACAACTACATTCATTAACATATCTACTTTAATTCTACAAACTAACATTACTTATGCTAATAATCCTTACATATGCATAACTAATCATTACACATGCACAACAAAAAGAATTTCAAAATTTACAAAAACTAAACATTAATAACATTATAAGCAAAAATTTGTCCACAAAAAGAATTTTGTCCTATTCACATAAAAAAAATAATAATTCATCATTCATATCCCAAAAAGAACAAAAACTACATGCTTGCATGTTTAATACCCCCAAACTTGAACGAGGTAGTGTCCTCACTGCTTAGGCAGCGAATCCAATAACAGAATAGAAATCTAAGTATTGAAAACTGGGTCGGACACATACCTAGGAGGGAAGACATACAAGTCTAATCTCCTACCGTTCATTGGGGAGGAGATGGTGGTTGCGGCTCATCGGTCTCGAAAGGCAGCACGGGCGTATAACGCGTTATGTCGATTCCGAGGTGCTCAAATAAAACCCTTTGATTTTGATCTTGCTGCCTAATGTAGTGATCCATGTAAATCTCCATCCGAGAAAAAATATTTTGGAGATGGCTCATGTCGGATTGGAGACCACGGATATCTCGCGAAATTTGGTTTAGTTGGTCACAGCGGGTTGTGGGCGTTGGTGCCTCTGAAGAGCTGACTTCTTCCTTGTCAGGACTCTCTTCTCCCTCCACTGGTCTTCCCTTCCACAATTGGTTAATCATTGAAAGATCGAGCGGATGTTTAGGTGGCAAGGGGCTTGTCGCTGTGAAATGAACTCTTGCACGCAGAAATAGAACGATTAGGAAGGAGGAAAAAGGAAGGCCACCCTTCATCGTTTTGGCAGCATGAAGTATAGAAGAGAAGATGTGCCAACCGACATTGACGGAGGTCCCTTTATCGATGCCATATAGCATAAAAGCACGCTCCTTGGAAACATCTGAAACGTGGGAGGTAGGGAGCAGATTCGCGTAGATGAATTGATGCTATATCTTCGGGATTGGTTTCAGAAACCGCGCCTTAAAAATGGCTTGACCTTGCCATGTGTTTTTCCATTGGGCGTTACCCGTAGTCAGGGCCTGAATCACAGTATTCATCGTTGGTGTGATAGCTTCGAATAAATCCCGTGAGGCTTCCGGCCCCGTCAAACCCAGCAACTTATTGAAGTGGTCCGCATCGAACAAAATTGGGATGTTTGAGACCTTCATCTAAAAGCCAGTGGCTTCAGTAATATTCGCGTAGAATTCGCGTACCAAGGCCAACTCCCCTGGTGGGGGTGAAGCGTAAAACTGTTCCCATTTTCGACTTTGTATGACTGTCCTGAATTCTTCAGGGAGTTCTTGCAAAGGTCTAAACCCCTTTTGGCGAATGCCGGAACGCCTACTTTCATATCTGTTGAAATGGGCTTCGGCTTGCTTGGAAACGAATTTTAAGGAGTTGTAATCCGTGGCAACTGAAGATTCTTCTGTGCGTGGTTGTTTAGATGCTCGACGCTTTGCCATTTTGCCTATAAATCACAATCACAACATAAGCCACAATAATAACAATAGAACACACAATTCAACCCACTGTCAGCGAACACACAATGCCCTTTTAACAACCACTTACCAACCAAAACCAAACAATACAAATTTCATAATATATCATACCAACCAAAACCAAATCACATTTTTTTCGTAATGTAGTCTAAAATAAACGATTCCCATTGTGTATTTACACATAAACATGATAGGATTTACCAAAAATCAGTCCTAAATCCCTAATAGCATGAAAAACGCAATACTAGGGTTTAAAATGGTTTAAGGTTCTATCCAAATCCAAGGATTTTTGAAATAAATATGCAAATGAAGCAAAGATTTCAACAATTAAATGAAAAATAGGATCATTGATACTTACTTGTTAAAAAATTTCGGTCAAATCACTTGAAGATGTCGATTTCGCACTGTTCACCCCTTAAACCTTAGATTTCCGAAAATGGGGAAGAGAAATCCAACGATTGGATGAAGATTCTTGGTAGAATTCCAAGTTTTTCGCAATTGAGGATGAATTTTTAAAGGGAGGAAAGGATTTGGGATGGTGAAATTGAGAGGTTTCTGAAAATTTTAGGAGAGAAGTGCCGTTTGCGAAGGGAAAGACTCCTATATAAAACAGGGCTGCCGCGAATTCGCCTAGGCGGAGGTTTTTTCCGCCCAGGCGAAGTTTCGTTAGTGTAAAACCCTTCGATTCTGTTGTTAATTCGCCTAGGCAGTGGTTTTTTTTTCGCCTAGGCGAATTTACGCTAGTATAAAAACTTAGCCTTTTGTCCTATTTCCGCCTAGGCGGTGATTTCTTTGCCTAGGCGAATTTACGACAGTGTGGAGTTTGGCTGGATTCCTTCATGTTTTCACATTTTTGCTCTACACCTCTTACTTCCACTTCGTTCCTTAAACGATTTTTAGCATACAATTCAATCCTAAGTATCTAGCCTCAGCAATTCACCACAAAAAATAATATTCCGAGATCAATACGATCTCCAAAAAGTAATTTATACAAAAGTTGAGAATGTTCGTTACCCTCGAAGACATATCAAAAGATGTTGCTTGGTTTTACGTCCCTAGTTGGACGTTTATGAATTCCGGCTTTATCTTTCAACTAGGGAGATGTTCTCCACAACTCGCTCTTCATCCTTGAAGTAGTGCTTGATCCGCTCCCCGTTGACTCGGAAAGTTCGTCCGTCTTCGCCTTCTAACTCGATAGCACCAAATGGATAAATATGCTTGATCCGAAATGGTCCAGATCACCGGGACATCAACTTTCTGGGAAAGAGTCTCAGCCTTAAGTTAAACAACAGAACTTGTTGGCCCAGACTGAACTCCCTCCGGACTATCATTTATCATGCCATCTCTTCATTTTATCTTTATAAAGCTTGACATTCTCATAAGCCTCGTGCCGGAATTCCTCCATTTCATTCAATTGGAGGAGACGTTGTGCACTAGAAGCCTTTAGGTCAAAGTTAAGTTTCTTAATCGCCCAGAATGCATGGTGTTCCAATTCAACGGATAAATAACACGTTTTTCCAAACACCAATCGATACGGAGACATGCCAATCGGTGTCTTAAAAGCTGTGCGGTATGCCCATAAAGCATCATCAAGCTTCACCGCCCAATCCTTGCGATTAGTATGAATCGTTTTCTCCAGAATTAGATTGATTTCTCAGTTTGAAACTTCAGCTTGGCCATTTTTTTGTCGGTGGTATGGTAGCGCCACCTTATGCCTAACCCCATACTTTGCCAACAAAGCACTAAGCATTTTGTTACAGAAGTGGGTTCCTTCATCACTGATTAAGGCTCGAGGTGTCCCGAACCGTGTCATAACATTTTGTTGTAGGAACTTTAAAATCACTTTGGTATCATTGGTAGGTGTTGCCACGGCCTCGACCCATTTGGACACATAATCCACCGCTAACAGATGTACTCCTTGCCAAATGACGGTAGAAATGGTCCCATGAGATCTACGCCCCATACATCAAATAACTCAAGATCAAGAATAGACATCAATGGTAATTCATGCCTTCTCGATATGTTACCCACCCTTTGACATCTATCACAAGTTTTCACAAACGTGTACGAATCTTTAAACAAAGAAGGCCGTAAAAACCTAATTGAAGTACTTTTGATGCTATCCGAGTTGCACCAAAATGACCATCACAAGGTGATAAATGACAATGGTAGAGAATACTAGCCATTTCCTCCTCTGGGACACATCTCCGGATCACCTGATCAACACATTTCTTGAATAGCAATGGCTCATCCCACAGATAATACTTTCCATCAAATTTGTTTTTCTTCCTTTGGGCTCTAGTCAAATCAAATGGTAACACATTACATGCAAGATAGTTCACAATGTCCGCATACCAAGGAAGTGCATTTTCAACTGAAAATAGTTGTTCGTCAAGGAACACTTCCGTGATGCTAGACTCCTCACCAATGTCTTCTTGAATCAATCTTGACAAATGATCGGCAACAACGTTCTTACTCCCTTTTTTATCCCTTATTTCAGCATCAAACTCTTGCAATAGAAGAATTCACCTTATCAATCTCGGCTTGGCATCTTTCTTTGCGAACAAGTACTGGATAGTCGCATGATCCGTGTAGACGATCACTTTTGAACCAATGATATAAGACTAGAACTTATCACAAGCAAAAACAACAGCTAGCATTTCTTTCTCAGTCCTGGTGTAATTCTCCTAGGCATCATTCAATGTCTTACTTGCATAATAGATTGAGCGGAAGGTCTTCTCCTTCTGTTGGCCTAACACCACACCAACGGCATAGTCACTCGCATCGCACATAATCTCAAATGGCAGCTCCCAGTCCGGAGCTACCATTATTGGAGTTGTGATCAACTTCTCCTTTATCTCCTTAAAAGCCTCCATGCAAGCTTCATTGAATTCAAATGAAGTATCCTTCTCAAGAAGGTGACATAACGGCTTCACCGTCTTCAATAAGTCCTTAATAAAGCGTCGGTAAAGCCGAAATGCCCCAAGAAACTTCAAACTCCTTTTACATTAATCGGTGGCAGAAACTTCTCAATCGTTTCAATCTTTGCTCGGTCCACCTCAAGCCCCTTGGAAGAGACTCGATGACCTAAGACGATCCCCTCTTTTACCATAGAGTGGCATTTCTCCCAATTAAAAACTAAATTCTTCTCCTCACATCGGTCAAGAATAAGCGCCAAATTGTATAGACAGTGATCAAAAGATGACTCAAAGACTAAGAAGTCATCCATGAAGATTTCCATTTTCTCTTCCACCATATCAGAAAATATTGCCATCATACACCGTTGAAAAGTTACCGGTGCATTGCAAAGACCGAACGACATACGTCTATAAGCAAACGTCCCATACGGGCATGTGAAAGTAGTCTTTTCTTGGTCCTTCGGTGCAATGGCTATTTGATTGTAACCTGAATAGCCGTCAAAAAAGCAATAGTGCTCATATCCGGCTAATCGATCAAGCATTTGGTCAATGAAAGGGAGAGGCAAATGATCCTTCCTTATCGCCTTATTCAATCTTTTATAATCAATGTACACACACCATCCCATGATGGTCCGTGTAGAAATAAGGTCGTCCTTATCATTCTTTACCACCGTCATACATTCTTTCTTGGACACCACTTGCACCGGGCTAACCCACTCACTATCAGATATAGCATATATAATTCCCGCATTCAAGAGCTTCAGCACCTCCGCTCTCACCACTTCTTTCATAGCCGGATTTAGTCGCCGTTGATGTTCAATGGAGGGTTTGAACGCATCCTCCATCAAAATCTTATGCATGCAAACCGAAGGGCTAATTCCTTTGATATCCAATATAGACCAAGCAAAAGCGGATCGATGCCTCTTCAAGATTCTCAGCAACTTACTCTCCTCTTCTTCCATCAAAGATGATAAAATTATAACCGGATTGGTTGAATTCTCTCCCAAAAAGATATACTGAAGATGCTCCGGTAATTGCTTGAGTAATAATCCACCATGAGGCGGATTTGATTTCTCGAGAGAGTTTACAACTTCTTCAATCTCTGCCACATGAATAGGATCCTCTACGTCTTTAGATTGAGCATCCAAAGTCAGCATGTAGTCCACAACATCAAGTTTCATTGTAGAGCCTTCTTCACCAAGATCCCCCATAGATAAGGAATTTGTGAGAGTATGCTCTAACGAATCCATCTCCATATTTGCAAGAAAGAACTACCTCACGCAAGAGTCCATAACATCAACTCGATTGCAATTGGGAAGTTCATCTGAAAAGTTCATAGTTTTAAAAATGTTGAACCTTATCTCTTCATCATTCACTCTTAACGTCAGATTTCCATTGTACACATCAATTAAGGCCTTTCCCGTTGCAAGGAAAGGTCTTTCTAGGATGATCGAGATTTCTCTATCTTCTTCTATTTCTAGCACAACGAAATCTACCGGAAATATGAATTTGTTTACCTTCACTAGCACATCCTCAATGATACCTTTAGGATAGGTTAACGAACGATCCACCATTTGAAGAGAGATCGTTGTCGGCTTTGCACTCCCAAGTCCTAACTTCCGATAAATGGAAAAAGGCATCAAATTAATACTTGCCCCAAGATCACAAAGAGCCTTATCAAAATGAGATTTCCCGATAGTACACGAAATTGTGAAACTACCCGGATCCTTCAATTTGGTAGGCAACTTCCTTTGTAGTATTGCACTACACTCCTCCGTTAGCTTTACCGTTTCGTACTCCTCCAACTTTCTCTTCTTTGTCATAATGTCTTTCAAGAACTTGTCATAGTTGGGCATTTTCTCCAATGCATCCGCAAAAGGAATGTTGATGTGGATTTTCTTGAAAATTTCAAGAAATTTTTCAAATTGGGCATCCAACTTTCTCTTTTGGAATCTTTGAGGATATGGCAATGGGATTACTAGAATCTGTGGATTTTCTGAAAATGTTACTCTCCCCGACATCACACTTTCATCTCTTTTTCTCTCCTCGACTTTCTCTTGGTTCTTATCCTCATTCAAGTCTTCACTCGGCTTCTCCTTTCTTTCATTATTTTTTACTTCAACTTCCTCCTCCGCAATTATTCTTGGTTCATCATGATGAAACTCATGACTCACTCCCGGCTCGTTTTCCATAGGCTTGCTGATAGGTGTGAAAAACCTATCTATTTTCAATCCGAATTTGTTAGTTTTCGAATACGTTTATAGTTATTTTTATTATGTTTTAATTAGTTTTTATCTTTTTGTATAAATCAGGTGTGTGGGGCAAAAAGATAGGAATCTGGAGCAAAAACAATAAGATCGAACCAAAGCGGTTCGAAGTTATGGTGGATAAATAAGCTCGGAGGCTAAAAGATGAAACAGGCCCACCACTTAGGCGTCCAGACCACCGCTTAAGCGGTGAAGAAGCTGAGAAGAGAAAAATATTACTGACGGACGACCGCTTAGGCAAAGATTCTATCACCTAGGCAGAAATCCAGCAGAAGACGAAGAAGGGCTACTGGTAGCCGCTTGCCTAGGCGAAGTTTTCTTCGCCTAGGCGGAAATCCAACAGAATGTTCTCCCAGTCCACCGCCTACTTCACTGCCTAGGCGATCAGACCGAACCGACCTAACTCCACCTAGGTGCAATTTCCACCGCCTAGGCGGGTGTGCCCTGCACAGTCTTGAGATATTTTTAGGATATTTTTGCTATAAATATCCCCTCTCCTCCCCCTTGGCCGGTGACTCTTTTGCCCCCTTGGATTTTTGAGCCCTTTAGGCTATATCTAAGGGTATAGTTAGGGATTTTAGAGGTGGAGCTCACATCCCAAAGTGGAGAAGACGACGAATCAATCGTAAGGCGTTCTTAGCGGTTTATCTTCGGACGAGGCTAAGTTCTTCGATTGTTTTTCCTTATTTCTTTATCTTAGGATCATGTGAGCATGTTTAGATCATTATTTTATTGTATATGAGACTATGGACTTGAGTTAAATATGGATTGTAGTAGGGATTAACACTATATTTATAAATACGTTGTTTGGATAATTTTTGTGCTTCGTTTCTGATTGTTCTTCGTAGTTTGATTGTATTTATCGTATTGTTTGTTTATTGTGCTTAGAATGGTAAATGGAAAATACGGGGTTTTGACAAACCCCCAGATTCGGATTAGAGTAAACAAACGCCACGATTCTATAACCCGGTCGGGGTTTGAATCGTGGACAATCGATGACGTGGGGCAAGACACACGCTACCTAGGGTCGTTAAGATGTTGAGGGGGACTTCTTCGTTGACTCGAAGTTGCATTATATCCCTCGTCTTACACTCGAAAGAGGTGGCGAGAAAGTTTTAGAACGGAGATTGTCGATAGGGTAAATACAATGCGACGATCCAATAACTCAGGAGAGAGTTGGATTGTGTGCAATCAATGACGCTAGGTGAGACTCACGTGACCTAGGGCCATTAAGACGTTGAAGGGGACTTCTTCGTTGACTCGAAGTCATGTATTCCCCGTCTTACACTCGGGAGAGGTGGCGGTGGAGTTTACGTACCGAAGTTGTTAAATAGGTTGAATACCGTAAACGTGAGTAAATCGAGATCGAACACGTATTTGTAAACACGTTAATCCCTAGGCGATTCTTCACCCTAAAACATATTAGCATATTAGTGTAGTTAATTTAGGTTATATTAGTATTAGTTTAATTAATTAATTACATTTGTTTTTTGCCTAGATAAACTTAGGTCACGACAAACGCGGTATTCGATAGTAATGACACCAATCCCTGTGGATACGATAACCCGATCTTAATGATCACACTATACTAAAACTTAGACCTCGTATACTTGCGAGTGTAAGTAGCGGCGTGTTTTTCTCACGCTACCAAGTTTTTGGCGCCGTTGCCGGGGATTGATTTGATGTTATTGTCGGAGTAACGGCTCTAGACTTAAGTTTTAGATAGGAGAAGCAAGTGTTTCGTATTTCCGGGATTGGCGATTTCGTTAGTTTTGATATTGTGTGTAAATGACTTAATTTTAATTTAGGCATTTCTTTGTATATAATATTTGTTTGTAGTTTTGTTTTTGTTTCCAATGCAGGGTACTTGGCGATATTAGATCGATGGGTATTGATGCATCCCTTTTGACGGGATTCCAAGCCGTTTATTGTGCTTGGCCAAGCACATAAACCGATGAGGCGTTTCATTGAAAGATCAAGCCATCCAAAGCAAAATCTCGCCAATCTTGAGGGTATTCTTAATGTCGGGCCGAGGACATTAAACCACGCGCTTCTTGGGAGGCAACCTAAGGTCAAATAAGTTAAATCCGTCACATCCGACTTGAAACGGAGGCGAGATCCTCTTGCCTCCCAGGTAAGTGTTCTAAACAGCCTTTGTTAGCATGCTTTAATTCCATATGTTGAAGAATGATGATTGGGTTCGCTAAGGACACTGTCCACTTTGAGTTTGGTGGTGATGTGTAGTAGTAGTATTGTTAGTTTATGTGTTATTATTTTTTTCATATTGCATGTGTGTTTAGGTTAGAATGTGTTTATGTTTTTGTGTTGTTGTTTATATGTTGAGTTTTGCATTCATCTGGCCCGTCACCCGATGATGAAAATTACCCCTGGTTGTTTTCGAAGTCAAGGATAATACCAATGCATGCGTGATTCTGTGTGCTTGACGATGCTTTTTGGTAAAAATTATTGTAGATCCTAAATTGCACAAGCACATAGACTCAATGTATAGTTATTCAATTAATTTGAGGATGATTATCGATTAACCAAATTCATGACACATTAAGGATTCTAGAACTCGACTGAGGGGAAGCTTGAGGCGAAATCCTAGGCGAGGTAGTTCAGGAGACGTGATTTAGGCATTCTCTTTGTTGCTTGAGCCTTTTTAAGACTACCTTATTACATGTTTTTCCCTCGTTACCCTGTCGAAGCCTAAATGCAAATTCAATTCAGAACACATAAACTAATACCATGGCTAGTGGATCTTTTTCCAAGCCTGAATCGCTGAATTTAAAGGCACATTTGAGTAAATCAAGTTAACAATTGTAAATACTACTTGATGTGAGCGGTTGGGTTTAGGGCGAACTTCTAATTGGTTCGGTATTTGAGTACTCACTTGTCGGTTTTCATTTGTATTTCACACACCCCTTAAATTGTAACAATCAAATAAGTTTGGGGGTGTGTTCATTGAAAAGAAAAGAAAAGAAAAAAAAATAGAAAAGAAAAGAAAAGAAAAGAAAATAAAAGAAAATAAAATCAAATCAAATGTAAATATGGTTTTTATTTATGTTTCTTTTGACAAGTGAGTACGTCGGTCTTAAATGCATGTTCAAGATTGTTTCCAATCTTTCTATGGGGATTCGAGAGTGAATGCGCCTAGCGTTGAGCCTTAGGTAACGTTATGTTAACAACGTTAACCCATTTTCTATTCCGAATTACCCTTGGCCAAATGTATCAAAACCGAACCAAGTCCTAATGATCTTCATGAGCTACTAAACCTACATTAGTGGAGAGTGGACACCAATCAAGCCTATGGAAATCTCAGTCCTTCACGGTCTAAGTCATGAATTTCGTTGGTGGATAATCCAATCCGATCGTTGTATAGTTATATTATTGAGTCTCGCACTAACATGTTTACAGGATCTAGAATAGCGTTCACCATTATAGCATGTCAAAAATCTAGAACATTACATGCTGTGTGTTACCATCTGAACTCGGAATAACTGGCGGTTGTTGAGGGAAAAATAAATAGGCCGTTAGAAGAATTTAAAACTCGTATGTTGTTATGTTTAAATTGTTTTTAGGTTGTTTGTTATTTATTTCGATTTGTGTATTTTTTTTTTTTTCATTTTAGTGTGTGTGTTTGGCTCGAGGACTAG
Organism: Eucommia ulmoides; assembly: GCA_016647705.1. Taxonomy (NCBI): domain Eukaryota; kingdom Viridiplantae; phylum Streptophyta; class Magnoliopsida; order Garryales; family Eucommiaceae; genus Eucommia; species Eucommia ulmoides. Next base: position 15,520,336 of record CM028335.1, on the reverse strand, counting down.
CCAAATTCTGAGTTTGGGGGTATTGATAGGTGTGAAAAACCTATCTATTTCCAATCTGAATTTGTTAGTTTTCGAATACGTTTATAGTTATTTTTATTATGTTTTAATTAGTTTATATCTTTTTGTATAAATCAAGTGTGTGGGGCAAAAAGATAGGAATCTGAAGCGAAAACGATGAGATCGAACCAAAGCGGTTCGAAATTATGGTGGATAAATAAGCTCGGAGGCTAAAAGATGAAACAGGCCCACCGCTTAGGCGTCTAGACCATCGCCTAAGTGGTGAAGAAGCTGAGAAGAGCAAAATGTTACTGACGGATGCACGCCTAGGCGAAGATTCTATCGCCTAGGCGAAAATCCAGCAGAAGACGAAGAAGGGCTACTGACAGCCGCTCGCCTAGGCGAAGTTTTCTTCGCCTAGGCGGAAATCCAACAGAATGTTCTCCCAGTCCACCGCCTACTTCACCGCCTAGGCGATGAGACCAAACCAACCTGACTCTGCCTAGGCGCAATTTCCACCGCCTAGGCGGATTTGCCCTGTACAGTCTTAAGATATTTTTAGGATATTTTTGCTATAAATATCCTCTCTCCTCCCCCTTGGCCGGTGACTCTCTTGCCCCCTTGACTTTTTGAGCCCCTTAGGCTATATCTAAGGGTATAGTTAGGGATTTTAGAGGTGGAGCTCACATCTCGAAGTGGAGAAGACGACGAATCAATCGTAGGGCGTTCTTAGCGGTTATCTTCGGACGAGGCTAAGTTCTTTGATTGTTTTTTCTTATTTCTTTATCTTAGGATCATGTGAGCATGTTTAGCTCGTTATTTTATTGTATATGTGGCTATGGCCTCGAGTTAAATATGGATTGTAGTAGGGATTAACACTATATTTATAAATACGTTGTTTGGATGATTTCGGTGCTTTGTTTGTGATTGTTCTTCGTAGTTTGATTGTATTTATCATGTTTGTTTATTATGCTTAAATGGTAAATGGAGAATTCGGGGTTTTGACAAACCCCAAACGCCACGATTCTATAACTCGGTCGGGTTTTGAATCGTGGACAATCGATGACGTGGGACAAGACACACACTACCTAGGGTCGTTAAGACGTTGAAGGGGACTTCTTTGTTGACTCAAAGTTGCGTTATATCTCTCGTATTACACTTGGGAGAGGTGGCGAAGGAGTTTTAAAACGGAGATTGTCGATAGGGTAAATACAACGCGACGATCCAATAACCTGGGAGAGAGTTGGATTGTGTGCAATCAATGACGCTGGGCGAGACTCACATGACCTAGGGTCATTAAGACATTGAGGGGGACTTCTATGTTGAGTTGAAGTCAATGTATTCCCCCGCCTTACACTAGGAAGAGGTGGTGGTAGAGTTCATATACCAAGATTGTCAAATAGGTCGAACACCGTAAACGTAAGTAAATCGAAATCGAACACATATTTGTAAACACGTTAATCCCTAGGCGATCCTTCACCCTAAAACATATTAGCATATTAGTGTAGTTAATTTAGGTTATATTAGTATTAGTTTAATTAATTAAATACATTTGTTTTCGCCTAGATAAAATTAGGTCACGATAAACGCGGTATTCGATAGTAACGACAATAATCCCTGTGGATACGATAACCCAATCTTAACGATCACACTATACTAAAACTTAGACCTCATATACTTGCGAGTGTAAGTAGCAGCGTGTTTTTCCCACGCTACCACTTGCTCACCTCCACTTCTCTTCCGCTCCTCAACTTAATCGCCTTGCATTCCCTAGGGTTGGTTTCCGTGTTGCTTGGAAACTTCCCCTTTTGTTGCTCTTGGATGGACCTAGTAAGCTGCGCGATTTGAGTTTCTAAAGACTTTACCGTGGCATTGGTGTTTGTACAAGTTGTATCGATTGAGTCAAGCCGTGTTTCATGTTTGTTCAGCTGGTTATGCGTCTCACGCATCATAGTCTGAGTCTCTTTCATAAACGAACCCAAGACTTCATCCAAATTTGATTTTGGATTATGCATTGGTGGTTGTTGCATTTGAAGATTAGATTGCATCGGATATCCCGGAGCTTGATTTCCATATCCTGGAGGTGGCTGCAAAAGAGTTCTGATTGTTCGCATACGAGAAGTTCTCATGGTTGTGAAGTCCAGGATTGTAATTAGTTGGAATGTTGGTAGTGGGCCTGAAAGTATAGGCTCGATTGTTTAGAAAGTGGCATTCCTCGAACTCATTATCCAATCCGGATTGAGAACAACTTGCTGCCATATCCTTCCCTTGACTTGACAAAGCGCCTTTAGTAGACAAGACGACCAATTGATCTGAGAGCTTAGAAACTTGGGCCGATAAAATTGCAATATGGTCAGATTCTTGGATAGAAGAGACCCGTCTTCCCGTGTTCCTCTCATTCAACCATTGATAATTGTTAGCCGCTATTTCTTCCAATAGTACATTAGCTTCGGTTGGAATTTTGGACAATAACGATCCCCCTGAGGCAGCATCAACGATCATTATGGTTTGGCCATCCAACCCATTATAAAACAATTGGGTATGAAACCAATCCTGATACCTGTGTTGGGGGCACCTTCGCAATAGATCCTTAAATCGCTCCCACGCCTCAAATAACGGCTCAAAGTCTCTCTGGCGAAACTGCGCAATCTCGCCTCGGAGTTGAGAAGTCCTAGAAGGTGGAAAGAATTTAGTGAGGAACCTTTGTGCAAGTCCTCCCAAGTATTAATGCTCCCCGGTTGGATCGATTGGAACCAACCCCGTGTTCTATCTCGTAAAGAGAAAGGGAATAACTTCAACCGTATGACATCTTCGGCAACACCATTGATTTTTACAGTGTCACAAATCTCGAGAAACATTGCCAAGTGGACGTTGGGGTCTTCATGAAGATTCCCGCCATACTGGTTTTGCTGAATCATGTTGATTAGGGTGGGCTTCAACTCAAAATTATTTGCTTGGATCGGCTGCCTCCGGATGCCTGAATAATTATCCAGCATTAATGGCCGATAATAGTCCCTAAGGACTCATTGTGGCCGCTCTTTCTCCGGAGGCTGGAGTGCATGCGGCTCCGGCGGTTGCGGAACATTTTCACATCCCTTGGCCATAGTGGCAGCTTTCTCCTCTTTCTGTTTACTAATGCGTTGACTACGCCGCATGCATTTCTTAGTTCAAACAAATAAATCAAACAAATAAATGAATTGAATGAAATTAAAAGAAAAAGAATTATCGTGATTAACATTCAGCTATTTGATCACAATATCAACTCAATTGAAAAACACCGTGAATCCCCAGCAACGGCGCTAAAAACTTGTATGCGTGAGGATTTCATCATCGTCCTCACGGTATTGACTACTCACAAGTGTACGAGGTCTAATTTTAATATAATGGATCTTGTAAGATCGGATATCGTTCCACAGGGAACACGCGTAACTTGGTTGAATATTGTGATTACAATAGTTTCACATTATCTCGATTAATAAAAAATTGTTTGTATTCTATTTAATATATTAAGATAAATGACAACTATTAGGTCAGTTCTAATTACACTAATTATTTAGGTATTGATTTCTTTCACATAATGCATAATTGACGTCATTTAGTTAGCTATAACGATTTTTATTTTTTCCGACAATCTCTGTATCGATAACTCCTCCGCTACCTCTCCTGAGTGTAAGACGGGGGATTACACGATTTCGTGTCAACGAAGAAGTCCCCCTCAATGCCTTAATGACCTTAGGTCGCATGAATCTTAAGCCAACGTCATAGATTGCATACGTTCTCACGCCCTCCCGGGCCGTTAAAACGTCACGTTGCATTTACCCTAGTCCGAATCCAGGGTTACCTCTCTCGAGTATCAAACCCCATATTCTCGGTTTATCAATATAAGCATAATATCAAGAATAACGGTAAACACAATCGGATTTAGACAAACAACACGTTAAAGTAACATTAATTCATTCAACTTAACATTTACATGATTTCAACTACACCTAAGTAACATTTAATTAATACTATAAGAGATTAGCCATATACCATACAAAATAATAGGGATTCAACAGTATTAGTTATGGAAAAGTAATTACAAAGATAAAAACAAGAGAAGAACGGTCAAATCTGAAAGTGAAACGATCCACTCTCGCTAATGATCGATTCGCAAGTGATTCGTCTTTGTCCAAATGATGAACCTCATCTTTGATCTCTCAAATATAACTTAATAACTCTCTACTAGGGTTAGGGATCATCAAATCTCTTTTTCAGACGTGGGAAAGGGGTATATATAGGCCAAAGGTTTTAAAAATAGCTAAACAGATATTTTGCCCTGTTCTGCGAAATTCGCCTAGGCTGTAGAATCTTTACCTAGGCGGAGTTTAAGTCGGTTAGAAATCCGCCTAGGTGATGGTTTATTCGCCTAGGCGGAGGACTAACTTCTTCGTCTTCTTTCATTCTGACTGATTTCCGCCTAGGCGGTAGAAACTTCGCCTAGGCGGATTTCAGCATTTAAGCACTTCCAACATTTTAGTACTTCCAGCATTCTAACGGAATTCCACCCAGGCGGTAGAAACTTCACCTAAGCGGATTTCAACATTTCAGTACTTCCAACCTTCTGACAGAATTCCGCCTAGGCGGTGGAAACTTCGCCTTGGCGGATTTCAACATTTCAGCACTTCCAACCTTCTGACGGATTTCCGCCTAGGCGGTGGAAACTTCGCCTAGGCGAAATTCAGCTGTTCTTGAAACCTCTATTTTTTTTATCTTTTGGCTACCATGTTTTTCACCGTTTCGCTCAGTTTGTCGATTGTTTACGTCCGTACACCTGACTTATAAAAAACAGCTAAAAAGAAATTAAAACTTTAATAAAATACTCAAAAATTGGCAAATTTGGTTTAGAAATAGATAGGTATTTTACACCTATCATATATACCTCTTATTTGGAATTTCATTTGGTTTATATTCAAATATTCTTTATTTAAAAAAATTATATGTTTTTCAAATGGAGACTTTATTGTACAAAATGCATTCCATTCCTGATTTATTCCAACACTAATCAAACATTAAAATGAGAATGGTCATTTCAATGCCACCTCTAATCCCTTTTGTCCCCAAATATAGAAACAATAATGACCATTCCATTCCATTCCCATAATGATTTCAATTTTATTGTCAATGCATTTCATTTCAGCGCACCAAATGCAGCATAAGTATAAAAAGGGCAGCCCGGTACTACAAAACTCTCGCTATGCACGGGGTCCAGGGAAGGGTCGGACTACTTAGGTCTATTGTACGCAGCCTTACCTTACTTTTTGCTAGAGGCTGTTTCCACGACTCGAACCCGTGACCTCCAGATCACATCGCGACAATCTTTACCGTTGCGCCAAGGCTCCTCTTCACAAAACGCGGCGTAAGTATCATTGTTAAATAATTTATTAAATACTGGTTAAATGAAAAAAATACCCTTGATGAAAAACAATACTTTAATTGTACTTTTTTATTTTGTCAAACTTAAATATTATTAAAATATGAGGAATAATTCTTATGAGATAAGAATATTTTTCGAATTAGATTAGGAAACTCCGATATTTAACAACCAAATTAGATTTCCATAATACGATTAACTAGGTTAAGTGGTTCAACCCTTCCCCGGATCCCGCGCATAACAGGAGCTTTGTAGCACCGGGCTGCCCTTTGATTAACCAGTTTATTATATTTTACATGAGATGTATTATATATGTTGATTATGGGATGATCATGTACTAAAAACATTTAACTTATATGCTTGGTTTATTAATTGGTTTTAATTTTGGATAGATGGTTTATCCCAATCAGGTTATAATTTTTTATTGAGGATTTTTTTCAAGAGCTTGCATGCTTTGTCTCATTTCTTTTTGCTGTATTATCCAATTCTTGATACCCGTTTGTCCCTTTGAAATGTATCCTTTTATTTTTATTATAATTTGATTGTAATTTAAGAAGATGAAGAGAAGGCCCAACATAGTCAAATAAAAGAGAAGCCGAATCAGAGCATGGAGCGTTGGAGGCCAAGACATTGGAAACCAAAAAGGAGATTCATGAGATGCATTGACCTCGGTTAAATAATTAATTACAATATAACATAATTAAACCTAGATTTGGTCCATTGCCTTGCTCAAATCGAAATTAAAAGTGCATGATCCTCGTAGTTGATTAATATGCGTGTATGGGATAATTATATTTACGCTGCTTTATTTTTTGCCGAATTAGCATGTGTGTATGGGGTATAATTTGTATTTTTATGTGTGAAATGCATGTTAAACAAATTAAATAAGTAACCAATGAGATCTAAAAAAATATCCCTCAAATCAAATATTAAGTTGTAAGCGAGAGCATATGAAATATATGTCGCCGTGGTCTTCCATCAGGAGATTTATTGGGAAGAAGTTCCATATGCTTAAAGTCGATCCTTAACTAATGGGAGAGGTCGTGTCCTGGAAATTGAACTCTCGATGAACTTATCTTTATTAAGATAACATGCCAAGAGTAGACAAATGAGTTCCTTTAACTGTAGGATGGGGAGATCATTGGAACTAGTTTGGACCCTGTCATGTAGGTATAACTTAACTAGGGAAAAAACTTAACAGAAGGGTAGGGTATAATCAAACTAGAGACCAAATATGGATTGAACCTTAACCAAAAGGTAAGTGGCAAGAGTTGTCAATCCTCTATCATTAGTCGGCCTTAGTTGACGGATAAGACCCGTTGATGACTAGGTGTACACACGACATTTTGACCGCCTCACAAAAATATTTTATTCTTTATTTATTATTTTATCTTTTATTCTGTTTTATTTTCAAAAATATTAAAAAAAAGAAAAGAAAAATAAGAATGTGAAAGAAAAGAAAAAGAGGAAAGAAATAGGAATAAACGGAGTAAATTTTAAACAAAAGTTCTAAGTGTGATTTGGTGATAAGTTTATTCTCCTTCCCATAGTTGGTCCTAGGTTCATAAAAAAATTGTGATTTAAAAAAATAAAATAAAAGGGTGTGCATGCGCAATAAAAATAAAAGGGCAACTGCCGCACGAAAAAAAATTAATTTTAATAATAATAATAATAAAAAACCCATGCCGGTCACATAAATGTGACCAGCATGGGCTGGTCACACAAGACCCAAAAAAGGAGGGGACAAAGGAGTATTTTTTGTTCATTTGTTCCCCACTCTTGAGGGATGTGGGGCCCATTATTGAGGGATTTGGGGGTATTTCTTGGGGGATTTAGACCAAATTCGAGAGGATTTTTTTTCTGGGGGGAAGGGGGATTGACAACGAAAATAGGAGGAGGAAGGAAGTCAGTAAAGATTTTTTTTTTGGGGCTAATCTCTTCAAGAGGAGGGGAGTTCTAGGAAGGAGATTTTTCCTTGGAATTTCATCCATCAATTTTTTTTCTTCCTAAAATTGACTTAAGTACTCTTATAAGAAAACCGACGCTAAAAAAATCCCTTTAATATAAATTCCCCCCCCCCCCCCCCTAAGAACGCTCAAATATATTTATTCATTTTATTTGTCTTTTTGAAAAATTGGGGTGCGTCACTAGGAACATTTGGAATGTACCTCTTTCTCTATAGAAGGGATGTGAGATTCGATAAATTTAGTGGGGGTACATTTAGATTCATAAAAGACATTTGATCTAAAATTAATATACATTACTTTTCTACTTAACTTATATGTTGCATTTATTTTCTTCATGTAGATATCAAAATGTCAAACTATTATAATATTTCCTTAAGAAAAATATTTTAATATGACCTAATCTCTTTGATTGGTTGAGAATTCTTAAGCAAGTTTTTGTATAAGACCCAATTTTTGGTTATTCATATTTTCGATTTCGTTTTATAACATTCAAAAAGTATTTGGGTCTAGTGCGTTATTTTAAATTTCATTTTTAAAAATTTAGGGGTCAATTATTATTTATAAAATATTAATTTTAAATTTTGGGCTTAAATGATATCTTAAAGATATTTGTGGAAGATTAATGTAATTTGATAAAATAAAAATAAAAATAAAATCCATATTTAAGTCCTTTGAATTGGATAAAGATCAAAGAGATAAAATCAAAAAATGTGTGGGAAAGAAACATTACACGTGTGAGATGATCAGATTTTGAATTTGTTTTTTTTGGAAAAGTAGAGAAAAGGTTGGTGGTTTCACTATTTCCACAATATATAATATATGCATGTATATTGTTAATGAACAAAAAAAAAGTAAATAAATAATAGGGAAAAGGTGAGGCGGTGGATTCAACACACACACACACACATATATATACACACACTTATGAAAAATGGTGAGAAATACCAACTACCAAGAGTATATACACATATATATATGTATACGTATATGTAGGCCGAGAGTATATACACATATATATGTATACGTATATGTACGTATTTCTCACCATTTTTCATAAGTGTGTGTGTGTGTGTGTGTATGTATATGTATACATATATATGTGTATATATATTGTTAGAATAAAATATATCACACATTCAATTTATAGGACTAACTATACGGACAAGTATATATGTATATTTATATGTCAAAAATATATACGTGGGTTCGAGAAATATAGTAGGTATAAATATATCTAATTTGCGAAGAATACAATTTAAAATAAAAATTGTAAAATTTATCAAAACGATAATTTTTAGTATTTCGTTGACCAATAAAATTTTTAACAGTCGATTAAAGTTTTTTTGCAGATTACATTATTAACGTAAAGAATTTTGTAGTCGTTATTCTAATAATTTTTGTACAGTTAATATTAACTTAAAAAATTAGGCGTTAAATAATTTTTTATAATAAAAAAAAAATTTGAAAATGGAAAATGGTGAATTTTAGGGTCACATATTGCATATTAGATTTATTTTAAATAAATTCTTAGTTTAGGCTGTTTGGTTGTTAGGTTCACAGGCGACGTTGACCACGTAATATTTGGACGATAGTATTTTTAGTAACGCAAAAATCGAGGTGAGTATACTGTCTTCTATGTAAATTGTCAAATTATATTTTCGTACTAAAATGTGAAAAAAAGGTTTATTAAAATGGATTATTTTATAACGTTACGCGGATCAAGTAAATTTTTAAATGTGGAAAGTGATTTTTATTATCCGACTATGCCATAGTTGTCTTCTCGTCAGGAGGGCATGTCCTGCGAGACATGGATATATGTTGTTAGGCAAGTCCTACAGGGTGGATATATGTTGTTACTTGTGAAACAAGTCTTGCCTGGTGGATATATATTGTTATTTGTCAGACAAGTCTTACATGGTGAATATATGTTGTTACCTGTCAAGCAAGTCCTGCATGGTGGTTGCTCCTACCATTGGAGATATTAAATGACCCTGGTACTGATAGCTACTTTAGATAACACAGTTGTACAGGTTACGGTACCGTTGTAACTCCCGATTGTGATGTGAAACGATCTTATGGCTAGTAGGGAAATATGTGTGCGATACTTTATTATATACCAGAATAATTTAATTGGTTGATTTAAATGCATTATCTTATTGCAATGATAGTTGTAGAACGTTATCTCTGCTCAGTGTGCGGTTATATTTATATTATATTTGAAAAATGGTACTTGATAATTATGCTTGATCCATAAATTATTTTTATATTATGAAGACAGTACACCGATAAAATATTTGGTCTCAGGTGCCGCAGGTAGAGACGGGTCTACTACTGGTACTAGGTAGAGTCAAAAGATAGAGTCATTTCTGGAGGTTTGTCGGGTCAGGTGTGAACCGTGAAAGATTCTGTTTTTTTTTTTTGTAGTTTTGTTAGGATATTTTGGGACATGTGTATTTTACGGTTTTGAGATTGTAAGTATATTTTGGAAAAGAAAAAAAAATCTACAGTAGTATAGATTTATATAAATATTTTTTTATTGGATGGTCAGGTAATATCAAGTCGACGTCACTCCCGGCCTTGGGCGTCAGGACCCCGAGGTGGGGTGTGACATTTTGACTTCTTAAAAATTGGACTATGTTTTGAAGGGTCTAGTTCCAATGGAATATGATGCCAACACCGATGAAGAACATGCTGCTATCCAAAAATAGATAGATGATGATAAGAAAGCTCAGTTCTGTATCTTAGCATCGATGACAAATGAACTCTAGAAACAATTGAAATGGATGGGGAGCTCATATATGATTGTGTAGTGTCTGGAGCCTCTCTTTGGTAAGCATAATCGTACTGCAAGGTACAACGTCTCAAAGGATCTTTTTAGGGCCAAGATACCCAGAAGGTCATCATTTAAGACCTATATCCTTAAGATAATCAACCAGGTTGTGGAACTAAAAAGGTTGGGATCTACTCTAGAGTAGAACCTGGCTATGGACCTAGTGTTGTAGTTGCTGTCAGATGTATACGATTAGTTTGTAGTGAACTTCATCATGAATAAGCTCTAAGTCACTCTTTCGAACTTTTTAACATGTTAGAATTGTCTAAGGGACCGCTAAAAAGTCCAAACGTTTGTTGCTCGTAATGGTTGAGCCTTCGACCTCAAAAGGGAAGAAGGAAAAGAAGAATAAATTTAACTCATCTTTAAAAGCGAACAGAAAGCCAAAGAAAGTGAAAAGGTCTGATAAAGGGAAATGCTTTTATTGTGGTCAACAAGGACATTAGAAAATGATATATGCCGAGTATCTAGGTTCCAAGGACAAACCTTTGGAAGGTATGTCGGACTTTCTTGTTATTATTTGTTGTTCGACAACCTATTATATTTTGAATTGGGTTTTAGGCTCTGGAGTTAATTCACATATGTAAAATACTATATAGAGTCCAAAAGGTAACAAAAGGCTGAGTAAAGAGAAAAACTTGCTACGTGTGAAAAATGGAGTAAGAGTTGTTGCATTAGCTATAAGAACCACTTTGACAAAAAATAAAATAAAATAGAGGGCCAAATAGAAAAACGGGTGTAAATACGAGGATCAAAAGTGTAAGTTGCCCTTATATATATGATATTTGTATTATTTATTTTAATTCAAACAATAAATAATTCAAAATTTATTGGCTTGGACATATGTTTTAACAATCTTTATTATTTAAAAACTTGTGGTGAAATTAATAACATAGCAAATGAAAGTAGAACGAGAAAATATTAAGAGATGAAAATCTAACTTGTTTGTGGCATCTTAGACTAGGTCATATTAGTGAGAAAATAATCGATAAGATGGTAAAAGTTGGGCTCTTGGGCCCATTTCACTTGGAGGCACTACCAACTTATGAATTTTGTCTCATGGGTAAGATGACCAAGTCACTCTTTATTGGACATTCAAAAAAGGTTGCTGAAATATTAGGTATGTACATACTGATGTATGTGGACCCATGAGTAACATAGCTCGAGGAGGATTTTCATAATTTATTACCTTTATCGGCGATCATTCTAAGTATGATTTTGTTCATCTTATGAAACACAAGTATGATTCCTTTGAAATGTTCAAAGAATTTAGAAATGAAGTAGAGGAAAAACTGAAAAAAAAATATTAAGGCACTTCGTTCAGATCGAGGTAGAAAATACTTATCAATGGTGTTGATGTCGGATCTTCGATGATCTCAACGATATGGTCTGGTCACTGTTGATAGAGATGTTCTTCCTTGCTAGGATGGGGATGGAGAGGTCCAGGATCAGTCTATCTAACCTGGGATGGGCAGAGTTGGAGCGACCCAGGATGGGGAACAAGCGGTGAAGCAACCTGGGTGTCTTTTGATCTGTGGAGAGTCTTCTTATCGGTAGAGAATCTTCAGACCGGGAAGGAATGAGTTTGAGCTGGAATGAACTCAATCGCCTTCCGGTCTGAGAAGAGATAGGTTTGAGCTGGGATGAGCTCGAATGCCTTTTAGTCTTCTGATCTGTGGAGATATGGGTCTGAGCTGGGATGAGTCTAAGTTGGGATGGGTAACACCTTGACACCTACACAATGGACTTACCGGGATGGACCCAACGTGTCCCCTTCTGCAAGAGAATCAATGCTCAGGGGGAAGATTTATAAATATGCTACTGAGAAGAGTAAGAAAAATTTGGTGTACCTTTGGGTATCGATATGCCCTCCTTTATATAGGAAATGGATTGGCTAGTTTAGGGGCTTAAGCATGGATTAGTGTCCCATCTCGGCACATGACCAATGAGAGGGCGAGTGGAATGCTTAATTTCGTGGGCCTGGGCTTTTTGGCCCTTTTGCTGATGCCCATGGCTGAAAATATTAGCAAATAAAGAAGTGGCATGGCCCATGATCCGAGATGAGTTTGTCCTACTGCCCATGAGATAGGGAGTTTTATCCCCTGCCCTTCCTGGATAGCCGAAGACAGGAATGAGGGAGTTTCCTGTTTGCCCTTCCCAGATAGCCAGGGACGAGAAGGGGGCACTTTGTTGAGGAGCCTGTGGAGTCGATTTTCGAGATGGGTAGTACCGCTGTGGAGAATACCGAGATAGGAGAGGTTTTCCCATCTTGACAACGGCTTGCCAACTCCTCCCAAAAGGTTATTTCTGGTGAGGTTTTTGAATGGTCGACATGGGTTGAGGCATGCATCTTCCCTATATAATCTTCATACTTTGTCTTTGGTAGGCACGGGTCTTATTGGAGAATTGCTTGACACGTGGCGATTTCTTATTGGTTGTGTGGGAGTGCCAATTTTTACACTCGTCAGTTGCCTCCTAGGACCTAGTGTTGAGAAGGAACCCGAAGCACTGGAGACTTCACTCTGAGCCTTTTTAGGAGTTATGGTGCTTCTTTGGAGTGTTCGGGCCTATCTTTGACCCTGGAGGGGTGTTGTGTAGGGAACAAACCCATTTTTGAGAAGGAGAACGAGCTGTTCCGAGATGAGAACAGTCGGATTGGTAGGGGTAACGCTCAGCCTGTTAGGCTTGCGAAAAGTCTGCGTATGCCATGCGCATGTCATGTACATGTCCTATCAGGTCTGTACCTCTTCAATACTCCCTGAAGTGCCACCTACCCAGCCGACGGATGGAAGACACGTGTCCGTAAGGTTCTGAGCGGTGCGCTGTTCTGGGAAATTTCAAATCATTTGTCTTCACGACGGTTTGGATGGACAGGGGTTCCCTATATAAAGGAGGCGCCTCAACTCTATTTTCACACTTTTGCAAATTCTGGAGCAACCTTTCCTTCCCGGCAGGTAACCCTTTTCCTCCCATCATGTCTTCTAGTTCTTCATCTCTTTTTTTTCTCAGCCTGCGTTGGGGTTCTTTTTAGGGTCCTCGCTAGGGTCTTCGCCAGGCTCAACCACCCCTGAACAATCCTTGAATGCTTCCTCGATTCAGTGGGTTGACCTAGTGTTGGCACTACCCCTGCCCAGAGGAGTGGGCAGGTCTGTCCTCTCCTTCCCGGAGAGAGGGTGGTGGCCGTAATTAATGCGCTGCCACTTTCACCACAAGCGTATGGATAAAGTTTTAGTATAGTGGACCTTTTGGTCAGGTATCGTATCCACAGGGATTGGTTGAAATTACTATCGAGTACCGCAATTATCATAACCTAATTTTATCTAGGCGACAAAAATGGAATAATTTAATACTAATACTAAAATACTAATTTACTATACTAATTACTATATTGAGATAGTTTTTAGAGAATAAGTTGTCTAGGGATTAGTTTCGTTTACGAATACGTGTTCGATCTCGTTTTAGTTTATATTAACGTTGTTCGACTTATATGATAATCTCAGTTCGTAAACTCCTTTGCCACCTCTCCCGAGTGTAAGACAAGGGAATATGCGATTTCGTGTCAACGCCGAAATCCCCCTCAACGTCTTAACGACCCTAGGCTATGTGTGTCTAGTCCCAGTGTCATCGATTGCACACAATCCAACTCCCTCCTGAGTTATTGGATCGTCGCGTTGTGTTTACCTTATCGACAATCTCAGTTCTAAAACTCTCCCATCACTTCTCCCAAGTGTAAGACAAGAGAATACGTGACTTCGAGTTAACGCCGAAGTCCCCCTCAACGTCTTAATGACTGTAGGTCACGTGAGTCTTACCCCAACGTCATCGATTGTCCATAATCCAACTCCCGACTGGGTTGTTGGATCGTGGCGTTCATTTATTCTAGTCCAAATCCGAGATTTGTCAAATCCCGTATTCTCATAATATCATTCTCATAACATGATAAACAAACAATACGGCATACATAATCAACATAACGAAGAACATCCGCAAACAAAATACAAACTCAATTAAACAACGAATTCATAAATTATATTAATAATCCCTATACAACCTATGTTTAGCCAATGGCCATAACCATGTATATAATATAAAATGGCGTAAACATGCTCAACAACTACTAAAAAGAAGAAAACAAAGAGAAGAAATGAGCGACTTAGCTAATATCCGTAGAATAGCGGCTGAAACCGTCAAACGATCGCTTTCCTCTTCATCTTCCACCTCGGGTTGAGAGTGCTTCCTCAAAAATCTCTTATCCTAACCCTAAAATGTAGCCTAAAGCCTTAGGGGCTGAAGAGATTGGAAGAGAGGAGGAGAGAAAGGTATTGTTAGGCTCAAAAATATCAAACAAAATATCTAAACTGTGCAGAGGCCACCGCCGCGATGGTGAATATGTCGGTTCACTATTCGCGGAGGTGATGGATTAGGAAAAGTTTCTACTGGTTCACCGCTTAGGCGGTGAGGTTTCATAAAAAATGGAATTTTCTCATCTTTTTCATAGCCGCAGCGGTGGTTTGGACGCCGTGGCGGTGGCCTTGTTTGCAGAATCTTGCCGCCTTTCTCATTTTTGCACCGTTCTCGATACGATTTGATCGTTTATGCTCCGATTTCATACCTTTTTACCCCACACACCTGTTTTAATACAAAAGAATAAAAACACATTAGAACATATAAAAATAACTATAAAACTACTGTAAAATTAACAAAATCGGTTTGAAAATACGTAGGTAGATCACACCTATCAGAGGGCCTGTACTCTCCCTAAGGGCTTTATCACCGTTTACATGGAGCATCTGTATAGGGGCATGAGGTTTTCGATCCATCCATGGATACGGGTCATCTGCGCGAAGTACCAGTTGTGTTCGTCACAACTTGCTCCGAATTTCATGATGGACTTTGTGGCCACATACATTATCTGTAAAGCTGAGAGAATAAAGCTGTCCATCAAACTTTTTAAGTCCCTTTTCTTTCCAAAATCGATGTCATCCGGGAAGGGTTAGTGTTACATGGCGGCTAGGAAGCAGTTCCTTTTGGGTCTGGAATCCTCCGTCAAGAATTGGAAGCCCCAATTCTTTTCGGGAGAGGTACTGGTTGGGAGTTTAGCCAATTAGAAGAGAAGGTCAACCCCATCCTGAGTGAGTGGGGTGTTGTAGGTGAGGATAATTTTGTTTGCGAGTGAATTTTGGGTTTTGTAATCTTTGTGTAATTTGAATGTTCTTATGGGCTTTCCTGTGTGCAGTTCTGGAGAAAGTGAGCAGTAAAAGAGTGCTGCCCAGCCCATCGATTCGGCAACAAATGAAGGTTATTTGGAAAACGAAGTTCAATAATGTCGAGGAATTGTTGGAGTCCACTCTGTACAACCGCTATTTTTATCGCGCTCCAGATTTTCCCACACTAGTCATTGACCCAAACACTAAGAACGATAAGGTTTTTTTCATTCTCAGAAATTTTCGGATACTATAATTTTTCAACTCTTTTCTCTTATTTTATTGTTTAACTGTCCTGGTGCTCCTTTGGCAGAGATGGATAAAGCAGCACTGAGAAGGGAACTAAAAGAAAAAGTCGCAAAAGAAGTTTTCGAGAAGGAACAGGCTTCCCAACCCCAGGATGGGGCTCCCTAGGGGGGGAGCTTCTGAGGAAGGAGAGGCGACGACGGCACAGAATCCCCCCTTTAAGGTCTTGGGATGGGTAGAGGTAGAGTTGAGACTGTCGACACGGAGAGAGAAACCAAGAAGGGAGGCTAAGGCTGAGGCAAGAAGGGAGACGCCATCCCAGCCAGAGCAGGTTCTCTCGTCCCCGTCCGAGAAGAGCGTTGCTGGAGGGAGCAAGGACAAAGGGAAGAGAAAGATGGAAGAATCTGGGGCTAGAGAGAATAAGAGAGTAAGGGTAGAGAGGATCATATCGAAGGTCCCCACTGAGGAAGGGATAGTTTCTGATGCTCTCCATTTAGGTAAAGTTCTTGCCGCTGCATCTTTTTCTATTTCGGACACAGGCCTCCTCTAGGATCAAAGGATCTTAGACCATCTTGAGCTACTACCGGACTTCGTCCATCTCATCATCTCGCCCCATGATCAGGAACAAATGAACTCTAAGCCAGATGTAAAAATCACCACGGTACTACAGAAGGATGCAATTTTGGTAAGGCTCTTCAGGATACTGATTTATTTCGATTCCTCTTTGTACTTTATTTTTGGCTAAGTGGTTAACATCTGCCATGTAGATGCTTTTCAAGGCTACCTCCTTGTCGGAGAGTTTCTACTCAGTGCTGAAAAAGAGAGAAGGACCTCAGGGAGGACCATGCACTACACTTGGCCCAAATAAAGAGATTTCATGAGCAAATCAAGAAGCTGATGATGAGTGAGAGCAGTTCCGGAGCAAACGTGACCAAATTGGCTGGTGAGAAAAAAAGGAGCTTGAATCCCATCTTGGTAAGATTGAGGTTGACCTCACTGTCATGCAGGAGAGAATGCAAGAGATAGAATAGGAGTAAAACACCACAATTGCCAAGGCCAAGGAGGATGTTGTGAAAGAATGAAAACTCACCCCTGCTTACAAAAAGATGATGATGGACCTGGCCATGGAGGTTGTGCATGATGGCTACAGGTATACAATCCATAATCTACTCTGCTAGTATCCTGGTTTGCTAGTTGATAAAATTGGCACGAACTACTCTGACTCTGAAGGAGAAAATAAACCCGAGGAGGAAAATACCGAGGTGGGGTAGGGCGAGATTTGTACTGACCAGGGAAAACCTGAGACTGATCAGGGAGAGGCCGAAGTCGAGCACGGTGATCCCGAAGCCAGAGGAAGTGAGGCTGGCCTCTCTACCGCCATCCAGTAGGCAGCTCCATTTCAATCCCGAAATTCAGTCCTGCAAGATCCCAAGAATTTGTACTTCTCTCTTTATTTTTTTTTAATTTTTTTTATTGTAGTATTTCCTTCTGGCATCCCTGTCTCTTTACCTTGAAAGGGCCTTATTCTAACGGGCTTTGGGACCCCACAGTTGTAACAAAAATTTGAATGAATGATGACTGCCTTTTAATCTCTTCTCAGAACATTTCAAACACTTGCATAATTTTCTTCATTGTCTGTAAATTTATGTTTGTCCTTGGAGAATTGTCCCCTTGGGAACAGTAATGGCTCCTCTTCTCGACGGTGGAGCTTTACCCCTAGCCCGATCTCGAAAATTCTAAGATAAAAAGGGATCTGAGCTCGACAAGTTATCTAAGCATGGTGTTGAACTTTTGCTTGGTGAATTTCCTGAACTCATCTTGGAGATAGATCTAAGCCCCTGCTTGGTCATTTTGGTAGACTTTTCTTTGGATTAGTTAACCGTATGTCCTTTGCAACTCTTCCCGATCTCAGCAGTACTCTGCTTCTAGACGGACAATCCTTGACACTTTGTTGTTTTATTAATTTTTCCTTTTTCTCCCTCAAGCTTTATGCTAGACGTTCCATTGGGAATAATTACTAGTGGCGACATCATTTATAATTTCGATATGTTGAGGCCGACATGGGACCTGATCTCGGCCTCCCATCTCATCCTGGCATGCCTGTCATGGGGAAACACGTTTGTCCCACCCCTTTTTTATCACAGAACTTAGGTTTAGTATGACCTCAAGTTGGGTATTTAAGCTAGTGTTTGCAATTTTTGCTTGAAAAATTCAAGTTCTTCATTTCTAGGTTCACGCACCTTCTCGGCCAAGTGTCCGAGAATAAATCACGTCTTCCTTTCTTGGAAAAGACATTGTTCAATGTTAGTTTACCATATCCATATCTTCCCTGCCCCCAAGCCTAGCATCCGAGCATAGCTTGGATAGTAGGTTTAAGTCCGAGGGTTGTACTCGTATGGCTTCTTGCCCTCGTAGTCCCCCGGGGTTGACCCTCGGTTGGCCCCCTGTGGCTGGTCATAGGTGGGTTCTTCTTGGTGGGGCTCATCCTTGAGCCTTTTCGAGTTATCCCAAATTGTCTTTACTGGAGCATTGTTCATTTGTGTCGCCTGAGCTTAACTCGGCTGTTAGGGGTGGGATGCTAAGCTGTAGGTCCTCAGACCCGATTGATGTTTTTCCATCGAAAGATGACCGTGTTTAGTCCTTGGGTACAAACTATTGACCTGTGGAGAGGATCCGGTTACACCTTCGACGCGATGTGCTGGGATGGGGTCATTGTTGGAGACCACCCTTGACGCGATGCGTCGGGGTGCTATTTGTTTTGGAGAAAGGCTAGGGGTAGCATATATCTGTCTAAGATGGGACATAGGGCTACTCATCTTGGCCTGACGTTTTACTCAACGATTGAATGTAGGGCTACACATTCCTGTTCGTGATGGGGACGGGAGACTACTCTTCTCCATCATTAGCAGAATTTAGAGAATGAAGAATAGGTTGAATCAAACATGTCTTCTATTGATAAGTATCATCATTACAAACTTTAAAAAGTGAAATATTTTACAAATCCATCGGATCTTCCTCACTGGGGTAGTAGCGCTTTAGATGCTCTGCGTTCTAGGGATGCCTCAATAGGACACCCTTTTTCGTTTCCAGCTTATAGGTGCCAGGATAGGAAATATGAGTGACACGGTATGGCCCTTCCCAGGTTGGGACTAACTTGCCCATGGTTTGATCCTTGGTGGCTAGGGTTACTTTTTAGAGAATGAGGTTACCACATCGAATGACCGAGGGTGGACCTTTATGTCGTAATATCTGGACATCATTTATTGATAAGCTGCTTGTCGGACACGGGCACACTCTCTATTTTCTTTAAGAAGGTCAAGGTTAAGGGCCAAAGAGACGTCATTCTCTTCTAGGCTGAAGACCATTGCTGTCCGAGGAGAGGTCATGTCGATCTCGACAAGGATCACGACTTCTGATCCGAAGGTCATTGTGAAAAGGGTTTTCCCCGTGGGGGTCCTTTTCGTGGTGTGATATGCCTAGAGAACGGGGCACACATCCTCAACCCATGTTTCTTTTGATTTATCTAGCCTAGTCTTGAGTCCGTGAAGAATGGTTCGGTTGGTGACTTTCACTTGTTCGTTGGTTTGAGGATGCCCTGGAAAGGAAAAGTGGGTCTGAATCCCCAGCCCAACACAGAATTTCACAAAGAGATCATTGTTGAATTGCTTCTCGTTGTTGGAGACAATAGCCTTGGGTATTCCGAAATGACAAACTATGTTTTCCCAAACGAAGTCTATGATAATTTCTTTCGAGATTCGTGTAAGGGGTTTAGCCTCTACCCATTTTGCAAAATAGTCGATTGCAACAAAGAGAAATTTTGTTTGCCCGATCCCTTGGGGAAATGGTCTGAGAAGGTCAATGCCTCATTGGGCAAAGGGCTAGGGACTCGTTATGGGGATGAGAACAGTTGGGGGGGAGCTAGGGATAGAAAACTGATAGGTGTGAAAAACCTATCTATTTCCAATCCAAATTTGTTAGTTTTCGAGTACGTTTATAGTTATTTTTATATGTTTTTATACTTTTTGTATAAATCAGGTGTGTGGAGATAGGAAACTGGAGCTAAAACAATGAGATCGAACCAAAGCGGTTCGAAGTTACGGTAGATAAACAAGCTCGAAGGCTAAAAGATGAAACATGCCCACCGCTTAGGTGTCCAGACCACCGCCTAAGCGGTGAAGATGCTGAGAAGAGAAAAGTTTTACTGACGGACGACCGCCTAGGCGAAGATTCTATCGCCTAGGTGGAAATCCAGCAGAGGACGCAAATGGGCTACTGACAGCCGCTTGCCTAGGCGAAGTTTTCTTTGCCTAGGCAGAAATCCAATAGAATATTCTCCCAGTCCACCGCCTACTTCACCGCCTAGGCGATCACACCGAACTGACCTGACTCCGCCTAGGCGCAATTTCCACTGCCTAGGTGGATTTGCCCTGCACAGTCTTGAGATATTTTTTAGATATTTTTAGGATATTTTTGCTATAAATATCCCCTCTCCTCTCCCCTCTCCGGCCTCTCTTGCATTTTTGAGCCCCTTAGGCTATCTCTAAGGGTATAGTTAGGGATTTTGGAGGGAGAGCTCTCAACCCGAGGTGGAAGATGAAGAGGAAAACGATTGTTCGACGGTTCTAGCGCCAATTCTTCGAATATAGGCTAAGTCACTCGTTTCTTCTCTTTGTTTTCTTCATTTTGGTAGTTGTTGAGCATGTTTAGCTTGTTTTACATTGTATAAATGGTTAGGTCCATGAGTTAAACATGGATTGTAATAGGAATTAACGTATTATTTATGAAAATGTACTTTTGGTTGAATTTGTGTTTCGTTCTTGGTTGTTCTTCGTATGTTGATTGTGTTTCCGTGTTTTCTATGATTATATGCTAGTTTAGATATATTGAGAATACGAGGTTTGACACTTGGGAGGGATAACCCCAGATTCGGACTAGGATTAACACAACACGACAATCTAACGACCTGGGAGGGCATTAGAAAGTGTGCAATCGATGACGTTGGGGCGAGACTCACGTGACCTAGAGTCGTAAGACATCAAAGGGGACTTCGGCGTTGACACGAAGTCATGTATTCTCTCGTCTTACACTCGGAAGAGGTGGCGAGGGAGTTTAGGAACCGAGATTGTCGAATACGCCGAACACCGTTAATGTTAACTAAAACGAAATCAAATGCATTTAAGTAAATAAGGTTAATCCCTAGGAAATCTATTCCCCTAAACAATCTCAAATCAGTATTTATAGTATAGTTAACTTAATTAGTATTTTAGTTTAGTATTAGTAATTAATTAAATTCTATTTTTAGCGCCTAGATAAAATTAAGTTATGACAATCGCGATACTCGATAGTAATCTCAACCAATCCCTGTGGATACGATACCCAACCGAAAGGTCCACTATGTTAAAATTTGATTCGTACGCTTGCGGTGAAAGTGGCAGCGCATTATTTGCGACCACCAAAAGCGAACCTTTGACATTTATCGCATTTTTTCACAAATTCCATGGAGTCCTTATGCATGTCCAGCCAGAAGTATCTATGTCTGATGAGCTTGTGAACCATGGACCTTTCTCTCGAGTGGTTACTACACACTCCTTCATAAAGTTCTCTCATCACGTAATCAGCCTTTTCGGGCCTTAGGCAGCGGGAGTACGGTCCCGAGAAAGATCGTCAGTAAAGCACCCCATTGATGAGGGTGTACCATGTTGCCCTATAGTGCATCTGCCTGGCCTTTGCTTGGTTAGAGGGGAGCGTTCCGTACTGGAGATAACCTCTTCTCGGGTCTATCTAGGTTTGTGCATCGGAGAGGGCACATATGGTGGACACCTAGTCGAAAACTGTTGTGCTCGGTCCCTCCAAATATTTAACGGGGACGCTCCTTTTTAGGGTAAATTCCACTGCGGAGGCCAAGTTGGCGAGAGCATCGGCGTGCCGATTCTCTTCTTGGGGAATCTGCCTTATTTTGACATTTTTAAAATTTTTCGTAAGTGTTTTCACCATCCCGAGGTAAGTGGTCATGCTTGGATCCTTAGCCGCATACTCACTATTAACTTGGTTTACGACAAGTTGTAAGTCACAAAAGACTTGAAGATTCTTGGCGTTGAATTCTCTTGCCAGCCTGAGTCTGGAGAGAAGGGCTTCATATTGGGCTTAATTGTTGTTGGCTCGGAACCGTAATCAGAGGGCATATTCAGTCTCTCGCTAGTTTGGGGCTACCAGGACTATCCCGGCTCTACAACCTCCAATGTTTGAGGATTCGTTTGTGAAGAGCTGCTACTGGTCTGGACGGAGATCATCATTTGATCCGGGATATGATGAAGTCTTTTCCGGGACTGGCGCCTCTGCTGGGCTGAGACGAGTCTTTTGCTGGGTAGGGTCATGGTCATCCGGGATGAGTTCTTCTGAAAGGGTCAACTCGGTAATAAAATCAGCCAGGACCTGTTCCTTAATGGTTGTCTTGGGCCAGTAATCAATGTGTAATTGGCCAAGCTCAAGGCTGTATTTCATGAGCTAACCAGAGACATTTGGGGAGTAAAGAACTTTCCTCAAAGGTTTATCAGTAAGGACGACGATTACGTGCGCTTGAAAATACTATCTCAACTTTCTCGATGCGATGAGAAAGACATAAGCCAATTTCTCAAATCGCTGGTACCTTGTCTCAGCGTCAATCAGTACTCGACTTGAATAATACATGGGTCTTTAGATCCCCTCATCTCTTTGGACAAGATCCGCGCTGACAGCGGTATCTGAAGCAGCGATGTACAGGAACAATTCTTCTTTATCCTTGGGGTACTGAGTAGCGATGTCGAGGAGAGGTAAGTTTTGAGATCTTAGAAGGAGGTCTTACACTTTGTTGTCCATTCAATGGTTTTGTTGGCCCGTAAAATTTTGAAGAGATGGAGGCACTTCTCTGAGGAGTACGAGATGAAGCGGTTCATGGCGGCTAATCTACTGGTGAGCATTTGGAATTTTTTATTTGTTTGTGGAGAGGCCATTCTAAGAACGACGCTGATCTTATCAGGGTTGACATTAATGTCATGCTGGGAGACCATGTAGCCTAGGAACTTTCCTGCTGAAATCCTAAAAATACACTTTGTAGGGTTCAACTTCATGCGATAAGCTCAGAGTTTATCAGAGTAGTTTTGGAGATGGACGATGTGGTCAGACGCTTTGGTGCTCTTTACAAGCATATCATTAATGTAGACTTCCATCGTCAAACCAAGCTCTTCTTTGAACATCTTATTCACAAGCCTTTATTAGGTTGCCCCGGTATTACGAAGGCCGAAGGACATTACCTTATAACAGTGGGTGCCCCTGTCTGTGATGAATGAGGTCTTACCCTTGTCAGGAGGAAATATGGGGATTTGATTATACCCAGCATAAGCATCAAGAAAACTTAAGAGCTCGTGTCCGGCCGTTGCATCTTTGACCATATCTATTCTTAGCAAATGAAACAAATCCTTGGGGCATGCCTTGTTGAGGTCCTTGAAGTCCACGTAAAAACTCCACTTATTTCCAGCCTTGGGCACAAGGACGACATTGGAGAGCCAATCCAGGAACTTAACTTCTTCCACTATGGTTGATTTCACCAATTTGTCCATTTCTTGCTCAATGAGCTTCTGGTTTTCCAGATGAAATTTTCTCTGTTTCTGTCATACGGGGGGATGATAGGGATCAGCATGGACACGATGCATAGCTACACTTGGATCGATCCCAGGAAGTTTGTTGTGAGATCGGGCGAACACGTCGTAGTTTTTCCTGAGGAGATTGGTGAGCTCTTCTTGCTATGTCGCTCTGAGCTTAGTGCCTAGCTGGACAGTTCTTCCCTCAATGGTGGGATGAATGAGTATCTCCAACAGGTCTTCATGGGGCCGCAAACGAGGCTCCTCATCTCTGCGGTTGTCGATCGACACGGTTCTGAGATCAGACAGGGCCATAAGCTTGATCTCGTTGTTCCCGAACTTGGCCGCTGATTTCTATTTACTCTTCTTGAGCGCCCTCCTAGCGTATGATCTGGCTATTTCCTAATCTCTATGCACGTCTCCCATTCTTCCCTCTGTGGGGGAACTTCAGTGATTGGTGATAGGGAGAGGACACGACCTTTAGGGCAGCTAAAGTTGATTTCCCAATGATGGTGTTATACAGAGAGGGTTGGTCTACAATAATTAATTTGGCACAAATCGTGGCCAAGGAGGGCACATTGCCGACCATAACGGGAAGAAAAATCCAGCCAATGGAGCTCACGACATCCCCATCGAAACTGACAAGAAGGGAGATAGTGGGTTTCACGGAGCCCGAACTCACATTTATTTTGTTGAATGTCCATTTGAAGATGATATCCATGGAGCTTCCTCCGTCGATCAGGATCCGTCCCACTTTGTAGTGGTTGATCAGAGCCAAAATTATCAAGGCGTCGTCGTGAGAGGTATGTACTCCTCGAAGGTTAGCTTTGCTGAAAGAGATGATGTTGTGCATAGCAGTTGTACTCACCTTGTATACGTCCTCGTTAGCTTTCCTCTTTCCTTTACCACTTGTACCTCTTCCGCGAAAAGGTTGTCTACTCTCTGAGGCGGAGGCCACCATGATTTTCCCTTCCAGGTTAGCCCCTATGCTCATCTCGGCGGATACTTTTCGTTGGGCCTGCGTTCTCTCTACGAACGTAATGACTAAGATACCCCCATTTTATAAGGGCCTCAATCTCTTCTCGGAGCTAGTACCATTCGTTCGTTGTGTGGTTGCGGTCACAGTGGAACTCACAGTATTTGGAGAAGGATTTTCCCATGGGTTTCCCCCTAGGGGAAGGAGCAAGAGGGAATAATCATCTTCCCGCATTTTCAACAATGAATGTTGGAATGGACACTGTTAAAGGATTCAACCCCCGATGAGTCCCTGGGGGTGGAGGGAACCTCTGTTCTCTGGGAAGAGGTCCCAAATGTCCCTTGGCCTGCAACCTCCAAGAACCCTACTCTCGGCTCAGTACCTCCTCTGTTCGACCTTTTTTTTTTTTTTTGACTTTCTTCGCGGTCACGCTTTACGGTGTCCCTGAGGTCTGTCTCGTAGAATCTCGTACCCTTGGACAGGGCAACAACAAGGTTAGGCACGGGTCACGAGCATAAGTCGTAAGATAACCTCTGATGCCTCAGTCCGTCGATGAATGCGTTTAGGGCCAATGCATTCGGGAGGTATTCTCAACACAAACTTTACAAATGCAAACTGCTTACAAAATTGCCTAAATTTTCTCTAATCTCTTGCAAAAAGGGCAAAGATGTGGATTCTTGTGGGTTGCTATTTTAGGCCTTCGTTGGGAGCAGTTGAACTGGGTCAGGAAGAGCTGTTCGAGCTGGGTAAAGTTTGAGATTGAGGTAGGATCCAAGCCCCGAAACCAAGTGCTCGCTATATCGGAAAGGGTAAAAGGGAATGACTTACACCTAATCGCAACGAAAGCCGTGTGCATATCCATGCGAGCAACAAAAACAGTGAGATGATCGATGGGGTCCGTAGTTCCGTCGTACAGAGCTATCTGGGGACTAGGAAACCTGTACGGAACCACTTTAAACACGATCTCATCAATAAAGGGATACATTATCCCTAAAGAGAGGCCTACTTCCTCCCTAGGACCACGTATATGAATGAGTGTATCCATCTCGGCCATGCATCTTTCTAAGGTGGCCTCTCTCTTGGACGGTGCTGTAACTTAGCTCGTAGCAGTTTTGGATCCCTACTTCCTGGCGGGAGAAGAGTGGGAATATTTCTCTTAAACACAGTGAATCATACGCTCGGTATAGGTAACGTTGCTGTAAGTTCTTCTCGGTTGGGACTCATGGCGATCCTCTATTCGGCAACCCTGTGAGGGTAGAGACACATAGTCTGAATTGGCCGGCGGGGAGAAATTCTGTTCCTGGACAGGACAATCACGATAAAGAGGATGGTCCCTCGAGATATGCCCTTTAGAGTGAATCACACGATCCGACTCCTGGTGGCTCTCTTCTTCCCCTGTATTCTGGAGAACCAGTCCTCCCTAAGCTGGGGCGGTGCTAGGCAAAAGAGGATAACATCAAGTCAAGATTGGAATTGGCCTAGCTGGTGCTCCA
Source organism: Eucommia ulmoides (assembly GCA_016647705.1). Lineage (NCBI taxonomy): Eukaryota > Viridiplantae > Streptophyta > Magnoliopsida > Garryales > Eucommiaceae > Eucommia > Eucommia ulmoides. Next base: position 15,494,594 of record CM028335.1, on the reverse strand, counting down.
AATTGTTAATCTGTACTGTATCCGTAGCCCCAGTATCTGGCCTAGCGTGAACTCCTAAGGGCAGAGCCGACTAACTTGACTGGTCAGCCAGAGGTGCATTTTCTTCTTCTTCTAGAATGGGATTGAAGTCCACGTATCTGGTCTAGGGACCCTTGATATCTCTCCGAGTGGGTTACTATTCACCACGCTGTTCGGGTCTCTCGGCCGTGTGGTATGACCAAACTTTGTACTCATCAAACCTCTAGTCGAGAAGAGAGCTGATGATGATGGAAGAAAGGCTTTTAATAGTATTTTTCACAGACAGTGCCAAACTGTTGATGTTAAATCTTGGACGATCTCAATGGTATAGTCTAGTAACCGTTGATGGAGATCTGTTTTCTTAGTAGGATGGAGATGGAAAGGTTCGGGATCAGTCCATCTGACCCGGGATGGGTAAAGTTAGAGCGACACAGGATGGGGACCGAGTGGTGAAACAACCTGGGTGTCTTTTAATCCATGGAGAATCTTCTAACAGGGAATAGATGAGTCCGAGATGGAATGAACTCAACTACCTTCCGGTCTGAGAAGAGATAGGTCTGAGCTGGGATGAGCTCGAATGCCTTCTGGTCTTCTGATCCGTGGAGAGATGGGTTTGAGCTAGGATAAGTCTAAGCTGGGATGGGCAACACCTTGATACCTACACAAAAGACTTGCCAGGATGGACCTTGCGTGTCCCTTCCGGCACGAGAATCAATGCTCAGGGGAAAGATTTATAAATATGCTACCGAGAAGAGGAAACAAAGTTTGGTGTAACTTTGCGCATCGGTATTCCCTCTTTTATATAGGCAATGGATTGGCTAGTTTAGGGGCTTAAGCATGGATTAATGTCCCATTTCGACGCGTGACCAATAAGAGGGAAAATGGAAAGCCTAATTTCGTGGGCCTGGGCTTTTTGGCCCTTTTGTTGAGGCCCATGGTTGAAAATTGATAGGTGTAAATTACCTGTGTATTTTCAATTCGAATTTGTTAGTTTTCAAGTACGTTTATAATTATTTTTATATGCTTTAATATATTTTTGTTCTTTTTGTATTAAAACAGGTGTGTGGGGTGAAAATGTATGAAATCGGAGCATAAACGATCAATTCGTATCGAGAACGGTCCGAGAACGGTGGAAAAATGAGCACGGAGGCTAACTTCTGAAGGAAGCCCACTGCCTAGGTGGTGAAGATACAGAGAAAACACATTTTGTTACTGATGGACCACCGTCTAGGTGGAAAAGAGGCAGAATGTTCGAAGCAGTCCCTCCGCCTAGACGGAAATCTAGCAGAATGTGTTCCTCGTCCACCACTGATTTCACCGCTTAGGCGAAATCCTTAATCGACATACCTCCGCCTACACGAAAATTCCACCGCATAGGCGGAAACCTCTGCACAGTGGGATATATTTTTGATATATTTTTTGGCCTATTTATACCCTTCTCTCCTCCTCTCTTCCAACTTCTTCAACCCCTAAGGCCTTAGGCCATATTTTAGGGTTAGGATTAGGGATTTTTGAGGGAGAGCTCTCAACCCGAGGTGGAGAATGAAGAGGAAAGTGATTGTTTGACGGTTCTAGCGGCTATTCTTCGGATATTGGCTAAGTCACTCGTTTCTTCTCTTTGTTTTCTTCATTTTGGTAGTTGTTGAGTATGTTTACGCCATTTTACATTGTATACATGGTTATGTCCATTGGCTAAACATATGTTGTATAGGGATTATTAATATAATTTATGAAAATATTGTTTAATAGAGTTTGTGTTTTTTTTTGGGATTGTTCTTCGTTATGTTGATTGTGTATGCCGTATTGTTTGTTTATGTTGCTTAGATTTACATATCGAGAATACAGGGTTTGACAAATCCCGGATTCGGACTAGAATAAACAAACGCCACAATCCTGTAACTCGGTCGGGGTAAGAATTGTGGACAATCTATGATGTTGGGGCGAGACTTACGTGACCTAGAGTCGTTAATACATTGAGGGGGACTTTTTTGTTGATTCGAAGTCAAGTCATATCCCTCGTCTTACACTCGGGAGAGGTGGCGAGAAAGTTTACGAACTGAGGTATTGTGTCCAATCAATGAGGTTGGAGCAAGACTCACGCAACCTAGGGTCGTTAAGACGTTGAGGGGAACTTCTTCGTTGACACAAAATTGCGTTATATCCCCCGTCTTACACTCAGGAGAGGTGGCGGATGAGTTTTAGATATCGAGATTATCAGATAAGTCTAACGCCATTAACATAAACTAAAACGAGACTAAACACGTATTCGTAAATGAAACTAATCCCTAGACAATCTATTCTCTCAAAACTATCTCATATTAATATTAGTATTAGTATAGATTAAATTAAGCTATATTAGTATTAGTATTAGTTAATTAAATTACATTTTTGTCGCCTAGATAAAGTCAGATTATGACAATTGTGGTATTCGATAGTAACAACACCAATCCCTGTGGATACGATACCTAACCAAAAGGTCCATTATACTAAAACTTAATCCGTATATTCCCATGAAAGTGGCAGTGCTTATTTAGCGGCCACCAAATTTTTGGCACCGTTGCTGGGGATTGGTCGTTATGCGAATTCAGTTCTTGGCGATCGCTACCAAGTTTTTGGTAACGCTTTTCGGGCATTGATTTGTTGTTATTATCGATATTGTTTTTTTATTTCCAATGCATGGTACTTGGCGATGTTAGATCGACGGGTATTGATGCATCCTTTTCGACGGGATTCCAATCCGTTTTATGTTGCTTGGCCAAGCACATAAGCGGTTGAGGCATTTCTTTGAAAGATTGAGCCATCCAAAGCAAAACCTTGCCAATCTTGAGGGCGTTCTGAAAATGTCGGGCCGAGGACATTAAACCACGTGCTTCTTGGGAGGCAACCTATGGTCAAATAAGTTAAATCCGTTACATCTAACTTGAATCGGTGGCGAGATCCTCTCGCCTTCCAGGTATGTGTTCTAAACCCCTGTCTTCAATATCATGCTGTATTCTGTCTATTGGGATCGTTGATGGGTTGTTTTGGACATTACCTGTTTTAAGTTGGTGGTGATGTGTTAGTATGTTTAGTATGTGTTTATGTTTTTAGTTAAATTTTACTGTTTTTATAGTTTGTATGCTTGTTTAGGATTAGTTTGTTTAGTTTAGTTGTTGTTTTATGCTGAGTTTTGATGTCATCTGGGTCTTTACCCGATGATGACTCTGTCCCCTGATTGTTTTGAGGTCGAGCGTAAAGCTCATTCATGTGTGATTCTGTGTGCTTAACGTATCGTCTTAGTAAAAGTTATTGTAAATCCTAAATGCACGAGCACGTAAACTCAATACAGCACTATCTAATTGACTTGAAACCAATTTCATAACGATAGGGATTCTAGAACTTGATTTGGGAGAAATTCGAGGCAAAATCCTAGGTGAGGTTATTTAAGAAATATGATTTAGGCAGTCATTCTGTCACTTGAGCCTTTTGAAGCTTACCCTGTTAAATCATTACTCTTCATTACCCTGTCGAAGCTTAAAATCCATTTCAATTCTGAACACTAAACAAATACCATAGCCGATTGAACTTTTTCCAGACCTTTATCGCTATACTAAAGGCACAATGCGAGTGAATCAAGTTAGTAGTTGCAAATGCTACTTGAAGTGAGCGGTTGGGTTTAGGGTGAACTTTATATTGGTTCGGTATTCGAGTACTCACTTGTCGTGTTTGTTTGTTTTTCACACACCCCTTAAATATTACAAATCAAATGAGTTTGGGGGTGTGATGTGCAGTTAAATATATATATATATATATATATATATATATATATATATATATATATATATATATATATATATAAAATTCATTTCTTTTTGACATGACAAGTGAGTACGACATTCTTAAACGTTCGTTCAGGGTTGTTTCTAAATAAACTATGGGGTTTCGAGTGTGAGAGTGCCAAGCGATGTGCCTCGAGTAACGTTAAGTTAACGACGTTTCGTTTCCCAATTCCAAAGTACCTGTGGCCATTATTCCAAAACCGAACCAAGACCTATTGATCTTTATGAACCTCCGAGCCTACATTAGTAGAGATTAGATCCCGGGTCAGGCATATGGATTCCCTATACCTAAAAGGTTTTAGTCATGATCTTTATTTAGGGATAATCCCATCTAATCAATAGATAGTAGTCTATTTGAGTTTAATCACACACACTTAAACAGGGTCTAGAATGGTGCTTACTATTTTTGAACGTTGAAATTCTAGAACACCACATAGTGTGATTTATGCTTGAACTTGATAGGATTGGGGGTCGATGAGGGAATTTTTTTTGGCCTGTAGATGATAATAAAAACTTTCACATTTTTGTTTTTAGTGTTTTTTCGTTTTTAGTTTTCAATTTTGTAATTAGTTTGTATATTTTCTTGTATTGTATGGGTGTTTTGCTCGAGGACGAGCAAAATTCTAAGTTTGGGGGTATTTGATAGGTGTAAATTACCTATGTATTTTCAATTTGAATTTGTTAGTTTTCGAGTATATTTATAGTTATTTTTATATGTTTTAATATGTTTTTATTCTTTTTGTATTAAAACAGGTGCGTGGGATGAAAATGTATGAAATCGGAGCATAAATGATCAATTCGTATCGAGAACGGTCGGAGAACGGTGGAAAAATGAGCATGGAGGCTAAATTTTGAAGGAAGCCCACCGCCTAGGCGTCCAGACCTCCGCCTAGGCAGTGAAGATGTAGAGAAAACACATTTTGTTACTAGCGGACCACCGCCTAGGCAGAAATTTCTCCGCCTAGGTGAAAAAAGGACAGAATGTTGGAAGCAGTCCCTTCACCTAGGTAGAAATTCCACCGCCTAGGAGAAAATCCAGCAGAATGTGTTCCTCGTCCACTGCTGACTCCATCACTTTGGCGAAACCCTTAACTGACATACCTTCGCCTAGGCGGAAAACTCTGCATAGTGGGAGATATTTTTGAGATATTTTTTGGCCTATTTATACCCTTCTCTCCTCATCTCTTTCGAATTCTTCAACCCCTAAGGTCTTAAGCCATATTTTAGGGTTAGGATTAGGGGTTTTTTAGGGAGAGCTCTCAACCCGAGGTGGAGGATGAAGAGGGAAACGATCGTTTGACGGTTCTAGCGGCTATTCTTTGGATATTGGTTAAGTCTCTTGTTTCTTCTATTTGTTTTCTTTGTTTTGGTAGTTTTTGAGCATGTTTACGTCATTTTACATTGTATACGTGGTTATGGCCATTAGCTAAACATAGGTTGTATAAAAATTATTAATATAATTTATAAAAACATTGTTTAGTTGAGTTTGTGTTTTGTTTGCGATTGTTCTTCGTTATGTTGATTGTGTATGCCGTATTGTTTGTTTATATTTCTTAGATTTACATATCTAGAATATAGGGTTTGACAAATCCCGGATTCGGACTAGAATAAACAAACGCCACAATCCTATAACCCGGTCGGGGTAAGAATTGTGGACAATCTATAATGTTAGGGCAAGACTCAAGTGGCCTAGAGTTGTTAAGACATTGAGAGAGACTTCTTCGTTTATTCGAAGTTGGGTATTCCCTTGTTTTACACTCAAAAGAGGTGGCGAGAGAGTTTTAGATACCAAAATTGTCGATGGGGTAAACACAACGCACGAAATCAATGGCGTTGGGGAGAGACTAATGTGTCCTAGAGTCGTTAAGACGTTGAGGGGGACTTCTTTGTTGATTTGAAGTCATGTCATATCCCTCGTCTTATACTCGGGAGATGTGGCGAGGGAGTTTACGAACTGAGATTTTGTGTGCAATCAATGATGTTGGGGCAAGACTCGCGCAACCTAGGGTTGTTAAGACGTTGAGGGGGACTTCTTCGTTGACACAAAGTTGTATTATATCCCCCGTCTTATACTCGAGAGAGGTGGTGGAAGAGTTTTAGATACCGAGATTGTTGAATAAGTCGAACGCCGTTAACATAAACTAAAACGAGACTAAACACATATTCATAAACGAAACTAATCCCGAGATAACCTATTCTCTCAAAACTATCTCATATTAATATTAGTATTGGTATAGATTAAATTAAGCTCTATTAGTATTAGTATTAGTTAATTAAATTACATTTTTGGTCGCTTAGATAAAGTCAGGTTATGACAATCGTGGTACTTGATAGTAACAACACCAATCCCTGTGGATACGATACCCGACCGAAAGGTTCATTATACTAAAACTTGATCCGTACGCTTGCGGTGAAAGTGGCAGCGCTTAGTTAGCAGCCACAAAAAATATTAGGAAATGAAGAAGTGACAGGGCCCATGATCCGAGATGAGTTCATCCTGTTGCCGACAAGATAGGGAGTTCTGTCCCCTACCCTTCCTGGATAGCCGAAGACCGGAAGGAGGGAGTTTCCTGCCTACCCTTCCTGAATAGCCGGGGATGGGAATGGGGCACTTTGCTGAGGAGATTGTGGATTCGAGTTCTAAGATGGGCAGCACCGCTGTGGAGAATTTCGAGATATGAGAGGTTTTCCCATCCCGAAGATGGCTTGCCTGCTCCTCTCGGAGGGTATTTCTGGTGAGGTTTTTGGAATGGCCGGCTTGGGCTGAGGCATGCCTCTTCCCAGCATAATCTTCATACTTTATCTTTGGTAGGCACAGGTCTTATTGAAGAGGTTCTTGACACGTGGTGATTCCTTATTGGTTGCGTGGGAGTGCCCATTTTAACACTCATCAAATGGAATTTTTGGACTATCTCAAATTTAATGGTATACTTTGTCGGTGAACTCCTCCTGCTACACTATAATTAAATGGTGTATGAAAAAGGATAATTTAGACCCTATGAGATATGATCAGATCGATGATGAGTTATACTGATTTACCCATTTTATTTTGGGGATATGCTTTGATGACCACATCTCGTTTACTAAATAAAATTGCAACTAAATCTGTGTCTGGGACACCACATAAGTTGTGGCATAAGTCCTATGTTAAGATTTGGGGTTGTTGGACTTATGTCAAAAGATTTGAAGCAGACAAGTTGGAATCCAGAATTTACATTTGCAGGTTTGTGAGGTATCCTAGGGAAATCCATAGATACTTCTTCTATCACCTAGAGGAACAAACGTATTTGTTACTCGACGTGCAAATTTTTTCAAGGAATAGTTTTTCCAAGAATCAAGCACTAGGATAGAATTGACAGAGATGTTAGATATCGATTAAGCCTAGCAAACTAAAATATGGATCTATTCGTTAGATTAGATTCTCTTTAATTTTTTTTTTTCTATGGATTGAGTGGGGAACTACGCAACACAAAATATTAGAATTGGTTTAGAATTTTATTATCTATTGTGCAAAACTAGTTATTTTTAGGGTAATTAATTATATTGTAAGACCCCGGTTTAGCACGCACGTCATTTTAATTACATTCTAGAGCTTTGGGAAAATTCGGGGAAATTTTTTGTTAATTAAAAATTCAAATCAAAAGTTTAGGGGCAAAAATTGAAAATTTAGAAACATTAAATTTAAACTTGAGATTCAAATTGACAAAAGAAAAAAAAAAGAAAAAATAATAATAAATAATAAATAATAATAAATAAATTTAGGGTGAAATTATAATTTCTCAAACTTGTAAAAGCAAAATTGATTAAAATGAAGGTTTTAAGGAAAATAGAGGAGGAAAGAGTAATTAGACAAAAATTATTATTATATATATATACATAACCAACCATGGGCGGTGCCGTGAAATTCGGTCGGAGACAAGGGAAGCGGAAAGTGGCGACGTGGCGTGAAGGGAACAAAACCTTTCTACTATTATCATGCATATATATATGTATATGTGTGAAATTCAGTAGGGGAGCACCTCAAAAGAAGAAATTAGAAAAACCGAGAAGGAGAGGAGAAGGTTTGGGATGGTGAGTTCGCCGGCGATGGGGTGCAGTCCGGCGTGGGTGGTGGCCATCCATTCGGTCGAATTTGTGTATGTGTGTAGTTTATCCGTCGTTCAGACCGTCATGCAGCCGGAGGTGGGTGTGCTCTGTTCCGTTCCGACGTTGTGTGTGTGGATGCTCTGTTTTTTGTACCAATTTTGTGTTTGTGTGTATGGTTGTGCATGTGGGTTGCGTGTGGGTATGAGATCAGGTTGTGGGCGTGTTCCGTTCGGTCAGATGAGGGTGTCGGTGTGGTCGCCGCTGTCGCCGGTTTTTGCCGGTGGTGAGTTAGAGAGAGAAAGCTGTGCGTGCGTGTGTGTGTCTGCTGTGCGTGTGATAGTGAGTATTATGGTTGCTGTATGTGTGTGTTCCGAACGTCGTGTGTGACCGTGTGGGTGTGGGGGGGGCAGCGTGAGTTTGGTTGTCAACGGTGGTGGCGGTAGTTTTTGTGGGTAGGTGCGTTTGGTGATAGGGTGGCCGGTGGTGGTTGGTGATTGGTAGTGGGGGATGGAGTAGGGCCGATGGTGAGGGCGGCGTGGCGTGGGAAGCCTCCAGTGGGTGGTAATAGTAGAGAGAGAGAGAGGTGGCCGGAGGCATCAAAACGGGAGAAACGGGAACGGTAAATGCAAGTAGAAAAGAAAGGAGCAGAGGAAAGAAGGAAAAGGGGAAGAAAAAGGAAAAAAATAAATAAATTACATGAACCACCCCAGTAGAATTTAAAAACCCAATTCGTGGCTAGCGGGGGTTTCGGAACCAGGTAAAATTTTAATCAGGTATTATTTTTGTTAAATTAAATTGTTAGTATTAAGAATTTCGTAATCATGGAAGGAATTTCAAAACCATATTGATATTTTGTTAATCGTCAATCTAAATAAATTGGTGCGGTGAATATCAGTGTAACGGAACGGATGAAATGATAATTTTTCATAATAAAATCTGAAAAATAGGGAATTATGAAATTTAGGGTTTACATTGCATGTTGGGTTATTTAAAATAAACCATTAATTTAGATCTTATCGCTATTAAGTTCGCAGGCGCCAACGTCCCAGTAGGATTTGAACGGTAATAGTTTTTCAGCGCGGGAATCAAGGTGAGTGTATTGTCTTCTTGCTAAATTATTTTTGTATATATATGATGAAATGTTGGTTTACTTAAACCGTACGATTTTATAAATTATATGGATCAAGTAGGAGGTGGGTGAGTTGGTAAACTGGATTTCCGGAAGATTTCGGTGGTTTTCGAAATGAAGTTGAAAATGAATTTTTGTTGGATTTGGTGAAATCAGATGGTGTTTTTAAAAGAGAATAGAAAACATCTATTTCCTAGAAATGCCTGGTTTTCTAAAAATAAAGGGTGGAAAAGTGATTTTAATAAAATCAGACGTTTTCTTTAAAAGAAAGTGTGATATATGATTTCTGGATTTAAAATTTGGTTTTGTGAAAAAGCGATAGACGTGGTAATTTGACGATGTTGAGTAGACGATATTTATTGAGTTGTGATTCGATGATGCTGTATTTGATTTGACGATGCCATAGTATTTATCTGTTTCGGTAGGGTGATATTATCTGTTTCGGCGGAGTGATGTTATCTGCTTCGGCGGAGTGATGTTTATCTGCTTCGACAGAGTAATGTTAGACATTTATACTGCGCAGTAATTATCCGCTTCGGCGGAATGATGGGTGTTCGTAGAAAGGCATATCCTACGGATGGTACGGTACCATTGCAAACTTCCGATCGTAAGGTTAAAACGATCACTAGGGCTGGCTAGTGTGTGTGTTTGAGATGTGGTGTTTTACTTATATTGGATAATTTATTATCTACCCTGGTGATTGATATGATTTTATATTAGATGGATTTGGATGAAACTTATACTGATGGGTTTATTTCCACTGTTTATATTATGGAGGATTTTATTAGCTACGCGTTGTTTACATACCTACGCTTGACCCATTTAGATGTTGTAGAATGATTTATTATTACAAAATATTTTTAATAAGATGGCAGTACACTCGCAGGTAAAACAGCTAGAAGTCGGTCGGTCCCCTATTGGCGCTAAATAGAGTTATACGGGTCATGCGATGGAGTCATTTGAGAAAAATTGCGAGGCAAGGTGTCAGAGTTAAGTTTAAGTGAGGTTCATGGGATTAGTTTGGTTGTTCTTATATTTGGGACAGTGTGCCCCTATCAGTTGATATATATATATATATATATATATATATATATATATATATATATATATATGTATATGTTGGATAGATAATTTGGTTATATATTGACATAGTGTGGTTGTCTAGTCAGTTAGGTGATGTCATGCCAACCCCATGGTGACGAGAGTCCGGGGTGAGGTGTGACATATATAGTCCCCCAAAGATATTTAAATTGGAAAATAGACCTTTGACTAAATTATTTAAGTTTTTAGTTCTCACAGACTTTGTAGAAAAAACTTCCTAATATTACCCCCAATTGTCACTCATATTTAAGGATCCTGCCATTTTGTCCTTTGTAACGAGACAAAAGTAATGGAACTTTCCATATTTGCAACAAAAATATCACCATTGCAAAATCCTTTCTTACAAGCATAAAACATATTGAAAATATTAGAAAAAAAATATCAAAATAACCCGCAGAAAAAGATCTACATCTTACCTACATTACAACTATGATTTAAATGATATGTAAACGTTAACATAAATCTTAATTAGTGGAGGTGAAAGACGTTAATGTTAACGTAAATGTTCAAGTAATACACTTTACCTACATTACAACTACGATTTGAATCTCACATTTTAATAATGCAAAAACAAACCTTCAAGTAATACTTTTTTCAAACAATTAAATGTTTGATTAAGATACATTTCTATCTATAAGTAAATGTTCAAGAAAATATGTCTTTACAGATACGCTTTTCAAACTCTTAAAAATGTTAGGTTTGATCTCATTTATATTCTGTGCGTAAATGTTCAAGCAATACGTCTTTCCCTATACTATTTGTTCGATTTGAATCTCACCTACAAATACATTTTTAATTGTGCGTAAACGTTTAAGTAAAACATATTTAACTCGAACAGTATTAAATTTGAATCTCATATCTATATTGTGCTTAAAAGTTAATTAAAGTCATACATATTTCACTATGTTAATGTTGACATAATAGTCACTCAATATTTCAATTTTTATTCGAATATTCTATGTGATTGTTTACTCAATATTTCAAAATAGTATTTCAGTCCACTCAAATTTCTTTCATATATTTGTGTGAATATTTACTCAATATTTCAAAACATAGTTTAAGTTAACTCAAATCCATAATCACTTAATATTATTCAAAAAATTCAGAATAATTGTTCACTTAACATTTACTCAATTTCCATTGAACATAAATAATTGCCACATATGCGTCAATATTCACGTATCATATATTTTAAACCTAAGAAATGGGATAAAACACATTAACATTCACGCAAAATCGTTCTTTCCCTATATTACCTATTCGATTTGAATCTCACCAACAAATTAATACATTTAAAATTGTGCATAAACATTCAAGTAAACATATTTCACTCTCGAGAATCTCCCTCAATTTCAACTTCTCTGAATTCTTCCTACCTCATAATATGAATATGTTCATAATTTTAACAAAATTGTTTTCTATTTCACTGTTTTTTTCCTAGTTTCAGGGAACATATTAAAAAACAATCAAAACCAAAAATATAAATCCCCACATATGAGTAGCATACAAGGTTACCAGGATATATGGTCAATGAACAACCGCATCATAGGCATATTCACAGCCATTTCAAGCACCAGCGAAAAATCAAAAGTTGAAAATCATATGCAATCTAATACTTGCCTGAATTTAGATCCGAAATTTTCTAAAAATGCATGAACAATACTTTCATATAGAATTTGGTTCCATGGAATTGGAATTAGAAATGGACCCATATAAAAGTAAAATAAAATAAAAGTACATGCCTACATTTTCAATTCCAATTCCAATCTTTCAATTCTTGAGAGAGAATCTCATATTTGGAATTTCCAGATTTGAGAATCTCAGATTTGGGAATCCAGACCGAGAGAGAGAAAGAGAAGGATAGAAAGAAAGAGAGAGAGAACCGCCGATGGCTGGTCGACGATGCGGCGAAGCTGGACGACGATGGTGAGCAACTTTGGTTCCTTTGAGTTTTCTTTGGCGATTGAGGAGAGAGAGAACTAGTGAGCAGACCGACTGAACGATAACGATAGACGGTGGCTAGACGGCGACGGTGACGCTAGGCTTTTGCGAACACGAAAGAGAGAGAATAGAGATTGAGATCGGCTGAAAATTGAAAATGAGAGAGAGTGAAATTGTATTAGGGTATTAGAGTTTTTCAATTGTTAGCTATATTAAGAAGAATAAGGGTTTTGGGCCTACCATAAGAATATATTTTTGATTGGGGCGATAGCTCTGAAAAGAAAGATTGCCTATTTTTTCTTTCATCTCGGGAAAAATACGCTCGGAAGGAGCTAATTCCCCCGGTAATTATATCGAAGCGCATAGTTGGTTGAAGATCACGAAAAAATAGGAAATAAAAAATATTTCATTCCCTTGCTAAGAGGGGTGAGGTCCTTGACAAGATTAGAGAAGTTTTACAGCATCAACCTTTAAAGTCGGCCTTAGTGATCTGACGGTGCCGAGTGGATGGGCCGTCTCTCAAACGGTTCCTTGTTCAATTCTTTCGAAGTCATTGGATCCTTTTCCGTGTTTGAGAATCCTAACCGATTGAAATAGCTATTTATATTACTATAAGAAGTTTTTTATCCAATATATATCTATAATAAAAATTAGATCCTAATTTAAAAATGTGTGCTACAGTAACTAAAATTATTTTTGAGAGGCAAACATTTTAGACCCTTGGATCTCCTATCAAAGGGTCTATATTGCACCATCAATGGGAGACATTTTTTACCCTTAGATTACTTTTGATTCAAAGGCTTAGATCAAATTGGGTTTCAAAACCCTTCTCACCGATTTATGCTTCTCACTTGGGTCCACCCTCTCTCTCTCTCTCTCTCTCTCTCTCTCTCTATCTATCTATCTATCTATCTATCTATCTATCTATATCCCAACCTCTCTTCCGCCCCGTTGCCATCGCCAATGACTCACCCGACGCCGCTACTGAGATCATCGCCATCGCCATCACCACTTGCCATTGCCATTTTCCCACCACATCGCCATCGCCAACGACTCGCACAATTGACTCACAGATCTGGCTTCCTCTTCCAAGGTCACCGTTGCCACCACCACCGCACCGACGCCAGTTCTCTCCTCTTCGAAGGCCACAATCGTCCATTTTGGGTTTGAAATTGAAATAAATTTTGGATATTAGACCATGAAATCACCATCGTTCATCTCCTTGCGGTGAATATCGATTCGAAGGTGAGAGAACAATAGGTAATTGTATTTTTCCATTTTTATTTTTTTTAATTTATTTTTTCTTATAATTTCTGGTTTATCTTTTTTTTTCCCTCCAGATTCATCACCTCTCCTGGTCTACCTGAATTTCTTTTCTTCGTTGTAGATCCTTAACCCTCTTCCTCTTATCCTCTTCTTTGGTTTGAAATCAGATTCCAATCCACTGCGTCGGTTTAATTCAAATTTGGTTTCATTTCCATTTCTCAGCTCACTACTTTGGTTTGCATTTGTAATTTTAGCTAGATTCTGATCCAGTCCATTCTTCTCAAGTATGAATCTTTAGCTATATTTGTGTGTTCCCTGCACTGACGTTGACATGCTAAACGTTTTTTTTTCCTTTGTGTTGTTTCTCTCCCTTTTTCGAGCTTATAATTTTACTTTTTTGAATGGTAGCATATGCTTAAGATTTGCCTTCATGAATGGTATTCTGGTAAAGGTGATGTTGATGTTAAGAGCATCATCTAAGCATTTTTCTGCATTACCAAGCTTATGGTTGGTGTTTCTATGGAATATATATATATATATATATATATATATATATATATATATATATATATATATATATTTGTTTGAAATTGAAAAAAAAAAATCTACAATGATTTGGTCAATGTTGATGATTTTTTTTTGGAATGACACTGTTGAGTTATCATCTAAAAAAGAATTCCGGGTCTAGTGTCTTACCCACAATTATTGAAATAAACAATAATTAAAAAACCTTTACACTTTTCCTTTTATTTATTTATTTTTTATTTTTATAAAAGCACAACAATAAGATTAGTAAAGAACTTTTAAAACTTGATTTTCGTTTGTTTGAAAAAGTCGAGATTTTTTTAATTTTTTTTTTGTGGGATCAATTCTTAAAGTCGTTTTTTTCAATGATGTAGTCAATTATATTTTTTTGCCAATGATGTGGCCAATTCTTAAAGTCGTTTTTTTTTTCAAGCTTTCTATAATTTGAAAGCTTAATGTTTTTACCTAACTTTTTTACCTTAATTTGAAAAAAAAAAAAGTTTGATGACAAGTTTGCAATCACTGGTCCATTCTTAAAGTTGTTTTTTTAAAAAGCTTTCTATCATTTGAAAGCTTAATGCTTTTTTACCCGTTAACATAAATTGTGATGTAAAAAATAACCAATCGAACTGAATTTGAAACAAAAATTAGAAAAAATAGATGTGCGAGCATGAACAGATTGACATAAAGATAATTTGCCTCTCCAATTGCAGATGTATAACTCCTCAAAACAAATATTGCAGGTCGAAAAATCTATTAGAAAATAGGGCATAAAAGGCGAGAATTGTTAGATTATTTAAAAAATAATTTGAACAACAATATCAAGCCTAAAAATCTAAAAATCCTCTTATTCATTATTTAAAAAACCACAAATCTGAATAGTTAGATAAAACGAAAAGAAATGCGAGAATTGCATGAGTTTCTATCCAAGAATTTGAACAACAATATCAAGTTCAATGAATTCAACTGGGCATGCAGATACAAATTCAAATAGATTACAAAGCACTGTTGCTTAAAATTGACAAAAAAAAAAAGGTGAAAAACCAAAGGACAAATTCAAATAATGGAAAAATTAGATATCCATACCTGTTTTGGAGTGCATTTGATGAACTATCACTAAAAAAAATAAAAAATAAAAGAGATTAAACCTCCTATGATATCCATACTTGGTTGCAAATCGTCAACTGTTTGCAATTCAAAGAAAAAAATTAAAAAAATCACCTTAATCTGCCTTAAAGGCACATGCATAAAACAAATACACCTAAAAAATTACTATAATAACCTCTAATTATAGATCATTCTACACCTGTGTTATTAAATGTCAATAATAATTAACATTTATACCTGCACCCGTCAACAATGTATATTACAATTACGAAAAAGAGACAACACAAACAATCAAATAATTACTTAATTTGATGTAGTAATTCATGATCAAATAATGCCGAATAATGACTTAATTTCATCAACTAAATTTGGTTAAACCAAAACAAACAATGTACATTTTCTATTAATATTACAAATAAGCACATTACCAATGAATGCAGTACAGAACGGTACAAATCAGCACCAACCAAGCACCACCTTTGTGTTTTTGTTTTGAAGAAACTTAGAATAGAAAAAAAATGGAAATAAAAAGAAAGAGAAAATTATATGTTTTGCAATTTCCTCCTAGATTTTAAATCAAAATTTTGGGAACGAAAACAGAGATTGAGGAATTTAATCATATGTACATAGTTCTTAAAATAAAAAAATATATTTTAAACCCTCTAGTTATTAACGAATTTTTAAATGGTCCTTCTCCATTTGAGTGTTTCATTTTAAACCCTATATATATTAACACGTTTTTATTTGGTCATTCTGTCAAAATATCCATAAAAAATAATAGAATGGAGAGCTAAAATAGTCATTTTACATATTTTAATTTTTTAATAATTTTTTAATTTTCTTTTTTCTTTTTCTTCATTTCTCTCTCTCTCTCTCTCTTTTTCGCTCATCTCTCTCTCTTCCTCCCTCTCTCTCTTTCCCTACCGATGGGAACCACTGAGGCCTTTCCGGTGAAGCCGAAGCTCAAATCCACCTCAAACAAGTCTACACCAACCATAGAATCTAAGTACTGGAAGTCATTCAAAGCGCCGAAAGAAAACCCAACCCAAACCCTACTTTCTGCAATTACTTCTCTTTCTTTTTCCCCCACATCGTTTTACGACTTTTCCGCCCCTCATTCCACAACCATTACTATTATTGATCCCAAGATTTTTATGAACAATTAAGTATTTATGTTTTGGTAGAACTAATATTTGATCAAGTGTTTCAGTGATTTAAAGTTCCTGTAATGAAGATATCAAATTGAATGGATGCTAAATGAAGATGTCAAATGGAATGGATGCTTAATGAAGATATCAAGATGATGAAGAAGCATTCAGAGTTTGAAGAAATTAAGGAAAACAACCCAGGTAAATATTAACTCTTAATATCCCATTTAGGAACACACACATGACACAAAATGAATTTTATCTTTTATGTGTGTTTTTGTTAAGTATATTTATTTACTCCTATGTGAATTAAAAATAAATATTTTTGAATGACTAAAATGGAATATAAGAATATTAGTGGAGCTTATTTAAATATAAAAATGGATAAATGGGCGAAATCGTAAAAGAAAGTAGGTTAAAAACGAGATCAGAGAAGTGATTCAGAAGGAGGCAGTCGATTGAGGAGTCGATCAGAGAAGGAAGATGAAACATCCAGAATTGAAGAGTCGATCGACTGGTCGACCTGTGAAAACATCTAAACTCTCTGAATCTGCGAGTCGACCAAGTGGTCGACCGGTAAAAGCATGACAAACTCTCTGAATTTGTGAGTCGATCGAGCGGTCGACTTATTCTCACTGCGGCGATGGTATGGCTTTGGGCAGTCGACTAGGCAGTTGACCGAATGTGCTGGTTTAGGATATTGTTTGATCCGATTTTAAATCTAAAAGTAACAATTTTTTGTTAGGATTTGAGAGAGATTTAAGGGATATTCTTAATATTTAAGATATGGTTCATATACTAATTAAATCCTTTCAATATGGTTAATTAAATATTAAGGTTTCTCAATTTGGTAATTAAAATGGATTCTACACTTATTTATTTTGATTGAGAAATATTTTGGAGATTTAATTGAAAGATTTGAAAGTTGTTTTTAAGTGAAATTGAACCTAAATGAAGTCCTTATGTTATAAGGGGTCTATAAGAGCTTTTTTATTATCATGACACTTGTAAACTAACCGTTAGAAGGCTGATTACATATGCCTTTAAATAGACCTGCGAATTTCATTAGCAATTAAGCATAAAACAAGAGAGAAATCATATCATATTATTTGTGAGTTTTTATAAGAGTTATTTTTCTGAAATATTGTGAGCTTTTCTGAGAGACGATCTTAAAGATCAATTGTTGTTTATCTTTATTGCTATCGGATTTAAAGCTATATTGTTCTAATCATTATTTCTGTGGATTCCGGGTGAGATTTTTCCATATTGCTTAACGTTTTATTTATTATTCTATATTTGAAAATTGATCTTAGAAATTTGTTTCTGATTTTTGAAGAAAATATTTTTATAAACAATTTCTTACATCTGATTACGTGCTCCAATTTGCTACCCATATTTTTGTTAAAATCAGATTTTTGTATCTCATGTTTTTCTATTACTAGTTGGGATATTAATTGAGTTATTATTTATCTAGGGTGGTAGAAGCTCCTGAGTGAGATTTACTTCTTATCAATTTGTGTATTAGTGAGTTGTGATGAATTGAATACTGTTGGGGATATTTAATCAAGGGTAGCCGGGTTTCAGTCTCTTCCTGTAAAGAGATTGATGTATTAATTCTTCCTGAATAGAAATAGTGTGAGTGAATTGTAAATGTTTCATCCTTACCTGTGAAAATGATACTTGGAGTATTTTGAGAGGTTTTGATTCTTGAGCCGTAGTGATACAAATAATTAGGTAAATCTTTAGCCTGTAAAAAGATAGGTTATTCTTGAGCCTTGAAAAAGTAGAGGTTATTCCTGAGTCGGGTTAATTATACTTTACCCCCTGTGGTTTGACCAATTTGCACTTACCCCCATGTGGTTTGAAAATCGTCACTTACCCCTCCTGTGGTCAAATATTTAGCGCACTTACCCCTTTATCAGGGGGGTAAGTGGTTTGAAAATCTGACTACAGGGGGGTAAGTGGCGATTTCCAAACCATAGGGGGTAAAGTGGAAATTGGCCAAACCACAGGGGAGTAAAATATAATTAACCCTTCCTGAGTCTGGGAAAAGGAAGTTGTAAAGGTTATTCATGAGCCTGTAAAAAATAGAGGTTGATTTTGAGCCTTTGAAAAGAATCATTGTGCGAGTTTGGTTTCTACCTTTAAAGGGATCTTGGTTTTAGTGGGTGCGACCTCCGTAGAGCTTGGGAGACTGGATTAGCCAAGAGTAGCTTAGTGAACCAATATAAATCTCTGGTGTGCTGCTTTCTTAATTTGTTTATTTTTGTTGTTTGGGTGTGCACTTAAATTTATTTTAATTCCGCTATGGTATAAAAATAATAATTAATTTAGGTATAAAATTAATTATTTGATTTATTCAAGTATATTCTGATAATATTTTTTAATTACCCAATTCACCCACCTTCTTGGCTATTCTACTGGACCAACAACTATCTTCTCTGCCGAGACACTAGAACCTACCTAAATCCACCATCACGTCGGCCTTTTCCGATACCGCCATTTCTGCCTCCTTCCGATCTGATGGTTGCTTACTTGCTGCCAAAGACCTCTTTGGAAAAGTCCACTATTCGATGTTAAGTCTTGATCCGTCCTCCAGAACCTCTGCGGCCACTCTCGCCCTATTTGCCTTGTCCGCTACCCTCGCCTCGACAAGCTCTACCTATTCTCGGGCGGGGACGATGCCATCGTGAAGTACGGGGATGTGACCTCACAAACTACCATCCTTGATCTTCACGGGCACAAAGATTATGTCCGGTGCGACGATGGTTCATCTGCGAGTGACGATATGTTTGTTACTGGTTCATATGATCATACGGTTAAGGTTTGGGACATTAGGGTTTCGAGTGGAAGTTCAGTAATGGAAATGAACCATGGGAAGCCGGTAGAGGATGCAATCAAATTGCCTTTAGGAGGGTTAGTTGCGACGACAAGTGGACATTTGGTGAAAATATGGGATATGATTGGTGGTGGGAGATTATTGTATTCAATGGAGAGTCACAACACGACAGTATCATCAATTTGTGTGAGAAAGATTCATAAAGAAAGTGGGGAATAAGCTCAACAAAACAGAATTATGAGTGTAGCATTAGACGGGTTTATGAAAGTTTTCGATTATGCCAAGTTTAAAATCACCAATTCAATGAGGTACCTTAATCCTCTTATGTCTGTTGGGTTCTTGCCTGATTGTTCCACTAGAGTGATTAGAACCTCAAATGGGGTTTTCTATATAGGCAAGAGGAAAGTGAAAGAAAAAATCGAGTCGGAATTCGGTGATTTTGTTGGTTTTGGCCCTGTAGAGGAGCTTCAGAGGCCAGTTTTAAGGCCTATGAATTTTTGATATTTTCATCATGGCCAAAATGAGAAGCCAAGGAAAGGTGATTACTTGGTCATGAGGCCTAAAAAGGTGAAATTAGCAGAGCATGATAAGTTGTTGAAGAAGTTCAGGCACAAGGAGGCTTTGGTGTCTGCTTTGAAAGGGAAGAACTTGGAGAATATGGTGGCGGTTATGGAGGAATTAGTGGCAAGGAAGAAGTTTTTGAGATTTGTGTCCAATCTAGATACAGAGGAACTTGGGAGAGAGAGTGGAAGAGAGAGAGGGGGTCAAAGAAAAAGAAAAAAATATTAAAAAATGAAAAAATGACGATTTTGCCCTCAAAATTCTGTTAGCTTAGCCAATTTTTTTTTTTTTTTTTTGATAAAAAGACCAAATAAAAACGTGTTGATATATAGAGGGTTTAAAATTAAACGCTCAAACGGAGAGGGATTATTAAGAAATTCGTCAATACCTAGAGGGTTTAAAATGTACTTTTCTCTTCTTAAAATACAACTTCTTATCGATCAGTATATATAGTTCTTAAAATGAAAACAGTAAATTAACAATGAAAACAGTAAATGAACAACACTTTGTTGATCAATATACATAGTTATTAAAATGCAGATAGATTAAATAATTGAAAATTATATGAATTTAAAAGAGAAATATTACATTTTTATTCATACCATATACATTAAGAGGAACATTATAGTCATAGCTAGAGGCGATAAAAGGACCCCCATGCAGTCCTGCCAATGTTTGTTTCACCATGGTACAATAAAATTAATTAAATTTAATTTTCAAAATAAATATGATTTTCTTGGATGAAAAAACAAATAATTAATTTACCCTATAATATCGAAACAAATAATCCAGCCTTTTATATGAATGCACGATATGAAAACGCTAGTGAACAGATGCTCCAAATTTAGTAAATCTGCCCAAAATTATTTTTAATCTTATGAGCTAAAAACAAAAATAAAAAATCTATGAGCCTAAAAAAGTGAACAAGAAACCGTTTCTAACGTGGGTTTCGTATCTGCAATTGAAAAGATACAACTGCAGAAATTAGTCGAATAAACAATTGAAATTTATCTTCATAAGCAACCAATTATTGTTGTGTTGGTGTATAAAACTGGTACACACCTTGAGTATAGCCTAGTTGGATGACAAGTGGGTGGGTCCTCTTGTTGAGGTGGAGTCATCGGTTGAACATTTTTCAGGTGAGCTGTACTGGGTCCGGGAAGGACTAACTTGCTATGTCTAGAGTTCTACTCCTTAGGGGGTGTACCTACAGAAGGCACAAACTGGGATTTGTCCCGGTGAAGCCCCTCTGGTGTGGTAATCAGTGCTCAAAGAGAAAAAGTACAGTAATGCAGCAAGTAAACAAATAAACTCGATCGTAATGTCAATCGTATTCCAACGTACCTCGTACTTACATAGCCCCCGATATATATATGAGTTGGAGATGTTTAGTCAGTCCTAAACACGGTTAATTAGTTGAAACCCTGTGTTTAGTTGATAATCTGGGGCGTTTATGAGATAATCGTTGGGCTTAGGCTTTTGGGCCCATCTAGAAAAGCCCAGGAGCCTCTGCTTGGCCCGTAGTGGTAAGATGGTGGAGGAGAATGGGGGATCCGTGGAATTCTGGAGAGGAAACGAGCTGGAAGGGAGAGCCGATCGAGGTAAACGGCTGAGCTCCTGAGATTAGTCACTTAGGACACGACGTAGAACTCAGAGTGGCATATTCCTGTCAGGCTCCTCGCTCCTCCCTGGATGTAAATGAGGTTCCAGGGAGGAGTCGTGGTCGGCGTATGATCTAGTGTGGTGTTGTGGATTCCGCAATGCGTCCTTATCACTACGATGATAGACACATGGTTGGATCCCAAGTGCTGACTCAGAGGTGCCTTAAAATACCCTCATTAGTTGCCCTCGAGCCTTGTATGGCGAGGAAAGAGAGGCGGTCAGGGATATCAATTCCTGGTTGGAATGAGCATCTTGGACATTTTGAAGCGTGAGAAACATCTTTAATTGACATTTTTCCGAGAGTGAGATTTTCCCTGTGGAGCTTATTCGAAACAGGCCTCCAAACAGTCGGGGTCCAGGGTCAGGTATCACAGCAGGGTGACCTCGAATTTCTTTAATTTTTAGGACGATAGTTTTTCAAGAGTTGACTCTTTTTGGGGAGCGAATTTGAAATAGGCCCCCATACGATCAGGGTCTGGGGTCAAGTAGCACGGCGGGGAAA
Source organism: Eucommia ulmoides (assembly GCA_016647705.1). NCBI lineage: Eukaryota > Viridiplantae > Streptophyta > Magnoliopsida > Garryales > Eucommiaceae > Eucommia > Eucommia ulmoides. The sequence goes on along the minus strand of CM028335.1, from coordinate 15,472,891 downwards.
CCCCGATTTTTTTTTATTCTTAGGGCGTCGTTTTTCTCACGAATAGTTTTTTCCTAGGAGCTAATTTGAAATAGGCTTCCATACGGTTGGGGTCAGGTAGCATGGCAGGACGACCCTAATTTTTTTTCGATTTTCAAGACAACACACATTCACCGTGAATAAGCCCTGAGTATAGACTGACATTCACCATAGAGAAAATAGAGGTGATCCCTAGGGAGGTGAACCCAGTAAAAGGTTAGGGGGCGAGGCGGTGTGCCCTCCAAAGGTGTCGGGTGCGTGCAGGGGCTGACTGGTCGTCCGGGGACGTGTTGGCCCGGCTGGGGCTAGCGGGCTAGCCCTAGTTGGCCTCTTGGACAGTGCCTAGTGCCCCCCAAGGGGGCGCTGGTCTGTGTTGGCCACAAGACCAACATGGGGGGATGGGGAAGTGCTGCCCTCCCTCTTTTTTATTGTTGTCCCAGGGGCCAGCATAGGAGGGGGCGCAACAATCCCCTTCTTTTTTTCTTTTACCGCTGCTGGCCCTTTGAAGGGGCCAACAACCATTTTTATTTTTATCATTATTTTTTTTATTTTTTTGGGTTTGAAGCTGTCCCCTTGAAAGGGCCAGCATGGAGGGGGTTGCCCCTATTCTCTTTTTTATTTCTTCAGCACAGAGGGGGCAACAAGATGCAATGAGAGAAAAGGCAACACACTTTAAACACTTAGAATATTTTGGAATTCTAAGAGTATTAGTTCACCTTTTTATTCTACACCTATGAATTATTTTCAGAGGAGAATTTGAGATAAACCCCTATCTGCCTCTTGCCGGCCTGAGGCAACACGACAAGGCGGAAGGAGTAGGATTAAGATAACGCCGACCCAAGGAGATGTGGCAAAATTTCTAGAAGGCACTCCTGAACGATATTTTTGGAGAAGGTTGTCACTTGGACCCTGCTGGCTAGGAGTGGCACGGCAGGGTGGTACCCGTCGCTTCTTGGACCCTACCGGCTAGAGGTAGCGTGGAAAGACAGTGCCTGTTAAACCTGATAATTTTGGTTACGGGGCATTGATGCTGAACCCCTAGATGGTGCCACGTATAAGGGCACCGAGCAGAGAGATGTTGATAAGGACAGTGCTGATAAGGACCCCCTTCAGAAGGGCGAGATTGACGTCACTTCTCCTCTCACGGACGTCCCTCATAATGAGGGCGAAGAGGACTGAGCTCGGACCATCGTTTTTTTGAAACTTAGGATTTTGTAGGCTTCTTTCACTTATTCTTGTTTTTCTGTACATAAGCGTGTAAGCTTTTGAGCGACATAGCCAGGGTACTTCAGAGACTACTTTTTCCTCTCGACGTTTTTGCCAAGTCAATTTCTACTTGGATGCGTCTTCAGAGGTGTAAAATTTTGAAAACTTCCTCGCATCTGCCTAGGACTATGGACCACTAGCCCCTAGTCTGGGACATGAGTTGATTGTAAGAAAATCGTATCGTGGACTTAAGATGAGAGTTTCCCAAGGTGCCTGGTCCTCTCTGTCTGGAAGGGCGCAATGCGACGATTGGATCCCTGTGGCTGGTCATCGGGGAGTTCTCTATTGTCAAGCCCATTTAAGAACCCTTTAAGGTTATCTCCATTTTAGTCTATGCATGGGTACCTTCCCTTTTAGAATGTCAGACTTGAAGTCGACTGGTGGAGAGAGGTACTTAGCTGCAGGCCCTTAGACCTAATCAATGTCCTGCCCTTGGTGGATGACCTTGGTTTGTCCCTTGGTATAAACTATTGACTTTCGGAGAAGGTATGGTTGTCACCTTCGATGCTGAGTACCGGGATGAGCCTTATGGAGAGTTACTCGCGACGTTGAAAGTCAGGATGTTGAGTAGAGAATCATTCATGACTCAGGGGGTTAGAATACCGTTCGAGAGAATCATCTGCGATGCCGAGAGTTGGGATGCTGATCTGGAGAATCATCTGCGACTTAGGGGGTCAGAATGCAACAGTGGAGAATCACTCGTGACGCTAGAATCAGGATGCGACTCAAGAGGTCGGAATGCAGCCATGAAGAATCACTCACGGTGCTGGAGCCAACATACAACTTAGGGGGTCGAAATGTCATTGTTGGAGACAAGCTAGAGGGCGCTCATCTCCGCTAAGTTGGGCAAAGGGTAGCTCATCTATGCCTTTGAGCCTCGCTTGGTGTTAGGCTGGAGGGTGCTCGTCTTCGTCTCTAGTAGGGAGGAGGATAACTCGTCTCCGCTTTTGAGTTGCATGTGCATAGTTGGCCACTGTTTGGATACTGCGGTGGAGCGAGGGCGGCGAGTAGGTGCCTGCCCTTGCCCACGACGGACCCTCAGGTCAGTTTTTGCTATGTGGCTAGGCGCTAAGCATAAGGATAACCCTGGTTAATTCTTTGCACCATATTTTTGTAGAGGAAGGGATCTCGATGTAGCCAGGAGACCCTTCTGGGGTCCTGCAAATTCGTGGTCACAGGGCGTAGGGCAATTCCTGGGTGCGTACCCCTTCAAAGATTCCACACGAGCATCGTGGCCTTGAGGTTGCTCCTCGAGCCCTGTGGTCTAGAGACCTAGTCCCCCTTAGATGGGGAGCAGTGGCGGGTACGCAAGGAGGAGCTATACATACGACTTGAACTCGCCCATCTGGTGCTTAAGAAGATCAATCTGAGAAGGCTCAGCGACTCCTGAGGTCTATCCCACAGCTCAAGGTGGCTGGGTAGATGGCCCTGTTAGGTCTTGAGGGGGCATTTATCCTCATTAGTGGAGCGGGAGAGGGGGTGAGCCCTTGGGGTTTTCGACACAGTTGATCGCTCAGGTTTCTATCCACTACAAGAAATTGATCTTCTCGCTTGATTTATCTGACCGGACCTTGTGATCATCCAGACTCAGTTAAGTAGAAAGCAATAATCAGGAGAAGGATTTTTGGTGTATAAAACTAGAACACACCTCAAGTATGGTCCAGTCGGATGATATGTGGGTCCTCTTGTTGAGTGGAGTCGTGCTCCTTAGGGGGTGTACCTACAGAAGTCTCAAACCGAGATTTATCCCTGTAAAACCCCTTTGATGTGGTAATCAGTGATTAGAGAGAAAATATACAGTAATGCAGCAAGTAAATAAATAAACTTGTGTGTAATGTCAAGCGTATTCTAGCATACCTCAGGCTTGCATAGCCCTCGATATATATATATATATATATATATATATAGGAGTTGTAGATGATTAGTCAGGCCTAAACATGGTTAATTAGTCGAAATATTGTGTTTAGTTGGTAATCCGGGCGTTTAGGAGATAACCATTGGGTTTGGGCTTTTGGGCCCATTTGGCAAAGCCCACAGGCCTCTGCTAGGTCCGTGGTGGTAAGCTAGTGGAGGAGAGCGGGGATTCATGGAGTCCTGGAGAGGAAACGAGCTGGAAGGGGGAGCTGGTCGAGGTGAACGACTGAGCTCTTGAGATTGGTCACTCAGGGTACGACGTAGAGCTTAGAGTGGCATATCCCTGTGAGTCTCTTCGCTTCTCCTTGGATGCAAATGAGGTTCTAGGGAGGAGTCGTGGTCGATGTATGATCCAGCGTGGCGTTGTGGATTCCGAAATGCATCCCTATCATTACAACGACAAACACGTGGTTGGGTCCCAAATGCTGACTCAGAGGTGCCAAAAATACTCCCATCATGTTATTATCGTTACAGTAACAGTTAAAAAGCAAGGATCCCATGGTGAAGCTCAATAATCGTACTGCTATTAAAAATTATTTTAAAAAAAATCAAGAAATGAGCTTAAAATAATTTTTAAAATAAATCTGAAAATGAGTAAAATGGACGATCGTGGGTTCCAGACCATCGCGGTTGAAGTCGAAGCACCATTGCTACCCTACCATTCAAAATAAATATGATTTTTTTGGAGAAAAAAATTAATTAATTAATTTACCATATAATAGTTAAGGAAATATTCACCTTTTTATGTGAATGCAGGATATGAAAACGCCAGGTGCTCCAAATTTAGTAAATGTGGCAAAAATTATTTTTAATCTTATAATGAACCAAACATAAAATAAAAAATAAAAAATCTATATGCCTAAAAAAAGTGAAGAAAAAATCGGTTCCAATGTGGATTTTGTATCTGCAATTGAAAAGACACAACTGCACGAAAAACAAATCAGTCAAATAAACAGTTGAAATTTATCTTCATAAGCAAACAATTATTGTTGCTACATTTGCATAGCAAGGATCGCCTTCTTAAAATTGAACAAAAACAATAAAAAACCAAAGAATTGCCTATTTTTCATTAAGAATATACAAAAATAAAAATTAAATGATGAAACAATTAGAGATCTAGACCTATTTTGGAATACATTTGAGGAACTGCCACTGACCAAAAAGAGAAGAGATTAAAATCTATCAATTTTCATTATTCCATTAAAAAATTAAGAGAGATGAGGTTTTACCACTACGAAATGCTTTGGTTCCCTCAAGTTGCGATTTCGATTGTAGATAGGTGGTGTTTGATCAAGTATGAGGAGGCCACACCACGAGGGCTGCAACACTGGTTGCGCGTAAGAGATCGACGACGGGATCGACGCCTCTGACGTACTTTACGGGTTGCCTAGTCAAGTACGAGTGGAGGGTTTCCATTCGCGATTTCTATAACAGAACAAATCCAGCTTTTGCAATTTCCCACACAACCGAAGCCAACAACCAAAATGTAAACCGAATTGGTGATATGAACAGGCCTAAAAAACAATGATAAGTAGTTACATGCACGGTAAATGATAATTTTCTATCCAAAATTATAATCAGAATTTCGGATGGCAATGGGATGATTAGGAAATTTCATGTATTCCAAATGAAACATGTGAACCAAACTCAAATTTTAATTAAACTTCAAGGGTATAAATTGTCAAAATCTCTTTCAAATTGTCAATTGTTTATGCATAAACGTTAAACAACCCTGAAGCTAATCCATCCGATCAATGACTGGTCCATGTTAAAGTGTTTTTTTTTTTTTTTTTTTAAAAAAAATAAAATAAAAATACAAAAATTCTATCATTTGAAAGCTTAATGTATTTTACCTTAATGTTTTTGTACCTTAATTTAAAGAAAAAGTTCACAAAAAAAAGTTTGCTTAAAATTATTTTTTTGCCATCTATCTTATATATTAAAGTTTTCTGTCCTAAAAGAAATTAAACACTGCAAATCCAATATTAAGCTTAAGTAGATTGTTTAAAAATAAATAATTGCTTTAAATCTTCTTTTATATCTTTCCAATTCTACGGTTAATTATTTTAAGGATAACAAAATGGCCCAACAAAATAAAGATGTAAACTGCAAAGGAAAGACTAAAGAAAAGGAGAACGTTCCTCCCAACTTGGTATAGATATTTTAGTTATCAAACTATCTTTATAGTTTTTATCAATTGAACATGTTTAAATCTAATTTCATACACCATTATTATATCATTAATGCAAATCTATAATTTTCATGGTGGTTCTAACTTATTCAAAAACAATTATCCTGAATTAATTACATAGATAAAATATTGAATGCATCGTTTTGTTTTGTTTTTTTCATATCTCTAGAGCATATCAATCGCCTCCTTGGCCCAAAAAAAGATAAGGGAACGAGAAAAAGTCGAACAAACTCATAAAAAGAGAGTGCTCAAACACACCACTGTGCAATGTGAACAAGTGTGTAATCTTTCTTTCGCTTGCTAGATCGAATTGTAAACAATTATTGACCAACTTAATTGCATGGCCAATGATCATTTTGATCTCAATAATATTCAGCACATATCAAAAGCTGCTATCGCACAACGAGCATGATGGGAAAGAAAGAGAGAATGTTATCTAAACTGTACAAATCATACTAAGCCTACAACTGGTTCATTCATCAGAATTATTCCACAACTGCGAATGGTTGTGGACATTCTTAATGATCTAACTACTACACCAATGGTGGATGCTGAGATGATGCAAGATGGACATGTGTGTCACCCTTATTGTGTTCAA